>OX439140.1:9462389-10783612 GCA_949318255.1 Pollenia labialis
AAAGAATTCAAACTGTGTCAAATCACATAATCGTGGCGGCCAATTAACATTGCCACGACGTAAGATAACGCGGCCATTGAATTTCTAGCGAAAAATCGCCTTTGTTTTGTTGGCTGTGTGCCTAGTGGCACTATCCTATTGGAACCACAAATCATCCAGGTCCATATCCTCAACTTTTGGCCACAAGAAGCCCGTTTCATATCGCGATAGCGAAAAAGCTTGTCCGGCCTTATTTTCGAAGAAGTACGATGACGCCGCCAGCCCAAACTGAACTGGGCGGGCATGCACAGGTGTTTTCACATTTCCTACAGACCCGGTTTGCTGAAATTTGCGCACAATTATGCTGCCTAAAAAAATCACGAAGTGCATGAAATGCATTTTGATTTGAACGCACATTTTCGTTAAAGGCTTCAACAGTCTTAACGCTCTTTCAAACACTGAAACGAAGAAATGTCAAATTAAGTTGGACAAAAAACGTGACGTTAAGTTGTGACTCCTCATTTATATCGTGCATTATGGTTGGACCACCCTTTATTTGGGGATATCACAGTAATAAAATATTATTTTATTTAAGCTCTTAATTCTTGTTTGTTGGGTAATAATTAAATTTAAATAAAAACGTTTTTTGTTTACAAAAAGTAATAAAATACATATTAAAGAAACAACCTGTAATTGTAGCAGAAGAATAACCTGGAAGAAGAAACAGTTTTGAGTATTAAAGCCAGTGCTGCCAGAATTTTTTTTCTAAACAGTCAAAAGAAACAAGAACAATTTTAGTTAAACACCAAAAAATGTTCTTAACATAAATTTTAAAAAATTTTTCTACAAAAAATTATTCATTTTAATCAAAGATTTTAAGAAACATTCAAAATACTTTTTGATAATGTTTATTTTCCAAAAGGTTTATTTCAAAAACAAAAATCAAAATACAGATTATGAAATGTTCCAAAATTTAGTTTTTTTTTTAAATAAAATTTTAGGTATAAATATTTTCTTAAAAGTTTTTAGTCGTTCAAAGTTCTATAGTAAAGAAAAAAATCCTTTTTTAAAACAGAAACAAAATTTTTTAGAATTTCCAAAATTAGTTCGATTTTATTTACGCTATTTTTTATTTAATTGCAAAGTAAACCTTAATGAAGGTATTCTTCCCCTACTTCTGGTAACACTGATTAATAGAATGCACCATAGAATTTAAAAAAAATTCCCAAATAAAAGCAAATATTACTTAATTTTTAGGTACCCTGGTAGATTAGTTGCCAGTGAGCTAGTCAGTGTGAGGATTCCGGGTTCAATTCCAGCCAAAGAATTTGTTCTGTTTTAAAACAACAGCCAAATTTGTAATTTATTTGTTACATATAATAAAAAAATAACTAAAATTATTAAAAATTTAAAAATAATTTGGAAAAGCCCGATTTTTTTTAGAAAAAATTACTTTAATAAAAATTTGAATTTTTTAAAAAAAAGTTTTCTCAAAACCTTAAAAAAATATAATAAACTTAAAGGAAGCTTTAAAAGTTCTTTTATTTCCCAACATTAACATACAATAAGTCCATTAATCATTAAGTTAACTTAAACAAGTTGTTTAAGATAATTTAATAACAACCCAGCAAACACAAAATGTATAGTTTGAAATGCAACTTAGTTTTCCATTCATATCAAATGTAATATTGTTATAAATAATATAATCGTCATAAGTCAAAAAAATCCATTTCGAGATAAACGAGTTTAAAGTTTTTGATTTGCTCTAATCACTTAGAAAAAATAACGATACATTCTCTTCAAATGGGGAAAGTATAAAAGATATAAAGATGAATTAAATACACAATATAAAGAAAAAACATAGCGAGCAATTCTGCATCACTAACTCCAAAATTTTATTTTTTGATTTATGCCGGTCTTGCAGCAAACGAGCGATATACCAAGCCCGACCATATGATACCCTAGAACACAGTATTTAAAACACACATCATGCTTATGTGTACATATAAATATGGATGTATCTATGTTTTTTAACTTCATTAAAACGATTTGAAAGTTTGTGAGAGGCAGAAATTTTATCAAATTATCTTCAAAATTGCGACCTGTACTTTGCGCACAAGGTATTAAGGACAGCCAGCCAGGACGGACATCGTTAATTCGACTCAGAAAGTGATTCTGAGTCGATCGGCATACTTTAAGACCCAACTTAAAGGACCGATATTTTAAGGTGTAACACACATCAGCACAAATGCATAATACCCTCTCCACTATTGTGGTGTGGGTATAAAAATGTTTCGCTGGACCGAGTGACACTAAACTTGGACAATAAATTTTTTTAGTCCTGAGCCAGTTTCCCTTAATCCCGGTAGGTGGCGCTGTTGTCGTGATATTTTTTTTTATGCTACGATTTGGCTGAAACTCACAAAATATATTTATTGAACAAAAACAAGTTTCCTTATAAAAGTTTTACCCGGTGGATAGTGCTGGGGTCAAGTTATTAAAAAAATTCTCCAGTATTTAATTTTTTATTATTATTTTTATTTGAGAAATTCCCGAGCAGCGTCGGACACCAAACAGGGCTCGATATATATATTACATGGGTTTGGTTTCAAATCAGTCTTAAATTGATATCAATCTTCTGTGGTTTTTAGGATTATTGAAAAATTTAAACTATTATTATCAACTCATATTCGATAATGGGCTTCTTTTCGAACCCTTCCTAATTTGATATTAAACTCCTATGTTTGCTGGGATGCTAATTATAGTCGTTTTGTTTTAAAAACTTCCCCTATCCTTTTAAATAACAAATACATTTTCTTTAAGAAAACTATATGATATTGTTTGCGATATTTTCTCTGGGTTAAAAAAAATAAAAAACGTTATGCTTCGTTTATTACCGCCAACACTTGCCATTAAAATAATAATCAGCTTTCAACTTTAATAGAAATATTTCCAAAAAAAAAAAAACACAAATATACTTGTACATAAATAATTGTGTCTTCTTGCTTTTTGATTTTTGTGGGTAAGAAAATTGAAATGAAATGAAATTTTTAAGCTAAAACGACAGCCAATGTCAAGGTTAGGTTTTCACACCCTACACCATCACATATAATGAATAAAGGATGTATTGAGTTTGTCTATACGTAAGGAACACCAAAAAATGTTAATCAAAGTTTTTGAATTACTCTGAGTTAATTAGCCAGGTTTAACTTCATGTAGGCCTTTTAAAACTACCCTCACTTTCGAAAGACTTAACAAAAGAAAAAAAATTTATTGCCAAACAGTTTCTGCTATAGTTCTTCAAAACAGTTTGGAATTGAAAACATGTCAAATGTCTAAATTTCATTCATTATCTTTTCATAACTTAACTATGTTCGATATAAAGCGTACTCTCGGTATAGACTTAACTTATGTGTGTATAAATATAAGGCCATTAGCACCGCGATCCAGTGGATCTTTTGTGCAGCCTGTAAATTTCACAATGCCAGGTTATGGCTACGTACAAAGCCTATTACCCTGCCTGGTGGAAAATCAATTATTTCAGCTGGGCTAATAAATAACCCCCAAAAAATCCGCCTAGAAGTCCCCAAGGCGGGACAGCAGCAGATCAGATGTTCCGAAATCTCGTATCAACCACACAAAATCTGCATAACTTGGTATCAACATTACCCATAATAAACTAATGGTATCTGGGACCACAGTGCCCCGTAAACAGTCCAAGAATCAGCCTGTTTCCTCTTTCCAGGGTCAGAAATTTATTGGACTGTCTTGACCCAGAGACCGACGTCTAAGTGTGAAGGAGTTCACGTTCGAACCAAGTTCTGAGCGTACCCCTAATGTAGTCAGCAGGGACGCCAAATAAAGTCTCAGGACCTTTAAAAGGGCGGCGAGCGCCCCTGTTTGCTAACCAATCGGTGCTTAACCTAACAGCAATGAATTATAAAATTGTGAGCAATTTTATTTTAGCCGATACTGTACGAATCGAAATAATTTTTTCAGTGTTGTGAAAACTCAAATAAATGCTTTACAACCAGTGTTCGAAAATAAACACTAAATATCACTCCCTAGTGTTCGGGTCAGTAGATTTGTCAAAAACACAAACGCTAATAGTGTTTGTGTAAAACATCATTAAAAAAAATAACGTTTCCCTGTTTGTCATTTTTCAAACACAAAAATAATACTGTTTTTATCCAACTCAACAAAAGATGAGAACATTTAATTCCCTTCGGCTTTTAAAAAAAAAAAACACAAACTTCATAGTGTTCATTTCGGGTCATTAATGTTCGTTCCTTTTGACTGGTAAAAAAAACCAAAAATTTTTTACAAAAACAAAAAACACATACGAAAAAAAACCAAAAGCCAGCAAAATAATTTTACACAAACAAAACATATACACAAGACACACACAAGCTGTTCGTGCTGCGGTCGTTGCTAAAATTTGTTGATTGTTCATTTCTTTATCAATGTAAAAGAAACATTTTAGAACATTAAAATATAATGTTTGTCTACAGTATCACCACAATTGTTCTGTTTTTTAACGAAGAACAGAACAATTTATAATGTTCGGCTCTTTCTTGAAATTAGTAACGAACTGTATTAAGGGTTGTGCTCGTCTACACAAACACTAAAAAAATAGATATTCAGGGGTGTGCTGGAAATCGAAAACTCAAAACGCAAGAATTGAAAAAGGCGTTTTTGAATAAGTTTTCTGTAATAAAAGAATTTTATGGCAAATATTATTCAAATAATTCCCTATTCAACAAAATTGTATAACAAAAATTATAAAAATTAGATTAAAAGTATATTAAAGACAACTTCCAAATTCTTGCGATTTACGTTTTCGATTTCTAGCACACCCCCGATTGTTTCTGAATGTGTAAGTCGAACGCTAAATAATGTACTGATTATTTTCGAACACTGTTTACAATACTAAAAAAATAATTTCGATTCATTCAGCATCGAAAAAGCATTCGATCACAAAAATTATATGTATACAAAATTTTTTTTTTATATTTTTATAATTTTTCTTGAAAAAAAAACTTTCAAAACAATCTGCCAGATGCTTTTTTCAAATTTCATTACCCGTATTTTCCTATTTAATACAAAAGATAGAAAAGTATATTTAAGATACTTTTTAAATAAACTAGTTCAAAGCGTTAAATTTAACATTTTTTCCCAAACACATCATTTTTTCTAGATCTTACTTTAACCAAATTTGTAAAATACAAAAGATCTTCAAAAAAATTTCTGGTTTTCACCATTTAAGTCAATTTACTCGCAGCTTTAAGGCAAACCAAAAATCTTTTTAAATACAAAAGAGTTTCAACAATTACTTTTTGTACAAATTTTAAAATAAATGACTCACTTTAGGAAAAATGAATTGATGAAAACAAGTTTTTTAATGAAAAAAAAACTAGTTATTAAAAGCAATTCAAAATATTTTTGCATTCAAAATTCTTAACAATATTTAAGTTGTTTCATTACGAAATCTTTTGACTACCAATATTTCAAAGATTTTACGATTAAAAAACGTTAAATGAAGTCATGTTTGAAAACAAACAATAAAATTTAAAAATCAAACTTACCTTCAAAATTAATTGCAATTACTTGATGATTTATTTCAAGAAATACACAATTAATGCCATAATTCTAGATTCAAAGTTAAATAAAGTTGAATTTCTTTAGAAAAAAATATTTCCTTAAACAGTTTTTTGTTTCTAATTTTATTCTTTTTTTATATATTTTAAGTTTTAATAACTTTTTTTAAAAATTTCCTTGGTACTTTTTCTTAATGTTTTTTATATTTTTATTAATTTCAATAATTTTTGATGTCACGAAAAAAATTCAATTTATTTTATGGATGGCTTTTTTTACTTCTGCAAGAAACGTAGACAAAAGGAAAAAAAACAAACTTGTTAAAAAATTTCAATTTTATTCATCTATAAGGTTTCCAGTAAAACTTGTTGAAATTTTATATTTATTTTTTTTATGGATTGTTAACTTGGTGATTGTAATTTAAGGAGTTTTATAAACTTTTAACACGCTGGTATTGAATTTTTCTTTTGTTTAAACGTTATTATTTTTTATTTAAATAAATTTTTATTAACTTAAACACACTTTTAGGCACATTTACTAGCAAAAGATACAAAAGTATGTATCACAAAGATACAAAAGTATCTGAAAGATACAAAAGTATCTAAAAAATGCAAAAGTATCTGAAAGATGCAAAAGTAAAACTTACACCAGTTTTTTTACAAAAGAGATACAAAAATATTTTATAGATACTCTTTCAAAGAGGAAAACCCAATTAAAAAATGTTGATTTCAAACTGGCAATAATATTATTTTTAATAACGTAAAGCAATTTTATTAAAATAAGAGTATTTTGCAAAAAATTTTAAAAAAATTTTGTACATTTAAAAACTATAAATATTTTTAAGTTTATCCAAAAGTAAACTAACTAATATTACTTGAAAATTTATCGTAACAAACTTTAAAGCAACTTTTTAGCATAAGATACAAAAATATCTTGAGATTCTTTTTCTTTAAAAAGTAATCAAAACTGAAAATTGTTTATTAAAATACAAAAAACAAAAATTCTTTATAAAATATATAATCAATTTAAACAGTTTTTTTTTAAAAAGAAAAAAATATTTTTGATAGTTTTTAAGAAAAAATCGATAGTTAACATTTTCCAAATTGTTCATATTATTCGAATGTGTATTCTAAGTCAAATTACAATCCTCAAAAGCTTTTATACTTTAATAGTCTTATTCCTTCAATATAGTCCATGAATATTTTGTATGACCCTATCAGAATTTTTGTATGTATATTTCTGTTACGAGTCTTACTTTACCTATATTTTGGCTAGCAATGAAGTAAATTGTAAAGAAAATTTATACAACTGTTAGACACCAGCAGAATGTAAAGCATTTTCTGGCCCACTACGGCCTTCGTCAGCATTCTGTATCTTATAACTGGAAAGTGCCTCTTGTAAATTTGTATGTATTTAACATAATCATTTTTAACAAATAGAATCTGGGAAAATTCCCAGATTTTATTTGTTAACATTTTCCCTTAAAAATGTTCAAAATCTTTTCCAAAAAAAAAAAACAAATTTACCTCAAAGATAGTTTTTTTAAGTAATCAAAATATCTAAAGATACAAGGGTATCTATATGTGATACTTTTCAAATTTTGGTTACAAAAAACTTTCTTTCGAAAAATTTCCATCTTAAAATTACAAAAGTATCTTTAAGATTTTTTTTATCAAATTTAACCCCAAAACTGCCATTCTTTGATTAAATTTACATTAAAACTTTATTAATTACTTTAAAAATTATTTAAAAGTGAAATTTTCGTTTTCCCGAAAAAAATATCTACAACAAAAATGTTTATTAACTATTATTAATTCATTGTCATTTAAAATAAATATTATTATTTTCATCGCTTTTATAACAATTTTTTTTTTTAAATTGTGAAAGTGGTTAAACTGCACAAAAAAATTTCTAGCTAAAATACAAGAAAATTATATTTTTTTTTTTTGTGTGGTTGGCTTTATTTCCTTGTTAACCAAACATCTATAGACGTTTTAACAGCAACAATATCTACAAATATAATACAGCGAAAATCAAAAAAAAAAACCAAAAATAAATTAAATTGCAACTAAGCTTAACAATTTTAGAAATTGTTGGTTAAAACAAGTTTTTGTTTACTCTGGGAAAAATGTTAATTTTTCTTAATTTGCTTAATGGAAAAACAAAAGTGGAAAAAAATTTCAGGAAAATAAAAAGAAATAATAAATATGGAAAGTAAAATCAAACAAATTAAGTGCTATTGTTCATTAGGTAAACTATACAAAAATGTAAAAAAAGTTGAAATTTTTATGAATTTTAAGCAATTTCTTTTAAAATATACAATCACATCCATAAGATATTTTTTCCATAATGAATACATTGAAAAAAAGTCGAGATATTTAAAAAAATAACACACAGCACTTAATTTATAGGCTTTTTTCATGAAAAGATACAAAAAGATCTATAAGATACTTTTTCTAAAGTGCACCATATTAAGAAAATATTAGCGGTCATCTTTATAAATTGAAAAATGTCAATTTTTTATAAAAGGTAGAAAGATATCTTAAAGATACTTTTTTCAAAATAAGTTACAAATATATCTTAAAGATACTTTTTTTTAAGCAAGGAAAAGTTGAGAAGCTAAATACAATAGACTAAATCTCTGGTGCCCTATGTTCTACTACATGAACTGTCTTTTAATTAATTCACAATCCCTGTGTATAATTATTTCGAAAAAAAAGCAGTAAAAAAAAAATATATGAAAAAATATTATTTTGCTTTCATATTTCTAAGAATTTTATACTAAAGATTCAAAAGTATCTATGAGATACATTGACAAAGTAATGAGCATTTAAGAAAATTAAAGAAAAGTTAAGAAAATTTAAACAAACGCAAAAAAAAGTTTATACTTTTTTCAAAATTTTCAAATAAGTATATTTAAAAGGAACTGCATAAAAGTTAAATAAAAATCTAGATGTCTAGTCCAAGCTTCTGGGGTTTACTGAAATATTACAGAACTCTTTTTTCTTAGATTTTTTCCAAATAAGATTTAGAATATATTTTTAAGGTTTATTAAGTATCTTCTAATAGTATTTAAGATAAAAAGCACTGAAGTTGATTATTTTTTAGTTTAAAAATGTGTTTATGTTATAAATGAAAAAAGTGTTTTTAAATATTTTATCTTTTAGATACTTTTGTATTTTTAACAATTCTTTAACGTTTAACTCCCAATGCGGAAAATATTTCACATATTTTTGTTTAAAATTAAGTTTTGGCTTTTTTATAAAAATATTTTATCTTTTAGATACTTTTTCTAGGTTTTATAGATTGTTTGTGTTAAAGTACGTTAAGTCTTCCTAATTACATATACATTTTAGCATGTATCTAAACAAATTTTAGCATTGAAATATTAGATCATTTTTAAAAATTCTCCGTTTAAAGTTAAATTAATTTTTTAATTTCTATAATAAAACCAGGAAAATTAAAATTTTATCTTCTAGATAATCTTGTGGATTAGCATTAAATTTTTGTTGAAAGCTTCACTTTGTTGTTTTTTTAATATTTAAGCTATTGTTAAATTATCTTGAAGATAGTTTTTTATTGTTTTTTTTTTTTTGTTCAATGTACTTTTTGAGTAATTTTTAACAAAAATCTCAAATTTTAAGAATTTATCTTTCAAATAATTGTTTATCTTTTGCAGGTTTTTTTCAAATAAAGTTATTTTCACTCTATTTTCTGCTTTACGACAATCCCCATAATTATTACAAAAAAAAAGGATTTTGAGATTTCCTTGTGGACATTTTTTGCAAAAATTAAAGATTTTTCTTAAGTTGTATTTTTATTCGACCTTTAAAATTCAATATTAAGTTAAGTTAAGTTAGAGCTTAAGCATTTTAACTTAATAAAAAATTAAAGATTTTATTAATTTATCTGACAGATCATTTTTTATTTGTCAAAATTTTAAGAACCTTGTTTCAAAATTTTCACTTAAAACCACTGTTTAGTATTTTTTATGGATAAAGTTAAAATAACAAATTTTATTTTTTACGAATTTCTTAACATATTTTTTTCAACGTTATTTTTATTTCCTATTTTTTTATTAAAACACTATAATTGAATTTTTAATATCTTAAAGATAAACTGTGTAAATCTCTTAGATAATTTTAATTTATTGAATTTTTTGCATATCTATTTTTTGTTGTAATTTAAGATCTTTGTGTGTTTTATTTTTTATGAAAAATTGTTTGTTTTAAATAAATGTATCTTTTAGATACATTTTTTATTTAATAGTTTTCTAACATACTCTCGTTCCACTTCAGTTTCTTTGTCCATTTTTGTAAAAGTTTTTAGGGTTTTTTTTAATTTTGTATTTGAGATACTTTTTTATGTTTTCGAGAATTTTTCTTATTAAATTATAGAAATTTTAGTATATTTAGCTTAATTTTAATTTCAGATATCTTTTTAGTAAATTTTAAGAAAAATAATCATAATTTTTTTTATTTATCTTTCAGATAATTTTATTATAATTTTGAATCTTTTAGCGTTAGTTTATATAAAAATTATATATTTTTTTAGAGCTTTGTTTTACACTTTTTGTTATAAAAATTTTGCTTATTTTTCGATTTTGATTAGAAAATTCGATTGACTTTAAATTGTGTATTTTTATCCAGATATGTTATCCCTTAATATAATTTGTATCTTTATCTTTTTAAATTATTTATTTTTTCTATGTACCTTTTATTTTTTTATTTTTAGTAATTTATGTATTTTTTTTTTAATTAATAAATTCAGTTAACCTTTTTTTAAAAATAAAAATTGAATTGTAACGTTTTGTGCCCGACGTATTTTCCTCGAAAGTTTAGACGTTAATGAACCTTAATTCTATTTATTTTACTCTGCCTCACTTTGATTCGCTGACAATTGTAGCACATAAATCTATTTTATTTGCACTTTAATTGATTTCCAATCAAAAAAGGAAAAAATGTGAAGAGAGATAAAAAACTATTTTTAATTTTTATTCGTTTAATAAAAAAGGAATTCCTTTAAAGTTCCGGGTTTGATCGCGCACAAACGACAACAAGCAAAAACAAAATTAAAGGAAAACAATCACAAAGTTTAATGTTAAACGAGTGAGTGGCAAAAATCAAATGAATTTAAGAAAAATAACAAGAAAATTTACAAAAGAGATGAAAAAATTCAATTGAAAAACAGACGAAATTACAAAAACATCTTTAAAATCAATGACATTTATTTAAGCAGGGTTTCCCAGTGTTTTTTGCTTCAATAATCCTTAATTTTTTTTCTGAGCCTGGAACAGCATCATGTTTTATTTGAGCATAGGCAAATTTGTTATTTTTCAAAATTTTTTATTATAAAAATATACCTACATAGTTATTGATTATCATAATTGTTTGATAGACAACTGTGTATTTCAAAACCTCTACCTAACCCTACCCCCCCCCCCCCCCCTCCTTACCAATTATATTAAAAAAAATCAAAAAAGAATTAATTTTGCCACATTTTCATTATTATCCCAAGGCATCATTATTGAAATTATTTTATTTTTTCAAATCTTTTTGTGAAAGTAGATGGAGAAATTATACAGATTCCCTTAAACTCCCTTCTCTTAATAACCAAAAAAAAAACCACAACAAAAATTTGCTGCTTCATTCCAAAAATCAACGAAAAAAAACTAGCCATAACAAAAAATTGTCAACGCACAATGAACTTGATCGATCGTAGCGTATGTTTGTTTATTTTTGTAATAACACACAGATTCGCACGCACACACAAACAAAACATAATAAAAGCAACATTAACATTAACCGAAACATAATGACAACATTAAAGTAAACAAATCACACGAGTTACAACAATAAAAACAACAAACCAAACACCAACACTGAACACAAAAAAAAATAAACGCCAAGAGAAGAGCACGAGTCTTGTGCGCTCAATTCAGGAAAAATATTGTAAACAAACCAAAAAAAAACAATCAAAACTTTTGCAGCAAAATAAAATTTGCTCCTTTCCCCCTGATTTCTTTGGCAAACACTAAAACATATTATTGCCTTAACAAGTATATGTCTGTTGAACTGTCTGCCAGTCTGTCGTTCGTCTGTCTTCTTAAAGCCCATTCATTTAAAGATTTGAACTTATGGGCAAATAAAATGTGTATGTATGTTGTTCGCAAAATGCTGACAATCGAAAGGCAGCCTAATAAATAACAACAACTACAAAACAACATCCCAGCGGGAAAACTCAAAAGACCTTCTTACTTCAGGCCTTTTTAAAGGTCTACTTAAAAATTTTTTTATTCAATTACTATTCTTATCTAACTGCTAAAGAATGCAGCATAGAAGGCCTCGGCTCTTTGGTATAAAAGATAATATACACCTTCCACACTCGCTTCTATGAGAAGGGAGTAGCGAAGGAGTAACATTTTTTGTGTTGTTTTTTGCACAAGCAAAAGCAAAATAATTTTTTTTTGATCCCGTTACCATTCTTATGTACCTGCTTAAGAAGTGAGAACGGAAGGCCTACTTCGCAATGACAACGTGTGTAAAAAAGATATGAGTATGGAATGGAGCGAGCAGGACTTGTACATCCAAACGAGGCCCTCTAGAAGGCATCCGTACTCCTTCTTTTTCCCGCTGGGATGTCTGGGTACTCTCACACTAAACCATACACTCACATTTTTCACCTCTTGTTTTTGTTTATTGGATCATTTTTTTTTTTAATTTACAGTTAGATTTTTGTCATCCCAATCCCAAAGGAGAGGGTAATATGAGATACATACATACATTTTTTATAAACATTTTTGATTTGACACTTTTTGCGTAAGAAATCGTATATAAATTTGGGCAAATAAAAATTCTGGGGAAAAGTACTTCAAGATATATGTAAATAAAAAGATAATAATACGAAATGTTTATACGGATAGATGTATTTGGAGAATTTATTATTCGTAAAAGGTAATAAATTTCTAAAAAGAGGATAAATGGATAGACAAGATTGCCCTATTCTAATATCCTGAAGACCAAGGCGTTGGCAAAGGAAGAAGTCATTGTAGTTCAGGGCCAGTCTCATTGGATGAGTCCCTATCAACTAGTGACCAGTAATAACCGATGTCATTGTTAAATTAAGATGGGAACAGAATAGTCGCTGTAGTACAACGTTACGAATAGCGCTGCAAGCTGTCAAACAAAAAAACGCCAGCGCAATATTCTTAATTTTTAACTTTGTTGCGCTACAGAGCATTTGTTAGTTTCAGCAACTACTACAACTAATTTATTCTGTTTCAGGCTTTATAATCAAAAAAGGTGCCAAATTTTTAAACAGGTGACAATAAAGTACACTTTATTTCTTAAATATGTACAAAGATTAAAGATTGGTCACGAAGAGGTGCAAGAAGAGGTGAAGAAGACTGATAAAAAAGTTTGTTTAACATTTTTTTTGATAAACAGAATAAAATGGTACTTTCTATGCAGGGCCTAAAAAGTACATAATTCATTTTATATCCCTTGGAATAAATTATCATTTTTTTCTTTAAAAATTAAAAAAAAGTACCCAAAAGTATAAATTGTAAGATTCGTGTAACATAAAAGTACAAAAGAAACCGAAGCTTAAACCGGGAAAGTTGATTTGTTTCTTAAGGTCATTTCACTTAAAACGGTTACTAGGAAAAGTTATTTTTGTAGGTAAAGAAATCATATTTTATAAAAAAAAGTACTATAATACTAAATAAATTAAAAGCTTAAAAAGAGCAACGAAGTATCAAAATCTAAAATATTAACTGAACACTAAAAATCAGCACACTCTACATCTGCTCTCACCACTATCTGCAGCCTCTCTCTCTGCTGTTTTTGCAGTCACTAACTGCATTCAGGAATTTGTTTCAGTCTGCACTTGAATGTCCATATGATAATGATGTTGTTTTTTTCTTGATACTTTTTTTTAAATTTATTTTTGTTGTAATTTATTTACTTTTAAGATACTTTTTATTTATTTCAATAAAACTTTGTTGTCGTGATTTATATTTCTTCTTTTTTTGCATTTTGCATTTATAAATTCATTTAAGTGAACGGTATTTTAGCGTGTTTAACTTTAAACGAGAGATTAAGTTGTGCTGAATCAAATCATTTTGAAGTGTTTTTGTCTAGTTGTTGTTACTGATTATTTGTATCTAGTACAAAGTTAATGAGGTTTTGTGGAAGAAATTGGAATAAAAGTGTAAGAGGAAGGAATAAAGTGAACAGTAATCAAGATAGCTTTATTAAGGAATTTTGCAAATTTTAGATACTTTTCTAGACTACATTTGTAATTGTAAGATACTTTTGTATCTATAAGATGCTTTAGTGTCTTTTAAAACCATTTCTACCTTTTAAAATGTTTTTGAAACTCTTCGGATACTTTGGTATCTTTTAAAATTATTAAGCAACTTTGGAGATACTTAAGTATTTTTTTTTAATTTGGTCAGTTTTAAGATACTTTAGTATCTTTTAAGACACTTTAGTATCTTTTCAGTAAATTTAGTACCTTTTAAAAAATTTTTGTTTAAGATGTTTTAGTGTTTTAGTATCTTTTAAGATATTTTAGTATCTTTTAAAATATTTTTGTGCATTTTACGGTATTTGCATCCATTTTAGTATATTTTAAGATACTGTCGTACCTTTAAAGATACTTTTTATATTTTAATTTACTTTAGCGTTCTATTAAGGATTCATTAGTATATTTTAAGATGCCTTTTTTTTTGTTATGAATATTTTTGTTAAAAGTGTTTTGTTAGTTTTTTCTTTTGTTTTTACTAAGCATCTTTTATAAATATTTAAGATTCTTTAATAACTTTTAGATCTTTTTTCAAGTATATTTTGAAAAACTTTAATATTGTAATCAGGAACACAAATTATATATGTATAATGTAGTTACTTTCCTATCCTAAAGATAATTTTGTATCTTCTAGCCTTCATTAGTACCTTTATTGTACTTTTGCAATAAATTTTTAAGTTTTCACTTTATAAAGCAACTTTTTAAACAACTTACACTTTTTTCTGCAAAGAAAAATATCAATTTTAGTTTTATTTCTTTTTTAATTCCATTTTAAACTTAATGGTTAGTTACTTTCATTTTTTTATTTCTTTAATTTTTAACCAAAAATACCACGATAGTAATGAGTTTTTAATTACGATACATTAAAATTTTGACACATTAAGTTTGTGTTTACTTGATTTAAAGCACTTTTAAATAAAAAAAAGAGTTGAAAAGCAAAACAATGAAATAAATTAACAAGGTGTTAATTATTTGAATCTTTTTTTTATAAAACTTATTTCAGTTGTTTTCGAGTGTTTAAAAATAAATTTAAAAGTTCAAAGCTATTTTTAAAAAAGAAGCGATATAGAAAAAAAACGAACAGCAAAAAACTTTGAATTATTTCAAAAATTATGTTAAGAAACAGAGAAGTTTTTTCTTGAAGCTAAAAAAATTAGTGACAAAAAAATAAAAAATCTTGAAAAATGGGTTTTCATTGAGAAATAAAAGCACTTGTCAGCAAGTTCTAAAGATTCATAAGAAAGTTTTTGTTGATTTAGGTGTTTCTAAAAAACGTTACTTGTTGCGGCAATTTACTTTGCCAAAAAATGATTATTTAACTTAAACATTTTTTTTTGCAAAAATTCTTAAAAATATGTATATTAAAAATTTGATCTTTAATTAATTTATTTGATCTTTAAAAATGTGTTAAAAGATAAATTTCAGATAGTTGAAATCTTAGTTTGAAAGATGCATTTCAAAGCCATTTACATATTAATAAACTGGGTTGTTACATGGAATTATTTTCATTCTACTATTTTTATATACCGGAAAAGCTAAAAAAGTATCTACGAATTTAGTTGAAATTTTTCAATGATTTTTGTTCTAATAGTTTTGTATCTTAGAAAAGATCACAAAGTATCTATGAGATGTTTTTTAGTTTTGATTGGAAATAATAAAGAAACGTATTTTAATCTTAAGTTCTGTATTAAAATGTCGCCGATATTTTTAACAATTTGTTTAACACATGTGCAAATATCATAATATATTGATTATAATTAATCCAAAATTTGTTGAAAAAAAATTATTTTTAATAACCATCTGTTCAAATTATTTTATTTTTATATCAGAAATTGTATCGCTTACATTAATTTTTAATAGAAAATAAATTGCTTACATAAATTTTCAATAGAAAAATTATCGTTTCCATAAATTTTTAACAGAAAATTTGTCCATGTTCGGAATTTTCTATATAAAATTTATCGTTAAAATTCATTTTATATAAAAAATTTATCGTTTACATAAATTTTCTACTGACAATTTGCCACTGTTAGGAATTTCTTTTATATAAAATTTTTCTTTAACAATAACTTTATATAAAAAATTTTCGTTAGCAATATTATTCTACAGAAAAATTATAGTAACCGTAAATTTTCAATAGAAAATTTGTCCATGTTACATGAATTTTTTATAGAAATTTTATCGCCAACACAAACTTTCTAAAAAAAACTTACAGCCAACATAAATTCTTTATAGAAAATTTATCGTTAATCTAAATTTCTTATAGAAAATGTATTTCTCACATAGACCTTGTTTATCGCTTACGTCAATTTTCTTTAGAAAGTTTCTATAAAATTTATAGCTAACATAAATTTTCTATAAAAAACTTGATCTGTAACGCGATTTTTCTTAAAAAATGCATCGCTGACATAAATTTTTCTTTCAAAAATGTAACACCAACATGAATTTTTTATGGAGAATCAATCGGTGCATAAATTTTTTATAGAAAAATCCATCGCTTACATAAAATTTCTGTAGAAAATTTATATAAGCGAAAATTTTACACTTACACATATTTATCGCTTACATAAAATTTCTTTAGAAAATTTAATGCTTAAAAAATTTTTTTTTATTATAAAATTTATAGCTGTCATCAACTTTTTATACAAAATGTATCGCTAACATAAGTTTTGAAAAGAAAATTTATCGTTTACATAATTTTTTCAAAAAATGTATCGCTTACAAAAATTATCATTTAAGCGATTTTTTAATAAATAATTTTTCGCTCTCAAGAATTTGTGTGATTTTTTTATTTAAAATTTTATTAACTTTTTTATTATTACTAGAAAGCTTTAAAAACAAATTTTTTTGTTTAATTTTTTTTAGTTTTCGTTGATTTTTTGTAGGTTAATTTTACTTTTTTATTATTTTTATTATATTTTTATATCCCAAATTTGTTGTTTGTTTATTTGAACTTTATCAAATTTTTATTTATTTTTATATATTATTATCACCTTAGTAACCTTTTTTTCTTTATTTCAGGTTTATTTATTTTATCGATACAAATTTACATTACAAAATTGCTAAAGAATTTCATAAATAATTCAAAACAAAAAAATCGAACACGTTTGTTTTTTCTATTTGAGTGTTTAGTTGTTTATTTTTTCTTTTTTTTTATTTTTCTTTTATATTTAAATTCTGAATCACTCGCTTTTTTAAAAAGATTCTTTTATTATTTTTTTATAAGTACATACATTTATTTAATTTGTTACAAAAGCATTCGTTTTAACGCGCAACTCACGCTTAGCGTACCAAACTCTGACTGTGACTGTGTTTGAAAGTTGAAAAAAAACTCGGCTCAAACATTAATTTTGCCGTAAAATATCACAAGAAAAAACACAACATTATAATCAGGCAAAAGCAAGCTTAAGAAAACAAGTAAGAGTGTAATTTATTCGGCTGTGACGAATCTGAAATACCCTTCACCACAGTAGACCAAAACGTATAAAAATCCTTGGTTTATTTAATAATATCTTATAATATGTAAGTATATGAACCAGATTTGGTCGTTTGGTTTGGGCGCCGAAGTGCCAAAAAGTCTTTGTTCAGTTTAGCTGATTTTAAAAACAAACGAAGCTCATATGGGCATTTTCACAGAAAAGTTACATTTATTGAAAGAAGGGAAACATTTGAGCAACTTGGGTCCAAAATGAAAGCTTTATTGCTTGCTGGTGGAACGTGAAATAAAGTAGATATTTCTATGGAAAATCCCATATATACAAAATATTTGAGTTAATTTTTATCAACCTATATAGTTTTGCGTGGATTCTATCGTGCTAAAAGCTCTATACTCGAAAAGACTCTTGCAGGAGGGCCAGGTGAAAAAAGAACCCATTTGGCTAATTTTCAATATTTAATACTCCATCAATTTAAGAAATATCTGAGCCAAATTTGGTGCTTCTAGCTCATATGGTATCGGCTTCTATAACTCAGTCAGTTATTTTTGTTTATTTTAATTACTGAGTATTCCACTGGAAAAATAAAGTTTATAGATTTTATTGGTAAGTCGTGGTTTTTTGTTTATATCTCAGCCATTTGTAGACCGATGTGGCTGAGTTGCTACTACAAACTTTAACCGAGTATATGTGACATAATGTCCCCATAATGTCTGGTGTTTTCGGAAAAACCCCTATTTCAAAATACACACGGGCAGATGGTCAGACGGCCATCGGTTATTCAACTTCGCTACTCCTGAAGACCCAGAATTAATGTAATTTAAAGTGTCTTAGATCAATACTGAAGAGGAAGGTATATACATAAGGTATATAGAAGGTATATACATACATATGTATGTACATACATATATGTAAAAATACAGATATATACGTTATATGGTATATATGCCTTCCACCTGTGGTGTAGGGTATAGATTACAAAAGCAATCTAACCAACCAACAAACAGACGTACAAAACTTAATGGTCAGAAAAAGCAACGGCAATAGAAACAACAACAACAATAACACGAAAAACAGTAATTTAAAAACAATACCAGTTTATTTGGTTTAATAAAGGCCGAAAGAGTTTAAAAAAGAGATATGTAAACAAAAACAGTTAAAAGCATAACAAAGAGCCGCATTTCAAAAGAAGAGAGAGAGAGGGCAAATTATAGAAATCTCTTTAAATTTTAAAATGATATTTCGTTCAGCGTTACCGTTGGTGCTACTAAAGATTAATATTTATGTATGTATGTATAAAAAGGTATGTATACATTGTATATTAATTGACTTTTATTCGACCTTTACAAAATTTATTATTATTATTATTTAAATAATTTTAATTTTTTTAAAAAATATTAAATTTATTAAACCAATATTTCGGCACTCCGTTGTGTGCCTTCTTCAGGTCTGGTAGAAATTAATTATTTTTCAAATCATCCTAAAAGGATTATTATTAACACGGCTGGAAAACTTGTTTCCATAGGAATAATAAGGAGAAAATTTCTAGAGCATTAAGAGAAAATTGTTTTCCGAAGGAAATTATATCTAATTTATTAATACAATATAATAACCATAGAATAAATAACTCGAACGGTAATACGGAACCAAAGGTTTATAAATCACTAACTTATGTACCAAAATTTTCGGAGAGATTAGAAAAATCTAATATTTATGATACGGAAATGTACATATAAAATTGCGCATAAATCTTATAACACAGTAGGTAGATTATTTACTAATATGAAAGATAATATAAATAAGTTGGAAATGTCGAATGTTGTTTATAAAATACCTGGTAGGGGAAATGTTAATGAACAATGTGGTAAAGTATATTCTGGTACAACGAAGAATAAACTGAAAACTAGGTTAGCAGCACATATGTAAGTCAGAGCAAAAATATAGACATATTTTATCACAAAAAACAGCTTTATCAGCTCATTGTCCAAATTTAAACCATTATCCTGATTTTGAAAATACAACAGTTTCAAATACGGAAAATAATTATAAACGTAGGTTTATGTTAGAAATGTGGCAAATTATAAATGTACCGACTTTTTGTTAAAAATTTTTATTTTTTGTCAAAAATTCAAGAAAAAAAACCCCTGAGGAAGGCACACAACGGAGTGCCGAAATATTGGTTCAATAAATTTAATATTTTTTTAAAAAAAGAGACCTCAAGCTTAATTAAATAATAATAATAATATACATTTGGGGGATTCACAAGGTGTCATAAAGTCATAAGTCTTAAAATAATAACATGAAAATATACGACTGTTGTGAACAACCCCTCATAATTTAGTGTGCTGTTTTGAATTTAAGTCAGCTGATTTAAAACAAATATAAAAAATAAATATTTACCAAAAATACAAATATTTTTTAATTCTAATCTATGAATTAATAAATTAAATTAGATTTTTCCTGACTATTTTCCATTTTTTAGACGCAAACCACAAATAAATTTTATTTTGTTTGTTTACTAAACATCAGAGTCCTAGGCCGATCTAATTTGATGCCGCAAGTGTTTTGTTGCAAAACTTGCTAGCCGCAGGTTCAATTCGGATGTTAGCCGGATAAATCTATACCATCAACGGCGACGGCTACAAAAACTAATGCGGTTCGGCTCATCCGCTCAGCGCTGGTCTCTTCTGATTAATTACGACAGCACAAAAAACATACCAAGCAAAGTTCCATTAATTTAAGACACTTTTTGTTTACAAAGCAACATCAATTTTTTTAAACCATTGTAAAATGTTAGAACATTATGACAATATAACATGATAGCACACCTTGTGAATACCCCAATTGTATATACATATGATGATATCGAGTCCTAATAGCGAAAATGATGTAACCAACAACATTTTAGATTTTTGTTTTTTGATGAAAATCGATCAATTTTGATAATTTGCATCATCTCTAAGAATCTCATATCTCTTGGAAGTACCGTTACGAAATAAGAGCAAATGCAATTTCAAAAGAAACCCTAGACTTGAAGCAAAAATATTTAAAAAAAAAACCTTCTCCGTAAAATAAAATTTTTGTTGGTTACATCAGTTTATTTATAATTTTTACAAAGATCTTTAAAAATTAAATTTTATAGTAAACTCGTTTGGTTTTCAATGGATCTTGGTGCTTACTTTGTTAATTTGGACACCAATAAGCCACTTTAAGCTGATTTAAATTACCTACTTATCAGCAAATTCACTGCACTTAATTTTATTTTGCACAGATAGCAATTCATTTTTCTGAATCGAATTTAACTCACTAATGTACTTTTTCACTTTTATTTAATTTTAGATATTGTTTTTTACAGACACAACAATATTTTTAATTAATTTTACACTGCATTTTTGTTTAAATAATATTTTAAGAAGAACCAGTTCGAATAGAATAATAACAAGAAAAGCCAACAAATACTAAACTAATACCCCAGGCAAACATATAGTTTGCATACCATGGTGGTATGCATACTACAATTCTTACTGAACACAGCTAAAAATGTCTGTCAGGAGTGTAACACTGTTTTAAAAACTAATTTAACAAACGTTACGTTACCCCCATGAATTTTTTTTTACTTTTACGTACCAGTTCGTTGAGCCGACAAATCAAATGTAAATTTTATGCGTGGGGAGATATAATTTTAAAGTTTCGTAAACTGAACGAACACTATATAAATTTTAATGGTATAAGTGGCCAATAAACACTTTATAATGTTAACGTCCGAGTTTATAACGTCAATGGGCATTTGTGCTAACAAGACTTAATAAATGTTTCGTTACCTCAAAGAACATTTTATTTACTTTAACGTACATTTTATATGAAATATTTAATAAAAGCATGTTAATTGTGTCAATGAACAGTCCTTAAATTTTAATAACTGGATAATTTTGTTTTACATTATATTAACGAATAAATCATTGAGCCAACGAAAACTATTTCAATAATCGTTGTGCGTTAATATTATGAACACTTTTTGGTTCAGTGTACACTTTTAATCTAATTGTTCTAATTTTTGTTATAAAATTCTGTTTAATAGAGAAATATTTGTATAATATTTTTCATAAAATTCTTTTATTACAGCAATTTCATTAAATAACGACTTTTAAAATTCTTGCGTTTTACATTTTCGATTTCCATCCAGCACACCCCTGAAAGTCAATTCATATCATATAACAAAGTTTTTGCTCTCGACTTTTTTTTGTGGTTTTTGCCGACCAGAGGTATTCTGTTATCTTTTTATACAATTTAAAAAAATAATAAAAATTTTATTAATTTCATGTTGTAGAATTCCATCCTTCAGTAAAAATAATTTAATGAAAATTAAATTTGATGAACTTAAGCCTAACTAAGTATCAAAAATCCAACTAAAAATCACAATTTTTAATATATGGGCATTTCCATGAGAATGTCAACCACGACTCAAAAAATTAAAACGCTTGAAACTTTTTTTCAAATATGGTAATAAGAAATAAAGCACCTAAATTTTACTATGCAGACGTACTTATAGCTAATTACAATTTTTAAAAAGCAAAAAATAAAAGTTTAAACTGACTTTCTCTTTAATTCATTTTTAGTAACTGCAATTAACAATTTTCAAGTTTCTTCCGATTAAATACAGAAACTGGCAACCATGGAATTATGCATTAAAATTAGTGTTACAACAATAATGAACAAGATGCATGAGGAAAGACCAGGTATATAGTTCGATTAGCGGTATATTTTTGGGTTTGTTTTGGATGCTATTCTAATGTCACGTACGTGGTGCAAAAACAACATTTGTCTTTGTCATTTCTATTAGGTGCTTCAAAATAAAAGTTCAAAGCAAGATATTTGCTGCAAAAAAATATTGATCGGAATTTTTTTTTAAATTGGTATAACCAAAATTTTATAAGCTTTTAAAGCTCGTCACGTACGATATTGTAAGTACTAAAATGCAACTAAATGCATCATCTTATTATGTTAGTATTAAGTATAAATGTGGTCAAACCTTATTTTATTACAATCCAAAGCGTCTTACAAAATTTTTTTGGAATCGGTCCATATTTGACCATAGCTCCCATACAAGTGCTACTCCCGAAAATAGCTTTAATGTCATTACTTCCTTAGAAATGTTGGCATTTACATAAAAATTGGCGACAATGACTTTTGCGATAGTTACTATATCATGATAAAATGTTGTGCGGGTAGGTCCAAAAATTTACCATAGGTCCCATATAACCCCCCTTTCTTAAATCGGCTAGGGGCACACAAATCTCATATAGATGGAGATACATAAATTATATAATACAATTACTCTTATATAATTCTTAACCTCATAGCATAATTCTATTCTGGCGATCTTGATTTGCCATGGGTCCCAAATAGGGTACACTCTCAAAAAAAAATTGTTTTAAATATTATAGTGTAGGGTGTCATACGGTCGGGCTTGACCGACTTTTCTAACTTCTTATAAAGGTAAAATATCTGGTTTAATAACAATTTTGATTTTTAGTTGAACTGTTAATTTTTAATTTTTGATATTCTTTAATTAGGCTTGAGTTCATCAAATTAAATCTTCATTAAATTATTTTCACTGAGGGAAGGAATTTTACAACTTGGAATTTTTATTAAAATTTATTGATAATTTTTCTTGGCTGAGCTGGGATTCGAACCCGGGTTGATCTTTACATGTTTCAAGAAACACCACTTTCTATCGTCAGAAGATCTTTGTGTTCTACCCACTGCACCACTGCGGTGCCCGTTAGCCAACAGTCAAACATCAATCTTTAACCAGTAGTACAGGTGGTTCGAAATTTGCTGTTATTATCACTTAAATTTCAAATTACATGTTGCCTCCTTTTCCCCTGTTTTTTCGTATTCTTTCTGTCAAGACTTTGTCTTGAAAACCTGAATACATTTGTTTATTATGTTTTCTTGTCCACTTTCGTCGACATTTTTATTTGTACAAATTAAAGTACAGCCAAGAAAAATTATCAATAAATTTTAATAAAAATTCCAAGTTGTAAAATTCCTTCCCTCAGTGAAAATAATTTAATGAAGATTAAATTTGATGAACTAGCCTAATTAAAGAATATCAAAAATTATCTGGTTTAATGTTAAAAATTAAAAAAAGAAGAAAAACCTCTCACAATTCGCAGATTTTCGTATTTTTTTACATTCACCCCAAAATCACTTCCGTTTTAAGTCACGTACGATATGCTCTTACTTTGCTCGATATTTTGGACAACAAGGTTCCGAATTTAATAATTTATTTTTCATAAATAGTACCCTCTAAATGAAACATAATGATCAAAAAAAATGTCCAGTTAATACTATTTTGGCAAATTTTCTATCTCTTTGAAGGTGTACAAATGTCACGTACGATGACATGGAAATGCCCATATGGAACAAAATACGTGGCAAACATAATTTGGAGTACAAACTTGTTCTGATTTTAAAAAGGTGCGCCCTTTTTTTAAATCTCCTTTTTGGTGCAACATTTTTTTTATAGATTTTCTCTTTATTATGGAACATTTTGAAAATTTTCAACGGTAACGCAGATTCTGTTTGGTATGTTCATAATTGTGATAGTTTTTTTACTTTAATTTTTTGCAAAAACATTGATATTTTTTTTGTTCGGTTTGATAAAATGACACTTTTGTGGCTTTTAATGTTTTCCTTTAACAATTTCTAAGACGATTGATTTTCTTTATTAATTGAAAATAAATTTTGAAAATTTTCAAATTTTTATATTTATTATTAAGAAAACAAAAACTATTATAAAACGTGTGTTGCATCTTTTATGATTTTTCTTAAGAAAATTTCAAAAGATTTTCGTATAAAAATTACCCTGAAGCTGCAATAAATCGCTTTTACATTTTGATTAAAAAGTTTTCATTTTTAAACAGACAACAAACGACCTGTTTGATGGTTTGGAATGAAAAATCCTTGTCATAAAAAATGAGAAAATGTGCACATTTTACTTTTGCTTTTGCCAAAGATTTTTTTTCATTCATTTTTTTTTTTTTTATATTGAAATAGAAAATTAAACATTTTCTGGTATCGTTGTCAAAAATTTTTTACACAAACTTATGCGCCAACAAGAATTTTTTATAAAAAAAACTTAGCGCCGTCAAAAATTAACAGCCGATAAAAGTTTTTTAAAGACAATAAAACGCCAACAAGAATTTTTTACAGAAAATTAAACGCCGATAAAAAGTTTTTATAAAAAAATTTTACTCTTAAAAAAATTTCTTTTTAAAATTTAACGCCAAGAAAAACTTTCTCTTCAAAATTCAACGCCAGCAAAAATTTTCAATTTAAAAGTTTACACCTTTATAAATTTGCAAATGAAAATTTAACGTCGACAGGTATTTTCTATAGAGATTTTAACAAGAATTATAAAAAATAAATATTTCCTTTTGAAAATTTAAGGTATTAAATAATTTTCTTCGCAAAATTAAGGTTTTCGATAGGTTAATTCGATTTTGGTAGTTTTGAGTTACTTAATATTGATCAAAATTTCCTTTTGTGTTTAATCGAATTTTTTTTTTTTTTTTTGTAAATTTTTTATATTTAAATTCTAAATAACTGAAAACTTTTTTAATTTAAATTCTAAACATGGAGAGACTAAACGTTTGCTGTAAATTTATTTAACTGGATACTTGTCTCAGTTTATTAACGAAAAAAGCTCGTACTTTTTTTGTTCTTATTTTAGAGCTCAAACAAAAGTGACATTAAATTTTTAAACGTGTTTTGAATTTTTTATGGGAATTTATTTTTTGTTTTCTTTAAGTTTTTAAAAAATTACTATTTTAAATAATTGGCATAATTATGTAACTTTTGTCTATTGTAGGTAAGAAGAAAGACTTAAGTGTATTTAAAGGGAGACGCTTTTGGTTTAATTTTGGGATATTTAAGGAGATCAATTTAACTTAGTTTATAATGCAGAAAAGAATATTTACAATGTTATATGAAAATATTATGTTATTTTCTATAGAAAATAAATGTGTGTGATAAATTTTCTATAGAAAATAATGTTAGCGATAAATGCTCTATAATAAATTTTTGTAAGCGATACATTTTCTATAGAAAATGCGTGTAAGCGTTATAATTTCTTTTAAAATTCATGCAAGCAATACATTTTCTATATAAAATGTATGTAAGCGATGAATTTGTTATAGAAAATTTATGTAATCGATTTATTTTTTATGCAAAATTCATGTAAACTTCAATTTTTCTATAGAAATTTTTTTATAATAATAAATATAAATTTTCTAAAAAAAAAACCATGTAAGCGGTAATAAAAAATTATGTCATCTATAAATTTTCTATAGAAAATTAATGTAATCAACAAATTTTCTGTTATCGATAAATGTTCTATAAAAAATTCATGATAGCGATAAATTTTTTATAGAAAATTCATCTAAACAATTAACTTGTTATGGAAAGTTCAATTAAATTACAATTTTTCTATAAAAATGTATCGCGTTACCGATAAATTTCCAATAGAATATTTATGTTACCGTTAAATTTTCTATAGAATATTCATGCTGCCAATAAATTTTCTATAGAAAATTCATGTAAGCGATAAATTTTTTATAGAAAATTTATGTAAACAATTAACTTGTTATGGAAAATTCATGTAAATGACAATTTTTCTATAAAAATTTATGTTACCGATAAATTTTTTATAGAAAATTCATGTTACCGATAAATTTTCTAGCAGAAAATTCATTTTAGCCATAAATTTTTTATGGAAAATTCAAGCAAGCGACAATATTTTTACAAACTATTTATGTTAGCGATAATTTTACTAAAAAATATTTATATTAGCGATAAATTTTCTTTACAAAATTCATGTTAACAATAATTTTTTTATGGAAAACTGATCATGACAATTTTTTTATACAAAATTTATGTAATTTTTTCACAAGAAAATTTTCTTTATATAATTTTCTATATCGATAAATTTTCTATAGCAAATTTATTTTAATTATTTTTTTTTATAAAAAATTTATGTTTTCGAAAAAGTTTGTGTAATTTATTTCTTCTTATTTTGTATGTTTGTGTCATAACTCTTTTGTTTTGTCTTCAAGGAACTTAATTATGCTGTTATTATTGTCTTTAGCTGGTTTTTGTTTTTTCTTCCCAACAATTTAAAAATAAACTAAATACTGAACAAATACCATTTTAATGACTTTTAGTCATTACAAAAAGAAAAAACATCGTATTAGAACTACAGGAAAACCTAAAAAATTCACACAAAACTCCCCTTTAAAAAAAACAATAATGAAAAAAAAACTAAATTCAAGACTCTTGGAACCGAAGCATATAGAAAAGTAAATTAAATTGTATTTTATGTAAAGAAAAAAATGTTTAAACAACATTAAGCCACCGTGCCACTAACCTCTTTTATAAGGAAGTTCATTCAAGTTCTTTCAGAAGTCTCAGGCGCAATAAAAATGTGGTCATCAAAAAAAAAAGGAATTTTTTCTTATTTTTTTTTTATTTATTGTTAATGTTGCATGCAACGCATTAAAGCTTAAAGTTGTTGTAAAAAAATGTTTAATAAAGATCAAGAGGAGCTCTTAAATAAACAGAAGCGATCATTGTAGAACAATGTAAAATGAAGAATTTAGAGTTGAGCAAAATTCGTTTTTCCACAATTTTATGACTTTCTTTATGATTTAATCATCTTATAAAGAGTTTTTAAGATTTGTATTGTAAATAGCGGTTTATAATGATTTAATTAAAGACTATCATTAAGTTTTTTTTAATAGCTAAAAGAAATTAAAACAAATGGTTCTTTAGCTTGTCTATTTTTAAGTTTGTCAAGTTATGATTAATTGGAAATTGTCGATAATTTTAAATAATTTATAAAGAAAGTTTCTAATTGGTTTGTTTATGTATAACAAAAACGTTTTCTTTTTTTTTGTTAATGCAATTAATTAAGTTAAGAACAAAAATCCTATTTAAAAAAAAGTTCTTTTCAGAAAAGGTCTTTCTTTTTTCTTCTTATACTCTTAGTAACTAAAAAAGAAAAAACAAAAAAAAAACAAAGAAAAAATAAACTTTCACTTTATAAAAATCATCTTAAAATATAGCTTTATTCTTTAAATTAAAAAAAAAAAACGTAAAAGACAAACACTTTAAAATAATTTACACAAGACTACGCCCCCATGTGACCGCCGTAACTTTAATATTTTAATGAAGTTTTAGTTTTAACTTCTACTAGTTTGACACTTGTATACTGTGCACTCCACCACAATTTAAGACTCTAGATCAAAAGACTCCTTAACAGGCAGTATAGGTTTTAAAACAGGCAAATAACCACCCATAATGCAACAACATCAACAACCAAACTAAATATAATCTATAAAATGTAACAAAACATTTCCAAAGAAAATTTATCGATAACATTAATTTTCTTTTACAAATGTATCGAAAACATAAATTTATTAAAAGCATTAGATTTATATAAAAAAATTATCGATAACATAATCTTTATATAAAAAATATCGATAACAACAATTTTTTATAAAATATTTTTCAAGAACATTTATTTTTTTTATGTATCGATAACAGTAATTATCAATAGAAAATACATTTATAACTATATTTTCTAAAGAAAATTTATCGATAGCACTAACTTTCTATAGAAAATTTATCGATAAATCAATAGCATAATTTCCTTTACCAGTAATTTTCCAAAGAAAAGCTATCGATAACATTAGTTTTCTGTAGAAAATTAATTTTTATTAAAAAATTTATTGATAACATAAATTTGCTATCAAAAATTAAACGATAACATAAATTTGTTATAGAAAATTTATCAATAGAAAATTTATCAATGAGTCTGGGTTCACACTTTGAAACTTTTATATCAGAAAGTCTGAGTTTATTGATGGGATGGAAAGAGAACATGCTATTCTTCTCTCCCCTCTCACCAAAAAGCTGCGACTTTCTGAAAGAAAAATTTTATAGTGTGAACCCAGACTTAAAAATAGTTTCTTTTTCATCCCTAATGTTTTTATATGGAAAATTGATCGCTTAAATTAATTATTTACAGAAAATTTTGCGATAAAATAAAAAAGTTTATCGCTTATATAAATTATCTACTGAAATATTAAACATTATCGTTAATATCATGTTTTTATTGTAAGTTTATGGCTTATAAGAATTTTCTATAAAAAAATGTGTCGGTTATATGAATTTTCTAGAGAAAATTTTTCGCTTATATAAATAAGCAGTGGAAATATATCGATAATATAAATTGTCTTTAGAAAATTGATCGCTTTTATCATTTTTTTATTGAAAAAATGTATCGTCAATATGAATTTTCTATAAAAAATATATCGCCGATACGAACTGCCAGCAGAAAATGTATCGCTGATATGAAATTTCTTAGAAAATTTATCGCTTATGTGAATTTTCCTTAGAAAATTGTTCGCTAATAATAATTTTGCTTAGGAAATGTATTGCTTATAAAAATTTTTCTTGAATAATTAATCGCTAATATGAATTTTCTTAAACAATTTTTCGCTTATATGGATTTTTGTACAGCAAATTTTCGCTAATATAGAAATTTAAAATAAAAAATGTATAACTAGGGATTTTTGAAAATTGTATTCAACTGTAAATTTTCTCTAGATATCGTAAAACAAACAATAAAATCATTTATACAGGGTGGCGCAATATGAGCCGTATGGTTTTAATTGTTATCAACTTTTTTTATTTATGCGATTATTTTTTTTACCGTATATTATTGGGAAATTTTGTTTGATTAGCTTTCTGATTTGCACATACGTGCTTTTTTTTACATGTTTCCATAACTTTTCGCAATATTTTTGCGCCTTGATTTCATTTCGAATGTTAGTTTTTAGTTGGATGATGGGTCTTAGCATTTACACTTTCTTTCAAAAGAAAACTGGAGCTGTTAAAATCGGTAATCAATGAGCCTAGTTAAAATACCATGTGCACGATTTTATGCGTTCGCCGAATATCGTCCATACCAAAGCCATTGAAGCAACGGCAATATTAGCTGATGCTCTTGTGATTTTCCGTAGTACTCTTTTAGAGACGGAATACTAAAGTGAGTGTAATTATGGCTTCAAAACTGATCTTTGATTATCGCAAATAATGCAGTGTTTCTTGATGACGTAGCCATTAGGATATGTGTTTCATCGCTCATCGAAGATGCAAATTGTGCGAGCACAACGGATTTTTGATTTGAAGATAAAATTCAATTGTTTTGGTACTTTGTTGGATTTTGTAGTTGTTACTCATATTAAATGCCCCAAGTGTACTTTACAAAATGTTGGAAAAAAAGCAAAAGCAATAATATTTAAAAGCGTTACAAAGTATTCAAACGATATAGCTCGTTCTGCGATACCCTGTTAGACCTTAAGATTATTGGAAGATGACTGTTTAGTTAACAGATATTTTTATTTGTTTTAAAATCTTAAAAATTTTATTTCATATTTCATAAATAAAAGAATTTGTATTATTTTTTATAGCAAACGTTCATAGAGTCTTCTTTGGTTCTATTATTAAAGATGAGTTTAGTACTTTTATATTTTATAAAAATCTGGTATAAATCATTTATCATTATCTTGTTAGGGAGTGCGAGAAATTTGCGTTATTGTTTAATATAAAACTAAAAAAAATGTACACAATTTAAGATAATTAAAGACACGCCTATAGGAAGAATATATATAAGAAAAAAACCATTATAATTAACTAATTCCACTATTAAAAACATTTTTTTGTTAAAAAAAAAAAGTAATTTAGATGGGTTTATAAAATCATAGAAAAAAAATTTTAGTTTTAAACTTTTTTTTAAGTTAAAATAATTTGCTTTTAATTTTTTTAATCCGTTTCCTTTATGGTCATGTCTTAAATTGATGATTGTATTTTTTTTTTTTTGGTAAGAACTCACCAATTGAAAGACTTAAACAACAAACTCTTGCCAATGATGACGACTGCATTTTTTCGCGTAAAAATTTTATGTTTTTTTTCTTTCTTGATAAACACATGTTTCATTTTTGAGCAAATTTTATAAAATTATGTACGTATAAAAAAAAACAAAAAATAAAGAAAAAAAAACAACTACAAAATTAACCGACTAGTAAAAAAAACAACTAAAATTAACTGCACCTGTTATGTGGCCACTTTTGGCGAAAAAGGCGAAAGCCAAACAGTCTAAACGACAAAATTCAGCCACCAAACGCCGTCTGCTTAATTTCGAAAAGTGATAAACTTTGTTGTATGTAGTTATATAATCTAACGGTTAAACAAAAAAAAATTAGCAGCAGGAGTCCCTAAAAAAAGACACATATGTCTAAACCAAAGAAATGAAGAAAGAAATTTAGTTTTCTTTTATTTATAGAAAAAAATTATGAAGGAGGTTAATCATGATGGATAAATTTAAACGCAAGTAAATTACCTATAAGTTTATTCTATACCAGATTTTAAAAATAAACATTATATACTGTATCTTAGTGTTCTGTACAGTAGAAATATGAAAAACACAAACGTTTATAGTGTTTGTATGGTAATTACCTTAAAAAACGTTTCTCTATTTGTGATAAGAATACTATACTTAGCCAACTCAACATAAAGATTAAAACATTTCATTGCGTTTTGTTTTTCGTAAAAACCCACAAAATGCATTGTGTTCTGTTCAGCACATTAATGCTCGTTCGTTTCAGTTGTACTCAGCGCCCTTTTGGCTGGTAAAGACATTAAAAAAATTTTTTACAAAAACAAAATACAGATGGGTTTTGAAAAACAGAACACTACATTATATTTGTTATTATTTTGAAACTACGTAGCTATAAACGGTATTAAGGGATATGTACCTATACACAAACACTAAAAAAAAATTATATAATTTTTTGGGTTGTGTACCGATAGATACGATTTCTGAGTTTGTGTGCCGTACGTAAAATAATCAGCATTATTGGTGTTGTCGTAAACGACTGTTTCTTTTTTTGTTGTAGTGGATTAAGGAACACAGGTTCGGTGTTAAACGACACAGTCTTATACAACAACGACAATCTTAATGAGGCTGGTCTTAAGTCTATAGCTCAACTATAGACAACATTTAAGTCTAAACTGATGACTAAGGTCGAAGCGTAGCTATAAACGGTATTAAGAGATATGTACCTATACACAAACACTAAAAAAAAATTATATAATTTTTTGGGTTGTGTACCGATAGATACGATTTCTGAGTTTGTGTGCCGTACGCAAAATAATCAGCATTATTGGTGTTGTCGTAAACGACTGTTTCTTTTTTTGTTGTAGTGGATTAAGGAACACAGGTTCGGTGTTAAACGACACAGTCTTATACAACAACGACAATCTTAATGAGGCTGGTCTTAAGTCTATAGCTCAACTATAGACAACATTTAAGTCTAAACTGATGACTAAGGTCGAAGCTATAGACTAAAACCTGAGTCAGATTATGTGACATGTCGCACAGAAAAACTTAATGACACAGAAGATTGCTGAAAATGGGTGTAGAGATACTTGTAGGGTAAACAATGTCGCACGAAATGTAAAATCAAGCAGCAATTTGATGTATCTCTTTAATATGATTCGTAAAAAGTTAAGAAATAAAAGTTCAAGGCGATTTCATTACAGGTGATCTTGGTACTACAACCAGTGTTCGAAAATAAACAAAACAGTATTTAGCGCTCGGCTGACATACGCAGACGCGATATCTATTTTTTTAAGTGTTTGTGTAGACGAACACAACCCTTAATACCGTTCGTAACTATTTTCAAAAAAGAGCCGAACATTATATAGTGTTCTGTCCTTCTTTAAAAAAAGACAGAGCAATTGTAGCGATACTGTTCTCAAACATTATATTTTAATGTTCTATAATTTTTCTTTTTTTACATTGATAACGAAATTAACAAACAAAAAATTTTAGCAACGACCACAGTACGAACAGCTTGTGTGTGCATTGTGTATATGTTTTGTTTGTGCAAAATTATTTTGCTGGCTTTTTGTTTTTTTTTTTTTTTTGTATGTGTACATATTTTGTTTTTGTAAAAAATTTTTGGTTTTTTTTTGTTTACCATCCAAAAGGGCGCTACGCACAACAGAAACGAAGTTTGTGGTTTTTTAAAAAACCCAAACGAATTAAAATGTTCCCTTTTCTTTTTGTTGAGTTTTTTAAGAACATTATTATTTCTGTGAGGGAAACTTTTTTTTAATGATTTTCTACACAAAGACTTTTAGCGTTTGTGTTTTCCACAAATCTACCGAACCGAACACTAAGGTCCAATATTTAGTGTTTATTGTCGAACACTGACTACAACTTGTACAAAAACCACAAGCAATTTGTTTTTGTAAAATCAATGTAAATACAATGTCAAAAGCAGAAGCAAAGATAATAAACAAAATCCAACAAATATAAAGATAAAAAAAAATTTTTATCAGCAGGGCTTTTAAGACCAATTCAATTTGATGAACTTTATCCTAATTAAAAATATCAAAATTTGGATTAACTATGTATATATACATAGTTAAAATTATAAACCAGACCAGAGTATACATTTTAGACTAGGCAATAGTTTATGTATGTGGAAATACATTTATTTTTCAGGTGGCGTTGAAAGCACAGCTATGCTACAATTTTTTCTTACTTAGAGAGAGGAATGTCAAAAATTGCTTGGTGTTTTGACGTATCAACCAACAAAAGCAACAAATATAATACAGTGTTGTGTTTTTGATGTAGTACTTGTTGTAGTATCGCCAATTCCGTTTACTTGAATTCGCCCTAAATTAGTTAGCTGTCAAGCTCATTGACTAACAATAAACAAATTTTTATTTATTTAAAATATTTATTATGTTCAAAAATTCATCATTTTAATGTATTGATTTCATTGAAAATATGCAAAAAAAAATCAAAAGACCTAACACACAAACTTGTTACCATCTCAGCCATTCAAACTCGAAGTGCATTTCATTGAGTCTAATAAAAGTGTGTATGTCTTTCTCATTGCGCGTACATTTTAGAACGCATTCATCCAAACAACTTGTTTGTACATTTAACACACCTTAAAAAGTCATCAAATAACAAAAAAAATGAATATTTCAAGCAATTTCTAAAATGTCTTTTAAACATGCTTAAGAACATTTTTAAAGCCATAGACAGACGGACGGACATTTAACAGTCACTAAGAAATTTAAAAAAAAAAAATCCTACATACTGGTATCACAGAGCTGACCGACTTTTTTTTACAACCACAAACAGCAAGAAGCATCTTCATCTTAATAATGAACATCATTATTATAATCTTGAATGTCTTAAAAAAAACATCATCATTATCAACAACATCATAATTGTTTATTTATTTAATGGTGTCTAAGTGTGCGTGCCTGTTTCAAGCTTGTCGGACTCGGTCTGTCTTTCAGGCCATGTATAGAAACGTGTTATGTGAACCAAAAAATCAACAGAAAACAACAACAAAAACATGCTAAAAGCAACAGAAAAAGAACTCTTTCACGTCGTAAACGCACAAGTGCGTTTTCAGGCGACATCAGGTGGTCGTTTGGTCATCATGTTGGTTGGTCATAAAAGAAAAACGCGTTTTTATGCCACAACCAGACTCAAAAACAAAACATTAATACAGCAACAACAAAAAAGCACACATAAAAACCAGAACAAAAATAAAATCAAAATCCAGAAAAAGTCAAGTTTAAACCTGTAATAAACAACGGTTTCTCAAAGAAATTTGAAAAAAAAATATAATAAAAAAAAGTCCCAAAGAAAACCAATTTGGCAACGGTCACCAACCAACTATTTCGAAAGAAAAATATGAAAATAATAACAACCATTAAGAATTTAGAAAAAAAATTCCGAGGAGACAAGTTCAAGAACAAGAAAATGTTATGAAGATCCAGAACACTAAAGACATAATAAAATGGGAATTTTACAGTTAAAATATTAATAAAATTATATAAAACATTTTTGTTTGACAACAAAATTATTTAGTAACATGTTCGACTTGTTAAGTTAAGTGTTTTCAACAGAAAGTCAGGTTTTGTTAAATCTACTTTAAAAAAATAGTAGTAAAAGTACTACTTTTTAATAATCAATAGAAAAACATTGAAGTTATAAGTTAAAATGACGGAATTTATAAAAGTTCCTGATATACGTCTTAAAAGTTTTAAAAGTTTGGGGTAATTCTGAGCCCAAGTACACTTTTTCTTTCTATAACTTAAGGGTATATTTTTCACCAGTTTCGTAAAAGTTGGCACAAAACTATACAATATTTCGCTCTCTTTCCCTTAGAAATTTCAAATACGTCAAAATTTTACTTTTGACCTCTATGATTTTAGGGTTAATGGTTTTTGGTTTTGGTAAAACCTTCAGAGTATATTTTAAATAATCTGGACTGTAGATAATATTCCGAGTAGGCTTTACTTAAAATTTATAACAGTAAGGAATTTGAGCTCATTCGCCAAAAAATTATTTTTTCACGAAATCTTTTAATTTAAATCGCAAATACGGAAAAGCAATGGCAGATATTGACGTAATTTTTTCATATTTTCATTCTCTAATATATCCTTAGTAAAAATCCCATATTTTTATCAAAAACTCAGAGATTTGTTTAACAAAATTTTTGAAAATTTTAAAATGGAGTTTCCAAACATACCTGCTAATAGGTTAACGGTATCCTTCAAAGACAAAAACTCATATACAAGTAAATACGGGAATCATTTAAGCAAAAATTAGCTCTTGTTCAAATATTTCTCAAAATATGTTAATTTAATTCTTACATTTCTTTTCCAAGTGGCCTGAGACACGTTAATGGCCTGGGGAAATTGTAATAACTTTAACATTTTTTTTTCAGACACATTTCGATTCTTTTACATTTTATTACATATTAATAATAATTTAATGGCAAAATTTTTACAAAAACAAAAAAAATTCGATTTGTCCCCTTGTAAATGTACCCTTATACTTTATATGCGATCAGCCTAATTTTTTGCGAAACATAGCACCTTTTTAGGGTTCTAGAGTTGTGGTTCAACTTCCCCAAAATTTTAAATAAGTATCACCCTAATATACACTCCTAGAAAAATTCCTCTTCATATTAATGCTCAATTTTATTACTAGGGATGAGATTTTCAGGCACTAAAAAATCCAAAATATGCATACAAAAAAATAAAAAATATGCACTAAAAACTTCAACAATTTCCATAAAAAATCGTTTTTTAATTTTACTAAAAACAAATATATAAAAAACTCAGCCTATTGTTATTCAAATATCTTTAAAAAACTTATGTGCTGTTTTCACAACACAAGTGACTGAACGTGTAGTTTTTTGAGTATTTTCCATATAAATTTTACTAGACGTTCAGTCACATGTGTTGTGAAAACAGTATATTAAATTACTAATTTATAGTTTTGTTTGTTTAAATAAATACCCAATAAAAAATTTTATCATTTTGCGAAGCACTAAAATGGTAAATTTATAAAAATAAGCGCACAATTATGCGCTTCGCAATAAGACATACAAAGAAGCAGTAACGTAAGTTAAGGAACTCTTAACAAGTTTTATAAAAGAAAATACATATTACATTTCAAGTGCTACGGCATTCCCTTCCTACGAAGCAGGTTTGTAAGGGAGAATACTAAAAAATAACTGTAAAAAATCATTCAATGTGTAAAGCTGAACGCTACGATCACCAGTTTTTTAATGCGTTGAATAAAGCGCTTTTTGTGTCAAAAATGTATTGCTTCAAAGTGGGAACTCACCATATAAAATGCATGCCTTCCGTAAGCGAGATGGCAAGCGAAACTCTTACATTTCTCCCTTACAAACCTGCTTCGTTTGAAGCTCAATTTTTTATTGGGTAAGTACTGTTTTTTTTAAAGTAAAACTTCGTTTTGTACTTGAAGAATGGCAATGCATTTAAAAAAAATTATTTTCAGATCCCACTTTGATTCCAGATCAGATCAAAAATATTTGAATATATTTTATTTTTTAAAATCCCTAATGTTTTGTATTTTTTTTTTAATTTGTCGGCCTATTCTTCCTTCCACATTGTTAATTTTACTTTCTGCAATGTTCATTAATTTGAGTTGAGTTTAAGTAACCTAAATCCATCCCAATTACTTATTGTTTCACCAAATATCCGTTATTGGAAAATACAAATGCTAATTGACTTATGATGCTATCTTAATTTAATGTTTCTTTTACTTTTTTAATTGCATAATCATTGGTATAAACAAGCTCTTCTAACATTCTTCAAGGGGTATATTTCATTCAAGGGGTACATTTCATTTAAAATTGCAAAATCATCGAATTGGGCTCTAATTTCCTCTGCAACGCAGTATAACCCATGTACCAAGCAAGTAACTTGTAAATATTTTAAGCCCATTAGAAGCCTTTACCATATAAGTTGCAGCATCAGTTTAAAATAGAACGAACTTTTGTCGAAATCTTCAAAATCTTGTGGTTAAAAATTTAATTAATAAATTAATTTTTTTTGGAAGTTTTTTTTTAATTTTTTTTATATTATGGAAATTAAAAAAAATCAGTCAAAAATGTCAAAATATAGCTGCGTTCGTTTACCCCAAAATTTGTACAAATTTGTACTGGATTTTACTGAAATGCGTTCGCGTACACATAAATTTGTAAAATTTTCATATATGTAACTCACCTACTGGATTTTACTGGGATTTGACTGGAAAAGTAAACGAACGCACATTATGCATTTAAAACCAAAATATGAATTTTTACCAAAATACGCAACAATATGCAAAAACAAATGTATGCCATTTTAACAAAAATGTAATGATTCGGAAAAATAATTGGTCGACAAAAAGCATGCATTTGCATGTAAATCGCATCCCTAATTATTATTAATGGCAACAATGAGGCAAAAAGTGACATCAATCCAATGACGTACGTCATCATAAAATTTTTCATATATTATGCGACATCTATGCTATGACTACAGTGACATTAATTCTATGCCCCATTTTGTGAATTATTAACATTATTTTCATGTTTAAAAAGTAAAATAGAAAGCAAAAATTCTCATATTCTATTTGGTTATCGTGCATGCTGCTGGTGTCTTATAATTAGAAGTTCTTCTGAAAAAAAAGGCGGAATACAACAAAAGTGAAACAAATTTAATCTATTGCCAAACCACAATTAGGGTGATTATTAACTGACTCCGATTCGTCATTTCTGTGATGCCGATGTGTCATCCGATTGATGACATAATTTCAATTTTTGACCCTGATGATAATTAAGCCAACTGATGTTAAGGCTGAGATCACAATGATAAAAAGTATCATGGGGTCAAAAACTTACACACTTGTCATAGTACTGATGTCAAAATACATAAGCGTTATGACCCCTTTTCTATCAGTGTAGAAATTTTTAAAAAGTCAAATTTTTTCAAAGATCATAGTAGAAAAAAAATAATTCTCTGAATGTAGGGTATATTTTTATTATGTAAAAATACATGAGTTACCTCCCTTAACAGACACCTTCCTTAAGGTCACGCCCTTTTGACGAACACTAGTCACTGGTACAGTAAGCATTCTAAAAGAAAGTATTGAGTTTTTTTGAGAAGTTTTTTTTGTGGTACGGACAAAAATTAAGGGTCTGCTCGGTGTCCGTTCGTAAGAGTGCCCATTGTATTTTTAAATATCTTCTGTAACTAAATTACATTTAGGCGAAAGTTAGTTTCTCAGGGGATCAGTGAAGTAAAAATCGAAGGGAACTCCCTGGAGTAAACAACACACACTTATAAAATTATTACAGTAACTGATTGTGGGTTATTAAATTCGTTTTCCGGACTGTTAAAATTTAATAAAAATATAGTTATTTTACGAATAATTTTATTTTTCAACATTTGTGTTTGTTATTCAAAAAACAAACTACCAAAAAATAATATTTTTCCGTATTTATTTTGTTATGTAGTTTGATTTTTTCAGTTAAAATATATTTTTTAGAAGTAAAAACTATTCAATTTTACGGAATATGCTGTTTAATAAATAAAAAAAATAAAAATGAATGTAAAAATCATTTGTTTTAAATGAAATGTAAATGATCCGTTTTTTAAATGAATTTTAAGTGGTTTAAAATGATTTTTCGTTTGAATTTAACTACATAATTTTTTGAGTGCAGCTTTTTGTTTTCCTCAAAAATGTTGACTTTTGACCACAGAGCCTTGAATTGCAAGAATGTTTGCTTTACTTCTTTACACTAAACTGCAGTACATACTTCGATGTCTCGCCGATGCTTCTCTTTAGAATCTTAAGCTGTTCAATCTATATACATACAATTTACTACTGAGATTGGGAAAAACGGAGAAATCGCGTACTTAGACTCAAAAATTATACGCAAAAATAATGTTATTCTGTTTGATTGGTACTAGGGAATGGTAAATGGATTCCAAAATCGATTTTACGATCGACTTTTTTATTTCAATTTTTGAAATCGATTAATCGAACCCCTTTTATTCAGATTTAGATTTAGAAAACAAACGTTTGCATGTCATTGATGTCGGAAAGATGCAGATTTAGTTCCTTGTAATTTCGTATTTGTTAGGATAAATTACATACTTTTTGTTTTTCACTCTGATTATAACTAGATTAAAATATCGCTCACACACTGGTCTTTTTGAATATTAGCGAGTTATATTGTTGCCATCACTTGAGCTGTGATATATTTAAAGTTTAAAGTTATATGTAGTTAAATATTAAAATTATGTTTTATATTTAAATGCTCCTGGGTACATCTTAAACTTTTTAATGTGATTAAATTTCATGTTGTAAGTCTATTGTTTATGTGTTACATTATTGTACTTATTTTATTGTTTTATACTTTTTAAATCGCTTGAAAAAGTCGACAAGCAATCGACGAAACGTCGGGAATAAAATATTGTAATTAAGAATTGAATTTTATTTACATTGAAGAAATTTAGGCCCTTTAAGCTTGACAAAAATAACATTCATAAATTCATCACTCTGGCCAAAGAAACAACTACAACAATATTTCGTTTTTGTTGAACCTAAAGGGTGGTAAAAAATACTTCTTTTTAAATTATGTATATTATTTTTGTTAAAATCTGAGTAAAAAGAAGAGTAGTAAAAATACTACTTTTTAAAAAATCTAAATTAAATTAGAAAAAGTTTATAAACATTTTATAGGCTAGTTAAATAGTGTAGATATTAAAACAATTTTTTTTAAGTCGGCTTTGTAAAAACGTAGTTAAAATACTACTTTTTTAATATTGCAAACTATCGAAAATTTTTACTAATTATTATTTAACCGGAATAAAAAATATAACAAACTGTGTTTAAATCTGCCGAAAATAGTAATACAAAATGTACTACTTTTTTAAGAATCAAAAAAGTTTGAAAAAGTTTAAAAAAATTGTATTAACCATTATTATTGAAATTATAGCAAATTTTGTTGAAGTCGTCTTTAAATAGTAGTTAAAATACTACTTTTTCAAAAATGGTTAAAACTGAACCTGTTAATTTTTTTTTTGGAAAAGCTGATAACAAAAAAATAGTAGCAGAAAAAGGGCTATTTTTTACAAAATTTCACCTTTCATGAAATAATGTGATTATTTGCTTTTTAAACATAAAATTTTCATAGCAAATATTGTTGAAATTTGCCAGGACAAAAATAGTAGTAAATATGCTACTTTTTGTTGCTTGTTTTTTTTAAATTAATTAATTTTTAAAATTCCAATAAAATATAAAAAAAAGCTGTTCTTATAATCTTAACAAAAAACTTTAAAAATTTTTAATAAAACCGAAATCTTAAAAAATTAAGGTCATTATCGTTGATTATTAACACTTCCGTTTTAATACTCTTTTTAATAATAACAATAATTTTTTACATAAATCTTTAAAAGAGTTAACCTTTTTTCTAATGGAAAAATGACACACATTTTTTATGGTTTTTATTATTCTTTACATTCTTTCACAGCCGCTTCTATAATACCACTAACTTTACTACAGACTGACTGACTGACACCTCTTGTGGCACTGATGCTTTCATTAACATCTTGATGTTTTGGACTTTTTCAGTTCTTTTAAGAAAAAAAAAACATGTTGTTGTCATAATGCTGCTCATACTTTTTCATTAATAATTTGTTATATAGATAATGTTTTATGTTAATAATGATGATTATGATAAAAAAAAATGATGACTACTAAGATTAAGTTAATTATGACTGTGCTATTTCTTTTTACTGGATGTTTTAAGTATCATGTTTTAAAGAAAAGCAAAAAGAGAAGCTTTACATTATAAAGAAATTAAATTTATAGCAGTTTCAGTTATAAACAACATGAATTAACAATATAATTACAAAAAGTAGTAGATGAAAAAAATATAAAGTTATGATTATTTGTTATGAATATTTATTAAATGAACAAGCAAATTGCCTGAAGTTTTAGAACGAAACTTCGGAATAAATTATGACAATATTTTTAATTATAAATACATACATACAATGTTTGGCTAATTATTTATAGTTATACTCAGTGCTGTGAAGTCGTCAAAAAATAGTTCTAACTCCGACTCCAACCGCTGAAATTTGAATACTGAATACTGTTAAGCGTATAAGAATTACAGCAACAGTTCTACTTGTAATAATATCAAAGTTTAAACAAAATCATAAAAAATAAACACTGAGTATCTCCTTACATTCCCCACTACAATTGGTTTTTTTATTTTGGAAAATATTAGAAAATGTTTTCAAATTTCGCCAGTTTATGTGGTTTGACGATTTTTGGTGTATAATTTGACGACGAAGGTGAAAAAATCTGAATGCCCTGGTGATGACTGTATTTCTGTTGGGTTATTATTATAAGTTAGCTTAAGAAAACAAATGTTTGCATTGCATTGCTGTCGGAAGAATGCAGAGATGTTCCCTTGCAATTTAAAATTTGTTGTGGTAAAATAACTTTCAGTTTTCCCCCTCTTCTAATAGATTTAAATATTGCCCACACACAGGTCTGTTTAATTATTGGTGAAATTCAATAGAAATGCAATGGCTTCATTCACCTGTTGTGTCTCTGCGATATTATCGTGCATTTTACAAAGTCCACTTTCAATGTTTGGTTTGGTAGCATACGTTTAAGCCTATTTTATTAACTGTTCATTTATGACTTAAATTTCATAAGAAAAAGCGGACCTATTAAACTTGGAAATATACCAAGCGTACTTTACTTCAAACTTGGCAAACTGCACAAACATACCTACAAACGTATGCATATTCAAATAAAAATTTGAAGTTGTATTGTGCATATATTTTATCGGAGTAATAGAGATTAAGAATTTGCAAAATTTTGATAAAAATAAAAAATCGATTTTTAAACCCCAATAATCGATTTCAGTATAAAAACGCATTCGTTAATTCGGTTGCGAAAAATAGATTTTTTTAAGACAAAATCGTTTGAAATCGATTTACCATTACCTATATACTTGGGTGATCGATTATTCGACTTTTTTCAATAACCGGTTTTCGAATATTCCGAATAGTTGCTATTTTAAAAAAACCGGGTTTCGGTTAAGCATTTTGAAAATAACCGGTTAACCGGTTTTAATTCGAATACATAAAAATACAAAAATTAAATTAGTTTTTGTAATAAAAAGTTAATTAGAATAAAAACAAAACAATTCCCTAAGGTAAGGAACCAACAAAATACATAGATATGACTTAAGGTATGTTCAGACCTAACAAATATTTGACAATAAAATCAAAAAAAAGCGTGACCAGTAAATTGATTAAACTTAAGCATTATTTTAAATAATTTCTAGTTATTTGCTAAACTTTGTGTCTAAGATGATTATTGCATTTATGTATAATGTAGTTAGGAAATCCTTAAATAATGTTTGCTCTAGCCAAACGTTTTGCAAAAGCAAACAATTCTGTAAGAAAACTAGGGTTACGTTAGTAGTCAAATATTTAATAGGTGTGAACATAGCTTTGGTTTCAAAAATATAGGAAATTCCCAAATTTGTTTTAAATGAGTTTTAATTTGTTGCTGGTTAAGCATGTCTATATGAAGCAGGAAACTTCAGCCATATTTTTGAAAAGTGACAAACAAAACCTCTTATCCAGGATTATATATTTCATTTTTTTTTTGTTTCAGCATTATAGAAACAATAGTAATATGAACATACTTTTTGTATGAAATATCTGTCAATTCGTTTATCACACAATTTAAACCCTTCCAGGACATTTTTGATTCCTTCATTTTGTTTTAAGTTCTTGGTGTTTTAATAAATAAAACAGATGAATTTTCCCATAACGTTGATTCCGCCGGTATGTTCTTGTTTTAAGCATGAAGATATGTTAGAACTACTTAAGTATTTTTCATTCATTATTTATTTATATTTATTTATAATACTGTCAAATTGCTAATTACTTTTTAAGCTGAACTTTTTTTGTAGTACTTAAAATTGTTTTTGGTTTTTGTTACAAGATTTGTATTTTGTACATTGCTCATAATGTTTTTTTTGACTTTGGTTTCATTTTGTTTTGACATTTTTTATATAAAGTTTATGTTTGCCAAATATTCAATTAGAAAAATACTTAAATTACGGGTACATTTGTAACAAAAGTAAGGAAAACGTATATAAATTACACACTACTAAAATAACCGGGTTTTTTTACTAAAATAACCGGTTTATTCGATATTCGAAAAATGGACATTTTAAAATATTCGACTTGGGCAAAACTAAAATAACCGGTTAAAACCGGTCGAATAATATTCGATCGTTCACTCTAACTATATACCTATTACATATAAAAAAGTTTCGAAAAGTTACGATTGCTAATGTATTTTATTCGTGTCTGTAAGAATTTTTAATCGCTTTGTAATGATAGAAAATGCTTGGTTGACAGCAGTTATTTGTTTAAATTTGATAAAAAAAAAATTAAATGTGAATGTGAAAAGAGTTTCGAAGCAACTTTAAAAGAGAATAGAGAAAAAAACTCGTTGTTAATTACATAATCTAAATGCGTTCTAATGCTTTGTTCACACTTGGGTTTAAAAACGCGTTTAAGCATCTCGAATGTATTTAAGTGGAGATAATTATCCACATATTTAAGTGTTTGTTTTGTTAATCACTTCAAAATGACATGATTAAAACTATATCATTTCATTTATCACCAAGAATCCTCTGAGCATACCTCAACCTAAGTGTTATGTAGCATCGGCCACACCGACGATGATTTCTTCTTAATGTTTTAATTTCGTTCTTCAATAATACATAAATTTTCACAAGTTCATCATTAATATGTTTAAAATAATCTTCTGATAACTTTATTTTTTACAGAAATACCTACATATATAGGGGTGTGCTGGAAATCGGAAACGTAAAACGCAAGAATTTTTAAAGTCGGTTTTTAATAAGATTTCTGTAATAGGTATAAGAATTTACGTTTCCGTTTTCCAGCACACCCCTGAATAATTTATTCATCTAAAATAGGTATAATGTTAACGGCTTTGATTAACTTCATCAACATTTTGCTTAAACGCGTTTAAAAAATCAAGCATGAACATAAAATAAGTCAATTTTTACGATTTTTTATTTTTTGCCAAATTAGACGATTTTCTACACATTTTATCTGGCAGCTATGCTCACCACGCACCACAAACAAACAGACGCACACAAATGTTATTAAAAAAAAACATGTGTCCCCTAAACATTGTTTTTGTTTTCATTTTACATACTCCAATGCAAAAACAAAACAACACAAACACACATACCCCTCTTTGCATAAATTCTCTGCAGTGATCAACAACTCTCAGAGCATAAAAAAAGAAGAAAAAGAACAAAACAACAACCGTTATGTTGGAGATAACATTGCAAATTGCAATACCTATTAATTATTGTATTTGCTTGAAAAAGAAACAAAAATTTACTTACCTTTGAAATATGTACATATGTAGGTATGTATTTGCTAACTTTTAACACTTTGTTTTATAGATTTTAAAGATTATTTGTAATTTTTTTATATTTTCTTAATACTCCGCTAGCAACAACGAACAGGAAATCATCGCAAATTTTTAACAAAACAGAGAAGCTTATACAATTTTCTTTATTTCTTGACTTTTTTTTAGCAAATTTAACTTGATTTTGTTTATGAAATAATTAAAATAACACTATTTAACACCATAACACTTTATTTTTGTCATAAAACACTTTTTTTTATCTAAATTATTAATGAATGTTAACAAATAAGTAAACGTTGCAAAAACCGACACGCTGTGCTTAAAATGCAATAAGAAACTGAAGGAAATCAAGAGAATTAAATAGAAAATGTAAAATGGGAAGAGGATATTAAAGAGAGGGTAATTACAGTGTTACCGTTTGGTTTAATTATGTATAAGCTAGTAAAATATAATTGTTATATTTTTAAGTTTTTTTTTATATTCTTATCGTTTGTTGTGTAGTATGTTTTGAGTTGTATTGTTGAGCCATATGTGGTCCTCTGGGCTCGGTTTTTGTGTAACATTGAATTAATAATAATAAGTAATAAACACAAAATGTTTTCATGGACAATTTTTTTAGACAATTTTTTTTAGAAAAATTGTAAAGTATAAAACCGATTTAAACAAATTGAGAATAACAGTTAAAGGAGTAAATCTTTAAAGTAAATACAATTTGAACACTTTTTGCAAGAATAATTTTTTGAGATCTTATGACATAATTATTTGTACAAACATAGTAACTTTTGAAGTATAAGACCGATTTAAGCAAAATTTTATAAATTGCGTTTCTGTTTAATAGAAAGATTAAAAGGGTTAATTTGTAAATAAAAATTTAAATAAAATTTTTAAGAAAATATTTCTTGAGGTGAAGCCTTTTACAGTAACCCATAAATATACATACATTAATATGTTTGTATGTAAAAACCAAAGAGTCTAACTTAAAGAATTTAAAATAGACCGGGGAATAAAGACAAAAAAATCTTAAACTTCGGAAAAATTAAATAGAAGCAAATTTCCTAGATTGCGTTAATGAATAGCAAAAGAAGTAACGCGGGGTCAAAGGCCAAGAAAAACGGTTACGCTTACGGTAATATGTATCGAAAAAGTATTTATTATCAAATGTGTAACTTAGGAAATTTCGGTGTTTAAAAAAATTCTGTTCGTCACACAGTGAGAGATTTAAAAAAAAATCCTTGATTTTCTAAACGGTTAGACCGATTGTAATTTTTGGGTGTTGTGTAGAACAAAATCAAGCTTTGTGCAATAATTCAGCTGTCCCTTAATTATTCCGAAGATCAATGTGTTTAATCCCTGGACTAAAGAAATTTTAAGAAAATTAAAGTGAATTCAACAAGAGTTCGAAATTTTTCAAACTAAAAATTTGTAGGACTGTTATAAAAAATTACGGCAAAAATGTTTTGTCACTTTTAAAGCATCAAATAGATTTATACATAACGCCTCGCCTTTACAAGCAATTCGTGTGCACAAGAACAAAACGTTGGCAGAACAATTTATTTAAGTTTTTTGATGTGGGGAACTCGTATAGCACAGCGTATAAAAAAAAACCAAAATAACTATGTTTTAACAATTATTGCGTTGATTTATCGGGTATGTTCTAACAATCGCAAAACGCTTAACATTTGCGGTTTGACTTGAAATGGCATAATAGGCCTTCTGTAAATCGCAATGTCAATAAGTTTAGCGACTTTAAGTCGTCGAAGTATGCTCAAGGGAACTTTAAAAGCCTATAGCAATTCTCAAGCAAAAAGCACGAGTTTTACAACACCATAAAATATAAATGTGGTGTTTTGCGATAACAAATCGTGCGATCGTCAGAACATGGCCGTATATAGCAATACTGCAATTATGTTAGACATTGTTGGACAAATAAACATTTTAACAAGAACAAAAAACACCGGCAACAAGATTCAAATTCGTGTGTGCACAAGAAGTTGTTTCTTATTGAAGCTTATCTGGAGCCTAGCAATGGCTCGTGAAAACGAGTTGCTAGACATGGTTGTGCACAGAAATGTTTGAAGAATATTAGCTTAGATTTTTGAGAATGTCATTCATACAGATTAACAACAGGAGACCAAATGGTAAAAACCCAACCCTAAACGCTGGAAGTTTTTTTCCACCAGTCAAAGTTAAAATGTAGGCATATTCATGTGTACATATATTTACCGTGTATGGAACCCGCAAAAACTCTAACTCGGCACTGTTATACGACTTCTAGCCATTAGCCAATGCGCGAAAGACAGACAAACAAACTCGGTCTCATTGTCCTCAGCAGAACTGGTTTACATATCTGTTTCAACAAGAACTAATCAACGACTACAGCAGACTTCACGAGCCAAATAAATGTGTGCACAAGAAATTGTTTGTTGTTTGAAGATGGTGCGTTACTTGATATATCTGCTGAAAAAAAGTCGTCTGAAGACTTGATGATTACAAAAAGATTACGTCAAAGAAGCGGGGGCATTCGAAAGTGTAATTAAAGGTAAAGTATTAGTTGTAAAAATTTAATTTAACTTTTAAATTAAAACAAGTTTAATAGCAGTAAAAGTGATATTTAGACGTAAAGCCTATCCCCCGTATTCATAAACGATTATTTAGTTTAATAAACTTTTATTAAGGAAAATTTTCATAGAAAATTTGGGTTTCAAACCATTATGAAATTTAAAATATTTTTATGAACACAGGCATAGTGCTTTTAAAAAGTGTAGGAAATAATGTGTTAAATAATAAAACGAGAAAAAATTATAATAAAAATGCAAATGACAGACATGAATGTTAATATTGTAGATTATTTAATTCCTCCAGGTATGTGATGAAAATCGATCGATTTCAAAACGAACGTTTTTGAAAGGTGTGAATATCGAGCGTTTTTAAAATCCATTTCTGAATACATAATAGACTTAATTTTTTTCTTCAAAATATTCTTCAGTTAACATATATAATATAAAATTTTAAGGAATAAAGACAGAAAGTAAAAGGATCATTAATGTATTAGAAATCAATACCTGAACAATTTCTCTTTTAAAATCATTTGCTTTCTAATTTTTTTATTTTAGGTATTTTAACTTCATTTTTTTATACGTTACAAATTTTTTTTTATGTTTTATTGAAATTTATATGTATGTGGTTTTTCTTTTTTGTTAAAATATTAAATAATTTTATAGTTTATTTTAAAGTAAAACATTTATTTTTTTATAATAAGCTGTTTGACTTTTTTAATATTAAATTCAGTTGCCTTAAATTTACTAATGGACTTGAAAGAGCAAAAGAATATCTTATGAAGATTTTTTTAATATTTTAAATTGTTATAAGTTCCAAGGAATGAAGGGAAACAATTATTCTTTTTTTTCATAAAACACTGAAAAAATGTTAATACATATGTATTTTAATAAAATAAAAACGATAAGATAAAAATACAAGATAACAATAGAATTTGTTAGTATTGAAAAAAAAAATACTTAAAGCATGGAATGTTATAAATTTGAATTTAAAAACATAAAAACAATAAACTAATTATTATTTTAATTAATTATGTACTATGAAAAAAACATATATTTTTTGTAAAATAATTTTGCACTGGGTTTATTTTACTTAAGTAATTTAATTTAAATGAAAGGAATAAAGTGATATAGGAAAAAAAAAGAAAAACAAAACAAAAGCAATAATAACACCGAAGAGCCTTAAAAGAATTTAGTAAGAAGAGCACAACAAATTTTATTTCAACTAAGACCAAAATTCTCTTCATATTTCTGAATTATTTTTACTTAAAAGAAAGTAATATAAATATTTTTGGTCTTAAAACAGCATTTGTTTCTTCTTATCTTGCCCTTTCTTTCTTTCCTATAACATTTTACTCTTTTTCTAATAATTTTTTTATTCCTTTTTAGGTAATTGAAAATACTTTTACTTTAGATCTTCTCCTGGTTCTTAAACTCTTTCGTTCCTCAATTCTCTCCTTTATCTACCATTCCAGTAGCAGACTCTACCATTTTCAAATGCTAGATTAATACGTGGGTGTGGTAAATTTTTACCAATTTTCAATTGTTCCATGCGTTCGTCTTCGAAATACAAACATTGCTTAATAAAAGCATAAAATTTCTCTGTCATTTCGAAAGATTTTTGTGGCAATACCTTTAAATTTTTCTCCGTACATAGATTGCGTACTATTTGTTCACAAATTCTTGTATTGCAATCGACGTCGAATAGGGGTACTCCAAAATTAACATCTAATAAAGTCCATTCTTCGGCATGATCCTCACTAACTTCATCATCGGAGTCAGCCAAAAGGCATTTTTCCGTAGAATTATCGATAGATATTTCTACGGAACCTTGGGAAACCAATTCGGGTTTACATTTGGCCAACTCGGAGGCCAGCAGTTCGTTGCAGTCTTCTGAAGTATAGACTGCAGAGGGTTCATTATTTTTGGTACTGCTAGCAAAATAGTTTTCATCGGGTGTTTTTAAATTGTGTTGGGGAGAAGTAGCCAATGTTGCAGCAACTGGCGGTCTGGTAAAACTGCACACCTCTGTGGTATCCGGCGACAACAAATCCTTTGGTAATTCAGGTATTTCTTCTGTTTTTTCTTTAATTAACTTAGTTTTATTTGGCACTAAATCTTTATCGCTATTTTCCTTTTTTATAGCCTTAAGCTTACTTTTAGGATGTCTTAGCTTTACATCCAATTCAAACTGTTCACATCCTATATCGGGTACTCCCGTATTAACGAAAGTTATATAGCCACAATGATGTTTTAAATCTAAATGCTCATGTAGCTTCTGCACCGCTTTATGGCCAGCCCACTTATTTTGTTCTTTATCTTTTGTATTAAAAGGGAATGCTTCGTAACGTAACTCACCGGGAGTACGTATACCATATCCTTGCAAGAATATACAACCATTTTTAAGTTGATCATTAAGATTGCGGAAATTTTCACTATTGATCACATACGAATCGGAATGTAAGATATTAACAAGCAGCTTGCCATAGCCGAGGAATATACGTGGCAGGGTTTTCAAAACGGTACCGCGGCAAAGGAATAAAGAGGGCGGTCCATAGCCTAGAAAAATAATTATTGAAAAAATTTAAATCAAAAACTTTCGAGCTACATAATTAGATTATGGGACATACAAAAGAGCTTAGTTCAATAACTCTCAGAATTATGGATTTTGGTACCATATCAAGCATTTAAAAAGAAGTAAGAGGATGTGGTGCAAATTCATTGCTTATATTAAATTTACTTAGTATTGAAATTTATTATTTACTAAATTCTTCAGAAGTCTCGTGACTAGGAAAATGTAAGAAACAGAGTCCTACTATTCGATTTCACTATAATGTAGCTCACACTTTTTTCTTTTTATTATTTTTAGAACCCATTTATCATTTAGCTACTCACCTGTGATATGATTGTAGAATAGTTTCGTCCACATGTGAGAGGCATCCGAAGAACGGAAAAATTGTCCAAAGAATGGTATCAAAAACAAATGCGACAAAGAGGCAGTTAAAGGTGTGGATGATATAATGAATTTATACTTCTTTTCCAAAACTCGATCACGCGTTTTTTGATCCAAACATTCTAAGCACTCTAGACGCAACAAATCCAAACCGCCCGGTAATAAATGACGCAAAGAGCAAATGGTGGAACGCAATATGACGGCATGAGCAAAATAACGAGAAACGTCACCTTCTCCTTCAGCATCGAGTAGAGAGACTTTCTCCAGTTCAGCCAAAAAGGTATCCATACTTTCCTCGCACAGTTTTCCTACTTCAAACATGGTAACAGCATGATTTTTTAGACCCGGAGAAAGGTTACCCATCATTAGAAAAGCTGTAAGAGTAGAATCAAATAAAAATCCTACTCTTTTGCCAATTTTAGTGGAAGATTCTGTGGGAATTCCTTTAAGAGAAGGTTTTGTAGTATTCTCTGAAAGATCATCAATTTCTGAAGATAAATCCGGATCATCGGAATTTTGTCTTGGGGAGGTATCGGCTGTAGGTTGAGGCGAAGGTGTGGGCATATTGGCAAAGCTAAAATCACTCGTATTGCCATCAGACGATAAGTATCCTATGGATGAAGAATCTTGATCTCTGGGTTTTTCCTTACTGTTATCACGTGCTTTCGTTGTGTTTTCAGCTGGGTGGTCTGTTTCGGAATTCAGATAGTTGCTATAGTTGAGAGGAGTTATCTGAGGCTGTTCTTTGGCCAAAACCTGTTCTCGCTTATATTCATCCCACGATTCATGATATTTTTGAGAGTTTAGGGGACTATCTTGTGTGGCGGCCTGTTCTTTTAACTGAGCAAAACCTAATCGACAGAACAGGGAAATTGCCTGCTTAACGGAATCCAATTCCAGTTGCAGCATTTGGGCCAATTCGGAAATGGTCATGTACTCGTCAGCACTGACGAAGATTTTATATAATAAATTCTCAAAATAATCACCACTCACACGATTCATAACGAAATTTTTTAATGGTGGAATAGATATTTTATCCTCGCCAGATATGGGCACATCCAAATAAATCAAACCTTTGCGATATAAGCTATGAACCACCTGGTAATCGCACTTTCCTGCCGTTTGGGAACCAAAATCTATTAAATCATCGATTAAGCTGCGTTCTGCTGGAGTTACAAAACGTATATCGGTTTCCAAAACAAAACCGACTTCCACACGCCACCAGGGTTCAATGCGTATACGTTGAGGAAACTTGGGTAGAAATTCCAAAGGGTTAGGTTTGGCGGTAAACAGCAAAGCTCGAGTAGTATGAGTCTTTAAATCACTTATCAAGGACAAATACTCATTACGTCCAATGCCCAAAACACGTAAACAGTCAGCAGCCGTAAAATTGGGCAATGTATCATAACTTTTATCATTTTTCAGCAATTGCGACAAAACATCCAGATAGTAATTGAATGGTGTCACTCTCAAACCTTTTGTAACAATATCAGCCAGGTGATAGGGAAACAAACCCAAAGTGTTAATAGACTTAGTCACTAACAATTCATAGTAACGCTGTTCCTTGCGAAATATCTTGTTCACCAAATTTCCCCGAAATCTTAATTGATTTTTGAGACTATAATTAAAAACGTATTTCTCATAATCGCGCTGATTATTCTGTAAAATTTGTTTTAGATGCACTGGCAGCAAATGCCACGGAACATTTTTTCTCACACAGTTTGCAATGTCTTCGGCTACTTTTTCATTACTCATGTTGTCTTAAGCAACAATAATATCAATCTTTTTTAAGCAAAGCTATGAAAAAACATTTTTTTAATTGTTGATTTCTTTAAAAGTTACAAAATTTTCACTAGTTTTTCGTACTTAGAAGAAAAACTGATAACATAGAAAAAAAGATTTTTTTAACTTGACCAAAACACAGCTGACCATGACAGGTGAGTCAGAGAGTAAACAAGAAAAATTAAAACAAAAGAGATAATAAAAAAAATAACACAGGGTCGTAACGAAATGGTGATGCCATATCTCGAGAGTTTTTTGTAGGGTTATCTTATAGGGATATTTCGGGGTTTGCCAAATTTTAGAATAATAATGTATATATGAGGCCGTCAGCTCAAAAGTGGTGTAAGCCACATTACATTTATTTCATATTTGTGTGGCTAATGGCTACTTTCGTATTATAAGTAGAGCAAAAATAAATAAATGCAACACAAACTTTTGCAACGCTTTCTGTTAATGATTGGTAAAACAAAAGATAAACTAGTGTCTTATTTCAATTTGGCGTAGATAAGTCAAGGTGTGATATGTTGAGCCTTACACCACTTTTGCGTTGATGGCCTTATATATAAAGGGTGTCTCAGTAAGAATGCAATTTTTCCTTTTAAGTTAAAGTATTTTTTGCGATAGTTGTGATTTTTAATTGGATTGTAAAAAAGACATGTTCCTATTTAGTATGGAAAAAAATATCCGTCAAATGGCCCCGACGGCTCTGATGACAGTCTATGGTTTTTTCAAAGAGATGTGGCTGTATCTCACCGATGACGCATTAAGTCTTAGATTTTAGCTCAGGAATTGTTTCTGTTTTAATCACATAAGCCCGAGTTTTCACAAAATCTCAAAGAAAAAATTGCCAGGTGACATCAAAATTTCTTAAGATAGTTTGTTCTGGATATCGTTGCTGCAATAATTCGATTGTTCAATGCGATGTTACCATGTTTCTCATGGATTGCACAAGGATGTTCTGAGCACCAAATTCGACATTATTGTGTATTTACGCCAGTGAATGGAAATGCGCTTCATCAGAAAAATTAGCCATTGAATTCATTTTGTTGCATTACGCGTTGTTCTTTCGTAAATCATTACATTTTTAACAATCGGAATAAACATATCTGACGGCTGCCAAATATAAGAGTTTCCACTTGCACAAAAAAAATAACACTAGGAAACTGCACTCTTGAAAAAACACACAGAAATCGCAAATAACATGTATCGAATTTTACAAAATTAAATTCAAAAAAAATTTTAAAGGTCGTCAAAATTTCAAAAAAAGAATATCTAAAAAAAATATTTTGATATCAACTTGAAAAATAAGGGAAATTAAAAAATTTCATAACTATATAAAATGTAAATAAAATAAGTGCAATATTGGTCAACAAATTAGTTAGAAATAAATGAAAACAAAGTTGAAAATACAAAAGTTAAAAAAATTATATATAACAAAAACAAAAAAAATTAAAAAAAATATAGTGAATTAATAAAATTGCTAAATTTAAAAGCAAATGTAAAGTAAACAACAATATAAAATTAGGGAAACCATTTTTGAAATAAGAAACCGAAAATTTATAAAATTTGTATATATTACAAAATATCCGTGCATTTTTAGAAAATCGTTTTAATCAGAATTTAGTACCAGTCAAATAAAAAAAAATAAACATTATCAAAGGTTTAAATGACTTAAACAGAAAGCAAAAAAAGTTTCGAAGAACTTGAATAAAAAATTGAAAGCAGATAAATCATAAATACGAAATTTTTTTTTAATATTAAGGAAGTTGCTGAATTGTAAAAGTAGATCCCTATTATTGCCAAAATTCAGACAAATTCCGAAAAACTTGTTTTTATGGAAAAATTTAAGAAAACTACAATGTTGTTTATGTTAATCGTAACTTAAAAGCAATAAATTAATTGGGAAAGTCTTTAAGATTGCAATATCATTTCAAAAATTTTAACACTATACTTAAATTATTAATCCTAAATAATCTCTTATATTTTAAAAAAATTTTACTATTAATAAGCGAACTCATAAAATTGCAATTTAAATAAAATTGTTGTCATAAAAGAAAGGGAAAAATACGAATGGAAAGGTGTACGTTGTTTTATGCATAAGTAGTTTTTGAGATTTTTTAGTCTAGGTTTGCACGCATACAGTTGGTACGGAGACTCTTATACTCGTCAGCATGCTTTGTGTTTTTATTCATAGATACAGCGTGTCTGGTGGCAAATTTTAATTTTTAATACGATTATTTCAAAAAGTAATAAGCGGTGCGGAGGGAGGGTGGCGTTGTTGGAACCATCGATTGTGCGGGTTTTTTCAGTCACGATATCACAGTTGTCGAGTGAGCGCCGCGTTCGCTGTGATGACATTTTTTAAGAGTAATGATTCTTACGTAATTTCTAGTCGACAATTTTGTTCAAAGTCCATTTTCACTTAAACGGCCGCGTCAACAAGCAAAACTGCCGTTACTGGTCTCCAAGAATCTGCAACCCTCGATTGAAACTTCAAAAACCATTGCATTGCCCCAGGGTAACTGTTTGGCATGCCTTATCCACGCATGAGATAATTTGACCATTTTTTTTCGAAAATTCTTGAAAATCAAGGCTCCCTTTTGAAAAGTGCGTTTAACTGGACGGAAGACATTTGGATAACATACTCTTAAAAATTTAAATCCGCATTTTCATTCTATCGTCTTAATAAAACTTTGCGCCAATTATTACGTTTTTTATTTAAGCTGAAAATATAAATATTCTGCCAGACACCCTGCATATGTACAAAGCGACATTATGCTCCACAGTGACTTAAGTGGACTGAAGAAGAATATGTACAAAGATGTATGCTTGTAAACTTTTTTATTTATTTATCTCTTTGATAAGCTATGAATAAAACAGTTGGTGGTTTAAAGCATTTACAACCGCAAAAAGTTAAAACATATTGCTGCATGTGATCATATCACTCAAGAATTGGTGCAACAAAAATTGCAAGTGTAGAAGCGGACTTAAAAAAGATCACTGGAACATCTGCTTAGATAACCACAGATATTAGCTTTTATATATATCTCCTTTATTTGTAGAGAATTTCACAAATTTTGACTGTTTGGCATCACTTTAACAGGATGATTTTTAATTATTTCTATGACAGTTAAAAACAATCGATTAATTTCCTTTTTTCACACCGAGAGCGACAATAATAAAAAAGGATTTTTTAATTAATATTTCAACAAACTATACGAAAGAAATTAAGCAAATAATAAAGTGAAAATAAATTCGCTTTAGTAGAGAAGAGCAGAAAGAATTTCATTGAAAAGAAAGAACGAAGAACAAAAAAGTTTGCAAAATCAAAACACATTTATGAACCCATCAGAAGGCAAACTGCCCTCAAACAAGGCTGACGAGAACGAAGCACAACTAGAACATTCAATGTCGGATGACGAAGAAAATACAAGGTGGGTTTTATTTTTTAACAAAAGGGTTAAAGTTTTTGAAAATAAATTACTTTATTTTCAACATTTAATCAGCTTCCCCGAAGATTTGTCTTTTAGACAAAGGCAATTAGCAACACAACACAATTCTGTAGCAGCAGCCTCTAATACATCTTCAAACACACGTTCAAATCACTCCTCCGATATGAAGAGATCCGCGGTTAAAGAGTTAATTGAACGATATTTCTATCAGCTGCAACGTGGTTGCGGTAATCCCAAATGTTTGAACATTAATTGTGCCTCAAGTGGCAAAGTGGCCCCCATGACTCCTAATGAAATAGCCGCTAAAGCAATACAATTGTTTTCACAAGATGCCAAATTGTGTGAATGCTACACACAACCTCCGAAAGTACCTAGAACGGGGCCACAACATGAATATCCCACAAGTTCTTCGCGTTCGTTAAGCAATGCCACACCCTTGGACATAACCGAGGCCATGGATTCCTTTTCACCTCAGGAACACAGTAGTGGAGGTAGTAGCACTTCCAATAGCACCATTACCTCGGGCAATTCTAACTCTTCCAGTTCAACCGGCAGCAGTAATACAAATATTTCCAGCTGTGCCACAGAAGAAATGCCCCTGCTAGTTGCTTTGGGGGAGGCTTCTGCCTCTGGTTTGGGTGTTGTTGTTGAAGCCTCCAATTCTTCCAAATCGAAATCTTCAGATCCTCCCACGCCCACATTAGCTCCAGTAGAATATCTAAACGAACAGATAATCGACGAAATCATTGAAGAATGTAAGAAATACCAAAGTTATGACCGACTTATACATGCCATCAATGATGTCTATTGTTCGGTAAAGAAATTAAGTAAAAGTTTTCGAAAACCTCCGCTGGCAAAACTAACATCCACTGCTACAGCCACCAAATTGCAAGAAATATTAGGTAAATCTCCCCAAGAACTAAAAAAGGAAGACCTGCGCACTTTAGAAGGAGAACATGATAAAGATGAGGATAGCACATGCATGGAGGAAGATGAAGATGACGATGACAGTTTAGAAGACCCCGAAAACGTGGTAAATAATGCGAAACAATCTGCTTCTGCTGGGCAATCGGAATCTGCAACTGAGGCCGCGTGTAGTAGTAGTGCTTTTAATGCCGGCAGCACTGCAAATAACATAGAGCCTATGGATGAGGATGCCACTTCCATTGATTTGGATGATATTGTTGAATGGTCACACAGCTGTGATACCCAAGTGGATTTTGAAAGTTTACGTAGAGTGAAAAAGAAATTGTATGGCCTGAAAAAGAAGGCGGTGAGAGAGGCTTTGAATGAAAATATCATCTTGCTGGCCGAGAGTATAAAATATGGCCGTTTCTATGATTGGGAAAAGGTTTTACATTGTTTTGTTATATGCTTCGATATGTCAATGACATGTAAGTATAAAATAATAAATTAAAACTACTGTTTTTTACTAAAATTTTGATTCGAAATTAAAAATTTATTTTATTGAAATGTGTTTGCACGGGCTTTTTTGATCAATAATTTTTTTTTAACAAATGTAGCAGAATTTTATAATTGCTTCCTTTTAGAACTTTATTTAAATTAACTAAAAATGAACTTGTAGAACTAAACTGGATCTAATTCTAATTTTCAGTCGATAGTTAACGAATCGAAATTATTTTTTCAGTGTTGTAAACCATTTTTTGAGTATTTTATTTATTTTAATAAAGGTTTACGAAAAAAATTTCTATGAAAATTTGACTTAATAAACATTTTTTAAATTTAATAATCGTTTGTGAATACGGGGGCAAAACTTTTTAATTCTCTTAAAAGCTAAAAATATATTTGTATATACTTAAAAGGAAAAAATATTTTATCACTTTAAAATATTTTTTACAAATAAGTATTTTTTGTTTTCATTCTCTCATTCCAGTTTCTAAACGTTTTATAGATTTCGAATATATGGAAATGAGTATGCCGAAAATTTGCCAGGCTGCTCATGTTATACCGGTACAGGCACAAGCGAAATTGGCACGCATTTGGTCCAGTCATTGCAAGGATTACTTACATCCCTTTATACAATCACTTCAGCAGTTAATAACGCTACATGTCATTATGGATGAGGATACGGTGCAAGAAAATCCTGATGTCATAGCCATAACCAAAATTTTAAAGGTTTGCAAAAAAAGAATATAATATCTTCATTTTTTTAAAAAAAATTATAACGTGAACATTTTATTTTTAGATTGTTTTCTATGCCAACATTTTGGCTGGAGAAATTGATACGTATAATACTTCAGCGGCCGGCAAACTGGCCGCTGCAGAAGCAGAGGCTGCCTCTAGTTCAACAGCTGGTGGTGGAGGAGGCTCCTCAAATGATGAAGAAGATATATTCCTATATAACCAAATACTCAAACCTTATCATCCGGCATTTGCTGAAGATAAATTAGAAAAAGAATTAAATATTTCGTGTATGGATTGTCGTGTTCCTCTAGTGCCCTTTGAAGAATTTTACAATGAACCTCTTAGTGATGCCATACAAATGGATAGAGATTATTTGTCGTATAAGAATCTTTCGCTGGATCCGTTAGGGGAAGGTGAATTTGAACCGACAGCGTATTTAATTAATAATAACCTTACAATTTTTTCTTAGAAAACCACTTTTCTTTTATGCTTTATTCCTTTGTATTGACCCCGGCCTCCAAAGTTATTGCTTTATACTATGACAGTCGCATACGCATGTATAGTGAACGTAACTCCTCTATTTATTCTTTATTAAATTACTTTGGTGATGGCAACGATGTCGTAGCGCAACCAAATTTAAAACTAAAAGTTCGTCGTGATAATATTGTTAATGATGCATTAATTGGGGTGAGTTTTTTTTTTAATCAATATGATTTTTGTATTGAGTTTTATTCTTGTTTTTCTCTTAGCTGGAACTAGTAGCAATGAGCAATCCAAAAGACTTAAAAAAACAATTAGTGGTAGAATTTGTAGGGGAACAGGGCATTGATGAGGGTGGTGTGTCAAAGGAATTCTTTCAATTAATAGTTGAGGAAATATTTAATCCAGATTTTGGCATGTTTACACATCAGGAAGATACAAATACAATGTGGTGAGTAAAAACCGCGAAACGCTTTAAAGAGGTTAACAAAAGTTTTGAATAACTTAAAAGAGAACTTAAATAGAATTAAACAATATATGAATTAAAATGTAACTAGAGTTGACCTTGAACTGAATAAGATTTGAATTATAATTGAACCAGAACTAAACTAGAACTTAATTAAAACTAAACTATAACTGAACTTGAACGGAACTATAACTATACCAGAAAATATACTTAAACAAAACTAAAATTAAACTAGAACTTATAAAATAATGAAATTAGAGAGTAGTTATCAATTACAACTTTTCTAGATATATTCCACGCTCTCAATAAAAAGCTTTTTATTAATTTTACCACAGGTTTAACTCTACTCCGTTCGAAAACGAAGCCCAATTCACTTTGATCGGCATTATAATAGGCTTAGCTATTTATAACAACATAATTTTGGCTGTGAATTTTCCCATGGTAGTGTATCGTAAACTTATGGATGGCCGCGGTTCATTCTATGACCTAAAAGATTGGAATCCCACGCTATATAGAAGTTTAAAGTCAATGCTTGAATACGAAGAGCCCGATATGGAAGAAGTTTTTATGCAAACTTTTAAAATCAGCTACAAGAACGTCTTTGATGAAGTAGTAGACCATGAGCTAAAACACGGAGGTGGAGAAATAGTTGTATCACAAGAGAATAAACAAGAGTTTGTTGATCTTTACAGTGATTTTCTGCTCAACAAAAACATTGAACGACAATTTAAAGCATTCAAAAAAGGTTTCGAAATGGTAACTGATGAATCGCCTTTAAAATTATTATTCCGGCCAGAGGAAATAGAGTTGTTGGTGTGTGGCAGTAGGGTAAGTTTTTAAAGTTTAATATACTTTTTATATAAAACGAAAGCAAAAACTTTTACAGAAATTTGATTTTATTGAATTGGAAATTTCTACCGAATATGAGGGTGGATATACAGCAGATACACAAATTATAAAAGATTTCTGGAGCATTGTCCATAATTTGCCGGAAGAATCAAAACGTAAACTATTAGAATTTACAACGGGTTCTGATCGAGTGCCTGTGGGTGGTTTAAGTCGCCTTAAATTATTAATAACACGTCATGGACCCGATAGCGATAGATTGCCGACTTCACATACTTGCTTTAATGTTTTATTGCTGCCTGAATACAGCAGCAAAGAAAAACTTGAGGAAAGACTTTTAAAAGCCATTAATTATTCTAAAGGTTTTGGCATGTTGTAGACATGTAAAGTAAGACACAACTATTGAACGTTTGAAAAAATAATGTAACAAATATTAACTAAACAGCCAAATATTTTGTATATTGTTTGTTTAAATAAGAAAGAATGATGAACTTAAGTCTTAACAGTTTATTTTAAAGGAATATAAAATAGTTTTTTTTCAAATTCACTTATTATTTGTATCTACTTTAGAGCTTAAGAACTATTGAAACTCCTTTATGATAAACATTAACCCTCTTCTGGCAAAAAAAAAAACTAAATTACACATTAGTAAGCCAATACATTTAGCCCAGCAAAAGTGTTTGGTAAACTACTGTAATCTTTAACTTTTTTTGCATAAGGCAGATTGTACTTCAAGACTTTATGTTTAAAACGAAGACCACCTACTTTTAAATGAAAATCACCACTGATTGCTTGTACATTAACTTGCATATTAAAAAAAAAAACATTTTTTCTCACAGATTTCTAAACAATTATATTTTTTACAAAATGTTTGTACCTATAAGCTTTTTTCTTTTTTCGTTTTTATTATCTTCATTTTGCTAACTTATTTAAACATTTAAAATATACTGTATATGTATGTTATTGGCGTATTATTTTTTTTTTTGTAAGTTGCCGAGAGGTTTTTTTCTGAAATTTGATATACTCTCCTATCCACTTCCATCCAATTGCTCCCACATTGTTTTTTGTAAATAAAGTCTTTTTAATTTAACAAAAAAAATTTATCAGCAGAAATTATGTAAAGAGAAAAATCTCCAGTTCTCGAATTGGAATAAGAACGAATATTGAACCAAAGTATGTATATGGTTCGGTAAATTGAAATAAAAAGAAAAAATATTTATTCATGATTCATTTATATTAAGAACAGAAAGAAACATAAACAAAATAATATGATCGACCAAAAAAATAAATTATGAAAAGAATCGGCTCATGAAATTAAAAATTTCCGAATAAGCCAAAAAAAAAAATTAACAATTGGCTTTTAATTGGGAAGAAAATGTATTGGCGCAAAGAGTTTCCTGGGACCAAAGAGAGAGAGAAGAAATAAAAGAAACTAGCAAAATGCGCAGAAAGGTTTTCGGTGTCACTACATCAACGATTTCCAAACTTTCTGATACTGCGGCCCAAATAAGAAAAAAATAAAAAATTTCCGGCCTCCCTATAAGATAAAACAAGTTTAACCACATCAATAGCTGCTGGTAGTACTAGCGTTTTACCTTGGTAAAATTCCTAAGAAACGCAAAGCATTTTCTTAATATTAAAAATTCAGTTTTTTAAGAATTAAAAACATGTAGGAAAATAAGATTACTCTCGAAGCTTGTCAATAGATGTCTATGCTTGGTGTGATTATTGAGGATGTCATACATCAGATAATACTATAAAAGCTTAAAAATCTAGAATTGATGATGTGAATCGCCTAAGAAATTTAAACATTAAGCGGCTCATCCACTTGCAATAAAATTGTTTAATTTTACGTATTGTACAATTATATCGCCAATGTGTATATGATATTCGAATGTTGGTTATGGTGTTACTATATGTAGGTTATGTTTACCTTTTTATTGAATGAATGAAACCATTTTGCGACTTTTTGCCTAATGTAGGACAAAATTGAAATAATATGGTGAATATCATATGCAATAATATTGCAAGTGTATGGGCAGCTTTAGAGTAAGACAATCAAAAATGTTTCAAAAGTTCTAGCATTCATAAAAAATGAAGAAAATTTGATGTCACCTTAACTGAGACATATCTAACATCAATTTTACTCATCAGAAACTGTGGTATTATGAACTGTAAATAATGTATACATCCAAGAAGTTATTGAAAAATAAGAATTAATACCAACAACTTTTTTATATTAGTTCAAATTAAGTCATTTTAAAACCGTCAAATTTGGGGCATAAAATGATAATAAATCGTCAAATCTGGTAGCCGAGGTTGTGCTGTTTTTCGTAATTAAAACAAACCCAAGGCCTATCCAATAGGTCTGCTTACTTCTGCAACAATACATCAACACAAAAAACAACAGGCATTATGCTTGTGTAAAATTCCCAGCCGTTGTCAAAATCTTACTAGTACATAGGCGAAACAAAAGGAAAAATGTGTTTTATGTGCATGTATGTGTTGCAAAAAACGCAAACAAAAATATACATGTATAAGGAAAATGTAAACAACTTTTGACATCGTTGAGGAATAAAATAACTTTGATAATATAAAACAAATTAACATCTGGCTTCTTGCGCAGACCTATTGGATAGACCTTGAACCAAGGTATATTTATAGCAGGTAGTCTCGGAAAGCCAGCTGCTTATTTTTAATTTGCTTGTCTTGTGATACGAATTGTCAAATGTTGTATAGTAAACAAGTTTTTTGTCTTTATCTTTTGTCGTTTTTGTCTCTTATCCATCATCAATTCAATTTATAAATAAATAAATAAATAGCAACCCCTTAGCTTTTTGAAAGTATGATCACATAACAACAATATAAAGCCCGGTTGTTTGTTTTATTGTACAATTGTTGTAATCTCGAGACTACCTGTTATATATATAACTTGCCTTGAACAAACCCCTAAAATTTCGCTATAAATCTCTATCTATACTTTGTTTTTCACTAAAAAGTAAACATCTGGCAGAATTATTTTCCTCAATCATGCAATCAGGGTTGCTAGTGGCGATTTTTCGTCATTTTGACGATTTTTTTGAGAAAATACAGTAAAATGACGATTGAGGATTTTTTAACTAAAAGTAATAGTGTTATAAAGATTTTCTGGCATCAATAAAACACACAAGAAATATTTACAATTATATTGGGAACAGTCCAAAATGTAAAAATCAATTTTTCGAAATACAAAAATTTTTGGAAATTAAACAAAAAAAAAATTCCTCCCCCATCACAAACCAGGTGGATTTCATTAGAAGCATTAGTAATTCAAATTCTACATCGGTCATATTTGGTCCGCTTTTTAAAAATAAGTTAAATCCTCTTTGCGTTTTTATGATTTCGATTTGCGTCGCTACATACAAATGCATTTTTCAATGAAGTCATAATCACATCTGAAGAATTTTTCTATTTGTGTGTAAAAAGACAAATCCCATTTTATTCTGTTAGGTTAGTTATTCTTAGTATAGTTGCGTGTTAGGAAGTAAGAAGTTAGGTTATAATAAGAAGTTGTGTAGAAAATTAGTGCAAAGAGAAGAAAATGTATTAGTTTGGAACTAAAATTGGACGTAATAAAACGTTTCAAGTCGGGTAAAAAGACTGTTGATATAGGCAGAATCCTAGGATTAGCACCTTCAACAGTAAAAACATTTTGGAATATTGATAGAGCTAAAAATTAATCATTATCAGATCGAAAATTAGATTTTATTTTTTATTTAATATTTTTGTGAATATGGATAAATGAAATATATAAATTTTTGTTATGTATTTATGCAAATATATTTTTTCTTATGTTTTCTTTTTAAATGATAAATATATTTCAGCACACTTGCTGAAATAAATAGAATAAAACTTAACCATAACACTTTCTTCGTCATAAATAGAATTTCTTGCTAAAATTTATATTTTTGAACCAATCCATGCAATAAATTGTCTCTAATTTGTAAAATTTAAATATTTGTTAAATTTGTTTGTTAATATTTTTCGGCATTAGGTCATGAGTTAAAACCAAATTTTTAAATAAAAAATATAAATATATTTTGTTTAAAAATTCCAATTTTATTTTATTTTATTTCCCAATATTTCGGTCAACTTTGTTGACCATCTTCAGGGGTTCTATATAAAAATACAAAAATATATTGTACAAATTATTATAAAAAATTACACAAAACATTTCAAACACAAAAAATATAATTACATTTTAAATAAATAAACGAAAATAAAAATGAAAACAAAAAATCACTTATTTGAGCTGCTGTTCAGCTGAAAGCTTTTGTCAACTAATGTTTTAATATTTTATTTTATTTTGGTCTCTTTCTGTTTTTGTATATCGTGTGTTTGTATGTGTGAGCTGAGATACCCTGCAGTATTGGTAATCGACTCTACGCCGATGAGTTCAACGACTACCACAAAGCTTTCGTCGACGACTCGCTAAACTACCAGAAATGCTTTTGAGCGGCGAATTTAACAAGGCGATGTCCGCATTGGTAATGCCTTACTGTTCGTCGATTACTTCATCGGTTACATTTCGTCGACGCATTTATCGGTTACATTTTTTACATTTTTGTTTTATTTCTGTTTGCAATGTGCCATGTGTTGTTGGTGTTATTCTTCTTCTCTTATTCTGTGTAACTGTTTCTTGTTTGTCTCATGTAGCATTTGTTGTTGGTTGCTTCGTTGAAAAGAATACTTTTAAACGATAGCAAATTTGAATAAAAAGCCTGTACAACAAATTATTCGCTTTATTTTGAACTCAAATTTTTTCTTTGAATTCAACTATAAGGTTAACAACTTAAGGCATTAGATGAAACTAACAATATTAAATTCTTAAGGTTAAGAAAAACAATAGAAAATCTCTGGAGACACTACCTTACAGATTACCACTGAGTACCAATGTAATCGGCGATGTAGTCAATGAAAAATCAATGGCGACGTAGTCGGGGAAATGTTGCCAGCCACTACTTGTGAAACTGCAGGGTATTTTCTGTATCCAGTTTGTAGTTTAATCCAGGGATTTCCAAAATTTTTTTGGTTGTGTGTTAGTGAGTACCAGAGAGTAAGCAAATTGAGAGAATGCATTTATTTACAGCCGAAATAAAATGTTAGTAATATATTTTATAAGTTGTATAACACAAAGGTACAAAATTAAAAATTTTTTGTGTTGATAAAAAATTTGTAGCAATTCTTTACCAATTCAATGCCGCTGATTTTAAAACTACACTTTTTTTATTCGGAAGCTTTTTGACTCTAAATCAGTTTCAAATATCTTATCAAACAATTGTAAAAAATTAAAGATTTTTATGTTTTAAAAATTCATAAAAAATAAATATTGCACGCAAATCACAGCTGATAGAAAAAAAGTGCAGTTTTAAAATCAGCGACATTGAATTGGTAAAGAACTGCTACAAATTTTCTAGCAACACAAAAAATTTTTAATTTTTTTCCCTTGTGTTCTACAAGTTATAAAATAAAATCTTCTAAATTTATACTTTTATGGCAGTTTTGTAATAGTAGAATGCTTTTCAAATGGGATGAACTTAATTTATTACGTTGCTTGGAACAAATAAATTTTAAATCCGAAAAAATTTGTTCGCATAGGTAAGTAGTGCCGAATAAAGAGAGGCACGTCAATGAATTTTTTTTTAGTTCAGGATAGAAATGGTATTCACGGTGTTGGGTTGCTCATACTTCAAACATCTGTGCATACATTTTTATTCTAGCTAATGGTATATCATAACTTTTTAGAAAATACCAAATGTGCACATGAGTTTGCCTGCAAAAATGTATAAAGCCATTATAACAGGTCAAAGTTACGTTTAAAAATTACCATAAATTAGTAAGGTTAAAGGCAGAATTAGTCTTTACTTTCTGTTTCTGTTCTGTTCCGTGCAGTTCTGTTTCAAAATTGTAAAAGTTTCTTTTTCTGTAGCAACTGTAGCCATTTATGACAAATTTATTATTTTTGCACCATCCATTGTTTTATTTCAATAACATAAATGCACATAAATTTGAAGAAATAAAATTTAATTAACGAATTTTTTATTATTTATTTTGCGGTAACTTACAATTACTTTACAAGTTCTTGATTTTATCAAACTGAACCGCAACAGAACAGAACAACTAATCAATTTCACAGGTTTTTTAATAACAAAAACAAATCAGCTGGTTCGTAACAGACCAGAAAGTAAAGACTTACTGAGCCTTAACTCTTTGGGCTCGGTCAAATAATTGTAGCATAAAAAAGTAAGAAATAAAAATAGTGCGAAACAATAAAGTTTCATTAATACATCAATAAAACACATCTTCTTACCCAAACATTTTACCTACTGTCACATTTGCTTTTATGTGTACAGGTTATTTACACATAAATTGTAGCAAAACAAGACTTTTTTACTTGTTTTTTAAATATTTCTACTTACTTAAGAAAAGGGTTTTCAAAGAAAGAAAAAACCCAACGACGCAATTGGTACAGAAACCAAAATATTTTTACAAGCAAAATACCAACAAATTCTTTTGGCTATTTTTTTTCTTAATAATTTCTGCATTTAGGTACGTCTTTTTAAAGAAAGCAAAAGGGACCCTTTTACAGGTAGCAAAGAATTTTTTTTCACAAACAAAACACATATCGTTAGCTTAAACGTTGCAGTAAATGTTATTGTTAAAAAAATTTACTAAATAAAATTTACGCTAGCTTTGCTGTTAAATATTTTCAACAATTTAAATTATGTTAAAATTAAATAGAAATGTTATATTACTCTGCATTTAAGTCTTAAAATTTAGACTCTTAATATTGCACGCAAGGCATTGGATGTTACCAAAAGCATTTTTGACCGCACAATATTTTTGAGTGTAAGCTGAAACATAATAATATAGCATCCGCTAAACATGTGCACTTGTCGAAGTCACACCGACGACTGAATTGAAGAGCATAAAAATATGTGTTTGTAGTGGTTTGCACAATTGTGCAAAGAAATGGAAACCCCTGGTTTAATCTCTCATTTTTGTCTAAGTCAAGTATGTGTAGCATCTCCAAAGTAAATCTCCTGGCATAATTGCTCTCCTCTACTAGTATTTTAACATCATCGAAATTTGGTGTATGTCCAGTAACTGCACAGTGGGCCGCGAGTGCTGTTTTTTGCTCCAGTGGCTTGTAAGTTGCTTTTAAATCAGACTTATGTGATGAGAGTCTGGTTTTTAGTTTCGTTTTAGTTGTGCCTACGTATGTCTTCTGACATATGTTGGTATTGTCACCTTTACAATTGATTTTTTTTCTCCTTTTTCAATTTTGATTTTGTTTTACTGAATAATTTATTGACAGTATTGCTACATTTAAAAGCTAACTGGAACTTGTCCTTATTATATATATTGGAGTTTTTCAATCTTTCAGAAAATTTCGGTATATAGCTAATTGATTTAAAGATTTTATCCTCCGTTCCTCTATTACCAGCTATGGGACACTTACTTCGTACACGTTTTATCAAATCGTCAATTGTCTTTTTGGGGAAGTCATTCATTCTTAAAGTTTCCTTGATTTTATATAAATTTTTCCTGTGAAACTGTTTGTCACTTATGTCTAAAACCCTGTTGATGAAACTAGTTGCCGTATTTATAATGATTCGTTTTGGATGTTTCGAATAGAAATTTATTAATCTACCCGACGACGATGGTTTCTGGTACCAATCCAGTTTTAGCAGATTTCCTTGTCTTATTATTATTGAGTCCAAGTAAGGTAGTTTACTATCACATTCTCTCTCCATGGTAAATTGAATTTGTCTATTGTATGAATTTAAGATTTTTAGTGTTTCATTAACTTTGTCCTTTTTTATGATACCAAACAGATCATCAACATATTTGGTGAGACATCTAGGTTTTACATCCATTAGGTCCATAGCCGTGTCCAATAGCTCCTCCATAACTATGTCTGCAATCACAGGTGATGCCGGAGATCCCATTGGCATTCCTTTTAACTGTTCATAAAATGTATCTTCAAATTTAAAGTATCTGGTGTCCTTTATACAAAAGCTAAGTATTTGAATAAATAAATCTTTAGGTATTGTCGTATGTTTCTCCAATATATCCCATTTTCTTTCAATCGTCCTTAAAGCTAAGTTAACCGGTATGCTGGGAAAAAGCGAAATTACGTCAAAGGATATGAGAATTTCATCGTTTTCTATGGACTTATTGTTTATTCTAGATTTGAATTCCTTAGCGTCTTTAACATTATATTGTGAGTCAGTAGTCAAATTCTTCAAAATATTAATTATGTATTTGCATAGTCCATACGATGGTGAATTTATTGACGAACAAATTGGTCTTAATGGCATTTCAGCCTTACCCCGGGTCTCCACGTAGCAATATTTATTGCGGCAAACGTCAAATTTGATTGCTCCATAAAATTTGCGACGTATAGACCGCATATTGCCATGAGTGGCAATCCATTGCGCAATGATTGCTCTTCTTATTGCTTGAGCAATTATTGCTTAGCAATCTGCTGTAAAATCAGCTGTTATTTATCTGACATTTAATTTCTCTGTACGTTTTTTTATGGCATAGCAATTTCACGTGTTCTCCAGCAATATAGTCAACAATTATTGCGCCATGGTTCTGCCGACGTTATTGCTTGTGCTTAGCAAAAAAATTGCTACGTGGAGACCTAGCGTTATGGATTTTTGGAATTTTTTGGATTTTTCGTGACGAATTTTGTTAAAACTTTTGACGATTTTTGAAGAAAAAAGTCTAACAACCCTGCTTGCAGTGATGCCAACTTTTTGAGAGCAAAAAGCACTTTAAAATTTAAAAAAGCACTAAAAAGCACTATTTCGAGCAAAAAAAAGCGTAAAAAAGCACTTAGCCATTTTTTCAATTTAATTAAACACAAAACATGTTGCTTTCGGCTATGACGAATATTATATACCTTCAAAATTTAAAAAAAGGCGATGGCGTTTATGGGGACTATTTTTTAAGATTAAATAATAAATACATATATTTACATTTGTATTAAAACATTTTTATTTGTATTATTATTATCTTCAATAAAAATAATATCATCCAAATCATGATGATCCATCAGCTATGTTTGAATTGGCCATAAGATCGTTTTAAAGTAATACAGTGCGAGCTCGATTTTTGTAACTCGATAAAAATCTTGCCTGTTGCAATTACCGAAAATTTGCAATGACCGAGCAATGACTTTATATTTATATCGTTTAAATAAATCTGAATTAAAATCGTCCAAAGTTTAATAAAGCAATTGGCGTATGATATTATCCAATTATTTTAACCTATGTACGCTTCAGAATAAAAAACACACATAAGGTGTTATATAGAAAATCATGCATGTTTACATTCTGATACTTAGTCAAACCTTTTTGCAGTAGGACTAGAGGCAGAAGTGCACAACACGCGGTTATTTGGAGACGAGTGTTGTGCGTTTGAAAACTAAAACGCATGAAAAATGGCAGGTTACATAACGCTTGTTATAAAAGCATTTTCTGTCAACTTTTTTTTAATTTATTTAACACTTTGGTTATACTAAGTTTCAACTTTTTATATGTTTTTAAAGTCTTTGCGTTCTTTTGTACGGTTTCCAACTGCATGTTTTTTAAATTTTCTACATGACTCAAAATCGTTGTTTATTTTTCCATTCACAATTCCTAATATTTTCCAAGTCATTTTCTATTTTTGACACAGTGTCAATATCTTTAAAAAATGTTTATCGCAAATATGTTGCCATCGCTACAAAGTGAAACCTTTTGTAAAATTTCCAAATTGCTAGGAAGCCTAGCTCTAACATCGTAAATAAAGTTTTTGGCAAAACGAATGCCACTTTTCTTTATCTCTTTTTTATCATTTGAAATCTTAAAATCTTTACAGGCTTTCTCAAAATTGTAATCCAAATAGCAAAGCTCATCTTAATCCTCTATTCCTATAAACGTATTTTTGAAAAATGGTAGAAAAAAAATTAAAATTAAAAAAGCACTAAATGCACTAACGAAAAATTGAAAAAGCACCAAGTTAGTGCTTTTTCTAGGTTTGGCACTACAGATAAAATTTTGGCGTTTTAAGTCATCAAAAAGCACCACAAATAGTGCCAAAAGCACTAAGTTGGCATCGCTGCCTGCTTGTATTCTTGCTCTTTTATAATTTTTTGTTGCTTTAAAAATAATTATCTATTTCTCCTCCTCTTTTAAAATCAAGGCGAATTCATACAGGTGACATTTTCGAATCATCTGTTTATTGTTTATTTTTTTGAGTGTATACTGAATGTCAAGTTTTCTTAACATTTTGTGAAAAAATTATTTAAAATTCCAAAAAAATCTAAATACATACTTAAAAAAAACCCTATTTAAATTTTATAAAACAAGCAAAGAGAATATATGAACACAAGGATTTAAAAAGGCGTAAGGAATAAGTGGAGTCACAATAAATATGCAATACAGGATAAAGATTTACCTTCTAAAGCAATTATGCATACATAAAATTTTCAACAAATAATTTTGACATTCTCCCTAACTTTATACAAAAACAAAATACATAGTATTTTTAAAAGAAAAGGGATAGCTAGCATAGCTCTATTTCATGATGCGGTCATCTTTATGAATTCGGCTTGTTTAAAATTCTTAAATTGTGTTTTATGCAGTGTGACCATTTTAGGATTTTTCATTTAAATTTAGAATTCAAAATTTTGGTTTAGCTAAAAAAGATTCATTTATCATGTGGTAGAATGCTTATAAAAATGTTTTCAGCTTTTTAGCTTTATTTTATAAGTTTAAATCGATTTCAAAAACCAAAACAAAGAGTCGATCGAAAAATCGAAAATCAATTTTAGAATCCATTTACCATTCCATAATACCAATCTATTTCTTACAGATTGAGACGTAACATCTCAATGCTAACTATAATCGTTCTAATTGCTTTATATACAACAAAATGAAGCAGCTGATTTGTAACGTTACTGTAACTCTCGGCTTACTGAGCCTTAAGTGTTTGGAAATTTCGTATTAATCCAATGAAGTGGCTGAAACAAATTTTTCATGTAAAACACTGAAAAAATAAAAATTCCAAATTTTCTTAAACTATAAGAAATAAACTGGTTAAAAATATCCTTTTGTATAAATCAGAGCAAAGCATAGAACCCTGCAAATAATATTGGACTACTTGATCATTTTAGATAAAATGGACTACTTACAATATGGTCCAATGTAATTCAATCGTTCGGTTTTCAACGCCATGTTTTCGTTTTTAAACGATTTCAAAACAAATCCTCTGCAGTATGCCATGGAGAAATTTCAAAACCAATCCACTGGGAGTATGTATGAACATGCAGTAGTTTTAAGACTACTCCATTGTAATGCAAAGCTTGGTTATATTTTCAAGCCCTAGGACATCGTAATGTTAAATATACCATGTTTTTAATACATTTGGGTTACCTTCAGACTACTCCTAGTCCTTTATGGGCTAATTTTAAATTTTAGATGCGTGTATAATCTAGTCGTATTATTTTCAGTGAATTAAAATCGTTTCTATTTTCCTTACATCAGAGGTCTTGCAGTCCGTCTAAATTTTTTAAATATTACCAATTATTTCAATTTTTATAGTTTTTAAACAGATATTGTTATTACATTTTTAACAAAAATTTATTTTTATAATTTTCTGTAGCTGTCTAAGATTTTACTGGAAAAAAAATTTCTAAGTCTGGCCACACTGGTTTGTGCAAAAAAAAACAAAAATAAATAAACATACATTTTTAAATAAATTATTTATTTGGTGTTTTAATATTGACCAGTTTGGACGCATTTTAATAAAGTCGGAATGCTGCCGCTCGAAAATTAAAACAAACATTTAAAAAAAAACTAACAAATTTATATTTTTTGTGCCTACAAGTGTTTTGTTTCAAGCATTTTATTACAAACTTTTATTTTCCAACAATTAACATGATATTTTAATAAAAAAAAACAGAATTTTAACAAAGTGCCATATTAAATTTATTTAAAATAAAAAATGAGTAGTTGCAAAAAAATGAAGAGCCTTTGCAGGCTTCTAGTAATTCTAGTTCTATACAACACATGCCAGTTGGCGGTGGCTGGTGAGGATTTAACCGATGGCGAGGAGAGAACGGTGATATTGGATGGTGAGTTTATGGGACTAAAAAAAAAAAACAACGACTGTGTTTTTTCGATTAATTTAATTGTTTTTGTTCTTATTTTTAATGGAGTAGCGGGGTTTATAGACGTGTGTGTGGCAGAAATGAAGAGGGGCTAAATGGGAAATCATCATAAATATATGTATGTACATATGTATATGAACTTCCCATGCATGCACATAAGTACATTTTTATGTATAAGTTTGTGGTGGATACAATTTCATTTATGAACTCATGTTCTTTCTTTTGTTTCTGGGCCACATTTAAATGCAAAAGTTACATACATTTTTAGTTCACTCAGAATTGAAATGCATTTCCAGCCCGCTCCCTCTTTAAGATTGCTGAAAATGTAAAATATACACACAATTTTTTATGTGTATCATCGTCTATCTTTTCTTTCCAGATAAATATTAAGAAACATTTCTTTGCACTACATTTTTTTACTATGCAAATAAAAAGTTTTTATGAATTCATTTCCGGTTTATGAATATATTTATATTCAAAGTTCAAATTCTAGGAAACAATTGCCTTATTAGCAACAAGTTTTTAGGCCGGTTTTTCTATTTCTAAGGATTTTAAAAACCAACTTGTGATGATGATGTCATGTCTTAACTAAGCTTTTATTTGTTTTGATTTTGATAAGGAAAGTAAATTTTACTCTTCCTTTTCTTTTCTTGAATATATTTAAGAAAATTCAGCCATGTTTTTAAAATCGAAATCGATTGAAATTAAAATTGATGGAAATTTAAAAAACCATTTTTTTAAAATCAACGTATATTTTCCTGATTTTGGAAGTATATAGTTCTGATAAAAGTTCCAAAAATTAATAAAAAGTCTCAAATTTATTGTTGATGGGGTAAGCTTTTCCTATGCGCATTTTACTGGTTGCTTAGGCCAGATCGTCAGGAAACTTCATCCAAAGATTTTAGAAATACTAAAGATATTAAACAAATAAAGCTTGGGAATTAAGAACGATAAAGAAAATCTTTTAAATTAAAAGTTATTATTGAGTTTTACTTTTTTGCTTAGAAAATAAAATTTATTCCTCAGAAATAAAAATTATTTTTTGAATTTTATTTGTTGACTTGAAAAAATTTTTTCTAAATTGAAAAAAAAATGTAAAAAAATTGTAATTTCATTTAATTAACAAATAAGAGTTTTGCACAGACTTTGGGGATAAATTGGCCCTGAAATCGGTAAAAATTAATTTAAGCGCAGAAAATTTCTTTTCTTTCTTTAAACAAAAGGTAACTGTTATTTTCTAAGTAAAAAAAACTCAAAAATAATTTTATTTCCTGAGGAATAAATAAAACTCAAGAAATCACTTTTATTGCTAAAACTATGGTCACATATCACAAACATTTGACGCCCAATACGTAACCACTATTTTTATTAAACCTCTGTTTGTTTTTGCAAAACGTTTGCTAGAGCAAACATTATCTAACATTTTATTAACTATATTATTCTTTAATTTTAAAGTTTAGTAGATCAAGAAAAGTTATTTAAATAAAAGTTAAAAGTAGATAAGTTTAGTAGTCACGCATTTTTGGATTTTTTCTTCAAATATTTGTTAAATATGAACAAACCTTGAAGAATAAATAAAACTCGAGAACTAATTTATATTTTCTAAGCAGAAAAAATTCAGGAAATAATGAATTAAAAATGTAATTTTCAAAATTAAAATAATTACCGTTGCGGTTCCTGATTTTAAAAAATATTCTTAAATATTCGTTAAAAATAAATAAAACAAAATACTCAAAATTTGGAAAAAAATTTTACACTTGCAGAATTCCCTAATACCGACCCAATTTTCAATTTCTTTATTTCAAATACAAATTTATTAATACAAATTTTTTAACAATGTTATCATTATTAAACGAGATTGGTACCGTTTTTCTAAAAAAATTTTTAACTTTGTTTTCAATTCATTTATAATTAAGAGATAAGAGATTTTTTAAAATAACTAAAGCAACATAAAATGAATATCGTAAAAAACAAGAAAATGTAGATTAATTTATTGAAACAGAATCATATTAAATTCCTATTCAGTTTTACCTTAAAAACATAAATCATTTTAAAACTTTTAACTCTCTTTGTATTAACCGGTTTCATTTTTAATAGCTTTTTTGCTATTAAAACTAAAAATAAAAATTTGTAATGTTTTCTTTTTTTTTACTAAATTTTAAGGGGGTTCTTGTTTTTTTATTGTTCTTTTCTTTTTTAGCTAAAGTTAAAGTATTCACTGTGGCCACCGATCGTACTGATGGTTTCCTACGTTACATGCGTTCAGCTCGAGTTTATGATATTGAGGTGAGTTTGTTTATTTTTTTTTTTTTCAAAAAAAGAGCACAATAAACACGACAATATTTTATAGCACAACAATCATTAAATGTCGAAAAGTCTAAAAAGCTTAAATAAGGACTGATCGCTTTTTACAGAAATAAAGAATATTTTGTTTAAATAAAACAAGCATATTCAACGATTTCCGTAACTTTACAAGTATTTTTATGCTACCCATAGTGTAGATTATAGACAATGCCCTCTCATAGAATATACCATTACCTAGACCATGCCATAGGCGATAAGCTAGACTAAAGAATATATTATAGATTGAACTTTAGTCTAGATTATAGCCTCTACTATAGACACGATTATAGATAAAACTTTGCCTATATCAAGGACTCGCATAAAGACTGTATTTGAGATCTCAGATTAATTTTAGGAATAGTTAACAGACTTTAAATAGGGACATTATTTACGCACAACTTATTGTCTGTGTGGTTGTTGTTATATTTTTGCACTTTTGCTTTTTCGCAAGGGTGCAACTTGTGACCCTTACTGTTAATGTATTTTTTTCCGCCACTTGTTGTGAAATTGCACTGGCCTTGCGAATGATAATAGAAAACTACTGAGCTTTTAAAAAATAACTATCATTTAAATCATCCTGTTTTAATGATAATTAATTAGCTGGAAGATCAAATAAAGGATTTTGTAGACAAAGGGATATTTCATTGCAATAAATCTAATGCATTTTTCAAATCCTTATGATTTGTTTTATGCTTAAAACAAAGTACATATTTGTATTCTATTGTTTTAAATTTATAAATATCATTTTAAATTTAAAATAAATTCTTAATAATCTATCTAATTTAGAATAAATTTTATATAATCTTTTTCTATTTCTTTACAATAATGCATCCGGTGTGTTTATTTTTAATAGACTTTTTTTCTTTTTGTTTTTTTTCTTATTATCAAATATACATATGTACATATGTATGTATGTACATATTTCTAACACATGTTCAAATTATTCCAACAATTTGAACTCTCGCATAAAGATACGATAAAGAAGAACCACATCATCTTTTTAAAAGTTTTTGTTTATGAATTTTTTCATAGTAAATAATTTGTTTAAGAAACGACCACATTTGTCCAGTTAATGTGTGCTAGATATTTTTTTTAAATAATATTGTATTTTGTGTCGAAATAATTAAATGTTTATGGGTATTATCAAATCAAATCAAGAAATAAATGGTAAATAAAATCTTAAAAAATTTAAGAGCAAACAACAGGAATTTGATCATAATTTTGGTTCAATTACATATTTTGAGTCACGTACTCGCCTTTTTGTTAATCTTATACCTGCTTTTTATTCCTCCTTGGAAATAAAAACGAGTTATCCATTTTTTGGTTTCAAAAGTAACGTTAAAAATGAAACACACATAAATCTATTTCCATAAAACTTTTATTTCATTCAAGTCAGTATACACTATATTTACTACATCTGACTTGTCAACTTTGTTTTCAAAATTTCTGTTTTACAGAAGGTTTATAATATTCGGTCAGAAACGTTCATGTTATTCGCTTCTGACATAGTCTGTTTTTCGCATAGTTTTTGCAGAAACCAAACTATTTGTCGGTTTCAAACCCGCGTTTTGCTTCAGATGCCAATGTAGGGTATAATAACGAAACGTTTTTTATATATGTAGTTATGTACATAATTTCTATTAAATGGTGAAATGAAAATGCATATATCGGTATTGTAAAATATTAACTTTAGCCGGCTAATGATTCCGTCAATAGTGGACCGCCGCTGACGGTTTCCTCAAGTCATAAATTTTTGACAACATATTTTTCATAATAAACAGCTGATGTCAGATGGTTTGTCAGAAGAAAATAGAGCAAGGCCTAATTGAAACTTTGTCAGATGTCTTTGGTTGCAATATTTAAATGGTAACACACGACATGTCCGTTTTTTGCAGTGGGAAATTTGACAAGACAGATGTTAAAAACATGTCGTGTACGAGTACCTTTACAAAGCTTGCCCCTTGACATTACGTATGAAATACAATGTCATTTAAATGACCACCTCTAGATTGGTTGCAACATATTCGTAAATGGTGAACCTTTATCTAAAGAAATGACACTTGAGACGACAGATATTTTACAGCTGACAGTTTTGAAATCACTTAATGGATAACCCTGTATAATATTTAAAAAAAAAATTAATGCCGGTTTCTTTAATTAATCAGTTGCCAACAGTTATTTCGATTAGAAATTCTAATGTTGACAAATGTGACGTTATGTTTTTGATGACCTTTAAATGTGGTACTTGGCTTTAAAAGATTATTAACTCTGCTTTTTGAATCTTTTGGGTTCCCGGTGTATTTTTTTTCTTTTTAAAGTTTTAATGAGTCTTATGCAACTGATAAGCTTTTCTTTTAGAGGATTTATGTTTGTTAGATGATTAAGTTTCTTATTTATTTTGTGTTAATTGAACATACAGATTTACTTCGATCTATTTTAGCTCAGAAAAGTAGTCAAGTCCATAGACTAGTTTATGGTCTGTGGCCAAATTGCGGCATTAAACACGAAGCAATTTGTATAACTAATTTCTATCGGGATAAATAAGTGCAATTTTTCCTCCTTTCACTTTAGCCATACGGAAATAGCAATCAGTCACATGAGTAATAAAATTATCTAATATAAAATGATGGTATCTGAGACCAAAGTACAAAAAGATTAGGCCAGTAAGTACTCGTAGATCACTTTTTTCCAGCAAAAGTAACTTATGTGATTTACCACGGGATGGAGTGACAAATCTTTTCGTTTGTCCATAGACGATAGAATTTTTGTTCAGACCATGAATTTTTCGTCTCCCTAATATAACTAACAGGAATAGCTTTAAAAAGGCGACAAGAGCCTCTTTTTGCTAAGCAATCGGCCTGCATGGTCCTCAAGGCCAGGCATCCAAATTTAAGATAAATGTTTCTGTTTCTCCAAATAATTCGGAGATTTAACACAGTCTATGACCACTTTCAACTTTATCTCAAAAAAGTATAGCGCTTTTATCCTCTTGAGATTCTCCTCAAGCATTCCCTAGCACTAATGAGGATGTAATGCATTTTCGCTTGGACAATCAATGGTTGTTTTACCATAAGGAGGCCTCTTTATAAATTTGAACCAAATATACCGACCCAATTGTCTGTTTAGAAGCATTAGCAAACCACACTGCCAGCTCTTAAAATTCGCAGCAAATAGCAGACGTCTTGGTATATAATTACTAACTATAAAAGAAGAATCATTTTCAACAATAAAAAATGTTTCTAAAAAATTTATTTTAAGTTTTAAGCAAATTTTGTAAATTTCCAATTTTATGTTTCAGGTTACTCCTTTGGGTTTGGATGAAAAATGGAAGGGTGGCGATATGGAGGGACCTGGAGGTGGTTTCAAAGTAAATCTCCTAAGAGATGCCATTAAAACCATTAAAGAAGAAAAGGACACAATTATATTATTTACAGACAGGTTCATATTACAAAATTCTAATCGAAAATTATAGCAAATATTATACATTTTGTATTTTTTTCGTTTTCCAGCTACGATGTCCTCTTTACCACAGGCCTCACGGAAATTGTACAAAAATTCAAAGAGTCCAACTCTAAACTTTTATTCTCTGCTGAGAAATACTGCTGGCCTGATCAAAGTTTAGCCAGCAAATATCCCACCGTAGAACCAAAATCTTCTCCCTATCTCAACTCAGGAGCCTTTATTGGCTATGCTCCTCAAGTCTGGACTTTGCTAGAGACGCCCATAGCTGATGCCGACGATGATCAATTGTATTATACAAAAATATTTTTGAATGAAGAACTTAGAAAGAAATTGAATATGAAACTAGATACCACCTCAACGCTGTTCCAAAACTTAAATGGTGCCAAAGATGATGTTAAATTAGATGTAGACTTAGACACAAATGAGGGTGTTTTGAAGAATATAAACTTCCTAACCACACCCAGTATTTTGCATGGTAATGGAGGAAGCAAAGTGGAATTAAATGCATTTGCTAACTACTTGGCTAAGACTTTCAATGGAAAATGTTTGCTGTGCCAGGAGGATCGTTTGGAATTGGATGTAAGTTTTACTGAATGCACACAATTTTCATTAAATTCTAGAATATGCTCATGATGTATTTTTTCTTAGGAAGACAATCTACCTGTTATTTCCTTATCAATTATGATTAACCAAGCTGTGCCTTTCTTTGATATGTTTTTAAACAAAACTGCCGAACTGAAATATCCCAAAAACAAACTGCATTTGTTTATCTATAGCGGTTTAGAATTCCATGACTCTTTGGCCAAGTCCCATTCAAAACGTTTTGAAAATGAATATTTATCCTCGAAAATTGTATTATCCACCGATCAGTTCGATGAAAAGAGAGCCAGACAATTGGCATTGTAAGTTGTCTTCTACTAAAAACTTTAAACTTATAAGTTATTAAATAAATTTTACTTTTTTATATCTTTAAAGGCAACAAGCCCAACAAAAGGAAGTCGAATATATCTTCTTTGTCGATGCTGATGTCCATATCGATGATCCAGAAATTATGTTAGATTTATTAAGTTTAAATAAGTAAGTTTTTGATCGGTTTCATTTTAAGTAGGTGACATGTTTTAATTAAAATTCTTTTTCTAGACAATTTGCCGCTCCTGTTGTTAGTAAATATAATGAATTGTGGAGTAATTTCTGGGGTGCTTTAACAGAAGGGGGTTTCTATGCTCGTTCCCACGATTATGTTGATATTGTTAAGGGTGATATACTGTAAGTATATTTTACTGTTTGTTTTATAATCAAATCTATATAATATATCGCACTTAATCAACAAGAGGTTATTAACTCAAAATATTAAGCCAAAGGGATTTTATGAAATTCCATCGCTTAAAGGGTAAAAACGGATAAAATCTGTTTGAATGCCGTCAAAATATAAGCTGACACTTGTTTTTTAATAATTGTAGTTTTACAGGGTAAAACGGGTAATTTTGGTACTTTTTTTGTACCTAATTTATTTTCTAAAGTATTAAAGATAGGAGTACAATTTAAATCGAATTGTTTTCTTTTTAGAAACATCTCGAATATGTTTTGGTACTATTTTTTGAAATTTTGACTAAACAGGCAAGAATATTTTAACTGATTTTTGGTACTTTTTCTAAACATAAAAAGGGTATTCACGTCACAAGTTGCACCCTTGCAAAAAAGCAAAAGTGCAAACACATTACAACAACCACAAAGAAAATTATTTACACACAACTAATTGTCTGTGTGGTTGTTATATTTTTGCATGTACGTGAATACCCTTAAATTTTAAAATTTTACGTGTACGTGAATACCCTTATAATATAAGGGGGACTGATTTACAGCTGCTGAGTTTAAAATTCATATAAATTTAAGTTTAGCTTAACTAAACCAGCGCTGAAATATTCACAGATTTATTAGCCATAAGAGTACAGTTTGCTGTTAAACTTAGTTTAAACATTTCAAAAAAGTCAAGATAAGCGTCCAAAACTTGTTTCGAATAAATTATGGGAAAACTATCAATAACAATAATGTTTTATTCAAAATTTCAACTAAGTTTAACTTTAAAAATCTGGTTTAAACTCTTAAATAGTTTTAAGTTCAGTTTTTTTGTTTGAGTTGATTTAAAAATTAAAATTGAACTAAAAAAAAAGTCGATGGATCAAATGCTTTAATTATTTAAGTAGTTTAAACCTTAGATTAATGTTAAGATTAAGATTCAAACCCCGTTTAGATGAAGTTTGCAATTATTTTGAGCTAAAAAATGTATTTGTTAATTGTATTTGAATTTCTGTAAAGTTTAAATTGTTATCGAAATTCTAAATTGAAGGCCTCAATCGAAAACAAACGATTTATTTAGAACTGTTTTGATTTTAAGGCTGTATTTACTTAAATCTCTTGTAAAACTTGTTGAACCATAAATAAAATTGTAAAGTTAAAAGTTAGTTTGAATTACTCCAAAAAATCTAGCTTAACCTCCAAATTAAAATTTAAGGTTTGAATAAAAGCTGATTTAAGCTAAAAAGATTATTTCCTCATATTTCATTTTAAGGTAAAAGCTAAAATGCAGTTTTTTACTTAAAGATTAGCGATTAAATTAAAATTTACCTTTTGAAAGTCGTTTTTGAGTAGTCGATTATGTCATTTTGCTTGCTAGTTTTAACGCCCAAAATTTGCAGTTTAAACTTGCGATAGAATTGAACACCTGAAAAAATGAAAAATTGCTTATGTAAAATTGCTTAATTTAAAAACCTTTTTTGTATTTTATTTATTAAGGTACATACTTATACTTAAACTTAAAAAAAAAATTCAATCCATATGGCAACGATAAATGATTTAATCTTTGACTTCAAAACGTGAAAGAGGATTAAAGACCGATTAATTTTTTTTAAGATTAACTTATCTAACTATTAATTCAGCTTTAATCTTAAAATCAAAAACTTGCTCGTAACGAAAAATTAATCCTAGTTTAAATTGTTGTGAAACGTCTAGATTTAAGCCCCAAATTGGGAGGCAAAATTTCAATAAGGACTGACTTAAGATACAAAATGTATGTTTTTTCTAAAAGCTTATTGAAAAATTAACCTATTTGAAGCTAAACTTAGCTTAAAACATAATATAAAGTCTAAATAAATCCGTGAAAGAAAAACAAATTATTTTCATTTATTTTAATTTTAAACTTAGTTTAAACCGGTAAAAAAGTTTTGAAGTAAAATATTTTTGGAAGTTTTCTTTAATGATATTCATGAGAAACAAAGTTCTTTTCTTGTTTAAATTTTTATGCAATGTTTATTAATATAAACCGCAAAATTAAAAAGATACATTTTAAATAAGGATTGGCTTAAGGTTATTGTTGTTTTCAAATTTTTTTTTTTAATTATCGTTAGCAAAACTTACCCTTTTTACAGGGTTAAGCAAGTTTTAATTATTATGAAATGTTTAAATTAAACCCAGAGTAAAAAAGTTAGCCTGAATTAAGGTAAAAATCTGTATTTGAGGATATTTCTTTAAAACATTATTATAAAATCAACATGTCGTTAGGTTTCTTGTTTTGAGTTAAACTAGGTTTAAAAAGTTAAAAAAGGTCAAGTTTAACGGCGAATTTCACAAAGTTCCGTTAAAAGAACAATTTCTATAACTGCCAGTTTTATAATTTTTACTAAACTTGGTGAAATTGGTTTTTACTTTAAAATCTATGAAAAAACCATAAAAACCCATATTATCCAGAATTCTTGTCGTTCTAACAAAATCTTTTATATTGATTCCTCCTCAGGTCTTTTCCTTCTAGTTTCTCTTGTAAACTTTTTAAATTAAATAAAATTTTGCTTTTTAATTTATGAAAAACTTGTAACTTTTACAGATTTTATTGTTGAGCATTATTTTTTTTTAATAAATATAAAAACAAGATGAACTTTGTACTTTTCCATTAAATAATATAAAAAAACTTGTTTTTGTAGTAATTTTTTACACTTTTTTCTCTTCACAAATAAAAATTTTAATCGAAAGCAATTGAAAAATCTGTTTTAAAACTGCGACGGTCTATGGAATACATATTATCGGCCGTGCATTCATATAAACCAGCATCCATTTGGGTAGCAGGATCAATTTCAATTTTCGATTTAACTCGATCATCGCCAATTCGCCATTCGTGGACCTGGAAAGATATTCAAATAAAAACAGGAAATTTAGTTAAAAGAGAAAGAGAGAGAGGAGAAAGTTGAGAAAAATTTACTTACATGCATGTAAAGATGTTGAAAGATTTCTGTACCATCTTTATACCAAGTTATATGTGGACGGGGATTACCTTTGGCCACACACAAAAATGCTATCTTATGACCCAAAACATATTCATAATCGAAATGAGAGGCCTGTAGAATTTTGGCACCCTTTTTTGTGGGGTTAGAAATGAAAATTAAATTTTTCAAAGAAACTATTGTTTTTTTTTTTACTTTAGTAGGACTTACATTGTTATTATTATAATACTGATCCGATTCCGGATCTCTGTATTTTCCTGTTATAGGCAGACCAATTTGTACTCGAGATTTGGTACGACCTCGGCCACGTCCACGTCGGCCTTCACTAATAGGACTGCTTAAGATTAAAATACAAACACACAAGGCCACAATTTTAATAGACATTTTTTCGTAGTAGCCAAAGTAAAACTTAATTCTTAAAAATCGGTAATTTCACAAAATTATTTAGAAATTTAAATTTTTTTTGGTTTTTGTTTTTTGTTTTTAATTTCTTCTATTCCTTTAATTTTTTTTACTTTCAAACCAGGCTCTGCATTTGTATTTAACCATGCCAAAATGACGAAACAATAAATAAAATCGAAAATTTCCGCAAAAGTTTTCAAACTAAATTTTATTGGTTTTTAGCTGCAGCCTTTACATTTGTCGACTAAATTTAAATTTATATTTTGTGTTGGTTTCAGTCTATCAGAGACTGATCGTTTTTTCTGATTTAAACCATCGTTTTCTCAAGCGTTTTTGACACAGCAATTGTTTAATTTGTTGTGATTTAGTTTTGAGCAAATGCTCTTTATAATATCCATTCAAACATATGTACATACATCTATACAAAGCCATTTATGCACCCCTTTCGTAAAACTGTAGCAATAATGCCAAATTAGCACCACAACCATCACTTTGCGAAACACATCATTTTTGTTTGAGTGATTTTTTAAGCTTTTTTTTAATTTTTTTTTTATGTATAAAAACATCACTTTGTTACTTTAACGAAAAAGCTGGAAATTAATAGAAATGCATGGTAGTTTTTTAATGTAAACTCAAGAACAGTGGGTCAGCAGGTGGTAAATAAGCTTAAGAGGATATTTAACTTTAACTACTAAAGTGTCTCAAGTGTTTTTATAAGCACAAAATTGTTTCAATAAAATCTAGTTTAAACTCTGGACACATTTTGAGTAAAAAAATCATCTAGTTTTAAAGTTTAATTAAACTCAATAGAAAGATTTATATTCAGTAGTAGTTTCAGCTGATCAAAAATCAGAACATTTATTGAAACTGTTGAAATAAATTTTGATCGAAAGTTTTTACACGAATTACTGTTTGTGGTAAAACTTTGTTTTAGCATTTAAGGCTGGGTTTTTGAGATCTCAGTTAAACTAGATTTAGTTAATAGGTACTGCATAGTTTTGCTTTAAATGTTGGTCTTAAATAAAATCATAAAAAAAATCACATTTCGCCCGAAAAAATCCGAGTTTCAGACTACGTTAAATTAATTTTCAACTTAATCCACATCTCAAAAAACCAGCCTAAGAGAACTTAAGATTTGCATTCGATACAAGTTTCTAAAAAATTTAATACAAAAAAACTATAGATAAGTTTCAAATTTAAACTTAATAAGAGGTTAAGTTTAACTTCCCATTGCTTTAAATTTAAAAATAAATATAGTTTTAAAGCTTATTTAAACCTAGTTTAAACCTTTGATTATCCAACATTGTTAAAATGATTACTTTCAGTAATTTCAATTCCCTTTATTGAAATTTAGATTTTTTTACACTATTTACACGGTTAACTTTTAAACAGAATTTTATTTAAAGATGTTTAAACTTAGTTGAACTTTTAAATTTATTTGAAACAAATAAAATTAAACTGTCTTCACTAAATTTTAGTTTTAAACGTGATTGATTTGCTAATTTTATTTATTTGTTTGCTGAAACTTTTTTAAGATTTTTAAACGTGACTATTTTTTAAACCAAGTTAAGTTTTCAGACATGGTTTTTCTTTTATTATACCCTTCACCACAAGTGAAAACTATATACATATATAAATTTGTCATTCCGTTTGAATTATTTTAAATATTGAGGCAGCTATTGGAATGAAATTATTTTCCATTATTATTTCAAATAAAAAAAGAAATTTGAGAAAATATTCAGTAGTTTTTTTTATAGCATTTTCAAAAAAAAAAGTTATTTGGCGGACCCTGTATATGTATGTATATTAAATGAAATTGATTATATGCAAATTTTTAAACCTGGTTTAAACCGGGCATTAGTTTTAATATGTTTACTGTCAATTTTATATCAAACTATCATTTGATTTATAATTAAACTGGTGTTAGACATAAACCTTGAGTATTTTTGTAAATTTAAACTTAGTTTAACTTAAAGAAGCTCAAACAACATTTGAGAAGGTCCATAACAAAACGCAAAAATTCCACTTTTAAATTTAATGTTTTTAGTACTGAATTATTATTCAGTATTGTACATACTAAAATCCTTATAGTCTTGTTTTAACGAATTAATTTACTTTAAATTAGATCAAAACGCAACGATATCACATACGTAAATACATCGTACTGGCTTCAATTAACTTTTTTTTTTTGTTCATTTATCCAAAAATTGTAAAAGAGGAAACAAAGGAAGCTTTTTCCTAATTTTAATTAGTTTTTTGTCACATGATTTGCGTTCAAATATCAATTTCGCTTTTTAACCACTACTAGCGGTGAATGAGGGGATACTAAGTTTGCTATTTCGTACGGAACATCAGAGACCCTATAAAGAATATATTATATATATATATATATATATATATATATTCTGGGTCCTTAAGTAAATCTAAGTCGATTTAGCCATATCTGTCTATTGAAAACACGCTCACTATGGAACAACTCAAAAGAAAAGAAGAATATTGGTGTCAAATTATTTCTGGTTACCATAACAGTTTGGGATTGAAATCTGTCCAAATCGGTTCAGTAGGATAAGAGTTATGAAATAAAATGATAGGGAACAAGAATCCTAAAAAATGTATAATTTTAATACAAAAACTGACAAATGTTGGCGGAATAAACGGATTTAGATTCGATTTGAACAAATTCGTCCTTTTTGACTAGAAATCATACTACCTAATTTCGTGAAGATCGGTCCATGATTAACTATAGGTACCATATAAAGCACACTCTCGGAAAACATTTGAATAAGCATAAGAACAAAAAGTTATATAAATAATGTTCTTTAGATATAAATATATATTAATTGAGCCACGGCAACTTTTCATTTCGTCATGCCGAAGAATATGACAAAATCGAAAAATTTATATATGTGCCTTAGTCCGTTTCCTCTTTTGCCAAAGTTGATGTTAAAAACTCGTTTAATAATTTTATAATCTTAAAATCATTTTTTAGAACATAAACAAATTAAATAAAAATAAAAAAAAGACTCGAACCGGCAACCTCATGAGTCTCAGGCGAAAACTTAACAATACGGTAAATGCTTGCCGAAATAAAATAAAACACTGTTTCATTGCCAATAAAATGAACATATCGAAAAGCTTTATAGGTAATTTTAAAATCGTTTTTAGAAAAAAAAAAAAAAAATAATAAACTTTTTAAAAACTGGGCAACCAAGACTCGAACTCGAAATCTTACGGGTCTTAGGCGGCAAGTTACACAACTCGGCTATGTTAAAATAATTATACATACCACCTGTGGTAAAGCGTATAATAATAAAACAAAAAACAACAACCGCAAGGGATTTAAAGGGAAAAATTTAAATAGCAAACAATTCTGGACCATATGTGACATTAATGTATAATAACCTGGCCCCCATCATATATGGGGTCTTCGGAAAACCCATTTCAGACGGACAGACGAACATCGTTAAATCAACTTCGCTCCTCATAAGGACCCACAATATATATAATTTATAGGGTCTAACATCAATATTGTAGAAATTACAAACGGAATGCCAAACCCTTTTCACCACCTGTGGTGAAGAGTATAATAATTAAATAAATTGGCCAGCTTTTCATACTGTTCAGGTGCAGTTGTTTTTGACCTGCAATTAATTAAATAAAACTTTTAAATTTAAGTAAAAATAATTTATATTTAATCAAAAAAATATTTATTGTCTTTCTTTTTACTTTCATATTTTAATCACACATATTTTTTAACGCAATAAACAAAAAATCGAAGGTAAAACGTAGCAACGATCGTAATGCAGAATACATACAATCGAAAGAAAAAAATTTAAACGGAATGCAAAAAATTTGCCAAACGGAAAAACAAACAAATTTTACTACTGTATTGAAATTTGATCTAATTTAGGGTATTTTTATACCAAAAATTACTCTACAGAATTTTGTGATGATTAATCCATAATTAACTCATAGGTCCAATATAAATTCTTCTCCTGAAAATAATTTAAGCCTGGAAAAAATTGTTAGGAATCATGAAATTTTAATTAAATTAGATTAACTGACTGATGTCAGTTTTTATAAAGATTGGTTTACAATTTATAGATCTCATTTAGAGCCCACTCCTGAAGTATTCTGACTTTCGGTGGAGAGTATTAAAGATTCTGCACAACCGAATATAGAACTTTGACTTGTTTTTGTTTACTTCGCATTTACAACAAGAAGATTTATTAAACGTTTTTATTTTTCTCCTATTTGTCAAAATAGCACTGATCAGTCAGTCGTCCGAAAAAATTCTACTTTTAAATGTGCGCTTTTAAAATTCAATTAAATAATTGTAGCAATTTAAAAACAAACAAAAAATTTATTCAGATTCAGTGCTGTCACAGTCATGTAAAAATCCAGAAACAACAATGAATTTTATTAAGATTTTCTTTTTTCTTAATAATTTGAACCTTTCAAAAGTTTTCCGTAATAAAACAAATTATTATGTAGTTTATTCCTTACAAAAATTTAATTTTGAGTTTGTTTTATTTCTATTCATATTAAAAATTTTGAAACAAAAGTATACAGAGAAATTTGAGGATTTAATTTTAAAAATTCACCATAACATAATCAGTGCGAAAACCTCGACGATCGATGGCATAAATATTATCTGCCTGGCATTCATAGTAACCTGCAAGCAAAATCAAATCAAAATTTTATAAAATTATCGAAATTTTATAAAAATTTCGGTTTTTAGACCTGCATCCATTTGTGTTGTGGGATCAATTTCCATTTTAGACTTGATAATGTTATTGTCTATATGGGATTCGTGGACCTAGAAGAACAAAAATAATAGTTTTAAAATAAATTGAATATCTTCGTTTGCCAAAATTGTAAAATTACAAGTTAAACCAAGTTTAAATAGAATAAAAGTTATTTTCAAAACATTAACTGCCTTTAAAACAAATTAAAAACTGAAATAAAATAGATTTCTTAACTCAACTAAAGAAAAAAACTAAACTCGATTAAAACTAAGTTTAAAAGTTAAACTAAGTTGCAATTGCCAAAGAAAAAATCATATTAAAGTCATAAACTTCTTTGAAAACTAATTAAAATAAAGTTAAAAATTTGTTTAAAACTAGCCTTGGGAAGTTTACAACTTAAAGTAAGTTTAAACTCCTTAAAAAATCAAGTTCTCTCTTCTTCTAGATAAGGTTTTTAAGTTTAACTTAGTTTAAACTTCCAAATAAAAGAAAGTTTTTAAGATCTTAATAAAACTACATTGTATTCGTATTTTAATAAAAATGAAAAAATTATGTATAAAAAAACCAAAAGTATACACATATATATTTTGAAGAAAAGTTAAAATAGTAAAGCAAAATATTTAGTATTGGAGCGATAGTTTGATTACAACGTTAGAGTTTTGCTCTTTTTAAATTTTATGAAGTAAAATATTTTCCAAATTGTTGATCAATATATTTGTTTGTGCCTTATTAACGAATCTAGCCCTAAATTTCGATTTATACATACATACATGTTCTGTTCCCTGGCAAACATAAAGTGAGAAAATCCAAGGGAATCTTTCCCGTGAACATTTTTCACTTTATTATTATTATTTGAATGGCCTATTTTTCATGGGAGTTTTACATGATCGCAAATATGTGAAAAATGGAATAAATACAAGGGAAAAATTATTCACGAGTGGGGTGTGGATATTTTAAAGTAAAACTCTGTTTATACAAAGTTTGTAAGTTAAATTAAATGAAAAGAACAAAGTTAGGCCAATTTTTAAACTTAAGCTACTTTAAGCGCAATTTGAAATTAATAATCAAGCTAAATTTATCTAAATTTCAAAGTTAGATAGAGTTTAATTAAAGTTATTGAGTTAATCTAAGCTTAAACTGCAGACTAAAGTCAAAATTTTAGAATAATTACTTTAGACATTTATTTCAGTAAACAAATCTATTTACGATTCAGTATATTTTAAAACTGAACTTAAAGTTAATCTCAGCTTAAACTAAGATTAGCCGTTAATGTATGTTAAAACTCCCAAATAAAATCAGATTTAAAATTAATTCAAAATTAAAATAGTGTAACCTAAAATTAAAAGCAAAACTTCATTTTAAAGCTAATCTCTGTTTAAACAAAGATATAAGCAAAGTTTTTTTAAAGGTTAAAGTAATTCAAAACTTTCAAATAAAGTTCAATAAAACAACTTAAATTATCATTAAAACTAATTTAAATCATAAAGTTTATAAGTTTATTAAAAGCTTATTTTAGTTTAATAGTTAAACATGGTTTTTAAAAATTTATATGTTTAACTAAGTTTAAACCCCCAAATAAAATGAAGAGTTAAACTTATTCTTTCACAAATTAATATCAAGAAACTAAATGAAACTGAAAGATTCTTCAAAACAAAACCAAATTTGAAAGTTAAAAAAATTAATTAAATAATTTAGATTAACCTGAAATAAAAGTTAATCTTAAAAGTGTAGTTTAAGTGTAACAACAAATCTAAGTTAAATATGGGAATTTTTCAGACTTGTTTTAAAGATAAAGCTTGTTTAATTCTTAGCCTTGGGCCTAAACGTGATTTAAACTTTAAGTTACAATGTGTATTAACTACATAAAATTAATTTCTTTTTTAATTTAAACGAGAAATTGAACCGCAAATCTCTTATACTTTAGAAAAATAAAAGGTTAAACTAAGTTCAAACTGTAAACGCTTAAATAATTTGAGTAAAATTTAAGATTTGGTCTTTAAACCAGTGTTTTGTCAGAGTGAAATGACAATTTTTTTTCAATAAAACTTCTTCTTAAATATAAATGTTGAATTTAATAAATGTTTAAACTGAAATAAAAAATAAAGTTTTAAACATTCTGTTTGACTTTAATCCAGTTTAAAGTTATTACTTATATACTTTTAAAATAATAACGTTAGTTTAAAGCTTAAACTAAGTTAACAATTAAACTTTATGTAAAACTTTGTTAATCTTTTTTTGGATTTAGCTTCAAAATTGTCCACTCTTTAAGTTCTTTATTCTTTGGAAAACAAAAACAAGCGTAAACTTTGCTTAAACTTTCAAATGAAGTCTTAATTGAATCTTCGTCGGCTGAACATTGAAAATTCATATAAATCTCTGTCTTTTTTTATATAAAGCATAAGTTTGAAGATTTAGCTAATAAAAAACTGGGTTTGGCTTAAACGGTTTAGTTAACTCTGAAATAAGTTAAGAATTAAAAAACACGTATGGATAATAAATCTCTGATGGTTTAAACTTGAATTGAGATTAAGTTTAAACTCAACTACTATAAATCAGTGTCCCATGTATTACATGTTGTTAAAAAAATAACATGTGGCAGCACTACGATAATTCTTATCAAATTCATATGGTCTGTATTGGTAGTTTAAAAGCCCAATTTTTAGCGTGTAACGATGGTTTATATGTTTAGTAATTTATAGATTTGTTGGTTTAAACACATTTTAAACCAAAAATACAGTTTAACTTGCTAATCCCAGTTAAACTAAGTTAAGTTTATCTGAAGACAGATTTGTGCCGCCATTACCAACTTTGTTTTTACAATTTTGACGGAAAAGCTCAGTTTTGCTTAAAATGTTGGTCTTAAATGAAATTACAAAAAAAAACAAAAATAACATTTCGCTGGAAAAATCCGAGTTTCAGACTACGTAAAACTAAGTTTAAACTTAATCCACATCTCAAAAACCCGGCATAAGTTACTAAGGCTCGGTTGTATATGTAACTTAAATTAATAAATATATACTTAAAAAATTTACCTGAAAGAATCTGTGCTGATACAATTCAGCTCCATCTTTAAACCAGGTTATAGTAGGACGAGGATTTCCTAAAAAAACATTTAAAGAAAATTAAATTCACATTCCTTAAAGGTGATACATATACTTTCTATTTCCTACCTTCTGCCATACAAAAGAAGGTTATTTTGCGACCCAAAGTATAATCCAATTCAAAATGCGAAGATTTTATAATTTTGGCACCCTGTAATTAAAAATTTGTATTTAATTCGTTAATAAAACGTTAACAGAATTAAGTTAGTGTTTTTCCAAATCTATTTTTGAACTTACATTTTCATGATCATAATAATTGGCTGCATCTGGTGTACGATGTTGTATTACTACCGGTTTTTTACCTGTATAATTTCGTCTCAGTACTCCACGACCTCCGACGTTTCCTAAAAGAAAAATTGCAATATCAAAATCGTATTTTGAAAATTTTTTAAAGAGAGTGAGAGAAAAAGTTTTGTTTTCTTTTTCTTGTCTTCTCTTATTTAATTCGACTTACTTTGGGCCTCGATTTCTTTGCCGTAAATAACTAAAATCACTGTTAAAATTAAAATGTTCAAAATAGAAGTTTTCAAACTCATTCTTTTAAAAAAAAAATACACAAGAAAATTTTGTATGCAAAAAATTAAACGTTCTATTGTCTAAATGATTTTGGGTCTCTTCTACCGCTGTGTTTAGGGTTCAAATGTGCTTTACAAACTAAATTCAATTGAGATGACAGTGCCCCCTTATTGGGCTGCTGTATATTCTGCGCTCTCAGTTTGTAGGCGATTTTTTTTTGTTTAATCTTATTATGAATTAGTTTAAATAAAACTGTTTTTGTTATTATTACTATTATTTTTTTTATTGTTGTTTATTTTGTCGCATTTTGATTCTTTTATTTTGGAACTAAAGTGACGTAGTTTAAAGCTGTGTGTGGTTTTTTTATACAAATTTTATTAAAATGTTGCTCTATTGAATGGCAATAGTTTTTAATTTTTTTCATATTTGTTTAATTTCAGTGGCATTTGGAATGTTCCCTATGTCTCCAGCATCTATTTGATTAAAAATACTGCTTTCAAATTCATCAACTATGAACATCAATATTTCGACCCCGATATGGCCATGTGTGATTCATTAAGACAAAAGGTGAGTGAGATAAATGGAATACAGGAAAACGGAAGAACTTATAGCAACATTTTTTTAGAAAAATTGAACAGTAGAGACTTAAAAACACCGGTTAGATAGTCCATCCTAAAATTCCGAAAAAGAAAAATAGCAATTTATAGAACATATTTAAGAGTTCTAAGTTCAAAGTTTCTAGTATAAGATGGAGATCAGGATTTAAGGAAAAAATTAAACTCTAAGTAACTTTTTTAAGTAATTAAATTTTTTATAACTTGAAATTAAGCAATTAATTAATTAATTAATAATTAATAAAGTTGGAAGGTCTTAAAGTGATTGCAAAAATAAGAAAGAAATTCAAAGTTTTAAGAGTCCGAAATATTCTGAAATTTTAAACTTAGAATTATTTACAGAAATTAAAAAAAAAACCAAGGACCAAACTTCATCAAAAAAACCTCAAGAATAAAAAAAGAAAAGGACTCCTATCAGGAATTCAAGAAAGTTAAAAGTTCTTTACAAAAATAATCTTAGTTTGACGATGGATATGAAGAAGTTAAGCTGGCCCAAACCACTAAACCTTAATTAAAATTCGACAGCGAAACTTAGGACGCAAACAATCTAATAGAGCTTGAAATAAAGAATTAAATAAAAGTATTTTTTTTTATATGTCCTTTATTTATTTAAATACAATATTGAAGATCCAAAATGTTATAAAAATTTAAACTCAGAAATTCAGGATTTAACAATAAAGTTACATAATGCTAATAGGCATTAGAGTTAAAATCAATCAGTAAACTTGAAATCCGAAGGACCATACGGCTCTTTTTCCAAATTAAAGACTTGCGTAAGAAAAAAAAAATAAGAATTTGGAAATTAAAGACTTGCGTAAGAAAAAAAAATAAGAATTTGGATTCAGTTCTATGACAGTAGAATGAAGCAAAGGAGTAAAACAAAAATGAAAGGTTTATAAGGTCCGAAGGATCATAATCTAATTTATTTCCAAAATGCCAGCAAAGTTTAGAATTAGAATCAAGCAGAAAACACACAAGTCTTTAAACTAACTAAAAGTCGTTAAAACCATCCATAATGTAATTTAAATTAAATTCATAGCTTATTGAGCCGTACCTCAGATCCAACAATGTCAAAAGATTTTAAAACTTTAGGATGTTAAGTTAATTCCAAGAATCATAATTCAATTCTCGAAATTTAGGATTTAAGTATTAAGTGACATAATATAGACTTCAGACTTACAATCAATCAGTAAACTTAAAATCCGAAGTAAGAAAAAAAAAAGATTTTGGAATTAGGTTCCAGTGTCATGTCAGTAGATTTCAAACTAAAATGTAAGAAAATCGAAAGGTTTATAAGGCCCAAAGGACCATACTATAATTTATTTCCAAAATGCCAGCAAAGTTAAGACTTAGAATAAGAAAGAAAACATAAGCCATTTTACTAACTGAAAGTTAAAAGGAACAAAGAATTGCAGAGAAAAACTAAGAAAGAACTGAACTACAATCAAAATTTAAACAAGTACTGTTAATATCTCCATTTGAAAATTAGCAATTTCACGATTTATATCCTTCCAGGGGGTGCACATGTACATTATCAATGATCGCATTTACGGCCATTTAGTACAAGCTGAAGGTTTCAATACCACTGTTTCTCGTCCGGATTTCTATACACTATTTAGCAATAAATTAGATTGGACCAAGAAATATATTCACCCCGATTACACTAAACAATTAGAGGCCAATTTTACCTACCCAGAGCCCTGTACCGATGTCTATTGGCTCCAAATAGCGACCGATGCCTTCTGTGATGATTTAGTAGCCATAATGGAAAACTTTGGCAAGTGGTCAGATGGCAACAATAAAGATAACCGTTTGGAAGGAGGCTACGAAGCAGTGCCCACACGTGATATACACATGAAACAAGTTGGTTTGGATAATTTGTGGTTGAAATTTTTGGATTTGTTTGTAAGACCGTTGCAGGAAAAAGTGTTTTTGGGTTATTATCATATTGTAAGTAAAAAAAATAGTTAAGGATAAAATGTAACTAAATCCCCTAATTTTTTTTTTATATATTCCAGCCTCCCCAATCTTTAATGAACTTTGTGGTACGCTATCGTCCCGATGAACAACCCTACTTAAGGCCCCATCACGACTCCTCCACCTATACCATTAACATAGCCCTAAATAGTGTCGGTGTCGATTATGAAGGTGGTGGCTGCCGTTTCATACGTTATAATTGCTCTGTAACTGCCACCAGAAAAGGTTGGATGTTAATGCATCCTGGCCGTTTGACTCATTATCATGAGGGTCTACATGTTACCAATGGTACTCGTTACATTATGATTTCTTTTATAGATCCTTAAGCAAAAAAAAAAAAACACGGAGGCCTTAAAACTTGCCGTTTTTTTTATAAATAGGAACAACAACAAAAATATTCTCAACTTTAATTTCTTAAATCGAACAATTCCTTAAGATTCTCTTGAAGCCTTTTTAGTTTTTAAGTTTGTAGTACTTTATCTGTATGAATTTCGTATACAAAAGAGATTCTAATTGGTTTATAATCTTCTTTTAAATTTGTTATTACGTTTTTGTAATGAATCCTAACTTTTTCTACTTGTGTCTTTTTATTTTATAAGATTAATCTCAAAAATGGTTTTATATGATTAATTTTTGTGTGTATTTACAAATCACTTACATATTTTTTAAGATACCTATAAAAAAATTATATTTTGATCAAAACCGAAAATGTCGATTTGTGTTTTAGTTAAAAAATTTTGTAAGGAACTATATAGATTATTTTTTATACCCTTCACCGAAGGTAAGAGGGTATATATAAATTTTTCATTCCGTTTGTAAGTTCCACAATATTGATCCTACACCCTTCCTTTAAAAATCGTAAACATTTTTTAATCTGATCAAAACCGTCTATGAAAGTTTTAAAAATTCTTTAATCACTTATGATTCCATAAATATTCATGCGTTCAAATAAAAAAAAAATAAGAACAGTGAACAATATATATCAATATTTTTACTCCACTTTCGATAGAACTGATTTTTCCGATGTGTCCCAGCCAGCGCAATCGTTATATATTTATGCGTCTTACTATGGTGGTGTAAAACTCATACAGCTAATGATTTATTCGTCGTCTATTCTCTTCGTCAACGCATTTGGGCCAATAAATTTTACGAATTATTTTCTCTCAAAAATGCTTCAAAGATAAAGTACAGGGTGGCCCAAAATTACCGAAGGGGTTTGAATTGCTTATAACTTTTTTATTATAAATTTTTTTTCTTTTCTTTTCAGTATTTTGTAAAGAAAACTTGGGGAATATAAAATGAAGCAGTACTCAATTGAACAACATGCCCAAATTGTTCAGCTTTATTTTTAAAATCAACGATCCATTGTTTTGACTCAGCGTGCATATCGTCGTTATTATAATGTGAGGGTTGGACCCTCAGAGTCAACAACAAACCGTCTGGAAGCTGGTGCTGGCAGAAGACACACGGATGACAATATTGAACTGGTACAGAGGAGTATTCGGGAAGATAAAAAAACATCAACCAGGAGACGTTCGAAACAACTTGGCTTCTCACGAGAAGCAGAGAATTTTCCACACAATAAGAATGTTTCCATACAAGAATCAGCTTGACCAGTTTTTTTCCGGCAAAAAGCAGAAGAACATCTTAATTTTGTTCATAATTTAATTATGAGCAACGAAGCCCATTTCCAATTAAGTGGGCTCGTAAATAAGCAAAACTGCAGAATATGGGCTACGGAAAAACAGAGAGTAGTTTAACAGCGAGAATTACACCCACCTAAGTGTATGGTTTGGTGCGGTGTTTCATCGGAAAGGGGGGGGGACGCCGTTTCCGTCAATGGTGTCAGATATCGGTCAATGTTGGAAAAATGTTTAATTCCAGCCGTGGAAAACCATCCGCAAGTATGGTTTCAACAAGATAGAGCCACAGCGCAGACTGCAAGGGACACAATGGCTCTTTAACGGGACATCCAAAATCGTTTTCACAAAAATATTGAAAACATGGCACGATGGCACGGTTTCTTAGACCTCTTGTGGTGGTAGTAAATGGTTCGAAGATAATATGTAATTCCAATTCTTTTTACAACGGTTTTACAGAAAAACCTTAATCAGGGGTCTAATCAACGCACTCGATACTATCGTATCGAATAAACTATCAGATTTTTTTGCATCTCGAATGAAAACTCGAGAAATGTAATGTCGAGTTAATCGATATCGAATGCTATTTTTTCAAATTCAATAAATTTCATTCGATATCGAGAATCATGATACCAAAATAAATAATTTCGATCAATTTTGCTCGATATCGTATGCGGTGATTAGACCCTAGAAATATGAATATTATATTACATACTAAGCATTTCATTATTCGTCCAAAGTGGACAAACTGCTTGAGAGATCTGCACTACAATTCTATATCTTTTGTTTTTATTATTAATTAAATTTTTGTTTTCATTAAATAATTGTTTACGATGATATTTTAGTAATTGCAAAGCTACTTAAATCTTCAAAACATTTACTTGCAATTACCGCATTCCCATATAAAACAGGTACAGGTACCAGAGTAACCCTTCAGGAATTTTAGTTCAATTGTTCCAACAGAACAGGCTCTGGGATTTATGAAAATAGAATACGGACAAAGAAAGAACCCATGACCAGTGAAAGGAGAACTAATCACTTAACTGGTATATTAAGAAAAGAAAGGTAGTTTAATGCGTATTACTGGCATATCGCACCTCTTTACTAATGAGGGTATCAACGCAAAATTTAAAAATTTTCAATAGGAGCAAAACCATTTTTAATTTAATATTAAAGACTTATACAATAAATTTTTAAAAACAAACTGGAAGAGATTTATAAACATAATTGTACATGAATTAGGAAATGAATTGAAAATACCTAATGATAGAAATCTTAGAAATTGCGAAATTGATTCTCTGAGACTGAATAATTTAATTGTCAGTAATATTGATTACGTAACACCTAAATATAATACTAATACAATTATAAGAAAATTACATTTGGAAAAAAGTAAAATCCTCACTCTAATAAAGAGACATAACAGATTAGAGCATACACTTCCCGAAGCCACTCTAAATCTTCTGAAAGTTAAATTAAAGATGATTAGAAAACTAATCTATGAAAATTTGAAAATGTTTTTAACAGAAATATTTAGGAAAAATTATGTAACTTAGATCCCAAAGATTCGCAACATATGTTTGAGGGAATAAGGAAAAACTTTAGAAAAATTAAAACTTTAAATCTTCAAATTATAAAAATACCAGCCAATTCGGAACATTTACTAACTGATGCGGATATACCAAAAGAAAATTTATAGAGAGATTGCTTCAATAAATTTATTGTGAGAGATCACGAACAAATGTTAGACACAATAGGATCATATTTGCAATCTGTTCACTCGGATAAACCTATTGATTATAACAATAATCAACCAGCCCAATTATGAAATTCGCCGGGAGTTTTCTCCCTTCTCCCATTTTTCCTATGTAAATTCAATTGTAAAAATGAGAAAAGGGGAAAAACTCCCGGGGAACATGTGCAAGTTAACGAGTTCTTTGATATTTTCTTGGAATTAAAAACGTCATATAAGAACAGTGAAACTACTCTAATAGATTTTAGTCCTGAAAATATTTCTGACAAAATGGATGTGGCTCAGACTGGGGACTATTTTATAACAAGGGATAGTATTTTGTATATTTTTAGTAATTTGAAAGGAAAGTTATCTTCAGGTGTAGATAAAATTCCGAATATAGTATTGAAGAATATACCTGAGCTTATGATTGTGGAATATAGCAATCTGTTAAATAATTCATAATTTCCCTTAAAATGGAAAGAAGCAAGGGTAGTTGTTTTACCAAAGAAAGATAAAGATCCTAGTAATTCAAAAAACGTTCGTGCGATTAGTTTACTTCCTAATATCAGCAAGATCTTCGAAATATGTATTAACAATAATTTAGGCAAATTTTGCCAAAATAGAAAATTAATAAGCGATAGGCAATTCGGATTTATATATGTATAAACATTCGACAGCAAATGCAATACACATGCTTACATCCAGTATAAACTGGAATTTAAACAGGAAGCTGTGTGCAGGGTTTTGCCTAATAGACATGGAAAAAACCTTTGTTTGTATTTGAACTGCAGGTTTAATTTTTAAATTGAAAAAATATCATTTCCCAATTTACAACTTAATTCTTATCTATAATATGATAAGCAAGGTCCGGATTTTTATGCAAATGCATATTTGCTGTCGTCAGTCTGAGATCAACAAAAACTTAATAACTTTTCGAATCAAGAAATTTTAAATAAAATGGCATCGGTTTGTTAGTGCATACTTTTGCATATTTTGCTTTTAATGCATAGTTTTGCGTATATTGCTGACATTGCATATTTTTTGTGCATTTTTGGGGAAAAAATATTTTACAAAGCACATCGCGTTTTGTCGCATATTAGGAGAAGTATCCAATAACAACAATGCGGGGCAAGTGGTTGAAATCAGTTGTGTATTATGCAGAAAATTTTGAACAATTCAAGGATGTGATGGAACGATGGTAATGCAGTACAAAAAAAAATTTACCAAATATACAATTTTGGATAATTTTTAAGTCTTCAAATTACGGTTTTATCTCTGAGACTATTGTAAAGGAAATTGTAAGGGAAATCAAATCCATTGAGAATGCAAATTAAATTAATTGATAATGTCATAAATAGAATCTATGCAGTTAAGGGTAACTTAAGTAAACAAACTCGTATCAAACTTGATAAAGTTTTTAGAAAAATGAAGAACACAAAACAATAACACAAACTGCTGGCATATTTAATTTAAATTTTTACGAAAACAGGCGCAGTAGAAAATGAATGCATATGAAAATTAGTATTGTTCTTAATTAATTGTATATAAAGGTTCAAATATCTATCTAACAAGTGAATTAATTTACATTATTGTTTTACTTTATATTTTGTTGTTTAACTATATTTTTACTTCTGCTTTTTTTGGTGTACCTTATTTTCGTTGACGAGACTGAATTTTTAGGGGTCTTATGTTATTTTAATGTTTTGTTTATGATTAAAAAATGTGTTAAGGAAAATTTAAAGTGATAATTTTTTAAAATTTATAGAACATATTTTTCTATTTTAAGAGTATGATTTATGCGCATAAAACTCGATTTTAACTGCATAAAAATCCTGTCCCTAATGATAAGCAATAAAACGTTTAAAGTATGTCATCAAAAACACGGGGGCAAGAAAGTGTTCAGTATTAAGAATGGATTACAACAGGGAACTGTGAACTCTCCTACTCTTTTTAATCTATTTATTTAAGATCTACTAAGTAAGATAGAAAATATTATATCCTTCGCTGACGATATTGTAATATGTAACGCCGATAGTACTGTTGAAAAAATAAATCACAATCTACAAAAACCCTTTAACATGGTCGAAAATTTTACCATTGATTGGAATGTGAAACCTAACACCCAAAAGTGAGAGACAATTCTATTTAGACAACCGGTAAGTAAATGCTATTATAACATTAGGAAAAATTATTAATAACATAAATATACCAAATAAAGAAATGGTAAAATATTTGGGAGTGCATTTAAATAAATTCTTGTATTTTAACAAACACATTGATGAAGCGTTAAATAAAGCAAGAAAAGCTTTATTTATGTATAAATATCTATTTTATTCAAGATATGTGAAACCGAGAGTTAAAATTATTACGTATCAGGCATTAATAAGACCGATAATAACCTATGCATGCCCAGTTTGGTTTAGCATTTCACCATCCTACATGGAAAAAAGTGTTCAAAAGAAAATGCTTAAGAGCTTGTACATCCATATTTAGATCACCACAAAGTAATTTTAAGAAATTTGTTTCAAATAAAAAATTGTATAATATCGCAAATATAATAAGGATTGATAACTTTATTATACATTTAATTAGAAACCATATTTTAAGATGCATACATATCATGTATAGAAAATAACTTAGTAACTTAACCGTACTATGTAAATGAAGAATACATAATTAATACTTTGCAAACAGGATATGTTCCACCGGAGGCCTTTTTATTCCTCGACAAAGCCAAATTAATACAAGATGAAAATTATACCCCAGTCTTTTACCATAACTTTAGACGGCCCAATATTAAAGCAATTAACTGCTCCCCAACATCAAGCAATAATTTGAGGTAAAATACCAGTATTTCGAATATGGAACTTTGCATTTCGCAAAGATCAAAAACCAATAAATTTTGGTGGTTAAATTAATATGTACTTATATATTTATATATGAGTATATGTATATGTATGTATGTATGTGTATGTATGTATGTATATATATATATATATACACATATCCTTCTTCCTTATTTAATCCCTTTGGCAATTTTTAATAACCTCTTAAAAATACCAAAGCAATGTTTTTTAAACTTTTCATTACAAAAAAAATAAGTATTCATCATTTGAAGTAAGTACATCAGTTAGGGATTTTGTAAATTATTTGTTATTCCAATAATACCCGAGAGCCCTATTAAGGGACTTTGTATATAAAAAAAGTAATATTGTTAACTAGTCTTTATAATAGTTTAAGTTTTAAAAATTGTAATTTGTATTTGATCAGTTGCAAGTTTTTCAAAATAAAAGTTTTATACTAGATAGATATTTATCGCAAACAATTATAGATCGTATTTTTGTTAATTGGTATACAAAATAAAAAGTTTATAAGCTTTTACAGGTCGTCATGTACGATATTGTAAGTGATACAAATGTTAACTAAACAAGATAATATATTATGATGGTACATATTTAGATTGATTTAAGTTCAAATTTATTTTATTTTAATCTAAATCATCTTATCAAATGTTATTATAATCGGTGTATATTTTACTATATATGTATATATGTATATATCCTTTATTTATTTAAATACAATATAGATACAGCGATATAACATAAAAATACTTAAATAAATTGTTCACGAAGAACATAGGGCGTCATATTTTACTATAGCGCCCATACAAATATTGTACAAAAAAAAACATTTTAATGCTTTAATTTCCTTATAAATATCGGTGGCTTTTGTTCAAATACAGTGCGCCCAGGTTTTTAATATATAAACATTGCTTTAACTATTTGAACAGAAATTATATTTAGCTGATATGGTCCTATAAAATTAATAAAAATAAATAAAATATACTCATGCTTATGCAGAACAATTGGGTTCCAGGTACGGTTGCCAGATCCCAAGAGTTAAATACTGGACAGTTTAAGAATTCACCTAAAGTTCAAAAGAGTGAACAAGCGAACATGTTTGTCTATAAATAGAAGATCTTAGTGATATTTCGACTTATTCTTTAGCAGAATCACAGCAAAGGATGTAAAGAATTTCATCCTCTTCGGATTCTCTTGTAACTTTTTTTACTAACGCACCAAATGCCACCTCTTACAGACTTATCAGAATTCGTACTAGCTACAGGGTCTTCAACACTTTGGGAATGCCGAGAGATGTTAAGTAGCTCATTATGACGTGTTTTCGATACAATTAAAATATTGTCTTTGCAATATTCGAGCATTTTATCGAGGGCCAAGAATTGTAGAAAGGCAATAAGTTTCGTTATTTTCTAAAGCCTCAAATCTATAATTTAGAGCTAATAATAAGCCATCCGCTACATTTTTGGGATTCTGAACTGTTATTCATCTCCGTTTATTATATGAAACAATTTTATTATTCTGTTTTGATTTTACGTGAAAAGAAAAAACATGGTTTTGTTAAACATATTCTAAGAGCAACATATTATGATAAGATTTATGATTGTAGTCACCATATAACGATTATGATTGAATCATATTATGACTTAATATATTCGTAATATTGCATCATAGTTTGCCTCCTTAATCATATTCTTATTCTGTTAATCATAAAAGTTAAGTAATCATATTATTGTCATGGTAATCATAATAAGTTGAGAAGTAATCATATTACTGTCATTTTAATCATAATCAGTTGAGAAGTAATCATATTATTGTCATGGTAATCATAATAAGTTGAGAAGTATTCATATTATGATACAGCACTTCTTTCACAACAATGAAAAATACTAAATACAATTTTTTATTTTTTATTTTCTTTTAACTTTTTTTTTAATTGTGTGTACAACAACTCACTAACAAATAATTCGATGGGCATATCGATGCCTTACTTTCTCAACCTCGTATCTTAAAAAAAATACAATTTTTCAGGAGAAAAAAAACGTTTCATCTTTGTATACTTCGGTGTTTGGGTTAAAGCTAAAATGGAATTATTAAAGATTTCATTACATCTATGTAAATTGTATTGAAATAATAAGTTGTTGCATTAGAACACAAAAATAGCAGTCGTTTGGTATGAAAAAGTCAAACCCGTATTTTTTAAGTTACGAGGTTGAGGAAGTAAGGCATCGATATTTATAAAAAACGACACAGCTGATTCAAAATTATTTTACAAATTGCGCTAACATAACATTATTACAGTAAAAATATTTTGTTTGCTTCATTTTATAACTTTTAAATATTATTAAATGGTTGTGAGTTCATTTAATACATATGTTTATAAAGTAATCATTATTTAGTTATTAGAAAAATAATTATTTTTCAGCCAACAATACTCAAATTTATAGTTGCGATAAACATTGATATATTTATAGTAACTATAATATTGCTTATATTTAATAAAAATAACAATTTTTTTGTGAACGACAACAATATAGTGTCACAATAATCATTGTGTAGTTTCTGTAACCATGCCCAACCATATTTTTTCTCTCCGTGCATGCTCTGCTTTTAAGGTGTTATTTCTCTTAGTTGTTATACAAAAAATATGCATAGAAAACTAAATTGTTTGTTCAAAAAAAACTCTAAAAATATATAAAATGTATCGGCGTATCGACAGCAAAATATCGCCGCAAACACTAGCTAGCAACAAATGTAGACATCCAAACATGCACGCACGTTTTCAATCCCAAGCACATGAAAGGTTAAGTTCGCATTTGCTTATTAACATATCTGTTTACTTTGTAAACATTTTAAACTGCTTAATTTGTAAACACAACTCTCTATACTCTGTTATCAACAACACCGAACATGTATCTCAACATTATTTCTCTACCAGTTGTTCCCCTGCAACACAACAAAACACTAAAAATACCGTTATACAAGCAAAACAAAAAGAAAAAAATCCAACAAAACTAAACAGCTGACTCAAATCTTAAAAATGTCGCTTTTAAAGGACTTGCGCTCTTATTTTTTGTAATCCCGCTCTTGCTGTAATAAAATAAATGAATGAAAGCAGGAAATAAAAATAACCAAAATAAAAACATAAAAAATCATGAGAAAAAAAAATTGAAAAATACCAGCAGGAGGTAGATTTCTTATTGATAAAAAAACCACTACAAACAACAAAATTAAAAATATATCCAAGTGTATGGAATTAAATTGAGATGTCAAATAACAAGAAGAAAAAAAGCAATGCATTTTCTAGATTAAAGAAATAACGATAAATTTTATCGAAAATATTTTTTCTATAGAAAATTTTCTAAAATCAAAGTTATTTTTAGGTATATATTTTACTTAAACTTAATGTTATTAAATTATCGATAATTTTTCGAAAGAAACTTTGTGATATCGAAGATGCATATTATCGATAAAGTTTTTAAAGACAATATTTGTTTGAATGTTTTAATTAAATTTTCTAAGAATGTTTTGTTATCGATAAATTTTTCAATACAATTTATCTTTTTTTAATAATTTTGTAAAGAAAAATTATGTTGTCGATAAACTTTTTAGAGAATATTTATGTTACCCATAATTTTTTTTTTTACATTTATGTCATCGATAATTGTTTTAAGCATATGCTATCGATAATTTTCTAGACAAAATTAATGCGGATGATTAATGTTCAAAAAGATCATAATATCTATAAATGTTATCGATAATTTTTTGAAAGAAAAATTAATGTTATCGATAAGTTTTCTAGGGAAAATTTTTGATATCGAAAGGCCTATTTCTAACGAAACTTTTATTATTAAAATTATTAATGTAATTTATAAAAATTTTAAATAATCGTTAAAAGTTCTATACAAATTATAAGTCATTGCTAAAGTTCTATAACAATTGTATGTAATCGTTATAATTTTTAATAGAAATTTCAAGTTATCGATAAAATTTCTGTAGAAATTTTGAAATAATAAATAAAATTTCTATTAAAATTTTAATTTATCGTTAAAAGTTTTACTAAAATTTTAATTTATCGTTAAAATTTTTATTAAAATTTTAATTTATCGTTAAAATTTGTGTACAAATTTGAAGTAATAGTTGAAATTTCAATAAAATTTTGTATTTACCGTTATAATATTCATAAAAATTTTAAGTAATCGTCAAAAATTCTATACAAATTACAAGTTATCCCAAAAGTTCTATAAAAATTTTATGTTATCGTTATAATTTTTAATAGAAATTTTAAACTATCGTTATAATTTATAAAGATATTTAAGGTTACCGTAAAAAATTCTATACAAGTTCTAAAAAAATTTAATGATGTATTTTAAATTTCAATAGTAATTTTAAATTATCGTTAAAATTTTTATAGAAATATTAAGTTATCGTTAAAATTTCTATAGAAAAATTCGAAAAAAATTTTTTATCCCAGACGTGAAAATGTTGAAATACTTTATTTTATTTTTGTTCTGTTAAGTTGGGCGGGGAAAGGGCGTTTTGAAAGTTGTTGCTGTTGCTTTAAAACAGCGACTACAACGAAATTTTTACAGTTATTCTGCTACTAAAGTTTTTGAAACATTATGGAACTAAAACATTGCTGATATTTGTTCTTTTTCTGTAGGTATAAATTGTTTTGAACATGTCTAAGTAAATGTGCATGTGACTCTTCTGGCTACACTCATTTTGAATAAATCCATCAATTTCATTAAGTTTTACTCTACAGTTTTTTAGTCTTTACTTATCAACCGTCGTTGCCATATGGGTCTTGCGTTGACTTTGTTTTAATAGAATAAAATGGAAAATAAATAAAAGATAAATTTGTTTTTTTTTTTAAGTCTGGTATAAAAAACGGTGTTTTAAAAAATTATTGGCCATTTTAAAAGATATTTAGGCTCGGAGAAGGTGCTAAAAAGCCTATACGGAAAATATTTTTATTTCATTTTAAATTTTAAGTGGAAAAAAATTTTAAAAAATTTAATTTTATAAAGAAAATTTTAAAAGTGTAATATTTTTAAGCCAGTGAAAATAATAAGTAAACAGGAAGAGAGTTTAATTTTGTGTGTAATATTACATTGTTGTGGTTGTTTTTTGAACTCTTTTGGGATTTTCGTTTTGAAGAAAACCATTAATTGTACAAGAACCGAAAGAAATTAAGTGGGTTAAAAAAAACATAAAATTCATGTAGACTTTCAAAATTTGCTTGGATTTTTATAAAATGTTCTTAAAAGTTTTGCTTGAATTTTCGATAATATCCTGATTTTTATGGAAAAAGACAACCTTTTTTGTAGTTTTCCTTTTATGCTCTCTTCTGGATGACTCTCACAAAAAAATCCTCACTCACACCTGCTTGACAACTTGTAAATAAAATTTCTTTTAGTGTGTTTGTTTACATGTGTTGTTTTATTTAGTTTTTTTTTTGTTGCCAAAATAGTCGTAAAAACAACAACAACAATAACAAAATATCCTTTTTAACGCCCTTGTTAAACTCATCGTCACTTTGACAACAATAAAAAAACTACATTAACTAACTGAGCTACCTAAACAAAAGCGGCAAGCGTTTTTTTAAGCATGAAAATTCTATTGCCAATACATTATCAATAAAATAAAACGACCAAGCGATTTATCAAATAAGATTTCCCAGCCGGGTGGTGTTAAATTTGTGATCTAATGGTATGTTTCGTATAAACTGTGTAAAAACTAAAAGTTTTGACATAAAACAGACGCTTGCCGCTCTTATTTAGGTAGCTCAGTAACGGTGTTTTTTAAGCTCATTTTTAAGGTTTGTTGTTTTTGTTCTTGCAATTGCTTTAAAGAGTTTGTTGGTTTTTGTTTTGTTTGCAAAGAAAACGTTTGGTGGCTGACGTTGTTATTGTGTTGCATTAGCTTAAAATGTTTATAAACAAACAATGTTTAGACGTGTTTATTTTCAATAATTTAACTATTTTATTAAATAGGTAGTATAAAACATGCTAAAAAAGAAGTTTAATGTTTTAAAAAGTAGTAATAAACTTTAACAAGAAAACAAGCCATTTTTGCATATAAAATAATGATATGTAGGTATAAAAAAGAAATAATAAATAAAAAACACAATTTAAAAAAAAATTAAAAGTTAAAACCTATGTTATAAGAAAGTGAATAAACTCGTAAGAATTTGTTAAAACATCAACATTTTTTTTACTTTTTTTTTTGCTGCTTGTTAAGAGTTTATGGAACAATTAATTTAAGGTGAGTTAACAATAAATTTTTGCAATTATGTATTTCAAAGCTTTTTTTTTTGTAATAATAAACTGTAATAAAAAAAATGAAAATACATTGTATGTTCATACATACATACATACATAGCTACCAGACTAACAGCAACCATTTAAAACAAATGCATTTGTTTATTTGAATAAAAATAATAAGACAATTTTATTGATGTTTACACATTTTAGCACATGTGAAAAGGGTATTTGTATACCTATACAACATACCTATGTACATAGTAAAGTTACGAATAATAATATATTTTTAATCTCGTCCATAACAATAAATTAGAAAAAACAAGTAAGAAAGTATAGTCGGTCAAGCCCGAACATATGATACCCTACACCACAGTATTAAAGAACACGTCATGCATATGTGTCCATATAAATATGGATTTATCTATGTTTACAAAGTTCATTAAAATCGGTTAAAAAGTTTTTGAGAGGCAGAAATTGCCCCCTACCTCCCCTTGTGGTCCTATTTTTGAAAAACTGTATAGCTAATGTGTCCATATAGATATGGATCTATCTATGTTTTAAATTTCATTAAAATCGGTTTGAGAGGCAGAAATTGCCCCTATCTCCCCTCGTGGTCCTATTTTATTAAAAATGTATACCTTCCTATTTTATTAAAAATGTATACCTTTTGTGTCCATATTAGAGTTTTTTTTTCCCGGGAAAACGGGAAAATTTTTTAAATTTCCCGGGATCCCGGGATCCCGCTCCATATAAATAATACAAAGTAAATTTGTTTTAAATTAATGAAAAAAACTTTTTTTTTTAAAAAGCGTAAGGGAACTTGTTTACAAAGTAAGTGAAATAAATGCCTAAATACTACAAAAATGAATTAAAGGTTGAATTTTTATTACCTTACGATTTTACATGTAAATTTCGTATCATTATGCTTTAGATACAAGATAAAAAGATAACATAAACATAACAATTTAGTTCATAAAACAATAATAAAAACAAACAAAAACAAACAGTATTAAAGAACACGTCATGCATATGTGTCCATATAAATATGGATTTATCTATGTTTACAAAGTTCATTAAAATCGGTTAAAAAGTTTTTGAGAGGCAGAAATTGCCCCCTACCTCCCCTTGTGGTCCTATTTTTGAAAAACTGTATAGCTAATGTGTCCATATAGATATGGATCTATCTATGTTTTAAATTTCATTAAAATCGGTTTGAGAGGCAGAAATTGCCCCTATCTCCCCTCGTGGTCCTATTTTATTAAAAATGTATACCTTCCTATTTTATTAAAAATGTATACCTTTTGTGTCCATATTAGAGTTTTTTTTTCCCGGGAAAACGGGAAAATTTTTTAAATTTCCCGGGATCCCGGGATCCCGCTCCATATAAATAATACAAAGTAAATTTGTTTTAAATTAATGAAAAAAACTTTTTTTTTTTAAAAAGCGTAAGGGAACTTGTTTACAAAGTAAGTGAAATAAATGCCTAAATACTACAAAAATGAATTAAAGGTTGAATTTTTATTACCTTACGATTTTACATGTAAATTTCGTATCATTATGCTTTAGATACAAGATAAAAAGATAACATAAACATAACAATTTAGTTCATAAAACAATAATAAAAACAAACAAAAATTATGGTACTCAAGGTTTGAGATCAAGAAGTAAATTTATAAAATAGATAAAATATTTTAAATAAATATGTTTTATAAATATATGTATTAACATTTTTTAACAGCTTAGGAAATAATATTAAGACACACTAAATGCGTTTAGAAAGTCGGCAACGAGTATATTTCTTATTTTATTTACTTATTACCATGTTTCCGAAACATTTCGTTCACTTTTTTACCGAGATTGGAAAAATAGTTTAAAGTGCCAATGTTTAAGGTTGTTGCATATATCTAATTCGCAATCCGAAGTAATTTTTCTTTTTTATAAACAACGTCTATATTAGTCAAATGTATGACAACTTTTTCTCGATCAATTAGTGTTTTTTTTGAAATAATTGAAGCTAATAATATTACTATTATTGAAATTAATATAATAATTAAACTAATTGATAAAAGTGATATAATTATCTATACTATAAATATCATAGCATCAAACGGACTTCATCTTACAAGATCCACCTGTAATATTTAGGACAATGTGTTTTTAAAATTGTATGTTGTAGTATCTTACACGAGTTTCCATATTTTTTTTTTATTTCTGTTTCCCAGCACTTCCCAGTTATATAAGCCGTCACAAAATGAAACAAATTTATGTTTATCACCTTATAAACATATCGTCATATCTCAAAATTTTTTTCAACAAAGAAAAGTGTTCCTTCTACTTTTTCGTAACAAAACATCGGTTTTTACCTCAAACTGAACCGAAGTTTTAGCAAAATATATGTATGTATGTATCTTTAAATCGGTACATTTTAACTTTAATCGCATTTTGCCTTTTGTAGATATGACTTTGCTGCAATAAAGGAGCGATATTTTTGGATATCTTCTATTTGTAAGACTTGTCCATGGACAATTAAAATGTACTGCCTGAATCTTATTTTGAATTTATGTTCTTTATAAACTCTTCACTTCACTAAATTTATTAATTATCAACTGTTGCACGGCAAATTCTGCTTTTGGTAGATTTATTGCGTCAGAAGACATTGATTTACGAACGTACTCACTTCTTGTTATTGATCTAATCGACAACCTATCAACAGATGCTAATTTTTAGAGAATATAAAACGAAATTTCAAAGTCTAATAGCTTTTTTATGAAACTATGAGGAACTTTTATTTCCCGGGATCCCGCAACAAAAATCCCGGGAAAACGGGAAAGAAAATAATTGAAATTCCCGGGAATTTCCGGGACGGGAAATCTCGAGAAAAAACCCTAGTCCATATAGATATAGTTCTATGTATGTTTTAAATTTTATTAAAATCAGTTTGATTGTTTCTGAGAGGAAGAAATTCCCCCCTATCTTCCCTCGTGGTCCTACGATTCGGCCCATTTTCAATAGGCCTTGTGCCAAGAATAACCTATGTCCCAAATTTTATTAAATTATCTCACATCACATCAGCACAAATGCATAATACCCTCTCCACTTATGACCTGAAGTCATTAAGAAAACTTCAAGGAACTGTTTGCATACTTAAATCTTAAAACTGATTACAGCTAAATCTTGCATTAGACAAGGCCAGAAAATGCTAAAAACAAAATTTAAATTTTGTTTTAATATTTTAACAAATTTAGGCGATTTTATTTCAATGCTTTTCTTAATGATTTAAAAGATTCTATAAAAAGAAATTTTGGACCAGCTTATTTCTTAAATGAACAATTTTGTTACAAAACAGGTAAGACGTTTTTTAAGATAAAACTAATCCATTTTCACACGAAATTTTTTTTGAGTGCAACATTTGTAGTCAAAAATATTAATAGCTTATAAAAAAAGTTAATCAATTAAACTATTCCTCCAAACTTAAAACAAAGCTAAGAACATTTTATAAAAACTGATACCTTTAGATACTTAAATATTTTTAGATTTTGTTTTTCTTACTCTTTTTGCGCTTTTACTTAATAATTCACCGACCTATTTTGGTGGTTTTCACATTTTTAATTTAGGGTTCTTTCTTCATTTTTCTTAACTTTACTTTGTTTCTTACACTGTTTTGTAATGGATATCAAAAAGTTAAGCTTCCCAATCCTAAATAGTGTATAATAAGCAAGACGAAAAGATCTCTCCGAGTTTCTTTATATGTTAAATGTCAATCCATCGCAGTGAACGCATTTCAAATTTGTGTAATGGGATCGGAATTATCTTCCGGAGTTAAGATTTTATCTAAACTCTAAGTGATGTCTTGGACTTACAGAAGATCGGAAGGGTTTTTAATGGGCCCCCATACAAATGTCATTACCAAATTGGGCGTATGCTATCGATACATTTTGTGGCTAAATTTTCTAGAGAAAATCTTTATCCTAACATTTTCTATAGAAGATTCATGCAATTAATAAAAATATCTGCCATCGATAAATTTTGTAAAAATTTCATGGTAACGATAAATTTTCTATCGAAAATTCATCTTATCGATTAACTTCTATAGAAAATTTATTTTTCGATTAATTATTCATAGATAGTTGTTATTGATGCCTTTTTCATGGAAAATGTATGCTATTCATTAAATGTAGCTTTTGATAAATTTTTAAAAAAAAATTATGTTATCGATAAATTTTCCAAAATTTTCTAAAAATAATTTATGTTATCGATAAATTTTATATAGAGAATTTATGTTAGAGATAAATTTCTTTTTAAATAAGTTTGTTATCGTTTAAAGTGTTTATGTATAAAATTGAACCATTTTAATTTCATTTTGTCTTCTTTGTTTCCAGTTTAACAGACATTTTTTGTGCTTTCATTTTTCTGACAATTCGTTTTATTTTCTTTGTACTTGTTTTTCAAAACTTACCTGCAAAATTCTAACAAAAGTGTTTCGAAAAAATCAAATACATTCTTCCAACACTTACTCCACATGTTCATACGTTTCAAACGCATTCATTAGTCTGTTAACTCCCCACTTTTCAGAACACTTTTTTAGTTTTAGTAGACCGGAAAACCAAACCATCTATTTTGTACATGTTTGAATGAGTCAGATTTTTTTCAGTGTTTTTCTTTTCCCTTTTATTTTGGAACCCTTTTGTTCCATAAACAATAATCAAATATTTTGTGAGAGTGCGTATGCTTGTATCAGTGGACCATGAAGAAAAAAAATATTGAAAAGATAAAAAAAACTCAAAAACACAACTAAAAATGTTGTTGTTAAAAAGCAAAAGTGCTGTACTTTGATTTTTCAGAGTGGGTGGACATGAAATTTTAAAATATCTACAAAAGGTAACAAAAAAATGTTGTTTATTAAAGAAAAATGCTGGTGAAAGGATTAAAGCCTTTAGTTTGTCTTATCATATTTTATAAAAAAAAAGATTTATAAACTTTTATCAACATCTTTTAAATGTTTCTTTCTCGACCTTATTTATCCGTCACTGACTGTATACTGGCCATATACATATTTCCTTTTAAAATAAAACAAAAGAACTAAACTTAATAAAAACCATATGTTGTTTGAAATGAAATTTATAAATTCATATTAAAATAAAACTCAACCAAAAAACGTTTTTTATTTCAGCTCAAGTACCATTCAAAGACAAAACTATAAAAAGGGAATAAAAGGGTGTTAAAAGTGCTCACAGGCGACAGAAACGACGACACCGACACAACATGTTAAATTTCCACTACACACATATACACATGACAATGACGAGGACTTGTCCCTTTTATTTTGAATTAAAAAAATTTTTTTTTTAAAACATCTGGTCTTTATTATATGGCAAATAATTGAGGGACTGTATTTTTTTTCTCTGCCTTCAGTTTATGACAAAGTCAAAACTAATTAGTTTTTAAATGAGAAACTTATTATATATAAGAATTTTTTAGAGATTGTAAGAAACAAAAAAAGTTGATATCTTAAATAATAAAACAGCTTTTTTTGTTTTTGAAAGAACAGGGCTTGAGTGTTGTTGGAAAAAAGTGTATAGAAACTTTTGTTGAACCTGAAACCACATTTTAAGAACGAAAAAAATTAGATAAAAAAAATTGGTAGCATTTAGTTTAAAATATTCAAATACACTTAAAGAAACATCTAAAGAAATAAAATTACCAAAATTTTTAGTATTTCAAAGAAGTTAAAAAAAAAAATTTTGTATTCTAAAGAAATTTTTTTCGATTCTAAAAAAAACTTTCGATAACTTTAAGAAATCTTTTTATTCTAAAGAAAAAAAATTTAAGTTATTAATCGTAACTTAAATATTTTAAAAAGTTTGATCGACAACTTTTATTTTGAACCGACAGTTTTATTGATAACTTTAATATTCTAAAAAACAAATAACGAACACTTTAATATTCTAATAAAAATGTATCATGAGTCATGACTTAAAAAATTCTAAAAACAATTTGTCGATAAGTTAAGTATTTCTAAGAAAATTTATTGATAAATTTAATGTTTTAAGGAAAACTATTTATAGAAAAAAATTTTTAAGAAAATTGGACGGCATTTTTTTTATATTTTTAAGATAATTTTTCGATAATATAGGGTCCGCCAAATAACTTTTTTTTTTTGAAAATGCTATAAAAAAAACTAATAAATATTTTCTCAAATTTCTGTTTTAAATTGAAAGTACAATCCTTCCAGTTAATAATGGAAAATAATTTCATTCAAATGGCTACCTCGGCTAGCCATGCAGTAGCCTACACGATCGGTCCAATTTTTAAGCACATTATCGATTGTGAGCAGCTGTATTTCACCAATAGCTTCACGAATATTGTCCTTTAAAGCGTCAATTGTCTCTGGCTTGTCGGCGTAACACTTATCTTTGACGGCACCCCACAAATAATAGTCCAACGGTGTCAAATTGCAGCTCCGAGGTGACCAAACGACATCAGCTCTGCGACTGATAATGCGATCTTCAAAAACAGGGCGCAAAACATCGAGTGTAGCGCCGTCCTGTTGAAACCAAATGTTGCCAATATCCTCCTCTTCAATTTTTGTGAACAAAAATTCGTTCAACATGGCCCGATAACGATCGCCATTGACTGTAACGGCCACTCCTTGCTCATTTTCGAAGAAAAATGGCCCAATTATGCCTCTGGACCAAAATCCGCACCAAACAGTGACTCTTTTTGGGTGCATCGGCTTTTCAATGTATGCGTGCGGGTTTTCTGTGTCCCAAATGCCACAATTTTGCTTGTTTACATACCCGCCAAGATCAAAATGAGCTTCATCTGAAAAGATGATTTTTTTTTGCAAAATCGGCATCTTCTGTAAGTCGATCGCAGGCAATGTTTCCCAGCGTTTTTCAAGCGTATACACAACCATATTCGTTCAGCGGAAGGATAAAGCTAATTATCTGTCAAATCAGACATGAGCTAAGTCTTACCATTCACAAAATAAGCACTTGTTGAAAACGTTAGATGGTGGATCCGTCATAAAGTTTTCATATAAAAAAATCAAAATTGGTAGGAAAATGTTTCAAATACTTTGGTTTTGCAAAGAAAGTTCATGGACAATTTTAACATTTGATTAAATTATTATCAATATGTACTATAAATTTTCTTGAGAAAAATTCTCGATTACCTTAATAATCTAAAGAAATTTTACCTAAAACTTAAATAATATTAAAAAAAATAAATAAAATAGATAATATAGATGTATAGGTAACATACATTTTTTTAGAAAGAATGATCGTTTACATAAATTTTCTAGAAAAATTAAACGATGACAAACATACAAAAATATGTAAATAAAAGCTATCGATAACATGAATTTTCTACACAAAAATAAAGTAAAATTTCCCACCAAACATTTTTGATAACAATAAATTTTCTTAAAAGATTACCAAATTTTTTTTAAAAATATAACTCACAATTAATACAAACTTATCGATTAAAAAAAATTTCTTAAGAAAACGAAAAAAAAAAATAAATATTCTTAAAAAAATGTATTCATAACATTAAGTTTCGTTAGAAAACCTGTGTAATCGGTTTTCCGAAAATAACAGTTAAAACAAAAAAGTTTATAGAAGTGCATGTCGGACAACTGGTTCATGTATACCATAGATATTGATCATTTATGAACTTTTCTATGATAAAATATATTGATTTTTATTTTTTCGATTAAAAATAACAGTTATTCAAGTGTGTTACAGAACTTATACGCAATTAGAAATTTTAAAATTTTTCATTTCGAATCGTTTTTGTTTTGTTTAAAAAATAACAAAAATTTTTTACGTTTGGGTTTTTATTTTTTTGAACAAAAATAACAGTTATTTTGTATTTTTATTGACTTTTATGAAAAAAAGCAATAATTTTACGGTCCCTGCTTTTTAATGAAATTTATCGATCAATGTATAACAAAAATTTTCCTTCGAAAATTTATCGATAACATAAATTTTCTTTGGAAAATTTATCGAAAACAGAATTTTTTTGACAATTTATCGATAACATAATTTTTTTTTGAAAAATTCATAACATATTTATTTTTTAAAAAGTTATTCGATAAGAAAATTAATCGATAAAATAATTTTGGACAATTTATAGATAACATCAATTTTGTTTGGAAAATTTATCGATAACAAAAATTTTCTTCAAAAAATTTATAAAAAATTAAATTTTTTAAAGATGACTTATCGACAGTTGCAAAAATCATTGATTTTCTTGGAAAAACTTATCGATACAATATCTAGAAAACCCTAGCTAGCACAAATTTTTACATTAAATTTAAACAGTGGAAAATTTTTTTGGAAAACGTTTAATGAAACATTCGAATATTCGTAAACTTTTCTTTAGAAAAAAACTCGATATTTTTAAGAAAAATTCTAATAATCGTGAAATTTGTTTATTAAAAATTTTAATAATCGTGAAATTTTCCTTAAAAACTAAAAATAATCGTAAAAGTTTTCTATAGAATATTTTCAAAATCATAAATTTTTCTATAAAAAATTTTCTATAGAAAATTTAAATAATCGTAAATTTGCCTCATGAAAATTCCGTATTTTTAATGGAAAATTCCAATAATCATGAAATTTTTTTTAAAAAATAAAAATAATCGTGAAAGTTTGCCACTAAATATTTGCATAAACAAACATTTTTCTATAGAATGTTTATATAATCTTAAAATTTTCTATAGAATAATTAAATAATCTTAAATGTTTTCATAGAATACTAAAATAATCGTAAAATTTTCTATAGAAAATTAAAATAATCGTAAATTTTTCTATAGAAAATTAAAATAATCGTAAATTTTTCTAAGGAAAATTTCAATAATCGTAATATTTTCTATAAAAAAATCGAATGGTCGTATAATGTTCTAAAGAAAACTCGAATAATAATCATTAAATGTTCTATAGAAAATTCTTGATCATTTGAATTTTTAACTTTAATAAAATTTTATCTAAAAAAATTAAAAATTTATGTTTATAAATAGCTTTAATTTTTTTGTTTTATTTTATTCAATGGATTTCTTTCACTGTATGAATTTTGATTTTTTATTATTTCAATAAAATTTTGTAGATTTTATTGTAACACAATCAAGTGCGGTTTAATTTTAAGTATTCCAATTTATAGCACATGAGTAAAAAAATACTATTAAAGATTTTTTTTTATTTATTTTTTATCTACACAAAATTTCCGCTTAACGAAAAAATACAACTAAATTTAATTTTACTATTGTTCAAAATCATAAGAGAAGAATTATTTAAATAAATGTTTGAAATACAAAAAGATTTGTTATGAAACTTATGAATGTTTAAAATTAAAAAGTAGTAATTAAAAAAAATTAAAAAAAAAATGGCGAAAGATTGGGGGAAAGTAGTGGGTTTTGAAAAATGATGGTTTGAAAAGAATAAACAAAAAATAGAAAAAAAAATTGAGAGTTTTGGTTAAATTTTTAAGACATTCTGTTTTATAACAGTGTTCTATTATGTAATTATTTTATTTCTGCTATTTCTACATTTGTTTAAAAAAAATAATACAAAATTCAAAATATTTGGTCGAAAAACGTGCAATATTGAAATAAATTATTATTATTTATCAAGGGGACTCATTAAGCTAAAGGTCTACCACACATGTTCGTGCTCCATTTTTCCACGGTTTTAAAGTCGTAACCGGCTGAAAAAATATTTTGTAATACTTTTCTTATTTATTGTTGTAACGGACATACTTTCGGTTTTAAAATAAAATTATGTCATTAAAAGACTTTTTTTTAGCTTTAAAGAATAGCACTTAAGTTTTTTGTTTGCCTTATGTCTAATCGTAAAACATATTTTAAGATTTTTGAGCTTTCTATAATAATTTTGCTTTGTCACTCTCTTCATAACCTTTAAATATTCTGTAGTGTTCTTAAATTTATTACAAGTACTTGGCAGATATTCCATAATTAAAACATGTTCAAATTTAAAGTATTACAGTACATACACTTTTATACTATCTGGACTCTGCTCTGTTTTTGTTAACACCTGTGGGGATTTAAATAAATGATTTTTTCACTGAAATTATAACACAACAGACATTTATTTCCAGGACTAACAATAGTAATCTGTAACTGTCATAATTTATGATCATAATAACAAAAAAAGATTTGACCAAATAAACTGCGGTACGAAGCAAATAAACATTTCAACATAAACTTAAGAAAACACACACTTAAGTCCTTATTACTCATACGTAAATGTTGTGGTCACGTAAAATTTGTAATCTACTTCAATGGTTGGTAGTTACTAAAAATACGTAAACATGTTAAAATTTTTTCAAAAGCAGCCATAAAATTTGTCAACATTTTTATAAAATATAAAAAATTTTAATTTTATAGTGTTCACCGGCAACGCTACGTAACTTTTACGTAAGACGGAACAGCCTATACGTAGCACACACACAAACTTTTACATTTCGAATATTAGTAGAATATTTGAAGTTTTTATAGCAACTTTTTTTTCGAAAATTGTAAAAAACTTTTCTATTGTTTAATTATTGTAAAGAAAATTAAACGATTATTCGAATTTTTTTAAATTTTTCGATAGCTCGAGTTTTAACAATTTTCGAAGTTTGTATTAAAAATTATTTGATTATTCGAATTTTATAGAGAATATTTATTGATTTATCGAATTTTATGTATAAAAATTTTCGATTTCTTAAATTTTGTAACGAAAAATTTAGCGATCATTCGAACTTCTTATGGAAAATTTTTCTATTGTTCGAATTAAAAAAAAATAGATTTTTCAATTATCTTCAAAATGTTTACGATTATCAAATTTTCAAAATTTCGTAAAGAAAATTATTTGATAATTCAAATTTGCTTTAACAAAATGTTATCATTATTAAAATTTTCTATAGACAATTTGTTTGATTAATCGAATTTTCTATAAAAAGTTTTTCGATTATTCGAATTAAAAACAAAATTTTATTTTTGTATTATCTTCAAAATATTAACGATTATTCGAATTTTTTATATCAACTCTTAAGTTTTTTTTTTCGAATTTTGTATAGAAAGTTGTTTGATAAGTCAAATTATCTATAAAAAAATTATTTGATTATCCGATTTCTCAACGGACGAGAAAACTTTTGGATTATATAAATTTTGTAGAAAACATTTTTCGAATATTCCAATTTTCTATTTAAAGTTGTAGATTGTTGACCTTTAGTTTTGTTGTTTGTTAATTTTGTTCGGCATTAGGTCATGAGTTAAACAAATTCTTAATAAAAAAATATAAACATATTTTGTTTTAAAAATTCTATTTTATTTCCCAATATTTCGGTCCATCTTCAGGGGTTCTATATAAAAAATACAAAAATATATTGCACAAATTATTATACAATTTTCTTAATTATCTATAGAATATCTACCATTAATCGAATATTTTTTATAGAAACTCAATTGGGTTGTTCACGGTAGGCTGGTTATCAGGTTATATGGTTGCTTAGTTATATTCACATCAACAAAATACATTATACATACACAACCATATAACCAATGATCCGCGAACAACCCAACCTTTTTTAAAATTTTGCATAGAAAATTAGTTGAATATTCAAATTTTCTATAACAAAATGTTTTGATTATTTGAATTTTCTATAGAACCAAAAAGCTAAAGTAAATGACCAAATTTTCCGTATTTCCCCTTTTTGGTACTAGTTTTCCCCCCATTAAAGTATTAAAAATTTCATTTTTGTAGTGGGAGCCCATAATTTAGTACGAATATGTTAAGTCCCAATTTACACTTGGGACATTTCTTGCCGGACAGACGGAGTTTGATGGCGAGGGGTCGAAAAGGTAGAGTGTGTAGTACATGTGTCTGTACTAGACATTTTTTCATTTCTCTTTCTTACTTTTCGTAGTTTACATACAAATATTAATTTCTGTCTGACTTCTAATGTTTCATATGCAAACGCTTCAGGTAAGATTAAAGGAGAATTAAAAAAAATGTCCGGCAAGAAATGTCCCTAGTGTAAATTGGGACTAATAACTGGAGAAAAATGTTTTGTAAAAAATAGTACCAAAAATAGTTACAATTTTCACCCCTTAAATGTTCGAATTTCGTAAAAGTACCAAATTTCTATTCTAAAATTTTTTTGATAAGTTTTAAATGTGGTATAAACTTTGTTTCTTTGTTTATTGGTTCAAAAGTTAGATCGGGTGTCAAAAAAGTACCAAAATTTACTGCCTAACGGGCGATTCTTTTCTTAGAATATATTAACCCTTTAACTCTCATTTTAATGGGTTATTTTTGTACTTTTTTTTACTTCCCCACAAAAGTATACTAAAACGGCACTTTAAAAATTTAATATTAGAGTTTTTCCCCCGAGTTTTTCGATTCCCGGGAAAGCGGGAATTATTTTTAAATTTCCCGGGATTCCGGGATCCCACTCCTTATAAAAAATTCTAATTAGAATTAGAGAATAGAAAACTAAATTTAAAAGTAGTTATAAATAGCTGTTTTCTTAAACTATGAGGAATTTTTTATTTCCCGGGATCCCGCATGAAAAATATAATAATTGAAATTCCCGGGAAAACCCCTAATATGTATTTACAAATATGTTTTGTATAGAAAATCATGCAATTAGCCTTATTATTTTATTTGGCTTAAATAAATAGAAACATGCTCGTGAATTAAGGGTATTTGTCACAAAAGCGAACACTTGAGATAATTTTGGTACTTCAAATAAAACTTTAGTTTTTTTATATTTACTTTATAATTTATTTACTGAATCTGCTTTATGTAGGTACAACAGTAAGCAGTAAAAATCTTTACTACCTGGTTAACAATTTCGAATGGAAACTTTCTTTTGTGCATTTATATTGAAAACAATAATAAAAAACTAAACATTTTTTTTTTCAATGTTTAAGAAATTTTCACAGAAAAAAAAATAAAAAGTGATTTCAATTTAAAAATTTGTAATATTCATTAAAGAAATTAATTAAATTTGCACCAAATTAATAGTACATATCAATTAAATATTTTTGGATATTAATAAACATTTTTGCAGTAATCTTGTTGATATGCATAAGTAACCGTTTAATTCACTTGATTTTTCATTAAAACTGATTTTATTTTTGATTAATGATTTAAAAGAAAAAAAAAAAAAAATTCCGAGAATTTTTCTGTGCAGTAAAACTTAAAATGAGTCCCTCCCTCTAGTAAAGCATTAATTAAGACGGTCCTCGATCTAGTGTAGTAGTGAAAAGATCGGGATCTGTGTTCGCGTTTAAAGTTGAGAGAGGTGCCTTTCAAGCTGATTTAGATGTTTTTTTAAGATCAATTATATATTTTGCGTTAATAATAATTATATCATTTTCAATTTTAATTTTTTTAATAAATGACTTTTTTGGCAGCACTTGCATCATCTCCTTAATTGTAATGGTAACAAACATAACGTTACGATTTTATAGCAAAAACATCAAGCATTCTGTACTTGATTTACTGCCTGTTTTTCAAAAATGAAAATAAGTGAGTGAGTGAGAAATAATAATGAGAACAACAATAAAAAATCGAAAATTTGTTTTTGTTTTCAATATAATTTCTCACTCACTCACTTGTTTTGAGAAACATTTCGCCTAACTTATTTAAAGCGACCAATTAAACTACTTTCAGAAGGTCAACAAGAACAAGAAAGACAGAAAATTAAAGACGGAAAAACTTTTTTGTTTTTTTTTAATTTCCTAAGCTTATCCCGCGAAGCTTTATGCTTGTCTGAAGGAAAGAAACCAGAGTCTCTGGCGGGAATCGAACCCGCAACCACGGCGCTGATAGACTAGCTTGCTACCACCTAGTCTAGCGGGGCAGGAGGTAAGGGGGATTATGTAGATCAATTAAAATGGATAATCATTCAAAGCAAATTTCAATCTACCAAAGGTTAAATACAATTTGGTTAAAAAAATGATGTTTGACTATTGACTGCCAGCAGTCGTCAATGACTGTGAGTGTTAAACGGCAAAACCCTCTGATGAGATTGAGTGGTTGCAATTGAAACATGTGGGGATAACCTGTCCGAGATAGCCTGGGTTAAATTCCCGCGGCAGTCGGAAATGAAAAACTATGAATAAATTATAATTTATTTCATGTTGTAAAATTCCTTTCTTCATAAAAATAATTTAATGAGAATAAAATTTGATGAACGTTTAATTAAAATATCAAAATTTTGATTAAAAACCATAAACAGTTCGACAAAATAACCACAATACGAATTTCATTTTAAATATAAATTATCTCGTCTTTACAACTTCGTTGTTAAAAAACCCAGGATCAAATTACGGCATTGGATATTAAGTGAAATTGCAATACAATTAAAATGAAAATTTCGATCAATATCGAATGCCATAATTTGGCGACGTTTAATTATTTTTCGATTAAAATTGTTTACTTTCTTTAAGAAAAAGATCAAGTAATTTTTTACTTAAAATTTAGCCTATAACGAGCTGTTAACACTGCCTACATTTAATCAGGCTTTAATGGTGTACATATTTCAAAATCTGAATTGCTCCCCTTTTTAAAGAAACAGAGAAAAAGATAATTCTGCTCCAATTTCATAAGCAAATTTACATGGTTACATACTTAACACACACTCACGCATAAATATTTTATGTTGTTGTTGATTAAGTTGTAGTCGTCGTTAGAAAAATATTAAGTTAGTCTAGGTTTACATGCTTCAACTTTTTTTGCTCAACTTTTAAGTATTTAGGAGAGTGAAGAAAAAGGAGGTTGGCACAGAAATGCCTTTAATCATCAGAACGCAAATTTGGCTGAATGTAAATTGTTTTCTTTTATTGTACCCTGCACCACCACTAGTGGTGAATAAGGGTATATATGTATGTGTACTGAATTTATCATTCCATGTAAAACTTTTTTAATATTCACCTAAGAGTCCATAAAGTATATATCTTCAGGGTCCTTGAGTAATTCTAAGTAAATTAAGCCATGTCCGTCTGTCCATCCGTCTGTTAAAAACACACTCACTTTAAGAGGCTTGACAGAACAGAAAAATTGGTGTCAAATTCTTTCTTTCTTGTTCTCCAAAGCAGTTAGGGATTAAAGTGCAGCACAATCGGTTTAGTTGGAAATGAGTTATGCACCTTTCTTACAAAAACTAATTTAAATTGGTGACAGTACTCACCGATTCTCATTAAATTTGGCATAAGTTGGTTTTATATGACTAGAAATGAAAATCGTGAAAATCGGTCCATAGCTTACCTTAGGTCCCATGTAACACCCACTCTAGGAAAACAGTACATCTTTAACCGTAACAAATGATGGTATTGCATTAAAATTTAGTATATGTATCACAGTTTGATAAGATTAGAAACCACTTCGCCAAATTTCATGAAGATCGGTCCACAGTTTACCATATGCCCCCCATATTAAACCTAATCTGGAAAATCATTTAATTAGCTTTATATGGCTGGAAATAACACCATGTAATTTTGTGATAATCGGTCCATAATTATCCATAGGTCCCATATAAAGCGGCCTACCGAAAAGTGATTTAAAAAACATTAAATTCCAAAAAAAATTTTAATTCAGAAATTAGGTTTTTTAATACTAGAAATCACTTAACCGAATTTTAAAATGAGCCATCCATAATTTGCAGTAGCTCCAATAAAAAATTACCTCTTGAAAATCACTTTAATACGCTTAATAATATTTCTTAAACAAATCATGATATTTTATTTGAATTAGGCAACGAATTATAATACTTTGAGGTCAGGTATTCTAAAGGTTGGCTTATAATTTATGGATTCCATAAAAAGTCTACTCCTGAAATATTCGAACTCCCGGTGGAGGATATTTAATATTCGGCACAGTACAATAAAGCACTCTTACTTATTTTTCTTTGTGTTTCGCTGTGAATAAAATTGTTGTTATTTTACAGCAAATATAATCGAAAAAGTGGAAACTGATTGTTGCGTGTGACCATATCGTCAACTTAAAAAGGGAATTGAAAAGAAATGGAGCAGCAAAAGTTAAAGTGTATAAACCCTGACTCACAACTCCAACCAACAACAACAACAAAAAATCATTGTATTTTAATAAACATTAAGAAGGACTCATCAGCATAAACATCAACAAATCTCATGTCCGCAAACACACTAACACATTTGTATAAATTATGTAGATGATGTATCTTGTACTCGCAGTACTTGGTATAATAGACAGACTTCATTCTTTTCTAGCATATTGTAAATATTCTATTAGCACTAACACAGGCACCAAAACACTCTCTTGTTGTTCAAACAAAAACATATTTTCCGTTACGTGTTGTTATTCTTGTTGCTGTTGAAAGGCAAATGTAAATGTCGATAAGCTTTTCGTGTACGTGTGTTTTTTGAAATACATAATTTAAATTTTCCTAAAAATTTTTACAAACTCAACGAAATGGACATATTTTTCGTGATAATAATTGTATGTAAAAATTGGAAAAAAACAGATGCATGAATTTTTTAAAATTATTTCAATTATTTTATTTTAATTAAAAAAAATTTTTAATTCATTTTCCAAACAAAGTTCAAATCAAAAAGAATTTTTTGTAAGAAAATTCAAATAATCGAAAAATTGTAAAAAAAAAATATTATCAACAAATTTTAAGTTTTCTAAAGACAATTTCAAAATTCTAAAATTTTTTTTAATCAAAATTAGAATAAACGAATAATTTTCTTAATTTTAAATAATCAAATAATTTTTCTATAGAATTTCGTTTATTCGTTATTTGTTTTCATAGAAAATTTTAATTATCGCACAATTTTCTAAAGAAACTTTTAAAAAAAATGTCTAAAGATAATTCAAACAATCTAAAAATTGTCTATAGAAAATTCGAATAATCAAGAAATTGTCTGAAGAATAATCAAAAAAAAAAAAAACGAAAAAAAACTTTTTTACATTCAAATAAACAAAAAAAATTTATAATTCTAATAATCGAAAAATTTTCTATAGAAAGGTTTAATATTCGCAAAATGTTTTATACAAATTTCAAATAACACATTTCTATAGTATCGCACAATTTTCTATAAAAAGTTCGAATTATAATGCAGTTTTCTAAAGAAAATTCATATGATTGTTAAATTTTCTATAACAGTTTTCAGTAACCGTAAAATTTTGTAAAATTAATTCGAATAAAAATGAAATTTTCTATAGAAATTTTGAATAATCGGAAAATTTTCTATTCAAAATTTAAATAATCAAAAAATGTTCTAAAAATAATTCGAATAATCAAGAAAAGTATCTTAAAAAAATTGAATTATCGATAGAATTCAAAATTTTAGAAATTTTTGAATAATCAAATCATTTTCTATACAAAATTTGGAAATACGTATAATGTTTCTATAAAAAATTCGAATAATCGTATATTTTCTGAAGAAAATTAAAAAAAAAACAATAATTTTTTTAAACACGAATAATCGATAAATTTTTTAGAGAAAATTTTAATAATCGTTAAATTTTATATTATAATTAAAATAATACAGTGATACAAAGTTCGGGTTATCGCCGCCAACATTATTACTGGAAACGCGAAATGAAACTAAACTATTGGTAAAGCAAATTTTCCAACGGGGTTTTAAAAGTTAGCAGGGGCTCCCGAAATATCGGCCCCTTAAGTTTTTTTGGTTTAAGTCAAAAAAAATATACTAAATGTGTACTTCTGAGCTAAAATACTATTTCAGATGGCTTCAGTAGAATTGTATGTCGATTCTTTTCTTAGAATATATTAACCCTCTAACACCCATTTTAAGGGGTAATTTTTGTAATTTTTTTCAACTTCCCCACAAAAGTATACTAAAACTGCACTCTGTTCCATGAAAATTTTCTGCATCAAATTTTACTAGAGGTCTTTTAAGATTAAAAGTTTGTGCAATATATGTATGTTAAATGGATTTTCGAAATTTCGGGCATTGAAATTGAAACCCAGAAATGAAATTATTCGTGGAACATTTTAACTAGGGCATATTTCCCGCTTTCCCCGGATTTTTCTTGCGCAATCCCGGGAAATAAAAAATTCTTCATAGTTTAAATTTTAAATTTAGTTTTCTATTCTCTTAAAATTAGCATCTGTGGATGGTATATAGATATAGATTTCTGTGCAACTGGTGAATGGTAACTGTAGGAGTATTCAAACTTGGTACAAATAACTTCATAAACAAAGCACGAGATCTGTAGTGAAGAAAAAACTTACATATTTTATTTTAATGAGGGTAGCGAAGCGCGCTGGGTTAAGCTAGTTTTTAATAAAACAAAAACTTTCCTATAGGAAAGAGGCTTAAACATGATGAATTGTTGGCTAAAACGAACACAAATGTTTGATTTAAATTAAAAAAAAAAAACAATAAATCAAATAAAAATTCAAAGAAACTAAATAAGAGCAGTTTAATATCGTTTGTTAAATAAATAAAAAAGTTCTATTTAATTAAAAATTGCTATTAATTGTATAGTTTTTTTTAAGTTATAAAGTGGGTTAGACAATTTTTTGCACTTGGAAACGTTTTAAAAAGAAAACACTTGCGTGGGCTTATGCAAATAAAACGTCAGAGAATAATTCAATTCTTTTTTTCTTCATAAAAAAATTAACTAACAATTATTGGTCGAAGCTTAATAATCCAATATGTACTATGTTGACACTCGGGTTTTTAGGCGCGTGTAAGCAAAATGTTGATTTAGCTAATCAAAGTCGTTCACATTACATATAAGATAATTAAGACGACAGTTGAATAAGAAAAAAAAAACACAACAAATAAATTTATGTAACTTTAAAGTATTAAAAATGTATAAAAATACTTTAATAAAGTTATCAGAAGATTATTTTAAACATATTCATGATGAAATTGGGAAAATTTATGAATTATTTAAGGAGAAAATAAAAAAGGGGTACGTTCATGTTGGACGATTCTACATTATACTCAGTTTGAGGTATGTTCAGAGGAGTCTATGTGATTAAAAGATTGGCTTAAAGATGGAGTTGTTAAGCAAATGATTACATTCTTATTTATTCCAATAACACAATTGATTTAAATTACTTTAAGCTTTAATTGATTCAACATGACCTCTATGTGGAGCTGTCATCATACAGATATAAGTAAAGTTTTTTTTAGAGGCATATATCAAACACACCATATAGAATGGCTTTATTATTTATTTTTATTAGCTCATAGAATAAATTCGAATAATAAAAAATGTTGAATATAATATAAAGTAACCTTCGGAAGGAAATAATTCCCAGTTTCTAAAAGTAAATTAAACATTTTTAAATTAAATCAGAACTTTTATAAATGTTGAAAATCGCTATAAACGATGTTGATGAAACATCTTTCAAAATAAAGGAACAGTATTCCAATATTAAATTTATAAAATGGTACAACACAAACATCGGTGTTTCTTTTTTTAGAAATTTCAGAATTGCCTAAAGTTGATCTTACTTCCATGGACTAATGCTGAAGTAGAGAGTCTATTTAGACAAGTAAACATCGTTTAAACTTTAAAGTAATTTGAGAAATAGGTTACATTTAGCAACCATTAATTCGATTTTATCAATTAGGTAAATATTTTTACCATTACAATAAAATATTTATACCCCCACCACAATTGTGGAGAGGGTACTATACGTTAGTGCTAATGTTTGTAACACCTTCAAATATTGGGTTTAGACCCACCTTTAAGTATACCGATTGACTAAGAATCACTTTCTGAGTCGAATTAACTATGTTTGTCCCGCTGTCTGACTGGCTGTACATTTAACCTTGTGCGCAGTTTTGGAGATTATTTGATAAAATTTGGTACGTAGGTGCTAATGTGGTCAGGTTTGACAGACTATACTTTCTTACTTGTTTTTTATTGTAGATCTGGATTCAAAACGTTGGGTAAATATTGTCGTGATTATGATTTACCTCAAATTATTTAAAACAAATAGGCACGAGTGATTCCTATGAGATGATCAATAACGACATCGAATTTATTGATGATTTAATTTTTTAAATATCTATCAAAATATTAATTTACGTTTATTCTTATTTAACAAACTTAACTTACAATTTCATCGCAAACAAATTTAAATGAATTATTTCTGTTTGTTATTAAATTTTAATATGTTTTTATTTAAAAAAGCTTTTAGCCATTTTTTAGCCCATTTTTAGCCATTTTTTAGCCATTTTTCCCCGTAAATTTAGCCATTTTTGGTCACAAAGTTTTGGCAACACTGAAATACACTAAAATGTATTGCTGAGGAAAAGCTAGGAAGCCTTTTTCCAAGGACTTTGAAAAAGCTAAAGATAAAACTTTAAAACGAATGAGAATTACAAGCACTAAAGTCTTAATTGCAACGATATCAAAGCTTAGACAAAACACAAACAATAAACAGTGAGTTTATATTTACTTTTATTCCCTCCCTTACAATTGGTTGGCGTTTTTCCGACTCGAATAGTAGTTGTTACTTGACTTTTTAACGCTAACTCTAAACTCAGACTTAAAACTTAAGTGACTTGATTCCAAAATGCTTTCGAAGCCTCTTTATTTCTGCAACGGAAACTGAAATGGAATTGAAACACTTTCTATTAACTTGTGAGGTAGGCTATTTTTACGTTTACTCTAGTCTTAGTTTATTAAAAGAAATAAGCACAAAAGGAGGGAGAATGTAACACTTGAATGTGTATAGAATTAAATTCAAAAGGAAACTTACATACTCGTAATACACATCCTTAACAGTCGACTGGCTGGATGTCATTACAGTTTCCTTCCTTTTTACTCAAGTGTATAATGAAACATAAATTAGAAGAAAATTACTCCTGGGTGACATTTTGTTTGTTTTTTTATTATTTTGGTTTAAAAAAAATACAAACAATAGAGGATTTTTTTTGCTGCTGTTGAAATAAATATGTATGAAAAGGAAAATTTCTTGGCAATTATATTTAATTACAACACAGAAATTCACTAAACTAGATTTATTATTTTTTAAGCAATAAAAAACAGTTGCAATATTTTTTTTAAAGCAACTTTTATCAATAAAGAAAAAAAATTGTCTAAAGCGTGGTTTTTTACCGAGCTGCTTTAAAAGTTTAATTTTAATATAATGAAAGACTGGTTTATAATTGAATTTGGAGACAAAATAGATGCTGATTAAAAGCAAAAAGTAAAGCGTTAATAAAGCAACAATTCAAAATAAAATTCAATCCATATTGAAGTTTTCTTTTGAGCTGAATTTAGACCCCAATAAGACTATAACTTTAAGTTAAAAGTAGGCTCTAAATCAAACCTTGAGAAAATGTATAAAACAAACCGATATGATTAATGCCTAAATTGGATTATAAATTTTACTGTAATTTAAGCTTGAAATAAACTTTAAATTGAGACAAAATCGCAGCTCAACTAAACTCTTATGCCCAATTTTAAGGATAGTATTTATGTCTATATTAAGTTAATTTTCATAAATCATATTTAAATACAGATTGATTTTTTGAGTTTTATTTGAAAAGTCTTATTTAATTAAGATAAAAGTGTTGTACGTAGCACTACTAAATACGAAAAAAATATCATAAAAAAGATTATTTATTTGCAAGGTGGTTTAAAAAAACAGCTGAATATTATTGCGTTGCCTGTTTTTGTTGTATTGTTGTCATATTGAGGCCACCTTGCAAAGTTATTCCAATGCAAACTTAAGATGAATTTAAATGTACCGCATCGGTAAATTAAGTTTTACTTAAGTGTTTAGTGAAAAAGAGAAATTTGTATTTAAAACGATTTAAAACATAAATGTGTTTTAATATCAATCCTGAAAATTGGCCATTAATGATAGTACCACTAACGCTAAAATAGAACTAGAACACTCAAAGGAACAACACTAGACAGAGCTAGAGTTTTAAGTAGTTATCTAAATAGAGTTATGATTTAACCGAAATTTGGATTTCAACTAGAGCTTGAGGAGAACCCAACGCAAGATTTAAATGGAGCTACAATTAAACCTTAAAATAGACTCTTTCAAGAGAAATGGTTCCTCCTAAAATTAGAGTTTAAATGCAGCTACGATTAAAGCTTAAATTGGGTCCCACAAAAGAACTAAGAATAAAGCTAAAATTTGAGTCTTAATAGCAGTGTTTAAAAAACGGCAGAGAAAACCAAAAACTGTCGAACAAACAACCAAAATTTGTGTACAACTTTTCGCTTTTTGAGTTGGTTTAACAGCGACTGTTTACATTTAATAAATCCAAAGTAAAAGCAACAGTTTTTTTAGGCCAATGAAAAATGGAGAAGTGGAAGAAATCACAGGTTTTCTACATTGACTGCAGTTTTTTAAACGGTGCTAAATTGAGGTGGAATTTAAATTAAATTTTGCTCTAAATGATTTTACAACCATTGTAAAAAAATTGTATTTTAATTCTAGACTTTTAAAAAGATCTAAAGTTGAAGCAAAAATTAGACTCAATGCAGCTACAATCAAAGATATGATTAGAATTTCTTTAATAATGATCAAAGCTTAAATTAGGCTTGTGGGAGGGCTAAAGTAAAAGTTTAACTTTAACTTTTAATAGAGTTATAAAGAATACTAATACCATGTTCGCACGACAACGTTTTTTCGTAATTCACTCTCTCATTCGTAATCCACAGCCTAATTATGATCCAAATTACATAATTCGTCATACAAAATTTTGAGAGCGGATTATCTCATTTGTACGTAATTTAATTTTTATTACCCTGTGGATTACTTTAAAATCAATGTGATCTCTAATTTTTATCGGTTTTTTCCATCACCAGCTGTCAAAGCACTAAAAAAACAAACAAAATAGGTATAACATAAAGAAAGTAAACAAATGTCAAGGAAGTAATTTTATAATATAAAATTTAATGGAATCCAAAAAAGAAAATAAATATTTTATATGTATGTATGTATTTCTTTAAAATAATATTTTTTACATACTTTTTCTTTCCATTCTTAATACAAGTAACCGCAAATCAACAATTAAATTTAGCAATAAGCAAAATTAATTTTAAAAAAGAAGAAGAAGAACTGTCAAAACCGATTAGGAAAATGCCGTGCGAACATGGTAATTCAAATAAGTAATAAAAACAGAGAGCAATGTAATCCAAAGCACCGTGCGAACATGGCATAAAATTGGTCGTTAAATGGAACTACATTTTAAAGTACAAATTTAACTTTAAATGAAGCTAAAATTAAGCACTTCGTAGAGTAAAGATTGGTGACAAAATTAAGTTCTAAATAGAATTAAAAATACACTCTAAGTAAATCTAAGACTTTAGCAAAATCTAAGCTACTCTTGAAGCTTATTTTTGATTCTTAATTAAGCCAGAAACAGCGGTTTTTGCTGTGACTTTAAATGATGGTCATTTTGAAGCGAAATTAACAAAATAGTGGTACGGGAGCGGTAAAGATAACTCTTAGGTACGAACACGACTAGATATCTGTTTAAAGAAATTACGGGCATAAAGACAGCTAGAATTAAAGAAAAATTTAAGTTACAATTGAATAAAATGTTTAAATCTTAACTTAGTTGCAATTACTGCCGCAATTGAACTCTAAATAAAACTGGGATTAGGGAAAAAAATCGATTCCAAATTTAGCTGGAATTAAAGTAAAATTAAAGCTGCGCTTGAAGATCAGTTTAGACTTTAAATAGAGCTGCTACGCGTCAAGCTGAATTTCCCTCTTAACAGAACTTTTAATAAAACTAAAATGAAACTCTTAAGCCTATAGTACACGGAATGTAAAAAGTCACATGCGCATGTGGTTCTGACGTAATTTTGCCGTCATCGCACAATACGAACTTGCTATTTTACATTATTAATTGGCGCTAAATTCCCGTAATGTATACAAACAAGGAGAATAGAAGATGGTATCGACAGCTAGTGTAGTGCAAACTAGTGTATCTTATGTCAACATATGCATTTGTTTACATAGGGACTGAAATATCAAATGTGTTTAAAGTGTTGTAAAATCAATACCATCTGTCCTCTAGACCGATTCTCTTTTGACTGGAGAATCAAAACCAATTTAGAACATTATTAAAAGTTATTATAAATGTTATGTTTTTGGTTTTCTTTTCAAACAGCGTTTAATAAACTGCAGTCAAAGTTGAAAAACTGCAATTTCTTGCACTTCTTCATTTGTGATTGGGCAAAAAACAGTGTTGATTTTACTTCTGATTCATTAATAATACGCAACATTTTCAATTATCAAAACAACTGGTAGGTTTTACAAGAAAACTAAATTACAACTACATTTAGAGTTGACATAAAATCAACCAATTGTAGTCGGGACTGTAAGAAAAGATAAACTCACTGTTTATTGTTGTTGTTTTTGTTAAAGCTTTGATATTGTTACAGGTAAAACTGAGGCTTACAATTCTTATTCGCTTAACAGTTTTCTTTGTATAATATCTTTAGCTTTTCTAAAATCTTTGGATGAAGTTTCCTGACGATCTGGCCTAAGCCACCAGTGAAATGCGTATAGGAATAGCTTATCCCTTCAACAATAAATTTCAGTTTCTCAATAGTATGAAATGGGAATTTAGCACATTTGAAAGAAACCTTGTTAATAAATTATTAACAGTTAAAAGCGATTTATCAATTTATCACTTTAAATACTTTTTTTGCATCTCCTTCAAAATTTTCAAACTGTTAGATATGGCGTTTCGCATTTTAGGTAACGATATGTATGTTGCAAATATAATCAAGACTTTATTTCGTTGTTTATTCAGCTATTGAAATAAATTTTAGCTGTTATAAAAATGTAATACCTTAAAAAAAGGAAAAAGTTAATTTTGAAAAACTGTAATCTAAAATAACGTGCGATTAAGTATATACTTTTAATAAAGTGATGATACAACGAACTGTATATAACCTGATAAAAAATTAGTTAGCGTTTTCCTACTCAAGTACAAACATTCAGTCGTTAGTAATATCGATACTATCGGCAGTGAAATCTGAACTATCGATAAATATTGATAGTGAAATCTGAACTATCGATAAATATCGATAAACTTCGAAAATGGAGGAGGTTGCACATTATATGTTCGCGTAACTCAAAAACGCTTTAGCTTATTAAAAAACTAAAAAAAACCGAAATTCCGCAATAAAATTTTCTTAAAAATAGGTTTTTCTAATATGCGCAGTCGTTTTAGAAACATAATTTTTTTGTTTGGAAACAAAATTATTTTTTAAAAATTAATAAAAAAAATGGAAAATGCAACTAGGCTTAAACATTTGACCCATCAAGGGGCATCCTTGGCACTGCAGGGGCCAAATTAAAGAATTTTATTAAACCGCTATATTTGTATCGTTAAAATTCTTAAATTTGGCTACAGCAATGTAGATGCCCTAGGGTCAAATGTATATTCAACCCCAATTTATTTTTCATCTAAATCAATTGATTTTAACATACCTTCCCTGTATCTCCATACCTTAAGGGGGCTCCCATACAAAATGTTCAATGCAGACTAGAAATATATTGAACAAAAAGTCGCATAAATATGCCCAGGAGTCGCCCCTAGTGAGAAATAATGTATGACCGACCTCAATTAATTTGTTGTCCTAAACATTTTCTCACGACATATGTACTTGCCCTTGATCTACACTTCATTGTGGGCTCCATACAAATATTGCGTTTTATAAAATTCTTAAATTAATTAAAATTTTGTGAAACTCTTTAATTAGGCTTGAGTTCATCAAATTTAATTTTCATTAAATTATTTTCACTGAGGAAGGAATTTTTTACAACTTGGAATTTTTATTAAAATTTATTGATAATTTTTCTGGGCTTTGAACCCGGGTTGATTTTTACATGTTTCAAGAATCACTACATTCTATGTTCAGAAAATCTTTGACTTCTAACCACTGCCCCACTGCGGTGCCTGCCAGCCAACAGTCTAACATCAATCTTTTAACCAGTAGTACTGGTGGTTCGAAATTTGCTGTTATTATCATTTAAATTTCAAATAACATGTCGCCTTCTTTCCTCTGTTTTTTCGAATTCTTTCTGTCAAGAAAACCTGGATACATTCGTTTATTATGTTTTTTTGTTCCTTCCTCAGTGAAAATAATTTAATGAAAATTAAATTTGATGACCTCAAGCCTAATTAAAGAATATCAGGAAATTTAAACTTTAAACTTTAGTGAATAAAACAAATGTTAATCATTTATGGCTTGTTTTGTGTATAGCTTCGTTTTTAATATGTCTGGAAAAAATTAGAAGCATAGTTGCATTTTCCAATTTTTTAGGAATTTTTAAAAAACTAAATTTTAAAAAATTGCTAAAAAATTATTTTTTTTTTGCCAAAAAAAAATCATGTTTCAAAAACGACTGCGTATCTTAGAATAAAGTTCACCTTTACTGAAAGATAATTTTATTGCGGAATTTTGTTTTTTTTTAGTAATTTTAATAAAGTAAACCAAAGTGACGCGAATATACATATGTTGTGCAACCTCCTCCATTTTCGAAATAACAAGAGCTGACCTAAAAAACGGTTAGCACCATTGGATTCAGCGTACCCGAATTATGTTCAAACGTCATGTGCCCGGCTTGTCTGTTTTTCCAACTAGCACAGTGTAATTAAAGCTGAAATTGCACTCTGGTTATAGCTCAAATTTTAGCTACACTTGAAATCTTAAAATCAGTTTGAACTGGAAAAAGATACTGAAATGAGCCTTTGAATTAAACTAATCTTAGATATAACAAATTAGAGTGATATATTCAGCTATGCCGAAACTTCAAAACTCTCCACCGACAATAAGAATATTTCAGAAATGGGCTCTATCAGGCCTGTCATAGAATTCCATTCCGATCGAAAGTGATTTTAATTCCGTATTTCGCTTCTTCAGAAAACGAAAAAAAAAAAAATTTTCGGAAAGAAACCATTTTTGGTTTTCTAAGTGGAATTGATTTTTCAGTATTTTATAACCGAAAAAACTACTTAAAACTATTTTTTATGGATAAATAAATGTTTTTTATGATATACATAGATTGAAGAAATAACACACTTTTGATTTATTTATTTTACTTTAATGATGAAACAGAATTGAGTCTTCAACTTCAAGCAAAAATTATTAAGCCCATTTATTAAAATGTCGGCCGTAACTTCAAATTCTCTCTCATTTCTTTTGTTTTCTTTTGTTCTTATTTTTCTTTGTTTATAAAATGTATGAAATTGAATGAAAGTATGGTAGCATTGTTAAGAGAATAAGTGTCTATATGTGAGAGCATTAGAAAAAACGTCCTCAAAATAAAATTGATTCTATTTCTCGACCGCATTCTCTGGCTTAATTTTATGTCAATCTGTATGAAAAACATCGTTCAGCCCCCCAGTTCTGTTTCATCATTTATATTAATTTTATTAAAAACATAATAAATTCTTTACCGTTGCGTTGCCACCTTTTTTTCCTCACAAACCACTTTTTTCTGAACATTGCCATACTTAACACAAAAATCATATGGTTTTTATGTAAAGTTGCCATATCCAATTATAAAACCAGAGTTGTTATAAAAAAAACACATTTAGCAAAATCGATCGGAATATGAAGAAGCTAAAACTAAATCGATCGGAATTGAACATACGGAATTAAAACCATTCCGATCGGAATTTGTGGCATGCCTGTATATTGCATTTATAAATTATTAAGCCTGAGAGTGGGCTTTTTATGGGGTCTATGGTAAGTTATGGACGATCTGGCCTAAGCAACCAGTGAGATGCGCATAGGTATAGCTTATCCCATCAACAATAAATTTGTATTCCCAAAAATTACTTTGGTACTAAACTGGCAATTGCACGGCTTAAAAAAACTTAGCTGGCAACATGATTTTGCAAGTTGTTTTTGTTTTTTCTTAACTTACTTACAACTACAATTTATGTTGGAAAAATTGCTGTTGGGAATGTAAGAAGAGATAAACTTACTGTCAATTGTTAATGTTTTTGTTGCAACTTCGATATAGTTGCATGTAGAACTGTTGCTTATAATTCTTATACGCTTAACAGTTTTATTTGGTTTAATATCTTTGGTTTTTCTAAAATCTTTGGATGAAGTTTCCTGACGATCTGGCCTAAGCAACCAGTCTAATGCGGATAGGTATAGCTTATCCCATCAAGAATAAATTTCAGTGTTTTTATCAAGAATAAAAATTGGGAATTAAGCACTACTAACAAAATCTTTGAAATTTTATAAATGTATTTATTTATGTATGTATGTAGTATGTATGTTTGTATATCTCTAAAAAAATATTTGCGATAAAATGTTAATTTTAATAAAAATTTTGTTTTTTTTAATAACAACTTATTTCGATAAGATAACAGCTGATATTAAGTTTAAGATCTTAAAAAAAATCAATAAAATATTAAACATGAAAAAGTTATTGCAAGATTATGCTTGAATCAATGACACTAAAACAAAAGTATTGAATAAAATAAATAGATAACAAAGTTATTTTGGGCTAAATAATCAAACAAATGTTGAAATTAAGCAGAAGCCAGACAAGTGTTTTTGATTAGAAAAGGGGAATTAAGTTCATTATGTGATAATTTACTCAAAATTATCAATAAAATTGTAAAATAGAAAAAAAAAAAATCTAATCATGATAAATATGAAAATTTGTAAAATATAAACCTCGAGCTCAAAAGAAAAACAAGTTCTTTTATTAATTAACATTTTGGAGATTTCTAAAAACAATAAAGAGTTTTTGCATTCTAGTAATTTTTGGGGAATTTATTTGTTTTCTTGGGAATTTCTTTAAAAACGAAATCCCTTAAAGATATTTTTTATTAATCTCGTGAAATTAAAAAAGTTTTAAGTCCATAACCAAATCAAGCCTAATTTGGTCTCTCGAGCGATTTTTGAACGAAGTCAAATTTGAAGTGAAGAGAACTTAATGTCAAGATTTTACTGGAAAAATTTGTAATTCAAGTAATTTTTTTGTTTCAGAAATTATCTTTAAATGAAGTTTAAAACACTAATGAATTTGGATTCCTAATTTTAAGCTAAATTATGTTAAACAAAAGAATCCTTTGGTTCAAGCTTTATTTGGACTTAATGTTCGTTTAGAATAAAGGCGAATTTCGAACTTTAAAATTTTTTCAAATGAAATTTAAAGTTATCAAAGTTATTTTCGGGAATACAAAATTTATTATTAATACGATTTCCGTATGACGTCCCTCGATTTCGAATAAAGGCTAACTTGTAAAAAAAATAAATTTTAAATTTTGTTTTTGTTCCAAATGTACGTTGAGCGAATGAGTTTTTCGTTTGAAATCGAGGGACAGGCAGTTAAATACAGCGAAATTTAGACCATCTCTTTTTTATTTAAAGCGATTCTCAAATCCCTTTTTTTTAAAGGGTTAAGTTTAACCCTAAGGCTTTTTTTTAAAATAAACTATGTTTTAAAACAAACTCTGATTTTTTTACATTTCAGAGACCTAAAAATACAGCAAAATTTTGGCCTGAGAAAGACGTCCTTATCTAAATACTTAAGGGTCATGTTGGAGGATTAAGAATAAATTTTATCGACGTATTCTTCTAATATAATTCCATAATAAAGATTAATTTTAAAACATAAAAGAGGTTTAAAACCGATAAACCCTAGAAAGATGCATAATCGCAAAATGTCTTTAAGGACTTCTTATTAAGGACCAATTTTGATTCCATTAAAGGGACCTTCACTAGTTTCCCTTAATTTTAAGAATCTGAAAGTGCCAAACTAACATTTAGACATTCTTTTATTTATTTCAACTGAAACTTCATACTTTTATTTATTGTAAAATATAAACTGACGCCTTTCTTATTTCTTTTTTGTCTTTTTAACCCATTTTGTCCTTACTTTTAACGTTTATTACGGAAAACTACAAGAAACAACGATATTTTGAACAATTGCCAAAAATAATAATTTATAAATTGTTGTCATAAAGTTCATGGCTCTTGAAATGAAAGTGCAAGTTGGCCAGAACGGAGGAAATGCAAATGCAAAAAAAAAATTGAACAAAATAATTACAAATGTGTCGGGAAAATAAAAGAAAAGACAAATTATATGAAAAGCGGCAAAAGAAAAGAGAGAAAATTAAATGGAAATATTCCACTTGACATCAGTGAAAAGAAATTTTAAAGAAATTAATAATTTACTTTTAAGAGGGGCTTGAAAAAGGCGTATCCGTTTTCTGACTGCTTTTTTGTCATGCTTTATGTTCCAATAGCGTGCCCTAAATGGCCTCTCCCTTTCAAAAAAAATATTTGAAAATATTTCAAAATAAAAGCAAATAAGACTTTAAATGAAAAACTTTTTATGTGCACACATGATCGACTGCAAAGTAATTGTAACTCAGCCAAAAACGCAGTAGACAGTTTGGCGGTCTCAAAAAGAAAAATTATATTGTTTATAATCTAGTTTTATTTGTTGTTGTATACTATTTACACCCAAATAAATATTGTTTAAAGCATAATAAAAAGCAAAAAATGGGGTAAAACTGAAACTATAAAAAATTTTTGTTTGCGTAGTAAAGTTGGCAAAAAAGAAACTTTTTGGCAATTATTAAATTTACAATTACGTTTTCATGCTACAAATTGCCGCCAAATATTAAACCGGATATATTAATAGCACAGAATGTAGTAAATCATGAAAGAAAACTTTAACTTAACGCATATTTTTATTAGTAAAATTTAATTTTAAATGAAGTTGATAAGTTTTTTAAAAAAAAAAACTTCCCCAATTTTTGGGAATTCCGGGGAAATCATTACGCTTTGTAGGAATATGTCTTTAGCATTATATTTATTAAACAAGAACCCTATCTTGATGTTTATTTGACTTAAAATATGTAAGATGTTGCCAGTTGAAATAGCTGCGGATTTGGGGATTTTAAAAAATATTTTAGGAATTAAGAAAATTCAAATTTTTCTTAATGTTAACTGCATTTTTAATCTATTTAAAAAATATGTTTTCTTTTATTTATTTAACTTATTTTATATTTTAGGAGTTTAGAAATTCTGCTGAAGTTTTGAAACTTTATAGGAAAAAAGGTTTTGGTATTTTTGTTCAATTTCATGGCAGTTATTATTATCTCCATTTTTATTAACTTTTAAATTTATTTTCACTTTGGAAAATGTATGTGTTTTGTAAATTTAATTAAAAATTTAAAGAATTTTAATGTTTTTGGAGTTTTTGGGGAAGTCATTATACTTTAAAGGAATAAGTTTAAAAGGGTCTATGAAGTAAACGAAATTCTATTTTTTTTAAATATGATTATTTATTTAATTCTGTTGATAAGGGATTTTGGGATTTTTTTCAAATTTTGTAGGAATTAAAAAAAACAAATTTTTAAATGTTTTCAAAAATTCCGACCTACCGCTTGCAATTTTTGAGAAACAAAATAAAATATGTATTGCCTAAAATTGTGCCTTTTAATATATTGAATTCAGGATTCCCCACTTTTTGTTTGGGAATATCAAGAAATCATTTCGCTTTGTACATTTATGCCCATAATTTTTTCATAAAGAAAGCAGGTCGTGTTCGTACCTAACAGTTATTTTTACCTATTACAACGTATATTTAACTTCAGTTTTCCTTTAAAATATGACAGCTTTCACACCATAAATTTCTATGCACAGCTAGATTTCTTTTTGTAGAAATTACGGGCATTATGCATTGGTTTTGTTGATTCTTTGTATCAAAATGGTTTTGTTTCTTTATTTTTAGCGTTTTTTTTTAATTAAAAGAAGTTTTTCAAAAGTATTAAAGAAAAATTATCGTTTAAAAATTATCTTAAAAGTTTGTCTATACCGTTTATAGCATTTTCCTTTATCATCCTCTAATCTGCTTCCCCCAATATTACCCATTTCTATTTAACCCATAAAACCAATATTTAACATAGAATCCTTAATGAGAATTTTCTACTTATAACGTTTTCGTTCGTAATTTCACAAATTTCCAATAAATTATTCAAAAAAGTAAATAAAGTCGTGTCCAATAAAAACCAATTCAAACAGTATCTGTCTACACCCCGCCCAATCCACTCTACACACCACGTTTAACATCAAAAATTTTGCTAAAAAAATGATTGTTAACATTTCTACTGGCTACTAACCGCCTGCCCAATTAATATTGATGGATGACTTTTGCCAGCTTTAAAGGAGAATATTGAGTAAACAACTGTAAAATTCAAAAGAAAATTAAATAGGATAATTAGAAACAAATGAAGGGTAAGAAGACACAACATTTTCTTTAAAAACCTGCTTAGGGCATTAACTTTGCACAAAGTTGATCAAAAAAGGATAAGGAAATATTTAAAATTCTAGATATTTGACAAATGAAAACAAGATAAGTACAGAAACGTTATAAATTTTTGTGTTAATTTCTGTGAATTTGAAAATTAAGGACATTAGGGGAAATTTTTTAATCCTTTTTGTTTTGTTTTTTTTTTGAAAATTCTTGCTTTTAATAAAAATAATTATGTTATTGTAATAAGACGAAAAGTGGTTTTAAATAAACTTGGCCCGAAGTTTCTAAAAAAACATTAATGCTAATTCTTTAGATTTTAAGTGCTCTTATATGCTAATAGGAACATCTTTGAATTACCGCTAGAACCGACAATTATAAAGGATAAATGTCGCTATCATTGTTAAAATTAATTGGAACCGTGATTTACAAGAAATTTTTTCCATTAAACTGCTTCTTAGAAAATATGTTCTCCTTTAAAATAGTTGTCTAGGTATAACAACAATATTAACCCTACAACTGAAAGCTATTAAGAATTTTTGTTCATATTATTGAGGACATTTTTTAAACAGCAATTAGGAAGTAAAAATAGCTTTGAACTACTAAAAGTGTAATTTTTAGCAATTCTTTTTAGTTTTAACAGCGTATTTAACCCTAAAACTGGCATGCGCTAAAATTTATTTAAACGTTTTATTGGATACACAAAAATTTGCCCAATAAAGAAGTCTTTATGCAGTTTTTTAAGTTTAACAATGAAATTAACCCAAGAACGAATTGTTATTATGCGATATTATTCCAAAAATTCATTTGTGATTAAACCTAGATCTGATAGTTTAGATTTGATATTTTAAATAAATTCGTTTGAAAATTAAAACAGTTGTTTCTTCCCGATTCCTTAGGTTTTCCGACCTGGGGCCTGATTCTGGCAGTCGTGATCGAGTAATTTCTCGATTCGAAAGCAATTTATCATCTAATTATTTCATTCAATACTGAGTTTCACAATACTGAAAAAATAATTTCGATTCGTTAAGTATCGACGGAAATAAAATTGCTTTCGAATAAATAAAGTACTCGATCACGACTGCCAGAATTAGGCCTCTGATCTTTCATTTGGCGTTTTTCGATACCTCATACGGTGTTCGAGTTATGGAGTGTTGAGTTTGTCGTATGTGGTATTTGCCATAGCAATTTTCAAATTAATCAAACTTCAAACTCAATTTATTCGAAACTATCGGAATCCACATACGGCAATTAAGTTATTAGCAGGCGATATGTAGTTTTATGTTTTTATTAAAACTACTTATTTCAAAACAAGTTTTTAAAGTAAAAGCGATTTTTTGGGAATTTTTCAAATTAACCTTTGAACAGAAATTTATGACCGATCTTTGTTTTAAATTTGATCACGATTACTGCTTTAAAAGTGGTTGGAAAGTAAAAATGCCTTTTTAACTTTTTATTTGTTAAAATTTTCCCATTTCAAGTGAATTCCTCAATTTTACAAGTAAATTTTAAATTAACCCTAAAACGGATATTTGTAATACTTTTGAGCTTCTAATATGGAAATTTTTTATTTAAAAACAAAAGTGAAATTTTATTTTAAAATTAAAAAAATACTGAAAATGGCCCATTAATTGTTTCTTAGAAAAAATGTCCTATTTTAAGCGATTTTCCATGGTTAACTAGCAAATTTTTCAAATCACACCTAAAACTGAGATTTATGATGCACATTCTCTTTAAATAAGTAAGTTCACCCTTATTTTGCATTTCGATTACGTTCCCGCATTCAGTTATGCTGGGTACAGACAGTACAATCTACATGCAATCTATTTCAACGCAACCTCAAAATATCAAAGCGTTTTGATGTTGATGCAATCTGGAATGAATGAACATGAATTTAATTTGCTAGATTGCGTAAATGCGTTGCATAGTGTGTACCCAGCATTACGCATCAATTGCAAAACGGAATTCCAACAAAAAACTGTATCGAAAGAAAAAGAAGATAACCAGCAGGCGTATTCTGTAATTCGCTTAGCTAAAGCTAAATCTCGATCGCTTAAATGCCTTAGAGAATACAAAATTGCATTCGTAGCCAAAAATCGCTAAATAAACTTTTTATATTTTAAGCGATAAAGATTTAGCTTTAGCGAATTAAAGAATACGGCCACAGATTAGCAGTTTTGCTATGAAACGTATGAAATCGGAACAGCAAAATTAGCAGTTGGCATTGCCAACATGGCAAACATTTAAATAAAAAGTTAAATTAGGTGCAAAAAACAGTGATAAATAAAGTAAACAAAAACTAAATATTTATAGCGAAAAAATTAATTAAATAAATTTGTTCAGGTGTTTTTGTTGTTGACCTGCAATAAATTAAATAGAACTTCAAGTACAAAAAAATTAATTACAAAACAAATATGTATTTTACTTACATTTTTTAATTACACAGTTAAAAAACGTGGCTACAATCGAAAGAAAAATAATGGAAATGGAACGCAGAATACCAAAGTAGCCAAACGGCGAAAATTTCGATCCAAATCTAAACCCAGAATAAGGGTGATTGTCTTATTTTTAATAGCATGTAAAAAGGGATTTTTCTTTTAACTTTTGCGCTTAAAGAAAACCGGCATGAGTTCGGATTTTGTATGTAATTTCTTTACCTACAAAAATCATAAACAAAAAAACATTATATGTAGGTATTCTTCGTATATATTGAAGAAAATGTCCCATAACTGCATAGGTGTCCCCCCTAGGGGTGTCAAATATATGTATGACTGACCTCCAATAGTTTTTTGTCCTAAACATTTTCTCAAACATACTTGCCCCTTATCACTACCTATAAAGGAGGCTATTCTAATGGCCATTTTCTCAATGTACCGTCAAACTGCCTGTTACTAAATGTCAAAATAAATTTATTAGACCGATAAACTGTCTGTTAACAATTTTGGGCTTCTCAATATACCGACACAAAACATGGTTTTAAGTTGGCAACACCTCTCAAAATACATGTGAAAGTTGGGAGCCAGCTGATTGAATTTATATGTACAGCAAATAAAAGGAAAATAAATAATCGGCAGATGAGTGCTGGTTAGCTTTGCGACAGAATAGAAAACAAATGAGACATTGAGAAAACCAAATGTCTTTGATGTGCAGTTTTTCGTTGGGAAAAAAGTTAATCGTGTAATGAGAAAACGGCCATTAGTCGATTTAGCCGTATCCGTCTGTCTGTAGAAAACACGCTCACTTTCGAACAACTTAAAATAAAAGAACAATATTGTTTCTAGTTATCTCAAGCAGTTTGGGATTGAAATCCAGCCAAATCGGTTCAATAGGATAAGAGTTGATGAAAAACTGACGTAAATGGTGCCGAAATGCACGTATCGATATGAGGTTTTGCACAAAATCGTTTTATATGACTAGAAATTTCGCTAGAATACTACCAAATTTCGCGAAGATCGATCCATAATTTAACATAGGCCCCGTATGAAGACCGCTCTCAAAAAACACTCCACATACACATACATACATAGTATGTAGGTCACTCCTGAAATATTCTAACTGTCGGTGGAGGTTATCAAAGATACGGCACAGACAAATACATATAACATTCTTACTTGTTTTATATAAAGTTCTTTTAAAAAATGCATTTAAACAAACGTATGTATCTTTCGCCATTTGTCAATACAACTTTTAATTTGTCTTTTTTTTAAATATTGGTTTATTTACTATTTACAAATAACTTCAGACAAAAACCGACATGTTAAACTAAAGTGTTTGTTTGCACTCTTTTTTTATGTTTTTCTACGTAGCAATTTTTTTTTTTTTTTTTGCATAGTACAAGCAAAAACAATGGTGCAATAATTGCTGATTGTATTGCTGGAGAACACGTGAAATTGCTTTGCCCTAAACAAACGTACAGAAAAATTAAATTACAGATAAATAACTGATTTTACAGCAGATTGCTAAGCAATTCTTTTTCAAGCAATCAGAAGAGCAATCATTGCGCAATGAATTGCCACTCATGGCAATATGCGGTCCACAAGTCGCAAATTTAATGGAGCAATAACTATTGCTACGTGGAGACCTGGGGTTATTTTTATTTATTTCTTGAAATACAGAAGAATCCCGGTAATTCGTAATCGAAGAGAACGACTGTTTTTTACGAATTAGAAAAAAAGAGATTTCGGTTAACGAGTTTACAATAAACAAGTAAGAGTGGCATATTCGGCTATACCGAATCTTATTTAACTCTCACCATGGTGCAATAAGAACAGAATATTATATAAATAAAGTTCTAAATATATAAATGAATTTATTTCGTGACACGCCGACTTGTCTGATTCCGCCCACATTTTGTCGGATATTGTGTATGGATAAGCAAGATGCTTGTACTTCATTTGGCTCTTGCCATTCTCTAGATATACAGAAATCTATAATGTCTTTGTACGAAAGGTGAAACGCCCACTTCTCTAACCAGCCCATTTTTTTTAAAAGGTTGTGTATTGACAAAACTATGCCCAAAATTTTGATAATGTAAGTAAATCTTTTTTGTGCCAAGTACACTTCTCCACTCCCGCCCACATGTTGTCAGATGTTCCCTGTTGATAACCAAAAGCTTTTACATCATTTTTTAACTTTGGCTCTGGCCGTTCTCCATTTATATAGAAATCTATAATGTTTTAGTTTGGGAAGTTTCACGGCCACCTTTCTTGTTTACGAGTAAGTATGACTTAGAGCCAGGGAAACCAGGCTGTATACAAAATTTATGGTATTTTTGCGAATTTAATAGTTTTTCTCAAGAGACCAGCCTAGTAATATGGATAGCAAAGGTTTTCGAATTAAAGGGGTACGAGCTATCGCGGTTAGACTGTATTATGATTGTTATGATTTTTTAAAACAAAGTTATATGCTGAACAACAAGAAAAAATAGCAGATAAAATTATACACAAAATCGGAATACTAACGGTAGCAAAATAACAATTGTTACTTAACATGATAGTATGACTACTATGCTGTTATTGTTATTGTTTTAGAACAATAAACAAACCAAGATCACAGAGAGTACAATTACTATCGCCGTCATAAACATACACATTGACAAACAAAACGTATAAAGCACATACCCACCAGTGATGCCCTGTTAAATTTTTCGTAACTTTTGTTGGCTCAACGTAACGTGTGTGTATAATTTTGTTGGTTTTTAGCCAAATTTTCGTAACTTTTGGTGCATGGCACAGAACCAAGTAATATTTTTTTAAGGTACTTGATTAATGAATAAACCATCGTTTAATAATTAAGAAGAAAGCAATACATACATTTAATTGTTATGCTTTGATTTTCCAATGCGTGTGAGGCCAGAATATTTAGCCAACTGAAACTTATAAGGACTGACAACCGTAATTGACTCAACGAAACTTTACCATATTTTCCAATCGGTTTCTCACTACGCCATGTTTTACAAATGTCCTCAATACCTTAAAAACCATAAAACGATAAATATTTGAAGGCAATTGTACTCAACTGTCAAACTCAAACAATCCTTTGGGAATAAAGAAGCAGACTTATGTACATAAATTACAATCCAAAAATCTGTACATAAAAACATGTGTGTTGGCTAGAAATTGTTCATGACATAGGCATTCTGTACAAATGTTTGCCTGTTTGTGTGTCAACATTTTTGTTTGTTGTAATGACACAATAATGTCACTTACTGTGTTTTAAAATGTCAACTACAAGAGAAAACAAACAAACTAACAAACAAACATTTATTGCTTTCAATTGCATTTATTTTATTTTTTATATCTACACAATTTGAGGTTTATTGTTGTAAATGTCGGGCTTTGTTAACAACCACTACAACAATAATTACTCACAAACACTCATAAACTGCATTTGGCCAGAGAGAAGAGTGGTGGTTTAATGATGATAATGAAAGATAATAATGATGTTGTTTTACCTTTGCTCATAATTATGGTTTATAGAGGTGGTTTAACTCAGTTTTTTTTTTTGTGATTAAACCGAAATATTTTTTTAATTTAGCAATAACGAGAGCAAATTGAAGTGTTGACAAAAAGTGTTAAAAAATAATTAAATATTAGCACAAGTATTTAAAATACTTCACAACAAGTAATGCTAGGAACACAACTGGGACGAACGACGAATTTTTGGCCGCGAATATTCGTCGCCAAAAATAAAAAATATTTGTGTATATGAAAATGCACACAATCAGGGCGCCGACGAAAATTCACCGGACGTTGCAAACTTTAAATAGATTTAATTCTAATTCTTACGCCGGCGTACGACGTACAATTCAGTACCGGGTAGCCATATTGTTTAAAAATGGTAAGTGTTTTAGTAAATAAAGTTACTTTTTACTTTAGAAATTGTAAAATTTTAACTGAATATAATTTAAAATACAAATTGTAAAAAAAATTGACAATAAAAAAGTATTTTAGTTAGTTTTTCTTAATGTTTTGTGTGTAAAGTATTTTTTGTTCATATGGTACCACTATTTCTTGTTTATACAACATATTTTATTTCCATTTTGTTTTTTCGTCGTTATTGTGTTTCATACGCCGAATTTATACAGCGAATTTCTTCCGAATAATTCGTCGTGCTGGACGAAATTTGTCGTTCGTCCCAGTTGTGTTCCTAGCATAAGAGTGCTATATTCGACTCTCTTTATGGAGAGATGGTCTATTTTTGAGTTCATATACCTCTTGAAACGTTTTCTGTGATTTTAAATTCTGAACTGCGTAGGGGAAATTAATGTATCCTTATTTAATACTTGTAGTGGAAGAGAGTTCTAAGCAGAATTTGTAGCGTAATTCGGAAGCCCTAATCTAAATAGATTCATCTAAGTACAAGGGAGTCCCTTAAATGAGCTGACCTGAGGTATAAAAAAATTGCATTGGTTAAACGTGGCAACCTTAGGAAACGTAAATATGTGATTGTCTTTAAAGAAACAAAAGTTTCTGCAAAAAAAAATAATTTTATTTTCTAACCTTGCTGTTTACACTTGCGTGTGAAAGCGTTGTTTCTCAATTTTTAGTCTTAAAAAATAAGATTTTTTAGGTCATCAAAATAGGTATTTGCTCGAGGGTAAATGCGGAGAATCGGGGCGGATGAGGGAGCGACTCGTTGCCTAATTCTTGAATTTTTGAAATGGAATGCCAATTGAGCAAATGAAATTCACAATCATAATTAAAAAATGGATCGGTGTTGAATGAGTTGCCAACATTGAAGAGGTGAAGACTGCGGCTGAGGCCTATTTAATGAGTTAGCGAGTTCTAACTATAAACAGGATATCAAAGCTTTTAAATTTCGCTGAAAAATGAGTATCGGGCTTAAAGGAGACTATGTTCAGTATTAAAGAAAATATTTCTCAAATTTTTTGGGTTTTCGTTTTTAGGTTAGGCTAGAGTTTTTCTTTTCCCAGACTTTTTCATTTCCCGGGAAAGCGGGATTTATTTATCAAATTCACGGGATCCCGGAAATTCCCGCTCGTAGCAAAATATTATTTAATTTAATTTCCTGAGATCAATTAAAAACGTTTATAAATGCATTACATTTTTTTTATTTCTATGGCAAAAAGGAAAGAGTGCTCAATGGCACATTAAGGTCTTTTTTAAAAGTACACATGGGCAAAATTTTAATTTTTTTGTATGATTTTTGAGAAGCAAAATGACTTTTTGGTTATCTTTTTTCAATGTGAAAAAATTAAATACTAAAAACTTCCTATCTGTGACATTAGGAGGGTTCAGGAATCAAAACAAAACAAAAAACAATAACCGAGAACTGGTGATTATATTAAATTCGGAGTAAATTTCCAAAAGCCACCTTTAAAGTTTTAAATTGTTCTCCTATGAAACTAAACAAATTGACTTAAGCACTTATTGCCACAGAATTAATTCAAAGCAAACAGTATTAATATTGGCCCAAAAAAGTTAATTTATTTAAACAAGTTATTACAAAATATTTCTTTTAAAATAGGATTTTAGTTTAGAATAAGCATTTACAGAATCGTTTGAAAGCCTTTTTCTAATTTGTATCAAGAAGATTTCAATGAGAAAACATGCTTCCTTTCTATGGATGTTTGCCTTCATAGTCAAAGGGACATTAAAGACATAAAATTTTTTTTTCGAGGTGAATAAGCGTTTTCTCTATTCATAACTTTTGTCATCATTTCTTATAGAATCTTATCCGACAAAAACTTTTATACACCTGCTCTTCATATAAAATCATTAAATTTTTTGAAGCAAGTGGGAACAACTTTTTTTCGTTTTTATAAAATAAATATGGGTTTTTAAACTAATTAAAAATTCTGTACAGTTTTACTCTTATTCTTTCGAAATTTTAGAGTATTAAACATTGCCTTACTTATCGGATATGAATTGACATATCTTTGGCGTTTGGCAAAACTGTCTTAAGTCATTAACTGTAGTTTTTCGTTTTGTTAAATTAAAAAATATTTATTTAGTGTTTTTCATAGACTTTTTTTCCTAAACCAAACAAAAGAGAAATAAAATTGAATTAAAGCCAATCATAAAACCAAAAGATATTTTTGCCTAACGGCTAAAATCTATTTAATACCCTACTTACAATTATATCAGCAGTAAAATTGCCATTATTAAATTAAAAAAACCCCGTGATTTCCCGCACAAATTTCCCGGGATATTTTTCCCGAAAAATGTGCGGGATCCCTGGATTTTTGTTTCGGGAAATCTCGTATGAAAAACACTAGGTTAGGCTAATTTTTTAGACCGACCTCGTAATTCCTTTTAAACTATACATTTTTGGTTTTTTTTCTTATCTGGCGTTTTATTATTTATTGCTATTTATGCCACCGAATCTCTGCTGTATTGTAAAATGTCATTTAAAAAATGTTGACGCCCCTTAATGAACAATAATTTTTATCACCATTTACGAGTGGTACTGTAAATAAAAGTTGTAGAAAACTTAATAATTTTTTTAAATGTTTATTTACAAAACATTTTGAAAAGTCCAAGATAAAAATGAAACAGAAAATATTATATTAAGTACTTTAAGTCTTAAGGCCTTTTAGGCCAAACAAACTAATTAAACTTTTTATTGGCTTATTTATGACGAACACTTTAAAATAAAAAAATTAATAAATTTTTTATAAATTATTGTTAATTACTTTTAAATTTATTAAATTGTTTTTGTTTCAAATTAAGACTTCAAAATAAACTCAAACTATTTTCTATTAAATTGTTAATTAATTAAATGTAAACATTTGATTATTTTTTAATTTTTTTTTATGTTCTTTCTGCTATTTTAAACAATTTTCCATTTAATGTTTCATCAATTAAATGTAGACATTTATTAATTTTAATATCGTTTTGTAAAAACGTTCTACTATTAAAACCAATTTTCTATTACACTATTAATCAATTTAAATATAAAAATTTAATTAATTTCATAATATTTTTTAAAAATTTTAAAAAAATGTAAATTCATTTCATTATCCCTTTTAAAAACTTTCTGCTATTTTAAACAATTTTCTACTAAATTGTTAATTAATTAACAGGCTTTAAAAAAACTATCATCCAGCCAATTAATTTGTTTATTCATTAATTCAACAAAATGTTAAACGTTGTTTAAAACCTTTATCACTCCTTTTTGTAAATTAACAGCTTTTTTAGACACAACCGGAAAATAAATCCTTGATGAAACTCCCTCTTTATGTTTAATATCGTATATCCTTTAAAAAGGACTTAAAGAGGAAGTGTGGGTGTGTGTGTTATTATATTGGTCTTAGTTTTAAGATCCTTTCTCTAAACTACTGCTATCATTTGTAACTTCCTTAACATGATAAATTATCCTTACAATATCCTATTAGGATTAACACTTAAAAGCATGTTAACCTTTCACACTGAACACATCCCGAATTGAGTTTGTTGCAGGGTGCTTTTTTGTACACTGAGTTTGCCAGCTAAAGCTTAAAAGCTAATAAATGCTGATAGTGGCGTTTTCTTGTTTTCTTTCATACCTCAAAACTCCCTGCCAATGAAATATAAAGCAACAGTTCGATTATCTTGTTCTTTCAATTTTTATTTTACATCAACTAAGCCAGTAATAGTTAACCAGCAGTAGTCATAGTCTTTCTTGAAGGGACGAAAGCAGACAACAAAATTGAACTTGAAATAGACAAAACGAATATTTTATACACTAAACTGTTTACAGGTGTGTATATTTCTTATACTTTTTCGTAAAATAGTACTAAAAAACAGGGAATTGTCTTACGTAATCACATTTTTTTTTAAAGTCGGTAAAAGGTGGTATTGATATTAAATCAGGGTACAATATTTTTAATAAAAGCTTCGCCCTCTACAAAAGCGCTTAAAGACGAACAAGTCTCATATAGATAATGACATTTAGATAAAGGCTCTTAACAAAGCCTTTATTTAAGTTTTCAATAAGATGCTTCTCCGTTCTAATAATTTGCATACTTCTCATCCCTGTGTAGAAGATTTTGCAAAACCAATCTGAGTAGTAATTTACTTACTAAAGTCTACATACCTTATAGTTCTTTAAAATTCTACATCCATTTAACTCAGCACAAACATGTTGCCCCAAGAACAAGAGGTTTAGTGTTTGTGTTAAGGGAGTTGCTTCAGATTAAGTTGAAAAATCAACAATTTGTATAAAAACTTAGAAAGTTCCTGCTGCTGTTCCATGTCCTTATCAAACGTGTACGAGCAGTTTTCTATAAATTAATGCAACAGTTTGTCGTCTAACTGACAAAGTGTTTTTTTTCGTTGTTTTTTAAATTTAAAAGACATGATGACAATAATAAAAGTTCGTTCGTATGTCCATGTTTTTGCTCTTTCTTGTTTGTCTTCTACATGGGCTCCATAATCATTAAATATTTGTATTAAAACCATAATCCATGACAGGACCTCATGAATTCATTCATTACGTGTTTGTGGATTATTAAGCAAAGTGTTGTTGCTGTGTTATCGAGGGTGAAAAAATGGGATTGCCATTGGGTTATTTTAAGGGTTACAAAGGGCAGACAATGTAACGTAGACGAACTATTAAATTGTTCATGTACGATATTAGTTATTTTGTACTGTTCCTTTTTGCAAAAATATATTTTTATAGAAAAATATTTCATTTAAAAAAAAATACACTTTGTACAAAAAATGACCTTTTTGAAAAAAAAATATATTTTTGCAAAAAGGACCTTTTTACAAAAGTAAAAGAAAACGTTAAATAATCATATATTTTAAAGTTAATTAAAGAATGTATTATTTTTAAAACTATAAAAAAGTACTTTTCACAGAAAAGTACCAATATATTTTAGCAACAAATGCTCTTTACTAAAAAAGTCTACTTTCCAACAATCATCTTTTTTAATAAGTACCTCTTTGCAAAAGTTATACTCGTATCAAATATGACTTTTTACAAAAGGTTATACATATTTTAAATAAATAAGTAGTTTGTTAAAAAAATATTTCGTTTAAAGGAAAAAAATAGGTTTTTAAAATAAACCGTACCATGTTAAGCATTTAACTTATAAAAGTGTACCAAAGGTCAATTTTTTTTACAAAAAAAACCCTTTTTGCAAAAGTATAGATATAACAAGAAGATATCTATATACATAAAAAGTACTATTTTACATAAAATATAAAATTTATTTTCAAAAGCTTTTTAAAAAAATTTGTAAAAAGTACCTTTTTGTAAATAAAGAACATGTATGAAGAAAAGTACATGTTTGTAAAAAAGTACCCCATTGTTAAAAAAATAATCTGTTTGTAAATAAAGAACCTGTTTATAAAAAAGTATCTTTTAGCAAAATTAAAAGTAAAAAATAGTACATTTACAAAGCTGTACGTACTTTCTGATGAAAAAAAATCACCGATTACCACTTACAAGTTTTTTTTCACAAAAAGTACCATTTTACCAAATATTTTCTATTTTACCTAATTTTTTTTTTTTAACCCTTTTTTGCAAAGTATAGATATAACAAGATACATAAAAAGTACTATTTTACATAATATATAAAATTTATTTTACAAAAGGTAAAAGACAAAAAACATTAAGCTTTACTCAACAGTTTCTTAAATTTTTGTACTTTTTAGCTCTTATACAGACTTTTTGAACTTGTATACAATTTTTATATCTGTAATACACCGTTTATGTCTTTATACTGTTGTAAAATTTCCTAAAACTAAAATACAATTTCTTAAAAGTGTTATATTACTGTTAAACAGCTACATATTTAAAATATTATATAGTTTTTTAAAACTTATAAAATTTTTAGCTGTTATAGCAATTTTTAGTTATTTAAAGCTACGATATCGTCTTTTCAAACTTGGCGCATTTTTTTTAACCTGTTTTTCCTTAACGTTTTTATAAATTTTTTTAATATCCGTATTATTTTCATAACTATTTGTTTAATAATGCTATTGATTTTACGGTTTCGAATTTATTGTAAAACAAATTGTATTTTATTGTCGGTTATTTCTTTCCAGTTGCATAATAAATTATAGAGTTTAATATCCCTGTTATTTGTTTTATTTGCTGTCTGTGTCTGATAGCTGATGTTGTTGTTGTTTTCTCTTATGCTTTTGTGGCATATTTATTTTATAAAAAAGGAGTATTATATGGTTTATGGTATGTCGGAATTATGGTGTGGTCATGTTGATTATATCGGTGTATAGGGTTTCAATAACGGCCAGTCAGTTTTGTCTGTAAGTATGGTCTACACTCATGCACATTTTATGATAAACTTAAAGGGAACTTCAGTGGGAAAAAAGGGGAAAGATATTAAAGCATTAGGGAGGTGAAATTTAAAAAGTTGTACAAGAATTTCCTTTAAGAGTTTCTATAAAATTTGTTAAACTTTAAAAGGCTGTAAAAGATTAACCGATGTTATAAAAGAGTTCTAAAAAATTGTAATTGTATAACTGTATAAGATTGTTATTACAGTGTCAACTAAATCTTAGTTTATAGTTTGCAAAAACCTTTCAAGAGTTTTAATAATTTGCGTAAAAGTTTCCCATTTTTCCTATGTCAAATCAATTGTTAAATGGGAAAGGGAAAAAACTTCCGGGGAATTTGTATTCATAATTGGGCTATAAAAAAAAATACAAGATCTGCATAAACTTTATTATTATTTATTCCTTCTTATTGCCGAGATGAAGCTAGGTAACATAATGTGGCTTCGACTATAAAAAATATATGTAAAGTTATGAAAAAACCCTTTTATGAGGTGTATAATAAAAAGTTATTAATACATACAATTTTTAAAAGACTGTGATAGATAAGCATATACAAAATAACAATGTTAAATAAGTGTATAAGAGTTTTAGAACATTATATTAAAAATAAACTGTATAAAATCTTCTAAACAATTACAATAACTGATTTGCATAATAGTTTGTGTGACAATTAGAATAAAATAAATTAAGATTTGCATAATTTTTATAAGAATTATAAAAAAACATTAGGAGATTCTTAAAAAAAAATTCTATCAAAATTTCAAAACAATTAAAACTGACAGATTTTTAAAAGTCTTTATATGAGTAAAATAGTTTAAATAAGAGTTTCAAAAACTACATTAAAGTTTCGCAATATTCTATAAAAGTTGTTCTTAAATTATTTAAGGTTACCGATATTTGAATTGTTAATTAATAATACTGTAAAACAGTTTCAAAAGAATAATAATTATGAAATTATTTGTTTATTTTTATAAAATTCACTTAAAACTTTTAAGTTTAGTTGAAAATTTTTTTATTTCATAGTATAAGAGAGCATAAATCCTTTTAATAATTTCTAAGCAATTTCAGAACTTTAATTGACAGGTAAACAATTTCGAAAAACTATATATTATTTTTAAGACCAGTACTCTTAAATCTTAACAACCTAAACAGAGTTTAAAAAGTGTGTAAAAGAGAAGTTTTTAAAATTTAAGAGCTTCTTTTATTTTTTATACTTTGCAATAACAGAGTTTCTTTACCAACTGTCATCTTATTTCTTATATTTACTTTGAATTAACTTTTAATAAAATTATATCTTTCGCCTGGTTTAAAAATCTTAATTTTCAAAAATTTAAAAAAATTTAGTGAAAAAAAACATAATGCACGGAATGTTTCTTAACAGTATAAGAGTTTTAATAAACTGTTAAATGCTTAAAATATACATTAAAAAATCATTTTTAATGAGTATACAAAACAGCGTAAGACTTTTAAGAGACTGTATAAGAGTTTTAAAAGAATTTAAAAGGGTTTCAAAAATCGTTAAAATATTTTAAGATAACTGTACTGACGTTTTTTAAGGATAAGGAAGGTATTGAGAGTCTAGCATTTTAAAAAATTTAGTTAAAATTCAGATTTTTTTCGACTAGCTTGAAAATCTTGTTGTTTTTTGTTTCGAAAAATTATTTCAAAAGTATCCGTCTAAATGTTCTTAAACTGCTTGAGAATTTTTTAATTCAATAATATTTATTAGAGTTTTTGTAAACAATATAAAAGTTGCGAAAAACAAGATAAACTTTAAATATGCTGTTTTAAAGATTCAAAAATAAAGTGTAGGAGTTTAAGAAGTTTGTGTTAGAGTTTTAAAGGCAATTATAAGAGTTTCAAAACTAGTTTTAAGAGTTTAAAGAGACTGTTTATTTATTTATAAAGACATCCTGAAGGTTTTAAAACTCTGTATAAGAGTTTCAAAAGACTACATAAAATTTAAAAAGACATATTAGAGTTTCATTGTTTTTAATAGAATTATAAGAATTTCAAAACTTAAAATAAGAGTTTGAAGAGCCTATAAACAAATTTAATTTATTTAATTTCGCAGTTTTTAGACGCCTCCCTAGTTTGGTGTTTTCAAAGTTTATTTGTATTTAAATATACTGTAATATTACTAAAGCTTATCGTGTTTAATAAATTTTTTATATATTTTTTTAACCATAAATATGCTCTTATTTAAGTTAAGTTCATTTGTTTTTTGTACTATACGTTCCATTTTTTTATTGCAGAATTATTTTCATTTAAAGATAAGCTTGAAACTTTATACTATAAGTTTACTTACAAAAATAATATTAATATTATGCCATAGAATAATATATCCTTTTTTATAATTTATGTTCCATTTAGATAAAATTAGTTTTCATAATGATAAGGTACATGCAATCGGCTTGTAGATTTACGATACAAAATACTATAAGCTAGAAAAAATAAAATTACTGTCGGAAAAAGACCTCAACTTTATGGTAAATGATAGTTTAATATTTTTTCACAAGAAAAAAAATAATTTAAATACATGGACCTTAAGCTGTGTAGTTAACTGTCAATGTCAATGTCAGTTTTTTTTTATAAATAACAATTTAATTTCACTAGCGTTATTGTCATGTTGCTGTTTAAAAAAATTAAAATAAATTATACTACTTTCAATTAATTTATATAATTTGCTTAATAGACCTTCTTTATGATTTTTTAAATAGAGATATGTTTTTTGGTTGCAGCAGAATCTTAGTATTTTATATACTTTAATTCCTGTCTGCGACTTTTAATCTTTAATTGATGCATTTCTCCTATCTTTTATAATTTGTCTTGCTCTAACTTTTTCTCCACACAATATTTCTAATAACCTGGACAAACATAAATCTTGATAATTCTAATATTTTACTCATTAAACTAATTAGCATAAATTTGTAATTAACTTAGTTAGATAATGTTGAAAATCTGCGTCAATGAAAAGTTATACAGAGAGAATTTTTTATAGTAGTTAGAAAATATTTGTTACGTTAGTTATAGAATACATTTTTCAATATTAATTTAACCGAAACAAGTTGTTCTATACAAAACCATTATACAGTTTCTTAACTTATATACTGCCTACTTAAAATATTATATTGTTCTATTTAAAAATCCTATAAAGGTTTTCATAATATATACAAAATTTCTACAACTCTTTTACAGTTTGTCATTCATATACAGTCTAATTAAAATGTAATATTGTTATTATTAAAAATCCTGCACAGATTATAACATTTCTAAAACTCGTATACAGTATTTTAACGCATATACTGTCTTCTAAAAACTCTTGAAATGTCTAAAACTCTCGTACAGTTTTTTTTAAACTTGTTTACAGTTTACTTAAAATGTTATATTGTTCTTTTTTAAAATTCCATACAGATTTCCATAATATCTATAACACTTCTAAAGCCCTTATACAGTTTTTTTTTTACTTATATACATCCTACTTCTAATTTTATATTGTTATTTTTAAGAATCCTATACAGATTTTATAATATCTATATTTCTAAGACTCTTATACAGTTCTTAGCTCACATACAGTCCACTTAAAATATTATATTGTTATTTTTTAAAATCTTATACGGATTTCCATAGCATCTTTAACATTTCTAAAACTCTTAAACAGTTTTTTAATTTATATACAGTCTACTTGAAATATTATTTTTTAAAATCCTATATAGATTTCCATAATATCTATAACACTTCTAAAACTCTTATAGAGTTCTTTTTTATTTATAAACAGCCTACTTAAAATTTTATATTGTTCTTTTTAAGAATCCTATACAGAATTTTATAAAATCTATACATATTTCTAAAACTCGTATACAGTTGTTTTGCTCATATACAGTCAACTTAAAATATTATATTGTTCTTTTTTTAAATCCGATACCGATATCCACAACATCTTTAACATTTCTAAAACTCTTATACAGTTTTTTTATCTTATATACAGTCTACTTGAAATATTATGCTGTTCTTTTTCATAATATCTATAATACTTTTAAACTAATCGTAATTAAAAATTGAATTTTATTTACATTAAAGAAATTTAGTCCCCAATAGCTTAAAAAAATAAAATCCATAAATTCACCACTCTAGTCAAAGAAATAACAACAACATTAAGTAATTTAAGTAAACAAAATTTTGTTTTCTGTTTTTAGAAATTAAGTTTTCAAATCTTTTATACATTTGTAACAACTCCTATATAGTGTTAAAACTCTTTAAATTAAAAAAATCTCTTATACAGAAATTTTCTTGGATTTCTTTCTTTTTCCTTAACATTTTTTTTAAATATTTCCTTTACAACGTTTATTTTCAACTATGTATCAGAAAAACCAATATAATGATTTATCTGTATAAGAGTATATGTTAAAATAACGCAATGTAGGAGTTATATTTACAAATTATTTTCTTTATTATTTAATGTTAACATTTGTACTTAAATATAATTTATTTATTCATTTATATTAATACTTTTGTAGTTAAACTCATAAATATGGGAATAATTCATAGCACACACATGTGTATTTATAAAGATTTATATTATTACACAAACAAAAAAAGTATAATCCTTAAAGTTGCAATATATCCATGTATTTATATGGAATGAAAGAAAATTGTGCGTTTCTGAATTTCTGTAAATTTGTATGTCAAATACAATTTAATATTTAAAGCATCGTTATTTTCACACACAAATATATATATTTACACATACCAATGAAAGAACAAAAATATTGAAAACTTTTTACCAGAAATATTCTCATTGGCGCCATAAATCATAATGAACCACTTTATTTCCTTGACGGGCTTATCCTTTTAAAATACATACGTATTTATACATATACAATCTCAAACACACATATACACAAATTCTAAAAAAACAAACACAAAAATAATATAAAAAAGAGCAACAAATTCTGACATCTATACAAAAATTACACTTCCAAGTTTGAATGCGTGTGTGAGTGAGTGTACAATGTGTTTTCAAGTAGACATTTAAATAAAGAAAATTTTTTAAGTATTTCCTGCTATTTTTATGTTTAATATTTTTCATTTAAACACATTTGTTTCGTTTGATTTCACAGGACTATATTTTATATTTGTTTCAGTTAAAATTTTGTTATTTTAGAAAGTATAAATACAACTTGGGGTATAGCGTATAAGTATTATTTGCTGACATGATGTACAATGTGAAAATCCATTCGTTTAAAAGTTTTTTAAGGAAAAGTTTAAGAAGATTTTTCATTTAACGTTTATGATTTTTTTTTAAGATTTTAAAGTTTGCATAAAGATGAAACTTTGTAATAAATTTTACTAAATCATAAACTAAATTCAGTTAAAAAATTCGAAAAATTTTTGAATAACATAGAAATGGTATAACTATTTTAAACAACTGTATCACAATTAAAAAAAAATTTAAACCAAAATGGCGTAATTGTTTTAAGAAATTGTTTAAGGGCTTAAAAACGTTTTAATAGTTTTCGAAAACTCAACACGAATCAAAAAACATTAATAAAGTGTATAAGAGTTTTTTAAAACTATAATACATTTCAATAGATTTCAAAAAACAAGTATAAGATTTTAAATAAACTATATAAAAGTTTTAGAAAAATGTAATACAATTTTAGAAACTATAGATATACACACATTTATTCAATATACGTACAAAATTTTAAGAGTTTCAAAGAAATTTATTAAGAATTTAAAGAATTCATACAAATTTCAAAATGCTGTATAAGGCTTTATGCCTGTAGAAGGGGGGTTGAAAACCGTTCAAGATTTTTTGAAGGTTGTATAAGAGTTTTGAATTTTTATAGAAATAGATAAGTTTTTAAAACATTTCTAACAGAGTTTTAGAAAATTGTATCTTAGCTTTAAAAAATTATGTACTTGTACTTTTCCGGAAACCTAAAAATTAGATACTGGGATATTAAAGATTTCTTAACAAATTCAAACGGCTATTTTAAGTCTGTATAAGAGTTTCAGAAAGTTGTATAAAAATTTTAGTAAGCTGTAACTCTTATGCATGTTTTTAGAAAACTATGCAAGAGTATCATAAATCTGTAAAAGGGTTCCAAAAGTAAAAAACAAAATTAAATTGGCCGCATAACAAATTCAGAAGACTATTTAAGTCTGAATAAGTATGACAGTTTTAGAAAACTTATTGTGCAAAGTGCGCAAAACATTACTAATTTTTATTATTTTATTAATTATTTTATTTAATTATTTTATTAATTTAATTTTAATTAAATTAATTTTTTTAATTTAATTTGAGTCAAATGGTTTAGGATAAATAAATAAGAAACTCCACGGAAAATTGGTGTGTGATAAGAAGTAAATAAATTGTAGGCTAAATACCTAAAAGCCATATCATTTACGACTATATACTTAGGTGCGACTTTTCAAGCGGATTTAACCACACCAAAAATGTTGGTGCTAATAAACCACAATTTGTTTTGTTAAAAATAACAGCTGACTAAAACAGCTTGCTTTTAACACCAGCAGATGTCGTTAAAAGTGTTAGTGAAAAGCAAAATGGTTAATTTTGTGGTTATCGTTTTTAAACGAAACAATTGTGGTTAAAAACGCATAGTGAATAGCACTACAGATCTTTCTTTTTCAGTTTTAGTAAAAAGAGTTTTTTTTTTTTGCTTAAAAATTGTCTCCTTAAAACGTCACTTTATATGTATACATATTTATTTTTTTTTATGTTAGAATACGTGTTTAAATGTTAAATTTTTTTAGCGCACACATTAACATTCCTAACCCAGCAAACAAAAACTGAAGTTTAAAAAATAACGTTTGTATTTCTTAGATATCAAATATTCTTTAAATATTATTGAAAAGAAAAACTTTACATTTTAATTAAAATCTACCTTAATTTTGAACAAAGTATTTTCTAACGTTTGAGAATCTATATTATTTAAAACCATTTTTAGCTTGATAACAAGCTTCTCTGTATTTGCTGTGAATTTTATTTAACAAGGTTCCCCTGTTTGTTTAAAAATAATACCTGACAGGCTATGAATCCATTTTCTAACGTATGAAAATTTATTTCATTTTAAAGCGTTACTAATTCATAACAAGCTTCTGTGATTGCTGGAATAATGGAAAAGTTTTTCTTCTAGTATTTGTATTAAATCTTAAAAAAAGGTTCCTTTTTTTTTGTTTACTTTATTATTTTAAAAATTTCTCAACATTTTTCTTTTTTAATGCTGTTCCTTATTTATTTTATTTGTGTGTATGTGTTTCTTTCCTTATAAATATGTATAAAAAGAGAAAAGTTAATGGATGTGTGTTTAATTCCAAACACTTGTTTATTTGTAGAAAATATGATAACGCATTTCATTACATGACTCTCATCGCTATCATATTCATATTTATACTTGCATTTACTTATACTCCTACTCACACTTACACTTCTCTTCCTACTCATCATTATCATCTTCATCATCGTTAGAAGCATCCTTATCAGCGACAACAACAACAAACAAATAACTGTTTTTTTTTATTTGCACTTGTTTTGTGGATAAAAATAATTGTGGGTTCCTTCCTTTCTAGGAAAAAGTCTGTTTCTGTGTGAGTGTATAAGTGTTGTAAGAGATTGTTTCAAAGATATATCTTTCAACCACTAATTATAGCAAGTGGGAGCTTATGCATGTGTGTGTGTTTGTTAGTGTTTTTTGATATTGTTGTGACTAATATGCGTAAATGTGAGCATCATTGTGACGCCATTCTGTCAACACAAATAATCCCTTTAAATCGTTTAGCATGATTTGTTGTGTCTTTGGAGTTAAATAAAATTAAAAGGAAAGGAAACTTTCTCTTCTTTTTGTTTATAAATATATAATCTAATTGTGGTTGTAGTTTAATATTTATGAGAAAATACATATTGGTTGGTGTTATTTTTATAAACACAAGGTCTCAGGAAATCTTATCAATGTTTAAATATTAAACGTAGTAGAGAATTTTTATCGAAAAAGAGCAACAATCATTGAAATGTTTTCTTCCTTATTTACTACCTCTTTTCCTTGTCTTTAAACTGTTAAATGAAATGAGTTCAAGGTAATGGAATTTAAACAATAAATTCCCTAAACTTTGAAGGAAGTTATTTATTTAAAATAAAAAAAAATATTAACACAAAATTTGCTTCAAATATTTAAATTATCTTAAGGTCTTTAGAAAATCTTTAATTTCTTATATTAAAAAAATACGGCTTTTGTAAACTTTAACCAATTATAATAAGTTTTTTTTATTTATACATATGAAAAAAATTTTTGCTTTAAAAATAATTTTTATTAATTCCTTACTTCTCGTTCTACATAAAAACTTTTTTATAAATCTCTAACAGTTTGGAAAAAAGTCCTTGGCCATGTGTAATTATTGAAATTTATAACCCTTCCCTAAAAAAATTTCATTATTTTGCCGACATTTGTTCATTCTAGAATTGTAAATAGTTTTCAATTAACTTTAAATGTCACAAAAATTGTTATACATGTTTGGTCGGCCACCCACAGAGAGCCACTGGAAAAACTTGCTGACAAATTAAAAAATTGGTTTTTTTTTTGCACATATAATAAAAGAATTCTATGAAAAATATAAAAATAAAGCTTGACTAATAATAATAAATTTAGGAGAAATTTATTTCAAATAAAAAAAAACTTAAGCGAAAGATGCTCACTATGCTTAATAACGTGATTTTGAGACTTGGGAAGAGTTTTTAATACAAAAAATATTAACTTAAAACTTAATATTGATATAATTTTATTAAAAAATTTAAAATAAATGAATTTCATAATTCCTACATCTGGGAAGAGTTGTTTATGTATGAAGAGTTTTTTATTTAAGTTAATTTTTTATTTTTCTTTAATTGTTCTTGTAAAATCTACAAACAAGAAGAAAAAAATTCAATAATATTTTGGCTAGGGAATAGTTTTATTTCAAGTAGGAAAAGTTATCGGTGTTTGATTTTAATGTTAATATTAACTAAAAACTAAAAACGTTTATCTTTATATTAATGTTTTTATTTAAAAATTTAAAATTAATGAATTTCATAATTCCTAAACTTGGGAAAAATTTTTTTGTATTTTCTTTAGTTGTTCTAATAAAATCTACATAATAGACATAAAAAAATTCAATAATATTTTGGCTAGGAATAGTTCTCTTTTAAGTGGGAAGATTTATGGATATTTACTTCTTTACCTAAGATTCTATTGATTTTTTTTTTTTGAGTCCTGAAAAGATATTTTCTACATAAAAATTTTTAATAGAAGAAGTTTTGAAATATTCAAATTAATATTTGAATGATGTATTTTATACATACTGGAATTTGTTATGGCTACATACAAGTACATATTGAGTAAATAATTTCTTAAAAAACTAAAGCTTACAAAAAGAGTTGAAAAAGTTGTTTGGCCTGGGGGAGTTTTTTTTGGTATTAAAATTATTTTTAAGACTAGGAAGAGTTTATTTTTTTTTCAATGGAAGAAATGGATTGTTGGGTTTCTTTATTTATTTTTAACTAGAAAGAGGTACAAAAATTTGCTAAGAACAGGTGATAGTTTCCACAAAATTTGTCTTAATTTGGGCAGTTTAACATCAAAATTAAATTTTTTATATTATTGAAAAGTGGAAGAGTTGTTTATGGGAAAAGTTGTTTAAATTACAATTGTTAATAATATTTTGCTAACTTATTTAAATTGTTTTTAAATTCTTTTTAACAATGACAATAATTATCAAATGTAAAAACTGTTCTCAGTCAATTTTTACATTTTACTCATACAAAAATTTGTTTTAAAAAAAATTTGTTTTTATTTTTACGTTCAAACAGTCGTTGATATTGCAGATTTTTGTTATTCTGCTCAAGTTTTTTTCATTTAAAAAATAAAAATATATACAAAAAGTTTTTAATGAGAATACTTTTCAATATTAAAGATTTTGATAATTTTCCCAAATTATATTTTCGTTTTTATAAAAAAAAAATTTACTTTATTTATAATTTTAAAACATTTTTTAATTTAGCCAAACTTTTTTTTTTAAATAAACTCAGAAATATTTCTAACTTTTGCTAGGAACGGTTTAAAATGCTGATGGAAAGCTAATTTTGAGTTTTCTTTTCCAAATTCTTCTTTCATTTTTCTTGTTTTTTTTTTTTTTAAATATATTGTTTTGTTTCTTTTATTGAAAAACCTTGTTCTGTTGTAAAAATTTTATTTATTTCTTTAGCTTCTTTATCTACTTTCAGTTTATATTCCATAATAAAGTTAAATCTTTTGTAAAAGGAAATTCGTTGTTTTTTTCGGTTTAAAAAAAATTGAAATAAATTATAGCCTTTTAACAGAAAAAAGCTTTTAAATAAATCAAGTTTCTTAACATTAACAGTAATTAACCCTTAAGATAAAAGTAGAACAGCAAAGCCTTTGCTTTTTAATAGAGATACCACAGGACGTATGATTAACATTAATTAAATAATCTTATTTATACGCTACGTTGAACAGACATTTTGAGAGGGTTACAAAGGAGTAAAAAAAGAAAATAAAAAGTGGAATTAACGAAATCAAACCCACAAAATTGTGTCTTTCATTTACATTTTGTGTAGTTTTCTTTTAAATTTTTATTTATATGTTTAATTTTTGAACTTTTTTTCTTTTAATTCAATTACAGTTTTGGGCTGCAATCATGGAATGAAAAAAATCTGTGAGATTTTTTTTTTGTTTGTTTCTTGTTTTAATTTACACTGTTTTTTTAATCTGTCATGTTTAAACTGGTGTCCTTTGTTGTTTGACAACAGAGCAAATATTTTATGATGCTTGCAGGACATTTCATTTTTGTAAAACTGTTATTACGACGACTGTCAGCCTTTAACCCATTTACACTTTTTTAAATACACAAATTTCTTTTCGAAATGGCATTTTTTCGGACAAAAGCACTATGGGTAAATAATTAAAAAAAAAACGGTATAACGGTATAAGGTTGTCGACAAGAACAGTTCTTTCGCATATTGATATTGAAAACAATAATAAAAACTAATTTTTTTTGTTTATATTTAAAACAAAAACAGGCAGTAAATATACGAAGAAAATGTTCTTGCCGTCATTGTGGGCTGGCATTAAGTTTTTTATAATTTTTTTAAACAAAATAATTTTTTAATTTATAAATTTTTTATTTAAAATTTCTGAATAAAATACAGTATGATCACGATAATTCGTGCCCCGTTAAATCGAAAATCTCAATAATTCGTAACAAACTGTTGGAACCCTTGAAAAAATCTCGTTAAATCGCAATAATTCCATTAATTTCGATCCTCCCGTTAGTTTTTTATTCAATACAAAATCTATTACACCTCATCTAAATCGTAATTAGCTGTTGATAATCTCTTATTATTCGTAATGCAACGCAAAAAAAAACAACGTTAAAAAATATTGTACAATACAATGCATAGTATGGTTACGGTGACCATATTTTTCAAACGAAAAAAATAACATTTAGAAAAGTAGTAAAAATTATAAATAGAATCAATGTTATTGGATATGTAACAAGATAATTCAAAGAATATGATTAATACATAAACTTATATTAATATGACTGTTTTTACATAAAACTAATTTGAATTCTGCACAGTCCATTTGAAATTTGCACTTTGTCAGTAAAAGTGATTCTTAAGTAACCATTTTTATTTGGGACTTTTCGATAATCCTTAAATTATTAGCAATTGAAAGTAATCTTTTTGTTGGTGCACTAAAGGACGGCAGATATAAACAAGGTTGTCAGATTTTTTGAGCTCTATCGCCAAACCGGCTGTCAGAAATCGCCAAACGTCAATTTTGTTTAGTTTTCGTAACATTTTTTTTTTAATTAAATTTTGCATACAAAATTTTGCAAAGTAAATTTTGTTTAGTTTCTGTTTTTTTTAATCACATAAAATATATATTTAGTTAAAAAACCTAAAATTAGGTACACAAGTCTAAAAGATCGTACACTTCAACCTCATCGATTTCATTACTGGTGTTTTGAAATGCATACATGCCATTAGAATTGAATAGTGATTGAGTATAAAAATGCATACAAAAAATGAATAACAAAACAAAACTTATGTGAAAAAATGCCAGATTTTTTTTAAGTTAATAATGATAACAAAAAATGACAAACTGTTACAAAAATCGCTGAAATAATATAAATGCTTAAAATAGCCAAGTAAGTCGCCAAATGGAAAATCCCACCGCCAAACAGGTTTCAAAATCGACATGGTTGGCGAGAAATCGCAATATCTGGCAGCCCTGGATACAAACAAAATGCTACATGCTAGGAACACAACTGGGACGAACGACGAAATTCGTCCAGCACGACGAATTATTCGGAAGAAATTCGCTGTATAAATTCGGCGTATGAAACACAATAACGACGAAAAAACAAAATGGAAAAAAATATTTTATATAAACAAGAAATAGTGGTACCATATGAACAAAAAATACTTCACAAATAAAACATTAAAAACAACTTAACTAAATACTTTTTTATTGTTAATTTTTTTTTCAATTTGTATGTTAATGATATTAAGTTAAAATTTTACAATCTCTTAAGTAAAAAGTAACTTTATTTACTAAAACACTTACCATTTTGAAACAATATGGTTACCCAGTACTGATTTGTTCGTCGTACGTCGGCGTAAGAATTAGAATTAAATCTATTTAAAGTTTGAAACGTCCGGCGAATTTTCGTCGGCGCCCTGATTGTGTGCATTTTTATATGCACAAATATTTTTTATTTTTGGCGACGAATATTCGCGGCCAAAAATTCGTCGTTCGTCCCAGTTGTGTTCCTAGCAACAAGCTTCACTATTTATTTTAACCTCCAATTGATTTAAATCGTCAATACAGAATACTTTGCGTGCAATTCATTTAAATTTAAAGTCCTTTGAAATGAGAGACTCGGACATTGAAATATATTGTGAATATAAAGGCTTGGCTCTGTGCTAAAAGTAACCACAATCATAAAATGGATCATCAAAATAATGTTTGCAATACCATCGGTCTCCTTTGTTGGAAGAGAAAATATTCTTTTAATGGAGCAAACAATTTTAGAATTCGGTTTAACGCTGGTATTAATGATAACCAGCGTGTTTTGCTGTATTATTGTTGGGGTTTTGGGAAATAAAACTTATAGTTTTTGAGTTTAAAGAAGAAGTCATAATCTAACAAAAGACCAATTCACTAAAAAAAGTGCAAGCTACTGTAATTTTTTCGTATCAAAAGAAGGACTGTTCTCTTAAAAAAAGGACGACTGGTCACCGTAACAATGGTATGTAGTATGTTCGTACATAGTAAGTTTGGAAGTAAAGCTGGATTTACCGTTATCTTTTTTTATAAATTTTTGTCTTGAATATGTATGTTTGCATATGTTTTGTGCTATTATTTTCTTTTCGTTTTGTTTTGAATTTCTTTTGTTCGTTCTAATAAATAAATAGAAGCACGCCGTGAACTCGTATTTTTCTTATTTACCTATTCTTAAAATCTCCTCCCTTGCCATTACGAGCTATGGGGATTCTACTGTATATTATTTCCAATTTTATTTTTTTTTTTTGAGAGTGATTTTTACGCTTTCTTAACCCATTGTGCTTAAAAATGCACTTTGTATACCTTCCAGTGTTATTTAAAATGCAAAACAACGTTTTACTTGCTTCCTTATTGCTTTTGTTGTAAAATCCATGTTGTTCTCTTTCCTATACAATCATGTACACTCACATACACACTCTCGTACTTAAACAAATGTTAAATGTAACGGAAACATTTGCAAGCGAATAAACAAAAATAAATAAACAAACAAACAAACAAATATTTGTATGGAAAATAACAAAAACATGCTTTACATACCTTTAACATACAACAACAATATTAATAATAATAAATATGTACATAACAAACAAAAGCAACAACAATATAAATAGCAATAACTTCAAATTCCACTAGAAAACAAGTTTGTGATGCAAACACAGAGTGCTTGGAAGGGGTGTTTTATTAAGCCCGATGGAATTTAAAGTTGTAAAAAATAACACAAAAAATGTATTCAAATCAAAACATTTTGAAAATGATTTCTTGATGAAACCCATTCTAGACATCCAATTTTGGGCCACCTTTTTCGAGCATTGCTAGCCGTTTGCCACAAATAACATCAGCCACAATAACAGGCACGATGTTGATCGACAACTTAAGTGAGCGACAACAAGTCACACATTATCGTTCTGATAAGCACCCTACACGCTTAGTTATAACGTAGTTCATTTATTTGTTGTTAACTAACTTATATTGCCACTTCAACAATTCCACAAATTAAATGCTAGTTTGAAAAAAAATTGTTAAAACATATAAATTAAGCTATAAAAATACAACTCTGTGCTACAAACAAAGCAGTGAGCATAACAAAAACAAAGCAGTAAACAAAAAATATAGAATTGAATTTTTTGAAAAATATTTTATAAAACCACATAATTTTATTAGTACTGTTTTTTTAACCCTGGAAGGTTAATCTTCATTTTAGTTCATTAGGGTTTCTCTTCGTCGAATCGACGAATTGTTTAAAAAAATTCTAGCGGAACGATTTTTAAAGTAAAAAATCAACAAAAAATTTTTTAGTAAAGTATTTTATTCAAAAATAAAATAAAATGAAGCATAAAAAATAAAAGTTATTTTTCTCATTAATAAGATTTTGTTTGTCGTGATTAATTCCCAATTTGAATTCTTGATAAATATTTAGTGTTGGTGTGTAAACAAAAATTTCGTTTAATATTCCAACAATATGCCTCGGTCGACAACCACAACACAGGTGACTGATTTTGACATTGTGGTCGCATAAATTTCTGAGAGGAGCGCAAAATTGTAAGAAAGCTTTTACGTAATTGTTCGCTCGCATATTCGATCGCTGAAATGTCGTGTTGAAAATTGTTAGTAGGCGCAATTCAACTGTCGAAAATGCAAACGAACGATAGCCGCCGACATCTTGGGCCAAGCGCTTAATGTTGGCTTCAAAGCCGTTAATTGTTTCTGTTTTATCAGCATTAGCCAGTAGGAATAATCGAGAGGTATCATTTCACACGACCTTGGAGGTCAATTGGCAGGTTTATTTCTCCACATTAACTTATCGTCAAATTTTGATTTCAATAAGTCGATGGTTGCGGTCACCATATGGCACGTAGTGGTTTCCATCTCAATTGACCATAACGCGAGCTTCGGCCATTTTTTTAAGAAATAAGATCCAATGATCTTATTTGATGCGTGTAAACTGCATCAAACAGGGCATTTTTCTGTATGTATTGGTGTCTGTAATGTCTGGTTTCGATTGGTCTCACTCCATAATTTTTTTTAAAAAGCAGGCCTGTCGCATATTCCGATCGAAATTTTGCTGTTGAAAATCCGATCGAAGTTTAATTATAAAAAATAACCTGTAAAGACAAAAAATTAGACTCATTGTCGAACAACATTGTGGTCTAACACATCAATTTTTAATTTCAAAGCAAATTTTAATAAGTTTGTAGCGTCGTTCAAGCGTAAATCTAAACATGATTTGCCAGAAAATACTGATCAGAAATGCCAAAAAATGAGCGTAGTGCGCCAGTTCATTTGACAACTAAGCCTTTGGTAAGCTTTATAAAGCTTTAAAAAACACCCGTTGTATGTTTTGGTGTTGAGTGCATTAGTAAATGTAGGCTACTGCTCGTCTTTCCTTAAAATCTCATAAGCCGTTTTGTGCACTCACTCAGTTTTAATAAACAACTACACAAACCTGTATAAATTTAACAGTAAAAAAACTACTACTACTACAAATAACAGCCCATTAATTTAAATTTTATGTTGCGCTCGTACCTACAATTTGTGTGAGTGTATGTTTGAGTTTTGTTTTTTTTTATTTTTATTTGGTTCAGTGTGAAAAAATTTTGCAAAGACCTTGATTTAATTTTCTTTTTTCTTACTTTACAAAATTAATAAAAGAAAATAGTGGGTAAGCAACAAAAATATGATTAAAATAAATTGAAGCTTACAAAAAAACTTACTAACTAAAAATACAGAGAGAAAAAATAAAAATAATTAACCTGAAGTTACAAAAAAAAGAAATGTGTTTTTTTTTTTTGTTGTATACCTTAACATACGTACATATTATATTTATTTTACGTATGAAAAAGGCCCAGGGCACATAAACACATACAGGATAATAAGAATTTATATTAAAATTAGTAAGAGTGTTTTATTCGGCTGTGCCGAATCTAAAATACCCTCCAAAGAGAGTTCGAATATAGCTGGAGTGGGCTTTATAAGGGACTTTATTAAACCCGACCTCACAGTATTATAATTCTTTGCCTTATTTAAATAAAATATCATAATTTTTTTAAGAAATATAATGAGGCGTGTTAAAGTGATTTTCAAAAAGGATTTGTATTCTTCTTGGGTCAATATGACCCAGCTTAATTAAAATGCTTGCCGTTTATATCTTATTTTGCTTTTATGTTCATATGGTCAATCTCTAATAAAATTTTATATCGATATGGCAAAATAAATTATATTTAAATTTACAGCATAATTAAAATGTGAATCCCCGCTTCTAACGAAAGTTAAATTTAAGGTATCAAGCTTCGTTCACAATGGCAGCATCTTTTCACTTGGTGTTCACAATAAAGCAAACATTTTTTCGCAATCACAGACATTTTAAATTAAGAAAACGTTCGCAAATTTTGCCCTTAACAATATTACGTATTTGTTATCATTTCAAAACATTTTGTTAAAATTTTCATTAAAAACTAAATAACATTTTTACAAGCGTCATTTATAATTGAATACAAATTTTTGCTGTAGTAGAAGTAGACTCAAGGCGAATTCTGTAGTAGAAGTAGACTCAAGGCGAATTAATTTTTCTGTCGGCGTTGAAAGCACAGCTGCGCTACCTTTTTTTTAAATTAGAGAGAGGAATGTCAAAATTTACTTGTGTTTTCTCATACATATTGACCAACGAAAACAACAAATATATCGACCCCTTTGCGCGAAATTATCGTATACGCCAATTTTTTTGAAATTGAGTTTTTGATTCAATCTTGTTCTACATTCAAAGAGACGTCACCTGACTAAATATTGTAGGCGAATTCCACTTCGTTGCTCCAAAAAATTAATGTATGTTTTCATTTTTATATGCAAGCGAACGCAGAGAAAAGTAGAAAAATGGCTGTCCTGTAAATTTTGGTTTTTGTAACATACGATAATTTCGCGCAAAGGGGTCGATATATTGTGTTTTTGGTGATGTTACTTGTTGTAGTATCGCCACCACCCTATTCACGAATTCGCCTTGATTAGACTCAGCTTTTAAAAAAAAATTAAAGTTAAATTTTTTTTTTCGAAAAAATTAAAGGAATATATTCGAAATACTTTGGGAAGAAAAAAGATAGAAGAAAAACGAAATTGTTGCTACCATTGTGTATATAAAATTGTCGTTTGACCTTTGGCGTGGTTCAATATTGACCATATTTTCATAATATAGTCCTTGTGTTATACAACTCTGAATAGCATTAATTGGAATTTAAATGTATTTGGCATGTCCATATTAATAAATAAAACATTTTTTTCATTATTTTTGAACATATTTCACAAAAATAATATCATAAAATGCAGACACTTATCAAAATTTTATTTTATTTTTGGTTTAAAGAAGGGTAGATCGAACAATAAATTTTCTAACTTTATGAATGGTTTATTAAAGGTTTAATAGACTGTTTTTCGTTTATGAATACAACTTTAGACATTGTGCCTTATATTTGGTTAATTTACCATTAATAAATTTTTATGAATACGGCTGTAAGTTTTTAAAATTAACTTTTGTTTATTCTTTAACACCTGTGTTATAAGATCTTAAAGCAGGACACTTTAGAAATGTAAATTTTTTTAAATACAACCAATTTATTGTTTTTCAGACGATTTTAAAAATTGAGATATATTTTTAAAAAAATTTTATTATCTTTTCTTTTTTTCAGAAATGTTACTTATGAACTTAGATTTAGCTGAAATACTTTATATAGGTGTACCCAATTTAAGACATCTACAAAGGTTCTTTAAAAGACACAAGGTAAAAGAAAATTTCTTTACTAATTATTTTAAAAGTTAAACTTGAAAATAACCTGCACTATTTTACAGCTTTTAAAAAACAAATAATTAACAACTAATTGCAACTTTAGCCAGAAAAAGAAGAACAGTAAAAAAAGTCATTAGCAACTTTGCTGAAGTAGAAACATGAATAGAAACTTTTTTTACTAAAAACGTACTGAGTGAGATTTGTAAAGAGAAAAAGAATTAAAAACAAATTACTACAAAATACTTAATTGAAGTAACACAAAACAAAACAAAAAAAAACAAACCGAAAACATCGCTGAATTCTTAAAATAAAAAGGTTAAAACTTTATATACTACACATAAAATTAAAAAAAAGTGAGAGAAAAAACAAACTTCCTGGTCAACCATTAACAGTAAATTCTCACCAAAAAATAAACACCATTATCAGCTACATTCCTTAAACGTTACAAAAACACAACCACAACTTTACATCGATTTGTTCTTACACCCAGCCAGCCGCCGGGTCGTTATAATCAACCAAAAACTCTCCAACGGAAACGTAATTTAAGGAAAAGACGAAGAATCTTGGCACAAAAATTACTAAAAACCCATCAACAACAACAAAGTTATAAACATGGCGCCGACAAAATCCATTAAACTGTACCTGACTATTTTCATAGCCACCACATGCATGTACATGGTACTGTATCAGTATCACATATCACGGCAACCAATGCCACAGTCCGAAATCATAAAGGTAAGTTTTTTTTTTAAACGAAACGTTTTTAAAAGCCCAAAACTTCTTTTAACTATACATATCTTAAAGAAAGCTAAAAAATTTTAGAAATTCTAAACACGGAATGTTTTAAGTATTTACTTGCCACACAAAGATTTAAATGCACCAACTAGATGCCACATATTATTGCTAACAAATATTTTTAAGAAAAAGTTGTCATTTTTCAAAATGTATCTTCTTCATAACGAAAATTACGAAAAAAAAACTAAATTTTTTAAAAAAGTCCCATTTTCTAAAAGTAGTTTTTCAAAAAGTCCTTTTTTCCAAAAAGAATTTTCAAAATATAGTTTTAAAAAAATTTTTTTTTAGCGTCTCTTTCCTAAAAAGTTTAAAAAACCCCCCTTTTTGCCAAAAAGCATTTTTTTAACAAAATGTGCTTTTTCCAGAATGTACTTTTTCAAAATAGAACTTTTTCTCAAAATGTCCTTTTTCCCAATAATTAATGTTCCCCAAATAGTTCCATTTGTTATTTTTTGTTTTTTTTAATTAAGAGAATTTTTTATGCAAGTATGTATGTATGTGCCTTTTCTGCCAAAAAAAAAGTTCAGTTTTCCTGAAAGATTTAATTTTTCTGTAATTCTACCCTTTTAAAAAATTCCTTATTTTGCAAAAAGGTCCTATTTAACATAAGAAAAAACTATTTTTACATAAAAAGCTTTATTTTTTACCAAAAGATATATTTTTGGAAAAATTTTCTTGTTCTAAAATGTTCTTTTCTACAATAATCACCCGAAAAAAATGATATTTTTCCAAAAAAGTCCCTATATTAAAAAAAAGTTCCTCATATTTGTATAAGAGATTTTTAAAAAAAATTTCAAAAATTTAAATTTTTGCAAAAAAATAAATCTCTCCCTAATCTGCAACAGATAATTTTATGTGCAACGCCAACTTCTCTAATCCCGTCCACATTTCGTCCGAAGTTGTACCTTGATAACCAATATGCTTGATCTTATTTGGAAACTTTGGCTCTTGCTGTTCTTCAGATATACAGAAATCTATAATATTTGTACGGGAGGTGCGACCATGGGGGTAATCTCCAATCCCGCCCATATTATTAGAGAGGTTGTATATTAATAACCCAGCTATGTGTACTAAATTTGAAACAATTTTCTTTAACCGTTCTTTATACATAAAAAACAATGTTGTGCCACGCCCAACTCGTTAATCCCGCACACGTTTTTTTATTTGTTAATTGACAACCGAGATGATTGAACCTCATTTAAAAACTTTACAGATATACAAGAATAAAGGAAATAAAAAACAACAACAAGGGAATTGTAGGTAAAATTAGATCAAGTCGTGGTGCTCATCTCATATCTCAGTTATTTATGCACCGATTTGACTTAATTTCAATAGTAGTTAACTTTAGCAAGGTATATGTATGTCACATAAATCTATAATATCCTAGTACTCATTATATCTGGGTCGGATAGACGGATATCGTTTAATCAATTTCGCTACGCAAAAGGACCCTCTTACCTTCCCTGAAGGGTATAAAAATCTCACAAAGTCAATAAAATAAACAAAATTTTCTTTCCCTTTTTTTAAAGATATGAGTTTTTCATACCAAACAGTTTTTTTAAAAATAATCTTTTTTTACAAAAAGTTTGGTCACAAATTAAAAAAATTAAAAACAACTTTCAAATTCTTGCGTTTGCGATTTCCAGCACACCCCTGTATATGTTCTTCCTTAAAAGGCGAAATTTTCTGTACAACTATTTTCATTTTATTTTGTACTTTTCTACACATATTTTAACCTTTTTTATGGTTCTTATTACTTCTTAAAAGCACAGTATCGTAGTTTGGCAAATAAAAATACAAGTAAAATGTAAAGAGTATAAAGTATAAAGTAAAAGAAGAAAACAAATTAAATAAAAAATGAATGGAAAAAGTATTAATTTATATCGTATGGCATCATTATATTTAAATTACGTATTCAAAAAAAATTATAAACAACAATAACACAGATACATTTTTAAGTGAGCAGTACTACCGCAATATTTATTCATTAACTCGCACACACACACACACATATTCCACCCATGCTTATGTGTGAATATTACATTACTTTTAGTCTTATTCACTTACTCCCACATCCACTTTCTTCTTGTTATTACAATGAATATATACAAGATAGTTGTATGTGCTAAAAATATAGTATGTACGAACGAGTATTTGATTTAGTCTCGTATTTAAATAGAAAGTATTTGAATTAAGTATTGAATTGAGTCTATAGTTGTCTACTTTGTTGCAATGCAAGCGTAAGTTATTGATTCAAGTCAAAATAAGAACAAACATAATAGTATGTATTGTGGGTAACGCAAATGTATGTATGTAACTACTTTAAGCAAATGTTACTACTTTTAATATTTATAAAAAGTTTTATTCTTATTTTTGTGTAGTATTATTGAAGAATATAGTTTTAAGATAGAATTCTGCAGTTAAAAAGTGTGTTAGGGGATAAGTGTTGTATTTGGAATTTACAATTTTAGAAATTACAAAATCACTAAGAGTTTAAAGTGAATACTTTTTAAAAACTATTTCGAATACGCTTTAATTTGTGTTTTTATTAAAATTTGCTGATTTTTAATCACAAAAATAGAAATTTTTAAATGCATAAAAATTTTTTAACATACCCTAAAATTTAATAACTCTCAAAAATTAAACAAAATAAGTTTGATAACCAAAAAACAACCTTTTAAATCCGTAGTCACAAGCGATAACCGCCTAAGTCGACTTAAGAAACAATTGATTTTATATTTATTTTTATTAAATATTTTTTTTATTTTAGCATTAAAATCTTTGATTCTGAATTACTTTTTTTTAATGCAATTATTTTTTCACAAGCTCACGCATACATATAAAGTGCCTTTTCACAAAAACTATTTCGACTTAGGCTTTTATTGTTTGTGACCAAACATATACAATTTTTACTCTTATAAAAATTAATAAAATTTTTAAAAATTCCAAATTTTTAATAAATTAGTTTTCTTGTATCAAAATATTAAAAAAAAAATTTTTCAAAACTAAGTTCTAATTTTCAAACAAGTTTTTAATTCTTTAATTCTCGAAAATTTTCAAAATAAGCTTAAATCAAATTTTCTTGTAAAAAGGTAAAAAAATCTAACATCGAAATAAAGTTCTTATTTTCAAATATGTCTTCCAATTTAATAATACTAGAAAATAAATAAAAAAACAAGCTTTAATACTAGTTTTTTGTCAAATTTCTTAAAGTTTGCTAAAAAACAGAAAAATCTTGAGATAAGTTTGAAATCGATGTTAATTTTCAAGTAAATATTTTTCCAAAACTATTCCAAATATGCTTTTGTATGTAGATTTGAAAAAATTATTTTGTTATTTTTGAAATGTTGAAATTAAGTTCGAATTTCGGAACTCGCCTTAAAGTTAAATAATTCACAAAAATTAATCGAAACAAGTTTTGTTATGCATATTTTAGCTAGAGTTCTTGTAAAAAACTAATAAAATCAGTTTTCGAAATTAAATACGAATATCCAAAACTTTTTTAAAATTAATATTTCTCAAAAATTATTTTTATTAAATTTTTGGCTTACATTAAAAAATACAGATTTTAAAATTCTGCTATTTCGAAATAAATATTTTTTTTCGAAATTAAGCTAAAAATACAAATCATTCAAAAATAAATAATCAATTGAACATCATAATTTAATTATGTACTCGAAAAATGTTTTTAATTAAAAAAATTTCAATTAAAGTTCGAAATGTTTTCAAATAACAGTTTTTTAATGTTTATTTAAAATAAACGTTAAACAGGAATATTTAATTGATTTAGTAAGACCTTTTTGATTAAGTAAGATAATTCTAGATCTTTAATATTTGTTATTGCTTTTTAAAATTTTGCTTAACACACTGAACTGGTAATCGAACCCAGGTACTCACAGTCTAGAGTGCAAAATTATCAATAAATTTAAATTAATTTCATGTTATAAAATTCCTTTCTTCATAAAAATAATTTAATAAAAATTAAATTTAGTGAACTTTATTAAAATTTGATTTACAAAATCTTATTTATAAAAATGCATTCAAAATTAAACTTTTTAACTTCGCAAACTCTTAAAATTAAAATATTGTTTAAAAAACTGGGGAATAATTGATTATTTTGAATCAAAGAAAAACATATTCGAACTTTAATGTATTTTGAATACAAATTTCAAACCATTTTTGATTTAAAAACGAATTTCTGTATTCAACGTGTTTTATTTAGGATTTTGCAAACATTCAATGAGAAATTTGTTTCAGTACACAAGAAAATATTTTCAAATTTAACATTTTTTTGAATAAAAATTCGTAAGTTTTTGCTTTATATCCTTATTCCAAATTTTCGAAAATTTAAAGTCGAAATTGGAATTTTTTTATCTCCAAATTACAGCTTTTTGTGACACACCTTTTAACTACTTTGCTAGCAAGTAATATTTATCATACATTAAACGATGATAACGGTATTTATTGTATTGTAATTGTTCCAGTATTTATGTATCCTTTTTTTAACGTATTTCTCTTTTTTCTGATTTGTTTTCCCTTTGCTCTCGTTTTCTAAAATTTTAATCATTGAATAAAAAAATTGGCAGCATAAAGATAAATCTAATGAAATAGAGAACACTAATGGAATTGGTGGTAGTTATACTTCTTACTCCTTTAACTCCAACAACATCTCCTCCACTTTAAAATCAGCCTCAGCATTAACTTCTTCATTATCATCTTCAGCATCAGAAACATCAAATTTGTCATCTGTAAATGCTGTAAAATTACAAGCTTCCAATAAAACATCAACCAAACCATCAACTTCTTTGTCAACATTATCTTTACTCTCATTACCCAGTCATACTACAAAATTATTTAAGAAAATGAATTTATTTTTATGGTCTCCCATGGCATTATTATCTTCTTCATCATCTTCGACATCCTCCAAACAAGCCATATCAAAGAAATCCTCTCTAGCATTATTAAAACATCAGAAACAACAATATAACTCATCATCACTACCATTGCCATCAAATTCATCTATTATTTTGGATTTAAATAACACTTTTATAACATCATCTACATCGTCTTCTACTACTACAACAACTAAAACCACAACATCTACAAAAATTTCAATAACATCCGAAACAGTGGCCAGTGGTGTTACAACAATTAAATCCTCTACAGAATTACCACAGAAAACTAAACAGACCAACAGTAGCAACAGTGATAAACTCTCATCACAACCAGAACAATTACAACAACTACAACAAACAAAAAAGGCAAATTTATTTACTTTAATTAATTAAAACATAATTAACATAAAATAGTTTTAAATATTCACAGATTTTGTAAAAACGCAAAAAAACACATATTAATTCTTTCGCAGTTCGCTCTTACACAGTCATTATTTCTCTCAATATTTTGTAAATAAATACAATAACTCTCTCTCTCTCTCTCTCTCTCAACTTGAGATTACAACGATCCCTTTTGCTTTTTTACTATCACTTTTAATTGTATATTAATAAATATCCACAACAACAATCTCTTAAGTAAGATACTTTAAAGCGATTTAAATACAAAGTTCAAAGTTAACTTCGAAATTCTAAACTTTAGTTCGAATTTTCAAACTTGAATTAAATATCACAACTTAATCAAAATGTTTAAAAAGAAATAGCTAAATCCTTTGTTTCGTAAAAAAAAATCACTATAAAACTTGTTTAATGAATTATCGAAATTTTGAGCTTAAGTCGAATTTTCGAAGAAGTTCTAAGAAACCTAAAATGAAAAAAAAAACATTAAAATTTAAACTTAAACTTGTCGTCAGAAAAAAATTTATTACTGAAAATTTTTTTTGGCCTTAACGAAATTTCAAATCATGTTCGAATTTCTAAACATTTTTTAAAATTACAAAATTTTCATTTATTTTTAAAAAATAAATACTTAATTTAAATTTCTTACCGGTTTAAGTAAGTATTCATAATTTTAAATTTCAAAATTTTGAAATTTATTAACTTTGAAAGTCAAAATTTTTCTGAAATAGCGAAAACTTATGTTTTGATAAACACATAAATACTTTCCAACGATTTTTAAGCTCTTAATAATTTTCAAACATAAGTTTCTAAAAATTTTCGAATTTGTAAAATTCAAAAATGAACAAAAATTTTGTTAATCCCTCTACTAATTTTTCTTTATCATATTAAACGCATAAATCTTTCTAACTTTTTTTTACTTCACAATATTTTTAAATTTCATAACCTCCACATCATAACTCGTTTATATTCGTCCTTGTATTTATTCTCACCACTTAAAATCCATTTAAATACCACATAATACTTACAGTGTACATTATTTATTCCCATTATAAATTCATGTTCTATTATCGCACTTTTTTTTTTTTAATAAATAACTAAAAAAAATGGATAAGTAGAAATAACTGACAAAAACCAGAATAAATATATTTAACATACGACGACTGCACGTATCATGGATGGCATCTGTTACACTTTTTTCAAATTAAATTTGTTGTAATGGAAAAAAAGCGCAGAATGCATTTTGTTGCATGCATTTAATTTGAAAATTGCGTACTCAATCGCTTGTTCCGTCTCCAAATCCACTCATCAACAACAATATTCAACATGTCGAGTATCATTTTCATTATTGTATAGAATTGTCGGTTGTAATTTCGAATAACAACAAAAGAAAATATTTTTTTTTTAATTTTGAAGCACCTACATGATCTATGATCTACTTTTTGTGTGTGATGTGTTTAGATTGTGTATATGTATATAAAAATACCTTTTATTGCTATTCTCCAACTATTATTATTTAGCTAAATATGGGTTGAACACGTATTTAACTTTTTTTTTTGTTATTTAATTTATAAATCTATTCTATCTTTATTTTGCATGTATGAACCAAATTTTATCTAAAAATTACAATATTTTTTTATCAAGATTTTGTTCAAACATTAATTTTTTTTTAGGTAAAACATACTTTTTGACATGTTGTTAGCAATACAAAATAATCAATTTTAATTAAACTGAAACACATAAAAGAAATTAATAATTTGTTTTACATGATAACAGATAAATAAATTCTACAAATAGTTTCAATGTAAAGTACATATTGTGAACTGCAATACGAACACTTCAAGGTTGTCCCGCTCGCTCGTAAACTAAAGTCGAAATTTTTGTTATTCACAAAAAAATATTTTAAAAAAATAATGATAAATTGTAGACTTATATTTGCACAATACTATATTAAGGAACGCCGAAAAAAGCAAGTTTTTACTTACAAAGTCGAATGTTTCCTAAACTGTAAGGGATAAATTATGCCTACCGCTAACTTTTTTGTGGAACTCGACTTGGGCATTTCACTGATAACAAGAATTCTGTATCGTTTGTAATACCCGAGGTGCACTACTTTGGGAGATAAGTCTTTAGATCCCAAACCAAAAACTGAAACTCGACTACAACTCTTTAATTGCCATCTCATCTTATTCTAATCGGAATTACTTTTTAGCAAATCCAGAATTATAACCATTTCTTTTTCTTTAGAAAATTTTGCTAAGCGCCTATTCAACTTGATCCATAAAACAAATTGACAAACGTCAGTACAATATTTTTTATAGAAAATGTTGCCAAACGTCAGTACAATATTTTCTATAGAAAATGTTGCCAAACGTCAGTACAATATTTTCTATAGAAAATGTTGCCAAACGTCAGTACAATCCCTACAAGAAATGAATGAGCGAGTAGTCACATTTTTCATTTTGGTGCTAAGAAAATGATAGAAAAAAATGACCGAAATCAAGTTTACGGACACATTCGGTCATTTCGGTCTATCATTTTCTTAACACCAAAATGAAAAATGTGACTACTCGCTCATTCATTTCTTGTAGGGATATTTTCTATAGAAAATGTTGCCAAGCTTCAGCATACTTTTTTTAAGAAAGCTGTTTTGCGGTTATGACTCGATATTATCATTTAAAAGTTAAAGGGATTTTCGCAGAGCATTTTTTTTTAGCACGTAGGGATAAAATATGTGAGCTTCTCCGAGAAAAGGGACGTAGTGTATCAAAAAACGGGTTTGGACTTAAGAGTGGATTCTGGTACCTAAAAGGGTGTAGAATAAGATGAAATGCGGTTTTCTCAAAACTTCATTTTTGAGAAAACCGCGTGTGAATTGTTTTCGGGCTGCATGAGGACTTTTCATAAAAAGTGTTTTACATCACTGACTGAAATTAAGACAAATACATATTTGTTAAAGGAAATGTACCAGAACTAACTGGAATGCAAATATTTCTGTGGAAAATGTTGCTATTTTATAACTTAAATGTTTTTCTTCGCCATGGATTTAAATTTGCTTTAAAAAAAATCTGCCTGCCTATAATTAGGTTCCAAATTGTCTACAAACAAAATGTCGCGTTTGATTAATAAAAAATTACAAGAATAAATGTTTATCTTAATTTTGCTTTAAATTATAAGTATGTACTTTTTTATAACTGCAATATTTTTTGATTTATTTTCTATTTATTATTGCGTTTGCATGTAAAAAAAATCTCACCTGGCACGAATGTCTATTTTTAATCCTAAAATTTTTATTACAAGTGTTGCAGTTAAAAAAAAAACTTGCGCTAAATATTTACAACTTAAGTTTATGACTTTAATGAAAATTGTATTTATATTTTATAGCCACCATTATTTATAATCACACCCACTTATCGCCGCGCAGAACAATTGGCCGAATTAACCCGTTTGGGTAACACACTCAAACATGTGGTCAACTTACTGTGGCTGGTAATAGAAGATACCAATAAGACATCGGACAATGTTATACAAGTACTAAATCGAATCGGAGTGCCTTATGAATATTTTTTGGGTAAGTTTTACAAGAACCAGATAATAAAAAAAATATACTCTTTTCATTAATCCCTGTTACAGCTCCCATGCCCGAAGAATATAAAAATAAGAAAGGCGCCAAACCTCGTGGTGTGTCCAACCGCAATCGTGGAATTAAGTGGGTAAGAGAGAATGCCACCGAAGGTGTTTTATATTTTGCTGATGATGATAATACGTATGATATTAGCATTTTTGAGCAGGTTGGTTTTTAATGTACCTTAAAAAAAGGAGTTTGTGTTTTTATAATTTATTGATATTTTCAGATGCGCTACACAAAGAAGGTTTCAATGTGGCCTGTTGGTTTGGTTACCAAATACGGTCTAAGTAGTCCTATTGTGAAAGGTGGCAAATTGACGGGTTTTTATGATGGCTGGGTTGGAGGTCGTAAATACCCTATCGATATGGCTGGTTTTGCCGTTAGTGTGAAATTTTTACATGAACGTCCCGATGCAAAAATGCCGTATAAACCGGGCTATGAAGAGGATGGATTCCTAAAGAGTTTAGCACCTTTAGATAATAGTGAAATTGAATTATTGGCCAATAATTGTACAGAGGTATGGTTTATTAAAAAAAAAAACAATAATATGATTTAATATCATTTCCAGCATGGCTTTAAATTTTCAAGAGAAAAATCTCAAGCCCCAGTAAAAATAGTTTGCTTGTTACATTCTAAAAAAGGAAATTCTAGAACAGTTTCTTATAGAAAATCTATAGTTAGGTTAACTTTATAAAAATATTTTCTATGAAAAATGTCTTCAAATCTTAAAAACTTTCTTTACAAAATCTTGAAAAAGGTTCTATAAAAAAAACTTAAAAAGCAAAAATTATCTATTACGAAATCTCGAAAACGATCTTCATAGAAAATATTGAAAATTTGTATAAAAAAATCTCGAAAATATTTAACCCTGGTTGAATATTATACCCTTCATCTTTTCTCTTCTTTTAGATTTTAACTTGGCATACTCAAACCAAAAAGAATAGTCCTGCTCAAAAAGTAAATACGGAAAAATACGGTGATACAAATTTAATACTTTTAGATAAAATGCAAATACGAATGTAACTCATAATTAAGATTTAAATTATTTAATAATTTAAAAAGAAAACAAACTAAATAATTTAAAATTTATTTTAGACTTAACAAAGCAGATAGAAAATAAGTAACGAGAAAAAAAATCGTAAATTTAAAATTTTGCAAATTCTATAAAAACCAAAGAATAAATATTTTTAAAACTTAAAAGAATTAGTTAAGCTTAATTTAATAAATTAAAGTTTTTGTTTATTGAATTCGACTCTTGTTTCAAATAAGAACTTTTTTAGAGTTAAATTTAGTTTTGTAAACCAAAAATTAATTTCAAAAATTTTTAAAGGTCAAAAGAAGATACCAAAATAATTTAATATTAATTAAAAAATATTCAAGCACAAAGTGTAAGCTTTATTAAATTATAAAAAAAAAAACAATATAAAATATTTCTAATAATTATTGTAAATATTTATTATACATTAAACAACAACAAAAAGGACTGTAAATATTATTAAAAAAAAGTATTTAGATAGAAGTCAAACATATGAAGGATACAATCACATTTAAAAAGAAACCCCTAAAAGACATTCAAATTAAAAATATTCATAAGTTAACAAAAAATATTATGATAAAAAAAATTTTTTTTAATGTAAAATTTTGGCTCTTGTAATTTTTAAGAATTTTATAGAAACTATGTATGTATGTATATTAATTATTTATAATAAATTTAAGTTTAAAAAAAATTAAGCACAATAATTTCCTATTTTGGTTTTTAGTTAGAATTTAAAATTAAAATCTCTGAATTTAGTTTTATTTCTTTGAAAATCTTTAATCCTACATACAATTTAAGAACTCTTTTATTGTAAAACTTTTTGAAATTTAAATATTTTTTGAAATTAAGCAAAATTGTTATGTTATCTTTTGATATTTTTCGATACTTATGCAAATTTGAAATATATACAGAAGACCCGCGATAGAGCGAACTAATTCATGCAACGACTATTCCCTCAACCTGAGACTACCCGTTCCCCTCAATTGAGATAAAAAAAAAAATATAGAAAATGAAAAAAGTGTTTTTAATACTTTTTTTGGTACACAGAAAAAAATAAAATTTAATTTCAATTTGTGATATTAATTAAAAAATTAATTAAATTTGCACCAGCAAACAAATTAATAGTATTAATTAATTGTTTAATTTGCTTGATTAATCGTTTAATTGACATGATTAAACGTTAAATTTACTTGATTAAATTTTTAATTAATACTGATTTTATTTTTGATTCATGATTTCATTGGTGAAAAATGTTGGAGTATTTTGTCTGTGTATATACATACATTAATTATGTACAATTTATGTATTTTAAATAAAAACTATAATTGAATGTATTTAACTCAACTATTTTAACAAATAGAAACTGGGAATTATTTCTTTCAAAGGTTACTTTATTATATTCAACATTTTTTATTTTTTCGAATTTATTGTATGAGCTAAATTTCAGTTATGTATTTTATAAAGCTTTTTTGTAATAGTCCTATTCCTTTAATTTTTAGCCGTAGCGGGCCAGAAAATGCATTTCATTCTGCTGGTATCTAATAATTGTAAATTTTTCTGTACATACAATATACTTCATTGCTTTCCAAAGGATAGCTAAGGTAAAATGTAACAAGAAGATACAATAAAATAGTTTGGTTGTGTATAATGTCATTCCTAAAAATTAAAGGAATAGGACTATTACAAAAAAGCTTTATAAAATACATAACTGAAATTTAGCTCAAAGAATAAATTCGAAAAAAATAAAAAATGTTGAATAAAATTTTTTTAATTTCACAAAGAACTTTTTTGCTTTTTAAATCATTTTTGAAGAAAAGTTTTATTGAATTCAAATTTAGGGGCCAAAGTACGGCGTTCAATGTCGATCGGAATTCCCATTTTAATTTTCTTCGATTTTCGGCATTTAATCTTAATTAAGTTACATATCGGTGCCATTCTAACAAAACATCTTAAGTCAAATTTAAAAAGTTGAATAAAATGTTGTTAATCAAACGAATTTTCATTCAAAAAAATTTTTGTTTACGTTTTTAAAATTTTGTATTATATAGGAAATGTTTCGTTAATTTTGGTTTATTATATTATTTAATAAAAATCATTTTTTCACCAAGCTTTTCTTAAAAATTTTTTTGCTATCTTATCTCGACTTAAGATGTTTTGTCAAAATGCCACAGATATGTACATACATATGTATGTACATATGTACATATATGAATTGTATTGTTTCGACATGGTTTGCCATAATTTGGTCCAATAAAGAACTCAGTCTAAACGTTTCCAAAAAAAAAAAGCCGCGTATTTCAAATGCATTTTTTTTTTGATTACATCTACGAATTGGTTGTTGAAATTCTATATCAAATATTATTTTATTGTTAGTATCTTATAAATAATTTTATTGTACTTAAATCTTTAATTTAAGAGAAAAAAATGGAGCCTGTAGCTAAATAAACACCAAAAAAAAAAAAAAATTTTAAATGTATTAATTTCCTTAAACCAAGAAATCTTATTAAAAAATGTTAATAAAATATCAAGGCAAAAGTAAAAATTTTCCAAAATTTTATTAAAATGTTTTCAAATAACGTATTACACTTTTTTGATTACATTGTAATGGTATTTTTTTTTTAATATTTTAGTCGTTTTTAAAGAAAGAAAAAATTGGTACATATTTTTCAAAATTTATTTTCGATTTAGAATGTTCTAAATGAGCACCAATGCAGTTTTAAAAGAGAATTGAAGAAATTTATGCACCAATTTTTTCATAATATGGATTAAAAACTCGTTCAAATAGGATGTATGGACTAATTTCAGCCAGAAAAAAATTGAACAATTCCACCAAAATTCAACGCAATTTCAACACTTTTTATATCAAAATTTTGCTAGCAATTAATATATCAAAAACCTTTTAATTACTGTGGGTTTTAATGTAACATGTTGTTGCTTTATCTTTAAAAAGTACTTTTAACCCTAAGTGCATTTATGTGTTAATCTCCACTTTTGTACTTTCTTAACTTCGTATGAATAAAGGATATATTTTCCAGTTTCATTTAAATCGGCACAAAAAAAAAACAATATTTCGCTATCTTTCACTTAGAAATTCCAAATACATGAGTCAAAATTTTACATTTAACCTTCATGATTTAAGGGTTAATGTTTTCTGATTTTAGTAAAACCTTTAGAGCATATTTAAAATTATCTGGGCTCTAATATTCTAAATAGGTTAAGAAGGGTTCTGTGCCCAAGGCACACCTCCACTCGGAGACCAATGCGGTCCATTGTAAATTATATTCTGAATCAGTTTTACATAAAATTTATAACAGTAAGGAAAATAAGGCCAAAATATGGCCAAGAAATTTGTTTTACCCGAGTATCGCAAAATTTAAATCGCTGGTACAGAAAAACTAAGGGAGGTGCACACATACCTATTGACATAATTTTTTCAAATATTAAATTTCTATTATATCCTCAATAACTCCCTATGTAATTATCAAAAAAAATTTTAAAAATTCGAAATAAAGTTTTCAAACTGCCGTTAAAAAAATTAAATTTTTATTGTCATACCTGCGAATAGCTTATGTGTCCTACGAATACAAAAACTAATACACAAGTCAAACGGGTAAATTTTAAGTATAATTCAAATAGGTAGGTATTTCTTAAAATATTTAATTTTAAGTATTTTCTCAAAAATATTACTTCGTTCTGTGCCATGTACCAAAAATTTCATTTAAAAAAACAACAAAGATATTAATTATTCGTTTACTTACCCTTTTGAAATTAAGTTTAAATCACATTCAAAGAAATCAGTATCCCAATTTTGCTAAATTTCCACTATGGTTAATCAATTCTCATATGTAAACAAACCGGCCACTTTTTATCTCTTTCTTATGTTTGCTCTTATATTATTATAAATTGCTTTTGTTTTTAATAGTAACAAAAGCAAACACTTGCACTTGCTTATTGCATTGCCTTTCATTTTGCAAAAAAAAACACTACGAAAGAAATGTAGACAAACGCACATTTACTAACACGCATACGAAAATAACAACAACAACAACAGAAGCTTAAGATGATAACTTTTTTTTTTGGACAAACTTTCAATTAAATTCACTTAAATTTTATTAATTATTTTAAGTTTTTTGCTTTAAATTTGTTATTAACATATTATTAACACTTTAAGCTACATTTATATAAAATTTTTTATTTATTTAAACACTTTTAAACCATTTAAAAATGAATTTTAATTAGCTTGCTTTAATTTAATGCGTAAGTTAAGAATTCTGCCAACTAACTGATAATAAAAAGAAAAAGGCGCATTTAGTTGGATGAAAACAGAGTTGCCAGTAAGTTTTTGTCTCCATTAAAAGGGATCCATAGAAACAAAATAAGTGGTTTCAAAGCGATATTATAAAAATTTAGTTGAATATGAAATTGTTTGTAAATAAAAGTTTGTTTTAGGTCTTTTAGGAAAGTAAAATTAAGGGTATTAAAAAAAATTATTAAATAATTCTTTTAAACAAATTTATGTTCATATTTTTGGTAAATAAAGAAAATAAAAACGCTTTTACAAATATTTTCTAAGCTTTTGCTTCAAAAACTAGGTACAATCTATGTTAAATGACGCCTTACTGTAAGCTTTCTACTAAAAATCGAATTTTCAAAACATTTATAGGTATGTAACGCTTGAATTGCGGAAACAGTGTTTGACTCAAAAGTTCAACCATAAGTTTTTTGTTTTTCTAATGAAAAAATATTTGAAAAAATGTGAGGAAAATGTAGAAATGTTATAATTTGTTATTGTATATTGAATACTCCAAACTTTCATTTTCATCCACTTTTAGTGTTAACAATGAAAATTAAAAAGAAACTGAAAAAAGCTTATTGGTCCTTTGTTCTATTTTTTAGAATTTTATGTATTTTTCTTACAAGTATTGGCATTATAGTCGCTTTGAAATGTTTAATTTAATATGTATTCCAAATGTTTGAGATAATTTTTAATAAACGGAGACTTAATTACGGAATTAATATCGATCACAATTTCCATTTAAATTGTATTGTAATTTTAATCCATAATTTGACTACAGTGATCCCCATAGGTGTTGCCTTTCATAAGAGAAACACTTACCAAAAATTACTAATACTTTCATATTGCTTGTGACTTTACAGTATTAATACTTCATCTGGTTGAGAGTTTTTATACATTTCAAACAAAAGTTTGCTGAGAACTTTTATGAAAACTTTGTGAACCATTAAACTCCTTGTTTCTAATATGGATTGTAAAATTTTACGTTTAAAAATCGCAGAAAACAAGAAACAAATTATATAAAGTCGCCGTTATACAAAAGTGCAACCGTTTTTAAGAAAAGTAAACAAGCCAAATTATGCTCACTAAATTGTAGCATACTTTTGGGCACAAATTATTATTTATCTATACAGTATTGCCAGATTTCATTACATTAAACTATACAGTATTGCCAGATATATGTTGGACCCATCCAAAGAAAATTTTGATAATTTTGCAAATATGTATTTTGAGCAGGGTGGCCAAAAGTCACCGTGGGCTTAAAAATATAATAACTATTTGGTTTATATATCGTTTTTTTTTTAGATTATAAAATACAGTGCCAGCTCGCTAATTCGAATTAATGATTGCAGACCCTGATTCGGATTACTGGATGTGCTGTAATAATGAATTATAATTTACTATATCCGAAAATAAAACACAGACCAGGATTTTAAAACAAATTAATTTTATTTTTATTATTCAAGAATGAAAAAATTAAGTTTTGTATTCTAAAAAAATAATTAAGATATCAAACCAAGGAGAATTTACACAAGGTGACCTTATCTTGCCACGTAAGCAACAGCTTATAACTCTAACCTTGTGTCAAAATGGTATACCGTTCTGGTGGTTCTGGAGAATCTTTACTAAATTCTATAATTGTCGATTAAAATTATGAAATTATAATTTTTTTTAAGTTATTACATTTCAAAACACACAATTTAATATTAAAAACCAAATGAAATATTTTTTTGAATATTTGGCACAACGTTAAAATATTTTACAGTGTTGTAAACGTTTTCAAAATAAGACCACCTTGTATGACTTCGCCTTGTATTAAACATATTTTCAAACAAAATTTCAAATTTTTCTGAAAATATATTTCAGGACCAATTTAGTTTTTAATGAATACGGCAGTAAAGCATTTTTTAAATGTTATGTTTTTTTTAACATACATAATTTGTAATGTAGGGTTGCTGCTCGTGCAGTGCACATGTTCCCACGAAGTTTTGTCAGATTTAATTATCCAGCTAAGAATTTCCTCTTCAGAAATTCATTCGTCATTATTGCGGTAAAATTAGTTGCAAATTTTCAAAGTTTGCACAAAAAATCGATTCTTAAAATTTTAAAAAAGCAGAAAAATAATATAAAAAAAATCGGTTTAGCGAACTTGCAATCAATGCGAACTATTGAGTATGTAATACGTCATAAATTCAATTCGGATTACTGGATAATTCGGATTACACACCTTCGGATTAGCGAGCTGGCACTGTACACAAAATAAAATTTTTTTCACTAATCAACCTTTTCACATATTTGCGATCATAAAAAATTTTTTTGAAATCTTTTGATGTAATTCAAATGAGAATAACAATGTGAAATAATGTTCACGGGAAACAATTTACCTTATCGTAAATTCCCTCGTAATTTGTTAAATTTTTCGTTTGATTTTCTAACTTTTTTTGCTGGGAAACGGAATATGTACATATGTAAAGTCGATTGTCTGCGGATTTGTGAAGCTATCGAAAGTAGTGCTAGGAAACTATCGATAGACTTAAAAACCCGAAAATATCGATAGGAAAAAAATCAATATAGATAGTATTATTTGAAATACAGTTATAAAACATGAAACAGATGTAATGTATACAAACATAAAGAATAGCAGGTGATTTTGATAGCTCATCTATGCTTCTTTATACTCCTAATTAGAGGCCCTTTAGACAAAATTTGTATATGTGGCCTTCTCCGAGAAAAGGGACCTAGTGTGTCAAAAAACGGGTTTGGACTAAGGAGTGGATTCTGGTACCTAAAAGGCTGTACAATAAGATGAAATGAGTTTTCCTCAAAACTTAATTTTCACACACTAGGTCGCTTTTCTCGGAGAAGGTCACATATGTTTACATAGGGACTGACATGTCAAATGCTTTTTTAATGTTGTAAAAAAAATGCAAAGGCAATTGCGAGCATAAGGCAATACAATGAACGGCCATTAGAGGAAAAGACCTCTAGACCTTTTTACCTTTTGGATCGAGGATCAAAACCAATTAAAAAAATATCTGAAGTTGCAAAAAATAATTCAAATCAGCTGGCGGTGAATTATTAAATAACAGGAGAAACTGCCTTATACCAAAAAACATGCTTGTATTTTTACAAATATAATTTATGTATTTTTATTTTGAACGTAAACAAATACAACATGTACACATGTATGTATGTATTTCTTAAACAATATTTTTTTGCTAACTACCATTTTTATAAAGTAAGGAATTCTAATATGAATAATATTTTTGTTTTACCTTTTAGGTTAGTTCAATTTATTTACTTTTTTAATAAAATTTTATTTTTTTTTTCAAATAAATCTTAATGTATTTTATTTGAACCTACATTCTTAATATGTATGTATATTGCAAACAGAATCAAGTTCTTAATCGAGATTGATTTCGTTGTTTTATTTAGTTATTGAAATTAATTTGAGTTGTTATAAAAATTTTATATTTAAAGAAAAGAAAAAAATATTTTTAAAGTAACGGAAGCGCAATTTTTCAAAAACTTTCATCTAAAATAACGTACGTATATACATACATAAGTCTGATTTAAAAACAACGAACCGTAGCCTGATAAAATATTAGTTAAAGTTGTTTTACTCAAGTACAAACATTAAGTCAATAGTCATATCGAAAGTATCGATAGTGAAATCTGAACTATCAATAAAAGTCGATAGAAGCAAATATCGATATTATCCCAGCACTAATCGAAAGAATTTTGAAAAAATATTTTACTACATAAAATTTAAGAAGTGCTCAAACTAACGTTGTACATAAGCAATTCTTATTTTTTTAACTTTTCTTTAAAATATATACTTTTTAACCAAAATTTCATTGGTTTGCATTTTTTTAATCGCTTTTTTACATTCATTGGAACGGAAAGCGTAAAAAATTTTTCACAGGAGATTCACGATTGTTTTTTTTTCCTCTTCGGAGGAATTTCATGTGAACAAAAATTCCAATTGTTATTCACGATAGGGTGAATGTCATTAAATTACCCCCGTTTTCAGCTTCGCAACTATGGGCTCGTCATAAAATCAGATAAGTTGATATACATACATATGTACTTAAGGGCACAAAAGCGTATAAACTCCCTGCCTATGGGATAATTACAGTACTCGTTTTTTTATTTTTTTAAACTTGACACAGCAAGACAAATACTCTATTGGGGCTTGATTACAACTTGACGTTAGTTGAAGGTAGGGTTTTATCGAACAAATAAAAAGGTTTTCATTATTACAACTTTGCTTAATCTTAAGTAAGCGATAAGTTAAATGCAAGTTCAACATACCTGTTGGGATAAATTAAAATAAGTTGCAATATAAATAATAAACTTTTTATGAGTACGATAAAATCCTACCTTTTACAAATGCCAAGTTGCAATAAAGGCTCTAAAAATTGTTAAATTAAAAAAAGTTATATTCCAGGGCGAATTCATACAAGGTGGTCTTATTTTGAAAACGTTTACAACACTGTAAAATATTTTAAAGTTGTGTCAAAAATAATACAACACTGTAGTAAACAATTTAAACAAATATTTTATTTTCTTTTTAATTTTAAATTGTTTGTTTTGAAATGTAATAATTTAAAAATTTTTAATTTCATAATCTTAAGCATAAATTATAAAATTTAGTAAACATTCCCCAGAACCACATGAACCAAGGCGAATTCATACGCATGAACGGTATATCATTTTGACACAAGGTTAGTAATCAGCTGTTACTTAAGTAGCAAGATAAGGTCACCTGGTGTAAATTCGCCTTGTTATATTCGAAGTTTTCATTCCAAAGCAGGGTTATCGTTTGAAATTCTCTAAGAATAACAAAAATAGGATTTTTCGAAAAAAGGGTCACAAAAGGGGTATTTCAAAGTAAAAAGGGTCAGTTTTTTTGCAAGCAGAATTTACTAATAAAGCGGTCGCAAAATAGGGCATTTAAAAAACCACAACTAAGTTTTCTTTAAACAAAATAAATTAATATTTCAGCAAGCATTGTTCAAAAAATTTAAATTTGTTTCTTAATTAAAATTTAATGTTTTGCAATGTTTAACAATAGTGTACTAACTCAAAATTTTTATTGTTTCAATTTTTCAAAAAAAAAAAAAAAAATCGAGATGTAATGTTCATATCTAATTGCTGTAAAAATATCGTGCAATTGTGTCTACTTTTTGGTAAAGAAACGGTGGGTTTAAAAATTAGTTTTCAAATTATTTTAATACTAAATTAAAAATGGTTTTGCTTATACTAAAAATTTCGAGTTAATAATACAGCATTGTTGAACAATAACGAGATATGAGTAATGTGATAAGGAAAATGTTACTTTAAATTTGTACTTTACTAGGTATCGAATAATTAATAACGAAATCGTAAAAAAGTCTAAGCAAAAACTTTTACGCGTACTTACTACTTTTTAAGAAAGTGCATTATATGTATATTTCGTTATTTTATCTTCACCTGAAGTTCATTCTTACAGATCAATTTCGAACAAACTTAAATACCAAAGTCTGTTCCAAAGTTTATTTTTAAGCAATGCTAATTTCGAAAACACTCGTTTAGCTGAAGCCATGTGAAGGTAATATAAATGCAACGAATTTATTTAAATTCGAGTAAATATTATCGTGAAATCTAGCTTCATTTAGCTTCATACGTTTTACCATTTTTTTAAAACTTAAATTCGTTAACAAAAGCCTCTGCATTAAAAATTACGTCTTGAATTCGGAAACAATTTCAAGACAATGTCACGAATTGATTTAAAATAATTCATAAGTGCGCTTTAAAAAACAGGCATACAAGTGGCAAGGGCCTCTGAAATTATTAGATTTATTTTGGAATCAAAGGTTAACACAATTCTTCCCAGGCCCATAAACTAAAAACTTAAATAAAAAAAATATTAAAAATGTATAACAAATTGACTTGTATTAATAAATCTTAAAAATAAATAAAAAAAACTTTCGCTATAGGTATTTTTATGATACCTATAAAAAATTAACAAACAGACTTTTAATTGAACATACATAGGTATGTAACCAAACGGCATCACTGATGTACATACATACCTACATATACCTAGTCAACTTTAATACTTTATTTAACAAAAACATCAAAGAAATAAATTATTCGTTTACTTACCCTTTTAATTTTAAGTTTACATCACGTTAAAAGAAATCAGTATTCCCAATTTTGCTAAATTTCCACTATGGTTAATCAATTCTCATATGTAAACAAACCGGCCACTTTTTATCTCTTTCTTATGTTTGCTCTTATATTATTATAAATTGCTTTTGTTTTTAATAGTAACAAAAGCAAACACTTGCACTTGCTTATTGCATTGCCTTTCATTTTGCAAAAAAAAACACTACGAAAGAAATGTAAACAAACGCACATTTACTAACACGCATACGAAAATAACAACAACAAAAGCTTAAGATGATAACTTTTTTTTTTGGACAAACTTTAATTGAAATTCACTTAAATTTTATTAATTATTTTAAGTTTTTTGCTTTTAATTTGTTATTAACATATTATTAACACTTTAAGCTACATTTATATACAAATTTTTATTTATTTAAACACTTTTAAACCATTTAAAACTGGATTTTAATTAGCTTGCATTAAGTTTAATGCGTAAGTTGAGAAATCTGCCAACAAACTGATAAAAAAAAGAAAAAGGCGCATTTAGTTGGATGGAAAGAGAGTTGCCAGTAAGTTTTTGTCTTCATTAAAAGGGATCCATAGAAAATAAGTGGTTTCAAAGCGATATTAAAACAAATTCATTGAATATAAAATTGTTTGTAAATAAACACAAACGTTCGCATAGAATTTTATATTGAACTTATTAAAACTTATTAAAAATTAGTGTTTTTCATACAAATTTTTTATGCGAACGTTAACGTTCAAAATTATTGAGCTGGCAGTACCTATGTTCTTTTAATTTCAATACCATTTTTTATTATTGCACTAAATTGTAGCACACTTTCGGGCGCAAATTATTATCAAGCTAGGCAGTACTGCCATATTCATAAAAACTAGTATGTAAAATTGTATATCGAGTATTAAAGGCAATTTTTTAAAATGGGTGTTAAACAAAAGCCATAATTTATTGTGGGACCATCCAAAGAAAATATTGATAATTTTTCAAATATGTAATTTGAACAGGGTGATCTAAAAGTTTCCATGGGGTTAAACCGTAATAAGGCTGAATAAGTTTGTCATTTATATCTTTGTTTTTTTTAAGATTATCAAAAAGGTATACAAAACTGAAATTTTTTCACAAATTGTGGAAAATAATGTCATTTAAATGACCCCCGTTTTCAGCTTCGCAATTATGGGCTCGTCATAAAATCAGATCAGTTGATATTTTATTTTTTTAAACTTGACACTCTTTGAATTCATTCCAAAACATTGCAAATATAAATATTATAAGATTTCTTTTGGAATCATATACTCAAATTCTTCCCAGGCTCAGGCCCATAAACTAAAAACTTAAACCAAAAAAATTATATAAACATTTATAAAAAATTAACTTGTATTGAAAAATCTTAAAAATTAAAAAAAAATAAAAAAACTTTTACTATATTTTTATGATATAAAAAGTAAAAAAACATAATAAAAAAAATTAAACAAAAACACTTTTAACAAATAGAATCTGGGAATTTATTTCTCATGTTGAGTAACTTTTATTATACAAATTTTCATATTATTCGAATATGTATTTTAATTCAAATTACAAAGCTTTTGTACTTGAATAGTCTTATTCCTTCAATATTTTCCAGGAATATTTTGTATGCACTATCAGACTTTTTGTTTGTATATTTCTGTTAAAAGCTTTTGAGGATTGTACTTAGAATACACATTCGAATAATATGAAAATTTTTAAAAATACTTTTAATTAAACAAATTTCAATAAAACCGTGGAACTTATTATACTATGAAAAAAACGTTTTTGTAAAAACTTATGTCAAACTTTTAATTATCTTACAAATTCATACCATATTATTAATTTTTTTAAAAAGCTTTAAAATTTTATTTTTGCATGATAACAGTTGAATAAAACAAAAGCTGAATTCTTAAAAACTGCAAGTATAATTTTAAACTAAGCAACCCCTCTCCGGGAAATCTCTTTTGGTTTTCTCCTTACTGCTGAGTACTAAATAAATAACTCAACATAGAGGGCTGAACATTAAATTTAATATGAGCCTCTTCCCATTTTGTGTGCACCAACTTTTGTAATGGAGTATTAACGATTAGTTCTTCTTTTCCACTTTCATCCTTATTACTATCCTCCTTCGAGGGCCTTGCAGATAATGAGGTACTTTCAGTAGAACCTATTCATATTTTTTTAACTTTTCTTTAAAATATATACTTTTTAACCAAAATTTCATTGATTTGAATTTTTTAATCGCTTTTTTAGACAAGACAAATACTCTATTGGGGCTTGATTACAACTTGACGTTAGTTGAAGGTAGGGTTTTATCGAACAAATAAAAAGGTTTTCATTATTACAACTTTGCTTAATCTTAAGTAAGCGATAAGTTAAATGCAAGTTCAACATACCTGTTGGGATAAATTAAAATAAGTTGCAATATAAATAATAAACTTTTTATGAGTACGATAAAATCCTACCTTTTACAAATGCCAAGTTGCAATAAAGGCTCTAAAAATTGTTAAATTAAAAAAAGTTATATTCCAAGGCGAATTCATACAAGGTGGTCTTATTTTGAAAACGTTTACAACACTGTAAAATATTTTAAAGTTGTGTCAAAAATAATACAACACTGTAGTAAACAATTTAAACAAATATTTTATTTTCTTTTTAATTTTAAATTGTTTGTTTTGAAATGTAATAATTTAAAAATTTTTAATTTCATAATCTTAAGCATAAATTATAAAATTTAGTAAACATTCCCCAGAACCACATGAACCAAGGCGAATTCATACGCATGAACGGTATATCATTTTGACACAAGGTTAGTAATCAGCTGTTGCTTAAGTAGCAAGATAAGGTCACCTGGTGTAAATTCGCCTTGTTATATTCGAAGTTTTCATTCCAAAGCAGGGTTATCGTTTGAAATTCTCTAAGAATAACAAAAATGGGATTTTTCGAAAAAAGGGTCAAAAAAGGGGTATTTCAAAGTAAAAAGGGTCAGTTTTTTTGCAAGCAGAATTTACTAATAAAGCGGTCGCAAAATAGGGCATTTAAAAAACCACAACTAAGTTTTCTTTAAACAAAATAAATTAATATTTCAGCAAGCATTGTTCAAAAAATTTAAATTTGTTTCTTAATTAAAATTTAATGTTTTGCAATGTTTAACAATAGTGTACTAACTCAAAATTTTTATTGTTTCAATTTTTCAAAAAAAAAAAAAAAAAATCGAGATGTAATGTTCATATCTAATTGCTGTAAAAATATCGTGCAATTTTGTCTACTTTTTGGTAAAGAAACGGTGGGTTTAAAAATTAGTTTTCAAATTATTTTAAGACTAAATTAAAAATGGTTTTGCTTATACTAAAAATTTCGAGTTAATAATACAGCATTGTTGAACAATAACGAGATATGAGTAATGTGATAAGGAAAATGTTACTTTAAATTTGTACTTTACTAGGTATCGAATAATTAATAACGAAATCGTAAAAAAGTCTAAGCAAAAACTTTTACGCGTACTTACTACTTTTTAAGAAAGTGCATTATATGTATATTTCGTTATTTTATCTTCACCTGAAGTTCATTCTTACAGATCCGTTTCGAACAAACTTAAATACCAAAGTCTGTTCCAAAGTTTATTTTTAAGCAATGCTAATTTCGAAAACACTCGTTTAGCTGAAGCCATGTGAAGGTAATATAAATGCAACGAATTTATTTAAATTCGAGTAAATATTATCGTGAAATCTAGCTTCATTTAGCTTCATACGTTTTACCATTTTTTTAAAACTTAAATTCGTTAACAAAAGCCTCTGCATTAAAAATTACGTCTTGAATTCGGAAACAATTTCAAGACAATGTCACGAATTGATTTAAAATAATTCATAAGTGCGCTTTAAAAAACAGGCATACAAGTGGCAAGGGCCTCTGAAATTATTAGATTTATTTTGGAATCAAAGGTTAACACAATTCTTCCCAGGCCCATAAACTAAAAACTTAAATAAAAAAAATATTAAAAATGTATAACAAATTGACTTGTATTAATAAATCTTAAAAATAAATAAAAAAAACTTTCGCTGTAGGTATTTTTATGATATAAAAAATTAACAAACAGACTTTTAATTGAACATACATAGGTATGTAACCAAACGGCATCACTGATGTACATACATACATACCTACATATACCTAGTCAACTTTAATACTTTATTTAACAAAAACATCAAAGAAATAAATTATTCGTTTACTTACCCTTTTAATTTTAAGTTTACATCACGTTAAAAGAAATCAGTATTCCCAATTTTGCTAAATTTCCACTATGGTTAATCAATTCTCATATGTAAACAAACCGGCCACTTTTTATCTCTTTCTTATGTTTGCTCTTATATTATTATAAATTGCTTTTGTTTTTAGTAGTAACAAAAGCAAACACTTGCACTTGCTTATTGCATTGCCTTTCATTTTGCAAAAAAAAACACTACGAAAGAAATGTAAACAAACGCACATTTACTAACACGCATACGAAAATAACAACAACAAAAGCTTAAGATGATAACTTTTTTTTTTGGACAAACTTTAATTGAAATTCACTTAAATTTTATTAATTATTTTAAGTTTTTTGCTTTTAATTTGTTATTAACATATTATTAACACTTTAAGCTACATTTATATACAAATTTTTATTTATTTAAACACTTTTAAACCATTTAAAACTGGATTTTAATTAGCTTGCATTAAATTTAATGCGTAAGTTAAGAAGTCTGCCAACAAACTGATAAAAAAAAGAAAAAGGCGCATTTAGTTGGATGGAAAGAGAGTTGCCAGTAAGTTTTTGTCTTCATTAAAAGGGATCCATAGAAAATAAGTGGTTTCAAAGCGATATTAAAACAAATTCATTGAATATGAAATTGTTTGTAAATAAACACAAAAGTTCGCATAGAATTTTATATTGAACTTATTAAAACTTATTAAAAATTAGTGTTTTTCATACGAATTTTTTATGCGAACGTTAAAGTTCAAAATTATTGAGCTGGCAGTACCTATGTTCTTTTAATTTCAATACCATTTTTTATTATTGCACTAAATTGTAGCACACTTTCGGGCGCAAATTATTATCAAGCTAGGCAGTACTGCCATATTCATAAAAACTAGTATGTAAAATTGTATATCGAGTATTAAAGGCAATTTTCAAAAATGGGTCTTAAACAAAAGCCATAATTTATTGTGGGACCATCCAAAGAAAATATTGATAATTTTTCAAATATGTAATTTGAACAGGGTGATCTAAAAGTTTCCATGGGGTTAAACCGTAATAAGGCTGAATAAGTTTGTCATTTATATCTTTGTTTTTTTTTTAAGATTATCAAAAAGGTATACAAAACTGAAATTTTTTCACAAATTGTGGAAAATAATGTCATTTAAATGACCCCCGTTTTCAGCTTCGCAATTATGGGCTCGTCATAAAATCAGATCAGTTGATATTTTATTTTTTTAAACTTGACACTCTTTGAATTCATTCCAAAACATTGCAAATATAAATATTATAAGATTTCTTTTGGAATCATATACACAATTTCTTCCCAGGCTCAGGCCCATAAACTAAAAACTTAAACCAAAAAAATTATATAAAAATTTATAAAAAATTAACTTGTATTGAAAAATCTTAAAAATTAAAAAAAAATAAAAAAACTTTTACTATATTTTTATGATATAAAAAATAAACAAACATAATAAAAAAAATTAAACAAAAACACTTTTAACAAATAGAATCTGGGAATTCATTTCTCATGTTGAGTAACTTTTATTTTACAAATTTTCATATTATTCGAATATGTATTTTAAGTCAAATTACAAAGCTTTTATACTTGAATAGTCTTATTCCTTCAATATTTTCCAGGAATATTTTGTATGCACTATCAGACTTTTTGTTTGTATATTTCTGTTAAAAGCTTTTGAGGATTGTACTTAGAATACACATTCGAATAATATGAAAATTTTTAAAAATACTTTTAATTAAACAAATTTCAATAAAACCGTGGTACTTATTATACTATAAAAAAAACGTTTTTGTAAAAACTTACACATGTCAAACTTTTAATTATCTTACAAATTCATACCATATTATTAATTTTTTTAAAAAGCTTTAAAATTTTATTTTTGCATGATAACAGTTGAATAAAACAAAAGCTGAATTCTTAAAAACTGCAAGTATAATTTTAAACTAAGCAACCCCTCTCCGGGAAATCTCTTTTGGGTTTCTCCTTACTGCTGAGTACTAAATAAATAACTCAACATAGAGGGCTGAACATTAAATTTAATATGAGCCTCTTCCCATTTTGTGTGCACCAACTTTTGTAATGGAGTATTAACGATTGGTTCTTCTTTTCCACCTTCATCCTTATTACTATCCTCCTTCGAGGGCCTTGCAGATAATAAGGTACTTTCAGTAGAACCTATTCATATTTTTTTAACTTTTCTTTAAAATATATACTTTTTAACCAAAATTTCATTGATTTGAATTTTTTAATCGCTTTTTTACATTCATTGGAACGGAAAGCGTAAAAAATTTTTCACAGGAGATTCACGATTGTTTTTTTTCCTCTTCGGAGGAATTTCATGTGAACAAAAATTCCAATTGTTATTCACGATAGGGTGAATGTCATTAAATTACCCCCGTTTTCAGCTTTGCAACTTTGGGCTCGTCATAAAATCAGATAAGTTGATATACATACATATGTACTTAAGGGCACAAAAGCGTATAAACTCCCTGCCTATGGGATAATTACAGTACTCGTTTTTTTATTTTTTTAAACTTGACACAGCAAGACAAATACTCTATTGGGGCTTGATTACAACTTGACGTTAGTTGAAGGTAGGGTTTTATCGAACAAATAAAAAGGTTTTCATTATTACAACTTTGCTTAATCTTAAGTAAGCGATAAGTTAAATGCAAGTTCAACATACCTGTTGGGATAAATTAAAATAAGTTGCAATATAAATAATAAACTTTTTATGAGTACGATAAAATCCTACCTTTTACAAATGCCAAGTTGCAATAAAGGCTCTAAAAATTGTTAAATTAAAAAAAGTTATATTCCAAGGCGAATTCATACAAGGTGGTCTTATTTTGAAAACGTTTACAACACTGTAAAATATTTTAAAGTTGTGTCAAAAATAATACAACACTGTAGTAAACAATTTAAACAAATATTTTATTTTCTTTTTAATTTTAAATTGTTTGTTTTGAAATGTAATAATTTAAAAATTTTTAATTTCATAATCTTAAGCATAAATTATAAAATTTAGTAAACATTCCCCAGAACCACATGAACCAAGGCGAATTCATACGCATGAACGGTATATCATTTTGACACAAGGTTAGTAATCAGCTGTTACTTAAGTAGCAAGATAAGGTCACCTGGTGTAAATTCGCCTTGTTATATTCGAAGTTTTCATTCCAAAGCAGGGTTATCGTTTGAAATTCTCTAAGAATAACAAAAATAGGATTTTTCGAAAAAAGGGTCACAAAAGGGGTATTTCAAAGTAAAAAGGGTCAGTTTTTTTGCAAGCAGAATTTACTAATAAAGCGGTCGCAAAATAGGGCATTTAAAAAACCACAACTAAGTTTTCTTTAAACAAAATAAATTAATATTTCAGCAAGCATTGTTCAAAAAATTTAAATTTGTTTCTTAATTAAAATTTAATGTTTTGCAATGTTTAACAATAGTGTACTAACTCAAAATTTTTATTGTTTCAATTTTTCAAAAAAAAAAAAAAAATCGAGATGTAATGTTCATATCTAATTGCTGTAAAAATATCGTGCAATTGTGTCTACTTTTTGGTAAAGAAACGGTGGGTTTAAAAATTAGTTTTCAAATTATTTTAATACTAAATTAAAAATGGTTTTGCTTATACTAAAAATTTCGAGTTAATAATACAGCATTGTTGAACAATAACGAGATATGAGTAATGTGATAAGGAAAATGTTACTTTAAATTTGTACTTTACTAGGTATCGAATAATTAATAACGAAATCGTAAAAAAGTCTAAGCAAAAACTTTTACGCGTACTTACTACTTTTTAAGAAAGTGCATTATATGTATATTTCGTTATTTTATCTTCACCTGAAGTTCATTCTTACAGATCAATTTCGAACAAACTTAAATACCAAAGTCTGTTCCAAAGTTTATTTTTAAGCAATGCTAATTTCGAAAACACTCGTTTAGCTGAAGCCATGTGAAGGTAATATAAATGCAACGAATTTATTTAAATTCGAGTAAATATTATCGTGAAATCTAGCTTCATTTAGCTTCATACGTTTTACCATTTTTTTAAAACTTAAATTCGTTAACAAAAGCCTCTGCATTAAAAATTACGTCTTGAATTCGGAAACAATTTCAAGACAATGTCACGAATTGATTTAAAATAATTCATAAGTGCGCTTTAAAAAACAGGCATACAAGTGGCAAGGGCCTCTGAAATTATTAGATTTATTTTGGAATCAAAGGTTAACACAATTCTTCCCAGGCCCATAAACTAAAAACTTAAATAAAAAAAATATTAAAAATGTATAACAAATTGTCTTGTATTAATAAATCTTAAAAATAAATAAAAAAACTTTCGCTATAGGTATTTTTATGATACCTATAAAAAATTAACAAACAGACTTTTAATTGAACATACATAGGTATGTAACCAAACGGCATCACTGATGTACATACATACCTACATATACCTAGTCAACTTTAATACTTTATTTAACAAAAACATCAAAGAAATAAATTATTCGTTTACTTACCCTTTTAATTTTAAGTTTACATCACGTTAAAAGAAATCAGTATTCCCAATTTTGCTAAATTTCCACTATGGTTAATCAATTCTCATATGTAAACAAACCGGCCACTTTTTATCTCTTTCTTATGTTTGCTCTTATATTATTATAAATTGCTTTTGGTTTTAATAGTAACAAAAGCAAACACTTGCACTTGCTTATTGCATTGCCTTTCATTTTGCAAAAAAAAACACTACGAAAGAAATGTAAACAAACGCACATTTACTAACACGCATACGAAAATAACAACAACAAAAGCTTAAGATGATAACTTTTTTTTTTGGACAAACTTTAATTGAAATTCACTTAAATTTTATTAATTATTTTAAGTTTTTTGCTTTTAATTTGTTATTAACATATTATTAACACTTTAAGCTACATTTATATACAAATTTTTATTTATTTAAACACTTTTAAACCATTTAAAACTGGATTTTAATTAGCTTGCATTATATTTAATGCGTAAGTTAAGAATTCTGCCAACAAACTGATAAAAAAAAGAAAAAGGCGCATTTAGTTGGATGGAAAGAGAGTTGCCAGTAAGTTTTTGTCTTCATTAAAAGGGATCCATAGAAAATAAGTGGTTTCAAAGCGATATTAAAACAAATTCATTGAATATGAAATTGTTTGTAAATAAACACAAACGTTCGCATAGAATTTTATATTGAACTTATTAAAACTTATTAAAAATTAGTGTTTTTCATACAAATTTTTTATGCGAACGTTAACGTTCAAAATTATTGAGCTGGCAGTACCTATGTTCTTTTAATTTCAATACCATTTTTTTATTATTGCACTAAATTGTAGCACACTTTCGGGCGCAAATTATTATCAAGCTAGGCAGTACTGCCATATTCATAAAAACTAGTATGTAAAATTGTATATCGAGTATTAAAGGCAATTTTCAAAAATGGGTCTTAAACAAAAGCCATAATTTATTGTGGGACCATCCAAAGAAAATATTGATAATTTTTCAAATATGTAATTTGAACAGGGTGATCTAAAAGTTTTCATGGGGTTAAACCGTTATAAGGCTGAATAAGTTTGTCATTTATATCTTTGTTTTTTTTAAGATTATCAAATAGGTATACAAAACTGAAATTTTTTCACAAATTGTGGAAAATAATGTCATTTAAATGACCCCCGTTTTCAGCTTCGCAATTATGGGCTCGTCATAAAATCAGATCAGTTGATATTTTATTTTTTTAAACTTGACACTCTTTGAATTCATTCCAAAACATTGCAAATATAAATATTATAAGATTTCTTTTGGAATCATATACACAATTTCTTCCCAGGCTCAGGCCCATAAACTAAAAACTTAAACCAAAAAAATTATATAAAAATTTATAAAAAATTAACTTGTATTGAAAAATCTTAAAAATTAAAAAAAAATAAAAAAACTTTTACTATATTTTTATGATATAAAAAATAAACAAACATAATAAAAAAAATTAAACAAAAACACTTTTAACAAATAGAATCTGGGAATTCATTTCTCATGTTGAGTAACTTTTATTATACAAATTTTCATATTATTCGAATATGTATTTTAAGTCAAATTACAAAGCTTTTATACTTGAATAGTCTTATTCCTTCAATATTTTCCAGGAATATTTTGTATGCACTATCAGACTTTTTGTTTGTATATTTCTGTTAAAAGCTTTTGAGGATTGTACTTAGAATACACATTCGAATAATATGAAAATTTTTAAAAATACTTTTAATTAAACAAATTTCAATAAAACCGTGGTACTTATTATACTATGAAAAAAACGTTTTTGTAAAAACTTATGTCAAACTTTTAATTATCTTACAAATTCATACCATATTATTAATTTTTTTAAAAAGCTTTAAAATTTTATTTTTGCATGATAACAGTTGAATAAAACAAAAGCTGAATTCTTAAAAACTGCAAGTATTATTTTAAACTAAGCAACCCCTTTCCGGGAAATCTCTTTTGGTTTTCTCCTTACTGCTGAGTACTAAATAAATAACTCAACATAGAGGGCTGAACATTAAATTTAATATGAGCCTCTTCCCATTTTGTGTGCACCAACTTTTGTAATGGAGTATTAACGATTGGTTCTTCTTTTCCACCTTCATCCTTATTACTATCCTCCTTCGAGGGTCTTGCAGATAATGAGGTACTTTCAGTAGAACCTTGTTGACTTTCCAACATGCCAGCCGCTTGTTCATTGTAAAAACGATTGTCGATTGTCATGGCTATTTCTCGACCCGAACAGCTGTAGTAGAAGAGATCGAAACGTGATTCTGCATGATAATTACGCAAAAGGTCAGCATTTTTATTAAACATAACACCATAATGGCCAGCACATAAGGTAATCCATATGGGATAGTTAGGAGTTTTAAGCCGTGAACCAGGTTGACGAGCCACAGCCGAATTTAGTTGACCGCTTTCATTCTCCCAAAGCAATAAGCCAATAGCGCAACGTTTTAAAATGCCATACTGGGGAGATGCCTGTAAAAATAACAAAATTAAATATACGAAGAAGTATTTAAAGCAGTGTTCGAAAATAAACAGTATGTACATTATTTAGCTTTCGGCTCACACACCCAAGAACGATATGTATTTTTTTTAATGATTGTGTACACGAATCCAACCCTTAATACCGTTCGAACCTATTTTCAAGAAAGAGCCGAACATTATATGTACATATATTGTTCTGTTTTTCGTTAAAAAGCAGAACAATTGCAGTGATACTGTAGATAAAAATTATATTTTAATGTTCAATAGTGTTTCTTTTTTTAAGGTTGATAAAGAAATGAACAAAAAAAAAATTTAAGCAACGACCGCAGCACGAACAGCTTGTGTGTGTATTGTGTATATGTTTTGTTTGTCTAAAATTATTTTGTTGGCTTTTTGTTTTTTTTTCGTATGTGTATTTTGTTTTGTAAAAAAATTTTGGTTTTGTTACCAGCCAAAAGGGACGAGCATTAATGAGCTCAAACGAACACAATGAAGTTTGTGGATTAAAAAAAGAACCGAACGGAATTAAATGTTCTCATCCTTTGTTAAGTTTGATAAAAACAGTATTATTTTAGTCTTTGAAAGATGACTAACAGGGAAACGTTATTTGTTTTAATGATTTTCTACACAAACACTATTAGCGTTTGTATTTTCCACAAATCTACCGAACCGAACACTAAGGAGCGATATTTAGTGTTTATTTTCGAACATTGATTTAAAAGCTTTTTTCTACTGTAGTTCGTGTGTAAAAAATATACAGGAGCAAATCACCATGGGAGGAAGGGTAACATATAATTCGAATGGATAGAAAGAGTTTTCAAATCTCTTCGTATTCCATTCAAAAATGTGTTTTTTCGAATAGAATTTCATGGTTATCTTCCTGATTTAATACATTTCAAATTCACAATGTTATTCGGGTTACAAACAACACTTTTCAATTTCTACACTCCAAAAAATCCATGTTACACTTTACGAAAGAAACTTTCGTAGCTACTTTTTTTGTACGATTTACAAAAGTTGCGTATGTGATACGAAAACAAGTTTACTCTACCATTTTTTGCTTTGTTTATCGAAGCTAAGAACATATTTTGTAGTAAATCCATCAAAAACGTGACTGGTAAATTTATCAAACTTTAGCTTTATTTTTAACAATTTCTATTGATTTACTAAAGTTTATTTGTAAGAAGATAATTATATAATGTGATTAAGAAACTGTTAAATAACGTTTGATCTAGCCAAACGCTTTGCAAAAGCAAATATTTTCGTAGGTCCTAAAAAAAACGGTACATGAATTTCTGTAGAAAGTAACAACAAAATTACAAAATATTTATGACTTTCTTTTTTGCTTTTAATGCAATTCTTTGGAGTTGCGTTGCGTTTAACATAATTGGGGACTTAATAAAACTAGTGGTTACGTTCAGGACGTCAAATATTTAATAGGTGTGAACAGAGCTTAAGTATTTTATATTTAATAATGTGTTCTTTCAAAACGAATTACAAAGTACCCGTTCTAACTAAAAAAAACTTTGTATACGCTCAAGTTTTGAAATGAATATTATGTATGGGCATTTCCGCAGAAAAGTATAAGTTTTGTCGCGTTACGCCACTATGCATTTTAAATTGTTTAACAAAGAATAATTTGTGTATTATTTACTTTTTCTAATTTTGTTGTAAAACGCAACTACCTATACATTTAGTGAAAAATAGGAAATATTTTAACACCATGGTTCTAAAATACAAGCTTTATTGCTTGGCGGCTTAACGCGACAAAAAGTTAGCTTTCTGTGGAAGTGCTTTTAAATTTAATAAAATTGACTCATACAGTTGGCATCAATCATCCTTACCTACACAACATAAACAATAGAATTCGAGTTTTAAATCACAACTATAATTTCTTTTTTTTCAAGCAATTCTAAATTAAAACAACAAAAGCTAGAAAATATTTTTCACACTCACATAACTATTTTCATCTCCGACATTTATGACACCATTATGGATATAAGGTGTAGCTCGACCGGTAAGTAAAAGTGTTACTATCATAAGAGATCCCTCCTCATTATTGCTCATCGTTAAAGGTACAATCTTGGTGGAGTCAAGGTCACTGCGTACCCTTTAAGGAAAGTAAAGTAAAAAAACAAAAATTCAAAATGTTGACTCCTGAAAAAAGTTGTGGAAATTTATAAAAAAAGTCTTTTAATATAATTAGCAACGAGGTCTATCTCTTCAACTTTCTTTCTCTCTCTCTCGCTTTCTTTCTTAAAAGTTAGTTTATCTGGTGCCAAGTCAACTTAGCACTCTCACCCAAAGACCAATATGGTCAATTGTGACCCTTTAATTAGTAGAAGAAGTAGTGGATGATAAATACCGGACCTAAAAAAAAGGTACCCTACTCAACAAAATATCTGTGGCATTTTGACAAAACATCTTAAGTCAAATTTAAAAAGTTGAAAAAATGTCATTAATCGTTCGAATTTTCATTCAAAAAACATTTTTGTTTACTTTTTTATAATTTTGTATTATAAACGAAATTTTTCTGTAATTTTGGTTTTTTTTTATAAAAATGATTTTGTCACCTAGTTTTTTTTAAACTTTTTTGCTATCTTATCTCGACTTAAGATGTTTTGTCAAAATGCGTCAGATATGTAGTATGTGTAACTCTGTCCTCAATCGCCTGTTATACAGCCAATTCATTTTAATTACGAATCCGTCAGATTCTCGAGCCCACAGCCCGAGAAACTTAAAAATCAAAAACAATCAGATACATCTTCTTTCTATACATATGTATGTATTTTAAAAACGTTTAAATCATTACCAAAAGTTTTTAAATACATTAAGGCAATTCATGAAGTGCTCTATTGTGTCATATTGGTTGTACATGCAATAATTTTATTCATTTAACATTCATATTAATTTAGCATTCATGAAATTATAGCAAATACAACCAATATGACACAATAGAACACTTTGTGAATTGCCTAATAAAATGTTCTGCCAACCAAATATGAATAGATTTAAATTAAAAAAAAGCATGTTCACTATTTTTTAATGCATATGAAAAACATATGCATATTAATTAGAACAAAGAAATTTCACTTACTTGCCCAATGTACGAGTTAAAACAGCACTATACAAAAACAACAAAGTACCAGGAGTATCTTCTTCAGTAAACTAAAACATAAAATATGTTTAAAGAAAAAATCTTTTAACGAAATAAAAAATACTCACAATTTTAAAATATCTCTTAAGAAAGAACTCCAATTCCTCATTGGGATTCAAATTAAAAATATAAAGCTAAAGTCAAATTAAACAATGTTCATATGTTTATCACAAGAATAATTTCTTACATAACTTTTAAAGAATCTCAAAATATGTACCTTTTCAGTTATTCCGTCATGAAAATATGTAGCACTATGTTCCACAAAACACTCATCATCGGGTGAGGGTAAAACCAATACAACTTTAGACCTATCCGCTATGGAACGTAAAATTTCCAATAAAGCAAAAAGTAACGATTCTCGTTGCAAATCGGTTGAGGGTTGTAGAGGACTTTAAAAAGAAGTTATGTAATAAAAATATTTTCACTTTACAAATAATAAAAATAAATAAAAACTTACTCAGCCATTGCTGCAGCTCTAGATAATTTCCGACCAAATAGTAGATGTTTTAAAATGAAACCCTGAACTACGGACAAGAGACCCCTCGTAGCATTACGTGGTGACCTTAAGCCATAGAGAAATTCTTCTTTAACCGAACCAAAACTAAAAGGAGTTTGTGTCCATTCGGCTCTCATTGGTATAGCAGAGGTACCAAATACTAATTGCCTTAATTCCTTTTCATATAGAGTTTAAGTTTAGCTTTTAAAGTATACTGTGGTTGCGTTACTTACCACAGCCAATTCTGGTGTTATGGGAGTACCACCAAGTTGTTTAAATTGTGCTGTCATCTTTTTTATATTCTGTCTTTTTAGCTAAAACGTCTGCTGTCTTTGCCGGAATTATTCTGAATAATTTCATTTACAGCTCTCACTTTACCATGTTAACTTTCTAACAATTCATTTCCGTTTTAAATCTTTCTATTCTTTTTATTCACACCCACTTTGTGCTTGTTTTATTATATTTGCATATTTTAGTTTTTTTTTATTTTAATTCAATATTGATATGGGGCTATTACTTATTGCACTTGAATTTTGCTTTAAATATAGTTACATATCAACATTTATACTAAATCTAATGTGCATATATGAACCTGTCAATCAAGCGTTATGATTTTCTTTTTTTTGAAATTTAATTTTACTGTGTTTTTAGGTTTCAAGTTTTAAATGATTTTCAATTGCACACAAAAAATAACTAAATTTTACATGCAACAAGGGAAGTGTGAAGTACTTTGTATGTGTTTAAAGGATTGTTTGTTTCTTATATTACTTGCAATAGTTTATTGTGTTATTAGTTCAAGTACAGTTAAAATATGGCCCATAGTTCTTACGAACAAGTCATCAAATTTAAAAAAAGGTTTATAACAAACATAAAATTAAACTATAGCAAGTCTGAAGTTAAAAATTTTTTTTCACTTCTCCCATTTTTACAATTGAATTTAAATGGGACAAATGGAAGAAGCGAAAAAAACTCTTAGAGGATTATTATTCATAATTGAGTTGTTTATTTACTTTAAGCATAATATAATTATGATGTATCTAACATTTAAGTTAAGATATTCACAAGAAATTATTTAATGCTGCTAAAACATTTTGCTCATTGTGATAATTTTATTTCCGATCAATACTCAAGGTCAAATAACACTCAAATCGATGCTATATATAAAAGCAAACAATTTGCAGTTATTGGCTGAATGTTTCCGTTCCATATAATCAATGGCTTAATATTTTCTTTTTATTTCATTTTACTGGCATTTAAAATTTTAATACTTACCTCAAGGTTTGTTATAAAACGGTGCATCTTGAACATCTCAACAGATTTTGATTGAATTCGACTTAATATCAGGTAAAATTCAAAATTTCCTAAATGACATAAATATATTTTTTTATTTAATAATTCATAAGTCTTATATAAAGTGTTATATCGTATAATAAAATTGTTCTTCTCCTGCTCCCATTACCATATAATTCTTTGTGGCTCCTTAAAGTCTTTCCATTTAATTTCCTTTGTCAAAAATATATAAAACGTCAAAGCATTAAGAACAACATAGAAACCCAATTCTAGCCACTGAGCTAAACGATTTTTTGTATTTGGTTTTAAATTTAAACGGAATAAGACAAAGGGTATTAAAAAATATCTAATTTCCAACAAGCGTTGAAAACATAAAACCAAAAATATGGCTGACCAAAACATAATCTTAATGGAAAAACGTAAATGCTTTAGACCTTGATGGATAAACATTAAAGCTATCGTATAAATGGGGCACATGGCATAACGGAACCAAGAATAACGGTTATAGAAACGATGCCATATATAAAAAATGTAATGACGATTGTCAGCCAATAAATAGGGATGCACTAAAGTATTCCATTTAACGATTAAAATAAAAACGCCAGTTAGAAAAATAAACACTAGTTTATCTTCTAATATAAGTTTAAGCACAGAGCGCAATTGGCATAAGGTATTGGAGACGGCAAAAATTAGGCAGAACACTGAAAAATAGAATACCTGTAAGGAGAGAAAATAGATGTGATATACATACATATAAGATTGCTTTAATGGATAAGTAATTGTAACATTTTTTTTAATATCGTTCTACCTGTGGTATATGCAAAGTGACTTCATGCGCACGCTTATCGCCCAAAACTATAGAACCATTTAAAAATACAAACCCTATAAAGGGCAGAATTATAATCATATAAAAACAGCCCTTTTTCATGGTATGCCAAACACATTTTAGTAATAGGTTAAAGTTAGTCACTATTTCCAAGAGTACCTTAAATGAAAAAAAAACAAAACTTATATTTTAATAAAACATTAAAGTGTGTAATAAAGATAAAATGTTTTACTAAATAACTATATTCACTTTACAAGCAGAAACTAGCAACGAGAGAGTAAATTAAAAATTTACAAAAATTTTCTCCTAATATCGCAAAAAAATAAAAAAGTAAATCAACGCTTTACCAGCAAAAACTAGCAAGTTATGCATATCAACACTGTTCAGCAGTAGGATACGAGACTATTTCTTAACTATTTGTGCAAGATAATTGTTCCTATATTGTAGAAAAATAAATATTTCATGTTATTGTAAAAATTTTAATTTAAAAATTATAAAAACTATTTTTGTTTTGTAAACAAAAACATGAATAACTTAGCTATGTACCTAAACCAGAGCGGCAAGCGTTTTTTTAAACATGAAAATACTATTTCCAATACATTTTCAATGAAATAAAACGACCAAGCGATCTGTCAAATAAGATTTCCCAGCCGGTGGTGTTAAATTCGCGTTCTAACGTTTTGTTTTGTATGAACTGTGTGAAAATGAAAAGTTTTGACATAAAACTGACGCTTGCCGCTCTTATTTAGGTAGCTCATTAATTCTTGCAATTAAAAATTTTACTATCGGAAACAAGGCGATTTCATTTTTCAGGTGGCGTTGAAAGCACAGCTGTGCTACTTTTTTTCTTAATTTTGACATATTGGCCAATGAAAGCAACAAAAAAATACATTGTTGTGTTTTTGGTGTTGTTAATTGTTGTAGTATCGACACCACCGTTTACATGAATTCGCCTTGATTAGAAATTTTCAATAAAATTTTTGTCTCTCAAATTTGTATGCTTTTTTCCATCTCTCGTTGCAAGTTTTTCGAGTACGGGAACACTTTCTAGTAACAATTATTGATAATAAGCAATCATTTGCTGTAAATTTGTATTGGGCAAAATCTTTCATTTATGTGAATCTTTCATTCTAATTCAGAAAGGTTAAGTGGATGAATTCTTTCTTTTCTTTCACCTTTCTGAATGGCACACAGCGTTCAGAATGAAGTGTCTATCTCTTTTTAGGAATGTTTAAAATGATGTTATACAAAAAGTTTTTGTAGTTGTTGTATGTAAAAAAAAAATATCATTCGTCAAAAAAGAATGTAAAAAAATTTATTTCAATAAAAGACTTATAGAAGAGAAATATCATAACAAGATATAAAACAGATATATGAAAGAAAAACTATGAAAGAAAGTACAGACATATTTCATTCTTTCACTTAAAAGAATCTTTCAGCTGAAGTAATTCATTCATGAACGACACAAGCCTACTGTAAATGAACACACCTATTATTAAGAGAAAACCGACATTGTAGTTATCAGGGACTGCAAATTACGAATATTTTTCAAATCTAAATGTAAAATTAATTCTAACAAGATACTTAAAAAAAACAACAAAATTGAATCGAAAAAGTCTCTTAAGAATTTGTCTGTCTTATTAATGAAATGGTACAAAAATTCTATCCTTTCTCGAGGAATTTCATGCCATGTATTTTTTTCTCTCTGGAACCAATGGTAGGCTGTGTGTTGACACATCCTTAATTGAGACCAAGGCGAATTCATTACAGGTAATCTGGGTACTACAACAAGTAGAACTTGTCCAAACCCCAAAGCAATTTGTTTTTGTAAAATTATTGTACAATGTCAAACCCGAAACAAAACAGAAACAAAGATACTAAACAAAATTTTGACATTCAACAATTTTAAAGCTTATAAAAAAAGTTATCAGCAGGAATTTTAAGACCATCTGTAATGAATTCGCATTGATTGAGACATAAGATTTCGTAAAATACAACAAACTAGAGTTCTATGTGCGGCTGTGACGAATCTTTGAAACCCTCCACCGACAGCTCAAATATTTCAGGAGTGATATCTATTTATTATTAATTTATCTTTATAAAAACAGACATCAGCATTAAAATTGGTTGCGGTTTAGACCTACATATATAAAATTATTGGCCGACAATCAGAAAGTTTTAATTAAAATATCATCATTCGTAACAGTTTAAGCCAAACTGAAATGATTTACAGGAGGGGCATTTATATTGGAGCCATCGTAAGTTATTAACCAATCATCCCAAAATTCAGCAGAATGATTTCTGGTGTTAAAAAACATAAATTTCAATAGAGCGGTGAAAATAGTTTAAGCGTTTACAGTGAATTTCAGAAGGCTGCTAAATATGGGATCAAAGGTATATTATGGACCGTACATCACATAATTGCATGACATTTTTTCTGGCCATAGACGCTAAGTTGGAAGAAATTTTACCGCCATATCTATACATAACTGCAACGTTTCAGGCGTATTTAATTAATTTACCAGATTGGGCTGTATGTATATGGGGCCTGAACTAAATTATGGACCGGTCATCACTGTGATCAGCCTCGCTTTTTCTATCATAACAACAAATTTATGGATGTTAACCCTTCTTATATATTTATTTTACTTAGGGCCATTATTACAACTTGCCAATAGTTAAAAGTCGGATTTTGTTGGACCGATAAATAGCTTTGCATTATTACAACTTCCATTTTTTATTGCTGTTATTTTCAATAATAATAATATTTAATAGATGAAAACATAATAAATGAAGGTTTTATAATGCAAAGCTATTTATCGGTCCGACAAAATCCGACTTTTAACTATTGGCAAGTTGTAATAATGGCCCATACTCTTTTTGATATTATATTTCATTCAAAAATAAACTTTTAACAATTAAAAAAATTTTTGATATTATTCTTTAATAAATTATTTAAGCTTAAGGTCACTTTTTATAAAAATTGATTAAAATGTTTTTATTTTCAATATTTCGATTTCCGTTGGAAATCTTCTTCAGGAAATTTTTTTTTTTAATAATTTAATAAAGAATAATCAGGGGTGTGCTGGAAATCGCAAACGTAAAACGCAAGAATTTAAAACGTTGGTTTTTAATAAGATTTCTGTAATAAAAGAATTTTATGACAAATATTAAACAAATATTTTCCTCTTAAACAGGATTTTAAACCAAAAATTATAAGAATTAGGTTTAAAATTTATTAAAAACAACTTCTAAATTCTTGCGTTTTGCGTTTGCGATTTCCAGCACACCCCTGAATATTTAATAAAAAAGGTCGAAGAAATAGGATTATAATTTCCTAAAAATTTTTGAGTAAAACAATAAAAGTCTTGATCAAAATATCGAATTATCCATACTTACTTTAGGTTTATACAGTTTCACATCCTGGGTCTTAATTTTTTTAAACTCAGCATAATTTTTGGCCAATATATCTAAAGTTGTAGTACCAAAAGCCATACCAATCCATACAACATTAGTTTGGCGCATTAGAACACTAGCGGCAGCTAAATTTTTTTTTTTTATTTTTATTCTGTTCTTAAATTTATAAAAGTTGATTGATTTACCATAAACCGAGGCCTGCAAATGCTGTTCCTTTTGCCAGTTCATATAAAACAATAGTACAGCAGTCATTGACAAAGTGTCTGTGTAGTACAAATGCGAAAAGAAGTATAAAGGGGGCAATGCTGATATAGTGAATGCATCTAGTGCGGCTAAAGACGATTGTATATTATCCAAATTCTTCCGTCTTATTTTATATAATAAAACAACATTAATTGCGGCAGCTGCTAGTGATATAAGTCTTAAGCCTAGTACTGAGCAAAAATCCAAGGGGTTCAATATCAAGGAAAACAGATATAGTCCTGGAAATGTAGTAATTTTGGAGTCCCACTAAAGAAATTTATTTTTTTTATATGCTGGGAATTTTTACTTAAAAAATAAATTTACTTACTATTTCAAACCTTTTATTACAAAAATGTAGTCCTTGTCTTAAATGGAACTCTTCATCTATGACCATTTGTGTGGTGGCATACACTCGTAAAAACAAAGGCAAAGAATAGGCCAAAAACAATAATGGCAATAATATGGGCCATATATAAGTTTGCATATTTTTCAATTTAATTTATTTTTAAATATTTTAATGTTTTGCGGGATTAAAAATAACTCAGCCGGCTTTTTATAATTCTTTTAAGGTCAAACATACGTGTATTAATTTTTTGTTTATGGCTTCTTCTTCTTCACGGATAACAGCAATCACTCAGAACGATAACAAGAGATGAGTCAGGATCCACACGCGTCAGCTTTTGCTGCATAATATCTTCATATTCCCTTTTAAAGTATAATTTTGCTTTATTCGTCACTTTTTGTGCAATGAAGCAAATTTCCAATGCAAAAGTAAAAATATTTGTGTTTGTAACTGTTATGCTGCATGTTCTATACAAAGGATGTAGATGTTTCGTGTGGAAAATCGGTAATCACCCTACGAAGTCCGGTCTTTTTTTACATCATTAACCATAAAACTCAAAAGTTGATATCGTGTGAACCGCCACTAATTTATGGTGGCACTCAGATACAATGATAGCACAGGGCTGCTATTGATTAATAACAGTGGTTACACAGTGTAACTTTTTTTTTGTAAAATTCAAAGTAAAATTTGTTTTAAATCCTAACTTTCATATTGAAAAATTTATTATTTTGCTTTATTGTCATTTTTTATTTTTTTTAAATATTATTCAAGGCGAATTAACTACATGTGGTGTCGAAACGCCTTCTGATTTTGACAGTTCGAGCCTATTTGTTTTGATTTGTTAGTGTTTTGCTAAGAATGGTTGACATTTCGAGCCGTGAACACAATGCAATGCAAAACCCCCTATGTTGTTTCTGTTGTTTTGGGATTGTTGTAGTTGCGACACCACCTGTAGTTGAATTCGCCTTGATATTATTCAAAGATTATTTACCTGACTTTTCTATATTTCCAAATAAATTTCTGAGCAATTTTGAAAACTTAAAAAAAATAATGTTTTACTTTATTCAAAAGTATATTGGTAAATACAAAACTCAATGCTTTAAAAACAAAAAAAAAACATACTTTTTTAAACTTAATATATTAAAAACTATACATATTTTATTTATGTATACACACATATAAAAAAACATAAAAATGTAAAACTTAAATTATTATAAAGACATTTTTTTTAAACAATTTAAAATAAATCTTATTTACTTATTTATACATCTATAAATCATTGGAGCCGAACGATCATTTGTGGTTGTATGTCTCAATTTAACCGTGGCGAATTGTGAAGCACTTCATTTTTAAGAAAATAAAACAGTTTTTTAATAATTTTGAAAAAATTCTAAAAAAAACATTTATATACAATAAAAATTAAAAATATTAGCATACATTGTAATTTATTAAAGAAAAGGGAAACATATTTAGCTTACTTTTCAAATTTAATTTTTATTTTAATATTTAAAAAATTAACTAAAAATCTAACAATCTATAACGATCGGCACCACCCTTGCTATAAGAAATATAAGAAAAATACAACAATATACATTTAAATAAAAATTATTCAAGGGAAGACTATTTATAAGAAAACAGATGACAAAAATTGTGAAGCATATGTTAAACTGATAAATTAAGAAATTTAAAATGAAATGTTTGTTGTTATTTACATTTAATTGAATTGTTAAAAATTGAAACTTCTATATGTATAAAAAGCTTAGGCATATATTTTTATTTCTAACTCCCTTCTTTGCTTATAAATTTTAACCAAGGTGAATTCATACAAGGTGGTCTTATTTTGAAAACGTTTACAACACTGTAAACTATTTTAACGTTGTGTCAAAAATAACGCATTACAGTAGTAAACAATTTAAACAAATATTTCATTTTCTTTGTAATTTTAAATAGTTTATTTTGAAATTTAATGATTTAAAAAAATTTTAAAATTCATTATTTTAAGCGAAACTAATAAAATTTATTAAATATTCTCCAGAACCACATGAACGGTATAACATTTTGACACAAGGTTAGTAATCAGCTGTTGCTTACGTAGCAAGATAAGGTCAATTGGTATAAATTCGCCTTGATTTTCACCTTTATTATTTTAGTATGAACTTAATAACTCCCTTCTCTGTTGTTGCAGTTTATACAGAGCTGTTTGTTCTTGTCACTAGCGTTGCATTTAAAGTAAGAGGTGGACTTGGAATTTCTTCAAAAAAGGAATCTTAATTTTCTTATAAATCCCCTACATTTTACCTAAATACGCGGCCTTTACAAAATATTGACTTTAACAATAATTTATATAAAAAACTCTTTACAAAATCTAAATTTTCTTTAAAAGAAAATTTGAATAAAATTTTGTTTAAAAAAAATATATATTCTTTTTTGAAACTAATTTCTTGAACTCTCTTCCTATTTTCCTTTAATTTAAAACAATTTCTTCTCCCGTAAGAAAAAGTTGAGAGTTGGCCCGAAATGTCTTACCAAACCCCTTTATTTTCGAACTAAAACTATTTCATTTTATTATTTTTTGTTTGTTGCTGTTGATGTTGTGGCTGCTGATCCTGTTGATCCCAGAAATCATACCAGGGTCCATAAGTTTTACCATAATGTTTATCTCTTTCATTAGTTGCACTTAGAGATTTTTGTTGCGTTGAACTGTTAGTATTTCTTTCCAAAGTCATGCTAGACATATTAGAGGACTTCATAAGCCTGGTTCTGGGCAAAATGGTGGCTGTTGGTGTGTTTAGGGAAGTATTTGATTGTCTGGTTAAAGTGGAATCATTATAACGCATTTGCTCCTGTTGCTGTTGATGATCATACGACTTGGAAGAACGGTTTCTTTCTGAATCTTCATTAGCTCTTCTTTCACTACGCTCCGATCTCTCAGATTTCTTCTTTGTATTCATGGTATTGTTAATATTTGTCATATTGCTGCTATTATTCATATTGGAGTTTGTGGATGCTCTAAAAGTTTGAAATTCCATCTGATGTTCTTGCATTTGCATAGCCCGTCTTTGTTTTTCATCTCTTCTCACCAAATGATCATTAATTACAATACAATCATAAGGATCAGAACTTGTGGATTTGATTTCTGGATCATCTGAATCATCTTCGCTGGTATAATATTGCTTTAAAATGTCTTTGCGTTTGACGGTTTTCATGATAATGCCTCCACTATTGCCATTGTTGTCGAAAAAATTGTTAACATCACTCATTTTTAAAGTGCCATTATCCAACTCACTTTCTCCCGCTTCACTTTCGGTGGAAGGAAACATGTCTGCTTGCTTAATATTGCGACTTTGGCCATTCATATTTTTTGTTTGAACCACATTATGGGGATTCTTTTGTATGTCATAAGATTTCTTGTGATTGGATGACTGGCCTCGATTGCCCAAAGAATTTTGCTTTTTATTTTCCATCATACTATTACGATTAATGGTATTTTCTCTATATTCTTTTTGATTTCTTTTAATTGTACTCAATCTTTCAGATTCTGTGGGATTTTCTATATCTATTTCAATAGTTTTCATGATCTTCATTCTTGACTTGGGCGTAAAATTGTTATTAGTATTGCGTTGCATCATCGGTTCTCTTACCATGGGTGTCAAGCCATAAATGTTTTCATCGTCTTCATACATTTCCAAGCTAGTAACACTATCTTTTCTTGCTCTTCCTTCCTCAACCAAATGTTTTTCTTGTGAGGAAGTGGAATTATTGGAATTGCTCTTGTTCAAAGCATCATTTCCCTCCATTTCACGTTCGCTTTCCATTTTGCTGCTCGTAGTACGGTAACCCTCATCCCTGAGCTCATCCATATTGGGAGCAGCAACCAAATCACGATGTTGCCACAAAGACATGCCCGCCAAAATGTCATCATGCCGTCCTCCGAATTTCCAAAAAGATTTAGTTCTTTTAATACCTCCTGAAGAAGCCTGAAGTATTTCATCGTCACTAGCTATTAAGTCGTAGCGCATTTTGGCTGAATTACGATTTAAAGTTTTCAAACTTTTATCATCAATCTGGCTGTCTACACTGCTGCGGAAATTACGATTTAAAGTCCAAGAAGCAATTTCACGATTGGTGGAAATATGGGTATTGGTATCAGCTCTACGTCTAAGGTTAGGTTTTTCAAGTTTTAGGGGTTTTAACGATTTTTTAGCATTTAAATGGGAGCAATGATATTGAACACACAAAATAATGGTGGGCAAAATATTTATATGAAAGTAAACATTAAAAAGAAAGAAAAAAAAACAACGAAAAAAATGGCAAATTAAATTAAAACCAAACAAAAAAAACTCCAAGGATAGTAGTAACAAATAAAAAGTTATTTACAGATGTTTAAAGAAATGCAAATTGAAATATTTACCGTATAGGCACTCGACTGGTTTGTTCCTCATCTGAATAATCTATCTCGGGTTGTGGCGGCGGTTCATTGGCAAAACCGCTGTCATTGCTGCTGTGCAAAGAAGTCTTAGCAGCAGCGGCTGGTTTCAATTGATTCATGGATGATTGCTGTCGTGTTAAAAATAAACGATTCTTCAATTAGAAACAAACCAATTCGATTTCTAGACAGGGGTTCTATGGGATGCTATAAAAACTCACTTGTATTATCTGATTGCTATTTTGTAATTTTTTGTTGCGTCTTTCAATGGCTGATTGGCTGCCATTGGGAGCACAAAAACTTTGTGAAGAATTTAACATACGTGCAGAGTTTTGAGCCGAAGGTACTGGAGCCGGTAGAGTGGGTGGAGGACCTGGTCTAGGATTACCGGACGTTGTAGGACGATACTGTAAAAGAAAATGTTTCTTAAATTAATATTTAACATTTCAAATACTCTATCCTTTCTACCTTCTTCTGATTCCTATAAGTATCGCCAAACATTCTAGTAGGCGATGTTTCTTCATGTCTGTCTCTTCTATAGGTCGAATCACTTTCAATTTCCTGCTGATTTTCCATATCATTGTAGTTTTCATGATAACTATTGCGCATGGCTGCAGCTTGCCTTTCGTAATGCATATTTTCATAGCGATCATTAGAACGTTCGGAACGTTCTCGTTCAGATTTTATTTTAGTTTCAGTGATAAGATCGGCATTGGTGTATGCAACAGGGAACCAGCCGAACATTTGTGTTCTTAAGTTTTCGCCGAATTGCCAACCCTTTGCTTTGCCTCCTACTAGAGCTATGCGATCGCCTTCTTCGAAAGGTAATTGATTTTCTCCGGATGGCATGTAGGCATAAAGAGCCTTAACGGTTGTACGTTGATCCCAATGGCCATGATCGGAGTGATCATTAGCTGGAAAAAAAAACATTTTTTTTTATTAATTTTACAGTATTTTGCCAATGTCCAAGATATTTCTAAGCCAAATCTACCGTGTGAATCGTTGATCTTTTTATTATACGGAACTTTACTCAAAATACTTAAACAAAGATCCACGAATTCCTGTAAATATATTAGACTTCTCCGGAAAAATTTCAATGGAATTCGTGTGTCATTCGTTGAAAACCATAGCTTTATATATGTAAATACAAATTTGGTCAGAAACTTTAATTCGCTCTTAATCAAGTTTGAATATGAATCCTTAAAAATTATGTTCCATTAGTAACTACAAATACTGGATATTTTTAGACAAATTTCCAACAAAAACCCTAAATTTGTTGTATACCAATTTTGGCTTTGAATCCAATATCATTTTATACTAAAGAAGCGTTTAGCACGCTACTTCGTTAACGCCTCCCTATCTTTCGTGGACATATTTGCCAAAGCTTATGTTTCTAGTACCAAATTGTTCATCTTATAGGTTCTCATTCACCCAGGACTCTGCCTGCACCTCTAATTTTATGTGTCTAAGCTAACTATTATATATTTAACAAAAAGTACCCCATGTATTTAGAATGGAAAAGCAAAAGAAAGAAATTTAATTTCCCGTATTTCCCCTTTTTGGTACTCTTTTTCATCCCATTGAAGTATCAAAAATTTCAATATTGTAGTGGGGGCCCATAATTTAATACGTGTATGGCAATGGATGGAAACAAATGTTTATCAAAAAAAGTACCAAAAATCGGTACTATTGCTTTTGAAAAATTTCCAAATTTGCATTTGACACTTATTTTGAACAGGTATACTAAATCTTAATCACGAAATCTTAATCTTTTTAAGAAACTTTTTCTTTGTTATAGTTTTTTTTTTTTTTTGGTATTTCTATTGACGAGTAATTTGAATTTAAAAATAAACCTTTTATTTTATTGTCTTACCAATAACCGTTGAAGTTGAATTTGAACCCGAACTATTTAAATTAAAATCAGATTTGGCACGTGGCAAAGAATTTTGTGTATACGGTATATTCGTTTCATGCAATGTCCTTATATCACCGAATGGTGCATCAACACTACGTGATTTTTTCAATTGATTCGATTGATTTGAAGCATGTGAATCATCAGAATCTTTAAGACGTTCCTATTAGAAAATAAAGCAAACAAAAAAAAAGACATTAAATAAAAAAAAACTACGTTAATGATTTTTGTTTGTTTGAATATTTTACATACCAATCTTTTATTGCCTACAAGCATAGAATTACCATCATATACCGTAGTGGGTAAAATCTCACGTGATGCAGCAATTTCTTGCCAATTTTCCAAATGATTATCAATTACCGTTTTGCCAGTTGTATGATAAGCCATCCAATGTTTTGCAATCGAACATTGACGTTCCAAAACGAAACCATAACGGCGACGTTCTTGAGTCATGGCCTGTGAAAATGTATAAAAAACGTTTTTCTCATTCATTCATTTTCAAATTTCATAAAATACTTACATTTTTAAAACTTTGCTCACAAAAAGCATCCAATTTTTTCTTTTGGTCTTCCAAAATTTGTAGGGTCTTTAAATTAAAAAAATAAAAAGGTTAAGAAATGTTCAAGAATTTATTTTGAATGTTACATTTTTACACACACCCTCAATTCCTTCTCAGTATTTTCGGGACTAGCTTTTTTCTTGCGCTGCTTTTTCATCGTTGTCACCGCCTTGTGGTACGATTCCATGCGCACTTTATGCTGTTGCATGAATTTCTTTTGTTCATGTTGCACAACTTTTGTATCCTTTTCCAAATTCGTTTCTAATGGCACTAGTAAGTCAACATAAAAGGCTTTTAGCTGGAAAATATTAACAAGAAAATCGTATTAAATGAAAGTCTTATACATAATACTAATATGCTCATAAGTGTTATACACAAAGTTAGCACTAATAAACAAAAACTATGTATAAACCTATATAAACTTATATGAAACTTATCGAGTCATTACCGTAAAAAAGAGCTTAAGCGCAAAACCGAAATTTTACAGGAGAAGGTTTTTTGATATTATTTCTTAAAAATTTTGTATGAAAGTTGTCGCTTAAGATGAAATTGTTTTTGCTATAAAATCGTAACGGTTCCTTACATGGAGCCTTCACCTGACAATTTTTTGTCATAATAAACGTCTAACTTCATATAAAAAAAAACGCTGACAAAAATATAAGAGTTTTTTTACATAGACTTTGACTTTTAGTATAGCAAAAAATTGTCCTTTGAAGACGCCAAGTTATTTGACCATGACATTTTAAGAGATGATGCAAGTGTTGGAAATAAAGTCTTTTATAAAAAAAAACCAAAATATAAAATGATGTCGCTTAAGCTTTTTGCGGTAATGAGTCGATAGCATAGCAAAAACATTGTAATAAACGTGTTACGCGCAGTTTAAATATATAATACTATTATAAATAAAACAATTATTCACTAAATATTTATAATTATAGTTGTTATACAAAAACCTCGTTTACACAGAATTCATGAAAAACTTTAAGCTGTTCTTATAAACCAAATTGTTATACATTGATGCGTTGATAAGTATGTATATGCATTCTGTTTGTTTTGCTGTGTAGCTTGTCGCATACAATTACGCTGATTCAACTTTTTGTCAGAAGTATAAAAAGGACAGACGCATAAACGCATGGTGTGGACTTTCAGCTTTTGTGCTAAAGGGGCCAATATCCAAATATTCACTTTTGAGAAAATTTAAATTAAAGTTTTTTTTATTAAAGAGTTCTAAGTGAAATTGACTAGCAAAACCTTTATGAAGCTGTTCTGGGTCAAATTATAAAGCAAAATAAAAGAAAGTAAGAAAATACACATGCAATACTCATAATAGCAAAATATTGACATTGAACCTTTAAGCACCAAGCCACAGAATTATATGTACTTGCAATATTTTGTACCAACCCTGTAGGAAACCTGCGATCAAAAGTCTAGTAAGGCGAAACTTTTGTCGATTGAATTGGTGACACTGTCAAAAAAGCGTCTACATTTTTGGCTGCCTTTGAGAAAACAAAGCAATTATTGAGAGCAGTCAAAATTCGAATTTATTTCATGAAATAATTACAAGTTCTTTTAATTTATTGAACATCATATTTTAACAAATTATGAACTTAAAAAAGCACGTATTTTGATTTAATTAACTGACTTTATTAGCTTGCGAAAATCTAGTAAAAATTACTAGTGAATCAGTGGTTTTAATATCTCCATATGGTCCCGCAAGAACTACATAGTCAATAATTCTCGGGCCAGCAGCGGATTTAAAATGACAAGCATATGCTGAATGTCTATAGCACAAAGCATTCTTTGATCTACAGTAAATCAGTAGTACTGGTGACAAAGTCAGTGTTTATTCATTATAGTTTAACTATTGACAAAATTTGTTTAGTTTTGACAAATACAAAAGATATAAGCAAAACTCTTATACGAATAAGCTGTTGTTATAAGACTTTTATTTGTTTATTTTATATAAACAATTATGGTTCTTGTTTCTAGAACTCTTTTGAACTTTAGAATAGATTTATAATTAAATAGAAAATTTAAAAATGTTACAGTTTGTTTTTTATAAGTTTTGGCTAGATTATTTTTTATTTGAAATTTTAGTTTAATTTTATTCAAATGTTAATCGAAAATTCAATTGTTTTTTCTTTATCAAATTATTTATAAATCTTACTTACAATATTCATTTGCTGTTCTTGTATTTCCTTATAAACAGTGACAACATTAAGCAAAGCCGCTCCTTTAATCAATAAAAGAAATTTTTGTTGTAAATGATTAATGCTTAGATTTGTTTCAAAGTATTTAGTAAAATAAACAAAAAGCTAAAATGGCCTACAAATGTATTTTTAGTTTTTAATTTAAAAAAAAAAAAACATAATTGCCTTTAAAAAATAAAAAAAATAAAAAAAACTATTAACTTACCAATATCGCTGGTTCCACTGTGTTGAGCATTCATGGCAATTTTAGCCAATGCTTCATTAAATAAACGAGCTGATGTTGCAGCACCTGCATTTGCATGAATATTTAGAGATAAATTATTAAGTAAATAATTTACAAAAAAAAATTTTAAATTAGTTAGTTTTTTTTTTTTTTTTTTTTTTTTTTTTTTTTTTTGTTAGAAAGAAAAAAACAACAACAGATCATATTTATTTTTATAACAAATAAAAACTATTGTAATTTTCTAAATCAATGATCTCACCATGTAATGATTTAAGATAACCCTTGCCAGCAGAGATTAATTGACGCGCACCGGGATTGAATTTCTCCAAGATGTTCTGTAAATAGACGAACATTTTTCATTATCGAATTAAAATTAAATTACAAAATTCTTTAAAATTAATCTACTAATTAATTCGACCTTAACATTTGTTCTACAAATTAAACAAAAAAGCAAACTAAACTGTCATTTCTCAGTCTGCCAAGTCCAACAAAACAAAAGACTTAAGCTGCCAACCTGCCTAATGTGAAACCGAAATAATGCAATAAAAAAACAAAAGCTACAAACAACAACACACCTTCTTTTACTAGAAAACCGCAAATATTTTTGTAAAAAAAAAATATGCAAACTCTTAAGCTTAACAAACATTTTATTATTTTTTTTTTAACAACAAAACGCATTATTTTCTGCTTTGTATTTTTTGTTTAAAGAAGTTGGAAAAAAAGAATAATTCAACATTTAAGTTTTCGGTCTTTTATTTACCAACTTATTTTATGTATCAAACTATAAAAGCCAGTTTTAGGTGAACTACAAAGAAAACCAAGCTTATATAAAATAGATGGATAAGGTTTCCTTAATCCAGCGAAGCATGAAACTATATACGTTTAAAGCACAACAGCAGCACTAAACGATAAGCGACAAAACATAAAAAAAAGATATAAATTTCAAAGAAAGGTTGTAAAGAAATATTATCTTAAAATGAAATTTAAATATTTTAAAAAAGAAAGTTTTCAAAAAATATCAAATGAATATTAAATTGCTAAAAAACAGTATGAAAATATTTTTTCAAGTAATTAGAAAATAGCCCCCTTAATAAAATTGTATAATGCCATCCAAGGCCCATTGAAAAGGTCTGCGCAAGAAGCCTGATGATCATTGTTTATGTTCTTTTTAGTTGTCAAAAGTTGTTTACATTTTGCTTACATGTGCATGTATACGTTTATGGTATGCCACACATACACGTTTTTTCATTTTGCTTTGTATATGTGGTAGTAAATGTTTGACAACTAAAAAGAATCGTTTTTTGTTTTTGTACAAGTAAGCAGACCTGATAGATGGGCCTTGATGCCATCATACTCAATGCCAAAGGGCATGTTATAATCATTCAATTATTAATATATTTTTGGGCGATAAATTTTTATAAAACCATAAAATACCGTCAGCATTTTAATACTGCAAAAGCTCAATTGGGAATGTCCAGTACATCGCTAAGGCACACTCGAAAAGTTAACATGAGGATGTTTCCATATAAAATTCAATTGGCTCAAGAATTATTGCCTAGGAACAGTGCTCAAAAAAAAAACATTATTTAGCGTACAGCTCACACACCCAGAAGCGATATCTATTTTTGTTAGTGTTTTTGTTTAAATACACAACACTTAATACCGTTCATAACTATTTTCAAGAAAGTAGAGAACATTATATAGTGTTATGTTCTTCGTTATAAAACAGAACAATTGTAGTGATTCTGTGGCCATACATTGTATTATAATTTTCTATAGTGTTTTTTGATTAAGGAATGAGCAAACAAAAATTATCAGCAACGCTTCTCACTAGTTTTGTTGTTGTTGCTTGACAATTTGAGCGACCACATCACGAAAAGCTTGTGTGTTTATTGTGTACAGGTTTTGTTTGTGTAAAATTTTTTAGCTGGCTTTTTGTTTTTTATTCGTATATGTATTTTTGTTTTGTAGATAATTTTTTTGTTTTTTTACTTGCCAAAAGAGCGGTATGTACAACTTAAACAAACAAACGAACGTTAGTGTGCTGAACGGAACACAACGAAGTTTGTTGCCTAAAAAAACAGAGCACAATAAAATGTTCTCAGCTTTTTGTTGAGTTGGGTTAGTACGGTATTATTTAAGTGTTCGCAAATAAACAGAGAAATGTTTTTTTAATGATTTACTATACAAACACTATAAGCGCTTGTGTTTTCCACAGATCTCTTTTATAAATTCGCATTGGTAGAATTAATAAGACTCCTTTCACACTCGGCAAGTTACTTGCGCAAGTCTCTTGCGCAACTCTTGGTTTGTAGACGTCAGCGGTAAAAGGTCGGGTTAAGGAAAAAAATTTAGTACAGACTTTGTTGTTCTCGGCAAGTAACTTGCACAACTAACTTGCCGGGTCTGAAAGGAGTTTAAGGTAACCCAAGTTCTCCAACAAGGCGAAAACAACATGTATTTTGTTGGTAGAAAAACCTGAGAGATTTTTTAAAAATATGTGTATTTCAAGCAACAGTAAATACTCGCATTTGTAAAAAAAAACATTTGTGACATAATGTGACTTTCACAAACAATATTCAGCTGGGCCACTGGGATTACCTTATTAATTGTACTATGATTTCACTTCTCATTTTTTCTATGATTAGCTGCCTGACGTTCTAATTGGTTTCGTTACTTAAATCCATGAGGAATAAAATTTAAAACACAAACAACATTAGCCTACATTTCGGCCAGTTATGGCACATGAAGAAACAGTAAAAACTATTTTGAATACAATACAAATACTTCGACTTTAAAGCGCCAAGAACTTAAAGCCATTTAAGGAAATGGACAAATCATTTGTCAAGAACTGGAAAAAAAACGCAAAGGAAAAATGTGGCAAAAGGCAAAAAAAAAAAAAAATTTGCAGAATAGAAAAAAAAAGAGTTGCAGTAAAAACTAATTTCGAATGAGTGGCCGATTGTAAAACAAAATGAAATGTTATAACAATAAAAAAAAGAAGAAAAAGAAAAACAATTAAGGTTCTTTAACTTCTTACTTGGGACAGTTAGTTAGGTCGCTTAGTAAATCCGTCCGTTGCTTGTCCGTCTGCACGTCTGTCATGGTTTGTGGCTTACAAAAGAAACCTTTCAAATAAAACAACTTGTTCTTTTTAATAAATTCCAAGCGAATCAAAAAAAAAAACAAACATAATAATGATGATAAACTAATAATGAGGCTGGTGGTAAGCATGATGAGTTAGAATACGTCCCTTTTAAGGTCTAGCTATCTGTCTGTTTAACAGTCAGTTGTTGAATTAACATATTTATAGTCTTTTTTTTTTTTGTTCTTTTTTTATTTCATTTTTTTAATATTCTTATTCTCAACACGCCTTAATTTCCCCTAAAGCATAAAAAAGTAAAAGAAAATAAGATTCCTTCTTTAATAAAACCCCATTCAAATCATTTATATGGTTTCTTTGATGTTTTATTTGTTTCAAATAAATTTAAGAGAGCGAATTCCTTTCTTTGTAGCAATTTGGTGGCATAGCCAACTAAAAAAACTAAATTTAAAATAATAAATATTCTTAATACTATGTACATATATTAAGTTAAACGTAAATTTAAGTTATACATATGTATATAAAATGCTTTTAAAACCCTTTTTACATATTTGACTTCTTCAATTTAATTTTTTTACATTTTGTGGTACAAATATCACGACACGTCAAAATGGAAATGCCCATATGTATATTAATTTAAGAATTTGTAACGAAGTTAATTGTCAAAAAAAAAACGAATCAAAGAAACAAGATTGCGCAGGTCCATTATTTTTGTGTGTGACGAAGAAATAGAATTTGTGTATGTGCATTTTTGGTGTGTCTTACATTTTTTACAACAAACACTCATATTTAGTCTATGATGACGTAGATGCGCAGTAGAATTTTTTTTTGTACGACTGAGTGCGCAATCTTGTTTTTTTGATTCATGAGCCAAGTGCGTGACTCCTTTACGATTTTGCTTTAAAATCGTAACGGTACCTTATGTGAGCATGACATTTTAGGAGTTAATGCAAGTGTTGCCAATAAATTCATTTATTAAAAAAAAACGATAATTGAAAATCATGTCGCTTAAGCTATTTTTGCGGTAGGGGCTCGATATTGTACATTTTAATTTGTTTTCGTGAACTCAAAGATTTAAAACTTTTTTAATCTTAAAAATATATTAACTTAGTAGAATATTAAACAAATATATCAGTTCAGATTCAGATTTTAAATCGAAAATAAAATGCTGTTGGTGTTACAGAAATCGATATTATTTATGTTCGAATCAGCAGAATTATGTCAGAATTAGGTGTAACAGAATTCAATGTTATTTTGTCAGAAATAAACCGATCAGATGGCAATCGCCAGAATAACATTTTTGTTTTGTGTTTATTTTTAGTTTTAAGCAGCTTCAAATTGGCCCGCAATGTTATTAAAATTGGCGGAGTCTTTAAATGCAGCTGGTCCTCCGAAAAAAGGTGTAAGTGCGTGGAAAAAGTTATTTTGATTTATTTTATTAATTGTCGCGTTACATAAAAGTTTTTTATGCGTGTACAGATGTAGACAGAATGGGAGAGCGAAATCAAAAAGAAGCTCTCATAGAATAAAAATGAAGCATTAGCATCTGGCGGCAATTTATGCTTCTTTAAATGAATATTCGATTATTAAATTGTCTCACTTGTTGATAAATTGTTCAATTTGTGCTTAAAATGCCGCTAACAAATGTAAACAAAGCAAAACAGCTGATTCGAACATGGTTTTTGTTTATTATCGAATCAAAACAAAACCAAGCCTGTTTCATAACACCAATTGAAATCAGTAACAATTTTCAATTCTAAGAAATGACAATTCTGACTTGGTCTTCATAACAACCCTGTATATTGAATTTTTCATAATTTTTTTTTCTAATTATTTCAGGAAATATTGACACAACTTAACGAATAAATTTCCACTTTTTAAAGACATCCACAAAGAAATGAAATAAATTTTTTTTAAATTTTAATTTCTTCTTATTTTTGTCAACCTCATCTTTCTGACATCATTTACGGATACATTCAATATTTGTACATCTTTCCACAAAATCATTCTATTTTTTTCCATTTAAAAAAAAAAAACATTCTATCATTTCCCTATTCAGTGAAAACTAAAAAAACATCATAGTTTTTTTTAAGTTTAACGAAGCCATTACGATTAAAGTCACGATTTGTTTAATTGCTTAAAAAAAAAAAATATAATATGTATAACAACAAAAAAAACAATGTTCAATAACTTTACTAATAAAATATTTTACGATGTGCACATACAATTTGAAATGTAATGAACTGTCATAGTAAATGACCTTCAAATCATCACACATTCACAACTAATTTATGTTGAATATTGAAATTCCCACGCCTTGATATGAAAACCTAGAAGAAGAGAAAAAAATAACGTACTTTAGAGTTTATGATCTCGTTTTCAGAAGATTTTAAATCTGAAGAGTATTCATAAAATGGAGAACTTTTAAGCAAATAAACAAATGTATAGAATTTCTTATTAAAGTATTGACATTGAAATAATTGAAGTTTGATGTAAAATTGGTTTTTCGAAAAAAAAAATAAAAAAAATTGGTTGAAGGCGAAGTGTAGAAGCACTTTAACATTTTTTTTAATTTCGTTTTTCAAAAAAAAAAGTGAGAATTGCATGAGAAAGATATTCAGACTTGGATCTTAAAAGAAAGATTTTAAGCCCTAAAATAAAGATTAAAACACTACTTATACTGTGCAGCAAAAAAAGCAGCCTCAGTACTTGCAATGCGAAATTACAACTATTGATAGAGAAAATCTGCCAAAGGGCTTTAAAAAGTTAGCTCGGGTTCCCGAAATATCGGCCACTAAAATTTTTGAATTTTTTGAAAATGCGTTTGGTATAAGCAAAAAATATACTAAATGTACTTCTGAGCTTAAATACTATTTCAGATGTCTTTAGTAAAATTGTATGGCGATTCTTTTCTTAGAAAATATTAACCCTCAAACAGTCATTTTAAGGGGACATTTTTGCCCTTTTTTAACTTCCACACAAAAGTATACTAAAACGGCACTTTAGATGGTTCGACGAATATTTTCTGCACTACTTTTATTCTATTATACTTTTATACTTTTCTACTTTTCTACTTTTATACTGTTATACTTTTATACTTTTCTACTTTTGTACTTTTATGCTTTTGTTATTTTATTCTTTTATACCTTTATTCTTTTAAACTTTTATACTTTTATGCTGTTATACCTTTAAACTTTTATAATTTAATGCTTTTATCTATATATATAAAAACGTTTGGGCCGGGTATGTGTTCCTTAAACTCATGAACAGCTGGACCGATTGACACCAAACTTGGACAATAAATTAGTTTAGTCTGGAGCCAAGTTTTTTTTTAATTCAATTCCCATGTGTGGCACTGCTGTCGTGATATTTACATTTTTTTAATTTATTGTAAGATTCACAAAATATTATTATTAAACAAAAAATAAGTTTCCTGATAATATTTTGACCCAGTAGATAGCGCTGGTGTCAAGTTATTAACAAAATTCTCCAGTATTTAATTGTTATTTGGAAAATCCCGAGCAGCACCGGGACCAAACAGCTTGTAATTTTCCAATTATTGTTCAGAAAATGGCATCGTCAGATCTTGCCACACTGTTATTTTCTTAAACTCTTTAAATATGTTCACTTTTATATTTGGCCTTAAATTCTTTTTCGATATCATTTTAAATTCACCACAACGACAATGACAATGTAAAACATATAGAAAACTAATCGTATGTATGTCGTTTACGACAATCATAACACCAATTTTTAAAAACGACTGGGTTTGGACCACAACATTGACATTCTTAATAAAGCCGATTCTAACACTCTCTAATTTTAAAAAAAAAATCTTAAGCTCTAATTTAAACATGTGTCAAACCCTTGAAAGGTTCTAAACTACCATTTGCAGCTGTAGTAAATCTATTTGTTAAATTTTTTTTTTTTTAAAGTAAATAAATATTTATTTGAAATACAATTAAATAATACCACAATGATATTGACAGAAAACCAAAAAAAAATAACAAAAATTTAGTACTTCAATGCTAATAATCCAGTTAAATAAAATGTGCTTTTTTGCTTTTTTTTAATATTTTTAAAAGATTCCAATGATTAAGATGTAAAATATTTGAAATTTATTATTTTTTTAAAAATTTTTTTTTAAATATTTTTAACAAAAACGCCTACACTTAAGTTGAGCATTAAGAAAATGTATTTTACAATTTAAACAATTAATTTTATTTACAAAAAAAATTGTTAGAAAAAATTTTTATAGTGTTAAATGTTAATTTCAAAGTGGCGGCATTTAAACATAAAGTTTTTTTTAACGCTTTTGTCAAAACTTTTTGGTTTTTTCTTTTCTTTTAGTAATAAAATACAAACAATAGATTTAATTGTTTAACATAAACTTTTATTATATCATTTAACAAAAAAGTATTTCTTTTGGAATTTTTTTTATGAAAATAATAAAATGCCAAACCTTTTTATTTGACTTTATTATTAAAGCATATCCTCCTTAAATGCTCACGTCTTGTTGCGTATTAAGGGGTTAATTTTTCGTTTAACTCTAATGATGTCATTTTCTTAGTGAAAAAAAACTCATTTTTATTTTTTACTTAATTAACAATTTAACTTGTAAATTTTTCTAAAATTTCAAAACTGTATATGTATTTGTTTCTGGCTCTGAAATTTATTTAATTGATCATTTTTTTTTTGTTAGACAGACTTTTAGTGAATCATTGTTTTAACAATTGCTTGAAATATTAATAAGCCAAACGCAGATAAATTACTTTTTTTTGTTATTTTATAATAAGTAATGAGAATAAGTTTAGAATTTTTTTTAAATCTTTGTACCTCTTGTTAACTTAAAGTTAAAGTAATAGTTAGTTTTAACTGAGATATTCTCTTGTTCAGAGGTCTTTTCTTGTTCAGAGATACTTGCTTGTGTCCTAAGTAGGCTGGGAGATCTGTATATTGACTTTGATTAAAAGTATAAAATCAAAGTGATTTCTAGTTAAGAAGGATGCAGTGCATCCGTCGCGAAAGATGAAGGAGTAAAAAGGCAAAAATGCCTAAAAAAGTACTTTGGCTTTTTAATGGATAGCTAAAGCTCGCGATCATGGAGCTCTTAAAGATCATTGCAAAATTAAAAAGCATTTACGTATTCATAAATAAAATACTTGGGCCTTGGGCTCCTCTCAAGGACTTAAAGTGCTGATACTGGTCCGAAATTTAGATTCTTTGGTTTTAGGAACTGACTTGGAAGAATGTAAAAAGTAAACTTAAATCAAAGAACAGAAAGTGAAACTGGTAAACAATCGTTCGCCATTCCTCAGTTAGGTAGTCGTAGGCCACCCAGTACTCCTAAGGCACACCATATAAAAATACACAAAATACCCATTAATACAGAAAAAAATCGAAAATAAGCTTTAAAATTGATTGATATTCAAAGGATGCTTAATAAATTTCCTTTTTTGTATTTTCGAGTTCTTTTTAAGAACTTTCAATTGTTCATTGCTTCCAAAACTTCTGGCAATGTTTTCGTGTTTTAAGAGGTTTTTGAGCAAATTGGAAAATAAATTCTAATCTATTTTTACATCTGATTGAAATTTCCTTAAAATTGCATTTGTATGAGAAAACAAGATGTTTTACAAGGAGCAGAAGAAAAATCTCCAAAAATCAATGAGGTGAATATATTAAAAAAAAATCGAAAAATGTCATTGTAACCTGCCGGCCAGGGTTCGAGCCCTGGCCACGGTCAAGAATGAAAGATTATCAATAACAATTTTAATTAATTTTCACGTTGTAAAATTCCTTTCTTCATAAAAATAATTTAATGAAAATTAAATTTGATGAACTTGAGCCGAATTAAAATATTAAAAATTTGGATTAAAAACCATAAATAGTTCAACAAAATAACCACAATACTAATTAAAAAAATTTGTTTTATTTAAAAAAAGTTATTAGATGACAAATTGAACTGATGATTAATTAACGTCTTAATTTATGTATTAAATAAAATTTGAGGAAAAAATTAATGATTAAAATTTTGATGTGGGGACTGTTTGCGAGTTTTAACGTCAGATATGGGATTTAAGTAAAAAAAAAATTCTGGCAACACCCAAGTAAGCCCTTTCTCATTTAACCTTTGGCCTCGCACTTTTATGTCTATTTTATTTAAGATATTTGCATAGGCGAATTCATGCAAACCCACCAAAAAAATATTACATTATGTTTTATTTGTTGCTTTCGTTCATCGATATAACATTCCTATCTAAGTAAGAAAAAAAAGAAGCTCAGCTGGGCTTTCAACGCATCCTGAAAAATGAATTCGCCTTTATATTTGCTTTAATTTGTTAAACGTGAATTTTAAACACAATATAAAGAAAAGCAAAGCGAATAATTCTGCATCACTAACTAAAACTTCACTTATTGAGTTATGACGACGTTGCAGCAAATGAGCGATATTTCTTAAATTTTAAACAAAGTCCATTTTATTTGATTTTTTATGGCCTGATAGGAAATATGTTTTTAATAAGGCACACAATAACAAGTTTTAAAACAGTTTATAATTTTTTGTCAACTCTTGCATAATTTCATTTAAACCATAAATTAGTTAAAATTAAAGATAAAAATTTAAAAAAATTATAAAAAACTATTTAAAATAGCCATTTAAAGAAAAACCTCATTTCCCGATTCAAACAAAATGACAAATTCAGTCAAAATTTATTTTCTTCTTTATGCAACAACATACCACCCGGGGGGCCTGAATCTATCGATAATGTCTTTTATAATTTCTTTTAACATGACCTTAAAAGGCCAAACAAATTGTTCAAAGATTTAATCATATTGTCATTTAAACATTTCAATGAAAAGTAACTAAATATTTAAACTACCTGTTTAACCAAAAGTCATCAATACAAAAATCTGTCACCTGTCTGAAATTAGTCCCCAATGAATGAATTAAATGAAAAGAAAACTAGAGTTTTAAAATGTAACGACAACAAAAATAATCATGATGATGATGATGATGACAAGTTAACACTTTTACAGAAAATAAACCATAATAATGAAACACGAGATGTTGCAAGTATTTTTACAGTAAGTTGCAACAATAAAAAACACACAAGCTAAGACTTTCAGGTCTTGAGGGAAAAAATAAAGAAACATTTTATAAAATTTTATCGTACAACAAGTATAAAATAGCAATATAACAACAAAAAATAATTGCAAAAGAAATTCATCATCATCATCATCATCATTGTGAACAATAACAGCATCATCTTCATGAGCTGAGCTTTAATAGCATTTTTTCATTTGCAACAAGTTTAGTTGCATTATTATGTAATGTTAGAGTAATAGAGCTGACTGACTGGCTGGTGGCATGCAGCATTAATATACGTGTTTAAGTAAGAAAATTACTGACTGATTTATTTTCTGGTGGAAATTAATCATGATTTCCAAAAAAACAAACAAAAATAAAAATTTAACCCGAAATTTTCACACGAGTTTATTGACGTTAAAGAAATAAGCCAGGAAGAACTTAAAATCGAATTTATAGAATTTTTTTCTTTGAAATAGGTTATTTAAACAAAGCATGTACAGAAAAGGTACTTTTTATAAAATAAATTATGCACATAAATATTTTTACAAGGACAGAAAATTCAGATTTTAAAAATCTAATTAAAAATTTGCAGGCATTTTGAAAAATACAAAACAGTACTAAAAAATACTTTTTTTAAAAAAAATTTAATTCATAAATATTTTTACAGGGATAGAAAATTCAGATTTTAAAAATCTAAACAAAAATTTACAGACTTTATAAAAAAAAACCCACTAAAATGTTGTACAGCTTTTGTACTATTGTTATGAAATTAAATTTAGTTAACAATTTTTTATAGTTTTATTATTAAGTTATCTTATAAGTTTAAATTGTATGTTGTATAATAAATTGTAGGTTGTCAAATGTTATACATCGGGGGTTAACCATCAGTGGTTTCAAAATACGTGTCATCTGAAGTGTCAGTTATTTAGTGAAATGTTTTCTTTTCACAATAGTTAAAACTAACTACAAAAGCAAAAAAATTATAAAATAGTTTAAAGAGACTGAAAGCGTTACAAATGTGATAAGGCCTGTGCATCATCGCAATGTGCTCACTGCCGAAAATATCGCTTTTTTTGAAAATGACACTGGAAAAACCGTTACCTTCAATTCAGGTCCCTATGGCGCTATGGATAACCAACTTTTTTGGCATGCAATTCAGGACGCTAGGTGGTTTCAACAATAGTGTGCTACGATCCACACAACACGGCCGATTTTGGCTTCATTGCATGGTATGTTTGTAGTATGCGTAATTTAACGTTTTGGCGATTTCAATTGGATTAAAAAAACGGGCTATTTGACTCCGTTACGACTTTTCTGGTAGGACAGCGACAAATACTGTGTCCGCGAGGATACTGCTCTAACGTTGGAGCATTTGAAAAATAACATTCGTCAAGTTATCGCCGAGATATCGCTCGAAATGTGCGGCCGTCGAAAACTAACTCGAAAGAATCGACTGCTGCAACCAATCTAGAGGCGGCCTTTAAAATGACATTGGCCCATAACTATAGTCATAAACAAAGCATACTTTAAGAGCTCAAAAGTAAACTTTGATTAAAAATATGCTTTTGATCTACTTTAGACAAGCAAAAGCATACTTTACAAGTTAAAACCGATATTAATTTTAAAACAGATCTACATAGATATATATTTGTTGAAAAAACGGGCATAAGTTCTCATATATTGGACAAGACCCAGAAATGTTTGTATTTTTCTTAACCTTGATATTTGTTAGGCCAAAGTCGTTATATTATTTTTTAATATTATGTATATTTTTAATAATTGACAAAATCTATTCAATAATGTCTAAAACTGTTACGGCTTAAAAAAATTTTAATATTTTTATTACCTTCAAACTTTTATAGACCAAAAATTTAATCTGTAATTTAATGTGCATTAAAATATTTTAAGTAGTTTTTAAAATTTTGTTACATCTTTAAATATTTAACTTAACAAAATTAACTTTCCTAATGATTTCTTAATTGAAAACTGCTTTTAGGCTTATATAAGTATGTATTACCTAATTTCTTTCGAAATTTTGTTTTTAATACCAAAACTTACCTTATAAACACCATCCACTAATTTTGTTATTTCCTCGGACTCCATGTTAAAGACAGATTTCAACGCTTAATGTTTTTGTTGTAATGTTTAATCTTATTAAATATATTATTAATTGTTTCAATATTGATTAAATGGCCTTTTTATCAAACAAAATATAGTGCTGTTTTGGTTTTGAAAAATAATTTCAAAACTATGTATTTAAATTACAAAAATTAATTTTTTTCAATTTAATTTAAATTCACTTTCAGCAGCAGCATACTTTTAATTTCACTTTCTAAAAGCAACACACTAAAAAAAAATGTATAAAAATAAAAAAAAAAATTACGAGAGTGGCACAAAAAAAGTGTAAGAAATGTAAAAAAAATGTTTGTGTCTTCAGTCTTTCATATCGTGCAACATTGACAACAATGAAACAGAAATAGCAAGTTTGTAGCTTGTCTTTTTAATTTTTTTTTTTAAGACAACATGTGCGCTCTTTTATTGCTGTCATCTTAACATTAACATCAATAGTTACATTTAAATAAAACAAGTAGACTCGTTTAACTTGTCTTATGTTACTTTTTTTTTAATAAAAGTAAAAATTGTTGTAATAAAAAAGCTTCCTGTATTGTTTAAATAAAACAAAAATGTAAATATATCCATTTAACAGGCTTAATGGCCGGCGAAAAGGTTACTGGTTGTTTAAACACACTTAAAAACAAAACTACATACTTTTCTTTTACATTACTCTCGAGTAAGAAAAAAAACAGAAACAACAACAATACCAAAATAAACAAAGAATCTCTTTTCCCTAAGAATCAGCGTTGCCACTGAAAAATTTTCTATCCGACCAAACTTGTTTTAGACGACATGTATTAATTGTTTATCAGTTTATAAAAAATTTGTGTTTTTTAAGAATATATGTATGTAGATAAATAGTTTTTAATGTATATTTGCCACCACAAACAAATATCTTGCAAAACACCTGATATCAGATGTGTTTTTTTAAGTTTAAAATAGAAGACTCTAATTGTAAATTTTTACATTGCGAATTCGAGCTTACATTTTCAGAAAAAAAATTTGTTTCTTTTACACATTATGTATGCCTTTAGTAGCAATAAATTTAACAAGCACACTATTGTCTAAAAACACCTTAAGTAAGGTTTAAAGTCCAGCAACATTGCCAACCATGATGTTACCGCCGTTTGCTGATTTGAGTTGTTGATAATTTTAATAAGAAGAAAAACGGAAACGTCAGATGCCGTAAGCTTTTAAAAGGTGCAAAAACTATCCTTTATGGAACGATCCTTTCAACTAAATAAAAAAAATCGTTTGTTTTGCAAAATAGATATCAGATTTCCACTTGGCTACTTTGCGCCCGGTGCATTGCAGTTTATCAAATTTCTTGAAAAAAATAAATATAGAAAATTATCTCAAACCGAACAAAATAACATTCAGCCTACCAAGCGAAAAATATCCAAATAACTTTGGTCGGAAAACACCAATAATGGCAACGCTGATATGAATATAAGCATTGTAAACAAAGTTATATAGAGAATGTAAAAAATGTAAACAACCAGTTTTTCTAGCTTTCTTTTAATTACACTCACGTACACACACACTCTATTTTATTGAAAACTCTTTTAGAGAAACTGTTTGGTTTTTGATTAAGGAGAATAAGAGCTCTTACTCCTACTCTCCTTAACCAAAAAACAAACTGTTTCTTTAGCATTTTCTTTACAAAATTTCTCTGTGTACAAATGTGTGTAACTATGAGTGTCGATTTAAAGCTCATCTTTTTTTTTATTTATCATTAAATGTATCTAATTGTGTTTTGTTAATGAAAATCAATGAATGAGCATGATAACAAATTGTTTGTAGTTTTGAATTGTGTATGTTGACTTGAGTTTTTCTTCGATGTGTTATTATTTTCTTAATCCATGGCGCACAATATTTTTTTGGTATTTTTTTTGTTAGTAGAGCCGGTAAACATTAAATTTCGTGTATGTTTTTGTGATAAATGTTTGTTATTTAATCATTTTCCTAGTTTATTACTAATGTAATTAAATATATATTGGCATTTGTCACGTTTTGTTAATGGTATTTTCTTTTTTTTCCTTTTTAATTTCCGTTTATTGTTGTTTTTGTTACAGCCTCTTTTGCCACTTGTTTTACGTGCTCAAGTGATGATGTCTTCTGATGTATTGTATATAGATACATTGTAAAAAAAGTTTCGTTGATGTTCACAAAGACGTTAAAACTGTGGTTAATTGCTGTAATTAAAAGGAAACATGAAAGAAATGTAGTTAATAATTAGTTTAAAAAAAATTTTAAATCAAATATTTAATCTTAATAAAAAAGAAGTAATAAATATAAAGCATTTTCATTAAAAAGACAAATCTCTAAACTTTTTTCGACATGCATAAGGGGTAACTAATCCTTTCTAGAACCTTTTCCTACAAAATTCAAAGTCACAACTCAATATTCTTTTTTAACACATCAAATTGATTACTACCCATATGAATATGGAAGGATTTTATAGAAAGTAACGATACTTAACTTATAATTATTCGGCTAGAACGTATCAAGTTGATTTGTAAATTTTGTAAAGATAATCCTCGTAAAAGAAAATATGAAATACTTATTTCGTCACTTTTCTGAAATCGAATTCAAAAACTTTTATTTATAACGAGTCATTACTAAAGCGACAAGCACAAAATTTTACAGGAAAAGGTTTTTTTTTATTTTATTTCATAAAAATTTTGTATTAATGAAGTGACCTCAGTACTACAACAATGCAACAATAGAAAAAACACCAGGGATTTTGCTGCTAGAATTTAGACTGCAAATGTCAAAATGCCTTATTAAAAAATGTAAATAAAAAAAAAGACACCAAACGTCACACCACGAAGAAAATCACTGCAAACATCTGCGCTTGTGAGGTCACTGGTTGTCGCTAACGATAAAATTATTTTCGACATTTTTGATGCAATGCTACCAAACTCGAGCTGTGTTGAAGGCAGCAATTGTCGGATGTACTGCAAAATCTTATCGTGCGTTGGGAAATAAGTGCAGTGTTTAAGATAAAACGGTAAAGAAATACGTATCACTTATGAGAGTTGTGAAATAGGCAAAGAAAAGCAGTCAGTCAGTTCTTACACCGAATACGGGCTTTGTTAAAAAAGTTTTTGCTGCCGGCTCGCTATAATTTTCTTAATGGTTGATGGAAGCTACTTTGCAATGAAAGGTCATAAAAGGACATCAGTTGAAAGTTTTTAGGCGAATTTTAGAGAAAATATCTCTGAAAAGGGATGCAAACCAAGAAATAGATGTTATAGAAAATAAACACAAGGGGGATTCAAAATGCTATGCGTAGGGTGGCGTCGCTTTGGCTTTGATATATTTTTGTCAAATAAGTTTAAGTTCTGTATTTTAACATATTGCTCATTTACTGCAACAACGTTATAAGTCAAACATTTTGACTTAATATCTATCACTAATGCAGAGTTAAGCAGGTGTTTTTTGAAGTGGTACACAGAAATAAATAAAAATTGATTTTAAATAAAAAATTTGTGATATTAATAAAAAAATTAAATTAATTTGCACCAGTAAACAAATTAATAGTTTTAATTAAATGTTTCAGTTACTTGATTTAACGTTGCATTCGCTTGATTAAACGTTTAATTCACTTGATTAAATTTTTAATTAAAACTAATTTTATTTTTGATTAATGCTTTAGTTTGTGAAAAATATGGGAGATTTTTTTCTGTGTTATTACTGTAAGCTTGTGTGGAAATTAAATACTTAAAAGTCGTTTTTTGTAAAACTAATATTTTTGAGTTATGCTAATGTTGCAGCGAATGAGCAATATATATATTACCTTTGATTTTTAATGCGTGATTTTACTTTCTGTTGCTGTCACTTACAATTTCCTAACAAGTTTTTAATATTACAGATTGGACCGAAACAGAACAGAAAACCTAATCGATTTCACAGGTTTTTTAATAACAAAAGAAAACAGCTGATTCGTAACAGAACAGAAAGTTAAGACTAATTCAGCCTTTAAAGTTTTTATTATTGCAAATGTGTCAGTCCATATTATATTCCGTATAAGTTATGCTGGGTCCTGCTGAAATTTCAAGTTGATAAAACGATGTCTACTTTTTTTAACTTTTAAATTCTCTTTGCAGCTTGTCTTGTATTTGAACAATCAACATTTCTGTTAGATTTACTTGTTAAATCACTGCTTTTTTAAACATTTCCTCAAGCTATTAAATAGCTTCTCTTCTGTTTGAAATTATATAGTGATTTTCGTTCAAACCCTAATTTTGTGGCCTTTAATTTACTCAATTATACCAAGCTTGTGATATTTTGCTGCGTATTTAAATTGATGTGAATGAACTTGTTTGTTTAAAATTTTTTTTTTGTCTTCCTTTTGCACTAACTTTAAAAATAAATATAAAATTTATGAAAATATTTTGTTATGGGTTTTGTTGTTGCTTAATTTAAAATCATAAAGATTTGATTGTTAATAAAGAGTCAAAAAAAATATTGGCATATATTTTTTTTTTTAATATATTTATGGGTTTATTTTAAAACTGACAAGAACAAATAAAGGAGACAAGGTACTTTAAAATATTTAAAGCATTAAGAATTTTTTTACAAGTAAGAAAGTTTTTAACTTATTTAATTAAGAAATGAGTTAAAAGAAAATTGAAGGCTATAATCAATATCCGAATGTACAAACATAGTTCAAACAGTAATATACACTAAAGTCTTTTCTATAGCTTCGAAATGTAGGTCAGCAGACTCCTTGGGATCCATAACAAAGTTACTACGAGTTTCGCGAAGTAGAATAAAAGGATTTTTGGTCACACTTAGAAATTACTGTAGTAAATTATGGTATACACTATTATTTACTCTAAAGTGTATACTAGGGTGGAGCGTCACAATTTTTTTGCAAATTTCATTTTCAAATAGCACTTAAACGTTGCATTTTATCTCCAGATGCGTGGGAAAAAATTAGGAACAATGTTTGCTATTCCTCCTCGCCATTAAATTCCAGACCCATTCTTTTCGCATGCGTTTCCACAGGCCAGTGCTTAGTCCCAACTGTTCTAATCTGGTCCCTATTGAACCTAAATAGAGAGTCAGTTCATCATAGCTTGGCCGCAATACTCTAGATATGGGGCAGGTGGTTTCGCGAATCCACCCCAACTAGGCAAATCTAAGAGACTAGCGCTTGATAAGTGACTTACAGTGAGCTATTGGAAAGCCAATCAATGAATGTGATCTGGAGGCATTTGAAATTTATTGGATTAATATTTTTTTTCTTCATATGTACATCGATGCTCCACCCAAATGAACACTTTTGTAAATTGCACTTTAAACTAATGTACTGCATATATGTATAGTGAAAACCATTGATCAAAGAGTTTCAAAATTGTTTGTACTTATTTTGTAATTATTACGCTTCATTAAAATCCACATATGACTTACAAAATTAACTTAAAATTCTTAGAATCGTTAAGCAACAAATTTATAAAATTTAAATTCAAACAAAACCACGTGCTAGTTTAGTAATGACAAAAACTTATTTCTGGTCTTAAAAATACCCTTTAAGATAAAAATCAAAAAAATGTTCCATTTTTCACATAAAACATGTAAATGGCTTGCAGCAAAGTTCACAACAAAGAAATAATCCGAATACAACAAGTTTAAGCATGAAATGTTTCGTTTTTCTATATTGAGTTTTTATTTTTTTAATTTTGTATTTTTGAGTTGTTAATCACTATTATAACATCTTTGAAGTTATAAAACTTTCTTTTAATTAAATGCACGTGCTTTGGACAGTTTTAAGCCGAAAGACAACATTTAGCTAAACAAAAAACAACATCTTAATTAACTACAAACTTGATGGCGTCTTTAAATTTTAATGTAAATTTAAATGTAAATTTTAATAAATTTTCACTTTCAACAACAATTTTTACATTTATTGACGTACTTCTATTAATTTAAAAAAAAATGTATTTCAAAATTATATTAAAATTCATATTTCTTAAAATTTAACTTCAAAAATTAGAAAGTTTTCTTGCCAAAAACTTTAGGAAAACTAGTCGTCTATCGTCTGTTTAGTAAAATCAAGTGTTTACACTATGGCTTGGTTATCTTTAAAATACGTACATGTGTATGTATATATTCATTTCGTACCGAAAACCGTGCTTAACCACACCCCCTACTCTGTAACCAGTAAGGACTTAAAAGGTCCAGCAAACTATAAATTCACATCTTCTTTGCAACTCTACTTTGGTTCTCTCTCTAGATCTAATCGCGTTTCAGATGTTTGCTAATTCGTTATAGTCTGCACAAAAGTGTAGTCTGTAGTCTGTACAATACTGCTGTATATAGTGTACACTTAAGCCCACCCTTTACCATGTGTTTTTTACATTTGACTTGTCAAATTTCCCACTGCAAAATACATACTATGCACATGTCGTGTGTTATCTTTAAAACATTGCATTTGTTAAAGTTCCTCATGTCACAGATCGGAACCAAACTTAAGATTTTATTCAAAATGTTATTGCACATTAAAAAAAAAGATAAAGATAAGAAATATCTGCTTTAACTTCCTGAAAAAGCTTAGAGAATAAATGAAACTTGGCCTGTGTATGTTTTTGAACATAAAGAAAACTATGTTTACTTTCAATGTTGCAAATAAATTTAAAAAACTTGTTGAACATGTAAATATTTGTAAATGTTTTGAGGACATGACACTGTCTTAATTAGTTTTGGTAATTTTATGCAGGTCTAAGGTCGTAAACAACTATTGGAAATGCTCGTTTTTCTTATATTCAGAGCAAAAATCTTTTTTGACAAGGAATTAAGTCTCGCAGGAGCTAAATTGCTTTGTTTCCCAAGGTTAGTTGTTACGATCACTTCCCTGAGTACAAAACTTTTACCAATTAAAATGTGGTTGAGAGTTGTACGATGTGCTTTCCTTTTCCAATATGTGGAAATTATCCCTCAACTTTTTTCTGCTTCTGATCAGTTGCAGAAAGCGTTAATTTTCATCAGACGAATCATAATTCCGTCGTGGACATGAATAATTTGTATTTTATTTTGAAAATTTTTAAACATCAATTTTCAGTTAAATTCACAATACATAATGCATTTTTTTTGATCGAATATTCGTTCATTTAGTTTACCTATATGTACACTAAAAAAATGCTTTTCATATCTTTTTAAACTTTGGACACCTCTCCTTAATGCTTTTTACTGCATGTCTACAAATTGCAATTAAATTTTCACTTTTTAATAAAAAAAAAAAAAATATTTAATTATTTTCTATTAATTTTATTATGTATTTTAATGGCAAAAATGTGTTATTAACCATTTTCACTTTTTTTTTTGGCATTTTTCTTGGCCATCAAATGCAAATATTTTGCATATTAAGCTTAAAAATAAAACTCCTTTTAAATTCATTTAAATAACGCGAAAAACACATTAAAAATTTGTTCATTTATAATTTGCTTAGCCACATAATTTTCAACATTTTTTTCACTATTTACTATTTGCAAATACATAATATGGTAATTGCCAATCTCGTATAACTTTTTTTTAGTCTCTGCTCTTTTTTTTGCTATAAAACAAAGATTTTTTTTTCCTTAATTTACTATTATAAATTTCAATGATCGTTTCTTTTTATGCACGTTTTGATTTATGAACAGGTATTTAGCAAAATTTCATAAATATACAATTGGCAAATTTTTTTTAAAAATGAACTTCTCGCAATCAAGAAACCCCTGCCAAAAAAAACACACCAAAACCTTCAAAGAAAATTAGTTGATTTTAAGCAAAACAAAAAAAAATAGTTTAAACGACTTACGAAAACATATTAAACTTTTGGTTAAAACGTGTCGGTTTGAATGTTAAATGTTGCCGAAATCTTTAAAGTTTTTTTTTTTTTTGTTTATTTAACAAAGATTGATTGGTTATCGGAAATTAATAAAGCACACTTTAAAAACTATACAAAAAGCAGAGCAAAAGTATATCAAACCAGTATCTATTTTAAGCTTCATAACTCAAATACGGCTGAGTATGAACGTGGTAGATAAGTTAAAGTATAACAGCCGTATTCATAATGAATATTTGCCATGAAATTGGCACAAAGTTTATTCATAATGTACTTACCAAGCTCTTGCTACAACCGATTCGATAAACTCTTGTTAACGAGCTGCCAAATGCTTGCCAATTTTTGAAAAACAGCTGTTAAATGTTTAAATTTTTTGTTTAAATTACTGTTTTTTTTTTTATTTTAATTTAAAAAAATTATTAAAATTGTTAAATGTGAAGGAAGACAAAAAAATGACAAAACCAGCGATGATAAATGCACAAAGTGTTGCATATTTGAGAAATATAATGTGGCATCATTAAAATTCAGATTTGATTTATTAAGAGTTAGCAGATGGAGAAAAGTTCGTTATGAATTAACTCTGTGCTAACAAGCTGCTAAGCTTAATCGGCATTCTAGTTAGCAGCTACTTGTACGTATTGTACGAATTGTGGCTAATTTTTTGTTATGAATAAGTCTGCACTAAAAAGTACACTATTTTTACACCAAAGTCTACACTATAGTCTACGGTATAGTGCATGATGCAAGGGGACTTAATAGTACGGAAAACATATAAAACACTTGGCAAAGAATTGGATTGAACGTAAGCATAAAGCAACAAACTATCACTTAACCCCATTTTTGACGGGATACAGGGGATATAGAAGTTATCGCTTCAAATTCAGCCGTGACTGTTCTGCATCAGATGTTGTCTTAAAATCAGTGTTCGAAAATTAACCGAACACTATTAAGCGCACGGTACACACACCCAGAAACAATCCATTTTTTTAGTGTTTGTGTATTAGTACACAACCCTTAATAGATACCGTTCATAACTATTTTTACGAAAGTAACAAACATTATGTAGTGTTCTGTTTTTTTTAGTTTTATAACAGAACAATTGTAGGACATAGTATTTTACTGTTATTTAGTGTTTTTTTTTAATATTGATGAACAAACAAATTTAGCAACGCTCCTCACTAGTATTGTTTTATTTTCCATATTTATACCGTACCGAACACTAAAGAACAGAATTTAATGTTTTTTTCGAACACTGCCTTAAATATCCTAGATTCCGGGATCTGCGGCATGCCGTGGGGACCGAAGTAGGATAGATATGATATACTCCCGAGAATATCATAGACATATGACTACACTCAGAGCCAAAAAAGCTGTAAATTTCTGTGTAAATTTTGTGACCCCGATAAAATTCATGTTAAGGTTTTTTTTTTAATTCGCTAAGCTAATTCAGCGAAGCTCTACGCTTGTCTGCAGGAAAGAAACCAGAGTCTCTGGCGGGAATCAACCCGCAGCCCCGGCGCTGATAGACTAGCTCACTATAAGCTAGCCTACCGGAGCTCTAAAAACAATATGCATGCTGATGGAACGAAGTAAAGAGCAAAGGGCTTTATGGGGGCAAAAGTCGAATATGGGAAAGCAGCTTAGTAAGAAGGTATAATCTGCTGAATCTCATAAAATGAATAAACATCATTAATATCTTACGAAGGTTAAGCAACTCATATAAAAAAATATGTAGCTGAGTTACCTTCATATCGTCCCCTTAATATAACAATAGCGTATGAGCACATTATTTTTTTATTGCATATTTAGAATCTATATCATTGATTTTATGTCTGGTCAAAATTTCGTCAAATTCTACTTCCAAAAAGTGGGTCAAAATGTCGTTGGAAAAAATAGTGTATAATTTCTTGTTCAAAATTTTCCTTCAGTAAGTGTGTAAGCTCATATGCGCTATTTTACTTAAAATTGCTAATCCAAAATTGTTAAAAGATTTATAGTGTATACGGATTATACTCCATTTTAGTCTGTAGAAAAAAAAACCAATTTATGAAAACTTTAACTCATAAAATAGCTTATAATAATATACACTATTGTTTGAGAAATAGTTTCATTCCGACCATCGAAAGCTGCATGATCTCCAAAATTTGTGCAAGAAGAATGTAATTCGTCGTGGCTCCCAGTCATTTTTTTATAACTTACAAGGTGGAAAGAAGCGAAATTGTTTAGATGCGCCAGATGAAGCAGAGGAAGAGAAAGAAGACGAATGAACTTCGTTATTTTTGATTTACGCAATGCATACCTTAATTTGTCATAATTTTTTGTTTTTAATACCCCAAATTGAAAAGTAATGAATATATGCCACTGAATTAACAAAACTATGAATTAATCACTGTTTTATAATGTTACAAATTGATATTTTTGAGATCAAATATTTTAATAAAAATACCGTAAAATTATTGAATAAAACAGCGTATACATACAAAACAAAATAGTGTATCAGATTCATTATACGAATTCCTTGAAAAATAAAATAGCCTATATGGAGGACTTGCACATTGAATGACATATGGATGGTCTTAAAGGATGCATAGAATAAAAAAAATTGGTCAATTTAAAGACAAGAAACGGTATGATGTATTCGTCGAAAAATCCAATATGAAGAATTTTTATTTACCGCGATATTGAGGTTTTAATAGAAATCTGGTTTGACAAAAACTTTAAACACGATTTTCTCAAAACTCCAAAAAAATTATACGCTATTGCTATATTGAGGGGACGATATGCTTTTGAATCAGTTCTTCATTTCTAAGAAGTCATTTATAACTATTATTAATTTCTTAATATGATCCCAGTTCACTAAGATGCCATTAAGGTTTTGATAGTGTACTCTGGTGTTACGCTATGGCCTTTATGTTGTAAGAGCTGTATTCGCTCTCATTATAATCTTTAACATCGACACATAACATCTACGCTTGTCTCTATATGCGGCGTCATGTCCTAAATTATATTGGTAACTCCTATATCCCTCATAAACTTTTAAAACTGCTTCAGATAGAACCTTACGCACCTTCTTTATGAGTTCATCGCCCTGCACTATTATTATTATTCCAATTTATTTGCCAATTTGCTATGCTGCTTTTCTTTGTATATTTTCTAAAATTCTCTAGCTTCGATACCGATTGGGACTTTGCCCGCAACTACGCATGATATGTCATAGTACGGAATTCACTAGAAAATCGCAAACAATTTATACCAAACATTGGCATCATGTACTGTCTGGATGTGCATCTTAGAAATCCCATACAGGAGGAGAGAAATTACCACCGGCGAGAGTTGTATTCAATAACTTTGCCTTAGCCCGCCACCTCGGGTTATTCTTAAGTTGTCGAAAAATCTTTCGCCTACTCTATTGTCTGGTCTAAAGTCAACACAATATGTAGTCTAGTCCATAATTTACACTTTATTCTATAGTAAAGACTACAAACGGGTAGACTCAATAGTTAAAAATTCGCAAATCTTTTACACCATTTGCTTTTAACTTACACCTCTTTTTATAACCCCCTCTTCATTATTAAGTCAGGTTTTATTTTTACTTTTTTACGTTCTTATTATTACTTCAGTTGCATTTTTAATTTCTGTATTATTTTTTGTTTTATATAGATTTTCAAAGATAAATTGTTTAATAACAAACAGCCAGTAATGCAACTTATGGTACAAGAATGTTGCTTAAGTCTTTTGTTTTTCGAAACCGCGTAAAGTCGTATGTCGTATGTACATAAGTGTGTGTTCGTGTTACTTAAGGAATTTAAATTATTTTCATTTTTTTTTTCTTTGTGTTGCAATCTTAGATTGTGAGAGAGTGTTTCATGACAATTGTTTATGAAATTCTTAGAATGAAATACAAAATCTTATGCAAGGGAATCTAAAAAAACAAAATTATCGTCGTAAATAAACTTTTTTTTCACATTCTGGTCTCAACAAAAAAAAAACAAGTCAATGATCTAAAACACATTTAAGATCTATAAAATAAATGAATCATTAGAGAAATATATTTGTGCAAAAAAATTCTATGAAAATTGTTAAACATTTTTAAGATGAATTGATTTAATATGGTTTTGAAAGTCTTTTTTTAATGTTCTCTATGGAAATTGTTAAATTCTTTAAGAGACTTTTTTTTAAATTTTCACCTTTTGTTAAATAATTTTATAAGAAATTGTTTATAAAAATACTTTAACAAATAAATTAAAATAATTTATGCATTTTTTTTCTTTTTCATAAGACCGAAATTAATATTTTAAATTGTGTTCTAAATATGTAAGACAAAAATTTTAACCGGTTTGGTTTTTAGTTTAAATTTTTTTTTGAATTTTTGAAGTTTTGCTTTTGATCTTTTATTTTGAATTTAGTTCACATTTAGCCTGAAGCGTTGTCTTAATTTTAACCAAAACTAAAACTCAACCATTTTATTTCGATACACATACATATGCATTAATAAAAAAAAACAAAAAATTCTTTAGTCCCCCTTGAGTGTTCTAAATACTGCTGTCTATTTTTGAGAATTTATTAGTGATTAATTTAAATTTCTACTTTAGTTTTTGGAAATTTTATTTTTGCTTAAAATTTATATACAAAAAAAAATAACAAGCAATAAAATTCCCATAAAATTTACACAAAAAATACAAGCGGCAATTAATTACTAAAAATGTTTGTCTACAACAAATAAATTACAAAAATTACAACAGCAACAAAACTAAAAAAAATCAGAAAGTGTGTGGAAAAGGTCACATTGAAATTAAAGAAGAAACTAAAAAGGTTAAACAAAATTTTTAATAAAAATTTTCACACCAATAAAAAAATTAAAAGAAAGTGTCCAAGAATATTTTAAAATTCCAGCAAAATAAATTAAAATAAAAATGTTTCTCCAAAACGGCCAATTTCACAAAGTTAAGTTATAATTTACTATTACTATAACTGTCAGTTAACAAGTTAAAGTTTAAGCATGAAACTAACACCCTGGTCCACGATATGGACCGCTATCGTTCGCTTGCATTATCAACGCTAAACAGTTGATTTGCGGCCCACTTATACGATAACTCGACCAACAATGCAACCGAACGATAACGCAACCGTTTTCATAAAAATTTGCGGTCCACTAAGAAATATAATGCGACCACAAATGTAAAAATCCGTCACTTGTGTTGTGCTTGTCGACAGAGGCATTTAGAAAAAAAATTTCTTTACACACAAACGCTTAGTATTTTTTTTATTTCATATTGTTTTAAAACAGCACCACTTAAAAAATTGTATAGTTTTTTGCACAGATGGGGGTAGTGCACTCATTTTGCCGTTTCAACTAACACTTAGTGATAGTGCAAAAATATTGCAATCATTTTGTTGATATTGAGTGATGAATTGAAAATTTGCAGCCTCATTAAACACGAGTGATAGTGATGTTAAACAATATTGCACTCAAAAAAAAAAAAATAGTAGTTTGATTTAAAAAAAGCAATCATCAGTTTCTTTTTTTCTTCACTCATTTGAGTGCAACTAAAAATGTTGCACTAAATTTAAAATCAAAGATCAAAGCCGTTACTGACAAAATTTAATTTTGTTCAATGTTCTTTGCTTATGTATATCATCAAATTAAAAAAATAATAAAAAAAATAATAATTATAATAATAAAAAATGCACATTCAAAGTTAATTTTTTTTAATTTTAATGCGGCAATATTTGTATGCAGCTTTTTTGATTGCAAGTTCAAATTTTGCACTATTTGAATTGAGTGTAGATTTTTGCATTCAATCTGCTTTTAGTGATAGTAAAAAAATTTGCAATATCACTAAATTTTTTTTATTTGTAGTTAAAATAATAACAATCATCACTAAAGCTGGTAGAAAAGAGTGCGAACTAATTTTTTGCAGTTATATTTAGTGATAGTGCACTGCTGATTTAAATCAATATTTAGTGCACTATCCCCAACTATGGTTTTTTGAAATATTTTTCATAAAATTCTATTCCATATGTTTTGTTTACTCCCTTCTTTTGTGTAATGCTTTGTTTGTAGCACATAAGTTGTTGAATTTGTATGGCTTAAATGTTTATATGTTTTGTCGGTTTTTATTTCCAAACAAGCGCTTATTTTTGGAATTGAATTGTTGTCGCTCGCTTATGTTGTCGGAAATCAGGATGTAAAATAAAATTTTTTGACAAAGTGTGTGTTTTTTTTATATAACAAAACAAATTTGATTTTTATCCAAAAATCTTTCTCTTTCTTATACGAAAAATCAATACATAACTTAAAAATGATTTTTGGCAGTTGGGCATCGCGACTAGCTTTTATACAGCATGTTATGGCAGTCCGATTTTGGGTCACTTTTTCGACCCCTGCTAATCGTATGTTACAAATAGCATAAACAATGTTGACCTCCAATAGTTTTAAGACTACTCCTTTGTAATCCAAAGCTGGGTTATAATGTTAAATAGACCATGTTTTTTCCATAAGTTTGGGTTATTTTTGGAGTAGTCCTAGTCCCTTGTGGGCTACATTTTACACGCGCGTTTGGACTAGTCCTATTATTTGCAGGACATCATTTAAACAAATCTACTCCGATTCACTCATATTCACAAGAGAAATAAATATGAGTGCGATGTCGACATTATACGCATACTCATGAATGTCCTCAGTTTGATTTATAATTTCAGAACATCCTTTAACCGTTTAAACACAACAGATCAAACACAAAACTTAATAATCAGCGCTGCCAGACAAATTTTCCGAAAAATCGTACACTTCATACATGTAACTTTAGTAAACTGTAATTGCCAAATCGTCACTTTGCTATTTCGGGGACTAATCTGCCAGCCTCGCATTTTGCTTCGCCTAAACACATTGATTTAAGTTGAATCTAAAATTTAGATTCAACTTAAAACTTAAATTTAGATTCTAAATCAACCACTACAAATGTTCCTAAGTATGAGTACGATGAATAAAGTCAAACTTCTGAGTGATTATGAGCTTGAATAACATTGCACATTGCTTGAATAACTTTTAAATGAATCATTATGAATCGCTTATTTATCTTGTAACTAAGAAAGTCTTAAAATGTGTAACCACAAAAAATTAGTATGAGTGCGTATAGTTACAAGAATTTATGAGTCATGATTCAGCTCTACTCACTTTTTCACTACTCATTACTGATCTCTGGTCACTACCGCAAAAATAGCTTAAGCGACATCATTTTCAATTTTCGCTTTTTTTTTAATAAATGAATTTATTGGCAACACTTGCATCATCCCCTAAAATGTCATGGTCACATAAGGTGCCGTTACGATTTTATAGCAAAAACAATTTCATCTTAAGCGACAATTTTCATACAAATTTTTTATGAAATAAAATAAAAAAAAACCTTCTCCTCTAAAATTTTGTTTTTGACGCTTAAGCTTTTTTGCGGCTATGGCTCGATATATCCAAAATTAGTTATTAAAACTTAATGTTTTCAATTTAAAATCGTTAGCTTTGTCAATTTGTATGTCTAATCTACATATGTCTTAATCTGTGATTTATTTTCAACGCTATGGCAGCAAGTCGACTCAAAACATCCCTTATCGCTATGTATATCCCTCGGCCAAAATCTATGATCATAGCAAAGTTCAAGTAACACTAAAACTTATTTCAGATTCTGTCCGTAAATCAACCTGTATCTTTTAAATATATAAAATTTCACTCTAACTTATGAGGCTATCAATGGTTTAGCAAATGTCTGCTAAATATATGTCAAGGCATTTCTTATTATAACTCAAGCTTAAAAATATGTCTGCTGCCATTTTTGTCGCAATATTTGTCCCCGTTAAATTATCGTTATTTTACTGTACGAGTATCAGACTCATTAGTCTACCACTCACACTCGCTCACACATGCGACATGTAATAAAAATTAAAATTATTATTGTTTAATGTTTATTAATCTTAAACCTGAACTGCAAACTTATGATTATAAAATTTATTATTTGCAGCAGTAAAATTGTTCTATGTAAAAAAAAAACTACAAACTTTATTAAGAACAAGGTAAACATCTTTTCAATAAAAATGTGGAAAAAAGTTATATAAAACTATAAAATATTAATTAATAGAAAAATCAGAAACTAAAACAAAAAAATAAAAAAGAAATTCTTTAAAAGCAATCAATGAATATTTATAAACTTGAAAAAGAAAACGCCCTTAAAAGAAATTCCTTTAGAAAAAGTTTTTTTTTTTTAAGCATCGCCTATTAATATTTTGATTTAACTGATTAATTAATGCATTTGATGAAACCCATATTCTTTACATGACATTTAACAGGGTTTATGTAAAACTTTTCTCTTTTAATTTTGTTTAAATATTTCTTCTTGATTTCATGAACTTCATTTAAATAAATGGGCTTTTTTTCTTAAAAGGTTGTTTAAAATAAATTTGAAAATTTATGTGTGTTACGGCTTTAAAGCAATTAAGAAAGAAACACAAAAAATGAAAGTCTGTTGGGTTTAGATATTTTGGAAGAAATTTTGTTTAAACAGAAGTGAATATTTTAAATTGAAGTTGAAGACCGGTCAATGGAAACCTACACAAAAACCTCTGAATTGTTTAAGTAAAAGAAGTGACAAAACGTACACGCGCTTTCTAAGTCTTTAAAGTGCTAAATTTGCATTGGATTAATAAAGATAATTTTTTTTTATTAGTTTGCTTCTTAAAGAGTTGATAAAAAAATCAACACAACACAAAAAACTTAAAAATAAATAAACATTCCTAACATTCTAATTTGAATTAAACTCAGATATATGCAGACATGAACTTAAATTTAGCTTTAGTTTAAGATTTAGACAAAATTAAAGGCTAAGTCGTACTTTAAGTCATTGTTGCAGTTATATAGTGATAATTAAAGGTATAATCTAAGTTTAAATTCCTAGTCAATTAAAAACTCATTGAATAATTACAATCATAGGTATAATTAATGTCACACCCATAATGAAAGCAAAACTCAACTCTTAGTGAAGTCAGAGTCAAGTTTTAGTCAAATCATAGTGAAGTCCTATTCAAGTCATGATGAAGTCCTAAGGATATATTAGGCAAGCGTTAGGGAAAACTTAGTCAAGTCGTAGTTAATTCATAAACCAGTTCAAAAAAAAAAAAAAAAAAAATGTCAAGTCATAGTCAAGTCATAGTCAAGTCATAGTCTAGTCATAGTCAAGTCATAATCAAGTCACATACATTGAAATTATTTTCAAGTCATAGTGAAGTCATTATCAAGCCATAGTCCAGTCGTAGTCAAGTAATAGTCATATTATATTGAAGTCATAGTCCAGTCATAGTGAAGTTCTAGTCAAGTACTAGTCAAGTCCTAGTCAAGTCCTGGTCAAGTCATAGTCAAGTCATAGTCAAGTCATTGTCTAGTCAAAGTCAAGTCAAAGCCAAGTCATAGTCAAGTCCTAGTCAAGTCATAGTCATAGTCAAGTCATAGTCATAATCCAGTTATATTTAAACTATATTTAAGTCATAGTCAAGTCATATTGAAGTCCTTGTCAAGTCATAGTCAATTCCTAGTCAAGTCATTTTCAAGTAATAGTCAAGTCATAGTCAAGTTATAGTCAAATCATATTCATGTCATAGGCAGTTTAGAGAAGCAGTCTTATCTCATTCATAGCAATGGCGATAGCCGCAATTAAAAATGTATTATAGTCCATGATAAAGTTTAGAGCATTATCTCTTTTAAAGTCATAGTTACATTTTAAAAACGATGTAATAGTTAATTGTTATATTAAGGGCTTTTACATATCATAAACTAAATTATTATCTGTACATCGTTACTGGTAAAATCAAAGTCACTTCACTACAATGATATGTAGTTAATCATTGTAATGATTATGTAATAAGCATTGCAAAATTAAACATGATGTTCAAGTCCTAAATAGTCAAACTATGGCCATGTTATAGTTTTTGTTATTTATTAAACCGTAGTCACCTTCATAGCCAAAGACGTAGGCATTGTTGAATAGTTGAATACCATAGTTTTTCCATATATCGAACTCAACAAGAGGGTATAAATTCTAAATATTTTTTTCCTTTTTTGGAAAGAACGTCACGTAATATTAATAAATTTTGATCACCTGTAAAAATATCGTAATATTTTGCCTATTTTTTGGTAATGAAAATTCTTTTCTAGGCCTATTTAATTAAAAATTGTCTTACTTTTACTAAAAATTTTTAAATTTCGAGTTAATGCCCTCTTTTTGATTAAGTGCGATATTTATTTTTTGTTTTAATAATTTGTTCTTTAAATATAATTTTTAGTATAATTTTGTTATGAACAATTTCATATAAACTTAGACACTGTTAAAACAATTTCTTTCTGCAAGCGCTTATAACAAGAAGATTTTAAAAATCATAAACTTTTTACAAGCCACCCAAAAACAAAAGACTTAAGCAATAAACCTTTTAAAAGAAAGAAAATAAAAACAAGAAATAATCTGTCTGTGCGTGCCAATAATTATCAAAACAAACAACCTTGATAAACAAATAACAAACACAACAAAGTAAATATAATTTAATTTTTTCACAAAAAATTTTGTTAAGTTAACTAAATTACCTTAACAAAATCAAACAACCAGTAAAAAATAAGAAATGTTTTAAAATAACAAGAAAGATATTAAATTTAATTATGTTATGGCTTCAAATATACATAATTCAGAAGGTAGTTTTTAAATTCTTAACTTTTAGGTAGTTTTTATAAATTACTAAATTTGATAAATTGTTTGCTTAATCATTTTAGTCTCTTATATTAAATTTCATTTAAATGCCTACAGATTCTGCCATTGAACACATTTAGAGAGACAGACACCGAGAGCCACAACGACGACAAATGTCATAGACAGACAGACAATTTGTACATGAGATTTTTGCAAATTAAATTTATTACTTTTGCATTCATTCGTTTAGTTTTAATTTTCTTCTTCAGATTTAGATTTTACGTTGGCGTCAGTGTCAAATTGTTTTTTAGATTAGCTAAAACTTCTTCTTCTTCAGACTCCTACTGAGCGCCATTTACCAAAAAAAAAAAAACACACACAAGAATCCTCTGCATTGCATTACTCATTTCTTTGGAAGTAAAAATCTATTCTAAGGTGTTACGGGTATTTTAACCAGCCCACTTTAAACATTTTCTTAACTTGTTCTTTAAGCCCGTCCGTCCGTCTGTCTGTATATTTTGTCTTAGCTAAAGATTTCATGGGCTTGTGTTCTTAAGATCGAAGAAATTTAAAAACATTTATTTCTTATTTATGCTAGACATAGATTTATAGTTGTAGTTTCATTACTTGACAAGAAATTCAATGGAATTAGTTTTTTGTTTTAGTTTTTCATCACAACATTTAAAACAAGTTTAGATTACTAATGAGTAAGAGTTTTTTTTTTTTTTATAAAAGTGAAAAATCATTATTATTCTTTTTGAATACATGGGCCGGCCAGCCACCCCTGAATATACGTGATAATTTAAACAACAATTATGTCAATTATTTGACTTTAGTTTTTTTTCTCTTTTCTATTCAAAGAATTTGAAGAATTTATAAGACTTGTTGTTAAAATAAAGAAATTAAAATCAAATATTTTAAATAAAAATACAATGTTGCAAATTACAACGTTTAAATTGTACACAGAAAAGTTCTTCAACATTGTTCACCAATTAAAAAATAAAATCACTTTTATTTCAAAATTTTATCGAGTGAATTAAAAGTTTTGATAATACTATTAATTTGTTTACTGGTGCAATTTTAATTAATTTTTTAATTAATATCACACATTTTTTAATTGAAATTAATTAATTCATTTTTATTTTTTTCTGTGTAATGAAAATAGTAAATATATGTTCTAACAAAGCCACTTAAACACTAAAATATATCAAGACATAAATAAAGAATAAGACGTAGACTAGAGTTTTTCTTTTCCTGGACTCTTTAATTTCCCGGGAAAGTTTTTTTTTGCCGTGAAAACCCGCCCAATATAAAACGGTGTAAAATATTACTTAATTTAATTTATTTGAACAATATAAAAATAATAACTCTTTAGACCTATTAAATAAGTTTATAAATGCATTAAATGTTAAATTATTTAAAATAATTTCCTTGAAAATAGGATGTTAGTACAGAACAAGCATTTACAGAATCGTTTGACGGCTTTTTTCTTATCTTATTGAAGAAGAAACCTGTCAATGAGAAAACACTTTCACTTTCTACGGATGTGGACTTAATAGTCAAAAGAGCATTATATAAACTTTGAGGTCTTCGCTTTTACAGCACTTTCTTTAAAACCTTGTAACTCCAATTTTAAAGTTAATTATTTTCAATTAATAAGATTTTGTTTGTCGTGGTTAATTCCTAATTTTTATTCTTGATAAAACCACTGACATTTATTGTTGGGAGATAAGCTTGTTTCTGTGCGCCTTTCACTGGTTGCTTAGGCCAGATCATCAGGAAACATTCTCCCAAACAAATTAAGAAAAGGCAAAGATATTAGCAAACAAAACTGTAGAGTGAATGAGAATTGCAAACACTCAAAAAGTCTTATTTGAAACGCTATTAAAGCTTAAGCAAAATACCAACAATACACTCATAGAATTATTACAGTTACTGATTGTGGGTTTTTTAATTCGTTTTCCGTGCTGGTTAAATTGAATTAATGTAAATGATCCGTTTTTTAAATGAATTTTTAGTTGCTTAAAATGAATATTCGTTTGAATCTAACTACAAAATATTTTTAATGAGCGTGTTTATCTTTTCTTACATTCCCCACAAAATCTTATTAACTGAACATTTTGTAATCGCAAAAATTACGTTGATAACAAATCATTTTCTTTAATCGAATCAGCGTTTTTTTACAAATTGCTGCATTCAAAATTTCTTCAAATCGTAATTTTTACTTTTGTCATCATCTCTTATATAAATAGTATTAACTGCATTTTCAGAACCGAATCCAAAAAGTCTTCAATGGTCTTTATATGGAGGGTTTAAAGCTGAAGCGAACCAAGTCAAAAAACATATTCAAAAATATTTTAAGTTTTGGTAAGTGAACTGCCATTAGTTTTTGGAGCCACTGACTTGAGTTTATTAACATAACCTTAAGAACGAAACACTTTTTGATTTAGTCCTTTACCGGACTGGATAGAGTTGAACTTTTCGCACAAGCTTTGAAATAAATATTTGTATTATATTTTATGACTTGGTTCGGTTCAGCTCTGAAACCTTCATATGAAATCATTAAATATTTTAGGGAGATCTTAGGCAAATTAAAAAAAAAATATTCAACGATTCTATTTATATGCAACCCTCCGTGTCTAGCCTCTGTGCTATAAGAATATGTAGCGCTTATAGGACAATATCCTACGAAGCAGCCCTCGTTATGGCAAGAGTTATTCCAATCGATATGAGAGTGCATGAAGCAAAGCGGAAGTATAAAAAAACTGGAAATATTAACTGAAATGTAGATTAATAAAAACAAAAGACAATAGACAATTAAAATATGGACGAACAGATGGAAAGAAAGTCATAAAGGAAGGTGGACCTTTCGACTTATACTTTATGTGAACACTTCGAAAATACGCTGGATTAAATTACAATCTGAAATTACTTTTGTACGTGGTCATCGTGTAAATTGATTATATTTACACAAATTTGGACTAGTCTCAAATCAATCTCGATTAAAGACGCCAAGCATGTCATACATTACTGCCCAACAATTTTTAGAACAACTTTTCGTATATCAAAAGACTGACAGGAAAGAGATTTACGTTACAAGCATAGTGATCGTCTTACTTAATATGAGGGAAACAAGAGTGGCGTAGTTTCTAAAGAAAAAGAGTTTATTGTATACTTAGAAACAGCATTCAAAATACATACTGCAGTCAAAGTAGAAAAACTGCCATTTCTTTTAAACTTTTTTAAACCCTGCTTTGAAATGAAGAAAGGCGAAAAACATGCTCAGAGTAGAGACTGAACAGCGGCCAAATTAAGGCATTCGAGATCGATACAATATAAATAGAAATTTCGATCGATATCGAGTGCCGTAATTAGTCCCAGGTCTACCTGGTCGTGCGACCGGTCGTATGAAACAGTTTTTCTTGGTGGAGGGAAGTGATAGGAAGTGTTTTAGGCGGTAAATAAAACATAATCCTGTTTAGAATAGTTTTGGCCATTGTTTGCAAGATTTTCATCTACCTATTGAGAAAAGAAGGCTACACTTTCTTCTAGTTTCTTTAGTGTAGACTGTACACTGTACACTATGTTGTTGCTTTAATTTAAAACTTTTCTTCTTAAAAATTATGATACTTTTTATAAAAAAGTCTAGTCTGATCTCTTTCTATGTGATTTTTAAAAAATCGTTATGATTAAATATAAAAAAATGCAGGAAAGGAAACACCTTCTCCGCCTTCTGAAATACTAAATCTAATTAATTAAGCACGTACAATATAATTGTGTATATAAATTACATTCTCTCTGATTACATGCTCTATGTTTATAAACCAGTTTTTTAAATTCAAATATATGCTTTAAATATTTATAATGCTAAATTTCGTAATTACTAGTAGTTACTTAAGATTTTAACAGCAAATTGCCATTCAAAATACTGCCACATAATAAATAATAATTAATTTTTATTTTTACAGAGCAAAAAATGAAATTAAAATCATAATTGACACTAGAAATTAAAGCTTAACGAGATCATAAAAGCTGACACTATAAAATAAAAAGTAAATTTATTTCGTTTGAAAAATTTAAAGAAAAATGAAAGAAACGTAATGGTTTTTGTTAAGAAAAATTGATTTGAAAATAAATCTTTACAAATAAAATTGCTTAAAACTATCTGACAGACACACGGACAAGTGTATGAGACGTAAAATATTTTTTGTTTGTTTTTTTTTCATTTAAGCCATGCATATTCATGTTTATAGATACTTTTAAACGATTCTTGTTGTAAACTTTGTGTGTTGAATTGTTTTTCGTTAGATTTAAAAAAGAATTGTTGCCGATATATTGAAAGTTGTTAGTTGAGTTAACTGGTTTGTTTTTACGATTTTGAATACAGTAGTGAAATAAGGTTCGTTGCTAGATTTTAATAAATTTATGTTTGTTTTCATTTTAAACACCATACTTTAGGGGTAGTGTGGAAAATAAATTAAGATATTTTTTTTACTTAAAGTGTAGTATGGTTTGGTCTATGGTATATAAAGGGGTAAATGCAATTTACGTAAGATTTGAATTTGTCGCCATTTGTGCGCAACCCTAAAAAAAAGACTAAAAACTAGTTATTTTCTTATAGGGTTGTCTGTACTGTAGTTTAAAATGAATATAAAGTTAAGAATTAAGTTTAATCTATAATGTTACCTGACAGTTACTTTGTTTATGGAGTAGAATTTTTTTCCAATAGGCAGATATAAAATATTGTGATTTCACCACGGAGTATTGCAAGTTCTAAAAAATAACTCCCTCTTCATTTAACAACCCTGCGGAACTTACTCTAGTGATAATGCACCGCAGGGCCTATTGATGCAGTTATTTGAGATTTTCTAAGCTTCTTTTGCATTGGAAATTTATTATGAATACTTTTAATCGTCGAACTTATTACAACGCATTGTTTTTTTTTTATTTTTATTTTTTTCTTGTTCAGGATTATATTCACAATGTTTTGCGCTATCTTTCAATATCTTCTTCTTCTATCCTGCGTTCGTATCTAGAGCGTGGGCAGAGTAGAACGTACAGTGTACTGGATCCTTCTTTTGAATCGGGCATTTAGGACAGTATGGAGTATCGTCCAGACCTTACCTATACAGGGAACTGCGATACCCTCCATGACCAGAAAGGAATTATGTCTAGAAGTAATTTACTTCTCTATACTCGTAATACAGATAGTCTGCAGACGCCGGTACACCGATTTCAATTTCTTTCGCTGTGCACTTTACTTCAAAGCTTCCCTTAGTAGGCGGCGTAGAGTATAGCTGAGCTGACCACTGAAGATATAATTCTCCTTTTACGTTACATAGGTGTAGTCTATAAGGCAGTCTTAGGCCCGTTTTCACAACTTACCGATAGCTAAAGGTACGATTTTATCTGCCGTATAAAAAGTGTTTCATTATTAAAACTTTACTTTAACCTACCAGGTAGGATGAACCTTAATTTACTTTATCGCTCAATTTAGTTTAAAGTTAAGTTTTAATAATGAAACAATTTTTATAAGGCTGCTTAAAGTCTACTTTTAGCTATCGGTAAGTTGTAAAAACGGGGCTTAGAGTACATATATTCTGAAGTTTAGCTTGTAGTGTCGTCTATAATGTAAATTCAGTGTGATTTGTAATATGATAATTTATGATTTAGATTCGAGCTCCCTGCTGAACTGCCTAGAAATATCAAGTCGAAGATTCGTGCAAGTTCGCGTACATTTACTTCGGGTATGAAGTTTAAAATTAGATGCCAATTTGTCTCTAAAGATAACAAAATGTCCGTAACGTGTTCGGGAGTTATATCATACCCAACTTTGGAATGTAAACATGCTTTCATTCCGCAGTGTAACATATAGCGAAGAATATAGTGCCACTTATGATGAAGTGTATAATGCAGTCTCTTGTAATTTCTATAGTAAAATCAGTAAAACACTTTATTGACTTAACTATAAAAAGTCTAAGGTTCTGCCTATAGTTCTGTCTTACGTGTAATCTATAGTGTATTTTATGGTGTAGAATGTTGTGTAGTCTATAATGTAGTCTACTAGCAGCAAACTATATAGTTATGTCTTTAGTGTACAGGGTAGTTTTGGAAATCGAAAAAGCAAATCACAAGAATTTTAAACGTTGTTTTTTAAAAAGATTTTTGTGATAAATGAATTTTATGACAAATATCTTCTCTATTGAACAGAATTTCATAACAAAAATTATTAAAATTTCATTTAAAGTGTATTAAAAACAACTTCCAAATTCTTGCGTTTTGGGGTTTCAATTTCAAGAACACCCCTGGTAATCTATAGTGTATTGTATGGTGTAGAATGTTGTGTAGTCTACAACGTAGTCTACTAGTAGCAATTTAAGCAATACTATTTACAAATCTTTCGTTTTTTTTCGATTTCAATTTAAACTCTACTCTACCGCAGCTTGAACAAATAGCATAAAAACCACCTTGCAAATTTGAAATTGTGGTTAAAGTTTATTAAATTTCCTTTTAACAAAAAATAAAAATAGAAACTGAAAAAAAAATTATTCAAAAAAAGTAAAACTTCAAATAATTTTATTTTTTTTTCTAATAAAATAAACAAGTTTTTCTGCAAATACTCCACAATAACAATTTTTTTTTTATTTTTCAATTTTTTTTTTTGATGTTGAAATGTTTATTTGTCTGTAGGTTTGTGTTTCGGTTGGTATTTTTTAATTGATTGTTTGAAAAAAATATTTTAAATTTTAAACAAGTGTTTGAATTTTTCTTCAATATGGTAAAAAAAAGGAAAAACTAAAAGTAAATCTTAATATTTTATAAAAAAAAGCAAGACAACGAAAAAAGCCACCACCATGGACCATAAAGAGTAACACATAACAGCTACAGCCACCAAAAAGTTTTCCTAGTTTTTCCTAATGTTTATATATCTGCAAAACTAAAAGTTTATTAACCATTAAGTCTATTTCAGCAAATTTTATTTTTTCTCTTCAATAATTTTTTTATTTTAAAAAATTTTTCAATCAGCAAATATTTTTCTTGGGGTATAAAGTTTATGGCCAAAATGTTGATGAACTTGTTTTTATAAAAAATTTGTAATACTTGGTTTGTTTTTTCCAACAAAATTGATTTAGTGCAATTATTATAAAAAAACAAATATTTATGTTATAATACCACCAAAAAGACAGGAAATTTTTAATATTTACTTTTTTAAGAGTTTTTATCAAGTTTTTTTAACTACTAAATATAACTTACTTTGTTAGAAAAAACTTCCTGTTGTTTGGTAAACAATTATTAAATAATGATTAACCGGTAAGATACCGAAAATTTCCTTAAAAATTCAAATATTTTCTTCCTAGAAAAACAGGATTTGGGTTTTAATTAAAAAATACACAGAAAGTATTAAAAATTGTTATTATAAGTAATATTTTGCTAAACTTTTTAGGTAATAAGTGCCCTTTTTAGCAAAAAAGTGAATCTTTTTAGAAAAAACTACAACTTTTTTTAGTGCACAATTTTGATTTTGAGTAAAAAGTTAAAATTTTGACACAAAAAAGTGCAAATTTTGAGTGAAAAAATTCCAGTTTTTTAGTAAAAGGTACTACTTTTTTAATAAAAATTCAACCTTTTTAGCAAAAACTGCAACTTTTTAATTTAATAATGCAACTTTTTAAGTTAAAAGTTCAACTTTTTTTTGTAGTAAACAGTGCAAATTTTTATAGTAAAAAGAGCAATTTTTTAATAGTAAAAAGGCAACTTTTTTAACTTTTTTTTTAATAAAAAGTGCAACCTTTGAAGTATAAAGTGTAACTTATATTGTAAAAAGTGTAACTTATTTGTAAAAGTGCAACTTATATTGTAAAAAGTGCAACTTATTTTGTAAAAAGTGCAACTTATTTTTTAAAAATTGCAACTTATTTTGTCAAAAGTGCAACTTATTTTGTAAAAAGTGCAACTTATTTTGTAATAAGCGCAACTTTTTTAGTGAAAAGTGCAACTTTTTTATTGCAAAATTAAACTTTTTTAATGCAAACTTCAACTTTTTTAGTACACAATGGAACCTTTTTAGTAAAAAGTGCAATGTTTTGCTAAAAATGCAACTTTAAAAAAAACCCTGGAACTTTTTTGCAAAAATTTTAAAATTGTTTTGTGTAAACAGTAAATTCGTTTTTATAAAAATATTCTGCTTACCAAAAAAATGTTCTTGAGAAAGTTTTGTTTTATATTAAATTTCAAATACTTATTAGCAATGCGATTGAAATTGTTAATTTATTTTTAATGCAACCATTTTTATTGGCATTTTATTTCCATTTTGTCATATAAGTTATTCATTAAAAAATTGTTTTTTTAATGTTTGTGTACATTTTTCTTTCTAAATGCTTAAAATTCTTAAAATTGTAAACAAAACTGTTGAAACTCAATATGAATGGCACGGGCATGATCACATGAACAAATGAGTGTCTTCAAGTAAATTCAATACATATTTCAATATAAAACGTTTTAAAGATCTCACTACACGACTTAGACAAATTCTATGTAATTGAACGGAGTCTATGTCAGCTTGAAAGGTATTTGCCAAGGTCATTTGACAGTTGCAAATAACGACAATCAAATACACTCTTAAAAACAAAACAAGAATATTTTTAATATTTTTTAATACCAAGAATTCACATTCAATAATACTGGTTATTAAACTAAATTACTGCTTTTTTATACGGTAAGAAAATATATTGGCAAACATTTTTTTTAAATAATTGCAAAACGGATGTTATTTATTTGTTTTCTTGATAATAAATAATGGCAAGTAATAATTTCTATTGTTCTTTTTTGTGCTGGTCATTGTGTAAAATTTTTCCAAAATATTGGAAGCAACATTAAGGTTTTTAGACAGAAAAATATCCACAATTTCCCACAGTTATTGTAAAACTTAAGTTTAATGTATGTTTTTATAAATGACAGCTAGCGAAATTTTGTTTAAAAAATGAAAGTACTCTACAATCCTCTATAAAACTGAGAAAGTGGAATAGCTCCTCAATACTTTGTTTTTAGAAAATATTACCGTTTTTGAGCAAAAAATTACACTTCTATATATATAAAAATGAAAAATGTTTGTATGTTTGTGGGTTTGTGGGTTTGTGGGTTTGTGTGTTTGTTGGCTTATAGACTCCGAAACTACTGAACCGATTTTCTTGAAATTTTTACAGTAACATCACGTGAGCCCTAAAAATAAAATAGGCTACTTATTTTTTCGATAGGGGCAGGGGAATTGGTACCCCCCATAGGATGCCAATATTTATTATCGCATATCTTAAGAGCCGCTGGTGGCATTTTGCTGAACTTTTTGTAGTAGGATCTTCTGAGCCCCAAAATTGAAATAAAATAGCAGCGGGGGAAGTGGTTCCCCCCATAGGACGCCAATGCTTAATATCGCATATCTTATGAACTGTTATAGTGAGAATGTTCAAACTTTGTGGAATTCACTCTTATGGTATACTACACTTTTGAAAATAAAAATAAAGCGGGTAGGGGAGGGGGGGGGGAAACTCCCATAGGATGCATACATTAAATATCGCTTAACTGAAGAACTATTAAAGGGGGAGTCTTCAAACGTGGTTAAAGCTACTACTATGGCAAACTATAAATTTCAATATATAAATGGGCGGGGTAAACAGGGGAGGAGCAGTACCCCTCATAGATAGAAATATAAATAAGAGCCACTGCACGCATTTGGTTGAACTTTTGGTAGTAGGATCTTCTGAGCCTCAAAATTGAAATAAAATAGCGGGGGAAGTGTTACCCCCCATAGGACGCCAATGTTTAATATCGGATATCTTAAAAACTGTTATAGTGAGAAAGTTAAAACTTTGTAGAAGTCACTCTTATGGTAAACTACACTTTTGAAAATAAAAATAAAGCGGGTAGGCGTAGGAGGGGAAATACCTCCCATAGGATCGATATATTAAATATCGCTCAACTGAAGAACAATTAAAGGGATAGTCTTCAAACGTAGTTAAAGCTACTATTATGATAAACTATGAATTTCAATATAGAAATGGGCGGGGTAGCCAGAGGAGGAGCAGTACCCCTCATAGATAGAAATATTAATAAGAGCCGCTGCAAGCAATTTGTTGAACTTTTGGAAGAAGGATCTTCTGAGCCCCAAAATTGAAATAAAATAGCAGCGGGGGAAGTGTTACCCCCCATAGGACGCCAATGTTTAATATCGGATATCTTAAAAACTGTTATAGTGAGAAAATAAAAATATAGCGGGTAGGCGCAGGGGGGAACTACCTTCCATAGGATGCATATATAAAATATCTCTCAACCGATAAAGTGGTTAAAGCAGTGTAGCGAAGCGCACCGGGTTAAGCTAGTTTATATATAAAAGTTAAGTAGGAAGTATGACTTTTGTAGGAAAAAAATGCAATCATCAAAATGAACTTAGAAACTTTCTGGTAAAAAGTGTTAAAATCTATGATTTATAGTATATAAATTAATTTGTTTAAGCAAAAAAGTTTTCAAGTACTTTTCAAGTAAAATTTGCAACTTTTTTGGTAAAAAGTGCTACATTTTTAGTAAAATGTGCAACATTTGTATCAAAAAGAGCAACTTTTTTTAGTGAATAGTCCACCTCTTTTGGTAAAATGTTCAACTTTTCAAAAAAAAATGCACATTTTTTAATAAAAAGTGCAATTATTTGCGAAAAATTATTTCCGTAAAAAGGCCATCTTTTTTAGAAAACAACGCATCTTTTTTTAGTAAAAAGTGAAAATTTTAATAAAAAGTGCAAATTTTCTGTAAACAGTGAAATTTTTAAGTGAAAATGGTAATTTTTTTGTAACTTTTTTGTAAAATGTCCAATTTTTTTTTAGCAAAATGTGCTTTTTTGGTAAAAAGTCTACTTTTCGAGTAAAATTATGCTTTAAAGTGAACAAATTAATAGAATAGTATTTTTAAAATTTTTTAATTATTTTAAAATTGTTGTTCAAATTGAAACATTTTTTTTTTGTAAATTTTAATGCGTTCTCTAAGACTACTAAGCACATACAAACTGATTCAACTTTCGTTGGTTTTTTTATTACATGGATGCAACTTTTTTAAGACTGAGTAGATATATTTTGCGAGCCAACAAATGTAAAATATCAGCGTTTAATAAACTTGGCTAAACTTACTAACATATGTTAATGATAAGTCCCGGAGGAGGGGAACATACATACATACATATTTAAAATGCTTTCATATGGTTTATACTGTGTGCAACATTATGCAGTTATGCCTCACCACCAAACCATGTATTTATCCACATGCTGGTTAATGATGCAAATTGAGTTGAGAGTTGAGATAAGGCAAATTTGTAAGTGAAAGTGAAAACTAAAATATTGTTGATGTAAGCAAATGGTTTAATTATATTGTGGTAGATATTGTTAAAAAAAAAATAATAATTAATTTGTTTTACGAAAACCCAACAAACAATTAATAATTTTATTTATGTAAAATTTACTTATTTCATAATACATACAAATAAATTGATTTTTAAATTGAAAATTTCACCTTAAAACCTCAATTTTCTATTATAATGCAATTTGTATCAAAAAGTTGATATTTTTAGATATATTTAATTTTTTTTATTGCCATTTCTGACCTGAATTTGTATTTTTAAGCTGATTAACAAATTGCCAATAAGAGGCAGAAATTGCAAAGAAAAACATTTTGTGATACACATTTTTTCAAATGAAATTTATTGCAACCTGAACAAAATCACTTGAACGAACAGACTCCCTCCTTTTTTTTGTGGGCAAACAATGCAAATTTTTTAAATAAAAATTGAAAGTAAAATTTGTTACGGTCTTGTTAATGTTTGAAAAACAAAACAAATTTTTTTCAGATATTCGTCTATTGCTCTTATTTAAACGATCAATAAATGGAAATTGTTTTTGATTTAAGTTAAAGCAAAATAATCAATATTTAAACATTTTACACAAATATGTGAAAGCTTTTTTTTGACAAATGTTTTTGTTAATTAACTGAAATGTTAAATAAAGCCTTAAGGCAGTAATAAAATTGGATTTGTTAATAGACTTTTATAAAAAATGGATTAAAGGTAGAGATGTGCTCGTGATGGTTTTTGAATCACGATCACGCACGCTCTCTTAACAACATTTTTGCTATCACGCATGCTCGCTCATAGCTCATTTTTAAATTCTAACAATATTGTTTACGATATTTTTTTTTATAAAAATTAAAGGAAAATTAAATTTAATAAACTTTAGCCTGATTAAAATATAAAAATTATACAGTAATAAAAGGTTTTAATTAAGTCTTGTGTATAGAATTATAAATAAATAAATGAATAAAATAAATTTGGATTAAAAACCCATAATGCTAATTAATAAAAATAAAAGGAATCTTAAGATTATTTAATTAAATACAAAATTTTAAAAAAATATTTTTAACTAAAAATTCTTAAAATTAAGACAATTTTCTAATTTCTTAAAATCGCGTAATTAAAAGCTCTCTTATAACACATTTTTCAAAAAATTTTCAAATTCATATTATGCTTCGTTCAACAATTAGAGCAACAATTTTTTTCGCGACCACACACATTTTTAGTAAATAAACCGTTTGCAAATTTTGCCCAGAAAAATATGAAGTATTTATTAATATTTGTTTGTTTAAATTTTCATTCAAAACTAAATAAAATTATTATAAACATCATAAACAATTTCATACAAATTGTTGCTGAGGAAGAAGTTGACTTAAATTTAAAAAAAAAAACTTAGGAAGACAAGGAAAAACGAAATTGTTGATCCCATTGTGAACAAAGTTTTAATTTTAAAATTTTAAAAAAATTAAAATTTTAAAATATTAAGGCTATTCACAATGAGTATGTTAAACATTTTAGTGTGGCAACATTGTGACATCTTAAAATTTTCATTGTGAGCAGGCAACGACATAAAACAAAGTATGTTTATTGAACGATTAAAATAACAAAATTTTTCAAATCAGAAATTAATTATTCTAAAAATTTATCAAAATAACTTTTGTTCTACCAAATTTGACATTTGTGAAATATGTATAAATCCAGAACTAAAGCTGTGCTAGGGAAGGGCAAATTGAAAAAAAAATCGATATATGTATATCGAAACGATATTTTTTAAGAGTATCGATATTTCGATATATCGATATATTATATGTAATTCCATTGTAACTTTTCATTGTTTTATTTTATTTAAAATTTAATTCTAAAATAAAAACCAAAAATTCCCATAAGCACAAGAAACAGCGAAATATACAAAAACCAGTTCGTTAATTTCGAAGAGAACATTTTATTTGTTTGACATATAAACACCAAAACCACAGAAAAGAAATTGCTTTATGTTTTTTCGCCTTGACTGGGATCATTTTAAATCTTTCCACTTTAATTCCAAATTCCTTGAATATTTATATTTCAAAAAAACTTTTATTTTAAGTACTTAAGAACGATTTCTTGGCGCTACCTTGTAGTCCATTAGGGGTCATTTCTTTATAATCTTCTTGTAATCTATTCAGAGTTATTTGGCTTTATTGACAATTTCTTTTTATTATACATATTTTGTCATTTAAAATTCTTTAAAAACTGTTTTTATTTAAAGCTCTTAAGAATAAGGTCAACATTTAACGCCTGTTTAAGTTTGAATAAGAATTCAGATGACTTAAATTTGATAAGAAAACTTTTACACTGGCCTTTTCTTTAATGTAATTTAGTTTAAAAGCCATGTAATTTCTCTTATCTTTTCGTTTTCAAAACCAATTTAAAGTTTACTTTAATAAACAACTATGAGCATAAGATTTTAGCTGACAAGAAAAAACATTCTCTATAATAGACTATAACAATGTATGTATTTTTTCAAATTGTATTTAAGATTAACTATCAATCTTAAAAAAAAAATCACAAAAAAATCAAAACTTTTAGAAAAATGCTAAAACAACATTTAACAAAAGGCAAAAAATTATAAAAATTCCTAAGAACCACATAAACAAAAATTTAAAAAAAAATATATATGTCTTATAAATATATATGCATGTTCGTACATATGTATGTATATAAGAAATACACGCCTTTTTTATTAACTATTTGTTTTTTTAGTTTAAGAAACACTTTTACAAATCTTTAAGATACTAGTACAAGCAAATATGTACATAAACAATACTGGTTACAAAAACAACAAAAATTTAACTACTCTTCATATCTAACAACATAACAGATACATCTACAACTTCTACTACATACAACTGTTACTAACATGTGCTACTTAAACTCATAAGTTCTATAAATTACTTAGCCAGAAGGGAGGGTTACAGACAAGCAGAAGGCGCTAATTTTCATCCAACATCACTTTGACAGGGGTTTTAGCTAAAATCTTTCTTAATCTTCTTAAGGTGTTATGATACTTGCTATTTTTTTTATTAGATTTTTTTAGGATTGACTGAATGAAACAACAAATGCGAGAAAGAACAAGAAATACAATTTGATAAAATGTAAACAAAACAAACAATACTGCCCACGTTTTTTCCCCACAAAAAACCGTCATTAAAATTAAAAATCGCAAAAAAAAAGTTAAAACCCGTTTCTTTCGATCAAAAACTAAAAAAATTGGCAACAGTGCTAACAATTAATCTGGAAATGTCAATTTTAAGTTAAAAAATTTTATATTTTTTTTGACAGTCTCAGATTATTTATCGATAACACATGTATATTTGCTTGACATTTCAAGATTTTTTATGATATAATCATACTCTTTACACTTAGTCAGTTTTCCTATGCAAATATATTTGCACTGTTCTCCAATATAGAAAAAATACAAAAAATAGCAAGTATCATAACAGCTTTACGAATATGTACTTTAAAAAAGCTTAAGTTAAAAGTTTTTATTTTAAGGATTGAAAAAAATTTCTTACCCAAACCTTCTCCTCTAGCTTTGTTCTATGTTAAGTACTTTGCTGTTGAAATATTTTGTCTATAGTTTGTTGGCAAAAGTCATTATTAATTGCAAATCTAAAAGTTTAGAGCTGAGTTTGTGTATTAGAAAAAACAACACAACTTTAACAACAACATTAAATTCGTTTTAAGATGGAAAAAAACTTTAAAATGCGAAATACTTTAAACTTTATTTTGTAGTAATAATTATATTATTTTTAAGACCTGATACATGTGGAGTTTACACAACAACAAATAAATTTTAAATATAAAATCATGTTTTTTTTTTATTTATGAATGTATGTATGTCAAAGACAGTATCTAACTTTAATAACAAATATACTAAACTAAATTGCAATTTGCAACTACCAAAACAACTATAAGCAGCGTTGCCACGATCAAAAACATTTTTAACCAAAATGTAAAAATAGTTAGAAATTAAGTTCACAACTACACATTGCAAAAAAAAAAGTAACCAATTTTGGTTAAAAGTAACCAAAACGGCAACGCTGATTATAAGCACATTTTAAAAAAGAACTCATAGGCAAGCAGAGTTGTCAGTTAAGGATTTTAACGTTTATTTTAGATACAGATTTTTGTTATATGTATGTAGAAAGTATGTATATAGGGAGATCGAACGAATAGCGGGAACGACCGGTTTTAAACGGTTAGTTTAGTTTTGCCCAAGTCGAATATTTAAAAAAGTCCATTTTTCAAATATCAAATAAAACGGCTATTTTGGTAAAATAAAACGGGTTTTTTTGTAATTTGTAATTTATATATGTGTGTACGTTTTTCTTACTTTTGTTATAAATATACCCGTAATTCAAGTATTTTTCTAATTGAATATTGGCCAAACTTTAACTTTTTATGAAGAATGTCAAAACAAAACGTAACAAAAGTCAAAAAACCTTATGAGAAATGTAAATACAAATCGCTTATATTTATAAGCTTCTTGTAACAAAAACGAAAACAATTCTAAAATTATACTTTGATTCTAAATTTTTATAAAGATGTCACAGAGATGACATTTCGAAATTATTTAAAAGACAATGGTGCTGAAAGAGCCCTAAAATGATAAGGCTGTTCAACGTCACGACTTATTAATCACATTTTATTAGTCCACAAGCTTGACATAAATATACGCCAAGTAAAATTTGGCTCTGTTCCAAGCAGTTCTTAAGAGACTGCAAATTATAGTTTAGCAAAATATGCTGCCAAAAATGAATCATTGGGTGAAATATTAGACTGTTATGTTTCCGAGGACGGAATGCCCGTTATGGCACTAAAAACCCTTAAGAACAATTAGCCTTGTATAGATTTCAAAGAGTCTGACAAAGAAACCCTGCAATAGATTGCAATTTGCAAATAGACAGACCATCTTTAAACCGTTCTTAATAAGCCTAAGTGAAAGGATTTTTAAATAATAACGCCAAAACGGGTTAAATGATTTATATCTAATAATTAAACAGAATTAGCTAAATCACAGATAATCTTGCACAGATTATAAAGGGACAGTAAAGGAGCCAGTCTTAAAAATAAATTTTAAAAATATTTTTGATAACACAAAAAAATTTAAGAAATCAAATAACCCTGTACAGATACGAAAGGGGCACTACTGACCAAATAATGCAGGTGGCAGTACTAGGGCAGAAGTACAACATTACAACAAAAATGGATATTTGTCTCGGAATACATCAAAAATTATATTAAAGAAAAATCAAATTGTGGCGCTGAACGTTATGAAATAATTGTTGATTTATATTTTGTTTTGCTGGATCAAATTATATTATTGAGTTTTTATTTTGTATTGCCTCTTTTTCGATTAAAATGTAACTTTTTTTCTCAAAACAAACAAAACCCCGCTGGTGCTTCTGGGGTCAAAAATACCTTAAATGATTACCTAATTTGAAGATGAACTGTAAAAAACTCTAAAAAAAATACGCTAATCACCACAAAAAAAGTGGACTTTTTGTAAACATAATCAAAATTTGAGCAAAAGACTAGAAAGCCAATACTAAATCGTCATTTGGCATGGTCCAATCATTAGTTCTATGCAAAACGCCTGCTGATTTGTATTTGTTCGTGCAATTTTTTTTTGCATCTTTGTCATGTTATAAAGTGCTGGTTCGCACTCTTCATATTTTAGCCGCCAAGTCTTGTGCTTGTTGTCCTAAAAGCTCATGACTTGACGAGTCAAACTTGACGAGTGTGAACCGGCACAAACAAACAAATGCTGATGTTTTTTACATCTTTATCACATTTCACACATTGCATTGTTAAAGTTCTGCATGAACTTAATTGTTGGACCATGGATTAGTAATGCTACATATTTATTTCATCATGCTTCTCTGGGTGGCAGAATTTTAACAACGGTTAAGAAAATTTACAAAATGGTATTTATAATACACAGTGTCACAGAGCCACATTTGGTTGTAATCAAATAAAATCATTATACATACATACTACATAATTTCAAATATTCAATATTCTAAGAACTTATGAAAATGGTCTTAATATTAATTAAATTAATAAAACAACTAATTGGTCATAATTTTCCAAACTTACCTTTTGTTTTCCCATTAAAGTTGTTTAAGGTTTAAATTTATGGTGGGGTGTTATTAATTTTTTTTGGGTTATTTTACGGTAATTACCGACATAATACAACAATTAAAATAGTTTAGTTATTTAAATTTAAAACACACAAGCAAACACACTCAATTTCGAAAATCTCATACTCAAGCACATACACACACGCACACACAGGCATTTGCACACCTTTGAAAAGTAGTTCAGTGCACGCAAATCGGATTAGAAGGTACGAAAAGAGATAATGGAGTCTAGAACAACGAACTAGAAAAATTGAAAAAAGTTTAAAAAGATTTTCAAAGCAAATTACATCATTTTTAAAAAAGTTGTTCAGAAGTTTGAAAAAAATGTTCTAGTTGTCAACGAACATTTTTTTAAATTAAGTTTAAAAGTTTTTAAAAAATTATTGTTGTCGTTCCATAATGTTAAAAATTTTAAAAAATTCTTGTTTAAAACAATTTTTCAATTTATTTTTGTTTCAAATGTCGTTTGACGATAGAAAGAATTCTTTCGACACTGAAATAGACAGTTAAGGCTCAGTTAGTCTTCACTTTCTGTTCTGTTACGAATCAGCTGATTTGTGTTTGTTATTAAAAAACCTGTGAAATTGATTAGTTTTTCTATTCTGTTGCGGTTTAGTTTGTTAAAATCAAAAACTTATTAAGTAATTGTAAGTGACAGCAAAATAAATAATAAAAAATACATATTTATATTGAAATAAACTATTTTAAGAATTCATAAAATTAAATTTCTTCAAATTTATGCGTATTAAAATTATTGCAATAAAACAATGGACGGTGCAAAACTAATAAATTTTTCATAAATGGCTAATAAGTTGCTACAAAAAAAGTAACTATTACAATTTCGAAACAGAACGGCACGGCACAGAAACAGAAAGTAAAGACTAATTGCCTTTATGGTTTTTGATTTAGTTCAAAACTTTTTTAATCATAAAAAAAGTTTATTTAATAAATGAAAATTGTTTAAAGGTTTAATATTGGCAAACTCTTCACCTAACGTTGAAAACATTTTCATATTAAAATTTCTAAATTTTTAAATTTTTTATAAGAATATTTTTAAAACGAGGTGAAGTGTTTTCGAAAAATAAGGCATTTAATGTTTTAGAAAATTTTAACACTTTCAAAATTTTGTAAAAAATTTAATTTTTTTCAAGTTACATAGATTTAAAATTATGCAAAAATTTTTTCAGAACAATTAAAAATGTTTTTCAAAAAAAAATCAATATTTTCATTAAATTTTAATTACAATTTTTAAATAAATATCACTAAATTTAATTTTGTTTGATTTTAAAACTTTCCAAATTTAATAGTTTTATATTTTAAAAGGTTTCTTTGTTGTAACGAGTTCAGAACTTAAAAAACTTGTTAAAAATTTTCAAAATATTTTTGAAAAATTCTTTAATCTTTTTTCCGCTAGTTCTTTTTATTTTTTAAAAACTCTTCTACTTGTTCTTTTCATTTTCAACTTCATACAGAATTACATATAGGTTTTCTTATAACTCTGTTTTAAAGATTAAGCAAGTTTTTTTATAGAATTCTTTACTTCAACTTTAAATTTATTACTTTTTTATTTAAATTTTTGTTTATTTTTTTTCTTAATTTTTATCTCACACTAGAAAAAACTGTAAATTAAACGTCTTAAAATTGTTTGTAATACGCGCTTTTTAACCAATCACTAAGAAGACCGCAACTCAACTGTTAAATTTTTTGTTTTTTCTCAAGAAGAGGCCAAAAGAAATACAGAAAAAAACAAAACAAACCATTAAAGAAAACAACAACAATAACAAGATCTAATTGTAAGCTACAACAACAATGAAAACAAAGTAACTGCTTTGTAAGTTAAAAAAACAGGTAATTAAAGCTTTGACTCTCTCGTCATTTCCTTTATCAATAAAAACAGCTTTTCAAGCTTTGGCCGCATAAAATTAATTACAGCAATTTCTTAAAAAGCAAAATTAACTTAAATTAAAGCTTAATTTTTAGAAAAGGCTTTTAAAAGCTTTTTCTTAGAGATAAATTATTAGCATTTTAATTTTAAAATATGGCGCCATTTTCAAAGGAGAATTAAATAAAAACAAACGAAAAAGTTTTGTTCGGAAGTGGTGAATTAAGGAAAGCCTTCAATTAATTTTTAAATTGATCTATGCTTATTTATTCAAATTCAAAATATGTATTCGATACTTATAATTTTTATTAAAACTCAAAAATTTATTTTCGGACTTAAAACTATAAATTCGTTGCCTTTAAAATGTGTTGTTAAGGGAATGTCTTTATTTTCAAACCAAAGAAATTAATTACCAAAAAAAATTATTTTTTTTAAAGTAACGGTCGTTACATTTCAAGAAGTTAACAGTTTTTAAACAATTTGAATTCAAATAAGAAGTTAACAGTTTTTTGTGTTTGAATTCACTTATTATGGGTAACTCGAAGTAGCATACTTTTGTTAGTATAAAGAAAATTAAAGTTAATCTTTCGGAAAATGACATTTTGTATAATTTTAGCGGAAAAAAAATTCAACATAATAATAATTTTTGAGCTATAAGGTAGTTTGTATTCGATATTTAAAATTCTTATTTAAAATTAAGTCTTTTTTTATTTTAATATTTATACTCGAAATAATCAATTTGAATTCAAAATTAAAAGTTTTAAATAAGATTTTGAAAATGTTCAATACAAAATTTGAAGATTTTTATACGAAGTATAAAATTCGGCCCTTAATAAAGTTATTTCCCCTAAAATAAAAACTGTAGTTTTTTCCTTTGAGTTTGTTAACGAATACTCGTTTCCAATTTGTTTTAGATTTTTTATTTTCTGGTTTTTTATCATTCTTTCAATGTTTTTCGATATAACCATATTTTTAATAGATTTTTGAATTACATATCTTTTCGATTTCAATATTTAGTACATAATAATAATTTAAATTAACCATTTAACTGTATCAATTACTTATTTAATAATATCAATTTCATGTTTTATTCGAATTGTTTGTCTTTGGCTTTTCCAAAAAGTTCTTTTTAGTGTTTTTTGATTTTTTTTTTTGTTTAATTAAATCGAATTAAATAATACTTTAATTAATTGAATATTTTTTAAAAAATATTTAAACAATTGCCAACTAAATCTAAAGTAAAGTAAGTAACTTTCCGGAATAATATGTATAAAAATAAATTCGATAAAAATTTAAATTTTCACTTATATTTTTGTTAATGTGTTTTCATTAAAAATTATTAACAATTGAAAAAATTTTGTTTTTAACTAAGAATTTTAACGAATTTTCATTTCATTAAATGTTGTAGACTTTTTATCCAAAATCAATCATATATTTAAGAACTCAAAATTTGTATTTGAAATTCACGATCTTTTTAAAGCTCGTAAGTTTAAGTATATTTAAAACTTTTATACCCAAAACTAAAAATTAACAATCAAAGTATTTTAACTTAATTTCGAAATTAAAAAATTTACAATTCCCGCTTGAAATTTAAATTTTTTTCAAAAGTAAAAATATCCTATTTTTCAAAATTTTATTTTCGTCATAAAATTGGAAATTTTTTCATTGAATTTAACAGCCTGTTAAACGATTTCGAACGTTAACGTTCGCATAGAAAATAACATTTAAAACAAAAACAAATTTTAGAATTTTGTTATTGTTTTAAATGTAATTTTCTATGCGAACGTTAACGTTCGAAATCGTAAAACAGGCTATTAAAATTTCTATTCAGAATAGTAAATTTCTATACGATATTAAAAATCGTAAATTGAAATTGAAGAATATAACTTAGGCAACATTTCTTTACAAAATTTACAATACTATTAAAAATTTAATCGAATTTATATATTCGAAATTTAAAATTTCTACTTCAAATTTGTAATTTCAATTTTTAATTGAAATTGTAGATTTAATTTAAAGTTGTAAATTTTAAATTTTTAATTAGAATTCCAAATCAAATCCATTCGAAATGGACCCTTGCTATTTCAAATACCCAATTAATGTTTTAATTTGTAACTAGAATCGAAAATTGTTATTCGAAATTAAAAATTTCTATTCGAAATTAAAATTGTTCTAATTCAAAATTGCACATTTCATTCCAAATCGACAATATTTCTCCGAAGTTAAATATTTCTATTTGAAAATAAATTTGAAATGGATAATTTCTTAATAAAAAATAAAATATTTTTTTTTTTTGTAATTGGCAATTTTTTTTGAAATTTACAATTTCTACATAAAATGTATTTTTTCTTTAATATTTGACAATTTTCACTCAAAATTTTTATTTCTATTCGAAATAGGATTTTTCAATTGACATTCCAAATTTATTTTTAGAAAACCAATTTCTTTCAAACCGACAAATTATTTTCAAAATTGTTAATTATTTTAAGTTTTCAATTTATGTTTGAATTTAAAATTTTTTTAAAAAATTTTAAAGAAATTTGAAAATATTTATTCGTAAATTATATTTTCCATTTAAACTTGATATTTTCTATTCAAAACTGAAATTTGTTATTCGAAATTGAAAATTTGTTTTTAAAACTGAAATTTTCCTCTTTTTTCATTAAAAGACTTGTATTTGAAATTTATATTAGAAACAGTTTTTCATTTCTTTTTAAAGTTCTGTGTTACTCTCTATTGCGATACGAAAACAATTTCGATGCGAAAGCTAAATGCCAACTTGGTACTCTCTATCACTTTCGCAAAATTTTCTGAAAATGAAGCAATAGTGGCAATAAAAATTAAAGATGGCGCGGATTTACAGTAATGAAATGCCAAAGTGTGTAAAAATATTTGAAATTGGAAAATTTAAATAAAATAAAGTGATGATTTTCGAAAAGAAAAAAATCAAAAGATGCGAAAGACGTATGCGCAAACGTATTAAAGAGTACCAATCGCTTGATTTGCTACAATTTTCGCATCTCTATTGCGATGCCCCCCTGTAGTTCTATTCTATTTAGAGCCACTTTTTGGGTTTGAGATTAAAGTTAATTTTATTCTCTAATTAGATAATCTGCGAATTAAGTTAATCTAGCATAAATTGAATTTGATATTTTTGGGTTGTGGCTTAAACCATGTAGTGCTACCATACTGAGCACAAATAAATAGCAATATTTTTTTTGCAAATGTAAACTTTTTATCAAAGCAAGATGGATGTTTTCAAAGAAGAAGAAAATATGCGAATTTAATATTGTTTACAAGGTAGAAATTTTTGCGTTTAAAGAAAAAATATATTAATGAAAAAATATAGAAAGGAAAAATTATATAAAAGTATATATTTTATTTTTAAAATAATTTTTTGTTTATATTTTTGCACTAATTGTTTATGTTAAACATATGTATGTTGACAGTTTAAGTTAAGGTTTAAACCACCATCAATGGCCGCTTAAACTAGCAAAAAAAGTTTAAAAAAGTACAACTCAAAAAGTAAATACGGAGATTAAAGTTAATTTAATCGCTAATCTCTAACCCAAAAAGTGGCTCTTAAAAATCAAACATTTACTTTTAAAAATTATTTTTTTTAATATTCTATTCGTATTTATCTATTTGAAGTAGAGAAATTATTTTTGAAGTTTTAAAACGATTTTCGTTTGAAATTTCTATTCGAATTTGGAAACATCTTGTTAACAATAAAAAACTGCTTTACGAAATTAAAAAGTTTTACTTTGAGTTTGAAAAGTTCCATTCAAGAGTAAAATTTTGTTAAAAAAATTCTGTTCGAATTCAAAAATTTCAATCTCACGTTGTAAATTTCTATTCGAAATAAGAAAAACCGAACGTGTACATTTTTAAAAATTCTTAATTTGTAATTTGAAGCGTTTAATTTTAGTTTTTTTTTGCAAATTTTTATAAAGAGAAGCTTATTTTAATTCGAATAAAATTCTTTTACAAAATTGACTACTCAGTAAGATTGTGGCTGACATCATTATTATAAACACTTAAAGGCACAGCTTTAAAAACTCCACAACTTTTATGTAGACAATGAGTCTGTTCGGTAATGCATCTGATGCCTATGATTGTTTGCTGCACAGCTTAAACACAATATGCATCATCGATTTTTGTGATTCGTGTTTAAGATTTGTTTGCGCATCGTCTGATTTATTTATAAATTTTCGAGCAGTTGGTTCGAAGGGTTGCGAAAGTTGTGCACTTTTTATTTGTGATGAATTTTCTTTTCGAAATTAAAGGATTTCTGTTTGATTTGAAATAATTGTTTCCGAATTTTCGGTGTTTTTATTTTATTTATTTTTACATTTCCTGTCACCTAGCCTTTAAAGGCCATATATAAAATATATGATTGAAATAATAAAAAAACATATGAAAATAATTATTTTTAAGTACTTTTTTATTTAAAATCAAGAAAAATATATATGAGTTTTTAAAAATAAAATTAACGGTAGGAATTTAAACAAATCCTAAATGAAATTTAATTAAAAAGAACAAAGTATAAGGGAATTCTAAAGAACTGAAATTTAAAGAAACCAAATACCTTATAATTTTAGATAAGCAATTTTTATAGAATTTAAGGCCCTAATTATGTAAAACGCAACGCCAAATAAATACAATAAAAGCAAAAACAAAGTCATAAATATTTTGTAATTTTGTTGTTGCTTTCTATAGAAGTTTGCAATATCTATTAAAATTTCAAACGCCTCATAATTTGTGGCGTTGAAAATTTTAAAAAGGTATGTACATGCATTTCTGTAGAAAGCAACGACAAAATATGTATGACTTTGTTTTTGCTTTTATTGTATTTCTTTGGCGTTGCGTTAAGTTTTACGTAATAAGGGCCTAAATCTCTTAATAATTAAAGCAAAGTAAAATGAGTGGGTCTGTGTGTCTTTTTTTTAAAGGTTTTCTTGGGAGTCAATTAATAAGATTTAGTTTTACTGTGCTAAATTCACAATTCTTACTATTGATAAACTGAAATTTATTTTTGGCGGGATAAGCTATTAATATGCGCATTTCACTGGTTGCTTGGGCCAGATCAGGAATCTTCATCCAAAGATTTTAGAAAAGCTAATGATATTATTCAAATAAAACTGTTAAGCGAATAAGAATTATAAACACAAAAAGTCTTACCCGCAACAATATCAAAGCTTGAACAAAACACCAACAACAAACAGTGAGTTTATATGTATTTTTCTTACAATCCCCACCAACAATAATTTCATTTGTTCAATAGTAAGAATTGGGAATTTAGCACATTAAAACTAAATCTTATTTTTTTTTTCGTTTAAAAAGTTATTTTTAATTTTATGCTTTTGGTTTGAGTTTATTTTAATGAATTAAAGTATCCTCCTTAAAGTTTAAATGTTGTTATTGTTGGTTTTTTTTTGGTATACTTGATAGTTTTAAAATGAGGCTGTGTATAAACTTAGATGTATATTTTTTTGTATTCATTTTTCAAGTTCGTGTTTTGAAAACAAATAAAAATTATTTTAAAGCAATATTAACGTTAGCAAGTTTTGTTTTGTTAAACTATTAACATAGTTACAAGGAATTTTTAAAGTTTCAAGCATTGTAAAAAATAATAAAAAAAAACCTTTAATAAACAAAATTTACTAAAGTTTTTCAATGTCTCAGGCTTTCTAAGGGTTTTTAAAAACAATAAATTCTTTTAATTTTTATCAGCTTAACAAAAGAAAACTTATATTTAGTTTCATAATGATCTTCACTTTTTTTAAAAAAGATTCTGTACGAAATTACAAAACAAAAAAAATAGTGCAGTATTTAAATTAGTGAGTTGGGTTGACATAATTTGGAATTATTTTTAACTTAAAATAAATTTGGAAAAATTTTATAAAGAAAAGCAGAGTATTCAAAAAAATACGTATAACAAAACAAACTTTATTTAAACTTAGTGTTGTAAAAATTCTAGCAAAATGAAATTGAAAAAAATTCTTTAAACTTTTAATTTTTACGTTAATTATTTTTTATATTATCAATTAACTCTGCTTTTTTTCTTTGTTTGCTAAATTATTTTATTATTTTTTTTTTTTGTTGTTTAATAAATAATTTCTACATTTTCTTTTAAGTACAATTTATGAAAAAAGCTTTTTACGTTTTAATTTCGTTTTTTTCTTTCAACTTAAATTCCTGCACATAAACACAATACAAACATAATGGCGGCACCTAGAATGGCCGTTACCGGTACCGTTACTATCCAGGCGTATGCTATATTACGGAACAGATGCCAATCAACACTACCGTTGTTTCGTATTGGTGTTTCGGTTTCCACGGCGCCTTGTTCTAATGTTTCCAATTCTTTGTTTTTCGATTGTTCTGGATTGGCAATGGCATCAGGTTCTGGTTCTTTCTGCATTTTCGCACCTTTCGAGGCAACATGACCGACAAATACAACAGAGCCGACTTTGCAGTGGGTAGTTGAAATGGGTAAACCAATTTTGCTGGCCAGCAGTACGGTTATAGCGGCACCAATTTCAATAGTAAAACCACTGGAAATTAAAAAAAAACTAAACTATAAAAATTTGGAAATGAAAAAATTTCCAGTTGAAATTGAAAACTTGACCATTTCTAATCGAAATTTAGAATTTTCATACGAAATTACAACGATTGTAAGCTGACGAGCAGAAAATATAAGATAACGTACCGATCTTGTTTAAGCCTACCTGTAGTGTTCTTTTAGCGTTCTCTATTTTCATGCGCCCTCTTTACATGCAGTATCGTTTACTAAAAAATACGCTAAAAGCAGAGCGGTACATAATTATAGTATTCGTTTTCCCCAGCACACAATCGCTGGTTTCCGTATTATGTTTGTATGCAAATTTCAAAAAACACACTACACGTAAGTATACAGTTTTGTCGAACTCTGTTTTCAATTTCAATTTGAGCAAGCAATTAGAATTGTTTCTGAAAAAGTTTTATATCAATTATTTGCTTTTTTGTGTTTTGGTGTAAAGCGCAATTAGTTTTACATTAAGTAACAAAAATGGGAAACATTTGACAACATGGGCCTAAAATACAACCTTGTTTACTTGCTGGCGTAAAATTAGGTTAATTTAGGTCAGGTTAAATTGGCAGCCGTCACGACGACGGCTCACTTGGGTCCTTATAGCGGTCCCTTTGTGATATCCTTATTCAGTGACAAGAGTCAGTCAGTGTCAACCAGACCATTCGCTAGAGGTCGCTGCAGCCTCGAACCACCCCGACTCCCTGCATAACAGTGAGATCGATTTCAGTCCCACATCAGACACATCGTCCGGTCTCCCAAAATGCCTAAACCTAATGTCCTCCAGACTAAGGCATTTTAAGAGAAAGTGAAACACCGTCTCCTCCTCATCATCATGACAACTTCTACAGTAGTCATTGTAATCAAGACCCATCCTCCTAGCATGAGTCCCCATCACCCAGTGACCCGTAATGACCGATATCACTGTCCTCATCTGGTCCCTACATAGACCAAGTAGCACGCACGTTCTCGCCGCGTCATAGCCAGGCCATAGAGTCCTGGCTATCAAGCAGGTATGCCCCTCCTGTCATCTCGCCTGAGCCCTTCTGTACGACTCTCGTCTGATGAGAGTCTTGCAGCGGGCCATTGGGCGTTACATTACAAAAAGGAGTTTACTGCCTGTTTTTCAAAAGAAAAGCTCTTTTCGTAAAAGTTAAAATTTATTTATATATTTATGCCAATATCAATTAAGTTAAATTTAAAATTGGTTTATTGATAATGCAGCACCATTGTTAAATCCTTCAAGCATATCCTTGAATTGGTAAAAGTTTTCAGCATAATAAATAATTGTTCCCCATCTGGTTGTTACAGGCTGTGGAGCAAGACATTAATCGGGATACTTCTCTTCTATGCGGCTTAACGCGAAGGTGGTTACAAAATATTTTTCCCATAAGAAATCGATCGAAGTTGTCTCTTATCGCTTCTACAACAGCGTGCATGGCAAAATAAAGCAATTTAACCAAGTTAGTTTTTCAAAGTATGCAATATCAGCAATACATGCAGAAATATGCACTTGAAGCAAAATATGCACTAACAAATCGAAGCCATTTTACTGCAAATTTCTTGATTCGCAAAGATATTTAGTATCGTATTCTCAGACTGGCGACAACAAATATGAATTTGGATTAAAATCCGGGGCTGGGTTATCACATATAAGATTAAAAGGCGATTCGTTTTAAATGTGGCTGTGAATTGCAGAACAACAAAAATCCTAAAGTAACCCACTTTCGAGTGAATTCGGATTGTAGAACATACCCGATTAACTTTTTATTGTCAAATTGATAAGTTATACTCCAAATTTTAAAAATCTATTTAAAACCTCAAATTTCAATTATCAGGCCAGTCACAGAAATCAATTCCGATCGATAGTGGAAGTGATTTCGTATCTTGCTTCACATAAAATTAAATCACTTTCGATCGGAATTGATTTCTGTGACAGGGTTGTATACATTTTTAAATAAATTAAAAATTACTTACGTTGATGAGGTAATTTTGGTTAAATCATTGCCAATTGTTTCAATAACTCTTCGACCCCAAAGCCATAAACCTATCGAAATGCCAATGCCACCATATATTAAAATATATATGGGACTTTCGGCCTTTTGCATCACAGAACCTTCACGATAAATCATATACAAAGCAATTAGGGGACCAATGGCATTGCTAGAATAGAAATAAAAAAAATTAGTTTAGGGTCTTAGTTAAAGAAAAAAATTAATTTAATTACCTAACATCATTACCACCATGGGCAAAACTACCAAAGGTAGCGGTTAAAATTTGTAAAAATGAAAACAGCATGGAAATCTCTTCCGTCTCTTCATCGCCTTGTGTAGCCTCGGTGTTACCAAAATCATTAATAGCCTCTTTACTCTCAATCAAAGGAACTTTACTGGAGTTGGGCGAGAGCGTAGAGGAAATCATCATTTCCAAACTAGAACCACTTTCAATGACCTTAAGATTCCCGTTATCACATTCATCTTGTATCAACGAGGAAGAGGCAGTATTTTTGGTATCTTTGGTAGTGCTGATGTTATTGTTAACAGCTGTTGCAGCGACATCAGCAGCCACATTATTGGGAAGCTCATTTGATTGTAGGTGATGATTTTCCTTTTCCAGCAGTTGTTGTTGTTGGGGCTTAAAGCACTCTTCTAAATTGGAGGATTTTTGCAAGCCGTTCAAACCACTACCGTTTTGATGTTCATCAATGAAATTTAAGCTGGTTATAGTTAGATCGGTATTATCTAAACTAGCTTTACCCAAAAGATCTTCGGCCTTCTTAATAATATCAGGATTGATTTTATAGCCATCGGGAAATGTGCGATTTGTTTTGCCATTTAAGGCGGTGGAGGGTGCCAATTTAAAGGTTTTAGGCGAATTGTCTGTCAACGAGACCAGCTCGGTTATTTCGGCAATTGTGGGCAGTTGTTTGCCATCGCTCACCAAAGACAGAGGGCGACGATTTTTCTTAGGACTACCGGACGGTGAGGATTCTAAAAAAACACATTTTTACTAGAAAATAAAAATATATTTTTAATTATTATAAAGTTCTACTCACCCACAGAAGGCGAAAAATTAAATTTGACGGGGGTTTTAACAAATTGTTTTGCAATTTTACGCTTTTGCATGGGCACTACCAACAGTTGAGTCAAAATTGCCACCAATAAACCCATACCAATACTAACAGTCACAGCCAACCAGGTGGGTATATTATCCATATAAAGCACTTTATGGATGAAAACAAATTAAGTTAGTTTCTTTTTTAAAAACTCTTAAAACAAAAAACATACACTTGGGACCATCCAACATCACACTGATGACATTAATGAAAAATGTTACACCATAGAAAATGGGCAACGAACGGAAACCAGCTTTAAGCGGTTCATTTGCACGCAATATGAATTTTCTTATGGTCAAGAACAGTAAAATACTAACGAGGCCGCTAAGAACAGGCGATATAAACCATGAGCCAACTATGGTACCCAAGGTAGACCATTTCAAACCTTGGGTGCCTCTAGCAACTAGTGAGAAGCCAATAGTTGAGCCCACAATACTGTGCGTACCCGAAATGGGTAATTTTAGGAATGTGGCTACCAATAGCCAGATAGCACTACTGGCCAAGGCAGCCAAGCATCCCAACATAAGTTCATCTTCGGAATTTTCATATAGTCCAACTTCTAAGATGCCTTTACGCATCGTATCGGATACCTTGTAGCCTGGAACGAGAGGAATAGTACACAAATTTTTAATTACGACATTTCAAATGTAAACTTTTAGAAAACGTTTGTTTAAAATTGTTTGCAGAGCGTTTTTTTTTGTACCTTAAAAAAACGGTATGTAATGAAAATCTATCAATTTTGAAAAGGTTGTATTGAATTTCCCTATCACGTCTTACAACTCAACTCTATGTCAGTTGAATTTGGGCAGTTGTGTATTATTGTTTGACTCGTCAAGTCTTGAGTTTTCAGGAGAGAGGGGAAAAGAAATGGCATTCTCTTTTCCCTTCTCTCTTAAAAGCTCAAGACTTGACTTGACTTGACTTGTGTGAACCGGCACTTAGTGTGGTTAACAAAAACATTAAACATTTACAACTAAGTAAGTTACTTAAAGTGAGAATCGCAAGGACAAATATCGCACAATGTAAACGGACACTTATCCCTAGCAGTAACTGATGTAAAGTTAACAACTGTTGTAAAATTAAGTAGTTTAAGTACAAAACCAACTAGGTTGAGTTGTAAACCGTCATAAGGGCATTAAAATTTTTGTTTATTAAACATTTAAATAAACATATTTATTATGCAATTTAAAAGAATATACATAGGGGTCAAATGACGGCATTCGATCGATATCGAATGCCGTAATTTGGTCCCAGCCCAATCAATCGCGAATACAAAATTCCGAGTGAAATGTTTCTCTTTCCCCACTCCTCCTATTACAAATAAAGTTTCCGCATAAAATGTCTCACTTTTTCCCAAAAAAAATTCCCTTGCGAAACAGAATAGAGTTTATAAAAAAATGGAAGTATGGTTATTGGAAGGATGCTGAAAAAATTGTGTTGCAAATACAGTTTATACGGCAAAAGACTGCACAAAACCAAAAAAGTACACAAGAGGAATTAAATCAAACTTCAATATTGTGCTGGTAAAGCCCAAAGACCAAAAACAGAAGTTTTTTATTTAAAATTTGCTAGGCTACGATATTCTTTTTAATTTTTTTATTTTGAATAAAATTAATTTTACTTGTTGCACAGCTACTACAACAAAACAATATTCAATGTTCATTTTTGCTCCCGCGAAATTTATATTTGAAGGATTTTTTCTCAAGAAAAGTACTTTCCTTGAGAAAAAAAATACCTTGGGAATATTCGTGATTGGGCTGATAGACAATTTTTAAACAGATATTTTTGCTTTTGGTTTATTTTGTTTTTAAAATCAATTTTCATCACATACCTGAACGTTTTTGAACTTTACTCACCAATTAAAACAGCTCCCGAGATTTCACAAACCGTAGCCAAAACGCAGGCCTGGCGTATTGTTAAAACGCCAGAGCCCACACTAGTACCAAAAGAGTTGGCAACATCGTTGGCACCAATTCCAAAAGCCAAAACAAAGGCAATTATAAAACCTAACACAACAATCCACAATAATTCCGGTGCATAAGGTTCCATCTTGAAGACGACGAGTTTTTTCTTTTTTTTTATGCAAACACACACGACAAATTACTAACACTAACAACAAGATAAGGAACAACTATCAAAACAAAAAATAAACTGAATTGAGAAAATATCTAGGAGAGGTTAAGTGCCAAACTTGAACTATTTTTGTTAAAGCTTAGCTTTATTTTATTAGAGGTATTCTTCTAGACCGAATGGAAAATTTCTGCTTAAACAAGATTTGTAAGGGTTGTAGTTTAAACTTATATATATTTTTACTCACTTTTAAAAAAAATACTACAAAATAAAAAAAAAATATTTTTTTATAAAATATTTGAAATTTGATTGGTTTTTTTAGGAGGAATTTTTTTAAGACAATCAAAATTACTTTCAAATATTTAAACAGCCATATTTGCGTTTAAATTTCATTTTTGCAATTTTCATTTTTGTTTAATTGGCGGAGAAAAAAAGGAAAATAATTGAAAAACTAATTAAAGTTCGTAATTTCAATAATACTAAAATGAAATAATAGTTTTCTAGGAGTATTGAGGGAAGCCTCTTTTTAAGAGATTTTTAAATTAATATTTACTTATATTTTAATTTTAGAAATAAATATAAGATTTAATCTAAGAGTTTAATTCTTTTTTTTTATTGAAAATAGGTGTATTAGTTAATTTTTGTCTACAAAGAAATGGTTTAACTCAAACAAAAATAGTATTTGCGGTAAAGATGCGATAATGTATAAATAAAAAAATATTTGTTGGATTTTTTAGTTTGCTCTTTTGTTTTTTTTTTCTTTTTTTGCTTTTTAAATTAACAAATTTCTTTGTTATGTTGAGTAAAACGTTGTTAAGATGTTGGTTATCTGGGAAAAGAAAGAGAGAAATATATTAATTTATTTTTTTTATAAAATGAAAGTTAAGACGACTGTAATAAAATATAGTTTTTATTTCTGTTTATAGTTCTGATTCTAACTCTGGTCCTAATTCTGTTTGAATTCCAGTTAATTTCTCGATTAGTTCTTGTTTAGTGCAGGTTCATGTTTAGTAAAATTTTAGTTCTAGTTTTTTTTTTTTTTTTGTCTTTTATTATATTAATATGATTCTCTATTTCTATTATTAGTTTATTTAAGTTCTATTTCAGCTCTAGTTTAGTTCTAATTCTACTCTAGTTTAGTTTTCATTAAGTTCAATACCGAATAAGACCAGAACTTATTCGTTAGGCGAATAGATATATCTGCGGCATTTTGACAAAAATCATAGGTATTTTCATTTAAAAGACATTTTTGTTTACGTTTTTAAAATTTCGCTTATTTTATTATTTAATAAAATGATTTTTTTTCACTTAAGATGTTTTGACAAAAAGATATACATATATTAGGGCGGGTCGATTTTTTTTTTTTTAATCGTATAGCAAAAACGTAATCTACATAAAATTCTAAGAAAATTCTCCGAAGAAACCATGGGTCTAAAACAAAATCCTAATCCGCGCCTCTCGACTTGAAAATTTGGCTGCCCGCCTTGGAAAAAAATTTTTTTTTTTGAAAAAATAGCTTTTTCCAAAAAGAAATCGAATTTTTTAATAAAATGGTTTAGTAAGGTTATTCTTTTGCACTTTATATTTTTTTACAACCAAAATGTTTTTTACATTGAAAAAATTTTCACCCAAGTAAAAAAATTTTCAAGTCGAGAGGCGCGGACTAGGATTTTGTTTTAGACCCATGGTTTCTTCGGAGAATTTTCTTAGAATTTTATGTAGATTACGTTTTTGCTATACGATTTTTAATTTTTTTTTCATCCATAAAAATCGACCCCCCCTAATATATATACTTTTTTAACTTTAAATTTACATACCTGGTGTTTAGAAAAGCATAACTGTTCATTATATGAGGTCATAAAGAGAAGTATCATGTCTGCAAAAGAAAAAGAAAGAAAAAATTATTAGAAAAACTTTACCAAAAAAAAAATTTATTATAAACTGCCTGTCCAACAATGTCGAACGTAAGCGATCGTATAGAATTTTATATAAAAAATATTTCTTTCGTAGAAATTTTCTATGCGAACTCTTTGTATCCGTAAAATCTTACTATGTTGGTATTTACATAGATTAAAGTCGCCTTAAATAAATTTAACTTCCTTCTAAATGTTAAATTAATACAAAATTTAGCGACCCTGCATTTAAAGCAAATAATTTAATATGGATGTTAATACATACATATCTAGATTAATGATTATTTTGGAACATATTTTTAACAGTTTTCAGTTTCTACTGCATATTTAATGCGCATAAACCTCTATTTTTACAGTATATTTCTGGTTTCTTTGGATATAACAATTTAAAAAATATGTTGATAAATCTTAATATTTGGCAATCTACGCTATTTTTTTTTATAAATTTTTTTCAACGTTTTATTCTATTTTGTTATTTTATTAATTTTTTTCAACGTTTTATTCTATTTTGTTAGTTTAACTTAAACAAAAAAATTTTAAATTACTTAACCAACTTTAAAATATTCATCATTCCATTTTTCGAACCACTATTTTATTGTTCCCAAAATCAAAAACATTCTAGATTTAATTGAAATTGTCACTTTCACAATGTTTAAATAAATAACAATTGTTGTTTTATTTCTATTATTGGTTTTAATTTATTTATTTAAAAATAATTAAAAAAAGATACAAATGAGTTTTTTTAATTGCGTTATTGAAAAAGTTATTTACTAAAGAATGAAAAAATATTCACTACGTCCATATATGAATGTGTCAGAAGAAAAAAGGTCTGACTCTACTTTTTGAAAATTTCTCAATTTTGTTGTGTTTGTTGAGAGTTGACAAGTAATTGAAAATTATTTTGTTTTGCTATTATTTAAATAATTTTCATTAAAAAAATTAATAATCGGTAGGTATAGGGTTTGAATCTTGGAATCACATCAATATGTTGAAATCAAAGCGAAATGAAATTTAATCATTTAAATTAGATCAATAATAGAATTTAAATTTTTATATTTCTTTTATTTTTATACACAATTTAGATGGATAGAAAATTTTGCGGTACTTTCTTTTTTCTTATAGAAAAATAATTGTATATATATCTATAGAAAATATGTACATATGTATACCTATGTTTATAAAAAGCGTTGGATTGTTTTTAATGTCCATACAAATATTTTTTAATATACATTCGTATGTATGTTAATTTTTCACAGAAAATGTTCGATATTTTCTAGTCCATTTCACCCCTGAAGTCTCACCCTGATAATTTACTTCTTATAAAATGTTGGTTTTAAATCTTTTTTTTTTATCACATGGTTGCTGACCATTTTTAATTCATTACTACATAATTGTTTTTATCTATTTGCACGATATTAATTGCTCAATTGCTGATATAACACAAAAAGTTCCCTCCCCTCCACCACACCGCTTTAAGTTCTTTTAGCGGAATACAAAAATTCATTAATTTTTTAACAATATTTTGCAAATTTCTTTAATTTCTGGGCCAACGAAGAGAAACGATTTTAAAGAATTTATTTAAATTGTTTAATGTTTTAAGTTTAAATGAAAAAATAGGAAAAATGTTAAACGGTTTTTGTTCCTATAAGGAAAATAGGACCTTAACGATTGAGGTTTATTTTCTTTTGTCTGATGCAAGTGGATTTTGGATGTTCCACGAATTGTTTATTTTTGATGCCTTTTTTCCAGCTGTCGGCGCCAAGTGTAGCTTGAGCGTTACCTCCGTCGTCAGCCTTGAGGATTCAAGTCAGTTGCATTCCTGTTTATGTCAGATTATGGTTCCGCCTTTGTATTTCGGTTTCAATCGGTGTTTGCTCGGCTTGTTGAGCATTGATGATTGTAGTTGGCCAGAAAATTGTTTGAGTTTACCATCGATCGGATTGTTCTGAGGTCACCACTAGCAGCATTCCGTAATTTGCAAGTCTTAACGCTTTTTTTAAAGTTTAATCAAAACAAAAACCTTTAAAATTTGATTAATATGATCAAATCTTAAGTTCTAAATGCATTAAAAAGTATATTTATTTTAAAAAATAAAAATATATGTATGTACATATACATACATATCTGTGGCCTTTTGACAAAACATCTTAAGTCGAATTTAAATAGTTGAAAAAATGCTGTTAATTATACGAATTTTCCTTTAAAAACATTTTTGTTTACGATTTTAAAATTTTGTTTTATAAACAAAATTTTTCTTTAATTTCGGTTTATTTTATTATTTGATAAAAATGATTTTTTCACCGAGTTTTTTTTTAACTTTTTTTGTTATCTTATCTCGACTTAAGATGTTTTGTCAAAATGCCACAGATATGTACATTAGGGTAAGTACTTTTCTCAATTTGCGAATATCAAATTCTTCATCGCACAGCCGTATAGACAATGAAAAATTATTAAGAAATGATGTATTACTTTTTCGCGATCGTGAAAAAAGTTTCCGCACCAACCGCGATAAAGTTTTGAATTTTAATTTTTCTCCTTAGCATAAAAAATTAGCATTTAATAACAAAATTTTAAGTATTTTCTAATAATTTCATGAATATAACAAGATCTTACCATTTGTACAGAAGAAGGATGCAAAAAAAATCGTGATATTATGATTCTATTTCGCGGAAAATAATTTTTCAGTTTTAAACAACTCTCTAGTAAAATACAAAAAATCCCATGTGTTTTCTTAAACATTGGGTGAGTGAATCGCCTACAATTATAAATCAGCAGCGTAGTAATATATGCGCGGAACGAACTATTAAAGTTGCACAAGATTCTTTTCCATTATGTAAATCAACTCGCACTTTAAACAGGTGACTGGTACTTTTTTTTAAATTGGCCCTATTAGGCAGTAAACGGGTAAAACCTGAATTTTTGTACTTTTTTGACACCCCATCCATCTTTTGAACCAATAAACATAGAAACAAAGTTAATACCACATTCAAAACTTATCAAAAAAATACGAATTTGGTACTTTTTCGAAATTCGAACATTTAAGGGGTGAAAATGGTAACTATTTTTTGTACTTTTTTTACAAAACATTTTTCTCCATTCATTGACATATTCGTACTAAATTATGGGCTGCCACTACAATACTGAAACTTTTGATACTTTAATGGGGGAAAAAAATAGTACCCAAAAAAAGAAATACGGAAAATTTGATATTTTTCTTTAGCTTTTTGGTTATACAACTGGTATTTATTTAATAAACTTTGGCATAAAAATATGTCCACGAAGGAAAAGAGGACGCTAACGAAGTAGCGGGTTAACTGCTAGTAGCATATATAAACAATAAATGACCATATATAATGTGTATGGAAATAAAAAAAAAAAAAAAAAAAATTTTGAGGAGCAACTCTTGCATTTGGTGCGGAAACTTTTTTGGCCAAAATAGCCTATTATTTTCATTATCAATACTAAATTGCCAATCGCGTGGTGCGATGAAGAAATTTTGTCTGAAAAAGTCATTACCCTAATGTACATACATATATATTTTACACTACTCAATAATTCAATTTTCTTGTACTGTTATTGAAATTGTAATGGCGAGTCAATAATTTATTTATAACAACATGATGCAATACAATAAAAAAAACATAAAATCAATCAAGAAAATTAATCCTACTAATGTTATAAATGTGAAAGTTTGTATGTTTGCATGTTTAGATGTTTATTAGTTTGTAGCCCATCCACGTGAAAACCGGATGAAAGATAGCATATGGCACAGGTTTGGATATAGAATAGTTTTCAAGAGGTAAATCGGGGGAAAATTGTGAATTTCGTATTTTTCTATTTTGAAAAATTTGGTACGCAGATTGCATATGGTCAGGATTAAAACAAAGGATACTTTTAAGGGGATAAGACTGGTTCTTTTTATGGTACTTTTTCTCTTTTCGATAAATTTGGCATACATGCATACAGATTATAGCCTACATTAACATATGTACAGTGTAATTTCTGGGTGCCTAAAATGAGAAAATCTGGTACTATTGGTACTTGGTGTAGAGATAGCATATAACCCAGACTAAAATATAGGGTACTATTTTTGATGTAAAAACGGGAAAAATGGTCTTTTGAAATTTTTTTCTTTTTGATAAATTTTTTAAACAGATTTTATCCAGTGGCCGGAATCTACATACATATTTAGACTTTAATTTTGTTTTTACAAATATTTTAACATAAAATAAGTATAAATGTAGAAAACTACATAAAATTTTTGTTAATTTCTTATAAGATAAGCCCTTTTATTTAAATCTTAATCTAATTTTCACGGGAACGAAGTCACGGATAAAAGCTAGTTTTAAATAAAATTCTGTTCCTACAAGAGAATATTTTGAAAAAAATGTTAAATAAAATAAAAATTAATTTGCCGATTTGAATAAAAAATTACGATTTGGCAAATGTTTTTATTAGAAATTGGCAATTTTAATGCAAAATTGACAATTTTAATTATAAATTTAATTTAACAATTTGAATTTCATTTTGTTAGTTTCTATTCAAACAGTTTTGACAATAAAAATTTCTTTTCATATGAATTTTTATCATTTATACCGGTTAATTTTTGGCTATAATCTTTTTGGCAACACTGGTTTAAGCAGCTGACACACGTTTCGTGTTTTTAACCATGAAAAGTCTTACAAACGAACAACGCTTGCAAATTATTGAATTATATTATCAAAATGTGTGCTCTGTTAAGAAAGTTCATCGCGCGCTTCTTCAATTTTATGGTCAGCTCATTTTTGGCTCAATGGGTACGTTAATAAGCAGAATTGTCGATTTTGGTGTGAAGATCAGCCAGAAGCATTGCAAGAGCTGCCAATGCATCCAGAAAGTCACAGTTTGGTGCGGTTTATGGGCTGGTGGCATCATTGGACCGTACTTGGACCATTCTGTTACGAACCGTTTGGTCTGGCGAGGTTTCCCACTAGCTCTTCTGCATTTTTTTCTCGGGGGGTTTCAACCCTCCTCACCAGCCTCGTATTCGAACATAAAAAAAAAACAATGAAACATAAAAATACAAATCAAACTATCACTAACCACAACTCTACCATATGAAGAATTTGGGAGACAGCTATTCGTCTCCTTTGGCCCTCCCAACCATGTCATGAATGCATCCGCATAATTTCTGTCACATGAACCAAATTCTTGATCTAATCGACAACCCATCAACAGATGCTTATTTTTAGAGAATATAAAACTTAATTTCAAAGTATTACTGAAACTATGAGGAACTTTTATTTCCCGGGATCCCGCAAACGGGAAATAAAATAATTGAATTCCCGGGATTTCCGGGAAAAACCCCTAATCGTAACGTAACTGTGAATGGTGAGCGCAACCGCGAGATGATATCCAACTTTTTTTGCCCAAAATGCAAGAGCTTGACTTGCATCACATGTGGTGTCAACAAGACGGTGTTACATGCCACACAGCACGCTTAACAATGGACTTATTGAGAGGCAAGTTCGGTGAACATTTTATTTCACGTTCGGGACCGGTAAATTGGCCGCCTATATCGTGCGATTTAACGCCCTTAGACTATTTTTTGTGGGGCTATGTTAAAGCTCATGTCTATACACACATGCCCGCTTCAATTGACGCATTGGAAGACAACATTGAAGCATTTATTCATGAGATACCGGCCGAAATGTTGGAAAGAGTATGCCAAAATTGGACTAAGCGGATGGACCATTTGAGGCGCAGTCACGGTCAACATTTGCATGAAATAATCTTTAAACATTAAATTATATGGACCGTACTATCGATTCAAATAAAGATTTCATGCATTTTTCTGAATTGTATGTGTTTTTTTTTAACTTTCCTATAGCTCTTAAAAAATCACCCAATATGTACATATGTATGTATCTCGAAAAATTCTACATACATACATATTTAAAATTAATTACAACAAACAATAGGCTTTGATACACATGAAAAAAGTAGTAAAATAGCGTTAACAAATATAAAAAGAGTACCTATATTGTTAAAGCAAATGACATGATACATATTGCATGTTATTTATTTTCAAATATTGCAAACAAAAAAAGTAACTCACCCATTACCTCAAACAAAATTAGATTTCATAATACAAAATTGTAGTATAAGTTCGTTAAAAAAGAACAAGCATCAATTACCGTTTCTGTTTAGTTAGTTCCTCTTAAAAAAATTACAACTTTTGTTATACATTTTTTGACAAAAAAAAACACATGCAAACAAATGTCATAGACAGAACCAATCATTTTGAAACGAGCTTTAGTTTATTTGTGTGTATTTCCAATTGACCTTGACATTGATTAAATATCACACAAACTTACATATATATACATACATACATATATTTGTGAGACATACCGTTTCATTTTACAAAAAATTTTGCTGTTACATGCTTGTTTTTTTAAGCCCGCCATAATTTTTGCTCTCTTAACAAAAACATGCTTTACAGTGTACAAATCTCTAGATTTTCATTTGTATGTTCATATGTACATGAAATTCATCATTCTTAACATTATTACAAATTTTTTTTTTTGATTAATATTGATTTTGTCGCCTTCTTGTTAAAAATAAAATAACACAACAGCGAAATGTGATTTTAAAAATAAACACTGAAAAAAAGGAAAAGTTATTTTTTCCGTTAGTTTAATTCAAGGCCCATCTATCAGGTCTGCTTACTTGTACAAAAACAAAAACGATTATTTTAAGCTGTCAAAAACTTACTACCATATAGTATACAAAGCAAAAGGAAAAAACGTGTATGTGTGGCATACCATAATCGGAAACAAACACATGCATGCACATGTAAACAAAATGTAAACAACTTTTGACAGCTCAAAAGAACATAAACAATGATCATCAGGCTTCTTGCGCAGACCTTTTCAATGGGCCTTGGTTTAATTTGTCTGTTTTTGTAGTGGTGTAGAGAAAACGAATAAACTTGAATGAATAGGTAAAGCTGAAGGCCCACATTACGTGTTTAATGCGTTTATGCATCTGTCAAAAAGTAAGAATTCGTGTAAAGTTGTGTTGGCAAAGTGCATAGCCACGCATGAAGTAGGATTACTTTTGAATTTAGCATGCGTCTTATGTACTTATGTATGTACATATCAAATGCATAGTGTGCAAAATTCGGTCCGGATTACCGAATATTCCGGTGGAGTCCTGATTATCGAATTTACACTGTATTTAAATCAGTGATAGCCACTCCATAGCCTCGCGAGGCAGTCAATAATCGAATTTTTTTCACAGACACGGTCGGCAATTCACATGAACATATACAACAACTTTGTTCGTTTCAAAACATCAGTCTATCATAAGTCTCTGCTCAAGCTTTGTGAAAGCAACACCACGCACACAAGCAAATAATATCTTCGGGTGCGTGCGTTCGGGGCTTGGTTATCACTGATTTAAATAAAGGGTTTCATAAAAAAAATTTTAAATCGTAAAAATATAAAAAAAAAATTAAATAAATGAAAATATTAAATGGACGATATCGATATTTTTTTGTTTTGACGCCGATGTAGCGTCCATCAAAACGTCGATGTTAATAACGTTATATCGTTTGCGTCCCTAATTGAAAAACGCATTTACCTTTAATCGTTTACATTTCCTTTTCGCTTTAGTGTTGCCATGTTGATTTTTGATTTCAGAATAACATTTTGATATCAAACTGATTAAATATCTAATATTTACATTGAAAACATTAACGATTTGAATTCAAATTTAAAAAGCTTGATATCAAATGATAAATTAATTTCATATTAAAGGTTTGTTGGGAAATTAGAAAAAAGAGTAAAAATAGAGTTACAATAGTAACAAATTATGGCATAAGATATTGATTAAAATTATAATACAGTTTTAAAGGAAACTTGGATCGATAACAAATGATTTCCTCCATCCTGGCCTCAAAATGTGGACAATCCATATAGATTTATTGCCTACTAATCTTCTTAAATATTTTTGTATTTACATTGATGTAAAATAAATTCTGCGAAATAATTTTTTTTTTTAATTAAAATTAATAAAAAAAATTAATTTAACAATTATTAGAAGCAAGACAAGATTTCTATAAAACACAAGAATTATAAAAAAAACATTTTATCAGCATACAGTTTAAATTTGTATTGAATGAAAATTAATTTCAATTGAAATTCGCAAAATAACAACACAATAAAATGTTTGTTTACCTTTAAACTTATTAATTAAAAGGCATGCCAAGTTATTGTAAAAAATAAAAATAGTACAACTAATCACAATTAAAAAATTAAAAGTTAAATTTAGAAATGAATATCATTTTAAATTAAAAATAAACAATTCCTTAACGCCAGACTCACACACCCCCGGTAGGAGGTTCTAAAAACAAAAAAAAAGTGTAGGTATTTTTTTTTAATAAATTACTAAACTGAAATTTAAAAAAAAAAAAATTTTAAAAAGCACTGTCGAAATTTTTAATTTAAAATGTTTAACTGCTTTTAATTAACTTAATTTATGAAAATTGCACAAAAAACTTACATGTTAACACTTTTAAAAAACATACAATATTTTTACTTACATATTTTAAATTCTATTCACTGAAATTTAATTTATTTTAATTTCTATTTTTCAAAATGTTTAATTATTATTACACATAATACCACATACATATCTGTGGCATTTTGACAAAACATAGCAAAAAAGTTTTAACAAAAACTCGGTGAAAAAATCATTTTTACAAATAAAAAAATAAACCGAAATTAAAGAAAAATTTCGTTTATAATACAAAATTTTAAAATCGTAAACAAAGATGTTTTTTGAAGGAAAATTCGTATAATTAACAGCATTTTTTCCAACTTTTTAAATTTGACTTAAGATGTTTTGTCAAAAGGTCACAGATATGTAGCTATGTATTTGTTTAAATTTGTTTGCTTAAATTGCTTTTCAATTGAATAAAAATGTCACCCATTCATTCAAATTATTTCTTACAAAAAAATAACCTATTGGGGGGCAAATCCCCAAAACTGAGAACTCTATATGAAAAGGAAGTACACCCCCGTAATCTACTTTTATTTATTATCTCTTTCATTTATTTATAGTATGTATGTACGTGAGTATGTAAATACATACTAATTGTATGTATGTATATGTTACACCTTCACATTTATTTCGCTAATTTTCTTAATGAGCGCTGTTGCTGTTATTATTTTTGTTGTTGCTACTGCAACTCATGAGATATATGTACACACCGTTGGTAGAAAGGCATTAACTCGATTTTTTTAAATTAAATTAAATTCCAATACATTCATACATTTCATTCAGTGTTGGAAAATTGAAATATTTAGATGGTACTGACCACCAAGCAAAAGAGTACTTTTTTCAACATTTTGGTACTTTTTTAAAACATTTTTGTACCTAATTTGGAATCTTTGGCTCTTGCCGTTCTCCAGATATACAGAAAAAGAAAATAAAAAAAACAGCAACAACAACAAGGGATTTTTGGGTAAAATTAGAGGCAGTCATGTTTTTTTGCTCATATCTCCGTCATTGTTGGACCGATCTGGCTGAATTTCAATTGCAAACTTAAACGGAGTATATGTGACAACCTAGTCCCCATCATTTCTGGGGTCTTCGGAAAACCCATTTCAACATACACGCGGACAGCCGGATTTGAACTTCGCTTTTCATAAGGACCCAGAGTATATATACTTAATAGGGTGCAGGATTAATATTGTGGAACTTACAAGCGGAATGACAAAGTTATATATACCCTTTTACCTTCGGTGAAGGGTATAAAAATCAATTTTTGAAAGGAAAATGTACTGAATCATAGAAAATTGATTGGAATTCTTCCAACATTAATTGTGGTTGTAAGTAAAAACAAAATAAAAACAAATACAACTCGCTTTATTGTTTTCGCAAACAAAATATAAAGCGGGCTGCCAGTCAGGTTTTTTAGGCCGTGCACTTTTCAGTTTATTCTCAAAAATTGTAGTGGGGAATGTAAGTAGAGTAGGGTTTTTCCCGAGATTTCCCGTCCCGGGAATTTCAATTATTTTATCTCCCGTTTTCCCGGGATTTTTGTTGCGGGATCCCGGGAAATAAAAGTTCCTGATAGTATCAGAAAAAAGCTATTTATACTTTAAAAATTTAGTTTTATATTCTCTAAAAATTAGCATCTGTTGATGGGTTGTCGATTAGATCAATAACAAGAAGTGAGTACGTTCGTAAATCAGTGTCTACTGACGCAATAAATCTACCAAAAGCAGAATGTGCCGTGCAACAGTTGATAATTAATAAATTTAGTTAAGTGAAGAGTTAATAAAGAACATAAATTCAAAATAAGATACAGTCAGTAAATTTTAATTGTCCATGGACAAGTCTTAAAAATATAAGATACACAAAAATATCGCTCCTTTATTGCAGCAAAGTCATATCTACTGAAAAAAATCGAGCTTGGCAAAATGCGATTAAAGTTTTCAAAATGTACTGTTTTAAAGATATATTTTGCTATAACTTCGGTACAGTTTAATATAAAATACCCATTTTTTGTTACGAGAAAGTATGAAGGAATACTTTGCTTAATTAACTTTAAATAAAAAAAAATTTTGAGATATGACGATAAATATAAATTTATTTTATTTTGTGACGGCTTATATAACCGGGAAGTACTGGGAAACCGAAATAAAAAACTATGGAAACTCGTGTAAGATACTACAACATACAATTTTAAAAACACATTGTCTTAAAGATTACAGGTGGATCTTGTAAGAAGAAGTCCGTTTGATGCTATTTTTTGCATCAACCTTGACATACATTTGACTGATATAGACGTTGTTTATAAAAAAGGAAAATTACTTCGGACTGTCAATTAGAAATATGCAACAACTTTAAATTTTTGCACTTTAAACTATTTGTCCAATCTCTGTAAAAAAGTGAACGAAATTTTTCGGTAGCATGGTAATAAGTAAATAAAATAAGAAATATACTCTTTGCCGACTTTCTAAACGCATTGAGTGTGTCTTAATGTTATTTCCTAAGCTGTTAAAAATGTTAATATATTTATGTAAAATATACATATATACTTATAAAACATATTTATTTAAAATATTTTATCTATTTTATGAATTTACTTTTTGATCTCATAACTTGAGTACAATAAAATTAGTTTGTTTTTATTATTGTTTTATGAATTAAATTGTTATGTTTATGTTATCTTTTTATCTTGTATCTAGAGCATAATGATACGAAATTTACATATAAAAGCGTAAGGTAATAATATTTCAAGTTCCCCTTTAAACCTTTAATTTATTTTTGTAGTATTTAGGCCATTCTTTTACTTACTTTGTAAACAAGTTCCCTTACGCTTTTTAAAAAAAAAAAGTTTTTTTCATTAATTTAAAACAAATTTACTTTGTATTATTTATATGGAGCGGGATCTTGGAATCCCGGGAAATTTAAAAAAATTTCCCGTTTTCCCGGGAATCGAAAAACTCCGGGAAAAAAAACTCTAAAGTAGAGATAAACTCACTGTTTATTGTTGATGATTTTGTTTAAACTTTGATATTGTTACAAGTAGAACTATTGCTGTAATTCTTATACAGTTTTATTTGGTTTAATATTTTTAGTTTTTCTAAAATCTTTATGGATGAAGTATCCTTATGATCTGGCCTAAGCAACCAGTGAAATTCGCATAGCAATAGCTTATCCCATCAACAATAAATTTCAGTGTTTTTATCAAAAATAAAAATTGGGAATTAAGCACGAATAATCATTTAAAATAAAATTTTAGTTAAAAAAACTAAGTGTTTAGAAAAGGTCAGTTTTCATAGACTTGTCAGAACTTTTACTAGGTGTAGTGGTGACCTTGTCTTCAACACTTTCGGTTAAGTCGCTAAATAAGACGTTTTTTCAATTAATTGACTTAGAAACTATTGGGACTCTAAACTATGCTGCATATCAGTTTATTCATTTAATATACTAACTGAGCTACCTAAATAAGAGCGGCAAGCGTCTTTTTTTAGTCAAAACTTTTTATTTTCACACAGTTTATACGAAAGAAACCTCTAGAACGCGAATTCAATACCACCCGGCTGGGAAATCTTATTTGATAGATAGCTTTGTCGATTTATTTTATTGAAAATGTATTAGCAATAGAATTTTCATGTTTATTCAATAACTTAATTAAAATAAATTTCAGTTTCTCAATAGTATGAAATGGGAATTTAGCACATTTGAAAGAAGCCTTGTTAATTAATTTTTTTTTAAGTTTTCCCATAATTAGAAAATGTATCTTTTAACAGAGCCGGAAGTTAAAAAATCGTAAAATTACACTTTTCGCCCCTGTTCCCTTTTCTGCGCGGTTACATAAAATAATATTTAAAAAAATGTAAATATTAATAGAAATAGATTACTAAAGCCTTAATACTATAAGAATTACATTTTTGAAGTTTTATGGGCAGGGGGAGGTATCACTCTAATTTTAATTTTTATTTTTTAATGACGAAAAAACTTATTTATGAAAAAAAATGTTCCTGTTTTCTTGAAAGACAAAAATTTTGACACGACATACAAGCTATTATAGAAATTATTGCTAAAACCAACATTTATAAGATTATAATGACATTAAAAGCTATTTACAGAAGTGGTATTTGTATAAGAGCTATGGTAAAACATGGATCGATTACAATAACATTTGGTAAGGTGATAATATATTGTCTTTGGGAACAGAAATAAGTTTTTCTTCTTTATTCCCACCTCTTCAGACAATAAAAACGTAAACACCAAATTTCATTACTATCAAGTGTGTTCTAGGTATCGACTCGTATTGAAAACGAAAAATCCGCTTAATTAAAAAATTTAATGATGTTTTCTTTGATATTGCCCTGTAAAATAGGTGACTACGGTTTATATATGGGGATATCTTAATAAAAGCGACGATTGCCGAAAAATAAGCCTTAAAATTGACTAAAAGTCCCTAAAACTATAACGAATGGCAAAAAATCTGTAAAAATTGCTTAATCAGTGGAAAGACATATTGTTTTCATTAAATTGAATAAAGAACATTTCAAATTAAAAACCAAAATTAATTTTTTGCTAAAAATGTTCTCATATATAAGAATAAAAGTCGATTCGTTTTACTTTCACTAACACCTTACTACTCTAATTGAAAACATGTAGAGGTGAATTGCAGAAAATAAAAATGTTAGTGGCAAGTTCGTTCAAGTTCTTCCAAGCTGTTTGGTTTGAAATTAAGCACTTTTGGTTCAGTAGGAAGTTATATGAACGAAATGTGAAACAACCTCCCGTAAAATCGAATTTTCTGTTACAAAAACTAACGTAAATTGGTGGCGGAATGCACCTTTTATCGTTAAATTTTGCACAAACTCAATTTATATGCCTAGATATCATATAACTAAATTTCGTGAAGATCGGTCTATAATTTATAAAAGATCCACTATCTGAAAACACTTTATTGCTTGTGTTCATAATTTTGTATAAGACTGGAAATTTCTTCGCCGAATTGCCTTTATCTCTTTATTTGTTATCTTAATCCTCTTTTACTTTAAAAACTGCTGTTCTCGCTCTTCTGTACCATAAAACCATAAAAGCTTCCACATTTTGCATGAAAATGTTAATTTTTAGTTTTAATAAAAAGTAATTTTACTTATGTATTTACAAATTTTTATTTTTGACAATTTGTTCATTTATTTATTTTAAGGCAAATATTTTTATATGTGAACACAGGGCAAACATGTTCTCCCATTTTTTATTTGAAACTATTTAATATCTGTTTGAACAAACAAGAATGGGCAAATAAATGTCACTACACCAGCAAATAAAATTTTATATTTTTTTTTAACAAATTTTTTAAAAATGCCGGCAAACAAAATTTGACAATTGTTTGCAATATGTGACCGTACCTTAACTAAATTCACTTTTAAAAACCTTTTAACTTTTGTTTACAAAAAAGTGAACAAAAAAAATCGTTTTTTAATTTCGCACGAATTCTTTTATCATAAAAATATAAAATAAAATTGTAATAATATCTTTAACAGTCTTTAACAGAAAAAATCAATGTAAAATCTTTATTCGTTTGCACACATTATATTGTTAACCTCTCAAAACCGTAAAAAGTCAATTAACACGCATGCAATTTATTCAACTTTCCTGACCTCAACAGTGACCAAAAACCACAAATCTCAAGCAAAAGACTTGAAAATTCACTATACAATGCAGTCTGGCGAGCTGTGTACTTAAATTTATACATTTCTTAAATATAATTTTTTGCCTAATGTCCGGCTATATTGGCAAAAGACCCCTATGTGCTCCGTTTTAAAAAATAACGAGCAAATTTGCCGCAAAACTAAAAATTTATAGTTATACGAAATTTGTTTGTGCTGTTTATTGGCGAACACAAAACGAAAACAAAGTGTGTATTTGTCAAACCATTTTTGTGGTTTTTGGCACTTCAAAAGTAAATTCCGCCACGTTTGTAAGCACATTTTTTCATATTGAATTTGACACTTAAAATAAACGAACACAAAATAGTGTAATGATATGCTTTAATAGTTCCAGAGAAATATAATGACGTAGTACATATGTTAAGTATGTAAAGTGTTGTTTCCCGGTGACAGGCAATTGATTATGTTGAAAAATTTATATGTAAATCACTCAGTTTTTTTAGTGCTTTTCATATAAATTTTACTACACAATCAATTGCTTGTCACCTGAATACACCATATAAGTGCCGGTTCACACACGTCAAGTTTGACTCGTCAAGTCTTGTTGAACTTTTAGGAGAGAGGGGAAAAAAATTTCATTTGTTTTCCCCTTCTAATGGCCAATTTTCAGGATTGATATTAAAACACATTTATTTTTAAAATCGTTTTAAATACAAAATTCTCTTCTTCACTAAAAACTTAAGTGAAACTTAAGTCACCGATGTGGTACACTTAATTTCAACTTAAGTTTCCATTGTAATATTTTAGCAAGGTGGCCTCAATATCACAACAATACAACAACAACAGGCAAAGCATTAACAGTCAGCTGTTTTTTCAGACCACCTTGTAAATAATTACACTTTTTTATATTTTTTTTTTTGTATTTAAGACTTTTCAAATAAAACTCAAAAACCCAATCTGTTTTAAATACGATTTAAGTTTGTTATGAAAATTAACTTAATATAGATTTAAATACTATCCTGAAAATTGGGCATAAGACTTTAACTTTATCCCGTTTTGGATTTTTGATGATTTTAAAATCTGTATACAAAATTTTTATTTTTTTTACGTAAAGATTGTTTTTCAAATGCATCTTTAAAACAAATTAAATTTTGAAACTCGCTTAATAAGGAGTTAAGTTATGATTTTTTGAACTTTTCTTTTTTGAAGAAAGTCAAAAATACGATTAGTACCTGTAACTTAAAAATCTAAGAAAAACGAAGATTAAATTGAAATCAGCGACCTCAAATTAGTAAAAAATTGCATCAAATTTCGAATCAACAATTTGGTTCCCATGTGTTATTTTTGCATGGTTTTGCAACATTTGCAAATAATCACAGCGTTCGTTTACTTTTCCAGTAAAATCCCAGTAAAATCCAGTAGGTGAGTTATATGAAAATTTTACAAATGTATGTGTACGCGAACGCATTTCAGTAAAATCCAGTACAAATTTGTGCAAATATTGGGGTAAACGAACGCAGCTAATGGTATAAAAAGTTCGGCCTTCGCCAAAAATCGGCCAAATTATTGCCAAGCATCCAGCAATTTTGATCGGTCAGACACTACATATAACTCATAGGTATGTTCATAAGATGACACTAAGTAGTGTAGGGTACCAATTGGGCTTGTCCTACACTTTTTTAATAATGGTTGTTATTTAATCACATGCTGGGCACATTACTCAAATGTTAGCAAGTGTAAGCATTTTTATAGCGTCATAAACAATACATACTTGGTTCAAAAAAAAAAAAACACACATCCACACACTCGCATTCTTTTCCTCTTTCATCCCTTTCATCTTTATTATTACCATACCTCTCTCTACCTTTGCCATTAGCATTCATTAGTGTGCAAAATAGACTAACATACCACTTGGTATCAGGCGATAAACTCGTGCTTTATACAGTGAGCTAATAAAATGCTGAAGAGGCAAACATTTTTATTTTATATACCTACATATGAACATACAAAAAAGGTACAGACTGTTGTCGTTTTTTTTTTTATTTGAAGTTAGCAATACTAATACATTAATATTATTAAATAATCTTTTTACGTTTTTTTGACAACAAATCTTAAGACAAAAGTGCGGAGCAAAAATTAGTAAGCTGATCTCTCGAGTTCACATGCTATGAATGCGCTTTGTTTGTTATCTAACAAATAAATTAATAAAAAAAACTAAATAATAAGATAAGCCTGGCTCCAGGGTAAACTAATTAATTGTCCAAATTTGGTGTCAATCCGTTCAGCGGTTCTTGAGTTATAGGAACACATACCCGGCACAAACGTTTTTATGAAATATGCAACTCTGGAGCCAGGCTTCTCTTAAGTTAAATACCGATAGGTCGTGATATTTTTTTATGTTTGTACGATTTTGCTGAAATTCACAAAATTATTTATTAAATAAAAATAAGTTTCTTGATACAATTTTGACCCAGTAGATAGCGTTGGGGTCAAGTTATTTACAAAATTATCCACAGTCGTATTCATAATGAAAATTTGGCATGAAGAAAGCACAAAGTCCGTTTAATTTCAAACAATTTTGTAGGTTTTTTTTTTAATTTTCTGTCTGTTTTTGAATTTGCTTTCTGTTTTTAATTAAATTGATTTTAAAAACATCTTTAAATGGGGAAAAAATCAAATGACAAAACCAGCGTTAATTAATGCAAAATGTGTTGCCTTTTTTAGCAATATAATGTGGCATCATTAAACTTTAGGGTTGATTTATTAAAGGTTAGCAGATGGACAAAAGTTTGTTATGAATTAACTCTGTGCTAACAAGCTGCTAAGCCTAATCGGCATTCTAGTTAGCAGCTCGTTATACGTAGTATACAAACTGTGGCTAACTTTTTGTTATGAATACAGCTGCCAGTTTTTAATTTTAGAAAATCCCAAGCAGCGCCGGGACCAAACAGATAGTATAATGTATATAGTGTGCGGAATCAAAACAGTTTAGGTTTTAAATCATTCATGTTATTAAATTAACAAATATATACTTGATAATGTAAATAAAGATAATTTTGTTTTGTTAAAAGTTCAAGGGTTGTTTAGAAAATTATGTTGACTCGAAACAAATTTCTTTTAAATGTTACATTAACCTTACCTAACCTACATTTTGTTTTGGTATACAAATGTGATTTAGTTTTTAATCCAATTCTACTCGTGTTTGTACTGGTTTAATTTAAAATTATAATTTTTAAGTTTAAATCGTATTCTGAAAATTCAATTCACTGATCTCTGAAATCTTGAGTTTAAAGCAAAGGCCAGAGTGAATTCTAAGTGAACTTGGTATTTATTATAAAAATTGAGTATGATGCAAAAAAAAGAACGTTATAAAAAAATTATGTGTTTTCATTTAATATCTTTGAAAAAATACAAAATTTTGATAAATTTCAAAAAAAAAGATATTAAATTTAATTTTATTAAATTTTCAAATTCTAAATCAAACTCGCAAGCCTCGGCACACGAAAAAATGAAGTTAGCGATTTCAATCTCACAAGTGATTTTACAATTTCGCGTTTTCCATCAGATGGGTTATGTAGATTTTTCTTATACTTATTGGCGATGATCACTATACTATATCAATATTACTTTTGGTTTTATTTATGTGAATAAAAACATAATAACTTAATATATCCCAAACAATTGTTGGGGCCAAACCAAAAAAACTCAAAATTCATCACTGCCTCTAGTGCAAAATGCTTCGTGTTCACTACACGCTACGGGGGTAGCGAAGCGCAACGGGTTAAAGGCACTTTTAGACGATATGTATTTAAGCATTGTACTTTTGAAAGTTCCCACTGCAAAACGCATACATCGTCAGCTCATTATGCCAAAAAGTCGTGGTGGAGAAAAAAGACAATGAAGTTTTCTGAAAATAAACCCGACAGTTTATTTTAATTTTCACCATATGTTTTGAAGAAAAATTTTAATTTTTGTGAACGTTCATTAACAAACTTAGAACTTAATTGTATTTTATTGAAAGTGAAAATTATTCTTGTGTGCCGCATACGACACATTTCTCATTTTTTTCTAAAAAGTACTAAAAAGTACAACTTTTTTTACGGCAAGGAAGAGAAGATAGAGTCTTATTTATTTTCTTGATATAATTTATTTGTTTTGAGCCGCATACGTTACTTTTCTAAATTTGTTCGAAAAAGTACAACTTTTGTACGGCAAGGAAGCGAAGATAATTTATTTTCTTGATAAAATTTTATTTTGCTTTCGCTTTAACTACTTCCGGCAATGAAGCAAAGCAAGAGTGAAATTTATTTTTTACGTTTTTGAATGAGGAATTTGCAGCATACGCTAAACAGTGGCATGTAGAGCAAAACAATACATAATTAATAATTTTTTAAATTATTTATGTATATGGAGTAGAATTCTCATTATTTGTTGCTTACTTTGGTCAATATGTCAAATACACAAGCGACTTTTAACATTCCTCTCCCTAAGTAAGAAAAAAAAGTAGCACAGCTGTGCTTTCAACGCCACCTTAAAAATTAATTCGCCTTGATACATCTGACAAATCCGCTGCAAAATACATATCGTATAAAAGTGCTGGGTTGTCAGTTAAACTAGGTTAAGGTTTAGTTAATCTGAAAACAGATTTGCATACAACATTTTGACGGAACAACTTAGTTTTGCTTTATATGTATGTATGTTAATTAAAAAAATCACATTTCGCCCGAAGAATCCGAGTTTCAGACAATGTTAAACTTAATCTACATCTTAAAACCCCGGCCTAAGGGTAATCCCGATGGGGAGTGCAAATTGTACAAGCGATGAAAATTTTTGCGTATTTTTGCAATATCAAAACCAAGTCCGTTGCAATTCTCTTCATTTTACTTCGTTTGCACTAAAAAAAACCTTGAGCAAAAATAATAGTTTATATTTGCTCTGTTGCAAATAAGCGCAAACCGCCATGTTTTTTTATTTGTAATAAAAAAATTTTAAGAAAAATTTTTTGTGACCACCGCTTTAGCGCAAAATTTTAATAAAAGCTATAAAACTTGTGTATAATTGAAGTTAAGCTAGTGTACCAGAAGTTGTTTGTGTTGCCAGAATAAATTTTTAGAAAAACAGTAAAATTGCACAAAAAATAAAATCGGTATCCTCACGAACAATTATTTTATGCACTGCACATATTTGCAAATTTCCGCAATGACCATCGTGATTACCCTTATTATATTATAAAAAAGAAAGAGCAAAAAAGACAAGGAGTAAAAAAACAACGAAATTAAATACACGTGAATTAAATTTGAATACCTACCTATGTTGCTTTTTTAATAAATATGTAAAGGGAAGTTTTATTTTAAAGTTTCCAAAAAGGTAAGATTTTAAAGATTTTTGGGGCAAATATTTTTTAAGTCTATAATTTTTAAGATGATAGGTAGGTAGTTTTTTTTCAAATAAGAAGTAGATATGTATTGCATAATTTAATATTTCAGTTTTTATAGACAAATGATTGATTGAAGGGTGTTTTTTTGGTAGCACAACTACTTATTTTTACTTGATTTTGTCATGACTTTGTCCGTTTTATGAGAGAAAAGCGTCAGATGTTTGGCGCCTTGTAGGTTTATTTTGTCTACTGTATATATGTACATACATACATATTTACCCACCGCCTCCTTTTTTAACAGACACAACTCGTAGAGATTTATTGATTTTTATCAAATTATTTCAATATTTTCTTACTTAACAAAAACGGCTGGCTGTTTAAATCGGTGACGTAGAAACAAAAAAAAAACCCCAAAAAAATAATGTACAGTATCCATTAGGCCAAGTACAAAAAAAAAACATTTTTTAGATTTTAGAAGATTGAGTATTAAATATGTTTGTAAGTATGTATGTATGTATTTCCAAAATTGAAAGATGAAGGCGTTGCAATTTCTTAATTTTAAGGCTATAAGGTAAAAAGAATTTTACAGGATAGTATACGCTCGGACTTTATCATGATAATTTAATAAATGCTGCCCCGTTTTAACGCCCTCTGCTCTTTATAGAAAAAACACCCCTTAACAAAACACACTTAAGGAATTTTTCTTTATACTCATATTTTCTTCCCCATACAATAATTAAATTTTCTAACTCACTTGTATTAACAAAAACTTGTAGTTTTTCTTATTTTGTTTTTCACTTTTTTTAAACACGTTTTAGTTTCAAAGTTCCGTCTTTTTAATGAAATTTTTATTCAATTTGTTAAAAACTGAAAAATGTATTCTTTTTTTTTTAGATTTGTTGAAACGAAAACATTTTTTTCTTAATTTTTGCTTTTTTGGACTGTGTATTTTATAAATTCTACTGTATTTATAGTTCGAATATAGAGCACGTTATGCGGTTTTATATGTTACTCTACGAGAACGATATTTTACACAGGCAACAAAAAATTGTTAACGCTCAGCGTTGCCGCTGTAGGTTTAAAATGGTAAATTTGGCCTTTTTACATTTTTAGCGGTCTTTTTGTTACTTTTTTAAATTAATTCATGTAACTTTTTGACCATTTTTGAAATTACAAAATACATATGTCAATAAATAAAATAGATACGAGAATGAATTTTTTAAAAGTTTTTAGATCTTGTGTTTATTAAATCTAAAAAAGATATTTATAATCTTGAAATTGTTTTTAAATTTAAGATATAACTTTTCAGTAGAAGATTTTGTCAGCGAATTTTGTTATAAGAAAGTAAGATTAATGACAAAACTATCGAAGCCAAAAGCAGGAAAGTTTAAGTTTATGGTCGGAAATTAAAAAAAATTCTACAAATATATAAAATGACATTTCAATATTATTTATTTTATAATCATTAAACCATAAAAAGGCCAAGCTGATTACAATATACATAATTGTTTTTGCACTATAATAATAACATTTAAGTAGTACTTCAGCTAAACGAATGTTTTTAAATTTGCTTTGCTTCAAATAAACTTTTGAACAAACTCAAAGTTCTTATATTCATACCTGCGATTCCATCTTAGTTCGTTCGAAACAGAGCCGGAAGAATGGACTCCCAGTGAAGTTTTAATAACAAAATATAGAATGAACATTCCTAAAAAGTAGTAAGTATGCGTAAAAAGTTTTTGTTAAAACATATTTTTGCGACTGCTTAATTAGTTTTACGACCGACAGTAAAGTGCAAATTGATATTAAAAGTACAATTTCCATAATACCATAACTCATATGCATATTTGTTATTTTTTATACATATATACATACATAATTTTTAATAACTTGAAATATAAATAAACTTGAGTTTTTTAAATTAATTTTTTCTTTCTTTTTTATTATACAACTTGGTCTCATTTTTTTTTCTTTAAAATTCCCTTTTTGTGACTAAATATTTATAACTTTTATTCGATAAAAATTGCGAATAATTATTACGAATAAATTTATATTTTATTTATTAAGAATTCATAATTATTATTTCCAATTTTTATTTTTAAAACTAGTATTTCTCAAACATAACTACATATTACTATTCGATCGATATATCACTAATTATTTTTAATAGTTTTGAATAAGAAATAACGTAGTCGTTATAACTCATTTTATTATGTATGTATGTATGCACATTCATAATCTGCAAAAATAAAACAATCAATATCAAGAAAATATTAAAAATAATTACTATCGTAAATAAAAACAATTAAAATCTTTGGCAATAGTTATCTGAAGGAAATATATATTTATCAATCATAATAGTTATGAGCCAATGTAAGAAGATATTAATTGGATATAATAGTTATGTTTAACAAATATTTATTTTCATTATACATAGTAATTAAAAGCAATTTTTATAGAATACTAGCATATACCCGCTACTTCTCCTTTTGTTCGTGGACATATTTGTATGCCGAAGTTTATTTTTCTAGGTTTAAACTTGATTAAATTCTAGCATTTAACCCGCTACTTTAGTTGAACCAAAAAGCTAAAGAAAATTATCAAAATTCCCGTATTTCCATTTTTGGATACTATATTTTTCCCCCATTAAAGTATCAAAAATTTCAGTATTGTAGTAGCAGGCCATAATTTAGTACGAATATGTCAATGAATGGAGGAAAATGTTTTGTAAAAAAAGTTTCAAAAAAAAATTACAATTTTCTTAAATGTTCGAATTTTAAAAAAGTACCAAATTCGTATACGTATTTTTTTTGATAAGTTTTGAATGTGGTATTAACATTGTTTCTATGTTTATTGTTTCAAAAGATAGATGGGGTGGAAAAAAGACTAAAATTCAGATTTTACCCTCTTACTCCCTAATAGGCCGAGTTTCAAAAAAGTACCAGATACATGTTCGCTTATTTTTCTAAAGAACAAAGATAAGTATTACATTTATTTTGCATCTCTTTTAGTTTTGGAGATATAAGGTTACCGAATTTTCCTGTTTTTACCTTTACCTAAGCATTCGAATTTCGAAAAATCCCGTCTTAGTGAATCGATGTGTGGCGTGACCAATCGCTAGTCCAAATTTCAAGTTTCTAGGGTCAGCGGCTTGGGCTGTGCGATAATGAATGAGTCAGTCAGTCACTCACTTAACTCTTTTATATATAAAGAAGAAGAAGATGTATTTCTTTAAAGTAGTAAATTTGTTGGTACCTGAAAAAAATTAGCTAATAAAGAAACTATCCCTTTTCTACCATTTCTGTGTACCTTTTTTTGGAGAATTTGTTTTGTCCCTTTTAGAAAGTTTCCAACGACAACACTGTCAACGTACTTTTCTTTTGATGCGTTTTTCTCTCGAATATCGCTTGTTTTTATTCTTTTTTTATGTATTTGTTAGCATAATTTTGGCAAGTTAAGAGGGATGCCGGACATATTAAAAAATAAACATGTGCAAAAATTGCAAAAAATAATCTTAATATATACAGTGAGCGCAAAATAATGTGTACAGCCAAGTATGAGTGGGAAAAAATGTCACAAGTACATGAATGTTTACATCAGTTTTTTCATATTGCCCTTAATAAAATGATAGAAGCTTCTGATGTATAAGCACATCAGCAATGCCCATCAGATGATGCATCAAATGACTGTCATTGTTCTTGTAGGGCTGTTTCCAAAATAAAAAGTTTAATTTTGGAAATTAAAAATTTTTAATTGCTGCTTTGCCAACTTTTATCAAACTTCTGTAAACTATTTAAGCACGTTTGGACAAAAAAAGATGATAAAAGATAAAAATAACAAATTCAACAGTAACGTCCTAAAATAGCTGGGTCAGCCCAATAGTCGCCCGATATCAACTAAATCAAACATATGACAGCATTTGAACAGACAAATTAAAGAGAAACACGCGCCAACCTGTAGAAAATAGAATTTCATTATGAGGTTACGTGACAGTTGTAGATAGTGATGGGCTGCTGTTATTTTAAATGGAGTGGGGGTAAAATCACTCTTTTTCTTTGGTACTTTTGTCATACATACTTACAAATTTTCATTTACACAAATATACGTTTATATGTATGTAGGTATAAAGTAAACAAATGCATACATATGTATATACAAACAATAAAAAGTCTGGTTTTTAATGGTATCAAAACCTTGCTTAGTGTATGCACATTTTCAAAATAATGAAAATACATGTGTATGAATATGTTATGATACATATTTGTTTATAGTTAATCTTTGATATTGATATAAAATATTCAATTATTTATCTATTATACATACAAGAAATACAGTTTTAATACTACATATTTAAATCACTTGGTATTTTTTCTGCAAAGCGGTCACCATTTGAACATTTTTAATTCTTATCACTATGTGTGTTGTTTATGTAAACTAATGATTTTTTGTTTATGTTTTTGAAAAACAGCTGACATGTTCTTAAATGTTCTATAAGTGCACAAACGAGCTTACAGTACGTTACGGTACGTTATATTGCATTCCATTACATTTACGGTCGAGTAACGGGCCCTTAACATTGGAAAATAGCGAATCTTTGTTTTTTACTGGCAACACTGAATGATGACTGTCAATCACAATGAATATAAATAAATAATAAGGAGAAAAAAAATAGATTTGCGAAACTAGAAACACGTAATTTACAAAGAAAGTCTTAAGAACTGTAAAAAAAATAATAAAAAACAGAAATGGTAAGCTGAGACTTAGAACTTTAATAAAATTTAATAAACTTCAAAAACTTTTCAAATTAGTTTCAATTTAGTGGTTTTAACATGATGTTTCCTGATGCTGGACGCAGTTTTAAAGCTTCTTACAAATGTTTCTCAGTCTCTATGTTACCTGGAAATGAGAGACAGGATGTGGAAAATGGTGGCAAAAGTAAGTTTTTGTTTATATTAAAATAATCTTGGGGTAAAAAATATATTTTTTAAGTTATCATGCCTCCTTCCGCATTGGACTCATTGACTCGCCTTAATGTGGAATATCCTATGTTGTTTAAATTGATTAATAATAAAAAAGCTAGGAATTCACATGCAGGCGTTTTGGAGTTTGTGGCCGACGAAGGTAAATGTTATTTGCCATACTGGATGATGGATAATTTGTTGCTTGAGGAGGGAGACATTTTGACAATTGAAAGTGTTTCATTGCCGGTAGCAAAATTTTCGAAATTTCAACCGCACAGCACAGATTTTTTGGATATTACCAATCCAAAGGCTGTCTTGGAAAATGCTTTGCGTAATTTCGCCTGTCTAACTACAGGAGATGTAATAGCTATTAAGTATAATAAAAAGGTGTATGAACTGTGTGTTTTGGAAACAAAACCGGGCAATGCTGTAAGCATTATAGAGTGTGATATGAATGTGAGTTTATGTATTACATATAATTATTTTACGGGAATTTTAATATATTAATTTTTTTTTGATAAAGGTGGAATTTGAAGCTCCTGTGGGCTATAAAGAGCCTTCAGCTGCTGAAAAAGAGCAACCGCCGGAAGAACAGCCTCAAGATCATGTCATGGAAGAGGTGGTGGAAACTTTTAAGGGTTCTGGGGTACGTTTAGATGGTAAAAAGAAAAAGGATTCTCAATTAGATACACCAGTGATTAAAAAGGCAAGAATTTCTCGGCATAAAAGAAATTTCTTTTTAATTTTGTTGAATTTTACAGATTTTGGCTAGAGGTGTTCCTGATTATGATTACAAGTTTGGTATTCTAAAATTTGATCGTTCCATTAAACCTATAAGCGATCGTGTAGCTGAAATCGAGTCGACCCCAGAACCAGAAGAAACTTTCCAGGGTCAAGGGTTTTCAATGAAAAAATCACGCAAATAAATAACTTTTAGCAAAAATAACAATTAGTTGTACATTTTTATTAGAATTTTAACGTTTAAGTTTAATTTTTTATGAAGGCAAGGTAAGCCTAATTATCTCTTTCGGTTTGCCAGGTGGAGGTGATACTAAGGTCATAGGAGGAAGTTTACGAATCTTACGACCAAAACGACCATCTTTACGTTGCCACAAACCAGATCGGGGACGATTGCCCAATTCACGCATGCGCTGGGCAGAACCTACGTGCTGCTTATTATGCTCAATATTGCTTACACGTCCTATAAACAATTTATAACTAATTAAAGCAATTATTATTTCCAAAATTTTAAAGAGACTCACCTGCGGTGGCCATGCAGGTTTTATCAAAAGCAAATTCTCGTTTTGAGGGTAATTGTACTACTACCTTGTCATCGAATTTGCGTAAAATGGTACCAAAAGTACCGGCAGCATGAATAAAATGACTAGGATATCCCGGGTTTTTTTCTAAATTGTGTATTCTTGTTCCTACAGGAAAAGCTCCTAATGGATAAGCATCTCCCTCATTGGGACGTACTGGAAGTATTAAAATATTTTAAATTTGTCTAATTTTACCGAATTTTTGCTATTACCTGGTATTCTGGGTATAACTCTAGAAGTTTTAATTATATCGCCTGGCTTCATATTCTCCGTCGCCAATATATATTTCAATTCATCACCCACCCCTACCAGAGCTATTTTAGCTGTTCGACAGCCATCGTCTAAAATTTCGAAAACTTTTTCCTCTTGAGGTGGACCTTCCAAAGGACCATCACGCACCCACTTAATCCAATGATATTTTTGTTTAATACCACCTCCAATACCTTTGGCTACAACACGTCCTGTTTCTGGGTCTCTACCAGCCAAGTGGGTTATTTTCAATGGTTCGATAGTGTACTCATCCTTGAAGTGAACAATACGTCTAAATTGCCTTCCACCACCGGGTTTGGGTTTTTCTACAAATTTCGTTTTTGTTCTTAACTGTAAGACGAGTGATGAAGTTACTGGTATAAGGGAATAATTTTGTGGTTTTATGATACAATTGAATATTAAACGACTTAAATTATTCATTTTTAATTTATTAATATTTTTTTAAAGATTATTCAACAAAATATTTATTGGAAAAGTGCTATTGCACTCTGAAATATCAAAAGTAGGGATGGGCAATAAATATCGATATTTAAAAAAATAGTCGAATAGTTTAAAGTCGATATGTAAAATGCCCATATAACGTTATTTATTTACGACTCGCATTCGATATTATTAATACCTTTTAGAAAATATTCAATATTTTAGCCGTTTTTCAACTTCTAACAATAAAATTTAGAACAAATATTGTTTACCGACGCAGCTCAAATAAAAAAAGTACCTAGGGGATAGAAAATTGAAAAATAAGAAAAATAAAAAAAAATTGGCGCAAACGCTTAGTTTTCGAGCTATGGGCGTTTTTAGTTTTCATAAAAATATGTGATTTGGCTGAAGTGCAGTTTACATGGCTAAGAAAACAAATTAAAAAAACCAAAATTTAAATTTAAGGGGGCTGAGGCCCCCTCGATAAACTAGATTTAAGCCTATAATTTTTTTTTAAGAATTGTGTTTTAACAAATATAAAGAACAAACAGGTTTTCCGATTTAACATTTTTACATTTTATACAGTCAAGGGGAAAATTTATTTTGTGTTTTTGGTAAAACAATAGCATTTTTTTATAAAGAATTATGTTTTTCTTGTAAAGTGGTTAAAAAAAAGCAATTATCGACCCTGTTTTCTGCAATTTTTTCAGAAAGACAAAACTTTTAGAAAGAAAATCAGACATTTCACGCCTACTTTTCGAAAATTGATTTAATATATTTGATCTGCTTCGGCTGAAATTCAGCAGTACCGGATAAAAGAAGACGATTTTTATTGTATTTTCTATTTTTTACGCTTATTTTTCTTTGTTTCGTATATAAAATATCAAAAAAATTAGCAAAACTTTTATCTTACTCTGGAGTGAGTGTTTTAAAAAAGAAGGATTAAAAAGAATCTATAACCGTTGACAACAGTACAAAAAATTTAACTTTTTAAGGTTTTGTTTTTTATTTTGGGGATATCTTTTTCTTTTTTGGGGACAAGGAAAAAATGTCCATATCTGATGACTACTGGTTCGAATTTAAAAAATTAAAAACATTGCTTGTTTTGGTTGGTACTATTTCTTGTGCAATTGAAATTTTAAGGTAAGATAAAATAAGTCACTTCCATCAATTATTTAATCTCATTAAATTTTTTCGTAATTATACGTTCGATATATTGATAATTTTAAAAAATAAACATCGGTAGTTTTAAAAATATCGATATATTTTTTTTCAGTTTGTCCATCCCTAGTCAAAACAAATATCGAAAATTTTCACCGCGAATAGTTGTATAAACCCTGCAAATCATAGGACCAGTCCAAACACGCGTGTAAAGAGTAGTCCACAAGGGACTAGGACTAGTTCAAAAGTAACAAAAACGTATGGAAAAAACATGGTCTATTTAACATTACGATGTCCTAGGGCAGGACCATATACTCATATACACGAAATTTGACATTGGTGTTCCAAATTAGGTAAACAGCTGACAAACATATGGGCCAACGAGTTTGCCTTGTGTAAATATACCTTGGGTGGAGCCACAATAAATTTGCAATAAAGGGAAAAAATTAACCTTCTAAGTAGGGTTGCCATACGTACTGTTTTTAACAGTACATGTACTGATTTTTTGCAATTGTACTGTTTTATGCATTATGTCCAAAACAGTACGCAAATGTACTGTTTTTTACAATTTGTACTGTTTTTTGTACTGTTTTTTTTGTTCAGTCTACAAAAAACAAAGATATTAAGAAAACCCCTGTTAAAGTCATATTTTAAAAATATCATAATATTTAACAGTACATAGCTTAAAAAAAATGTTGTGTTCCAAGCAAAAAAGCTCTAAAATAATAAGACTTTTTACGCTGTGGTCATTGTTTTCTCATAAATACGCAGTAGAAATCATAATTATAATGGGTGACTCGCAGCAGTTGTATATTTTCATGTTATTATTTTAATCGAAATTTTGTTAAAAATATTATATATATTAAATACTAAATAAATACTTATTCCAACGCAATTATCTATAATTCCTAGAATTTTTTTTTAATATGCGGGCAAGTTCTGGAAATCGAAATCACGTGAAATTAAAAACGAACATATTTAAAAAAATTCTCCGGGCTCAAAATTTATAAAAATAACTAATTCCTTTCAGGACCACTTTTCTCTACCTAAACTACTTTTGAAATAAGGAAAAGCTACGTTAATTTTTGCAAAAATTTTATTGTTAAATAAAAATACACCAAATTATGTTTTTTGGATTTTATAGATTATAGCTTATATAACTTAGGACACATACATTTTCTCAAATTCTATATATTTGTGCAACTATGTGTGTGGTGAAAATTACTTTAAATACCAATATGCTTAAAGAAAGTCCTATTTACACAGTCAACAAGTTAATTGATTTAAGCTAAGTAAGGCTTTTCTCCTTTCTTATATGGCTTACAGTAATGTTATGGTTTTGGTGTCTTCAAATTAAAAAAAAAAAAAAAGGTTTAGGCCAAATGCTTTGTTTTAGTTTTTTTTTTAACGCAAATGGAGTAATTTCGTATACGTAAAACATGCCATAAAACGGAAATCATTCCTTTGACGTTACACATTTCAAGTGATTTTCAAAAGTTTTAAATATATAATAATTTAAAAAATAGTTCTGTTTTCGCCAAAAAAAAAATGTACTGTTTTTTTCTTGATTGTACTGTTTTTTTGTGTTCAATGTACTGTTTTTCCGAATTTAAAATCTGGCTACCCTACTTCTAAGGCAATTGTGTATATTTTATAATCAAATAATTTGGACATTTACTCTAACTTTTTACAAAAACAAAATACATAGGCGCATATTCAGAAATCATAACTAAAGTCGCAACTAATAAAACAGAAACTAAAAAATAGATCATAGATAGTTATAGATCTTATTCATAATTCATAACTAGCTTGGCAACAGCTTTCAGCTGATTGAAGAAATGCAACCATGCATTTGGCATGTAGAGAAAACAAAATGTCGATAATATTTTGAACGATAAATACTGTAGTTAATTTAAAAGCTTATTAAGCTATTAAAAAAAACAATTATTGTTTTTAAAAAATGCATACAAATTCTAAAAAAGTAATTTTTTGGTTATAGTTTTGATATTAATCAATTAAAATGAATGCCTGTAAAAATATAAATTTTCAATAAAATTTGGTGACTAAAAACACATCTCTAGTTTAGTTTATTTTTTTATGGATGTTTTTGGACGCAGTATAAATGGATGCAAGTGGCAAATGTAATAAAGCAAGTTTATTATTTACAACATTGTAAGAGTATTTAGAATTTTCTGTATTTTAGAGTGACAAAAATTGGCCGCCATAATTGTTTTGCTATCCCATTAAATTATAAGATAATATCAATCAGCTGTTCTTTGTATGTATTTGTTAGTTAACATAATTAAGTGTTAACTTTTTCTGCTGAAAGTAACCAACTGTTAGTGATCATTTATGAATATGCGCCATAGTATTTATTAAAAAAAGGGATAGCTAGCATAGCTCTATCTCATGATGCGGTCACCTTTATGAATTCGCCTTGATTACAGGCAAAAATTTGTGCTGACAACTATCACCAAGGCGAATTCAACTACAGGTGGTGTCGGATCTACAACAATCCAACAGCAACAGAAACATCATAGTGTTTTTTGCATTGCATTGTTAGTGTTTACGGCTCGAAATGTTAACCATTTTTAGCAAAACACTAACAAATCAAAACAAATAAGCTCGAAATGTCAAAATCAGATGCCGTTTCGACACCACCTGTAGTTAATTCGCCTTGACTGTCACTATTCTCTCTCAGTAGATGCTCTCTTTTGCAAATTGTTGTGTACGCAGCAGTGCTGCCAAGTGAATTTAATAAAATTACCCCAAATCAAATTTCCCCTAAAATTTGTACTGAGAAAAAATAAAAAAACCCCAAAATAAAAAGAACAATTTTTTAAATATACCCAGCTAGCATTTTCAATCGTCTGGGAGTCTACTGGGAATCTCATGAGTGTTTTTGATCGTCGACGAGCTCATTTTTTAATTGTAGACGATTCCTCGCACGGGAGTAACTGTTACACAAGCTGATTCCTCTGTGAGATACTTCTACAACACAGCGGAGGACGCTTATATTAATCGTAGAGGGAATCGTTTACGATGTATGTAGAGATTATCTAACGAGTCTTTCAAAAATCATGCCAAGAGTCGTCTGAGACTCACTTAGGGATTATTTTACGACTCGTGAAATGCTCAGCCATATAACTGAGCTACCTAAATAAGGGCATCAAGCGTATTTTTCATGTCAAAACTTCTAGTTTTCATACAATTTATATAAAACAAACCTTAAGGTCGCGAAATCAACACCATCCAGTCGGAAAAATCCTTTTTTTCAGGTCCTTAGGCCGGTTTGTTTTATTGAAATTGTATTGACAATAAAATTTTCATTTTTCAAAAACGCTCTTATTTAGGTAGCTCAGTAATTGTTATACGACTCTTACAGAGTCGCAAAAGGTTCATTCCAAGATTAAAAGACGAGCGTGTCAAAAAATAAATAAAAAAATAATAAATATAGCTCTACCCATAATTAAGTGTCAACTTTTTCTACTGAAAGTAACCAACTGTGAATAACTTTAATAGGTACTTAAAATAGTTAACAATTAGTAATATGCCTGGAAAATATTGAAGGAATAAGACCTATTAAAGTATAAAAGCTTTTGTGGATTGTAATTTGACTTAGAATACACATTCGAATAATATGAAAATTTTGTTCATGCAAATTAGTATGTACACATTTTTTCATTTATCAAAAATCCAGGTATATTATGAATAAATTTAGACATGAAATTATGTAGATCAGCAAACAAATTGTTAACAAGACGTGATTGATTAAACTATTTTGATTCAGCACACTAAGGCCAATTAAAATCACATAATCTAGTTCTTTACCCCCACTTTTTTTTTTTTTTTGCCGAGCAGTGTTAATAAAACATTAACATTTTTAAAAAGCCGTTTTTGATATTTTAAGAAAACTCAAAAAATGCACGGAAAGAATTATTTATTAAATCACAAGAAAATTTTGCACCATTCTTGACCAAGCCAAAAGTTTCTTATTGTAAACATATGTGTGGCTTGGTATAAGCATTATAATTTACTTATTTACAGCTAAAAATAATTTTTTTTTAATTCTATAGTTACTTACATAAATCAAGTTTTCGTTGCTTTTTATTTTACAAAATCAGAAGAAAAGCCTGGATTTTTTTCACAAAAACGTGTAGCACTAGTAAGTTTAAGAAAACTTAATATAAAAATAAGAAACTTTGGATTGATGTGTTTAACATGTCGATTCAAATAAAAATTAATTGAATAAAATTAAATTTTCTTAAGCATTTTCTTAAAAATTTAAAGAAATCCCTAGCATTTTCATCTTGATGCAAGAAATTCGATTCTATTTAAAAATCAAGAAAATCAGACAAATATTAAATAAATGCTGCTTGATATCAGAAATATCTTCTTTTTTTAATAAAAATAATCTACTTTTGTATTTCTTGTTTTAATAAATTTTTGATCATGTACCAAAAACGTGAATTTTTTGATCATGAGAAAATGTTTCTTTATTTAAGAAAATTTTACTTAATACGAACAAAACAAGTTAAAATCAGGAAATTATTTCTGGTTTTTCTCATTAAAAGAAACAAACTGTATTACATAAGAAAATAAATTTCTTTTCGTGTATAGTGTGCCTTTCAGAGTACTATTTATACATCAAAAGTATTTAAAAAACGGAAAAAAATTTCTGTTTAATGTGTCTTGATTTTAATGTACACATCGCTCATTTGCTGCAGGACCGGAATAAGTCAAAAAAATCCATTTCGAGATAAGCGCGTTTAAAGTTTTTGATTTGCTCTAATCACTTAGAAAAAATAACGATACATTCTCTTCAAATGGGGAAAGTATAAAATATATAAACATGAATTTTATACACACAATATTAAGAAAAACATTGCGAACAATTCTGCATCACTAACTCCAAAATTGTATTTTTTGATTTATGCCGGTCTTGCAGCAAATGAGCGATATGCAAATAAAAGTACAACACTTTTGGGTATCTATAAAAGCGCTGATTTAGCGCTCTTTTAAAAAAGGCGCTAAAGAAGAAATATGCGCATTTTCGACAGTTAAAAAGCGCTAAATCTAGCGCCAAAGGCGCTAAATTGGCAACTCTGATTATGGCCCTCTGGGTCAAAAAAGTGCCCCAATGCACTCACATCTATTAAAGGTAGTTTGCTCACGATTGTAAATATTTTGTTTTATTTTGTATTTTTTAATGTTTTATGTTCGATTTTCTCCTCTATGGAATAACAAAAACCGGCTTCGCTAACTAAAGCATCTCTGCATAGCCGGCCTTCGGCCGGGCGCAAGGGTTTTCTACTCTATGGTATAACAAACACCGGCTACGCTAACTAAAGCTTTTAAAATGGAGTTAAAAAAATACCTGATGTCTTAAATCTTTCAGTATCTTTCATTATTAGTTTTTTGTTAATGTAAAGCTTTGAAGTATTAGTATTATTTTTACTTATAACTTTATTATTTTGGTACTTATATATTTCTTTTTTTCTTTTTCTTTGATTTTGTAAATAATTCATTTATAGATTTGTAAATAATTCATTTTTAGATTAGTGTTGCATACTTATTGTATAGAATTCTTGATACGATTCAATACAAGCGTAAGCTTTCGAATCGTTTAATAAATAAATAAAAAAAAAAAAAAATATTGATTTGTTGAGTTCTAGACTCTATGGTATGTAACGTAGAATTTATTCAATTAATTTGTATTTGCTTTTTGGTTTCAAAGCTAGACTGTCGTGGGCCTTGTTAATATCTCATTTATGGGTTTGAGGTTTATTCTGCCACATGTGCGATGCACTCGAAGAGAATTAATCGCTTGATTAACGTAGTCGTACGTTTTGTTTATAGTATTCGGCGTCGAGATCATATTTCTGAGTTTTTTAAGAATTTTTTTGGCTTAACTTTTGTGGACCTAGTTAAATATCTTAGTTTAGCGTTTTTTTATAAAGTTATAAAAGATAGAAGACCACTACCCTTATTTAATTCTTTTATCTTCTCACGTTCGAGTAGGAACCCACAACTTTTGATTCCTAGAATTTCTTCTACCTTGTTTGAAAGATCTTTTAGGATTAGGATTGCGAGGTGGTGGAATCAACTACCTTTTGAATTGCGTATCTTTTCGCACTCTAATAATGTTTTTCGTTTAAAACTCTTGCGTTTTTTTTTGACTGTATGATTTTTTGCATTCAGGAACTATCTTGCTAGTATATAGACATCCATATTTGTACTTATGCTTATGTAGGGATATATACGAGTGTGGGTATGCAATAAGACTTGTCATATTTTCTGTACTGAATTGGACCGTTACTTTACTTTTCTTTAATTAAATTTTTAAATTATTCTATGTATTGGCTGGGGAGCTAATGTTTAAAATGGTAGGGATGTTTTTATTTTTAGTAGACTGGCATTTATTTAAAAATAAGTTTTTTGTATTATATAGAATGTTATGTAGTGTTAAAATCTTAGGTATTTTTTAATGGTATGTAATATTTTTATATTGGCCATGAAGGCTTTATATTACATGTTTTCCAAATAAATAAAAAGATACTTAAACTTGGACACCACCTGTAGTTAATTCACCTTGGTGCCGCTAAATGTGTCGATAAATGTCAAAAACAGCTAACACCTCTGCAAAATTTAAAATTTTGGTGAAAAATTTGCTAATTTTCTTTAAAACTAGTTTAAAATTTTATGAAATTCAACTTTTTATTAATTGCATAATTTCTTTTAAAAATCCTTGCACTTCTGGATCTTGCATTAAAGCCCGTTTCTTCATACTCAATACCATGGCCAAAACATCAGGACATTTATCCTTCTCTCTACCAGCTTTCAACTCATCTTGTCCGCCCTCATCTTCATCACCCGCACTAATAGTACCTGCTGCTATTATTGCGTTATGATGTTCACCCACATTTTCTTCAGCTGTAGCAGAGTTACTGCTGGCTAATAAATCTTGTTTGTCATTGGCCACAATTTGTTTGATTTTATGTTTATATTTACGTTGGAGAGTTGTAGCCTCACCTAATGTAACCGTACCTTGTGATGAATTATCAAAAGACTGTGCACTTGCTTTACTTTTATCTGTTCTTTTCTGATAAGGCCTTTTCTGTCTAATTACTTCTTTTTGTGGCTCTTGTTTAATATTATTAACAGTCACCTGAATCTTACTTCCACTGTAAAAGGTTGTGTTTTCTTCTGCTGTTTGATTGAAGTCTTGTAATCGGCGTTTTACATGCAAATGTAGCTTGGCCTTAATGTTATTAGGAGATTTATCTTCGGGTGCAGATGGAGGTGAAGGTTCACGTTTAATTTGTAAATTTTCAGGAAAGTCACCGCTCATCTTGTTGGACAAAGAGAATTACAGACAAAACAAATAGGACTATATAAAGTTACCAGATTGTAGGTTTACTGCAAATAATACAAGATGTCAGACAATTATTTTTATTGTGGGCTCCCAAGGCGAATTTATTACAGGTGGTCTTAAAAGCCCTGCGGGTCAGAGCTAAAATCACTGTTGGATGTCAAAATTTTGTTTATTCTCGTTTATTTTCTTGGTTTCAGTTTTGTTTTATTTCTGTTTTTGACATTGTACAATGATTTTACAAAAACAAATTGCTTGTGGTTTTTGTACGAGTTGTTCTTGTTGTAGTACCAGGATTACCTGGGATGAATTCGCCTTGGTGGGCTCCATATTCATCTCAAGTTTCACATTGTGGCCAATAAATTTTTTTTTTTATTTATTTTTTTTTTTTTTTTTTTTAACGGTTTATATTGACCTACGTTGTTTATAATTCGAATGGCGCAAAGCAATAGTAAAGTATAATTTTGTTATGTTTGTATGCAAAATTTGCTCCATATGCAAAAAATTGTCATATGTAGAAATATAATGTTCAATGAACCTAAAAAATGTGGATGCAGACCAAAATAATCACCTGACGGATTGGAAAATTAAAATCGTCAAAGAAATATGTATATGTTCCCGTCAAGGCGTATTCAAACAGGTAAACTCATCTCTACAACTACAAAAAGGCCCATGTATTTTGTTTATACAATTTTCTGGTTGGTTGTCAAAATTTTTTTATTGCAAATTAAAATTATCACTTTTTTATAAAAGAAATTAATAAATTCACTTCAATCATTCGCAGTTTTGAAATTTTTTTATTATAAAAATAATATTTTTAACACTTTTCATTCAACTTCTTCTCAAAACAAAATCATATTTTGACGTTTGACCATATTTTTTAATTCGCCGTGGAAACAGCTGATGAACGGCTGACGAGATGAGTTTACCTGTTTGAATTCGCCTTGGCTCCCGTCAATCCCATAGGGAGAATCAAGGTATATTTATAGCAGGTAGTCTCGGAAAGCCAGCTGTTTATTTTTTATTTGCTTGTTTTGCGATACGAACTGTCAAATGTTGTATAGCAAACAAGTAAACAAGTTTTTTCTCTTTTTCTTTTGTCTTTTTTGTCTCTTATCAGCCCCTTTGCTTTTTGACAGTTTGTATCGCATAACAACAATAAAAAGCCCTGTTGTTTGTTTTATTGTACAATTGTTGTAATCTCGCGGCTACCTGCTATAAATATACCTTGGGGAGAATAATAAACATGTTATGTCTGTGTTATTAACCTACTAACTGTTTGTAGCGATCTTATGTTTGACTATGGAAACTTTTTACGTTTTGTTGCCATCAAGGCGAATTCATACAAGGTGGTATTATTTTGAAAACGTTAACAGCACTGTAAAGTATTTTAGCGTTGTGTCAAAAATCAAGGCGAATTCAAACAGGTAAACTCATCTCGTCAGCCGTTCATCAGCTGTTTCCACGGCGAATTAAAAAATATGGTCAAACGTCAAAATATGATTTTGTTTTGAGAAGAAGTTGAATGAAAAGTTTTAAAAATATTATTTTTATAATAAAAAAATTTCAAAACTGCGAATGATTGAAGTGAATTTATTAATTTCTTTTATAAAAAAGTGATAATTTTAATTTGCCATAAAAAAGTTTTGACAACTAACCATAAAATTGTAAAAACAAAATACATGGGGCTTTTTGTAGTTGTAGAGTTGTACTTACCTGTTATGAATTCGCCTTGGTCAAAAATAATACAACACAGTAGTAAACAATTTAAACAAATATTTCATTTTCTTTTTAATATAAAATTGTTTGCTTTGAAATGTAATAGTTTAAACAATTTTTAATTTCATAATTTTAAGCGAAAATTATAAAATTTAGTAAATATTCCCCTGGTGCATTGAAAACGGATCCGAAAGAGTATCAAGATTTTTTTTATTTTATTGAATTAATTCTTTTTATATAAATATTGTGTTTTTGAAGTTCCTCAATAAGTTTTTCTTTCACAATTCGCCAATTTGTTAAATGTTTCTTTTTATTGTCAGCTGATGATTTGTCAAAAATACACAACGCGTTAAAAAGTTCAAAGTTACTGCCCGTCTATATCAGAAATAATTATTTCGGCATATAGTGCAGTTAATGTCAAAATTATGTTATCTTTAATGTAGACAGCAATTTATGTTGCAATAATTGTTAGTCCATTTTCGATGATAATTATTGCTTACATAAAACGTCAAATTGGGTTGTCAAAAAAAAAAAAAAAGAATTAAAAAAGGGAAAAAAATAAGCAAATTGTGTGTTAAAGAAATTAAATTTGTGAAATGGGAGCAAATTAAAATTGTAGTAAAAGAATTAAATTAAAGAATTTAATAAACACCAAAATAAAATTACAAAAATTAATTTTATTTATATAATTGTTTTCTTATACGATATTTATTATTTAAATTTATATTAATTTGTTTCATTTTGAGTTTTTTTTTATAAAAAAATTATAATTTTACTTTTACAAAAAAAATTATATTTTTATGTAATAAAAAGACCAAGCTTAAACAAATTAATATATGTACATTTAAATAATAAAGTCGAATAAGATAGAATTTATATTAATAAAAATAATTTTTCCAAGATAGCGCTAGTTTTTACACTGCACCTTCTTCCTTGATTTTTTCAAATTATGAGTTAACATCAATATGTTTTCCCATGCCATTAACACAAGCTGAGCAATAAGAAATATTGCTCTTTTATTATGCCGACGTTATTGCCAATTGGCTGAGATATTTATCTTTTGTGTAGACCTGGAGTTAACTTACCCTAGGTCTACACTAAAGATAATTATCTAAGCAAGTTGGCAATAACGTCGGCAGAATAACAAAGCAATATTTCTTGTTTCTCAGCTTATGTTAAAGGCATGGGAAAACGTATTTATGTTAACTCATAATTTGAAAAAAATCAAGGAAGAAGGTGCAGTGTAAAAACTAGCGCTATGTTGGAAAACTTATTTTAATTCATATAAATTCTTTCTTATTCGACTTTATTATTTAAAAGCACATATATTAATTTGTTTAAGTTTTATTATATAAAAATATACATTTTTTTTTTTTGTTAAAGTAAAATTATTATTTTAATACAAAAAAGAATTCAAAATTAAACAAATTAATTTAAATTTGAATAATAAAGATCCAATAAGAAAAAAATTATAATAATAAAAATAATTTTTGTAATTTTATTTTAGTGTTTATTAAATTCTTTTATTACAATTAACAATTATAATTAGCTCCCATTTCAAAAATTGTATTTCTTTCTCACACAATTTGCTTCTATTTTTATTTTTTGCTTCTTTTTGTGTATTTGACAACCAAATTTGACGTTTTATGTAGGCAATAATTGTCAACGAAAATGGACTAACAATTATTGCAGCATAAATTGCCGGCAATAAATATGTACAAACAATTGCTGTCTACATTAAAGATAACATCATTTTGACATTTACTGCAATATATGTCGCAATAATTATCTCTGGTATAGACGGGCAGAAACTTTCTAACGCTAACGCGAAAATATATTGCATGTAGCTTGTTCTATTAAAATACACTACCCTACAAGAAATAAATGAGCGAGTACACATTTTTCATGTTGGTGTTAAGAAAATGATAGAAAGAAATGACCGAAATCAAGGCACTTTTTCATTTTGGTGTTAATAAAATGATAGAAAGAAATGACCGAAATCAAGTTTTTGGTCACATTCAGTCATTTCTTTCTATCATTTTCTTAACACCAAAATGAAAAATGTGACTACTCGCTCATTCATTTCTTGTAGGGTAGTTTAACTTTTTTTGACAGAAGTATACAGAGGGCGCGCGCACTAACGCATGTTATGTACTTCTACCTTAATTGTCGACTCGATAATATTCAAACCATAGGACTACATAGCAGAATATTACTCAGGGCAATATCAAGGTATATTTACACAAGGTAAACTCGTTGGCCCATATGCTTGTCAGCTGTTTACCTAAGTTGGAACATTAATGTCAAATTTCGTGTATATGAGCCAACATTTTTATATGTGTGCGTTAAATTTATATGAAGACAATGTTGACAATTCAGTTCCACTCGGTTATTTTTAAAGAGCAGCATGTCTACACTCCCAAATGAGTCTACCTTGTGTAAATATACCTTGGGCAATAGTTAATATTCAGCTCAAAAATATGCAACCCTTATCATGTTACCCGATTTTATGGAAAGATGTCCAAATTTAATCATAGCTTCCGATAACCACACAATAAAGTCCTTATGAATATTATTAGTAATTGGTAAAAATTATGGTGAAATTATTATATTGTAAAAAAATAACAATTTTACGATTTAAAATCACAAATAAAAAAGGTTTTTTCAGAACACATTTCTTGAGATTTCAAATCACTTTCACAATCGGCGATTTCTTCGCTTTTGTTTTTTAAAACACAAACGGCTCCATTAAAATTTCGTCGTTATTATTCTCTGAGTTGCCACATTTATTTGCTTTCACTTGGCATTACTATTTTTAAGGTATTTGTCATTTATATTTTAACCTGTCGTATTTTCGACTAGTTTCGTTCTTTTTCGACCAAAGTCATCGTGCACAGCACAGAAAGGCGAGTAACCGCGTTATAAAAACAATAATATTATTGTTAAATAATTATCAAAAAATTATCAAAACTTGTACAAATGTCAAGTTTTTTTTGTTGTTAACCGTATTTGTATATGTTTAAAAGAAATTTTCTAAGTCCAACTTAAGTAATAAATTAATAAAATTTTCTTATTGGTGTGTAAAGTAAACAACAGGAATGAGAAAGAAAAAATTATTTTTTCTTGAATATATGAAGAAAAACGAGGAAAAAATATAGTGAAAAAATATACATACATACACATTTACAGAAAAATATACACAAATTTTACAAACACCAACACAAAAACACTACGTGAGTGAAAAAAATACGCGACATAGAAACAGCCGCATTAAAACGGGGACGGAAAACAAAAAACGTGCTAAGCTTTAAAATTTCAAGAAAAAATTTAACATTTAATAAAAAATAGTGTATAATCATAATAATAATATTGAAAAAGGGTAAATAAATAATAGTATTGTAAGCAGTGTTAAAAATGTTTAAGAAATATCCCAATTTTAGTAAACAAAATAGGTAGTAAATAAGTTGAAATTATTTTAAGTAGGTACTTATTGAAATAGATTGTGGGAATTGGAAATTAATACATACATATGTAGGTACCTATGATGTAAAGTATTTGTACCTATAATGTTAGTTTTTTTTAAGAGTCCTAGTTTTGTAAAAATTTTTGATAATTTTCAATTGCTTTGATGCTTGATGGTAAGTTTTTACGCAATCGTCGTTGTTTTGTTGGTTTTAGATATTATAGGAATTTTTTGTGATATTTTATTTGCTACAAATTGATACAAGGGTCGCCCAAGAAAGAGAAATATGTACAGCACATAGGTAACAGTGTTCAGAAAAGGGGTTAAGAATGGGTTTTTGTCAAGTTAACAATTCTAAAATGGGTTGGGGTATCCGGGCAAAAGAAACTTAGTTTTTTTATTTACGGTTTAAAAGCCGAAAACAAAATTTAAGAAAATATACAGGTGGAGTTTAAAAAAAAACAAAGCGGCTTTTTGTATGTTTTTGTTGTTTTTTTATTCATGTATTTTTAACGATGGCAAAATAAACTAGCAAGAAAAATACATACTTGGTAAACAGAGTTGTATATTTGGTTTTTTTCAAAATTTCCTTTTTTATGTACATATTTGTTTTCTATTGTTTTTCTTTTTTCGCTTAAAATTATTTTTCATTGTGCAATAATAACAGAAAAAACAAAACAGAAAATTAACACCACCTATAAAATTATAAAAATAACAGCAACAACAAGATGCAATACGCACGATATCGATTTTGAATGGTTTTAAATTTAACTCCGAGCAGTAAAAAAGAGACAAATATTAGAATACGAGTGAGAAGAAAAAATAAATAAACAAAAGAAAAACAACCGTAAAATTTATTTACATATACACCCGACAGCACAAAACAACAAAAATTCCGCTTAAAATAAACAACTTAAAAATAATAATAAAAATAATCAACTGCAATAAGAACGAACACACACAGCAAAAAATTCTTATAAAAGAAAATTGTTGGTGTGGTATTAAAAAACCTTGAATAAAGTCCGCTAAAACAAAATAAGAAAAAGAGAAATAAAAACAAACAATTTGTAAACACGCAAAACGAAAATAAAATAATACAAAAAATAGTGTTGGTAAATGTTAAAATTTTGACAAATTATAATCTCAACACAAGCTTTTTTACGAGTGTACATATGTGTGTATAGTGTGCACAACAAAAACAACCATAGCAAGTATAGGATAATCAGCAACAACAATTCCAAACTACGATAATTTTCGCTGTTCTCTTTTAACACTTTACGTATTTTAAATGGTCAGAATTAGCATCACAAGACATAACAAGTAATAGAAATACAAAAAAAGGTAAACATTAGCAAGATTTTTTTTCTTTATTATTCGTTTGTTCTTGTTCGATTCGCGTTCATTTTTATTATTAAGTGTGTTTATATTTTTCTATATATTTTTCCTTCATTTTCGTTAATTTTTTCCGTTCGTTTATATATTTATTTTAAAAGCCGTTTTTTTATATTTTTAATTTAATTGTCGAAAGACACAGTTGTAAAAAATGTAATTATTAAACAAATTAGTTTTGTCTAAAATTAAGGTTATGTTTTGTATGTTGTGTTTGCCTGCCGCTCGTTGCTATTGCATACACAACAAGTAACCTAAATTATTTATTGTACATACCTACATAAGTATGTATTAAGAAATTATTTATAAATACCTACTAAATATCCAACATCCACGTGGATTAAAGTAAAAAAATGAATAATATATATTTATTGACGCGTTTAATCATAGAAAATTGCCAGACAATAAACAATTACTTCTGTAATGCAAATAAGTAATTTAAGTGACCGGTTGGAAATTTAGGTTTTTTTTTACAAATCGAATTGTCATATCGTCGTTCGTAAATTATTGTATTCTATAATATATGTAAATAGGTATGTAAAATATACCCATATAGGTACCTAGGTCGCTGTTACCAACTTTTTTTTGGACATTTTCCGCCGAATCGGCCTTAAAACCCTCTAGAAACCGCTAAATATTTAATTAAGTGGGATTTTTATAACCGATACCGCTAAAACCATGGTGAAATAAACAGGTGGCAGCACTACGCCAGAGGACGATTTTTTGCTCCAGCATTGTTTGTCTAGGTTTATGTCAAAGTTTTGTTTATGTTTACAAAAAGTCCACGTTTTGTGCTGAGATTATTGTATTTTAATAAAGTTTTTGATAATTTTACATTAAAATAAATAAGATAGGTATTGACTATAATAATATAAAAATTGGGCTGAAGTACACTTTACGAAGCGTACGAAAAAAAAAATAAAAAAATATGCCACCCGATTCAGAATAAAGAAAGAAAAAAAACCATAATTAAAATTTAAGGGGGCTGAGGCCCGTGGGGACCCCTGGACCCAAAAAACTGCGCCGTCCACTTAGTGATATGTGTGGGTACTCAAATTAAATGTAATTTGCTCACGATTGCAAATATGTATTTTGTTTTTGTATTCGCATATTATTTTCCGCTCAAGGTTAATTTAAGTATCTTTTAGGTGCAGAAAAGCTTTAGTTTGCGAAGCCGGTGTTTGTTATACCATAGAGGAGAAAGTCCTTGCGCACGGCCGAAGGCCGGCAATGCAGTGAAGCTTTAGTTAGCGAAGCCGGTATTTGTTGGACCATATAAGAGAAAATCCTTGCGCCCGCCCGAATGCCGGCTATGTATAGAAGTTAGCGAAGCCGGTCTTTGTTATACCATAGAGCAGAAAACCCTTGGGCCCGGCCAAAGGCATAACAAATTAAAAATTACAAAATATTTAGTCGTGAGCAAACTACCTTTAATTTGAGTACCTAAATGTGAGTGGATGGGCACTTTTTTTTGACCCAGAGGGCCCCAAAAGTCCCGCCCGCCCTAAATTTCATTATTTTCGTTTTTCTCGTACAATTATTTTTAATTTGAGTACCCACACATTCCACTAAGTGGGCGGGTGGTTTTTTTAATCCAGGTAACCCACGGGCCTCAGCTCAGTTTTTAATTTCAGAGGGGGTTCAAATTTTTTTTTATTTTTTTTTCGTTCGCCCCATAAACTGCACTTTTGCTGAGTCGTTTGAAAGTGAGCGTTATTTCAATAGACGGATAAACAGACGGACATGGCTAAATCGACTTAGACATACTCAATGACATAGACAAAATATATTTATTGGGACCATAGCTGAATATTAAAACAGTTTCATCCGGAATGACAAACTTAGTATACTCTTATCTAAACTAGTTGTGGTGAAGGGTATATCAATTCCTTTAAAAAAACCCAAAAAAGTTTATAACACATACGCTATTTTTGGCAATTATTTGCCGTTTAAACAGTGTTGCCACTTTGTGGGTAATTACCCGAATTTGGTATAATTTTTACTGCCCTGGGTAGAGCGTGGGTAATTTCTCGTAGGTGTAATTCAGGTGTTATTTGAAATTCCTACTTCAGATACCTAAAAAAATCAATATTCGATTTCAGTGATGACATTTATTTATTTTTCCATATTGTTGCTAAAAAAACGCACAGTCTTCTAATACCAATGTCTCGGTTTATTTTCAAGAAAATACGTCAATCATTAAATATATATATATTTAGAAGTTCGGTAATGATTGTCGCAAGATGGACTCTTAAATTTTGATGAATCATAGTGATTTAGAACCTGAAAGTTATTGAAAAAAGGCATTCAAACTAATTATGTTTCCAATATTCCAACATATAATTAATGTTAAGTTTATTTTGCAACTTTTAAATGTTTATTTTGAAGAATATTTAACCCCCTTACAGTTGCAAAACTAAATTACGAAAGGGTCAGTTGTACAAAACTCTGCAGTCATTTAGTTTACTAAATAAGGTATAAAGGGTATTTTTTAAGACCATGAAACATAAAATGGTAGACAACAAAAAAATTTATTTTAATCACAGATTGATATACGGCTTTACCATTCAATTTCTGTTCTTGATAAAACGCATTGCAGACGTCCAAATTTGTTGCTCTTTTTCGAGCATAGCTGGCTGCATGTCACGAATAAAATTAACAAGACGTCAATTGTTGCTGGTTTATCAGCTTAAGCCAGTAACTTCACAGGCCTACGGAAAACAATCAAGAGGTGTCACATCGCACGGCCATAAAATCTTATTGACAGTTCGTTTTTTCTAAATCAACACATCGCCTTCATTTGTGAAAAAATAGTTCGCGTCGGCTTTATAATGAAGTCGCCTATAAGTTGCGAAAATCGATGCCTGAGCCAGAAGAGAAAGCAGTATGACAGTTCGTTTCACAGCTAACCTTTCGTATGCTCTATCGAGATTAAAAAAACACCCATTGTAAAGGAATGGCTAAGAGCATTTTGAACATTCCCTAGATATACGCAACCGAATGTAGAAGTTAAACTCATTATTTCAGGACTATCTAAAGTTCTTTTAATTAATTTTAAGTTTTTAATGTTATTTTAAATTACAATAAGAATCTTAACAGTTTGACTTATATTGATATTCTTTCAATGAGTTTGTTGTGTTTTTGCTTCTTTGAAATTTTATATCAGGTGTAATTTCATTGAAATTGGGTAATTTTGTTTCATCTCAAGTGTAATTTTGAATTTTGCTGGTGGGAACACTGCGTTTAAAGCAATTAGATAAAATTAGTTAGATGAAAGTAACACTCAATTCACATGAGGGCTTTTACGAGGTCGATTTTTCTTGATTCCCTTTTCAAGCAACTTCCAAAATCTCTTTGCGTTCATTCGATGATTTTTGGTTGCATGTCTTTTTTTATTTACATTATGGCCTTGATTATCCGTCATTCGATTAACCGGCAGCATCAATTAACTGGAAAATATAATTTTTTTTTGCATTGATTTAAATCCCCTCTGTTATCCGAAATTATAAACAAATTATATTTTTCCTTTAATTTAGAACAATCTACATAAATTTAAATAAACGAAGAAAGAGAATTTCCCAACATACTGGAAGCATATTCTGCCAATTACTTTTTTCCCTATGTTTACATAATAATACATTACATATTTATATAAAATATGAAACACACAAAAAAAAAAATTAATAATCAAGAATGCTGCCGGTCCCGTCTGTTATTGATAATCGAGTAATCACTGTATTTTCAACCACACACTTCAAATTTAGAAAAAGAATAAAGCGTAAAAAGAAAAAGTTAAAAGAGAAATATAAAAAACGACATGAAAAACACAAAACGAGCCGTTTTGTTCACCCCTCTTTCTTCTCTACACCGCTTGTCATCAAACCAAAAGAGACGTCGACAAAGCGACGTCGTAAAAGCCTCCATGTGAATTGCCTGTAAGTGAATTTATAAAACTTACAAACATCTGAACGAATTTCTGGCCATCTACAAGGATTTCTTGAATTGAGAGGGCTAGTGAAAGATGAAACCAAAAAAATGGTGTTCTATTCTCTTGCCTTGTAAGATTAAGTTGCGTTTTTCTTTAAACGTAAACAATTTCTACCTCTAAGTCTGGGTTCACACTATGAAAGTTTTCTTTCAGAAAGACTGAGTTTATGGGTGAGAGAGGAGAAAAGAAAAGCATGTTCACTTCCCCTCTCACCAATAAACTCAGAATTTCTGAAAGAAAACTTTCATAGTGTGATCCCAGACTAACAATATTAAATTCGCATAATTTCTTCTTATTTGAAAACATCCATATTGCTTTGATAAAAAGTTGACATTTGCAAAAAAATGCTGCAATCTATTTGTGCTCAGTATGGAAACACTACATGGTTTAAGCCACAACCCAAAAATATCAAATTCAATTGGTGCTAGATTAACTTAATTCTCAAATTAGCGTATTATGTGTAGGCTTAATGTATCGATTAACTAACATGACTCTTATCTTTCTTTTGCACAAGACAGTAACATTTTTTTATTCCTATTTACACTATAGACAATTTATTTGTCTAGCTCCTTATATATTCCGTAAAATAGTCTATGGTTCAGTTCAACGTATATTTTTTTCTATATTCTGGTCTGCAATGTGTTATAAAGATTTGTTTAAAGAGTATAATATTATATTAAATCATATCAAAAAGTTTTTTACTAAAAAAAACATTTTGTTGTATTTTTCTTCGCGAAGCCCCTTAATAACTCTCACGGATATCTATTTGAGTACGGTTTGTTTATAGTATTTAGCGTTACCGTTGTGATACTAAAGTATCAATTTGACCCTTTTTCGACGGTCTTGATACATTTTATGACACTTTTTTTATATTATCCTTTTTGTATTATTTTCACCAATTTTATGCCATTTTTGGAAATAGAACTCGCATTTTGTTTTTTTGTCAACACTGGTGATCAGTTATGCTAAACAAATGTTTTCGAAATAAGCGTAGATGGAGGAATGGACTTTAAGGGAAGATTTAATACCAAAATATAGAACGCACATTCCTGAAAGGTAGTTAGTATTCGTAAAAAGTTTGTGTTAAAAGATTTTCTACGACTTCTAAATTAGATTTTCGATAGTTAAGTACAAATTAAAGTACACCTTCCCTTATAACAAACATTACTCATATACATATTTGTTATTTTTTAATTATTGAAAAATTTATGGTGGTTTCTTTTCAAAAAAATGCGACATTTTATTTAAAAAATGCAATAAGCTGTTCGTTTCTTAAAAATGTTTTGCTTTCTTAGAGAGTAGCAAGTTTTATGCTAAAAAATTCACCTTGATCATTTTTTTTTTTATTGAAATGCCCTTTTTGGAAAATCCACTTTTTGTGACCTTTTTCGAAAATTTTCAACTGTTACCCTGATAGTATGGTCTAGTTATTATAGAAAGTAGGTACAATAAATTTAAAAAAATATTAAGTCATCAACATAAGAACCCCCTTATTCATAAAAAATTATTCAGTTCTATACGAGGTTTATTAAGCAAATTTTCATATAAAATTTATCTTATAAGTCTGTTATTAACATGAAATATTTTTTATGAATAAGGCCTTTAGTATGTACATATGTATATGTATAAAAAATTGTAACGTTACTGAGTGATTGACGACTGATCATCAACATACAGCATAAACGCCTGACGCTAAATTTGGACCGGAGTGTTCGTCTCTCACCAAAACGATCCGCTAAGACGGGATTTTTAAAAATTAGAATGTTCAAGTGCAAAAAGGTGCAAACTCGCTAACACAATAGCTGCGTTCGAGAACACAAAAGTTTTTACTAATTTTTTACTGAGCTTTACTGCATTTTACGAAATTGCGTTCGAGTACACAAAATACAGTAAATGAGAACACAAATTGAGAGCGTAAAGTGACAGTTCTTGTCTGAGTATTTACAAATTTTTACTGCAGACATTTTTGCAGTAAAATTTAGTAAATCAAAAAAACATATGTTCCAAAAGGTAAACAAACAAAAGTAACAAATAAAATGCATATAAATTGTGAAAAAAATTGTAAAATAAAGGAAAAGTTGAAATAAAAATTAAACCAAAACAAAAAGTGAATAACTGTTAATAAATTAATCTTGTTTGTGAAGCCAAATAAATATTTGGCTAAATACAAACTTTTGAAATTTTTTTTGTTAAGTTAATTTTTTAGAGTTGAAAAATTGTGAGGGACTTAAGTAATCAATAGCAAACAAATTATTGATGTTCTTTTAAATAATTTAACCCGCTACAAATAAGTAAAATCAAGTAAAATTAAAAACAAACAAATATGAAATATTAAATAAAATATTTTGTTTGTATTTTCAAAAAATTTTCGTGTTATAAAAAGTTTTTAATCGAGTACCGATAAGAAAACGAGTTAAGTAATCGAAAGTGTAAACATTTTTCAACACTTCAATTATTCGCCATCAGCCGTTGCCTTTATTTTCGAATTTTTACAAATTTTGCGTTCGCGTACTTTTTTGCACAAAAGCTTTTTGTGAGAGCAAATTTTTCAGTTTACTCATTTACTGCAAAAGTACTCAAACGCACCTAATATCATCCTAAACCAAAAGAGATACGAAAAAATTAAATACATGTCATTGTTCATTAAAAAAAAGCGGACAGGCGTCGGCTACTTTTTTGAAATCTGGCCCTTTTTGGGGAGTAAACGGGTAAATCCTGTATTTTGGAACTTCTTTGTCATCCATTATGTTTTTAAACTTATCTGAAGAATAGAAATATCAATTTGGTCTTTTTTCAAAATTCCAACGTTGAAGGGGTGAAAATCGTAATAATTTTTGGTACTTTTTTTACAAAACTTTTCTCCGTTGATTGACATGTACGTATTAAATTATGGGACCCCACTACAATATTGAAATTTGGATACTTCCTGTCTTGGTTCTTTTGAATTTTCTATAATATTTCTTAAGTATTTATTTTTACATCTTTGTTAAAAATTTAAGTTTTAAAATTAATAATTTTTATTTTTTTATAATTCCAGTATTTTTAATAGTTCATGGCCACCGGTTCTACTACATCAAATAGAAGCCTTAATATCCCGCCCACCCAATTTGTCCAAAAGAACAAGAACAAAAACACACAAAACAATTGTAATACAACCACCTCAAATACAACAACAATTAAAAGTAATCCTTTATTAAACAAAAACAACACTACTAGTACAACAACCACCACCACCACTAGTTTCAGTAACAGCCTCACCATAAGCAACAACAATTTAAATACAAGCAACAGCAGCAGTGTTACGGTTACGGCCGACGCTGCCACTGTGGCTATTGCTAAAGATATGTTACAATTGCATCATGGGTCGGCTCTTAATAACAACAATAGCATCAATAACACAACCAACAATAGTGATGATTTAAATTCTTCTCCTGCTCACAATAACAACAATACGAATTCCTCGTCTGCATCTTTAAATAATCATCATAACAATCGGAATAATTCTAATGCGACGCTAGCAACTACCCCACCTGCCCCACTACAACAATTTCAATTGCAACAACAACAAAGACCACCGCCACCACCCGATCATGCTGTTGGCTTTCTGAAGTATGAAGAAGAATTTCTATACATTACCGAAGCCTGCACAATTATTGGCAGGAATTCATCAACATCTCATGTACACTTTCATGTGGCCGAAAATAATTTAGTATCCCGCAAACATTTTCAAGTATTGTTTGATGCCGATACCAGAGATTTTTATGTACAATGTTTAAGTAAGAATGGTATATTTGTAGATGACTTCTTGCAAAGGCGTAATGCTGATCCTCTAAAATTGCCAGCCAGGTAAGACTTATGGGTCGATTATGTATAGCAACTCAACTTCAGTTCAGTTGCCAGCAGCAAAATTATGCAACGCCGCTCATGTTAAAATATACAAAAACAAATTTTTATTTTATATTTTAACATTCTAACGGCGCGGCGTTATCATCCGCAATCGACCTATTAAACTTTTTTGGATCCTTTTATTTTTAAAATATTTACGGCCGATTTCACAAAGTTAAGTTAATTAACTATCAGTTATAACTGTCAAAAATATATTGTTTACTAGAAGTAAAAGTAGTAGTTAGTTTTAACTGAATTTGGTGAAATTGACCGCTAAAAATGTATTATATTATATAATCAAAAATATTACATTAATACAAACATACTTCTATTTTTTAATTTTTTATTCTCCTTTCAGTTGTTTTTTCCGTTTCCCCAGCACTGAAATACGTATACAATTCGAAAGTTTCTTGCATACGGATTCACCCTTGGGTGATAGTGCTACTGGTATTAATAATTCTTTAAATAATAATCATCATAACATTTCTTCCTCCTCTGCCTCTTCACATCATCATGTTATAAGTAGTGCTCATGGTGTTGGCAATGTTGGAAATGTTCATCAAGTTATAATATCACCTGCTTCAGTTGAGGAAATACATGGCGCAAGTGGTGGTGGCGGGCAACAGATGCATCATATAACATCGTCTCATCAGCAGCAACATTTAGGCTCTTCAGGTGGTTCTCATTTACTACCTATGGATAATTCGAATGTTATTTATTCACCACTTAAAATATCTATACCCAAAAAGGAACAAAAGTCTCCTTATTTATCACCAACTGGCAAGTCAACTTCTTTGTATTTGTTATTTCCTTTTTTAATTATCAGTTTTTCTGTATGAAGAAAATTTTAATTCTTTTAGTTACATTTTTCACAAAATTTTTCATTATTATTAATAATTTTTTTTAATGAGCACGAATTATTTAAAGCAAACTTTTCACGGTTCATGTTTATTATTCTACTTAAAATTTCAGTATATAAAATATTTTGTTTACGAGTACAATTTGTAAACAAAGATTTAATAACGTTAATTTTCCACTTTTTCATATATTATTAAAATATTAAATATTTCTATAGAAAAATATTCTATAGTTTTGTGTTAAGTCCAGTGTGAATTCTTTTTAAACGTTTTTCTATATTCTAGTCTTCTCAGTGGTATATTCTTTTATATATAAAAATAAAAACCTCTACTGGTAACCATAAGAAAAATGGCTGTTTACACTTTTTATCCACTTTTTGTCAGTGGAACTTAGGCCCCTATTACGGTTTACAACTCAACTCAGTTGAGTTGTAATTAAGACAACTGGTTGTGATCAGTTGTAATTTTTGTTATTATTTTGTTCACCGTAATATAGCAAAGTTGTAAACCATAATACAAAAATTAAGAAATTACAACTCAACTGAGTTCAGTTGTAAACCGTAATAGGGGCCTTAACTTACGACACAACTATGTCCTGTAATTAAAGTATAATTTTTACAAAAACATCAGAGAGCCTTTTATTTTTTAACAGTTGCCTCTTTCATTTTCCATATTACTTCAAACAAATACAATATGCTAGCAAAAGAATTTATACAACAAAAAACAAATGCGGAAGGAAATAAAAATTTTTCTAATCCCTAATAGTTATCTTGCTAATTGATTGATTTGCTTCTCTATAAGAAATATTATAAGCTTAACTTCATAAAAACAAAATAAGAGTGAACAAATAATATTGAAAAGATTGAAATTATTTATTAATACATAAACACATTTTACCAAATCCAAAACACCCACCGTAAAATAGAAACATATTTTCTGCTATTATAAATATGTTTTTTTTTTAATAGGTACAATAAGTGCGGCCAATAGTTGTCCGGCCAGCCCCCGTCAAGGTTTTCATCAAAATCAAAATAATTATAATAATTACAGTAGTAATAATTTACAAAACGTAAGTTTTAACCATATTTATTTTGTAACAATTTCTTTGATTAAAATTTAAAATTTTTTTTTTTTTTTTTAATTTTTTGTAGCAACAAGATCTATTCCAAACGCCCTCAACGGCCAGTTATAATCATAATGAAAAACCACCTTACAGTTATGCTCAATTAATTGTACAGGCTATATCAGCTGCACCAGATAAGCAATTGACATTGTCGGGCATTTATTCATTTATTGTTAAACATTATCCTTATTATCGTAAAGAAACCAATAAGGGTTGGCAAAATTCCATACGTCACAATCTCAGTTTAAATAGGTAAGTTAGATTGTTTTTAATAAACAAGAACAACATGTTTTCATATTTAATAACATTATCATTTGTTTAAAAAATAGGTATTTTATAAAAGTTGCGCGTTCTCAAGATGAGCCCGGCAAGGGTAGCTTTTGGCGCATTGATCCTGATAGTGGAGCCAAATTAATAGATCACAGCTATAAGAAACGTCGCCAACGCAGCAGCCAAGGATTTCGCCCATCATACGGTATGCCACGTTCAGCACCTGTTTCACCAAGTCACATGGGTAATTATACATATTTTGGTGTGTAATTTTCGTTTGCGTTGCATAAATAAAATTAATTTCAATACTTTTTTTCGTAAATTTTCTATTTTTTTTCTAAATTTTTAATTTTATTTTTGTTGTTTGGAATTTTTTTTTTTTGTTGATATTTGCAGAATATTCGGCTGATAATTCACGTGAGAGTTCACCGTTACAAGATATTGTTTTACAATCAGCACCTGGTTCGCCAGGCATGTCGTTGGAAAATCGTAATGTTGATAATGGTGAGTAGAGAAAAAAAAAAATTATAATATGTACATTAGGGGTATAGCCAATTTTTTGGCATTGTACCATGAGGTCAACCATGTCCTAGTAACCACGAAAATCATAATCTTTTGTAATTTTTCTCAAAAAAGTTCACGCACCAACTGGTTTTTCAAAACAGGTGTATAAAAACCAATTGATTTTTCTAAACAGGTGTATAAAAAATTATTTAAAATTTTTTATTTTTTAAATTACTCAAAGTATAACAAATGCAAGAAAAATTATGAGTTACCCTGTAGTAAATAAAAGAGTCAGTTGCAAAAAACACTAACTATAAATTAACTATTTTCCAAATGACACAAATTGGTTTAAATCTCATGCAGATATCAACCAAACATATTGCATAGAGGCACACGTAAATCACAAATAAAAGCAAAATAAGTGAAACAAGAAAATATATTTAAATAATTAAAAATTAAAACGATACAAATCTGTATATGTACTAGAAATTATGCAGCGTATTTACATATTTCAGCACTATAATACATTATTATTTAAAGCAATTTGATGCAAAATGTTCTTAAATGTGTACAAATAAGTAGTTAGTAGCAGTCATGCAAAGATGGCTAATTTTTCTTAACCGAAAAGAAAATTAAAAATTTTCAAAACTTCATCGCGGTTGGTGCGTGAACTTTTTTGACCTTAGCGAAAAAATAAATATACCTTCCCTTATAGTTGTTTATGCTCTATCGGATTGTGCTATGCCAATTTTGATATTTTAAAAAATTGTTAAAAAAGTTATGTCCCTAATGTACATACGAAACTTTTTCATATAAAATTTTTTGAATTTTCAAAATTTTTATGAAAATATTTTTTAAGTTATGTGAAGGTTTTATAAGAGTGACGGCAGAATTAAGGCTCAGTTAGTCTTTACTTTCTGTTTCTGTTTCTGTTGCTGTCACTTACAATTACTTAACAAGCTTTTAATATTACAGATTGGACCGTAACAGAACAGAAAAACTAATCAATTTCAAAGTTTTTTTAGTAACGACTAATTCTACCTTAAGTCTTTACTTTCTGTTCTGTTACTGCGCATTTCGATTCGAAAGAAATAATTTACGAGTTCGAACAATTTGTACTGTGTATAAGGATTTTCGTGCTATTTGTTTCGAATGAGCCACAGCACAGGGAAACAAAATCAGTATTTATTAAAAAAAAATTCTTATTCGTTTATAAGAAACGAACATCGTTTTGAACGAGTTATGCAGTACGGATTAACGTTCGAATCGAAAATTGCTTTCGAACAATTTTACTTAAACTAAACTGTTTTTTGATTTAAATATGTATTCATATAATTAAATTCCTCCAAATTTATGTACATAAAAGTTATTGAAATAAAACAATGGACGATGCAAAACTAATAACTTTGTCGAAACCAGCTTAGTAAGTTACTAAAAAGAAACTACATATTAAAATTTCGTAACACAACGGCACGGAACAAAACAGCAACAGAAAAAGACTAATAATTCTGCCTTTACCTTTATAAAAAATTTTTGTTTTTGTAATTTCTTATTTTTTTTAATTTTAGAAATTATTTATCAAAATCAAAATATGCAACAATCCAGCGCTAATAATACACAACAATTCAGGTTAGAATTTTAAAATATTTACCGCCTTATTAAAAAATAATTCAGTTTTATAAGAGGTTTATTAAACAAATGTTCATATAAATTTTATCTTATAAACCTTTTAACATGAAATATTTTTTATGAATATGGCCTTAAAAAAAATATATGCGTAAAATTCCAATCGTAAGTTTTCTTGAAAAAATCTCACTTTTTACAGTAGCACACCTTATTATGTAACAAATCAAAATGCGATTATTAGCCAACATCAACAGGAAATAGGTGGTGTTGGCGGAGGTGGTGGTGTAGGTGCTTTAATCGCTCTCAAACGTAATCATGCAATAGCTGCCGGTGCAGGTGGTAATACGTTGGTAACTATACATCAAAATCAACAACATCATCATCAACAAAATTTACAAGGTCTACATCCAGACATTATCTATGAAGAAATGCCTACAGATTATAGTGGCAATATGGAATCCGGTGATGATGAATGTGATGCTGGTGCCAAAAGGCCAAAAGTTGAAGTACTCTGATGTGTGTGACAACATAAACGAAAAACAAAAGAAAAACAAAATATGAAATAATGAAGAAAACAAACAAATTAAAAAAAAAAACAACTACAACTACGGCTAGTGTTGTTGACAAATAATTATCATCATTATAATATAACAAAACAAAAAATATGAAAAAAATACATTTATATGTTTTATTATGTACGCTTTAATTTTACAAAATTTATTATACACCCAACACACCAATTCACTCTTATACTTTACCATACTCCTTCACCTTCACTCTCGCACATCTATAAACAAACCTAAGCCTATCAACTTGACTGTATTTTCCCCGCCCACTCTTTTTTTCTCATTTAATATTTTCTTAAGTCATGGTAAATTAATATACTTACAAAAAATTCGATTGTTACTTTATTTTTCTACTTTTACCTGCCCAGTTTTAAATTATATACATACTATACTTCACTTTCTTTTAATATAATTTTAACCCTGCAAAATTTAAAACGTTTAAATCTTAACGTTATTAATTAATTTTTAATAAAATACCCCATAAAAATGTATTGTTTTAAAAAAAAATTTTTTTTAACATCTAAAGTATATTGAATTTTGACATGTTAAAAAAAACTATTGTTTTAATTATTATTTTTTTACATACATATAAGTTTTTAGAAAAGAAGTTTAACATGTTTATCCGTTAAACGGGTATAGCTCTCACTTATCTTTCTTTTTTTTAACACAATTTTACTGATTTTATACATACAAATTTAAATAGAAAGAACAATTTTTGAACGATGTCTTTACTCTTAAATGACGAATTCAATATGCTTTGATGATGGCTAAAAATAACAAAAACTTATTGGTAACAAAGAAAAGTATATATACAAGTTTATTATACATATATTGATTAAAACAAAAACAAGAAATATTTTTTTATTGTTTACGCTGAGCTACAGGAAAAAGAACTTAATAATGACTTGTTAAGTGTTTAAACCAAATTTTGAGGTTATGAGCAAAAAGTTTTTGTTTAAATTATTTTTTTAACTTTCTGTATTGATTTATTAAAAATAGTTTAAAGAATTTTGTAAAATTTATGCAAAATAAACAAACATTTATGCAAAATTATAATGAATATGTATCCTCAAAACCAAAAGGCCGACATTTAAGGTTATAAAACGAGGTAGCTTTTTTGTGATTCTGTTTTGATACTTTTTCGATACAAAATAGCTGCGTTCGTTTACCCCAAAATTTGTACTAGATTTTACTGAAATGCGTTCGCGTACACATAAATTTGTAAAATTTTCATATTACTCGCCTACTGGATTTCACTGGAAAAGTAAACGAACGCACATTATAACTTGTTGTTTTGTTTACTTTGTAAAAAAATGTCAACAAAGCATCTACAAAATTATTGATTTCTTATCGATAACTGTTGTTATACATTTAGGGACATACGACATCTTCAATGTTTAAATGGTTGCGTTTGGGAATGCATTACTTTGATCGATTGCATTGCAAATGACGTTTTTTATATCACCGTTTCTTACCAGGTTTTTAATACATACTAACTATAGTTTATAATTAAAGTCAGTGACAAAAACAAAAAAATTGCTTAAGTCAACTTAAGTAAAATTTGAGTTTATGGCGCCTTTGTAATCTTTAAAATTACCCATGGAAAAAGTTGCAATTATTTTTTTTTTCAATGTGCAATAAAATTTACGATCTGTGGCGTAAGAAGTATTTAGCTATAAAAACTTGAAAAACTATCCAAGAGAAATGATGATTTTATTAAAACAAAAATATATTTTCAAAATTACACTTTATAGTTTATAATTGAGGGGGGAGAGGGGGGCTACCGCGTATTTTGATTCGAACGAATAATTTACGAGTTTGAGTAATTTGTACTTTGTATTATGATTTTCGTACTATTTTTTTTTAGAATAAATGGAATCGAAAGAAAAAGAACAAGACAAAATTTGCAGCTTTGCTATAAGGTAAACGTATGAAATCGGAACAGCAAAAATAAGCGTATTTGTAAACATTTTAATAAAAAAGTTAAATTTGGTGCAAAAAACAGTTAAATAAAAATTAAATAAAAATTTATTGTGAAAAAAAATAATTGAATAAATTTGTCAGATTTACGTACTGTTCAGGTGTTCTGGTTTTTTACCTGCAATAAATTAAATAAAACTTAAATAAAAAACTTTATAAAACGTAGCTACGATCGTAATACAGAATACATATCGACCCCTTTGCGCGAAATTATCGTATGTTACAAATACCAAATTTTACAGGACAGCCATTTTTCTACTTATCTCTGCTTTCACTTGCAATATTAAAATGAAAATATACATGTGCTTAGATAAGATAAGATAAGATGAAATGGAATTCGCCTACAATTTTTGCCAGGTGACGTCTCTTTGAATGTAGAAAAAGATTGCATCAAAAATTGAATTTCAAAAAAATTGGCATATACGATAATTTCGTCGGTATAATCGAAATAAAAAATAAATAAAATGGAAAGCAGAATACCAAAGTTTTCAAACGGAGAAAATTTTTATCAGAATTAAAACGCAGAAGAAGGGTGTATATCGAACAAGTTATATAAACAACCCCTTTTTTAAGATATACATACATTTGTGTTTTGGCGCTTGCTTTAATTTTTTTTACGTTATATGGGTTTTCTAATTGAGAACAAAATTTCAAATGACTAAACCTTGTACGTACTTTTATATTTATACCATGGCTTAAACTTGGTTTTTATTAAAGAGTTATGATTTGGAGAAAATATCCAGTTTTTGTTTTACTTGCAGAAATATGAAACATACGCCTTTGAAAATTCGTTTTATATATTCAATTAAAAAGTCGATTTTGAATTTTTTATGACTTAGGGCTTTTTTGAAGTCATATGTAGGTAGGGCCGTTTATTTTTTGTTTAAAAATCGCTGATTTTATTAAAGATTTTTGTTGACATTTGGATTGATACAATATATCACAATCTGAAAAAGTTGGTTAGTTATGTCAAAAAGTTTTAGATAACAAAACTTTTAGGTAACGATATGTATGTATGTACGATATGTAGGTTTAAAAGACAGCTCACTTGGGTCCTTTATTGGTCCCTTTGTGATAAAAATGGGAAAAGGGAAAAAACTCCCAAGGAATTTTTATTCACGATAGGCATGAATATGTTTTGACAGTTATAACTGATAGTTAATTTTAACAGAACTTGGTGAAATTACCTGTTAATCAATTAAAAACCTTTATGTATAACCTTTCTATTTAAATATTTGTACAAATTAAACAAAAAAAAAAACGACATTTTAACTTAGTGAATATTCAATGATTTTTGTTTTGGAGTTAATTTGCATTTACAGTCAATAAAAAAACTACACGAAACAAAAAAAAACCATTTTGTTTAGTTTTTCAAAGTAACCAGTTTAAAGGACATTAGGAACGCAAAGTTAGCAATTAAATGAGAAACATAACCTTAATGTTTTGGAAACACCTAGTAAATATACTGTAGCTAAGTGTTATTCGTTTCGTTAAAATAATCACTTTATGGTGGCCCATTAAAACTCTTTAAAAGCTTAAGCAAAAGAAGTATTTTATATGATTAGAAAATGTAAAGAATTGTGTTTAAATTTAAGTATTTACTTTATTTAAAAACTAATTAAAATTTGTCATTTACAAATAAGATTTTTTTTCCAAATACGAATTTTTTTCCAAAAGATTTTATTTTTTCAACTAAAAAAACAAATTTTCTGAAATTTAAATAATTTCATTTATTAAAGAAAATTTATTTTTAATTATGTTTTTTTTTTAAATTAGGCCAATTTAAAGCAAGCCTTCATTCATATTGTGATATGGCGTGTATTCTATTTTAATAATTATACCTGTTTTACTTTTTCGTATAAAAATTTAAAATATGTAATATAAAATTGGAAAATACAACTGCTGTGGCACTGGTTTGAATTGGCCTATTGTATGGACCTGTTCGTAAATGCATCACTGCGCTACATCAGTGATTTCAAATGCTTAAATATATACCAGCGAAGTAGATGTGAACCTAAAAATTGTCAAATACTCCACAAAAATAATAGTCACAATAAAAAAAATTTAAATTATTTTTCATCGGCATTAAAAAAAGTTTGCTTTTCTGAGGCAGCGCAGTGATGCATTTCCGAACAGGCCCTATATCACAACTACAAGGGCTTGCCATAAAGTAAATGTGTTTTACTGCAAAAATATAAAATAGTTAAAGAGGTTTAACTTTAAAAAAAACCCAAAAAGTTAAACATATTTAACTATTTTATAAATTCTAAACTTATTAACAAAATGATAAAAAAAACAAATTTCGTACATATATAATAGAGTTGTTAGAAATTCTCCTTAAAATAACAAAAAATAATATTAAAAAAAATCCTATAAAATAAAATCAACCTCCATTTAAATTAAATTAAAAAAAAAACAAACAGGAAATATAAAAATTCGTAAAATAACATACAAAATGCAGCAGCAGTGAATATTTAATTTAATAAAAAATGTTTACCTTTTTATAGAAAGTTATATGTATAAAAAAGAAATAAGTAAAATGAAAGTAACAAACAAATGCGTAACTAAACATACTTCTCATATAATACACACTATTCTATATTGATTAACTATATAGAAAAAAAATTATTAATTAAATCAAGAAAACCCTACACCAGTAATGAAAATATTCATAAAAAACAAGCAAACAGGAAAAATATAAAATATAAAATATTGTATAATGATTGCACTTATTTCATAAAATCCATAAAGAAAAGCAAAATAATAAAGAATAACTTCATTTAAATGTTTGGACAAGATGTGTATTTGAACCAAAAATAAAAAAAAATGAATTTTTAATTTAATGTTACGATTAAGTTCTTTAAAAATGTTAGGTTATATTAAATGTTTCTTTATATTTCGCAATAACGGTTATATAATATTGATATTTATTTTATTCATATATGTATGTATGTACTTCTTATTAAAAACCGCATAAAATAATCAAATATTTAAATTTTTTGAAATTTTTAAAAAAATATTTAAAGCAGTTTAGTGTTTTTACGAAAATAGAAAATAATTCTCCAAATTCCGTAGATGTGTAAAAGACAATCGACCCATTTATCAATAAAAATTCCACTAGAGTTTTTTCCCTTCTCCCATATTAACACAATTGTATAAATGGGAAAAGGAAGAACCTCACGGGGAGTTTTTATTCATAATTATGTTGAATATGTAAGGGAAGGCAATAGGTATTTTCCCTCTAGCTTTATTTTTTCTATTCTTTATTTCTATTAAAACCCTTCAAATTTAATGTTGCGGAATTGTGGGAATGGTCTCTTAGCTCTCCTGAATACATACGTACATTCTAATATGATTCGTGGTTTCTTGTTGTTTCTTTTTAAGGAACTGCCTTTTGTAAGTTATGAGCCAACGTAATGCAGAGTTGCCGGTTAAAGGGTTTTGTCCCGTATGTAGGGGGTTTTATTTAATTTAGGGTGTACAAATTCTTAGGAAGACAATTAAAGGAACATATGTACATTTGTATTTAGGGGGTTGAGCAAAAAATTTTAGGAATTGGAAAATAGCTTGATTACTATGAATTTAATAACGTAAAGTTAATTATGAAGATAGCATGTATAAGGAATTTATGGCATGGGTGCTATCGTCAAATATGGAACAAATCCAATAAAATTTGGTAAATTGAGTAAGATTGCAATACAATAAGTTTGGTCCAAATATTAAAATAATAAAATGGTTAATAGGCACAAACACTATTCCGCATAAGTTTGTATGGGGGCCTTGGGAAATTATCGTCCAACACTCACAATTTTCAGTACAAAATTTCATCAAATCAAAATTGAAAGAAAATATTTCTCTGAGGTTTTTTTCTCAAAGACAGACAGACGCTTCGTTGACAGTGTCCCCAAAACAATCGAAAAAATGGCGATTAGGAGACACGTGATTCCAGTTTTCCTACAGGAATACGAGTACATATGTATACTTATGTCTGTATGTTTGTATGTACTTAGTATGTCAGTGTCACATCATGAACATAAATTAATACAGGTAACCCTCCTACAAGACGGCTTCCTACAAAACGATTTCGATCTTACACGAAAAAAAATTTGCGGAAATCTCCTCATCTACAACACGTTTTCATTCTAACACGATCAAGGCGAATTGAGTAGAAGGTGAGGTCAACTCTACAACAACACTGCTTCTGTGGTCGGGTTGTCAAAAATATTGCTAGTAAAAAAAAATAGGTTTGTTTACTTAAAAAACTATTTTGTATACAAACTTTGACAAGTCGACCACAGAAAAAAACTCCATATGTTGACTTGACCCCACCTTCTAGTCAATTCGCCTTGAACACGAACAAATTGAATTGCAACTTTATCATGATTGGGTTGTTAAAATTGTACCAAAATAGTACAAAAGTACTAGATTAGAATAAAATTGTAACTCTTGTGTATTTTTTTGTATGTATGTACATATTTCTAATAAAAACAATGAATTTAAAGAAAATATTTAATTAAAAAATTTATATTTTACACTGTCTCCTAGCCTCATATTACACGTTTTCCTACAACACGGCGTTTTCTAGGAACCTATCTACCGTGTTGTAGGAGGGTTACCTGTACTGTCCGACTGAAGCCACTTTTATAGGCCAATGCCGAAGTTCGGCATAAATCCCTAAATTCGGGCGGGCCGAATGCGTAGTCGAGCTTAACTTATCCAAATTTACAAGAAGAAAAAACTTTAAAATTTTGAAGATAAATTAATTTATTAACCAGAAAACACCATTTATTTTTAAAAATTTTTCATTATTTTCTTGCACTGCAATGTGAGGAATTAAGTCTTGCATTTCCCATATAGAAACTTAAATTTGTTTTCTTCTTTTTTTTTTCTTCCGATATTGCTTGCTTTTTTAGAAACAATATAAATTTCCACAACCGATTTTTTGATAAAATGTTTTAGTTGATTGTGCATGATATCAATCCCTTTGCGCGATATTGTCGTATATGCCAATTTTTTTGATGCAATCTTGTTCTACATTCAAAAAGTCGTCACCTGACAAAATATTGTAGTCGAATTCCACTTCGTTGCTCCAAAAATTGGATGTATATTTTCATTTTGATATTGCAAGCGAAAGCAGAGAAACGTAGAAAAATGGCTGTCCTGTAAAATTTGGTTTTTGTAACATACGATAATTTCGAGCAAAGGGGTCGATATTGTAACATTTGCATACAATGGTACATATAAAAAAGTTCGGCCCTCGGCAAAAATCGGCCAAATTAATGTCGAACATCGATTATCGGCCGATTAGCAATTTTTGACCAATGCCGAAGCCGATTAATCGGTCGTGGTGAGAGAGGAAAAGAGCAAAGTGTGTCACGCATAGAGCGTCGCCCCCTTACTTGAGGGTTACACCATCAAGTTTTAATACACTCACACTTTTTTTTTTTACCAATACACTATTATTTTTAAAAATGGATACGAACTTGCCATTAAAATTCTTTTTCCATTGAGTGTTTAAATTTACCTTCAAGAAAACAGCTGATTTCAAGGTTAGTGAGCAAAATTTTCGTATGCCTTTATAAATTGTTTTCTTGATATCATCTTGAAAGTAAATTGCTCAAAAATTTAATGCAGCCTACGTCACAACTTTAAATTTTTGGAAATTTTGACAAACAGTATATGTAAAAGACTATCAAGAAAATCTTGATCGTGTGGCTGCACTGTTATCAACAAACATCGTTTGTCTAGCAAGAAATTGCCACACTGTAAAAAAGGACTAATGCAATATTTTTCGTAAATCAACCGCAAACATAGCAATATTGATGAGCACGTGCTTAGTCTGAGTTTAGACGGTTCATTCTTTACTGAAAAGATTCTTCCTTTTTCTTCTTTGAACAAGAATTGGCGTTCAAATTATTCATATCATGTTTACGCCATGTTTTTTATTTTGTATAGTCGTGCGTATGCATGTGTGCTTTTTTGATATTGAAAACAAAAACAAAATTAAACAACGAATGAAAAAGCAAAGCGTAAGGAAAGTACAGACATGTGTGTACTCGTTTCTTTTCCCCTCTCCCCTCTCGGCAATAAAGTAGCAATCTTTTCAGTAAAGAATGAACCGTATAAACACAGACTTAGTTTTACATATTGAGGAAAAAAAAATTCAAAGATTTTGCAAAATGTTATATGAAGATTTTGTATAAATTTACCAGTTTATAAAATCTGATAATTTGTTAGCACGCAACTAAAACTGTTAAGGCTCACACATGTCACTTTCAAAAAACTAGAATTTAAGAGGGTATTCCATATTACAAACAAATTCAAAAATTTTGCAGTTGTCATATGAAAAAAAAATCTATATTTACCGGCTTATAAAATCTGCTACTTTTTAAAAAAATTGTTGCGGTTGTTTTTCAATTATTGATTTATTCACATGAATTAAAGTTACCATGGTATATTGTATAGGCAAAACTCTACGGTATGGCATCACCTTTATTTAACTGCAATGTAAACAAAACAAATGTTTTATTCCACAACAACTTCAACTTTTTGACACTTAAGCTATTACGAAATTTTTTTTGATTAAAACCAATTCCTTTTTGTTATTTCTTAAACAAACGAACTTCGCACCTTTATAGAAAAAAAGAATTACTTCAAAAATTTAAAAATTTGTGTTAACGAAATAAGAAATATATCACATTTTTGCAGCCCCAGGAGAAAACAAGCAAAACTTTTTACTTATAAAATCAATAAAATATGTAGTTTATTTAACAAATTGTAAATAATTGTACGTTGAAATAGAACAAAAGGTGAATAAGCTTGAAAAAGTGTAAGTTTGAAATTTATAAACATAAATGCCGATAATTAACCTTTTAATCTTATCATAACAGATTAAAAGAACATTTGTTGTAGTTTAAAATGTAAGAGATATTAATATGTTAATAGGTTGGCCCTTAATAAGGTTTGTGTGTACTTGAGTCCATTATTATACCCTGTAGGAAATGTGACTAGTGAATCTGTACTGAATCACTACGGACAGTCACCAGTACTAGTGACTTATTATACCCGAGACGATGCTATTAACTAAACATAAAACATGTGCGTGTCATTGGAAATCTACTACTGGCATTGGTAATATTGACTAGGATGTAATTTTGGGACCATATGTAGACAATGCAACCAGAAAACCACTACAGACTTTTCGGTACTTTTTGACAGAGTTTTTGTTGAGCTCTTTTTCTGCGGGATTACTTTTGATTGCGATGCCAAAGGGAATTGGTAGCAAATCGAGTGATCGGTACTTTTTAATGCATTTACACATTTGTTTTTCGCAACTTTTTTCTTTTGCAAATCATCACTATTTTATTTAAATTTTCAAACAAAAACAGTAAGCGGCGTAACTTAAATTTTTATTGCCAGTATGGCTTCATTTAAAAAAATTTTACTTATGGGTTTGCGAAAGCCATAGAGTACAAATTGGTCTCTTAATGCGCTTTTACATTATATGATTTTTATCGCTGCAACTTTTGTCGGTTCTTCTTTTAATTGCTTTTGCGTTTTTATTGTGTAGTTTTTATCTCATCAACTTTTTCTGTGCCACAAAACTTAAACATTTTCCGTCAAATGAGAGAATAACGAGCGAACAAAACGAGTCGAATAGTGCACTCGCTTGTGTACCCTTTTTTAATTTCTCTACCCTCTGGCCCATAAAGTAAGAATCGCAGCGACTAAAATCGTATAATGTAAACAGGCACTTATCGCATCTAGCTTTCGTATCGAAATTGCATTCGCATCGCAGTAGAGAGTAGACCCCAGTTTTTATTTAGTTTTCGTTCAGTTCTTATGTCAGTCTACTTCAGTTTTGTTTGAATTATTTTTTAGTTTTCATTTATATTTTCAATAAATATCCAAACAATGTACGAAAACTACTTAGTTTGGGATCTTAAAACAGCGTTTAAATAAATAATCTGTAATAGCTTATACAGTATTTTCAATTGATGTAATTTCATGTATTTTTACGGATTTTTATTTAAATCTTTTCAAGATAACTATAAATTTTTCGAGTTTATCTACAGAACATTTATCTTTTTTTTAATTTTTCTGTTTAGGTAAGTAATGTCTTGGAATTAATAACATCTTCTATGACTTTGATTTCTTATTACATTTAAACTTCTATATTATTGATTTTTTGTTTGTTAACATGTTTATAAATTAAAATTCTATTAATTAAAATACTTATTTCTTTGCAGCACCATTTTTTTTTACCAACTTAACATTCCATTGCTACAACACAGTTGACATTTAAAACGAAAGATATATACATATGTATATATATAAAACATTGAAAACAACAAACAGAACTAGTACAAACACTTGTCGAGAATCCCACATTTACTATAAACAACCCCTTGTGCAATACAGGGTCAAGCAGATATAAAAAAACCCATATCGCAAAGTTATTTTACAATTAAATTAAATTTGATTGTATCCTATTATCCAAATAGAAAAAGGAAATAAATTTTAGTCGTATTTTAAACGTCATACACATCAACACAATGTTGTCTCGTTTACGTGATTTTTTAACGCGTCATCGCAGGAAGTTTGTCATAACCGGTGTGGTAATTGGTGGCACATTTATGGCCTTAAAATATGCTCAAACGAAGCTAATTGAAATGCAAGAACGCCAGACTAGAGAATTTATGGAAAAAACACGACGTATGCAACATTTTGAATCGACAGAAAAGACCTGTAATCAAGTGGTTATAGCAATGGGAGCAGAATTAATGCAGGCTATTTTAGGGGAATGCAGCACAATTGAATTGTTGGAACAATTGCGTCAAAACCCTTCTAATAAGCTGGAATTATGGGAGGAAATGAAAATTGTATCCTTTACACGTTTAACTACATTCATTTATGCAACTTCCATGTTGGTGGTGACCCTTAGAATCCAATTGAATCTTTTGGGTGGCTATTTATATTGTGATACCGTGTATACTCTATTAGAGGAACAGACAAAACCTGCAAAAAAACAAAAAATCAATGATGATTTGAAACAACAATATCTTTCTTTAATCAGACATTTTCTACAGGATGGCGGCTTATCGGAATTGGTGCGCTTGATTAGATCTAAAGTATTGGCCGTAGTGAAACAGTTGCCATTGACTAAACCTTTAAGTTTGGCTGATATGGAACAATTATTTTGGTCTTTACAAATGGCCATAAATAGCGACCCCAACTCAGATCCTTGTTCAAAAATGTGCAAATATTTGCTGCCCTCCCATATAACAGACTTAAGCCAAAGTAATCCCTTGCTGCAGAAAATGTATAATGAAACTTTGGATATTTTAGAGAGTGATGATGCCAGCAGTGTTTGTTCCAATAATATATGCCGGGGCTTTTCTTTAGCTGTTGATGCTATAGCTGAAAGTATAAATGAATCGGTAATATTGACTCAAAAACAATCTGCAGAAGAACAAACACACACAAATGCTACGAATAGTAATGACTCTATGCTAAATATAAATAGCGTACAAATAGCTTTAGCCAAAATTATACCCATAATTAGTGGCTTGACTGAAAAGGGTTTTGACAGCACTGCGCGTCCTCAAAATTTGGCCACATCTTTAATAACTTTTTATGTGGTCTCGGAGAAGTGTAAAGTATTGGGTGCCAATGTTTATGAAACATTTTCATCAGCGTAAAGTTTAATTAAAAAAATTATTTGCTTATCCAAAATTGTTTTAGTTTTATTTTTGTACAATGTTTATTAAAGAAGTTTGTAGTTTGTAATTTGCAAACAAAATTAAAATAACTGTTGTGCTTCAATATCAAAAAATATTCATACATACTTACATACATATGTACATACAAAGACGTATATATTAATTGTTTTCTGCTACTAAAAATAACGAAAAATTAATTATGATGGTCATTTTATTTTTAGTTTTTTTAACGTATTGTTTATGTTTATGTGAAATGAGGGATTAATAAAAAAAAAAAAATCTAAAAACAAAATTAATTATGTATGTATTATTTTCTTTCTAGGATAGTGTTTAAGGGTAGTTTACGCTATCACACATGTCTTGCGTTTTTCATAATTCTTTGTAAAATAGACATCTAATGAGTTTTGTTGTGACCAAGGCGAATTCATGTAGACGTAAATTAGAAAAAAGTAGCACAGCTGAACTTTCAACGCCACCTGAAAAATAAATTCGCCTTGGTTCCGACTGTCCAAAAATCTAACTTAATGTTATAGTTTGTATTCACACTATCTCACATGAAATTGAATTCAATCCTGATCATATGAAAAGTATTTAAAGGCATTCCCTTCAAAATTTGCACTTTTGCGAAAAAGCAAAATTTCATAAGGTAAGTAAATACACCAGATTCAAACTGATTTGAAAATCATGTCTTTTTTAATTTGTTTCCAAAACAACAACTCCAAACGGTGATTTTCCCCCATGATTTTAGGGTTGGGTTGAAATAAAAAATAAAAGTGAATACTTTTTGCCATTTAACTTTGATGTTTAATGCACAACATCTTAAAGGTGAATACGACATGTTTTTTTACATCAGACTTGACAACTTTTCAAGTCACATGAAATTGTGCATGTCTGTCAAAATTTCCGTTTTACAGAAGGTTTACAATATTCGGTCACAAAACGTACATGTAATTTGCTTCTGTTTTTTCGCATAGTTATTGCAGAAACCAAAGTAGTTCATAATTTCAAAATAGCTTACTTCCGCCACAAAAATTTTTATTTGCGCGTAAAATAGTTTAGCCATCTTAACATTTTTTTCTTTTAATTCAAAGATACCAATTTATGATATTATAATGAAACGTTTTTTAAACATACACATATTTTAATAATTTCTATTCATTTGGACGCCGCTGCCGGTTTCTTCCCGGTATAGATTTATAATGTCAGGTGGTTTGCCAGATGAAAATAGAGCACGCTCTAATTGAAATTTTGTCAGATGACTTTGCGTCTGACTTTTACAGAAGCAAAGTTAAAAAGGTAACACGCGACATGTATGTATTTTGTAGTGGGAGATTTGACGTCACATGACAAAACATGTCGTGTATGGGCGCCTTTATGAAATCCTTAAAATTTTGCACTTACCGTATTTAACGAGCAAAAACACAAAATGGCAATGTTAAACATCTGGCATTATTGTTCGTCTTTGATTTAAATTTTTTAAATGCACACCTTACAGTATGCTACATTTTTTTGAATTTAGCGGTAAATTAAACTGCAACGAAATCATGCCAGCAGTATAAAACTTCTGGCATTACTTATTGTAATTGTGATGTTTGGAAACTCTTTAAAGTGTGCTGCAATTTTTAAGTTTAGCGACAATACTACATAGTATTGGAAACTTAATTTCCTGTGGCAAACAATAATATAATACACAGCTGTTAGATGAAAATGTCCAAACGTTAGGTATAAACTTAAAAAACAACCCTTAAGGCAATGTATAACAAAAAATCGCAAAAAATTATCATGCTATAGAAAATAACTACTATAAGTTGGTAACATACATTCAATATAATCTATACAAGTACATACTATACTCTTGTAAACATTAAATTGAACAGCCAACTATACGTATGTACATACATACATCACTAATCAAAATGTAAAAAGCCGCTTGTTAAGAAATTTCGTATACATACATATATACATATGTATGTAGTATCTAGATATACTCAATATAACGGCCGTAATAGACGGACGCCAAGTAGTCTCTTAAAATCTCAAACAAAAAAGGACATTCAAAGTATTTTATACTCACAATGGGAATTTTTGTTTAAAAGCGTACTTAAATCAAAAAGAAACGCAAAAATAACAATCCATGGGCACACAGCTGATGTAAAACTTCCCTTTTTTTGTATGTGTCTAAAGGATTTGTTATTTTTATTCATTTGTAAAAAAATGTAAGAGAGAAATTTTAAATTTTCGAAGGATAATGCGCAACTGTTGTTTTCAATTTTACTGTAATTGCTTAATTTTTTTTTAAGAGCCAAAATAACCACTGTAGCAGAAATGAAAAAATGTAAATCAGTTGCAAAGTTACGTGAATACAGGATACAACGTTTTTTATTTTGTTTGTGTTTTTTTTGAAAAGAAAAAAAAAAAAAAAGAAAAGAATAAAGTTTTTCAGACAATTTTTATGTTTGTCATTTTCTGGTGATGGTCATTTAATAAAACAAAGAAATTGTGAAAATATGTTATAATAATAAATAAAAAAATATGTAGTTTGCTTTGTATAAAAAAATATACCTAAATTAAATAGAAAAAATGTAACTGCAGCATCAACTTAAACAGCGTTTAATTATGTAAAAGAAATTCTAAATTAAACTTTAAGCATTAACTTAAATCAAGTAAGTTTTGCCAAAGTGTTTTCATTTTTCATGGGGGAAAATACCACACAAAATTTTAAATTTCTTGAATTTGAGTCTTAAGGTGTTTTAACCTTTGTTTCTTATCGATTAGCTTAAGTTAAATACATAGTTAAAATATTCATGGCATAAGAAGAGCAACAACAACAGTAGTAACAACAACCAAATCTAAAACGAAAATGTGGTAAAAGTTTTTATTTCTTGTATTTTGTATTTTTGGTGTGTATTGTTTTCAGTAAACTAATAGAATGTATTGAATAAATTATTAATTGAAAATACAAAATATTTATTAAATTTATAAATTGTATTTATTTGGTGGTGCTGCTTAAAAATAAGAGACTTTATGCATATTTAAGTAAAAAAACACTTTTTGATTTAATATTCAAGGCATATAAAAAAAAAATAATGTTTTAGCCGACCGTTTTATTACTAAAATAAAAATTTCAAGTTAATACCCTCTTGTTGATCAAGTGCGATATGTATATATTTTAATAGAGGTGCTAAATTCAAAATTTGTTTTAGTTTTAGACCATATTTTTAAATTGTTTTCCACCTTTTTTGCGAAAAACTGGATTTTTTATGACTTCTTTGCTAAAGGTACATACATGACTGACATTTTATAGGCCAGGATTTCTTAGATTTCTACGAGACAATATGCTTTAAAGAGAGCTAAACTCAAAACAAAAAATCTTCATTAAAATGTGTCAAATCCATCCCAGTAAAAAAAAATTGGGGTTTTCGAAGCACTTAAGATAAAAATCGCATAATCGAGAGCTTCAATAGAAGAGCTCTTATACAGTAGTAAATGATAAAGAATAAAATATAAAAAAGCTGCTATTTTAGTGCTGACAACGAAGAAGGTTTTAAAGCGCAAAAAATAAAAATATATATTATGGTTAAGGAAAATGGTTAAAAAAAATGCATTTAAACAAGAAAAAGCAAAATAAAAATTAATAGTTTATAAATGTAGTTAGCTCTTAAAAAAGCTTATTGTCAGCAGAAACTTGTCCTCCAAACCGGGAACACCCCATACAAAAATCAGTGGCCTGATTCTGGCAGTCGTGATCGAGTAATTGTGTGTATATACATTTTTTGCTTCCTTCCTTTTAGCGGATTTTTGGCTAAATTATATATTACCATTATTTTTTTCTTCGTCTTATCAGCATATTTTTGTATCACATGAACTCTTGTTTATCACATATTAAACAGAAGCATTACATGAAATCAGGCCGTTAGAAGAAAACCATAAAAATAATTATTCGATCGTTGTTGAGTTAAAATCAAATTAAAAGCTTTTAAAATTGTGATTTTTTTAGTTTTATTTTCTACAATAAAATCCGAACAAAACTTTGCTTTGTAAATGTATTAAGAGAATATTGATAAAGTTTTAGTTTAAACAAATCTTTGAACATCACAACATTAAAATAACAGGTATATTTTTAATTGTAAAAACATACGTGATATAAATATTTTAATATTTAAAAATGTTTGTTACGGGCACGTGTTACTAAAACTCAAGAGAGCCTCTTGACCGATTGGGCCAGATTTCTCTTAAGTTTAATTCCAAAAGGTGGCGCTTTATTAAACAAAAATAAGTTTCCTGATAAAAATAAAAAAACAGTATTTACATTTTATTTTGAAAACCCTAGGCAGCGCGGAGGAAAAACATCAAGTAAATTAATTATAGTTTTAAAAGTATGGCGGCATTTATCCTATGACTTTTCAGGCACGGTTTACTCCCTTACACGGTTTACACGGTGTCTTTTCATACATGTTTTGTTTGTAAGCGATCGGGGTAGAGAAGAAAGAGGGGTTGCCAAACAGACATGAAATGAGTTTTCATGTTTGTTTTAATGCATTTTCATGAAGAATTAGAAACTAATTATTTTTATTTAATAGTTAAAAAAAACTCCGAATCGTGACTAAGAACAATTTAAAATTTTTTATTAGATTTTTTAAATTTTCTATTTAAGAATTCATAAATTTTGATAAATAATGTGCTGTTTCCAGGTGAGAGGCAATCGATTGTGTAATAGAATTAATATGAAAAACACTTAAAAAAAACTGAATAATTTTCCTATAAATTTTTCTACACAATGAATTGAGTGTCACCTGGAAACAGCACATAAATATAATAATTTATGATTTTTACAAATTCGACCTAACTGTAACAAATAATTCTAGATAAGAAGTATTATATTGACTAGTTTTATATTATATATCGTTTTGAATATAATAATAAAAATAACTTATTTCTAAAATTAATTTTACCAAATAATGCCCATTGGAAACATTAATTTTAACACTTTAAGAGGTAGAAATGAAAATAAAGTGTTTCTGGCATAAATGCAGGGCTGTGGAGTCGTCAAGAAATAATGACAACTCTGACTCCATCCGCTGAAATTTTTTAAGTACGACTCCGACTCCAACTCCTACTGTTACATTTACGCTAAATAAAGGGTGGTTAAATTTTAAGGGCCGATGTTGACTTTGAATAAAACACAAATTATTTAGGAATTTGTTCTCATTTCTTTTTATTATGATAATATTGGTATGGTTCATTTATGTATGGAACAAAATATCGGCCAAATGGCCGACGCGACCTCGGCGGCATACCTCTATCCGATGGTCCAAAATTTTCGATGACGCTGAGGCATAATTGAGGTTCTATCCCGTTAATGTGCCGAATTATCTCATCCTTTAGCTCTGGAATTGCTGGCTTATCGACGTACACCTTTTCTTTCAAATAACCCCAAAAAATGAAGCCCAACTATGTCAAATCACATGATCTTGGCGGCCAATTGACATCGCCGCCACGTGAGATAACAGGGCCATTGAATTTGTCGCGCAAAAGAGCCATTGTTTCGTTAGCTGTGTGGCAAGCGGCACCGTCCTGTTGAAACCACATATTGTCCACATCCATATCTTCCAATTCGGGCCATAAAAAGTTCGTTATCATCTCACGATAGCGAAAACCATTCACAGTAACTGCCTGACCGGCCTCATTTTGGAAAAAATACGGCCCGATGATGTCGTCCGCCCATAAACCGCACCAAACAGTCCCTCTTTGTGAGTGCATTGGTTTTTCGACAATCACTCTTGGATTATCATTCGTCTAAATGCGGCAATTCTGCTTATTGACGAATCCAATGAAGTGAAAATGTGCCTCATCACTGCAGATGATTTCCTTCGAAAATTTATCATCCACTGTTGCAATTTCTTGCCACTATTCTGACCATTGACGACCTTTGGAATGGTCAAGAGGCTTTAGTTCTTGAGTCAATTCCACCTTGTAAGCGTGTAAATGCAAGTCTTTATGCATAATGTTCATCAACGACAGCGTAAAAGGTGCAATTGTTGGGCACGACGACGAGATGAAGTGAACGACTCTTCAGACAGCAGCAATATTTTTTTGCAGCACGAGCATGTACTGGTGTTTTCACATCTCCTAAAACCCGGTTTGCTTAAATTTTTGCACGATTTTTCCGATTGTTCTCACATTAGGACGATTAAATTGACCGAAAAAATCACGAAGTGCACGATATGCATTTTGATTTGAACGCCAATTTTCATAATAAGCCTGAATAACTTTAACGCGTTGCTCGATTGTTCATCTTTCCAATGTTCAAATTGGCTTAGTCTGAAATTGAGAAATGTCAAATGAAATGCAGAAAAAAGCTTGACGTTTAGGTGTGGTTGACATTCAACAACGGCCCTTAAAATATGAGACTGGTACTTATTTGATCTTAAACCTGTTTTTAATGCAGTACCTGTTTAAATATAGCAAGAAAATGATTCTGTATTTCTAACACGCGCCGCTTTTAGCTCTCCCCAATCTTCTCAACCCTCCCATATACTCAAGAATTGCTGCAGCACAAATGGCAAGTCTGGACGATGACTTACTTTAGCTTACAGCAAAGTTGCAATAGTGAAAAACTTAGGCCCCTATTACGGTTCACAACTAAACTCAGTGGAGTTGTAATTTCTTAATTTTTGTATTATGGTTTACAACTCTGCTATATTGCGGTGTACAAATCTTAATTACAACTCAACCGAGTTGATTTGAGTTGTAAACCGTAATAGGGGCCTTAATTTAAGAATTAATTTAATTAGAACTCTGTTTGTTACCCTTACAAAACATACAATAAATATCGCGTGCATAAATGATAGACAATACACTAAACCACACTCACACACACACAATGTGTGTATTCTCATTTTTATTATCAAAATGCAACTCCTTAATTTCTTTTGTTTTCACTTTATTTTTGTAAATTTTTTTAGAAAAACTATGTACAAGAATACGGTTTCTTTTCTTTTGCTAGATTTTTTAAATTAAACAATTTCTAAATAAAGAATTACGATTTTGTAATAATTTTTATAAGAACTCAATATATTTTTGTTGTTGTTGTTTTTTTGCAAAATTGTTGAAAACTATGTTTATCCAAGTCGTAAAAAAGGCTGTCAAAAATTAACAATAACTTTCTCAAATGCATTTCAAAAAACATTTAATTCCGTACGGAATTCCGTGCTATCAGTTTCGCACTTTGCTTAAGCCAGCATATGTACATTATGGTTGGACCTTTAGTATAATATAATACCTGAAAAAACGTCGAATTAATAAGAGAACTCATTTCTTCATACATATTAATCTTAATATTTCATAAGGGGTACACGTTTGTTAAAGTTAGTTTAAACTAAAGTGAGCGATAAGTTAAAGGCAAGTTCCTCCTACCGGGTAGGTTAAAGTAAAGTTGAAATAATATATAACTTGTTACATACCCGACAAAATCCTACCTTTGACTAAAGGCAAGTTGTAATAGTGGCCCTTTTTCTAGTTAGATTTCATAATTGACTGACTCTGCAGATGGAGCTGGTAGTAAATCCTAAGGGCGTGTATTTTAACCTTCAAAATACTAACGAGAGGCAACAACAAACGATAGAGGCTTTGATATATCTCCTATATAGCGTCTACGAAAAATAGGCCAAAAGAACTAATCATATTTTTAATTTTATTTTGTTTAACTTTTTATTCACTTTAATTCACTTAATGTTTAATTTTTTTTTTAATTTGTTATATTTATTTTTAGATGCTAAACTGTCAAAATAGGATTATCGATAACTTGTTGGCAACTAAACAGTGTTGCCGTACGTAATACCAATTTAAATGTTTGTTGCGTTGCATTCTGACAACGCAACTCAAATTGTGTTGCTTCTAATTTAATTCTGACCAAATTTACAAAAACTAAATTTTTTCTAAAACAACATAAAATATTGTTTTTAGCAGCATGCCACACCCTCAAATACCAATATTTTGATGCAGTTTTTTGGATACCTTAGGTCTAATATATTTATTATCTATTGCATTAAAATTTTTGAAATCGGCGATAGCAAAAAATTGTACTGTTGGCCGATAAAATGCAATTTTCAGTCACTGTGCGGCGTATGAAATATTGTAGGGATATAATTATACCGTATGAACGCACATGACGTAGATTCGTTGTCCAATAAAAACATGTAACGTGTAGCATTGTTCAAGATTATTTGCCAGAGTATACTGATCATAAATGTCAAAAAGCGAGCAAAGTATGACAGTTAGTAAATTTTATCGGGATTTAAAAAACTCCCTTTAAAATGTTGTTAAGTTTATATATAGCAGGTTTGGAAAATTGATTTGATAGGAAATGAAAAAAAAACTTGGATAGCATTGCTTAACTGTTATATTTTTTTTATCGTTGCTATTGTTATTGCTGTTCTCCTTGTCTTCTTGTTGATGTTTTAAACAGAGTATGTATGTTGAGCATATTTTTTTTTTGTTATTTATAAACAAAGTCGTTCTATATAAATATGGTAAATATACAAGTACATACATTTTCTCTATGTTGTAGCTATGTATGTATATGCAAAAAACATATTGAGTCAAGTGTGTTTTTGAAGGGTCCTTTTAAAATCTACAATACTTGGGAACAATTTTCAACATAGAGGGACTTTCTTTTCTCCACTTATACTTTGAAAAGAGAGGTCTCTCTATTTATGCGAGTGTGTGATATGGAGGCAGAAAGGGTGTAATGTGTAGTAGGTTTTTTATTGTAGGCTCTTTGTTGTTTGACATGTATGTTATTTGTTGTATAACAGTAATTTTTGTTGTTGTTATTTCTACTCTTTTTTTGTTGTTGCAAAAAAGGCAAGTGAAGTATAAATACTTAACATATTGTTGTTATTGTTCTAATTTTTATTATTATTTTGTTACTTGTTCGTTGTAACGCATATCTTAAACTCACATGACCTTTACGGCAATTTTTTTTTTGCTTGGAAATTTTCCACAGGGAGATAAATGTAATTAAAACCTAAAATCGTGGTATCGCAATTAAAATACAATAAATTTTTTAATTTTATTTTCGCTTTTATTCGTTTCTTCTTTGTATGTACGAGGTCGGCTTAATATGTCCGTGAAATTTTGAATTTCCTGCCTCTTTACTGAAAGAGCACCACTACTTCTGTCAATAAGCATCTGTCAGTTGAGCGCTGTCAAAATAATAAGCTGTGTAATTTAGTTTGTGTTTGACAGCCATTAGTTGCAGAATATTTCGTAATATCAGGAGAAAAGTGATACAAAAAATAACTAAGTTTTGTGTGATCATTAAGCTTTCCATGGCAAAAAGTCGTAAATTGGGCTACAAATTGCTTACATGTTTGCCCTATTTTACGTGATTTTATATCCGAGTGACTATAAACCTCCAGCGATGAAATCATTCCACGAACAACTACATGTTTTGATGACCTGACAAAACTTTTTTTTTAACGTATCAAAAAATTGGGAAAACGTTGGAAAAAGTGTATAGAACTCAAAGGAAACGTTGTTGTAAAATAAAATAATTTACTATTTAAATACCTATGCTTCATTTAAAAAGTCAAGGACTTATTGACCCGCCCTCGTACATACATATGTGGTGTTTCAGTTTAGAAAAAAAAAATTAAACGTACTCAATATGTGTGTCAAATTACGTGTGCAGCCTACAACAGAAGCAAATTTATTAGTAGGAGGGTTTTCTGATAATAAATAGGTATAAGTCGAATATATAGCGAAATGTCGTTTGCGGAACAAGGGGGAAACAGCTTATTACAGTTTAAGCTTAGTATTGAATCTGAATCATATTTCTTTTAAAATGGACTTTACAAGCTTTTATGCAATATCGTACTTTTAAACTAATTTGAAATATTATTGCTTATACAGAACTTACAAATCATGAACAAAGGTAATTTCTTTTATTTTTTATTCGATTTTAAAGTTAAGACTTTGAAAAGATATACATATATGTATATATATATATATATAAAACCTCGAAGTTAATATAATCATCAGTTCTCTGCGGTTTAGGGTGAAGTAAGTTTTTATTCCTAAACACTGCTAACGTCACAGATAGAAAGTTTTTATTATTCCGAATCTTATTGCACATTGAAAAAAGTTTACCAAAAAGTAATTTTGCTATAACTTCCTCAAAAATCCTACGAAATAATTGAAATTTTCCCAAGTGAACTTTTGAACATGAAGATCTTTAGGTGCCTTTAAACACTGTTTCCTTTTCACCGCAGAAACAAAAAAGCTGAATGCATTTATAAATTTATTTAATTGATCTCAGGAAATGTCATTTGTTTAAAAAAATTAAATTATATTTTTTTTATAGTATTTTTTTATACATATTTTTAAAATAGTTTTTGGGAATACAAAATTTTTCATTTACAAGATTTTGTTAGTCGTGCTTAGTTCCCAATTTTTATTCTTGATAAAAGCAACCAGTGGAATGCGAAACAATAAATTTGAGTGTTTTTATCAAGAATAAAAATTGGAAATTAAGCACGACTAACAAAATCTTGTAAATTAAAAATTTTGTATTCCCGAAAATTACTTTGATAATAAACTGGCAAGTGCACGGCAAAAAAAAAAAAACTAAACTTGCAACATGCTATATTTTTTGCAAGAACAATAAAGCATGCTCTTTTTGTTTTCATTTTGTTATTTTTTAACCTACTTACCACTACAATTAATGTTGGAAGAATTCCAACTAATTGTAGTGGAGAATGTAAGAAAAGACAAACTCACTGTTTATTGTTGTGGTATTTGTTAAAGCTTTGATATTGTTTCAAGTAAAACTGTTGCTTATAATTCTTATTCACTTAACAGTTTTATTTGGTTAATATATTTAGTTTTTCTAAAATCTTTGGATGAAGTTTCCTGACGATCAGGCCTAAGCAACCAGTGAAATGCTTATCCCTTCAACAATAAATTTCAATTAAGCACGACTAACAAAATCTTGTAATGTTAAAGATTTTTAAAAATACAATTTTTAAACCAATAAATTAATATTTAGGCTGGGTGTTCAAAATCACTGTTTAACAAGGTTTAGTTAATCTTCAAAGAGATTTGTGTCACCATTACCAAGTTTGTATAAAAAATTTTTACAAAACAGCTTAGTTTTGCTTAGAATGTTGATATTTAATGAAAAAAAATCCTATTTCAGACTACGTTGAAACCATTAATCCACAGCTCAAAAACCCGACCTTAGAATGTTTCTAAAAGTTTTGTAATAATTTGTTTATAAGCCCCCGTACATCACAAGTAACCAAACCAAGAAATATTTGTCAAAGGCTCAGTGTTGCCAATTTAGCAATGTGTCATTATGTTTAGCTACATAAAATTAAGTAATAAAATAAATTGATCTAATGCAACTATGACTAAAATGTAACTCAAAAATTTTCAAGATTAATTTATCAAGATTCTCTAAAAACTACAAGTTTCAAATCTAAAAGTAAAATACACTTGAAACAAAAGCAAAAAAATTGTTGCTTTTTTACTTGTAGATTTATAACTTTTAGTTTTGAGAAGCAGGTGTTTAAAAAAAATCAATTCTGTCGAAGATTTAAATTTATGTTAAAAATTATGAAATGAGCTTTTATTAGCATTTTTTTTATTTATATAATATTTTGGATTATTATGTTTGTGTTTTTGTAACAAAATTTATTTTAGCCATTTTTTGATCAAAAATTAAGAATTGGCAACACTGCTTAGACCTCTTAAAGTATACATTTATTCATCGTTTTTAGTGATTTTTAGTCTATGCTCAGACTTAACGGAAAAAATTAACAAGTCTCGGAATGAAACCAAGCAAAATAGGTCCAGTAAGAAAGATTTATGGACCGAAATGTGGACCAGCCACTGATGTTTACCACACATATATCTTGTATTTACGTAGTTATAACGATAAAACAACAACATTTATGATTATTTATACGTATCCAGGTTATATTGTTATTCTAGCAACAAACAATTTTGAACACACAGAAATAGTTTAATTTCATGTTTTTACGCGACAAGCTGCTAAAAACAATTTAATAAAATTAGCAGTCGAACGTTTGTGTTTTCCAAAAATCTACCGAACCGAAAACTCGAACACTGGTTAACAAATTGTAAGGAATAAAATTATTTTATTATTAAAGAGCAATATTGGTGTCAAACTGCAATTACAGGTAGTAATCCGAAGCTGTTATATGTAGGCTTGCCAACTTTTAAAATTGCCAAAACGGGACACCAATAAAAACCCATAGACATATTGAAAAAAAATTCGTTTAGGTTAGCTTTTGTTTTCGAGGCTTGTATATTGAAATTACAAAAAAAAACCAAAATTCCGAAATAAAATTACTTTTAAGCAAAATAAAAAGATAATTTTTTAGCAACATTTAAAAAATTTAATTTAAAAAAACGGGACAAATGGCGTCAAGTTCATAGTATCGACGGAACATTTCACTCTAAACCTGGACTGTCCCGGCGAAAACTGGCCAGTTGGCAAGTCTAGTTATATGAAAATATGAAACCACCACCCTAAAAAATTAATATGCCTCTATTACGGTTTACAACTCAACTTATTTCGGTTTCGTTGGTTCATAATTTCTTGTATATGTATATTATAAGGAACAAAAGGCCACCACAAACTGATTCCATTCAGTCCTATAAGAAGATTTATGATTAATTTCTCTCAAAAAACACTTTAGAACAACTGCAACCGTAACAATTGCTATTGTAAAAAATTTGGTAGGTCATAGTATTATATGCATTACAAAAAATCACACTGTCGTTTAGATCGGTCCATAATCGACCATATCAGCCTTCTGAAACGCAAGAAATATTCAAACTCTTGGTGGAGAGTATCAAAGATTCGGCACAGCCGAATATATCACTATTACACTCAAAAGAAAAATCAATCCATCCGTACTCAAATCAATCTGAATCGTTATTATAGTACGGTGAGTACGGATTTTCTTGAATCAAGTATAGAAAGATTGATTCAAGTACTTATTTTCAATCGCAAAATACTTAAATTATCCATATTTTTTATTTTTTTTTAGAGTGAGCGCTGATAGACTAGCTTACTACCAGCTAGCCTACCGAGGCAGTGTAGTTTTTGAATAAAAAAACTTTGTTTTTTGCCATTACTCAATTAAGAACGTAAATATGAGATTAAATTGTTTATAACAATAATAGCAACGTAGTTTTTTTTTGCTAGCGTGTGCACTAGGGCGGGTCGATTTGTATGGATGAAAAAAAATTAAAAATCGTATAGCAAAAACGTAATCTACATAAAATTCTACGAAAATTCTCCGAAGAAACCATGGGTCTAAAACAAAATCCTGGTCCGCGCCTCTCGACTTGAAATTTTTTTTACTTGGTTCAAAATTTTTTCAATGTAAAAAAAATTTTGATTGTAAAAAATATAAAGTGCAAAAGAATAACCTTACTAAACCATTTTGTTAAAAAAATTCGATTTCTTTTTGGAAAAAGCTATTTTTTCAAAAAAATTTTTTTTTCCAAGGCGGGCAGCCAAATTTTCAAGTCGAGAGGCGCGGATAAGGATTTTGTTTTAGACCCATGGTTTCTTCGGAGAATTTTCTTAGAATTTTATGTAGATTACGTTTTTGCTATACGATTTAAAAAAAAATCGACCCGCCCTAGTGTGCACATATTAAAGAAAACTAAAAACAAACATATTTATGGATTGAAAGTTTTTGTTTCATTAATATAATGACATGTTTCATTGTCATAATGAAAATTTTAATTTATTTCGACTCCTTTCTTTATAAAAATAATTTAATGAAAATTAAATTTAATGAACTTAAGCCTGATTAAAAATATTAAAAATTTGGATTAAAAACCATAAATAGTTCAAAAAAATAATTATTTTCGATATATGTATTTCTAATTATTTTCGATATATTTTTATACTTTTAATTATTGAGACTATTGAGTTATTTGAATGTTAAAAATTATTATTTTTTTAATTATTGAAATATGTTGCTTTAAAAAAACATTTTTGCTGTCATAAATTTAATGGCATATTAAATTAAATCTTACATTTTTTTTTAACAATTAAACATTTTTTTAAGAAAACTATAATGTTGTATTAATTAATGAATATAGTTATGTTTGTATATTGTTTTTTTTTATGTTCCCAATTAAAATTTTTTGTTTTACTTGGACAAACTTAAGTTTTTTTTTTGTATTTGTATTTATTAATTAGATTTTCTAATACAACAAGACACAATAGCTCTGTTTCTTTACTTTTTGGGTAAAGTTCGTGCTAATGAGAGCAAGCATAAATTTCTCTCATAAAAAGACAACATTACACGAAAGTACGGGAACAGAAAAAACAAAATTTTAAGCACGAAATAAAAATTCTGTAGTTTTGACAGTCTTTAAAAACCAACAAAAATTGCGCCACTTTTGAAACATTTTATATTGGCTCTAGAATTAAACTACTTTTACTAAAAATAAAACAAAACAAACACTTTTACAATAACTAACATTATGTTTCCCTAATAATTCAGTACACAACTTTTTATTTAAGTACATTGTTTTATTCCAGAACACTTTTTCCATAATTTGAATCATGAACTTTTTTCCTTTTTTTTTTGGTTTTGTTTATGTTTTACAGCTGTTTGACAATTTACACAATTTGCACGAAGAAAAAGTCTGGGCTGTTTCGTGCAAGAAGAAGAAGAATTTTATTCTCTCATATCCGCTCTCATTTACACAAATTAAAAGTACGGGAACGCCCTCTACGAGGGATCCCAAAGTAGAGTAAAGAAACAGACCTAATATCTTATAAATTAAGGTATTAGAATCAGACAAGTTAAATTAAACAAATTAAGTTGAATATTTAAGAAACAGTGAATATAAACTTTAGCTACAGAATTAAAAAATAATAAATAATCAAACAAAATAATTTTGCGTTAGAATTAAACAAACAAGTATTAAGAAAAATATTCTTATAGTAATTTTCTAAACCTTAATGCGTTGCTAATGGTTTGCAAATTATTTGGAAGTATCATATATCCAATGAAAATTTAAACCGTAATTACAAAATCCAATGAAGCGATTTTAACGAAAATACTTCATTATAACTATGAAATTCATTGTAGAAAATGAAAATTTTCATTTAACCAATAAAAATTTTTTTATGAAAATAATTCATTAAATATATGAAGCATTTTTCTTTCAGTGTACTTATAATAATCCGAAAATGAGATTGATTTACGTGGCCTTTACACATGCGAGTACAAGTTCGGAAAACTCAATACACTCACACTTTTTTACTAACACCATCACATTTTTCTTACTTGCAGCTCAAGTTGCAACAAATTTCTGAAGACAGTGATAATTTGACACTTGCTGCAAATTAATGTCAAAAGCATAAACAGTGTTACCAAATTCACTTGATTGCGGAAATACTGATTGTAAATTTAACTTTTTTAAAGTATATTTAAACATATTTCTTGATTTTTTTGCATATACATATACATAAAGAAGACAATTAATTTAATTTTAAAATATGAATCTAATTTGAAAAAGTAATAATAATTAATAATGACAAATGTTAATTTAGAAATGAAGCTCTGTTTCGCGCTTCGTAACTCTGATTTATAAGGAACTTTCACTTGACTGTGCAAACATTCATGTAACTTGTATGACATTCGAATATTTCGTCGCTATTTTCGATGTAAATACATACATATAGCCTACTTGCATGTGTAAAGGCAGGGTTAAGTAAAACTAAGATTGAATCAATCTCAAAATGCGCCTGATTCAAGTATTATAAAGTTAATTTTATCCCGAATTAGAAAGTTCAAATTTACTTTTTAACCCTTCGTAGTACAAATGAGTCTGGCCAGACCTTTTTTCAATGTACATATGGGCATTTCTCTAATGTCGAATGCGACATTCGTACGCCTTAAAAGTGAAAAAAAACATATACCAAAACATTAATTTTATTTTGACAAAAGGCGAAACTTATAGCTCTTGATTAGCTCCATAATTTGTGCTAAATGTTGGTTTTGAGCAATTGTGCGTTTTCAAGAAAATTAAAAAAAACCAAGGCATTTGCATGCGACAAAAACAGAAGTCGCTTTTACGGCAAACAGTTCAAACACTGATTTCAGCGAAACCTGATGAAATATTTTAATGCGACTAATTTTAAAATATTATGCATTGATGTATCTTAATAATGCTTTTTATTTGATTCAAAAATATTGTGTAGCATATTTTTAATGTAATTTTAATCACCGTCGCACGCTACATGTTGCATGCGACATTTTGTTCCATCTTACTTTTATGTTTACGTTTTTACTTTTTATGTAATCAGACATCCGTTAGATGATTCTACTTTATTTTAAATACATTTTATATATTTATTTTCCGACCAAAAATTATAAACTTAAAAAAAATATCGTCAATAAAGAAAAATACAAATATAGAACAAAAACAAACTTAACTGAAAATAGTATTGCTATTCTCAAATAAAGTTTTTTATAATGAAATAAGCTATCTTGCTGCTTGTAGTTATTGGCCATCGCAAATAAAGATATTTTAGAAAAAAATTTTTTTTGAATTAATGCATTTTACACTTACGATGTCGCACGCTACAAATTTAAAATAAGTACCAAGAGAAAAGCACTGATTATTTTCCAGCAAATTTTTTTTTATTAAATTTGCAACTAAAATATCTGTTTGTTACTAATATTTGATGAGCATTGTACAAATACCCTCGACGCACTGATAACAAATGTTCTTTTTCAATGTCGCACGCTACATCGAAATATAGGGCAAAGCAAAGAAAATAATTGCCGTAACTGGCTATCGCATCGTTCCGTTTGCATTTTTCTTATATTGTTTGGATATAAACCGAGATTTAAAAAGCAATTGTCAATGCATAATGTTTCCCATTAGGATCATTTAGCAAAACAACACGGTCAATAGAAATGTTCAAAACAGAACTTTAGCACTTGTTCGACTTTGCATTTGAATATTTCAAAGTATGTTGTGATTTAATGTATAATTTGTTTACATTTTTAAAAGTTGATAGATTCCCTATAAAAATATGTTAAAACAACATACTTTTATAGACTTTGAATTTTTTGGCTGTGGTTGACATTTCTGGAGAAATGCCCATATATAGAAAATCAAAACACGCATAAGCCAGACGGTTAAAAACAACATAAATTCTAATCTTTTTTTTTACTTGATTTAATAATTTTATACTTATTTCAAGAAATCAGAAAAAACTTGAGTGTTTTTCTTCCTGTGTACTTCTTTTTTAAAATTTTGGTACGAAGTTATGTTATTAAATAATATTATCTTAAAGTATGTGAATGCTACATACGTTAAGGTTAAACAAATACCTTTCGTTTGAACAACTGTATCTAGAACACGAGTACAAAAGTGACTCGTTTAAATAACTTTTAAAACAAAAACAAATTTTGAAATTTTGTAAATTAGGCGTTTAATTTGTTATTTATCTCAATACAGCTGAACTCTTTCCCTTTGGTAAATTTTTATATTATATTATATTTGTACTGTTCACTAAAACTTGAACAATACATTAAAAATATAGTGTCATAAGGCCTTAAACTACATATACAGACCATCAGCCAAATTATGAATACAAATTCCCCGAGAGTTTTTTCCCTTTTCCCATTTTTACAATTGAATTTACATAGCAAACATTGGGAGAAGGGAGAAAACTCCCGGGGTGTTTTTATTTATAATTGGGCTCATATGAATTTGACAAAATTTATCGTAGTGTTGCAACAATAATATTTTATAAGTCCCCTAATATTTGGCGCACTGATTTACAGCTCTTGAGTTTAAACTACATGTAAATTTAAGTTTAGTTCAACTTAACCAGCGCTTAAACATTCACGGATCTATTATTAGGAAACACGGCGTAAGAATAAACCTTTCTCAAAATAGACTAAAGTATGGTAACACAACCAACCCAATTGTAATTATAAAGTAGAAGGTCAAAGTGTTTTTATTTATTTTATTAATTATACTTTTGTTTACATAAGTATTTTTTAAATTAAGAGCACTTTTTTGTTTGTTTTTTATATTTTAACTTCAGCGGGATTGCCTGATTTCGTTGCTGGCAGCATAAAACTGAAGTTTTGTTGCCATCCATAAGTCTGTATTTACTCGTTACATCTTTTGATGATTAACTTCTTTTCAATTCCCTTTTAAATATGCCAATATAATCACACGCAGCAATCGGTTGCAACTTTTTTCGGTTCAAAACCACAACAATTTTATTAATAGCGAATAAAAGAGAAAAAAAGTTGCATGCAACCATGGTTGTGCATATACCAACGAATAAAAACACAAAGCCTGTTGACCGAGTACAGGCTTCTCCGTACTAACCCCCTTTCTTCTTTCTTCTCTCACCTAAAAACATAAGAGTTGGGCATCAAAAGATGAAAAGTGTGAAAGCAGACTTATCGACCCATCTATTTAAGCAATTTTCGCGAGTATATTTCAAGAGTCCAAATATTGATCGATTCCAATAAAATTTGGTTAATAACATGACTGTGGGCAAAACTGGGAGACACGGGTCTTTTTTTTTTTTTGGTCCTTAATGGTTATTTTTTGTCCATATATGGTTATTTTTCCATGAATTAAAAAATTACAAACAGCAAAATTTTGGGGAAATTTTTCACTTTTGTGGCTAAACGGTGATAGGAATCATTTTTAGGAAGTTCATATGTCCAAGAAAGTTGTTTATTGAGATCTTAAGTACATTTTTGTAGTTGATTGTTTCCTTGAATTTTGAACGGTTTGCTACCTATGGACATGAGCAGGGGAAAAATTATAACTCCAAAAATATTAAACAGATTTTTAAAAATAATGTATATTGTGCACTCCTGCCGTTTTATACATACAAGTGTTTGCCTTGTATTTTTTTTAATATGAATATATAGTGGATCGATTTGGCGACGGACCAAAATCCGGTTCATATGTAATGTTCCACGTGAGCGGTTGTCAAACAAAGAAAGATATCGTTATTAACTGGTTTTCCTGTGGCGATTTATATATAAGATTTATATAGTCGAAATATTCGAAAACCGTTTTCTTGAAAATGTCCAATTACCACCGACCACCCTATTTTATTTTATTATTTGACAATTGGAAAAAACAAAATTTTTATTTATGTGTTTTGCATATGTGTTAGTACCAAATTTGAACGCTTATAACTTTAAAATTATTGAACAGATTTTAATAAAATATATATTGTGGACCTCTGACAGTAAATACCTTCCAAATGGTGTATTTTTTATCCTAGTCGCTGGACAAACAGAGGATAAAAGCGTTCTTAACTGTTTTGCCTTAGCCGATTTATATATAGAGTAGAGATATTTACCAAAATTTATTCATGTTTTATAGAATTTTTTTTTTTAAATATTTAGTAACCCAAATTTTGGTATTTTAATTAGGCTAAATAAAGTTCATCAAATTTAATTTTCATTAAATTATTTTTATCAAATTTTGGATTAAAAACCATAAAATAGTTCAACAAAATAACCAAAATACTAATTATGTTTGTTAACTTAAAAACGAAAATAACAAATTCGTTAAGGTAACCGAGAGATCTCGTTACTTAACGATAACGGTAGTTAAATTCAAATAGTTACAGAATAGAGGTACAGTTTAATTTTTTTTAAATGACGGTAGGTTTTCATGATTATTAGAGTAATTCTCAATATATCGACCCCTTTGCGCGAAATTATCGTGTTACAAAAACCAAATTTTACAGGACAGCATTTTTCTACTCTTCTCTGCGTTCGCTTGCAATATCAAAATGAAAATATACATTTAATTTTTGGAGCAACGAAGTGGAATTCGCTTACAATATTTTTTCAGGTGATGTCTCTTTGAATGAAGAACAAGATGCATCAAAAATTCAATTTCAAAAAAATTGGCATATACGATAATTTCGCACAAAGGGGTCGATATGTATGTATTTATAAGTGGCATATTTTTATGAACCTTTAAAACAGTTCAGAAAATTTGTTCAATTTCACTCGAATTCGATTTTCAGAACATGACTGAATAACTAAAAAAAAACTAGATTCTTCGTGGGTATTATGTTCATTATTATTATTTCTTCATCAAAAGCCTTAAGAAGCCAATTGCCTGTTCATTACTACTACTACTTTCATTTCTTCATTCCCATTAATTGCACATTCTTTTATACTCTTCACTGAAGGTAAAATAAGATTATCATTTCATTTGTAATTTATACAATATTGATCAAAGAATTTGGAAGTTGTTTTTAATACACTTTTAATCTAATTTTTGTTATAAAATTCTGTTTTATAGAGAAACATTGGTATAATATTTGTCATAAAATTCTTTTGTTTTTCATTTTCGATTTCCAGATCACGTCTGTATATGTGTCCTAATGAGTAGCGAAATTGATTTAACGATTTCCGTCTGTCTGTTGAAATGACTAAGTTGGTATTGGTCACATATGCTCCGTTAAATTTGGCCAAAAAAAAATTCAGGTTGATGCGTCCACAAACAGCTGTCTCTTATTTTACCAATAAATCCCTTGGATTTTTTTCTTTTCTGTATATCTGGATAATGAAAATAGGAAAAGATTCCAAATTATCAGTACACAACATCCGACGAAATGTGCGCGGGTTTGAAGTGGACGTGGCATAAAATTGATTTATTTCTTTCTGTTCTTATCGCACCATGGTGAAGGGTATAGCCGAATATAGCACACTCTTACTTGTTTACTTTAGTTTTCTTGTGTTAAGAACACTTAATAATAAAGAAAACAAAACATTGTTTAATTGCAGCCTATTTAGGTTCTTTGCTATCATTTTAGGACACTCATTATTCCAACAAACACTAAAGCTATTTCCAAATAATCCTGAAGGATTAAAGCCACACACAAACATACATAATGTTTATTATGCATTCATAGAAAAATGGTCACATTATAAATACGAAAATATGAGTATAACATGCATCCATTTAATGCAGAGTTTCCCAATTTTTTTTTTTTTGCTACAGAGCACATAAGGTTCTTGAAGTTTTGATTTTTTTTTACATTGAAAACATTTTTTTTAAAATTTTTGGCGCATTTCATACATCATTTTTGGTAACTATAAGACTGAAAGTTTCGGGAATTACTTCCCACAGTTTTCGACTAAATTTAAGGAGCCTTTTATAAACTGAATTAGATTTTATTTACGGCAGTCGAAATAGCTGATCGAACGAATTTTCAGTTGGTATTATGACGCACATGCGATAAAAAAGTACCACTGTGAATCATACTTTTTTGCTTTTTTCTCAGTAGTGCATTTATTTCTATCAGGCACTTCAAAAAAAAAAAAACTTAATTAAAAAAAATTTCAAGGAATAAAAAAAGTCAGTTACTTTTGAAGTGTAAAAAAAATATCACAAAATTGGGGAAATTTTTTAAACTTTCCGGGCCCCACATATATAATAAAATAATAAAAATTGTTTTTACAAAGTATGTATTTAACTAACAAAATGAATTACCACCAGCGTATTGCAATCAGTTATATTTTACTAAGGCAGATGAGTGCAATATTAAAACCGGTTCATTGTTCGAAATTCGTCAGAGTTATAATTGTAACCAAAAATGTATTATAGATTTCAAGAATGAGCATATTAACCACAATGCAGTCTCTTGTCGTAGAAGAAAACAAGTCCATTTTTTGCCAATAAAAAAATCCGTGCAGGTCTCCAATATTTAGGATTTTTGACATTAAAGTTTCTAAGAAAATTACTACAATTTTTAATTCTATTACGTTCTTTTTAATATTTTACTTTTCCAAAATATTTTATATATTGTTTTCTTAAAAAAAACTAATTATTTTTAAATAACAACTCCCGTATTTATAGACAATTATTAAATTTAACAAACGTATATTAAGGCAAATTTTCATACAAAATTTGTTTTGTAAACCTTTATTAAATTTAAAAAATTTTATAAATACGGACGCAAGAGTTTATACACATTAAGAGAACCCTGTAAAAGTCTCGATATCCTCATTTGGGAATATCTGCTATTAGACAAAGAGTACAATCACCAGAATTATATGAAAACAAACATGTAACCTATATTGAAGTGTGCACGAACAAAAAAAGTAAATAGGTATGAATAAATGACTGAATGGATGTGTCGTCATTATACTTGCACCCATATTTACGATCCTTTACTCAAAAGTACTTTAATCCCTTTCATCATGTACTAGTTTTACTTTCGCTTCTCTTTGACATCTATACATATATTAATTCTTATGTTCTTGCATTCATTTCTTGTGTACGGACTTTGTTATTTTTAAAAAAATATTTACTTCATTTAAACACAAATACTTTTTTGAACAGGGATTAGAGAAAAGTCGGTGTTATTTTGATAGCTTTTTTTGGTAGTAAATTGAGACGATATTTTTTGTTTTTGTATTTTTTTTTTTTGTTTAAAAACTTTTAACAAAGAAAAAAGGGGGTTTGTTGATTTTAAAATAAAATTCGATATTTTAAAAGAAATTGTATGTGATCAGGGTCCATGAAAAGGTAACACTCGAGTCTGTGTACCGATGAGTAGGTTGTCATATGGTCAACTATAGTTTTTTAAATTATTTATTACATATAACTATGCAAATATGATAAAATTTTTGATTGTTTATGGCATATTTTTAAAAAAATTTTAGAGCATATTTTCAAGTTTTTAATGCATATTTAATGCGCTTAAATAACTTTTTTAAGAGCATATTTCCGATTTCCCTGGTAATTACTGTTTAACCTAACTTTTCCTTAACCAGATATATTGACAGATATCAACAATATACCGATATTATTGATTTTTATCTAAAATTAGATATTTTAAAGAATGTTCGGTATTTTGATTTTTAGCCTTAAGAAAATAACATTTCCAAAATAACTCCACCCTTTTCAATACGTTTGCTTGCTTGAAATACTTAGTAAGCTAACTAATTTTGCATATGACAATATTTACGCTTCAGTATGTTTAAGACATTCTCTTATCTGTGGCTATGGGCGGTCTAAATACATACTTATATTTTAGTGCATATTATATCTATTTTGAATAAATATGTGTCGATAGAAACTATAAAAAAAGAAAAAGAGACAAAAAAATAGGAAAAGCAATTTTGTTAAAACTAAAATTTGTTAAAAGAAATAATAATAATGAAAAAGTTTCTGGATTTATTTTTCATTTTTTAAAAAAATGTCTGTTCTCGTTTCGTTTGTGTTGTTTATTAAACTGTGTCAATAGTTTTAAGGTACGAGGCAAACTATAACAAGTAAATAGACTTTGTGACAATACCTCTTAGCAGTACGCCCAACTAGCATTTTTTGTAATTTTTAATCATATTCGAGTCTTTTTTGACTCCTCAGCTCGATTAAAATACCAGAATATGCGCTCATTTTCTGATCATAAATGATACTTTTGTCGGGAGAAATGATACCATACCCACGACTCTTCTTGTAGATTCATAAACGATTTTTTTTTTTATTAAAATTTCAAAAAATGGTAGCTGGGCTAAGTACCTAACTAAAATACATGTGTTAGTAAAAATGTACATGTATTGATACATTTTTAGTTTTCACCAGCCATACAGAGTTTTATAAAAAATTTAGATATTTTATTTTGTTTGAATTCTTGGTAATTTTGAATATTAAAAAAACATTGTTCGTTCAGTATAAAATCTACCATTAGAGTACGAGGTATAAAATAAATTAAATAAACTCCTTTAAAAAAAAGGTAAAAAGAATATTATGAAATCTCAATTTTTTAGTTTTTACATTAAGCTTTGAAAAACTGAAGAAATTACCACTACAAGCACGGTGGTTTTGAATAGAGGTAAGAATAAACTAACCAAAATGTTTCATTTTGTACTAAATTAAAACTAAACATGTAATCAGTGTTGCCACCTCTTGTGTAATTACACATAGCATGTGTAGCCCATGTGTAATTCATGTGTAATTTAAAATTTATCGTTTTGCACTGATTTTTGTTACTATTTTGTCACAAGATGTAAAAAGGTTTAATATTATTGGCAAAACTTAAAAATTTAATGAAAATAATGGAAGCGTTAAGAGAGCTGAACTAAAAATGGTTGCATCATTAACTGCTAACCATTTGGCATTAAAATAGCTTTTGTCACAATTTATTACCTATAACGACGAAACATCCCGGGTACATTATTCCGTTTTTATTTCAAAAGAGTGGATCATTGACTGAGCTTCTCAAAAGCACAATTATAGAAAAAGCGATTCCTTTTGAAAATCTAGTTGGATTTGCACCAGATACACCTTAAGTTGTGTTTGGACAGTATAATTTAGAAATTAAGTTGTTTTATTAGAAGTAATGCTCAGCAGAACAAATTTAAGGAGTTTCAAGAATATTTTCGCGACAACATGCGCTCTTTTCAATTTTGAAAAATATTAGCTTTTTAGTAATTTGGAGCCAGAATATTATTGGAAAAAGGTTTTTGAAATAAAAAATTTCTTGGGAGACATATAATTTTTGTTTTAGTCTTTTCAAATGCTGCTGCAGAAAGAATATTGAGCAATTTAAACAATTGTACTACAGATTTAAAAAGGAATACAGAGAAATGGTGGACCAAACTTTAAACCTATTCCAATTATTATAAACAAAAAATGGAAGCTTTAAATATCTATAAAAATAAAAAAAAGTAGGATGAAATGTTTTTTTCCTAATGGCGATTTGTTGACGCTTTTTTTGTGGTTGCCGATTTTTTCTTAGCCTAACAATGGCGAGACGATAGAAACAAAGCCTCTCTGAATCTGATCAAATAATTTACTTTAACTTAAATTTGGACTGTAAGGACGTTGTGCAATTGTTAAGCAATGATACATACTTATTTTGTAAAGCTTGCGAAAGCAATAAAAATACGTTTTTAAATAAAACGATAAAAAATAAATTGTACTTTATTTTAATATGTACTACGTTCATTCTTGTTTCCTTAACCTTTAATAAGCAAATGAACTTTAATTGCGAAAAAGAACTTTAATTTTAAATTTGTATGATAGTGCAGCGTTGCCATATTTTTATTTTAAGAAACTTCATATTTCTAAAAAAAAAATTTGTTTAACATACATACTGCCAAAATTCTAAGAGAAAACCCAAAAATTTTTTTAGATTTCATTTTGTTCAAAAATATAAAAAAAAACGTTATTTCTTATTAACGAGGAAATTTGAATTAAAAAAAATTTATATTAATTTAAAGCCATTTCTTTTGATTGCTTAAAGTTTGTACAATCGCTGTTATTTTATTTTAATTTTTTTTTTCAAAAAGTCTGTTGTTTTTAAAATATCACATAAAGTTGGTAATTCAAATTGGTTTCTTACAATATTTTTGTTAATATTAATGGTATTCACGTTACAAGTTGCTCCCTTGCAAAAAGGAAAAATTGCAAACACATAACAACAACCACAAAGAAAATTATTTACGCACAACTAATTGTCTGTGTGGTTGTTTTTATATTTTTGCACTTTTGCTTTTTCGCAAGGGTGCAACTTGTGACGTGAATACCCTTATTAATTTTTTAATAAATACGTTGCGATAAAGTAACGACAAAATTGAATAAACATATTTTTCGAAATATGTATGAAAAAAATTTCCGACTCATTACAAAGTTAAACTGCCTGTTTTTAGAACACGAGCGTTTAACTTACATTTAAAACAACAGCGAAAAGTTGTACACAAATTTTTTTTTGCATATATTATGTACATGTAGCCTATGTGCAGATTTTGCTGGTTTTTTTTGCAGTTTTTTGATGTGCAAAACAGTTTTGGAACAATTTCAGAATTAAAAAAAAAATTATGAAATTTTCTCAAAACCCGTGTCAACAACCAACGTTGAGAGGATATATTCTAAATTTAACATAAATAAAAATTGTATACAAATAAAAATGCTTTTTTTTTAAGCTCGAGGCCAGTATTGAACATCTGGGCTTGTCTATAAATATAAGAACAATGTAGAAATCACACAAAAAAATAACAATCATAACACTATGCGACAGTCAAAATCGGGATGGGATGAAACCAACGGGAAATGCTATATCGGTAAAAAAGAAGTAATACGTGTCCCGGCGTTTCGCTGGGTCACGTCTAGGAATCGAGATATATCGATTTGAAAAAAGGGTTACAAAAAAATCTAAATTTTTTTAAAAATCTAAATTTCTTCCTAACGCTAAATCAATATTCACACTCGGTAACAATGGTACAACATCGAGCGTAATTAATCTTTCATCGTCTTTGCACTGAGTCCTTCACACTTCAGTATTCATTTTTAAAATACTAGTAAAATGCTTGCACAATTAATTCACTTTATGGGGCATTAATACTGGAGCAGATGGGTCTTATCCCTTTAAATGAATCTTTGGGAGGCCATAAATTCTTAGAGCATTGGGTGTGTCAGTTTTTATTTATTTCCTTGTGTTTTCTGAAATAATCAGTGGTGTGCTGGAAACCGAAAACGTAAAACGGGTGTATATTATTTTTTATTGTGTTTTAAGATATCATGTTTTTGTTTTAATAGTAGATTCAAAATTTTGTTATGAAAATGTTGTATATATTTCGAGAGTGTTTGTTGAGTAGTTGACTAAGTTATTATGTTAATATCAAAAATGTTGTAAATATTCTTGGTGAAATTAGTAATAAATGATGGGGTTATACCTGTATTTCTGCATCTTAGTAAGAAAGTGATTGATGTTCTAAGCTTTAAGTTTTTATCCATTATTGTCTTGTACTTAATGGTTTTGTTGTTCTTAAATTTATTGTAGACTATTTTTGTTGCTGTATTACGGCGTGCACTCCGTTTAAATTAATTGAGGAGGTCCATAACAAAACGCAACAATTCCACCCCGAGTTCGTATTAATGTTTACAAGTATTTTATTGTTGTTTTTTCTATGTTGTTTATAATGATTGTTATTTTTTGTATGTTTTCTACATTGTACTTATATTTATAGTCAAGACCAGATAATGATAATCAAAGAGAATCGAAATATCGGCAAATATTAAAAGAAATTTTTTTTCAATACTGTCCTTGAGCTTGAAAAAAAAATAATTTTTATTTATACATATGTATATGAAAAGGTCGAATAAAAACACTTAAATTAATAAAAGTTTTATTATAAAAGCAAAAAAAGTTTTTATTATAAAACAAAAAAGTTTTTGCGGACGACAGATTTTTTATAAAAGTAAATTAATTACACAAATTTTGTGTATTATATAAAAGCAAAACTGTAGTTTTTTGCTTCATTAAAAAAAATTAGTAATTGATTTTATTAGACAAAGCAGCAAACTTTAATACAATTTTGATTAAGAAAATTTAAAACTATTAAAAAATCCCAGTATTTTTCATACAAAATATTCGTAACTTTTTTTGTTTCGTCTTATAAAATTAACAAAGGTCGTTTAATTTTCGCTTTTGTTTTTTTTTATTTGTATTATTGCAAAGCGAAATCAAAGCAACAGTTCGTAAAAAAATTAGTCGTTTTGCTTCTAAGTAGCTGTGCAGTTGTCAGCAGCAATAGTACAAAGTTATGTCGAACAAACACAAACAGTTGCTTTGCTTTCATATGAAGTTCATTTCATCATCTTCAGTGCTAAGATATTTTAATACCTAAAAAAATTTATTTGGTTAAGAAGCAGTAAACGCAATTAAACGCTGTAGGAAAAGTAAAGACAGAATTATGTACAGGGATGTTCTGGAAATCGAAAACGCAAGAATTTGGAAGTTGTTTAATACACTTTTAATCTAATTTTTATAATTTTGTTATATTTGTTTAATAGAGAAATATTTGTCTTCAAATTCTTTTATTACAGAAATCTCATTAGTAAGCGACGTTGAAAATTCTTGCTTTTTCGATTTCCAGAACAGCCCTGATATGATCGTTTAATTGCATAAAAACATCAGTTGATATTTTCCTGTACATATTTATAAAAAACTTGAAAAAACTTTAAATAAATTTAAAACTTTTTTTGCATCACAAATAACTTGCAGTAAAGCGAAAACTTTACAAATGGCAACGCTGTTATTGTGCATTAAAGAATCCTTTACATAGCAAACAATTATCACAAGTTATTAAGTAATATATAGAATTCCCAAGAGCTTTTAATTATTTAAAGTTAAACAAAACGGCAATAATTATTTGTTGTCATGTTGATAACTAAAAAACAGTGTGTGTGTTATATTTAACGCCCCATTTAGTATATTTAGCCGTGTCCGACCGAACGCACTATTTCCGACCGAACCTGAATCAAACTTTTTTATTTTAATACAAAAAGTTTAACTTTTGTGATTTATTTATTAAAGTATTTGTACTTTAAATCAAAGTTGGCAACCAATAACGTTATTAATATCGATACCGTTAAAAATAGAAAATCGGTATTGATACCGATAACGTATTAATTATCACCACGTTAAAAATGTGTCATCTACGACGTTTAAAATCACACGTGTGATTTTATGTTGTTTTGAAAGTCAAACCGTTTTTGTATTTCTCGGTGTGCTTTTGGAATTGAAGATCACACCAAAACACACAAAAACGGAACTCCAATATATCACACGTGTGATTTTAAAAGGCACATTTGATTTGAAATCAAGTGATTTGAGCTAAAATGATTTTCAGAACAGGCCTGTATTGCAAGAACGCTTTATAAATTGAAATTTCATTAATTAAAAACACATTCGAAAAATAAAAATTGACATAACATAAAATCGTTAACAACAGCAAATTACATACTGATTTACATTTCTATTCACTTTTAATGTATGTCAGATGGTTTGTCAGTTCAAAATAGAACACGCTCTAATTGAAAAAATTTACACTTCTAATTCGAGCTGACATTTACGGATCCAATTTGTTTTGCTTTTACACGGCATATTTACATTTTGCAGTGGGAAATTTGACAAGTACACTGCTAAATATATGTCGTGTAAAAGTAGCTTTAGTTGTTATGCAAAAAATAAATGAAATTGAATTGAAAATAAAAAAAAGCAATTGTCGCTTAGAAATTAATTGCATGGGCCAAAAGTCCAATTTCTGTTGTCATTGATTTCCATTCAATAGTAAAAAATAGCCATTTATTAATAGCCAAAAAATCAAGACAAAATATAATATTGGTAAACTTTTTTAGAAAAAAATTTTGTAAATTTCATCATAAGGAAATTATCATTCCACGCAAAATATTATCGATAATGGGCTGCATATTTTTTTTTTTGTGATCAAAGTAAGCATCTGTGTGTTTTTTTCAACAAAGTGGATTTACCGTTTATACGGAGTTAAGATAAATTATTGAGTGCAGTAAAATAAAAGAGATTTGTAATAAAAGTTTTGATACAAATAATTACTGGAACTAAGTTCGAAAGTGAGTATTTTTTTGATATTTATTAAAACTTGTGTTCGCCTACTGGTCAATTTTGTAAGTTCAATATTAAAAATATCAGAATATATCAATTGAAAAACAAAAAAGTCTCCTTTATAGATTGTAATCCACTCAGGACATTGCATGTTTAATTTTATGTTTCTGTGTTTAAAATCAACGAAAATTGATCAAAGTACCAGATGCAGAACGAAAAAGTACCAAAAAGCTCCCTCTTATACATTCTTATTCAATCATGATCATGCATGTTTATTTTTATCTTTGTAGGTCGAATATTAACAAAAATTCAAAAAGTACCAGATGAAAAACAAAAAGTACCAACATATTTTGTCTTATAGGTTCTAATTTACTCAGTAACCTGCACCTATAATATTATGTTTCTAAATTCAATATTAAAGAAAATTTAAATATTATTACATGATGCACGGAAAAGTAATAGAAAGAAATGTAATTTTCCGTATTTCACCTTTTTGATACTTTTTTCCCCCACAGAGGTTCGGTTGACAACTGAAGGAAGAAAGCGTCCTAAACTGTTTTGCTTGTGCCGATTTTTACATAAGATTTATATAGTCGAAATATTCATAAACCAGTTTCTGACCACCCTATTTTTTTTATTATTTGATAATTGAAAAATCAAATGTTTTGTATTTGTATTAGTAGCAAATTTTAATACTTTTAACTCTGAAATAATTGAACAGATTATAAAATATATATTCTGCACTTCTGTGAGTAAATACTGTTCAAATGGTGTATATTTTGTTCAAATCGGTTGACTTACAGACGAGGAAAGTGTTTTGGCTTTGCCGATTTATATATAGATATCGGCATTGATTCGTTAGGGCAATCAAATATCTTCCATAAATAACAAAATTGAGCTGCAAATACTTGCAAATCTCTATAAAAAACGTATTTTTCTAGGTATCTCAAGTGTGCCAAACTCAGATTTACATATTTTATTTATGGCGAGTAAAACGTAACGAAACTGACAAGAGGGAAATTGTTTATAACCATTTTGTATCATATATTGCTAAAGGCATATGTATATGTATGTATTCCAAACATTTTAAACAATATTTTAAAGAGCAGTCGCGAGTGTATTGTTTAAATCTGATCAAAAGATGGCGTAAGAGTCGCCGAAAACTGCGAACAGAAAGACGATCAATATTCTGAGAGCGAGGATGAAGAAATTGCGAGTCAAGTTTTCTTGAATGCATGGTTTTTGATTGTTTAAACCAGGGGTTTCCATTTCCACAATTGTGCATACCACTACAAACACATATTTTTATGCTCTTCAATTCAGTCGTCGGTGTGACCAGGGTTGTTAGGCTTTTTTCTTTAAAAATCGTCAAAAGTTTAAACAAAATTCGTCAAAATCGTCACGAACATTTAACAAAATCGTCAACAAATCGTCAAATATTTAAATTTTACAAATTAGAGACAATTTATTGAATTGATTGGTTCAAAAATATAAATTTTTAGCAAGAAATTCTATTTATGATGAAGAAAGCGATGTGGTTAAGTTTTATTCAATTTATTTCAGCAAGTGGGCTGAAATATATTTATCATTTGAAGAGAAATACATAAGAAAAAATATATTTTCATAAATACATAACAAAAATTCATTTATTTCATTTATCCATATTCACAAAATCATTAAATAAAAAATAAATTCTCATTTGCTATTAACTCGTGCTATCTTTAAATGATTAATTTTTAGCGCTGTGACTATTGGAAATTGGTTTTAATCTTGAAGGTGCTAAGCCAAGGGTTCTGTCTATATCAACAGTCTTTTTACCCGACTTGAAACGTTTTATTACGTCCAATTTTAGCTCCAAACTAATGCATTGTCTTCTCTTTGCGCTCATTTTTCTACACAACTACTTATTAAGAACTAACTTCTTACTTCCTAACACGCAACTATACTTAGAATAACTTTCCTAACAGAATTAAATGGGTATTCGCCTTTTTACACGCAAATAGAAAAATTCTTCAAAAAGGACGAAAAGCGGGGCTCTAGTGTATATTTTTTGCAGTATCGATGGCATTTATATAATTGTAGAATTTGGATTACTAATGGTTCTAATAAAGAAGGGGGAAGATTTTTTTTGGTTTAATTTAAAAAAATTTTTGTATTTTGAAAAATAGCTTTTTAAGTTTTGGACTGTTCCTATTATACATAATTGTTAATATTTCTTGTCAGTATTTTATTGATGCCAAAAAATCGTCACAACACTATTGCTTTTAGTTAAAAAATCGTCAATCGTCATTTTACTGTATTTTCTCAAAAAAATCGTCAAAATGACGTAAAATCGTCACATCTAACAACACTGGGTGTGACTTCGACAAGTGTACATGTTTAGCGGATGCTATATTATTTTGTTTCAGCTTACACTCAAAAATATTGTGCGGTCAAAAATGCTTTTGGTAACATCCAATGCCTTGCGTGCAATATTTAGAGTCTAAATTTTAAGACTTAAATGCAGAGTAATATAACATTTCTATTTAATTTTAACATAATTTAAATTGTTGAAAATATTTAACAGCAAAGCTTACGTAAATTTTATTAAGTAACTTTTTTTAACAATAACATTTACTGCAACGTTTAAGCTAACGATATGTGTTTTGTTTGTGAAAAAAATTCTTTGATACCTGTAAAAGGGTCCCTTTTGCTTTCTTTAAAAAGACGTACCTAAATGCAGAAATTATTAAGAAAAAAATAGCCAAAGGAATTTGTTGGTATTTTGCTTGTAAAAATATTTTGGTTTCTGTACCAATCGCGTCGGTGGGTTTTTTCTTTCTTTGAAAACACTTTTCTTAAGTAAGTAGAAATATTTAAAAAACAAGTAAAAAAGTCTTGTTTTGCTACAATTTATGTGTAAATAACCTCTACACATAAAAGCAAATGTGACAGTAGGTAAAATGTTTGGGTAAGAAGATGTGTTTTATTGATGTATTAATGAAACTTTATTGTTTCGCACTATTTTTATTGCTTACTTTTTTATGCTACAATTATTTGACCGAGCCCAAAGAGTTAAGGCTCAGTAAAGGTACATTCAGACTAATGAAATATTTGACAAAAATATTTGTTCTGATATTTGCTTCAAACTGTGTGAAACAAAAAAATATTTTGTTTGATGTTCAGACTAAGCTCAAATATTTGACAATTTTTGTTTGTTGAAACAGTTGGCAAATAGTGTCAAATAAAATAAATTAATTCATGTTTGCCATGCGTTCAGACTAAAACAAATATATGAAAGTGTTCAAAAATGAAAATATATTTCACAATAGTAAAAATTCGTGCAGAAGCCTAATTATTTGTTGTATTCTGTTGGGCAGCATCTATTATATTGTTAGAACAGGAGTATGTAAGAGAAAAACAAAACTGGAATACAAATGGTTAACGGAAACATGGCTAAAATTTGCGAAAAATTGGTAACAACCCCTAAAATATATGATTCGGTTAAAAACAAAATGTCGGGAAAAGAACAACAAAAAAATGTTGCAAAAACAGCCATAAAATTGACTAAAAGTCCCCAAAAGTATAAGGAATGGCAAAAATTGGGTGAAAATTGCTAACTTAGCAAAAATTCGCAAAAATTGGCTAATAGCAAACCCTAAAATTTATTTGAAATCGCTAAATCGGTTAAAAAAACAAAATGTCGGGGAAAAACCAAATAAAAAAATGTTGCAAAAATAGCGAAAAATTCAGATATTTCAAACAAGCCATAAAATTGATTAAAAGTCCCTAAAAGTATAAGGAATGGCAAAAATTCGGTGAAAATTGCTAAATTAGCAAAAATTCGCAAAAATTGGCTAATAGCAAACCCTAAAATTTGTTTGAAAGCGCTAAATCGGTTAAAAAAAACAAAATGTCGGGGAAAAACCAAATAAAAAAATGTTGCAAAAATAGCGAAAATTCGCGAAAAATTCTGATATTTCAAACAAGCCATAAAATTGATTAAAAGTCCTTACAAATATAAGGAATGGCAAAAATTCGGTGAAAATTGCTAAATTAGCAAAAATTGGCTAATAGCGGCATGATAGCAAAGTCTAATAATTATTAAAAATCTTTAAAACTGTAAAAAATCCGAAAACTTACAGGAAAAATTGCTTCCATCGGGTACATGGCTAAAATTATTTGTCGTTGTTTGCTCTTACAATTTTTTTGTAATATCAAATAAATGCACTTTTTTCTATCAGCTGTGATTTGCGTGGAATATTTATTTTTTATGGATTTTTAAAACATAAAAATCTTTAATTTTTTACAATTGTTTGATAAGATATTTGAAACTGATTTAGAGTCAAAAAACTTCCGAATAAAAAAAAGTGTAGTTTTAAAATCAGCGGAATTGAATTGGTAAAGAATTGCTACAAATTTTTTATCAACACAAAAAATTTTTAATTTTGTACCTTTGTGTTATACAACTTATAAAATATATTACTAACATTTTATTTCGGCTGTAAATAAATGCATTCTCTCAATTTGCTTACTCTCTGGTACTCACTAACACACAACCAAAAAAATTTTGGAAATCCCTGGTTTAAACATAGAAAACCAAAGCTTGCAATAAAATTTTGTTTAAAACAAAAATTTCTTTTATGTGGGAATAAAAAAGGTAATAATTTTAATAGAAGTGTTTTGAAATTTTCGCACGGGAGCGTGTGTGACCAATAATTTTGTTTGCACGAATGTGCGTGCGTGTGTAATAAAACAAACAAAAAATTCCGGTAGAGCGCGTGACCCAATTTTTCCCCGTGACAGTGCGTAACAAAAATTTTATGGGTCGTAAGAGGGAGGGAGAATTCCAAATATCGAATGAAAAAATCGTTTAATTTGGCCCAGCATTTTGGCTAAAAATTAGTTTAGGCCAGAAAAAAGGAAAAATTTTCTATAGTGTATTGGTAGGTTAATAGTCTTTAAGAAGTGGTATACTGTATCACTGTACCAATTATACCTGTTGTGGTAATAAATGTTTGCTAAGGTAACATATTATAGTCATTTTGAATATCAGTGAAAAAAAATTTCGTGGGTCAAACCAAGGAATTCAACTACAGATGGTGTCGGAACTACAACAACAACAGAAACAACATAGGGTTTTTGCATTGCATTGTTAGGGTTTTCGGCTCGAAGTGTCAACCATTCTTAGCAAACCACTAACAAATCAAAACAAATTGGTTCGAAGTGTCAAAATTAGATGGCGTTTCGACACTACCTGTAAATGATTCCGCCTTGGGGCATACAAACTAAGCTACCAGCACGGTATTAAAACAGCGGGTAGATAAGAATATTACGTGTCGAAAAAATACAGAGTTATTACCCTCTATATAATCAAGTGCGTTATATTATATTCTTTTAGGATAGACATTTTTAAATAAAACCTCTCGATTTACTATTTGTTTTTTGAATTTAAAAAAAAAAAACGTTTATTTCTGCCTCCAGTCTAAGTTTGTAATTGTGTGGTGCTCTTTAATTTAACACTGATGTGTGACAAACATGTCACTAAAGAAGCATTGCAAAACAAATTATTCACAGTCAAAACCTCAAGCGAAGAGTAAACAACATCGGATACAAAAAATTATATACATACATACATACATAGGTATATTATATTAAAAAACAAATATTAAACCTTAATATATTTTCGTTAGCAAATAGTAACAAACACTAAAATAAACAGCTCAATTAAAAAACGTTTTACCGATAATCTTAATTGAATACAAAAAGGGCCAGCGTTGCCGGTTTCTGCGTAATTTTCAAAAATAGGACTTATAAATTTTTTCTTGGACTATTTTTGGATTATAAAATTGTTGGGTAATTTCGCCTTAACTATGTTTTTAATAGAAGTTAATTTTTTAAGTAACCCTTTTCATTTACAAAAAAATTAATTTTGAGGCGCAGAATAAGCTTTATACACAGTTAAAATTCTTATAATTTTTAAATAAATTTTTTTTTTGTTTATTGTTTTTACAATTAGATAATGAGCGATTAATCGCATTCGTCCGCAACGAACCAAGAGCAGTTTAACAGCGACAATTACACCTAATTAAATGTACTGTATGGTGCAGAGTATTGTCCCAAAAGTCAAATTACCAATATTTTAAAAATGACATTGGTGTTTTAATCTCTGTCAATGGTGGTGCGTATCGAATGATGTTAGTCAATTTTGTTAGACCTTGTGGTTTCACAACACATAATGCAGGTGTCTCAATGGTTTCAGTACCATATTTGGCAAACGCATTATTTCGCGAATAAGCATTTTCATCTTCCTGATATTTTACATTTGAATGCAGAAGTCGATAAATGACAAACAAATTGTCCGGACTTTTTTTTATCGCCAAGGGAGATGGAAAAACATGTACATATATAGTCAATTAAATTCAATTTGTTCAGTTAAAAATCAGTTAAATGTGTTTAACGTTATGTAAACTAATATGTTTATTAAAATACAATTTCAAGCTGTACCTAAAAGGCAAATTATAAAATAAAGAAATTCTTCAACAGTGTATAGAAACTATTTAGGGTTTCTGTTAAAAACTGTCTTTCTAAAAACAAAGCTTTCTATCTTGAAAATATTTAAGGTTAAACAAAAGGTTTATTAAACAAATTTTCATCGAGTGTTAAGAAACTAGACTACGTGGAGCAATAGCAACTTATACTTAATAATCTAGTTAAAAAATTTAAAGAACTTGGTTAAATATTTGTACAACTACAGCTCTACCTTTAAATTTTTTTTAGCAAAAGTTGAAGTCGTAGCAGAAAACAACATTTAAAAGTAACAGAGTTTTTAAATTTGCTTTGCTACTAATTACAATTAACAACTCAATAACAGAAAGAGACAGAAAAAGAAGCAACAATAAAGCAGCAAGTAAGGTAGCATTAGAAGTTAAAATAAATATTAAAAAAATTATTTATAACGCAATCATATTAGAATATTTCTCGAATATCTGGTAAAGTCAACACATTTTTACAATTTGACAAATTTAACAGCAACAACAGTAATAATTTTTTAGCTTTTAAGATTTTTTTTGTTTTTTTTAACTTTTTTATTGTTACTTTAAAGTAATCTACTATTTTAATTACAATCTAACAACTACTTTTTTCTACAAAACCCATTGCCCCGGGACGCGTTTAAAAAATTCCTGCTTTAAAATTTACACACAGTCGTTAAAACAGACGTTAAAAAAAATACATTGGCTGGTAATGGAAAAGTAGCAAATAAGTTGATCTTTAAATTCCTGCTTTGGGAGTTAATCCGATCTATTACAGACAAATATACCCTTATCTGATAAATGAGACGTGATGGGAGAAAACTGATCTCATTTACGGCTTTAGCATACCAGAAAACATAAGAAGAGTTTTGTAATCATTCCACCTGTATGACAGCTGACGCTTTCGTAAGTTATATCGTATTAAGAATCACGCAATTTAACTCAAATGAAACCTTAACCAGATAAATAAGTTGACAATTAAAACGTTGTTTTAGTAGAAAATTTAAAATAGGAAGTTTAAAATGTAAATACTGAATATTGGTGTATTGAAATAAAACTTGAACTTGTTTTAACTATTTTCTATGTATATGAGACGTATTTAACAATAAAAATATTTGCTTTTTTATTAAAACTTTATTACAAGCTCTTGGAAATTTCTAATACTTTCACAACATGTGATAATTGTTAGTTATTTACAAGATATTTTTTTATTAATGTAGTACTACACGAATATAAACGTAGAAAACCACGTAGAACTATTTGTAAAAGGGGGTGTAGATTGTTGACATTAAAGCGATAACCTTTTAAAACATACATTTAAAAAAAAACTGTCAAATTTAAACACACATAAAGCTAAATTGTGATAAGACCTAAAAGCAACATACATATTGCACTTGATCAACAAGAGGGTATTAACTAGAAATTTAAAAATTTTCGGTAGACCTTTTTAAATTAAATATTAAGGGCCTATGAAAAAAATAAATAAAAACGTATTACGACCAAAAAGTAGACAAAGTAGCACGTTATTTTTACAGCGGGAGATATGTATGAATATTATATGCCCATTTTTTTTTTCAAAAAGTTAAAAACTAAAATTTTGGATTAATACACTCTTGTTGATCAAGTGCGATATTAAACATAAAAAAATATCGTCAACTTAATATGCAAACCTGATAACTCCGTTTCAACACATTTTACAGAAGAGACAAAACACTTTTTATTATTCTCAATTTACTTAAAAAGTGGATTTAGCGGGTTGGCATATTAAGCTTTGTAAATACACAACTTTTTTTTCTGAGGAACTCAATATGTACATAATTTTTATTTCTGAGGAATAGATAAAACTCAAGAAATAACTTTAATTTTTTTTCTAAACAAAAAATAAAACTCGAAAATAATTTGTATTTCCTAAGCAATAAATAAAACACAAATAAGCCCATTTAACAAGGCAAAACATAATTCTGTTATGAGATTAATATCAGAGATCTTTATGCCGCATTTTATCTATCGGGCATTTTCTGACAATCGAATAATACCTAACATTTGCGATTCTGACATAAAATCGCATTATAGGTGTTTTGTAAATCGCAATCGCAAGAAGTTTGGCAACTAGAATATTTTTAAGAAACTATTGCAGATCGCAACCAAAACACACGAGTTTTAGAGCACACCAGAAAATAAATCTGGCGTTTTGCAATTTACATACGTACATACATAAGATTTTTTCGTCTTAAATTGATTTTAGGGAGAGGGGTTTATGGGGAATATGGTAAGTTCTGAACCTATAAGAACACATGATATAGTTGCTGCTACGATTCCAAACAAATTCTTCAGTCTAAACGTGATTTTGGCGTGGGGGTTTATATCGGACCTATGGACAATTCTTGACCTACTAGCACAAATATTTTATTTGATCTTATAGCTGCTATAAAAGTAGTCGTCGTTATTAACATCAATACCAACAATTATACGGAAGCTTTTGCATTAAAGCTGTTTTTGGGAGTGGTAGTTCTAGTTCCAAAAACAAGTAAGAGTGCTATATTCGGCTATGCCGAATCTTATATACCCTTCACCATGAAAAGAACAGAAGTTTATATACATATATGTATTTATTTAAATATATGTATATATACATGTAGGTATATTTATAAAATATATATCGTTTAGTTTTATTAAAAGTTTAAAAGTTTAATTAATATATAGCACGTTTAGTTTTGATAGAATTTCAGTATTTGGTCATACCGACATCTTAAAGTATAAAATTACCATTTACTTTGGTGATAAAACTTGTGGTCGGGAAGTTCTATGGTTCCCGAAAATAGGTATTAAAAAAAAACTATATTTTTGACATTACTTTTTTTTTGTTACCGATATTCCGAGTTTTTCTAAAGATTTCCGATATTGTGTTCTTCTAAAGATTTCCGATATTTTAATATCTAAAACGAATGAATAGGTCATAATACAGCTCTAAAATTTAAGTTAATGTTTTTCAATCCTTTTTTGGAGTATTTTGCACATAACTTAACCATTTTTAACCGATTTGGCAGATTTATATACCAACGTGCTTAAAAATAATATTTCCATTAAATTGGCTTATAGGCATATATGTATGTATACCTACATATATGTACATATATTAAAGCAAACTTAATTATAAAAAAAAAAAACAAACTTAATTATAATAAAAAGAGTAATTTTTGGGATTTCAGTATTTTGATTATAACTCAGTCATTTTTAAACCGATTTGACAGATTTATATAATTTTGGTCATAACTTTTTTGTATCTGAACCGATTTTTCCGAAATTTTCAGAAAATATTTTCTACTGAAGATTTCCGATCTTTTGATATATAAGGCGTAGCCATAGGTCATATTAAAGTCAAAAAATTCAGGTTTTTATACAATTTTTTGTATGGGAGGTACCACGCCCACTTCTTCAATCCCGCCCACATTTTGTGGGATGGTGTGCATTTATAACCTTAATGTTTGTACCTAATTTGGAAACTTTGGCTTTTGCCGTTCCCCAGATATACAGCAAAAAGTAATAAAATTACAAAAACCACAAGGGATTTTTGGAAAATATTAGAGGTAGTCGTTGTTTTTTGCTCATATCTCAGCCATTTGTGGATCGATCTTGCTGAATTTCAATAGCAACCGATGGTAGACTATATGTGACATAAATGTAAAACAACCTAGCCGCTATCATGTCTGGAGTCTCCGGAAAACACATATCAAACGTAAGAAGGGCAGACGGACGGACGGACGGATATCGTTAAATCAACTTCTCTCCTCATAAGGACCCAGAATATATATACTTTATAGGGTCTAAGATCAATATTGTAGAAATTACAAACGGAATGACAAACTTATATATACCCTTTTCCACCTGAGGTGAAGGGTATAAAAATATGGCCGTTACATACGGCAACCGTAATCTAAATACTAACATAATAAAATGTTTTATGGGCACAAAGAAATTATGTACCGATTCCTATTATTTTCAATATGCTTTGTCGTTTTCCAACTGACGCATATGTGCGTACCAAATTTAATTAAATTTTCTCCAAAATTGCAACCTGTACTTTGCGCACGATGTTTAGATGGACAGCTAGTCAGCCATCCGAACTACTCATATAACCCATTTTGTATTCGATTAAATAAAAAGTGTAGTATTTTTTTTAGAAAAATTAAAAATAGTTAAAAAAATTATAAATATAAATTAGTTATGGAAACAATATTAAAAATATTTTAAAATTTTGCCAAACAAGGATATCTAAAAGATATTTTAAAAACATAATTCAAAGTCGATTTTAAGGAAAGGACATTTACCAAACAAGTCGTATAAAGAATCAGCACAATTTAAATATCGTATTAATCAAAAACCTTTTCCTCGGAAAGGACATTTGTATTTAAACTATGTAGATGAAATAATCAGCCCATTAAGCTCATTTTTAAAAGCAAAAAAAGTTGACTTTTAACAAATAGTAAGGCCAGGGTTGTTTTCTCAGAACACTATCGTGCCATAATCCTCATTTCGGATGCAGTTTTGTGTAGGCCATCTGAGATATAACTGACCGATTAGTACTTTAAATACCGAATGCACAAAAAAATATTTAAGCTAAACTCTGTCCTCCAAGCTTAAGACAATTTAAAGAAATTACAAAGATTGTAATATAAAAGGTATAAAAAAAAAACTTATTAATACAATTTCCGCCTGAGCTGAGAGGTACAAGACAAACCATATTTAATAACAAATATTTAAATAAATTTTATAACTGCTGTTCTTAATTAATAAAATTTTTTTAATTTATTCTTATTTTTAGGTACAGAAATAATGTGTAAAAAAATTAAATGAATTTTCAATTAGAAAATTGGTTTCATCTGCTAACATGAGACGTCCAAAGATATCACTAAAAAAATATTTTTATTTTACAATAATATGCGCTTTATTGATGATATTTTTATATAATTTTAAGTAAGTATTTTTTAATAAAAAGAAGAAGAAAATATATTCTAAATCTTTATGAATATTTTCCAAAAAACTCCAGAGAACGTGAAGTATGGAAACCAAAATCTTCATCAATACTCTCATCAGCATCATCGAATCTACAGCAGCAGCTACAACATTTAGGAAAAAATCTAGAGGATGATTACAATGATAAATACGAAGAGGATGAGGACACTGAAAAACCTTCAGATGTCTCCAAAACTCTAAAAGGCACTACCACAAAAACTCCTCAACAACAGGCTGTAGGCGAGCAACAGGAATTAAGCGAAAATGAACATGAATCGCATTTGCAACAGCCACAACAAAATATTTTAGCTTCCATTCCTTTTGATCCTTTCTCAAAAGCTTGGTTCTTTAAAAATGGTGAATACTATCCTAAGCCGGCCAAGGTGCATAAAAAGAGGCGGGGTAAGAAAGCCCATTTACAGGGTTCAAAACTGTTTCCCTATCAAGATCCTCACAATGATCGCATAGTGAACCAATTGATGTTTGTACCGCCAAACTATGAAGAAATCAAAACGAGTGGAAAATTGAAAACTATTTTATTATATAATGGTTTGGGCCCCTGGAATGTTAAAGCAGGTAAGTCTTTTTGCATATTAAACTCAGAGAAAATTTTTAACTTTTATCCAAAATTATAGGTCGTGATGTCTTCCTTCGTTCAAAATGTCCAGTGGACACATGTACAATAAGCGCTTCACGTGATCAGGCTAATACAGCCGATATGATTTTATATAAAGATCATTATATACCCACGGGTATACGTAGACCTGCCAATTCAAAACAAGTCACTATGCTTTACTATTTGGAATGTCCGTATCATACGCAAAGCGTTAAAGTACCGGATGCTATAAATTGGACAGCTACATATAGGTAATGTCGGTTTTCTAATAAAATAAATATAAAATTCCTATGAAATAAAATAGATTTCCTCCAGTTCGTCCATTAATTTTATGCGTTCAGATTTTCAGCGAAAATTTCAATTTTCTTCCAAAATATTAATTTTCTATGAAAATATCGATTATTCACGATTTTCTATGAAAAATCGATTTTTTTTTATTAAAATATCGTTTTTTTTTATGAAAAGTTTCGATAAAATATTGATTTTATGTACATATATCAATTTTTTATGAAATATAGATTTTGTATAAAAATTTCGATTCTTTACGGAAACATCGAAAAATATCATTTGTCAGCGAAAACATAGATTTTCTGTAAAAAAAAATTTATTTTGCGAAATTATCAATTTCTAAGAAACAATTAATTTCTACAAAATTTTTGATTTTCTTAGAAAAATTCGATAATTTCGATCGAAATTTTATAGATTTTCGGCAAGGAAATCGTTTTTCTACAAAACTATTGAATTTTTATGGAAATATAGATTATTTACAAAACTAGCGATTTGAAACAAAATTATCAATTTTCTACGAAATCGAAAACGTAAAACGCAAGAATTTCAAAAGTCGTTTTTTTATAAGATTTCTGAAATAAAAGAATTTAATGGGAAATATTATGCAAAATATTTTTCTATTAAGCAGGGTTGCCTCTGGCATTCAATATCGATCGAAATTTCCATTAAACTTGTATTGTAATTTCGATCGATATCGAATGCCATAATTTGCCCCCAGAATTTTTAACAAAAATTAGATTAATCTCCCTATTACGGTTCACAACTCAACACAGTTGAGTTGTAATTTTTGTTTTATGGTTTAAAACTTTTTTACAACTCAACACAACCAGTTGTTTTATTTATTTTAACCGTGATAGGGGCGTAAAAGCGTATTAAAAACAACTTCCAAATTCTTGCGTTTTACGTTTTCGATTTCAAGCACAGCCCTGAATATTTATAAAGATTTTTTTTTAAATAATTTTGATTTTCTATGTAAATATCGATTTTTCTACGATAATATCGAAAATGAAAATGTAAATTTACTTCTAATGAAAATACACTCAAAAAATTATGCAGTTATATTCAAACGAAAATTCATTTGAAACAACTTAAAATTCATTTAAAAAACGGATCATTTACATTTCATTTAAAACAAATGATTTTTACATTCAATTTTAATTTTTTTATTTATTAAACAGCATATTCCGTAAAATTGAATAGTTTTTACTTTTAAAAAATATATTTTAACCGAAAAAAATCAAACAACATAACAAAATAAATACGGAAAAAACATTCACCCTTATTCCATTTAACGTCGTCGTCATCGTCATCAATTGAATATCAAAATCAATTTTTATCGACATCGTCATCAATTCGATACAAAACTTGTATGCCATAACAGCAATGTAACGATGTCGATTGTTTATCGTTTTTTTAAGAACATCTCTAATAAGTTTTTATTAAAAATGTGCAATTTGATGTTCGTTTCTTATTAATGTTGTGCTCTCAAAGAGGGTAGCTTGATTTATTCTAAAAAAAATCACCCTTACTAATGCCATAAGGTATTGATTACACTAGTGGAAATTCGCAAAAATTTGATAAAAGCGGCATGAAAGAAAAATTTAATATGTATTAAAAATCGTTAAAACTGTAAAGAATCAGAAAACTTACAGGAAAAATTGCTTCTATTGCGAACATGGCTAAAATTCGGGAATTTGCGGTAATTTAGCGATTTTCATGGAATTTTTGCTATTCCTTATAGTTTTAGGAACTTTTAATCAATTTTTTGGCTTGTTTGGAATACATAAAATTTTCGCGAATTTTCGCTATTTTTGCAATTTTCCAGAAACTTTGTTGCTATTTTTTCATTTTTTTAATACAACATTATTATTTTTGAAAAATTAAAAAGAAAAAAACTGTTTCGACACCAATAAGACTGACGACAAAAACAGAGTCAATTTAAATCGATGCCAACGTTAACGTTGCGTACGGCATACCAACAATACATCAACGCTTATCGATAAAACTTGATATTGACAATGGGCATACCGATTTGCAACAATCGACACAAAACGATATCGTTTCGTATTGATAACGCTAAATGGAATAACGGTGATTATTTTTTGGTAGTTTGGTTTTTGAATAACAAACACAAATGTTGAAAAATAAAATTATTCATAAAATAGCTATATTTTTATTCAATTTTAACTGTACGGAAAACGAATTTAATAACCCACAATCAGTTACTGTAATAATTTTATAAGTGTATCTATTTTTATAAATATTTATTTGTAAAATAGGTCTTTACTATTAAAAATATCGATTTTGTATAAAAATACCGATTCTTCACGGAAATAAAAATTTTCTACATACATACAAATTTTTTCTATTTCAAAATTAGCTGTTTCGAAATCTACAAATTTTGTTGCAATTTTTCCTTTTTTTCAGGCGTGACAGTGATATTGTGGCCCCTTATGAAAAATGGGTGTATTACGATTCGCGTATACATCAGCAGGAACAGGACCGTAACTATGCGACCAATAAAACTAAAAAAGTAGCCTGGTTTGTATCGAATTGTGGGGCACGTAATGGACGTTTAAAATTTGCTCGTGAATTAGGCAAATATATTGATGTATGTTATTCGAAAATTGAAATAAAAATATGTTATAACATTTCACACGTATCCCCTTTTTTAGGTTGACATCTATGGCGCCTGTGGCAATTACAAATGCTCACGCGTTAATGCCGACAAATGTTTCGAAATGTTAGATCGCGATTACAAATTTTATTTGGCATTTGAAAATTCTAATTGTAAAGACTATGTAACGGAGAAATTCTTTGTTAACGCTTTAAATCGTGACATACTGCCCATTGTCATGGGCGCAAGGCCAGAAGACTATGAAGTTAGTGCCCCTGAAAGATCTTACATACATGTAGATGAATTTGCTTCGGCTTCTGAATTAGCCGATTATTTGCATATTTTAGATAATGATGAAAAACTTTATAACTCCTATTTTAATTGGAAAGGCACTGGGGAATTTATAAATACATATTATTGGTGTCGTGTGTGTTCGTCTTTACACGATGAGGAGTCATTACGCAAGCCACGATGGTATACAGATGTAAATGACTGGTGGCGTGGTGCTGGTGTATGTACAAATGGTTCTTGGCGTAATTTTAAGGCTCGAAAAGATATAATAAGTGATGATTAAAGGGCAGAAGGAGCTGCCGGCAAACCGGGTGTAAGTAGTTAAGTGTTAAGAAAAATTATTGTTAAAAAATAATCACCCCTATCGTGAATAACAAGTGGAACTTTTGTTCCCTTGAAATTTTTATTCCCCTCGAAGGGAAAAAAGCAATCGTGAATCTAATGTAAAAAATTTTTCACGCTATCAGGTTCCAGTGAATGTAAAAAGGAAGAATGATTAAAAAAAATTAAAAAACAATGAAATTTTTGGTTGAAAAATATACACGTATATATTTTAAAGAAAAGTTTAAGTTTTTTTCACTTCTTAAATTTTATGTAGTAAAATATTTTCCAAAATTCTGCCACCACGTCTTTTGAAAGCTTCACAAATCCGCAAGCAATTGATCTGTTGATTTGCATTTTGTTGACCAATATATCGGTTTGTGCCTTAATAACGAAAATATCCCTTAATATTCGATTTATAGGAGGAACTACATGTATAAATGTTCTGTTCCATAGCAAAAATAAAGTGGGAAAATCTAAGGGAAATGTGAAAAAATTACGAGGGAAAAAACTTTTCGCGATAAGGGGAATTTTTTCACGTTATTATGATTACAAACATGTGGAAAGGGGAATAATTACGAGGGAAACATTATTCACGATAGGGGTGAAAAAGGAAGGAAGGTAGCCGAATAAGAATTATGTTCTTGTATTATATAACAGAATTTTAAGGTGTTGAGGTTATGTTTGTTCGTTTTCAAAGCGTGTGAAAGTGTTTGCTGTAGTGATTAGAACGAATAAATGTCACATTTTTTAACTTCTATATCCCAAACAGGCGGCCATTTGTATAAACTTAACTTAATTTTTTTATTTTAAGTAATTTTTAAAATAACTTTTATTATTAACAGATTCTACATAAAAACAAAAATAGAAATGAATCTAACACAAGACAGGGGTCAAATCAACGCATTCGATATCGAGAAAACTATCATTTCTTTTTTCTGCATACGATAGACTCTTAAGTATCGAATGAAAACTCGAGAGATGTAATGTCTTTGGTTACTTGATACCGAATGATATCAGCTCAAATAACGATACATCGAATGTCATGATACCAAAGTATAAATTTAATACATACACACCTATCAAAAAGTGGGGCTGTATTGTAGAAGTGGGCGTGACACCTCACAAACAAAGGCATTATAAATTTTGTGTATATCAGCAAACGGTTGCAGTAAGTTTCCAAATTTGGAACAAATAGCTTAGTTATCAATATAAAACATCTGTTGAAGAGTGGGCTGGGTTAGAGAAGTCGACTTTGCACCTCCATACAAAGACAATATAGATTTCTTCATGTCTGAAGAAGAGTAACAGTAAAATTATCCAAATTTTGTACCAATAGCTTCGAAAGATCTGTATTAAAAAAAATTACATTTTTTATTTAAATGTGGGTAGCGACGCGCACTGTACAAAGCTAGTCTGTTAAAAAATATGTAAAACATATTCTTATTCGGTTTTAAATTTTTAAAGCATTTAAATTTCCAATATTTTAGGTTCAGTTTTATGTTGTAATTTTCTGTATGTATGTAAAATTTTATTTAAGTCTAACTTAGTATTTAAGCAAAAAAATACAAAAATTGAAAACCCTAAAAGCATATAAAAAGATCAATTTTATAGAATTTAGGTGTAGCTTGTAGGATTTTAGTTAAAATTAACAAAAAAAAAAAAAAAAAAAAAAAAAAAAAAAAAAAAAAAAAACCCAAAGCTTATTTAAAAAAAAAGTATTGAAAATAAAAATATGTTTTTATCAACTAGAAATCAGGACAGGCTGTAAAGCAAAAGCGCACATGGTGTTTTTTAAAATGAATTTTTAAATGATTCTGAGAAAAAACAACAACAACATGACTGAAAACATATTATTTGAAAGTCTTTATAATAAATATTTAAAAATAAAAAAACAAATTGTAAATAGCTTCTTCTATTCATACGCAGGTTAATTTAAGCTTAATTTAATTTAAATTTGAAAGAAAACTAAAAAACCTGCATTAAAATTTTCAATGTAGAAATAATGCTGACAATTTAAAAAAAATTTAAATAAAAAAAGCCATGTTTTATAGAAGTTTTGTAAAATATAATATTAACAAAAATTCAAATCAAATAATATCACATTTCACATTTAAAAGAAAATTCTAAAGAGCTTATAACATAGAAAACGACTAGAACAGAAATTAGTCTCAAAGCCAAAAATATCTTTCTTTAAAATTTCGCATGTGCAAAGTAAACATAATCATAAAGTTGGGTTTTTTTTTGACAGGTGAGTAAAGTTGTTTTCTCTTCTAGTCGTTTTCTATGAGTTATAATATAAAATTTAACAGTTACCATGGAATTTCTTCAGCTTTTGATTAAAATAACTTATTTGTAATTAAAAATAAAAAATAAAAAATTTGGCGTTTATTTTCAACAATTTAATTTCTCGATTTCTAGCTCTAGAAAACAGCTGTAATTTTTTTTTTTTAATTTAAAATATCAATTTATTTTTCCTTTTTAAAATTGAATTATAACACTCGCATCTTTAAAAAAAACGTTATAAAAAATGGTTTTTTATACATATGAATAAGTATTAAAAAAAATATGAAGAAATAAATTATTCCTAAAATATGTATGTATAAAGTACATATTTGAAAGAAGCAAAGTTGTATGTATCATTTACGAGTATTTTTAAGCTTCTTTATAACTATAAGTTTGTTGTTATTTATGTTTATTAACAAATAATTTAAATTATTTTTTTGTGTTACTAATTTATTTATTTTTTTTACTGTGATAAAAAATGATAAAATAAAATAAATAAAAGAAAAAAATGTTTATTGAAAATATAAGAAAACAATCAAATGTTTGAATTTTTAATTTAGATAGAATTAATAAAAATACAATTGAAACAAGAAGGAAACGAGTACTTAAAAAAAAGTCAACTGTAAATGACGTACAATTAAACTAAGGCCCCTATTACGGTTTACAACTCAACTCAGTTGAGTTGTAATTAAGAAAACTGGTTGTGATCAGTTGTAATTTTTGTAATGGTTTTGTACACCGCATTACAGCAAAATTGTAAACCATAATACAAAAATTAAGAAATTACAACTCAACTGAGTTGAGTTGTAAACCGTAATAGGGGCCTAACAAAAGGACCAGACTTTAATAAAAACTTGGGGCTACTTTCTCTAAATTGCGATGCGCAAAAATGGTACCAAGTCTAGTGATTGATTGTGATAAGCAGAGCAAGTTTAAAATGGCAACATGTTATTTAAGAGACGTTTTCTTTTATTAAGTTATAATTGTATAGCACATAAACATGTATCTTTAAATTTTCAAAAATAAATAATCTCCCGTTATCGCATAAAACAGTTCAATAAATGGAAAACACTCCTGCAACATCGCAAGATGTATGTAACTGGAGCATATTTGAACGCTAATAGTTTAGATGGTGGATTTACCAGATTGGCATTTACATAGCTTTCGTATCGGAAATAAATAAGCATCGCAAAAGAGAGTAGCCCTGAACTAGAACTAATACTGTAGACCTCGTACATTGAACGATTTGATATCGCAAACCCCCAGATTTATTTTATGGTGTTCTGAAACTCGTGCGTTTTGCTTGCGATCTGCCATTGTTTCTTTAAAACTGAGTTGAGTTGCAAAACGTAATAGGGGCATTATATTTTTATTACAAAAACTAAGACCCCTTTCAGACTCGCCAAGTTAGTTGCGCAAGTAACTTGCCGAGTACAACAAAGTCTGTACTAAATATTTTTTTCCTTACCCCTACCCCGACCTTACCGCTGACGTCTACAAACCAAGAGTTGCGCAAGAGACTTGGCCAAGTAACTTGCCGAGTGTGAAAGGGGTCTTACATTAATTGATAACCGAATGCAATGATTCTTATTAATTTTACGCAAATTCGTTTTATATTACTGGAAATCATACTAAAAAATTTCGGAAAATACATTATACGCTTAAAATCATAACAAATAACGCAATGGCAGTAAAATTCACTTTCGCAAAAGTTTTGGAAAATAAAGCAACGCTAAAAATTAAAGATGGCGCAGATTGGAAGTATAAAATGTCAAAATAGGTAAAAAAAATGTTAAATTAATATAAAATTTATAGTGATAATTTGGGAAAAGGAAAATATAAAAAGATGCGAAAGAAAAATGCGCAAACGCATTAAAGAGAACTAATCGCTAGAATTGCTACTCATTAAAAAAACAGGAAAAGCTTTTTAAAAAATTTATTGGATTTCACGTGATGTCGATTTTTAGAACCAGTGTTCGATAATAGACAGAACATTATTTAGCGTTCGGCTCACACACTCATGAACGATATCTATTTTTTTAGTGTTTGTAACTATTTTCAAGAAGGAGCGGAACATTTTATAGATTTCTGTTCTTCGTTACAAAAGCAGAACAATTGCAGTGGTTCCCTAGACAAACATTATATTTTAATGTTCGGTAATGTTTCTTTTTTTACATTGATAAAGAAATTAACAAACACAAAATTTTAGCAACGACCGCAGCACGAACAGCAAGTGTGTGTATTGTGTAAAATTATTTTGCTGGATTTTTGTTTTTTTTTTTGTGTGAATTTTGTTTTTGTAAAAAATGATTGGTTTTTTACCAGCCAAAAGGGCGCTAGGCACAACAGAAACCAGGGGGGCTATTCTCTATTGCGATGCGAAAGCTAAATGCCAACTTGGTACTCTCTATCACTTTCGCAAAATGTTTTGAAAATGGATCAATACTGCCAACAAAAATGAAATATGGCGCAGATTGCCAGTAATGAAATGCTAAAATATTTGAAATTGGAAAGTTAAAATAAAATAAATAGTGATGATTTGGAAAAAGAAAAATATTAATAGATGCGAAAGACAAATGCGCAAACTCATTAAGAAGTACCAATCGCTAGATTTGCTACCATATTCTTTCGCAACTTGGTACTCTCTATCACTTTCGCAAAATGTTTTGAAAATGGATCAATACTGCCAACAAAAATGAAATATGGCGCAGATTGCCAGTAATGAAATGCTTATATATGTGAAAATATTTGAAATTGGAAATTTAAATAAAATAAATAGTGATGATTTGCGAAAAGAAAAAAGTTAATAGATGCGAAAGACAAATCCGCAAACGCATTAAAGAGTACCAATCGCTAGATTTGCTACCATTTTCTTTCGCATCGCAATACAGAGTAGCCTCCCAGGGGTACCGATAGAATGTTCTAAAAGGGTCACAAAAAGGGGTCACAAAAGGGGTATTTAAAAAACCCCCAACCAAGCAAATGAAAAATATTTTTTTCAGGCAGGTATTGTCCAAAAAACTTAGCCTTATTTCCTAATTAATATTTTAAGTTAATATTTAAGTTAAGCTGTGGTTGTCCAAACACCCTTAAATAATAATTGTGATTTTAAAATCACAAGTGATTTGAAATTTTGTGATTTTCAGAACAAGCCTGTATGTATACAAAATTGTTCATCAATAGTGTACTAGCTCATAATTTTATATTGTTTTACTTTTTGGGAACAATCGACACGTAATAAACAATAAATTTCAGTGTATTTATCAAATATGAAAAACTGGGAATTTAGCACGTCATACGGAAATCGTATTAATAATAAAATAACTTTGATAATATTAATATCTAACCGCTGCAAAAATATCGTACTATTTTGTCTACTTTTTGGTAATTAAAAGGTTGGCTTAAAAATTATTTTTCATATTCATTCAATACTAAATTAAAAATTGGTTTGCATATACTAAAAATGTTTAAATATTAAGTAAATACAGTAATGTTGAACAATTACGATATATGAATTATGTGATTAGGAAAATTTTACTTTCAATTTTAATTTGTTTACTTTACTATCGAAAAATTAACTACGAAATCGTAAAAAACAAAAACTTTTTATGCGTACTAACTATTTTTTAGGAATGTGCATTCTATATTTCGTTATTAAATCTTCATCTGAAAATCATTCTTCCAGATCCGTTTCGAACAAATTTAGAGACCAAAATCTGTTCCAAAGTTTATTTTTAAGCAAAGCTAATAACACTTGTTTAGCTGAATCCACTTCCTTTGATGTAAAGAAAATACAAATCCAACGTATTTTTTTAAATTCGAGGAAATTTTTTCGTTAAATTTGTGGTTCTAAAAATTTAAAAAACAGAGTTGCCAAAAAACAAAATGTAAGTTCTATTTCTAAAAAGGGTCAAAAAGTGGCACGTAATAGTTAAAATTTATACAAAAGGGTTATTTAAAAAAGGGTTAAAAATAAAAGGTATTAAAAGCGTCGAAAAAGGGTCAGATTGATACTTTAGTATCACAACGGTAACGCTGACAGAAACGAACGAACATTAACATGGGGTCTTCACCTGAGATAATATCTGATATAATATGTGAGAGAACGTCGGCAGAATGAGAGAACAAATTTCTTCATGTTAATCTTAATCTTAAACAAGGGGAACACGTATGTTATAAGATTTCATAATCGAATGATTCTCGTAGAGTAAACTTGTGTCGTTTTTATTATTTTTTTCTATTTTTTTAGTTAAAAATATTGTTTTTTTAAACATTTATTACAAGATTTTTACCATTTGCAATAAAAAATTAAACAATTTAATGAATGCGTCTTTTTTTTGTTTTATATGTATGTATGTATGTGTATTTTTGACAGCTCATCTTATAAGATGGTTGTTATAAGATTTCTTATAACAACTGTCTCATAATATTTATTATAATACAGTGGAGGCTCGAAAAAGTTAAGTCATAGAAAAGTTAAGTATATGGAAAAGTTAAGCAGCTTTCATTCACCACACGTGATTCTAAAAAGTTAAGTACTTCTTAACTTTTTAGAGACAATTTTTTTTTATTTTGTTTTTCTGTTTCTAGTGTATCATTTACCGTTAATTAATTTTTTTGCGAATTTTATATACAAACCTAATCTTGCATAATGTGTTTGCTCTCATCAGTTGGTTGTGAAAGAAAATAGTCGTAGAATTTGTTTTGTTTTGATCGCAACAATGTTAGCAGCAATGAAGCAAAAAAGGTTATCAGTCGCCGAAAAATGCAAGATTTTAAAAAAATTAGATGAAGGCGTTCTTGCTAATCGATTGGCCAAGGATTTTCATGTTTCTGTATCAGCAATTTCAAAAATTAAAAAAAACAAAGCAAACATTTATGCAGCACTGTCAAATACGTATGAAAAAATTAAGTTAAAAACTTTACATAAGGCAGAATACGTCGATTTGGAGAAGCAATTATACAAATGGTTCTTAGATCAACGATAAATAAATAAACAATGTATAAATACACATATAACCACATGCATTTTTCATACCACGGAAAAGTTAAGATTTCGGAAAAGTTCATCACCCCCAAAACAAACTGCTTAACTTTTTCGAGCCTCCACTGTATTAACACTATTTGAGAGTCTACACGTAAGATAATGCTCTTATCTCACGTGGAGACCCTGTGTAATGAGCTGAAGCCAACACATAAAATTTCTGGTGTTAAAACAAAAACCGTACGGAATTAAATTAAATGTCCTCTTCTTTTTGTTGAGTTGAATTAGACAGTATTATTTTTGTGTTCAAAAGATGCAAACAGGGAAACGTTATTTTTTTTTACTAAAGAGCGATATTAAGTGTTTGTTTTCGAACACTGCCTAGAAAATGACTAACAGACAAATACTTTTTCTACCAATATAATGGTTTTGGCACCAAAAGGTCCCATACCATAGGCGCTAGAACAAAATTTGGTTGATATTTCTTAAATATAAAATGTTAAATATTGAAAATTGAAAATAAGCCAAATCATCGGTTCATTATTAAAATTGGTCCTTATGGAAGCGTCAACCTGAGTTAAGTGTTATCGTACAAAACAAGGTTGATTGAACAAATTGAGCTCAAATATGAGATTTGTTCGGTTTTTTAAATCACCGAAACCGATTAATACTATGGTGAAGGTTAAATAAAATTCGGCGCAGCCAAATATTGCACTTTTACTTTTTTTTTAATTTCGCCCATTTTATAAAAATTAAAATAAGAGGCGTTGTTTTTAATTAAAAATAAATATATTATAATACATACCCATAAGGTTTGATTCCACTGGCATTAAAGTGGCTTGAATCTTGAGATTTGTCATTGATGTCTATCGTTACGAGTACATATTTGCTATTAAAATATTTTTCTTGATATGTTATTAATTGATTGATTATTACGATTAGAAAAAGAAGTCCGTTAAATATTTGGCTATAACCTCTTCAGACCATGGGTACACATATGTGTACCTTAACTAATTACAAGTTTTAAAGACTAGCGACATCGTGTGACCAATAGAATCAGTTTTATTGCTTGCTTTAAGCTACTGCGCTTTAAAAAAATATTAAAAGATGGTAGGGTTTAGAAGTTTTAGCCATTATTTTTACATTTGAATTTAACAGTTTGAAAAAACCACACTGTTTGGATATTTTTTCTCAACAACTCATCGTTAAGACCTGAAGTACACATATGTGTACCTCTTTTTTCTACCACTTAAAGTATAAAAAATTAAAAAATGTTAAAAACCGAAATTTAAATAACACCTCATTAGATAAAAAAACTAGTGAATAAACTTTTTACTCAATCGGTTCAAATTATATCTCAAGAAATTAAGGATTTACTTTGAAATTATTTATATTTTAAGACCTGAGGTACACATATGTGCACCCTTAATTTCTAAGAATTCAAATAAATTTTTTTAAAAAAAAGTATACAGTTGTTTTATTTGCTCCCCAAAAGGTGTAAAAAATATATAAAAAATGTAAAAATTCAATGGGTTAATGTCCGGGTCTCAAGAGGATAAATAATAAAATAAATGATATTTTAAATTATTAAATAAAAGTTAAAAACATCATTATTTGAAAATCGTTAAATATGGTTTGGTAAAGAAAAAAGTTCAAATTGGTCCAAATTTAAAAAAAAAAATCTGTTGGTCAAAGTTTCACTTTTTTTAAACCTTATTTATTTTCAATAGAATCTTTTGACTTGATTTTAAGAAAACTGACAAATTTAATTGGATATACAAAAAATTTTATTTAAAATATTCTAGTTGACAAGTTTAATGATTTAAACATTCAACCCCGTATTCATAAGCGATAATGTATTAAATTTAACAAACGAAGCACAACCGAAAATAACGTTGTAAAAGCCACTTTTTGCAAAATCAGTTTTTTTGCAAATTATTGTTAACATTACTCTCTTACATTGTTTTAACTTCATATCATCCAAAATGATGCACCTTTACCTCTTCAAAATGCAATACAGAGTCAGTGGAAAAACGTTTTAAATGACATCGCGATTGTGGATATGAAACATTTTTTCACTAAAAAAAAGTTATAAACTACAAATTTGCATGTTATTTTAAATTCAAATTTCTTAATATTATGCATACAAGTTTTAATTATCATTAATTTTGAAAATCCAAAAAAAAAAATTTAATAAATAAATATAATAAAAATAAGTAATCCTGCCTTTTAAAACTTTTTTTTTGCTCTCCTGAAAACTAATTATGTTGTCACTTACAACGTTATTCGCGGCTGTGCTCAAACGTTTACTAAGAAAATTTTCACACAAAATTTGTTTTGTAAACCTTTTCTAAATTTAAAAAATTGTTTTTGAATACATGCGTCAATATATAAATGTTGTAAAATCAATAAAATATTAGTCAGTATTTCACTTAAATATACAAACCTTTTTCTTTTAAGGGTTAACAGTTGCCTTCCTCCTAACTTCCTGTATGCCACCCGAACTTGAAATCTAGCTCATTTTGTCTCTTAATAAGTTTTATGCATATTTTTTTAATATAACATCCATTTCAACTTCTATATTAAATTACGTTTACTTGTTAGCATTTTTGAATAATTCGAAAAAAAATAAATAAAACAAGTAAGAGTGCTATATTCGGCTATTCCGAATCTTATATACCCTTCACCATGAAAAGAACAGTTTATATATATATATATTTAAATATATGTATATATACATGTATATTTATAAAATATATATCGTTTAGTTTTATTAAATTATTTGCACATGATTGCGTGCTATTAAATATATTAAAAGTTTAATTAATATATAGCACGTTTAGTTTTGATAGAATTTCAGTATTTGGTCATACCGACATCTTAAAGTATAAAATTACCATTTACTTTGGTGATAAAACTTGTGGTCGGGAAGTTCTATGGTTCCCGAAAATAGGTATTAAAAAAAAAACTATATTTTTGACATTACTTTTTTTACCGATATTCCGAGTTTTTCTAAAGATTTCCGATATTGAATTCTTCTAAAGATTTCCGATATTTTAATATCTAAAACGTATGAATAGGTCATAATACAGCTCTAAAATTTTAGTTAATGTTTTTCAATCCTTTTTTGGAGTATTTTGCACATAACTTAACCATTTTTAACCGATTTGGCAGATTTATATACCAACGTGCTTAAAAATAATATTTCCATTAAATTGGCTTATAGGCATATATGTATATATACCTACATATATGTACATATATTTAAGCAAACTTAATTATAAAAAAAAAACAAACTTAATTATAAAAAGAGTAATTTTTGGGATTTCAGTATTTTGATTATAACTCAGTCATTTTTTAACCGATTTGACAGATTTATATACCGACGTGTTTAAGAAGAAATTTACCATTTACTTGTGTTATGAAACTTGGACTCGGGAAGATCCATGGTTACCGAAAATGGGTATTTAAAAAAAAAAATTAATTTTGGTCATAACTTTTTTGTATCTGAACCGATTTTTCCGAAATTTTCAGAAAATATTTTCTACTGAAGATTTCCGATCTTTTGATATATAAGGCATTGCCATAGGTCATATTAAAGTCAAAAAATTCAGGTTTTTATACAATTTTTTATATTTTTTGTATGGGAGGTACCACGCCCACTTCTTCAATCCCGCCCACATTTTGTGGGATGGTGTGCATTTATAACCTTAATGTTTGTACCTAATTTGGAAACTTTGGCTTTTGCCGTTCCCCAGATATACAGCAAAAAGTAATAAAATTACAACAACCACAGGGATTTTTGGAAAATATTAGAGGTAGTCGTTGTTTTTTGCTCATATCTCAGCCATTTGTGGATCGATCTTGCTGAATTTCAATAGCAACCGATGGTAGACTATATGTGACATAAATGTAAAACAACCTAGCCGCTATCATGTCTGGAGTCTCCGGAAAACACATATCAAACGTAAGACGGGCAGACGGACGGATATCGTTAAATCAACTTCTCTCCTCATAAGGACCCAGAATATATATACTTTATATGGTCTAAGATCAATATTGTAGAAATTACAAACGGAATGACAAACTTATATATACCCTTTTCCACCTGATGTGAAGGGTATAAAAATTTCAATAAAACGAATAAATTTTGGTAAATATCTCTCTCTACTCTATATATAAATTGGCTAAGGCAAAACAGTTAAGAACGCTTTTATCCTCTGTTTGTCCAGCGACTAGGATAAAAAAATACACCATTTGGAAGGTATTTACTGTCAGAGGTCCACAATATATATTTTATTAAAATCTGTTCAATATTTTTAAAGTTATAAGCGTTCAAATTTGGTACTTACACATATGCAAAACACATAAATAAAAATTTTGTTTTTTCCAATTATCAAATAATAAAATAAAATAGGGTGGTCGGTAATTGGACATTTTCAAGAAAACGGTTTTCGAATATTTCGACTATATAAATCTTATATATGAATCGGCACAGGAAAACCAGATAATAACGATATCTTTTTTTGTTTGACAACCGCTCACGTAGAACATTACATATGAACCGGATTTTGGTCCGTCGCCAAATCGATCCACTATATATTCATATTAAAAAAAAATACAAGGCAAACACTTGTATGTATAAAACGGCAAAGGCAAAACAGTTAGGAATACTTTCCTCCTCTGTTTGTCAACCGATTTGAACAAAATATACACCACTTGAAAAATATTTACTTACAGGAGTGCACAATATACATCATTTTTAAAAATCTGTTTAATATTTTCGGAGTTATAATTTTTCCCCTGTTCATGTCCATAGGTAGCAAACCGTTCAAAATTCAAGGAAACAATCAACTACAAAAATGTACTTAAGATCTCAATAAACAACTTTCTTGGACATATGAACTTCCTAAAAATGATTCCTATCACCGTTTAGCCACAAAAGTGAAAAATTTCCCGAAAATTTTGCTGTTTGTAATTTTATTGAAATCGATCAATATTTGGACTCTTGAAATATACTCGCGAAAATTGCTTAAATAGATGGGTCGATAAGTCTGCTTTCACACTTTTCATCTTTTGATGCCCAACTCTTATGTTTTTAGGTGAGAGAAGAAAGAAGAAAGGGGGTTAGTACGGAGAAGCCTGTACTCGGTCAACAGTCTTTGTGTTTTTATTCGTTGGTATATGTACAACGATGGTTGCATGTAATTTTTTTTCTCTTTGATTCGCTATTAATAAAATTGTTGTGGTTTTGAACCGAAAAAAGTTGCAACCGATTGCTGCGTGTGATTATATTGGCATATTTAAAAGGGAATTGATAAGAAGTTAATCATCAAAAGATGTAACGAGTAAATACAGACTTATGGATGGCAACAAAACTTCAGTTTTATGCTGCCAGCAACGAAATCAGGCAATCCTGCTGAAGTTAAAATATAAAAAACAAACAAAAAAGTGCTCTTAATTTAAAAAATACTTATGTTAATAAAAGTATATATATGTACTTAATAAAATAAATAAAAACACTTTGACCTTCTACTTTATATTTACAGTTTGTTTTTTTGTGTCCCCGTACTAAAATATAAAAAAAACAAACAAAAAAGTGCTGTTAATTTTAAAAATACTGCTGTAAAAAAATAGTATATTTAATAAAATAAATAAAAACATTTGACCTTCTACTTTATAATTACAATTGGGTTGGTTGTGTTACCATACTTTAGTCTATTTTGAGAAAGGTTTATTCTTATGCCGTGTTTCCTAATAATAGATCCGTGAATGTTTAAGCGCTGGTTAAGTTGAACTAAACTTAAATTTATATGTAGTTTAAACTCAAGAGCTGTAAATCAGTGCGCCACATATTAGGGGACTTATAAAATATTATTGTTGCAACACTACGATAAATTTTGTCAAATTCATATGTAGCCCAATTATGAATAAAAACTCCCCGGGAGTTTTCTCCCTTCTCCCAATTTTTGCTATGTAAATTCAATTGTAAAAATGGGAAAAGGGAAAAAACTCTCGGGGAATTTGTATTCATAATTTGGCTGATGGTCTGTATATGTAGTTTAAGGCCTTATGACACTACATTTTTAATGTATTGTTCAAGTTTTAGTGAACAGTACAAATATAATGTAATATAAAAATTTACCAAGGGGAGAGAGTTCAGCTGTATTGAGATAAATAACAAATTAAACGCCTTAGTTACAAAATTTCAAAATTAGTTTTTGTTTTAAATGTTAGTTAAACGAGTCACTTTTGTACTCGTGTTCTAAATACAGTTGTTCAAACGAAAGGTATTTGTTTAACCTTAACGTATGTAGCATTCACATACTTTTAGATAATATTATGTAATAACATAACTTCTTACCAAAATTTAAAAAAAAAACACTCTAGATAAATCAAGTTTTTTCTGATTACGTTAAGTACGAATCGTACTGCCGGAATTTCTTGAAATAAGTATTAAATTATTAAATCAAGTAAAAAAGGATTAAAATTTTAGTTGTGTTAAACCGTCTGGCTTATGCATGTTTTGATTTTCTATATATGTACATTGAAAAAAGGTCTGGCCAGACTCATGTGTACTACGAAGGGTTAAAAAGTAAATTTGAACTTTCTAATTCGGGATAAAATTAACTTTATTATACTTGAATCAGGCGCATTTTGGGATTGATTCAATCTTAGTTTTACTTAACCCTGCCTTTACACATGCAAGTAATTAGTTGCAAGTAGGCTATATGTATGTATTTACATTAGGGTTTTTTCCCGAGATTTCCCGTCCCGGGAATTTCAATTATTTTCTTTCCTGTTTTCCCGGGATTTTTGTTGCGGGATCCCGGGAAATAAAAGATCCTCGTAGTTTCAGAAGAAATCTATTTATACTTTGAAATTTAGTTTTATATTCTCTAAAAATTAGCATCTGTTGATGGGTTTTCGATTAGATCAATAACAAGAAGTCAGTACGTTCGCAAATCAATGTCTTCTGACGCAATAAATCTACAAAAAGCAGAATGTGCCGCGCAACAGTTGATAATTAATAAATTTAGTGAAGTGGAGAGTTTATAAAGAACATAAATTCAAAATAAGATGCAGGCAGTAAATTTTAATTGTCCATTGACAAGTCTTACAAATAGGAGATATCCAAAAATATCGGTCCTTTATTGCAGCAAAGTCTTATCTACAAAATGGCAAAATGCGATTAAAGTTAAAATGTACCGATTTAAAGATACATATATTTTGCTATAACTTCGGTTCAGTTTGAGATAAAAACCGATGTTTTGTTACGAGAAAGTAGAAGGAACACTTTGCTTAATTAACTTAAAATTAAAAAAAACACTTGAGATATGACGATATGTTTATAAGGTGATAAACATAAATTTGTTTCATTTTGTGACAGCTTATATAACCTGGAAGTACTGGGAAACCGAAATAAAAAAAACTATGGAAACTCGTGTAAGATACTGCAACATACAATTTTAAAAACACATTGTCCTAAAGATTACAGGTAGATCTTGCAAGAAGAAGTCCGTTTGATGCTATTTTTTGCATCAACCTTGACATACATTTGACTGATATAGGCGATGTTTATAAAAAACAAAAATTACTTAGGATTGTGAATTAGAAATATGCAACAACTTTAAACATTTGCACTTTAAACTATTTGTCCAATCTCGGTAAAAAAACGAACGAAATTTTTCGGAAACATTGTAATAAGTAAATAAAATAAGAAAAATATTCTCTGCCGACTTTCTAAACGCATTAAGTGTGTCTTAATGTTATTTCCAAATCTGTTAAAAAATGTTAATATATTTATTTAAAATATTTTATCTATTTTATGAATTTACTTTTTGATCTCATAACTTGAGTACCACAATTTTTGTTTGTTTTTATTATTGTTTTTTGAATTAAATTGTTATGTTTATGTAATCTTTTTATCTTGTTTCTAGAGCATAATGATACAAAATTTACATATAAAATCGTAAGGTGATAACAATTCAAGTTCCTCTTTCAACCTTTAATTAATTTTTGTAGTACTTAGGCATTTATTTTACTTACTTTGTAAACAAGTTCCCTAACGCTTTTTTAAAAAAAAGTTTTTTTCATTAATTTAAAACAAATTTACTTCGTATTATTTACATGGAGCGGGATCCGGGGAAATTTAAAAAAAATTCCCGTTTTCCCGGGAATCGAAAAACTCCGGGAAAAAAATCTAATGTATTTATAAGTGGCATATTTTTATGAACCTTTAAAAGAGTTCAGAAGATTTGTTCAATTTCACTCGAATTCGATTTTCAGAACATGACTGAATAACTAAAAAAAACTAGATTCTTCGTGGGTATTATGTTCATTATTATTATTTCTTCATCAAAAGCCTTAAGAAGCCAATTGCCTTTTCATTACTACTACTACTTTCATTTCTTCATTCATTCATTTCTTTCATTCTTTTATACTCTTCACTGAAGGTAAGATTATCATTTCATTTGTAATTTATACAATATTGATCAAAGGCCCTATAAAGTATCAGAGCTGTTCTGGAAATCGAAAACGTAAGAATTTGGAAGTTGTTTTTAATACACTTTAAATCTAATTTTTGTTATAAAATTCTGTTTTATAGAGAAACATTGGTATAATATTTGTCATAAGATTCTTTTGTTACAGAAATCTTATTCTTTAAAATTCTTGTGTTTCACGTTTTCGATTTCCAGATCACGTCTGTATATGTGTCCTAATGAGTAGCGAAGTTGATTTAACGATTTCCGTCTGTCTGTTGAAATGACTAAGTTGGTATTGGTCACATATGCTCCGTTAAATTTGGCCAAAAAAAATTCAGGTTGATGGGTCCACAAACAGGTGAGATGTGAGCAAAAAACCACTACTGTCTCTTATTTTACCAATAAATCCCTTGGATTTTTTTCTTTTCTGTATATCTGGATAATGAAAATAGGAAAAGATTCCAAATTATCAGTACACAACATCCGACGAAATGTGCGCGGGTTTGAAGTGGACGTGGTATAAAATTGATTTATTTCTTTCTGTTCTTATCGCACCATGGTGAAGGGTGTATAAGATTCAGCATAGCCGAATATAGCACACTCTTACTTGTTTACTTTAGTTTTCTTGTGTTAAGAACACTTAATAATAAAGAAAACAAAACATTGTTTAATTGCAGCCTATTTAGTTTCTTTGCTATCATTTTAGGACACTCATAATTCCTACAAACACTAAAGCTATTTCCAAATAATCCTGAAGGATTAAAGCCACACACAAACATACATAATGTTTATTATGCATTCATAGAAAAATGGTCACATTATAAATACGAAAATATGAGTATAACATACATCCATTTAATGCAGAGTTTCCCATTAAGGTTCTTGAAGTTTAGAATTTTTTTTTACATTGAAAACATTTTTTTTTAAATTTTTGGCGCATTTCATACAACATTTTTGGTAAAAAGAAGGGTTCCTTTTCAGGTAATGAATCCTGACTGAAAGTTTCGGGAATTACTTCCCAGTTTTCGACTAAATTTAAGGAGCATTTTATAAACTGAATTAGATTTTATTTACGGCAGTCGAAATAGCTGATCGAACGAATTTTCAGTTGGTATTATTTATTTATTAAATTATTAATTATAATAAAATAATAAAAATTGTTTTTACAAAATATGTATTTAACTAACAAAATGAATTACCACCAGCGTATTGCAATCAGTTATATTTTACTAAGGCAGATGAGTGCAATATTAAAACCGGTTCATTGTTCGAAATTCGTCAGAGTTATAATTGTAACCAAAAATGTATTATAGATTTCAAGAATGAGCATATTAACCAAAATGCAGTCTCTTGTCGTAGAAGAAAACAAGTCAATTTTTTGCCAATAAAAAAATCCGTGCAGGTCTCCAATATTTAGGATTTTTGACATTAAAGTTTCTAAGAAAATTACTACAATTTTTAATTCTATTACGTTCTTTTTAATATTTTACTTTTTCAAAATATTTTATATATTGTTTTCTTAAAAAAACTAATTATTTTAAATAACAACTTCCGTATTTATAGACGATTATTAAATTTAACGATTGTATATTAAGGCAAATTTTCATACAAAATTTGTTTTGTAAACTTTTTTTAAATTTAAATTTTGTATTCCCAAAAATTTAAATTACTTTTTGATAATAAACAGGCAGGTGCACGGCCTAAAAAACACTTAATTGACAACATCTTTTGTAAGTTGTTGTTGTTTTTATTTTGTTTTCTTAACCCTAGGTCTACACTAAAGATAATTATCTCAGCAAGTTGGCAATAACGTCGGCAGAATAACAGAGCAATATTTCTTATTGCTCAGCTTATGTTAAAGGCATGGGAAAACGTATTTGTGTTAACTCATAGTTTGAAAAAAATCAAGAATGAAGGTGCAGTGTAAAAAATGGCGGTATCTTACAAGAATTATTATTATTTATATAAATTCTTTCTTATTCGACTTCATTATTTAAATTAATATTAATTTGTTTAAGCTTGATATCATTTTTAATACAAAAATATTCATTTTATTAATTTTTTTTATTTTTGTTAATGTAAAATTATTATTTTTTTATAAACAAGAACTCGAACTTAAACCAATTAATATTAATTTTAACAATAAAGATCGAATAAGGAAAAAATTATAATTTTTGCAATTTTATTTTAGTGTTTATTTAATTTTTAATTTAATTATTTTACTACAATTATAATTTGCTGCAATTTCAAAAACTTAATTTCTTTCTCACTCAATTTGCTTCTATTTTTTTTTTCTTTTTTGCTTCTTTCTTTCAACTGACAACCAAATTAACGTTTTTTATAAGCAATAATTGTCAACGAAAATGGACTAACAATTATTGCAACATAAATTGTTAGCAATAAATATGTACAAAAAATTGCTGTCTACATTAAAGATAACATAATTTTGACAATTACTGCAATTTATGTCGCAATAATTATCTCTGGTATATACGGGCAGTAACCTACTTACAACTACAATTAATGTTGAGAGAATTTCAACTAATTGTAGTGGGGATTGTAAGATGGGATAAACCCACTGTTTATTGTTGATGTAGACTTTGTGACAGTACCTCTTAGCAGTACGCCCAACTAGCATTTTTTGTAATTTTTAATCATATTCGAGTCTTTTTTGACTCCTCAGCTCGATTAAAATACCAGAATATGCGCTCATTTTCTGATCATAAATGACACTTTTGTCGGGAGAAATGATACCATACCCACGACTCTTCTTGAAGAGTCATAAATGATTCGTTTTTTTATTAAAATTTAAAAAAATGGTAGCTGGGCTAAGTACCTAACTAAAATACATGTGTTAGTAAAAATGTACATGTATTGATACATTTTTAGTTTTCACCAGCCCAAGGCGAATTTATTACAGGTGGTCTTAAAAGCCCTGCTGATAACTTTTTTTTTTAGCTAAAATCACTGTTGGATGTCAAAATTTTGTTTATTATCTTTGTTTCTGTTTTGTTTTATTTCTGTTTTTGGCATTGTACAATGATTTTACAAAAACAAATTGCTTGTGGTTTTTGTACGAGTTGTACTTGTTGTAGTACCGAGATTACCTGGGATGAATTCGCCTTGCACCAGCCATACAGAGTTTTATCAAAAATTTTGATATTTTATTTTGTTTGAATTCTTGGTAATTTTGAATATTAAAAAAACATTGTTCGTTCAGTATAAAATCTACTATTAGAGTACGAGGTATAAAATAAATTGAATAAACTCCTTTAAAAAAAGGTTAAAAAGAATATTATGAAATCGCACTTTTTTACTTTTTACATTAAGCTTTGAAAAACTAAAGAAATTACCATGAATAAAGGTAAGAATAAACTGTCCGAAATGCTTCATTTTGTACTAAATTAAAAGTAAACATGTAATCAGTGTTGCCACCTCTTGTGTAATTACACATAGCATGTGTAGCCCATGTGTAATTCATGTGTAATTTAAAATTTATCGTTTTGCACTGATTTTTGTTACTATTTTGTCACAAGATGTAAAAAGGTTTAATATTATTGGCAAAACTTAAAAATTTAATTAAAAGAATGGAAGCGTAAAGAGAGCTGAACTAAAAATGGTTGCATCATTAACTGCAGAAATCTATTTATACTTTGAAATTTAGTTTTAAATTCTCTAAAAATTAGCATCTGTTGATGGGTTGGCGATTAGATCAATAACAAGAAGTGAGTACGTTCGTAAATCAATGTCTTCTGACGCAATAAATCTACCAAAAACAGAATGTGCCGTGCAACAGTTATTAACTAACAAATTTAAGTGAAGTGAAGTGAAGAGTTAATAAAGAACATAAATTCAAAATAAGATGCAGGCAGTAAATTTTAATTGTCCATGGACAAGTCTTAAAAATAGGAGATATCCAAAAATATCGCTCCTTTATTGCAGCAAAGTCTTATCTACAAAATGGCAAAATGCGATTAAAGTTAAAATGTACCGATTTAAAGAAACATATATTTTGCTATAACTTCGGTTCAGTTTGAGATAAAAATCGATGTTTTGTTACGAGAAAGTAAAAGGAACACTTTGCTTAATTAACTTAAAATTAAAAAAAAATTTTGAGATATGACGATATGTTTATAAGGTGATAAACATAAATTTCATTCATTTTTTGACGGCTTATATAACCGGGAAGTGCTGGGAAAGAGAAATAAAAAAAAACTATGGAAACTCGTGTAAGATACTACAACATACAATTTTAAAAACCCATTGTCCTAAAGATTACAGGTGGATCTTGTAAGAAGAAGTCCGTTTTATGCTATTTGTTGCATCAACCTTAACATACATTTGACTGATATAGACGTTGTTATAAAAAAGAAAAATTACTTCGGATTGTGAATTAGAAATATGCAACAACTTTAAACATTTGCACTTTAAACTATTTGTCCAATCTCGATAAAAAAGTGAACGAAATGTTTCGGAAACATGGTAATAAGTAAATAAAATAAGAAATATACTCTTTGCCGACTTTCTAAAGGCATTGAGTGTGTCTTAATGTTATTTCCTAAGATGTTAAAAAATGTTAATATACATATTTATTTAAAATATTTTATCTATTTTATGAATTTACTTTTTGATCTCATAACTTGAGTACCATAATTTTTGTTTGTTTTTATTATTGTTTTATGAATGAAATTGTTATGTTTATGTTATCTTTTTATCTTGTATCTAGAGCATAATGATACGAAAAATTTACATATAAAAGCGTAAGGTAATTATAATTCAAGTTCCCCTTTCAACCTTTAATTAACTTTTGGGAGTACTAAGGCATTTCTTTTACTTACTTTGCAAACAAGTTCCCTTAAGCTTTTTTAAAAAAAAAGTTTTTTTTCATTAATTTAATTTAATAATGTTCCTCGTGAACATTATATTTAAGTATATACTTGTTATATTAAGGTATAAGTACTGTACATACTTAAATAAATAAAGGACATATATATATATAAAACAAATTTACTTTGTATTATTTATATGGAGCGGGATCCCGGGATCCCGGGAAATTACAAAATGTTTCCCGTTTTCCCGGGAATCGAAAAACTCCGGGGAAAAAAAAACTCTAACTGCTAACCATTTGGCATTAAAATAGCTTTTGTCACAATTTATTACCTAAAAGGACGAAACATCCCGGGTACATTATTCCGTTTTTATTTCAAAAGAGTGGATCATTGAGTGGATCAAGTTGCTCCCTTACAAAAAGGAAAAATTGCAAACACATAACAACAACCACAAAGCAAATTATTTACGCACAACTAATTGTCTGTGTGGTTGTTGTTATATTTTTGCACTTTTGCTTTTTCGCAAGGGTGCAACTTGTGACGTGAATACCCTTATTAATTTTTTAATAAATACGTTGCGATAAAGTAACGACAAAATTGAATAAACATATTTTTCGAAATATGTATGAAAAAAATTTCCGACTCATTACAAAGTCAAACTGCCTGTTTTTAGAACACGAGCGCAAAAGTGACTCGTTTAACTTACATTTAAAACAACAGCGAAAAGTTTTTTTTTTTTTGCATATACATATTATGTACATGTAGCCTATGTGCAGATTTTGCTGTTTTTGTTGCAGTTTTTTGATGTGCAAAACAGTTTAGCAGATTTTTTCATGTTTTCTTCGAATTAAGTATACAAAGGAGCATATTAACAAACATTAATTCAAATGCAACAATGTTATAACTCCCTTTTAAAAGCAACAAGTACATCATATCAAGTACAAAATTTGGAACAATTTCAGAATTAAAAAAAAAATTATGAAGTTTTCTCAAAACCCGTGTCAACAACCAACGTTGAGAGGATATATTCTAAATTTAACATAAATAAAAATTGTATATAAATAAAAATGCTTTTTTTCAAGCTCGAGGCCAGTATTGAACATCTGGGCTTGTCTATAAATATAAGAACAATGTAGAAATCACACAAAAAAATAACAATCATAACACTATGCGACAGTCAAAATCGGGATGGGATGAAACCAACGGGAAATGTTATATCGGTAAAAAAAGAAGTAATACGTGTCCCGGCGTTTCGCTGGGTAAAGCGAAAACTTTACAAATGGCAACGCTGTTATTGTGCATTAAAAAATCCTTTACATAGCAAACAATTATCACAAGTTATTAAGTAATATATAGAATTCCCAAGAGCTTTTAATTATTTAAAGTTAAACAAAACGGCAATAATTATTTGTTGTCATCTTGATAACTAAAAAACAGTGTGTGTGTGTTATATTTAACGCCCCATTTAGTATATTTAGCCGTGTCCGACCGAACGCACAATTTCCGACCGAACCTGAATCAAACTTTTTTATTTTAATACAAAAAGTTTAACTTTTGTGATTTATTTATTAAAGTATTTGTACCTTTAAATCAAAGTTGGCAACCAATAACGTTATTAATATCGATACCGTTAAAAATAGAAAATCGGTATTGATACCGATAACGTATTAATTATCACCACGTTAAAAATGTGTCATCTACGACGTTTAAAATCACACGTGTGATTTTATGTTGTTTTGAAAGTCAAACCGTTTTTGTATTTCTCGGTGTGCTTTTGGAATTGAAGATCACACCAAAACACACAAAAACGGAACTCCAATATATCACACGTGTGATTTTAAAAGGCACATTTGATTTGAAATCAAGTGATTTGAGCTAAAATGATTTTCAGAACAGGCCTGTATTGCAAGAACGCTTTATAAATTGAAATTTCATTAATTAAAAACACATTCGAAAAATAAAAATTGACATAACATAAAATCGTTAACAACAGCAAATTACATACTGATTTACATTTCTATTCACTTTTAATGTATGTCAGATGGTTTGTCAGTTCAAAATAGAACACGCTCTAATTGAAAAAATTTACACTTCTAATTCGAGCTGACATTTACGGATCCAATTTGTTTTGCTTTTACACGGCATATTTACATTTTGCAGTGGGAAATTTGACAAGTACACAGCTAAATATATGTCGTGTAAAAGTAGCTTTAGTTGTTATGCAAAAAATAAATGAAATTGATTTGAAAATAAAAAAAAGCAATTGTCGCTTAGAAATTAATTGCATGGGCCAAAAGTCCAATTTCTGTTGTCATTGATTTCCATTCAATAGTAAAAAATAGCCATTTATTAATAGCCAAAAAATTAAGACAAAATATAATATTGGTAAACTTTTTTAGAAAAAAATTTTGTAAATTTCATCATAAGGAAATTATCATTCCACGCAAACTATTATCGATAATGGGCTGCATATTTTTTTTTTTGTGATCAAAGTAAGCATCTGTGTGTTTTTTTCAACAAAGTGGATTTACCGTTACTTTATAATACAAACATATGTGATTTTATACGGAGTTAAGATAAATTATTGAGTGCAGTAAAATAAAAGAGATTTGTAATAAAAGTTTTGATACAAATAATTACTGGAACTAAGTTCGAAAGTGAGTATTTTTTTGATATTTATTAAAACTTGTGTTCGCCTACTGGTCAATTTTGTAAGTTCAATATTAAAAATATCAGAATATATCAATTGAAAAACAAAAAAGTCTCCTTTATAGATTGTAATCCACTCAGGACATTGCATGTTTAATTTTATGTTTCTGTGTTTAAAATCAACGAAAATTGACCGAAGTACCAGATGCAGAACGAAAAAGTACCAAAAAGCTCCCTCTTATACATTCTTATTCAATCATGATCATGCATGTTTATTTTTATCTTTGTAGGTCGAATATTAACAAAAATTCAAAAAGTACCAGATGAAAAACAAAAAGTACCAACATATTTTGTCTTATAGGTTCTCATTTACTCAGTAACCTGGATATTATATGTTTATTATGTTTCTAAATTCAATATTAAAGAAAATTTAAATATTATTACATGATGCACGGAAAAGTAATAGAAAGAAATGTAATTTTCCGTATTTCACCTTTTTGATACTTTTTTCCCCCACAGAGGTTCGGTTGACAACTGAAGGAAGAAAGCGTCCTAAACTGTTTTGCTTGTGCCGATTTTTACATAAGATTTATATAGTCGAAATATTCATAAACCAGTTTCTGACCACCCTATTTTTTTTTATTATTTGATAATTGAAAAATCAAATGTTTTGTATTTGTATTAGTAGCAAATTTGAATACTTTTAACTCTGAAATAATTGAACAGATTATAAAATATATATTCTGCACTTCTGTGAGTAAATACTGTTTAAATGGTGTATATTTTGTTCAAATCGGTTGACTTACAGACGAGGAAAGTTTTTTGGCTTTGCCGATTTATATATAGATATCGGCATTGATTCGTTAGGGCAATCAAATATCTTCCATAAATAACAAACTTGAACTGCAAATACTTGCAAATCTCTATAAAAAACGTATTTTTCCAGGTATCTCAAGTGTGCCAAATTCATATTTACATATTTTATTTATGGCGAGTAAAACGTAACGAAACTGACAAGAGGGAAATTGTTTATAACCATTTTGTATCATATATTGCTAAAGGCATATGTATATGTATGTATTCCAAACATTTTAAACAATATTTTAAAGAGCAGTCGCGAGTGTATTGTTTAAATATGATCAATAGATGGCGTAAGAATCGCCGAAAACTGCGAACAGAAAGACGATCAATATTCTGAGAGCGAGGATGAAGAAATTGCGAGTCAAGTTTTCTTGAATGCATGGTTTTTGATTGTTTAAACATAGAAAACCAAAGCTTGCAATAAAATTTTGTTTAAAACAAAAATTTCTTTTATGTGGGAGCGTGTGTGACCAATAATTTTGTTTGCACGAATGTGCGTGCGTGTGTAATAAAACAAACAAAAATTCCGTTAGAGCGCGTGACCCAATTTTTCCCCGTGACAGTGCGTAACAAAAATTTTATGGGTCGTAAGAGGGAGGGAGAATTCCAAATATCGAATGAAAAAATCGTTTAATTTGGCCCAGCATTTTGGCTAAAAATTAGTTTAGGCCAGAAAAAAGGAAAAATTTTCTATAGTGTATTGGTAGGTTAATAGTCTTTAAGAAGTGGTATACTGTATCACTGTACCAATTATACCTGGTGTGGTAATAAATGTTTGCTAAGGTAACATATTATAGTCATTTTGAATATCAGTGAAATAGAAATTTCGTGGGTCAAACCAAGGAATTCAACTACAGATGGTGTCGGAACTACAACAACAACAGAAACAACATTGGGTATTTGCATTGCATTGTTAGGGTTTTCGGCTCGAAATGTCAACCATTCTTAGCAAACCACTAACAAATCAAAACAAATTGGTTCGAACTGTCAAAATTAGATGGCGTTTCGACACCACCTGTAAATGATTCCGCCTTGGGGCATACAAACTAAGCTACCAGCTGAAAGTTACCTCTTTAATTCCATTAAACCAACTGTTTCATTATCAAAAAGTAGCACGGTATTTAAACAGCGGGTAGATAAGAATATTACGTGTCGAAAAAATACAGGGGTCTAATCACCGCATACGAACGATATCGAGCAAAATTGATCGAAATTATTTATTTTGGTATCATGAATCTCGATATAGAATGAAATTTATTGAATTTGAAATAACAGCATTCGAGATCGAGTTACTCAACATTACATTTCTCGAATTTTCATTCGATACGTCAGTGTCTATCGTATGCAAAAACATTCGATAGTTTATTCGATACGATAGTATCGAATGCGGTGATTAGACCCCAGAGTTATTACCCTCTATATAATGAAGTGCGTTATAATATATTCTTTTAGGATAGACATTTTTAAATAAAACCTCTCGATTTACTATTTGTTTTTTGAATTTAAAAAAAAAAACGTTTATTTCTGCCTCCAGTCTAAGTTTGTAATTGTGTGGTACTCTTTAATTTAACACTGATGTGTGACAAACATGTCATTAAAGAAGCATTGCAAAACAAATTATTCACAAAACCTCAAGCGAAGAGTAAACAACATCGGATACAAAAAATTATATACATACATACATACATAGGTATATTATATTAAAAAACAAATATTAAACCTTAATATATTTTCGTTAGCAAATAGTAACAAACACTAAAATAAACAGCTCAATTAAAAAACGTTTTACCGATAATCTTAATTGAATACAAAAAGGGCCAGCGTTGCCGGTTTCTGCGTAATTTTCAAAAATAGGACTTATAAATTTTTTCTTGGACTATTTTTGGATTATAAAATTGTTGGGTAATTTTGCCTTAACTATGTTTTTAATAGAAGTTAATTTTTTAAGTAACCCTTTTCATTTACAAAAAAATTAATTTTGAGGCGCAGAATAAGCTTTATACACAGTTAAAATTCTTATAATTTTTAAATAAATTTTTTTTTGTTCATTGTTTTTACAATTAGATAATGAGCGATTAATCGCATTCGTCCGCAACGAACCAAGAGCAGTTTAACAGCGACAATTACACCTAATTAAATGTACTGTATGGTGCAGAGTATTGTCCCAAAAGTCAAATTACCAATATTTTAAAAATGACATTGGTGTTTTAATCTCTGTCAATGGTGGTGCGTATCGAATGATGTTAGTCAATTTTGTTAGACCTTGTGGTTTCACAACACATAATGCAGGTGTCTCAATGGTTTCAGTACCATATTTGGCAAACGCATTATTTCGCGAATAAGCAATTTCATCTTCCTGATATTTTACATTTGAATGCAGAAGTCGATAAATGACAAACAAATTGTCCGGACTTTTTTTTTATCGCCAAGGGAGATGGAAAAACATGTACATATATAGTCAATTAAATTCAATTTGTTCAGTTAAAAATCAGTTAAATGTGTTTAACGTTTAACGTTATGTAAACTAATATGTTTATTAAAATACAATTTCAAGCTGTACCTAAAAGGCAAATTATAAAATAAAGAAATTCTTCAACAGTGTATAGAAACTATTTAGGGTTTCTGTTAAAAACTGTCTTTCTAAAAACAAAGCTTTCTATCTTGAAAATATTTAAGGTTAAACAAAAGGTTTATTAAACAAATTTTCATCGAGTGTTAAGAAACTAGACTACGTGGAGCAATAGCAACTTATACTTAATAATCTAGTTAAAAAATTTAAAGAACTTGGTTAAATATTTGTACAACTACAGCTCTACCTTTAAATTTTTTTTAGCAAAAGTTGAAGTCGTAGCAGAAAACAACATTTAAAAGTAACAGAGTTTTTAAATTTGCTTTGCTACTAATTACAATTAAGAACTCAATAACAGAAAGAGACAGAAAAAGAAGCAACAATAAAGCAGCAAGTAAGGTAGCATTAGAAGTTAAAATAAATATTAAAAAAATTATTTATAACGCAATCATATTAGAATATTTCTCGAATATCTGGTAAAGTCAACACATTTTTACAATTTGACAAATTTAACAGCAACAACAGTAAACATTTTTTAAGCTTCGTACAGACGATGGTCAGATCTGACAATCTTGTAAGCAGGCGTTGCCAACAGCAATATTTTTCTGACAATGCTGCAATTGTCAGATGCATTAATTTTGCACTTCTGCAAATACAAATGAGCTTACAATGTTCACACAGCTGTAAGATATTTTAGCCAATTTTAATGCATTTTAAGCAACGCTGCTTACCAATATTGTAAGATCTGACCATCGTCTGTACGAAGCTTTAGCTTTTAAGATTTTTTTTGTTTTTTTTAACTTTTTTATTGTTACTTTAAAGTAATCTTCTATTTTAATTACAATCTAACAACTACTTTTTTCTACTAAACCCATTGCCCCGGGACGCGTTTAAAAAATTCCTGCTTTAAAATTTACACACAGTCATTAAAACAGACGTTAAAAAAAATACATTGGCTGGTAATGGAAAAGTAGCAAATAAGTTGATCTTTAAATTCCTGCTTTGGGAGTTAATCCGATCTATTACAGACAAATATACCCTTATCTGATAAATGAGACGTGATGGGAGAAAACTGATCTCATTTACGGCTTTAGCATACCAGAAAACATAAGAAGAGTTTTGTAATCATTCCACCTGTATGACAGCTGACGCTTTCGTAAGTTATATCGTATTAAGAATCACGCAATTCAACTCAAATGAAACCTTAACCAGATAAATAAGTTGACAATTAAAACGTTGTTTTAGTAGAAAATTTAAAATAGGAAGTTTAAAATGTAAATACTGAATATTGGTGTATTGAAATAAAACTTGAACTTGTTTTAACTATTTTCTATGTATATGAGACGTATTTAACAATAAAAATATTTGCTTTTTTATTAAAACTTTATTACAAGCTCTTGGAAATTTCTAATACTTTCACAACATGTGATAATTGTTAGTTATTTACAAGATATTTTTTTATTAATGTAGTACTACACGAATATAAACGTAGAAAACCACGTAGAACTATTTGTAAAAGGGGGTGTAGATTGTTGACATTAAAGCGATAACCTTTTAAAACATACATTTAAAAAAAAACTGTCAAATTTAAACACACATAAAGCTAAATTGTGATAAGACCTAAAAGCAACATACATATTGCACTTGATCAACAAGAGGGTATTAACTAGAAATTTAAAAATTTTCGGTAGACCTTTTTAAATTAAATATTAAGGGCCTATGAAAAAATTAAATAAAAACGTATTACGACCAAAAAGTAGACAAAGTAGCACGTTATTTTTACAGCGGGAGATATGTATGAATATTATATGCCCATTTTTTTTCAAAAAGTTAAAAACTAAAATTTTGGATTAATACACTCTTGTTGATCAAGTGCGATATTAAACATAAAAAAATATCGTCAACTTAATATGCAAACCTGATAACTCCGTTTCAACACATTTTACAGAAGAGACAAAACACTTTTTATTATTCTCAATTTACTTAAAAAGTGGATTTAGCGGGTTGGCATATTAAGCTTTGTAAATACACAACTTTTTTTTCTGAGGAACTCAATATGTACATAATTTTTATTTCTGAGGAATAGATAAAACTCAAGAAATAACTTTAATTTTTTTTCTAAACAAAAAATAAAACTCGAAAATAATTTGTATTTCCTAAGCAATAAATAAAACACAAATAAGCCCATTTAACAAGGCAAAACATAATTCTGTTATGAGATTAATATCAGAGATCTTTATGCCGCATTTTATCTATCGGGCATTTTCTGACAATCGAATAATACCTAACATTTGCGATTCTGACATAAAATCGCATTATAGGTGTTTTGTAAATCGCAATCGCAAGAAGTTTGGCAACTAGAATATTTTTAAGAAACTATTGCAGATCGCAACCAAAACAAACGAGTTTTAGAGCACACCAGAAAATAAATCTGGCGTTTTGCAATTTACATACGTACATACATAAGATTTTTTCGTCTTAAATTGATTTTAGGGAGAGGGGTTTATGGGGAATATGGTAAGTTCTGAACCTATAAGAACACATGATATAGTTGCTGCTACGATTCCAAACAAATTCTTCAGTCTAAACGTGATTTTGGCGTGGGGGTTTATATCGGACCTATGGACAATTCTTGACCTACTAGCACAAAGATTTTATTTGATCTTATAGCTGTTATAAAAGTAGTCGTCGTTATTAACATCAATACCAACAATTATACGGAAGCTTTTGCATTAAAGCTGTTTTTGGGAGTGGTAGTTCTAGTTCCAAAAACAAGTAAGAGTGCTATATTCGGCTATGCCGAATCTTATATACCCTTCACCATGAAAAGAACAGAAGTTTATATACATATATGTATATATTTAAATATATGTATATATACATGTAGGTATATTTATAAAATATATATCGTTTAGTTTTATTAAAAGTTTAAAAGTTTAATTAATATATAACACGTTTAGTTTTGATAGAATTTCAGTATTTGGTCATACCGACATCTTAAAGTATAAAATTACCATTTACTTTGGTGATAAAACTTGTGGTCGGGAAGTTCTATGGTTCCCGAAAATAGGTATTAAAAAAAACTATATTTTTGACATTACTTTTTTTTTGTTACCGATATTCCGAGTTTTTCTAAAGATTTCCGATATTGTGTTCTTCTAAAGATTTCCGATATTTTAATATCTAAAACGAATGAATAGGTCATAATACAGCTCTAAAATTTAAGTTAATGTTTTTCAATCCTTTTTTGGAGTATTTTGCACATAACTTAACCATTTTTAACCGATTTGGCAGATTTATATACCAACGTGCTTAAAAATAATATTTCCATTAAATTGGCTTATAGGCATATATGTATGTATACCTACATATATGTACATATATTAAAGCAAACTTAATTATAAAAAAAAAAAACAAACTTAATTATAATAAAAAGAGTAATTTTTGGGATTTCAGTATTTTGATTATAACTCAGTCATTTTTAAACCGATTTGACAGATTTATATAATTTTGGTCATAACTTTTTTGTATCTGAACCGATTTTTCCGAAATTTTCAGAAAATATTTTCTACTGAAGATTTCCGATCTTTTGATATATAAGGCGTAGCCATAGGTCATATTAAAGTCAAAAAATTCAGGTTTTTATACAATTTTTTGTATGGGAGGTACCACGCCCACTTCTTCAATCCCGCCCACATTTTGTGGGATGGTGTGCATTTATAACCTTAATGTTTGTACCTAATTTGGAAACTTTGGCTTTTGCCGTTCCCCAGATATACAGCAAAAAGTAATAAAATTACAAAAACCACAAGGGATTTTTGGAAAATATTAGAGGTAGTCGTTGTTTTTTGCTCATATCTCAGCCATTTGTGGATCGATCTTGCTGAATTTCAATAGCAACCGATGGTAGACTATATGTGACATAAATGTAAAACAACCTAGCCGCTATCATGTCTGGAGTCTCCGGAAAACACATATCAAACGTAAGACGGGCAGACGGACGGACGGACGGATATCGTTAAATAAACTTCTCTCCTCATAAGGACCCAGAATATATATACTTTATAGGGTCTAAGATCAATATTGTAGAAATTACAAACGGAATGACAAACTTATGTATACCCTTTTCCACCTGAGGTGAAGGGTATAAAAATATGGCCGTTACATACGGCAACCGTAATCTAAATACTAACATAATAAAATGTTTTATGGGCACAAAGAAATTATGTACCGATTCCTATTATTTTCAATAGGCTTTGTCGTTTTCCAACTGACGCATATGTGCGTACCAAATTTAATTAAATTTTCTCCAAAATTGCAACCTGTACTTTGCGCACGATGTTTAGATGGACAGCTAGTCAGCCATCCGAACTACTCATATAACCCATTTTGTATTCGATTAAATAAAAAGTGTAGTATTTTTTTTAGAAAAATTAAAAATAGTTAAAAAAATTATAAATATAAATTAGTTATGGAAACAATATTAAAAATATTTTAAAATTGCAACCTGTACTTTGCGCACGATGTTTAGATGGACAGCTAGTCAGCCATCCAAACTACTCATATAACCCATTTTGTATTCGATTAAATAAAAAGTGTAGTATTTTTTTTAGAAAAATTAAAAATAGTTAAAAAAATTATAAATATAAATTAGTTATGGAAACAATATTAAAAATATTTTAAAATTTTGCCAAACAAGGATATCTAAAAGATATTTTAAAAACATAATTCAAAGTCGATTTTAAGGAAAGGACATTTACCAAACAAGTCGTATAAAGAATCAGCACAATTTAAATATCGTATTAATCAAAAACCTTTTCCTCGGAAAGGACATTTGTATTTAAACTATGTAGATGAAATAATCAGCCCATTAAGCTCATTTTTAAAAGCAAAAAAAGTTGACTTTTAACAAATAGTAAGGCCAGGGTTGTTTTCTCAGAACACTATCGTGCCATAATCCTCATTTCGGATGCAGTTTTGTGTAGGCCATCTGAGATATAACTGACCGATTAGTACTTTAAATACCGAATGCACAAAAAAATATTTAAGCTAAACTCTGTCCTCCAAGCTTAAGACAATTTAAAGAAATTACAAAGATTGTAATATAAAAGGTATAAAAAAAAACTTATTAATACAATTTCCACCTGAGCTGAGAGGTACAAGACAAACCAAAAGTACCTACTTACATATTAAATAAAAAAAATTTAAATAAATTTTATAACTGCTGTTCTTAATTAATAAAATTTTTTTAATTTATTCTTATTTTTAGGTACAGAAATAATGTGTAAAAAAATTAAATGAATTTTCAATTAGAAAATTGGTTTCATCTGCTAACATGAGACGTCCAAAGATATCACTAAAAAAATATTTTTATTTTACAATAATATGCGCTTTATTGATGATATTTTTATATAATTTTAAGTAAGTATTTTTTAATAAAAAGAAGAAGAAAATATATTCTAAATCTTTATGAATATTTTCCAAAAAACTCCAGAGAACGTGAAGTATGGAAACCAAAATCTTCATCAATACTCTCATCAGCATCATCGAATCTACAGCAGCAGCTACAACATTTAGGAAAAAATCTAGAGGATGATTACAATGATAAATACGAAGAGGATGAGGACACTGAAAAACCTTCAGATGTCTCCAAAACTCTAAAAGGCACTACCACAAAAACTCCTCAACAACAGGCTGTAGGCGAGCAACAGGAATTAAGCGAAAATGAACATGAATCGCATTTGCAACAGCCACAACAAAATATTTTAGCTTCCATTCCTTTTGATCCTTTCTCAAAAGCTTGGTTCTTTAAAAATGGTGAATACTATCCTAAGCCGGCCAAGGTGCATAAAAAGAGGCGGGGTAAGAAAGCCCATTTACAGGGTTCAAAACTGTTTCCCTATCAAGATCCTCACAATGATCGCATAGTGAACCAATTGATGTTTGTACCGCCAAACTATGAAGAAATCAAAACGAGTGGAAAATTGAAAACTATTTTATTATATAATGGTTTGGGCCCCTGGAATGTTAAAGCAGGTAAGTCTTTTTGCATATTAAACTCAGAGAAAATTTTTAACTTTTATCCAAAATTATAGGTCGTGATGTCTTCCTTCGTTCAAAATGTCCAGTGGACACATGTACAATAAGCGCTTCACGTGATCAGGCTAATACAGCCGATATGATTTTATATAAAGATCATTATATACCCACGGGTATACGTAGACCTGCCAATTCAAAACAAGTCACTATGCTTTACTATTTGGAATGTCCGTATCATACGCAAAGCGTTGAAGTACCGGATGCTATAAATTGGACAGCTACATATAGGTAATGTCGGTTTTCTAATAAAATAAATATAAAATTCCTATGAAATAAAATAGATTTCCTCCAGTTCGTCCATTAATTTTATGCGTTCAGATTTTCAGCGAAAATTTCAATTTTCTTCCAAAATATTAATTTTCTATGAAAATATCGATTATTCACGATTTTCTATGAAAAATCGATTTTTTTTATTAAAATATCGTTTTTTTTTTATGAAAAGTTTCGATAAAATCAATATTTTATGTACATATATCGATTTTTTATGAAAATATCAATTTTCTTTTTTTTATGAAAATATAGATTTTGTATAAAAATTTCAATTCTTTACGGAAACATCGAAAAATATCATTTGTCAGCGAAAACATAGATTTTCTGTAAAAAAAAATTTATTTTGCGAAATTATCAATTTCTAAGAAACAATTAATTTCTACAAAATTTTTGATTTTCTTAGAAAAATTCGATAATTTCGATCGAAATTTTATAGATTTTCGGCAAGGAAATCGTTTTTCTACAAAACTATTGAATTTTTATGGAAATATAGATTATTTACAAAACTAGCGATTTGAAACAAAATTATCAATTTTCTACGAAATCGAAAACGTAAAACGCAAGAATTTCAAAAGTCGTTTTTTTATAAGATTTCTGAAATAAAAGAATTTAATGGGAAATATTATGCAAAATATTTTTCTATTAAGCAGGGTTGCCTCTGGCATTCAATATCGATCGAAATTTCCATTAAACTTGTATTGTAATTTCGATCGATATCGAATGCCATAATTTGCCCCCAGAATTTTTAACAAAAATTAGATTAATCTCCCTATTACGGTTCACAACTCAACACAGTTGAGTTGTAATTTTTGTTTTATGGTTTAAAACTTTTTTACAACTCAACACAACCAGTTGTTTTATTTATTTTAACCGTGATAGGGGCGTAAAAGCGTATTAAAAACAACTTCCAAATTCTTGCGTTTTACGTTTTCGATTTCAAGCACAGCCCTGAATATTTATAAAGATTTTTTTTTAAATAATTTTGATTTTCTATGTAAATATCGATTTTTCTACGATAATATCGAAAATGAAAATGTAAATTTACTTCTAATGAAAATACACTCAAAAAATTATGCAGTTATATTCAAACGAAAATTCATTTGAAACAACTTAAAATTCATTTAAAAAACGGATCATTTACATTTCATTTAAAACAAATGATTTTTACATTCAATTTTAATTTTTTTTATTTATTAAACAGCATATTCCGTAAAATTGAATAGTTTTTACTTTTAAAAAATATATTTTAACCGAAAAAAATCAAACAACATAACAAAATAAATACGGAAAAAACATTCACCCTTATTCCATTTAACGTCGTCGTCGTCGTCATCGTCATCAATTGAATATCAAAATCAATTTTTATCGACATCGTCATCAATTCGATACAAAACTTGTATGCCATAACAGCAATGTAACGATGTCGATTGTTTATCGTTTTTTTAAGAACATCTCTAATAAGTTTTTATTAAAAATGTGCAATTTGATGTTCGTTTCTTATTAATGTTGTGCTCTCAAAGAGGGTAGCTTGATTTATTCTAAAAAAAATCACCCTTACTAATGCCATAAGGTATTGATTACACTAGTGGAAATTCGCAAAAATTTGATAAAAGCGGCATGAAAGAAAAATTTAATATGTATTAAAAATCGTTAAAACTGTAAAGAATCAGAAAACTTACAGGAAAAATTGCTTCTATTGCGAACATGGCTAAAATTCGGGAATTTGCGGTAATTTAGCGATTTTCATGGAATTTTTGCTATTCCTTATAGTTTTAGGAACTTTTAATCAATTTTTTGGCTTGTTTGGAATACATAAAATTTTCGCGAATTTTCGCTATTTTTGCAATTTTCCAGAAACTTTGTTGCTATTTTTTCATTTTTTTAATACAACATTATTATTTTTGAAAAATAAAAAAGAAAAAAACTCTTTCGACACCAATAAGACTGACGACAAAAACAGAGTCAATTTAAATCGATGCCAACGTTAACGTTGCGTACGGCATACCAACAATACATCAACGCTTATCGATAAAACTTGATATTGACAATGGGCATACCGATTTGCAACAATCGACACAAAACGATATCGTTTCGTATTGATAACGCTAAATGGAATAACGGTGATTATTTTTTGGTAGTTTGGTTTTTGAATAACAAACACAAATGTTGAAAAATAAAATTATTCATAAAATAGCTATATTTTTATTCAATTTTAACTGTACGGAAAACGAATTTAATAACCCACAATCAGTTACTGTAATAATTTTATAAGTGTATCTATTTTTATAAATATTTATTTGTAAAATAGGTCTTTACTATTAAAAATATCGATTTTGTATAAAAATACCGATTCTTCACGGAAATAAAAATTTTCTACATACATACAAATTTTTTCTATTTCAAAATTAGCTGTTTCGAAATCTACAAATTTTGTTGCAATTTTTCCTTTTTTTCAGGCGTGACAGTGATATTGTGGCCCCTTATGAAAAATGGGTGTATTACGATTCGCGTAAACATCAGCAGGAACAGGACCGTAACTATGCGACCAATAAAACTAAAAAAGTAGCCTGGTTTGTATCGAATTGTGGGGAAAATAATGGACGTTTAAAATATGCTCGTGAATTAGGCAAATATATTGATGTATGTTATTCGAAAATTGAAATAAAAATATTTTATAACATTTCACACGTATCCCCTTTTTTAGGTTGACATCTATGGCGGCTGTGGCAATTACAAATGCTCACGCGTTAATGCCGACAAATGTTTCGAAATGTTAGATCGCGATTACAAATTTTATTTGGCATTTGAAAATTCTAATTGTAAAGACTATGTAACGGAGAAATTCTTTGTTAACGCTTTAAATCGTGACATACTGCCCATTGTCATGGGCGCAAGGCCAGAAGACTATGAAGTTAGTGCCCCTGAAAGATCTTACATACATGTAGATGAATTTGCTTCGGCTTCTGAATTAGCCGATTATTTGCATATTTTAGATAATGATGAAAAACTTTATAACTCCTATTTTAATTGGAAAGGCACTGGGGAATTTATAAATACATATTATTGGTGTCGTGTGTGTTCGTCTTTACACGATGAGGAGTCATTACGCAAGCCACGCTGGTATACAGATGTAAATGACTGGTGGCGTGGTGCTGGTGTATGTACAAGTGGTTCTTGGCGTAATTTTAAGGCTTGAAAAGATGTAATTAGTGATGATTAAAGGGCAGAAGGAGCTGCCGTCAAACCGGGTGTAAGTAGTTAAGTGTTAAGAAAAATTATTGTTTAAAAATAATCACCCCTATCGTGAATAACAAGTGGAACTTTTGTTCCCTTGAAATTTTTATTCCCCTCGAAGGGAAAAAAGCAATCGTGAATCTAATGTAAAAAATTTTTCACGCTATCAGGTTCCAGTGAATGTAAAAAGGAAGAATGATTAAAAAAAATTAAAAAACAATGAAATTTTTGGTTGAAAAATATAAACGTATATATTTTAAAGAAAAGTTTAAGTTTTTTTCACTTCTTAAATTTTATGTAGTAAAATATTTTCCAAAATTCTGCCACCACGTCTTTTGAAAGCTTCACAAATCCGCAAGCAATTGATCTGTTGATTTGCATTTTGTTGACCAATATATCGGTTTGTGCCTTAATAACGAAAATAGCCCTTAATATTCGATTTATAGGAGGAACTACATGTATAAATGTTCTGTTCCATAGCAAAAATAAAGTGAGAAAATCTAAGGGAAATGTGAAAAAATTACGAGGGAAAAAACTTTTCGCGATAAGGGGAATTTTTTCACGTTATTATGATTACAAACATGTGGAAAGGGGAATAATTACGAGGGAAACATTATTCACGATAGGGGTGAAAAAGGAAGGAAGGTAGCCGAATAAGAATTATGTTCTTGTATTATAGAATTACAGAATTTTAAGGTGTTGAAATTATGTTTGTTCGTTTTCAAAGCGTGTGAAAGTGTTTGCTGTAGTGATTAGAACGAATAAATGTCACATTTTTTAACTTCTATATCCCAAACAGGCGGCCATTTGTATAAACTTAACTTAATTTTTTTATTTTAAGTAATTTTTAAAATAACTTTTATTATTAACAGATTCTACATAAAAACAAAAATAGAAATGAATCTAACACAAGACAGGGGTCAAATCAACGCATTCGATATCGAGAAAACTATCATTTCTTTTTTCTGCATACGAAAGACTCTTAAGTATCGAATGAAAACTCGAGAGATGTAATGTCTTTGGTTACTTGATACCGAATGATATCAGCTCAAATAACGATACATCGAATGTCATGATACCAAGGTATAAATTTAATACATACACACCTATCAAAAAGTGGGGCTGTATTGTAGAAGTGGGCGTGACACCTCACAAACAAAGGCATTATAAATTTTGTGTATATCTGCAAACGGTTGCAGTAAGTTTCCAAATTTGGAACAAATAGCTTGGTTATCAATATAAAACATCTGTTGAAGAGTGGGCTGGGTTAGAGAAGTCGACTTTGCACCTCCATACAAAGACAATATAGATTTCTTCATGTCTGAAGAAGAGTAACAGTAAAATTATCCAAATTTTGTACCAATAGCTTCGAAAGATCTGTATTAAAAAAATTACATTTTTATTTAAATGTGGGTAGCGACGCGCACTGTACAAAGCTAGTCTGTTATAAAATATGTAAAACATATTCTTATTCGGTTTTAAATTTTTAAAGCATTTAAATTTTTTAGGTTCAGTTTTATGTTGTAATTTTCTGTATGTATGTAAAATTTTATTTAAGTCTAACTTAGTATTTAAGCAAAAAAATACAAAAATTGAAAACCCTAAAAGCATATAATAAAAAGATCAATTTTATAGAATTTAGGTGTAGCTTGTAGGATTTTAGTTAAAATTAACAAAAAAAAAAAAAAAAAAAAAAAAAAAAACCCAAAGCTTATTTAAAAAAAAAGTATTGAAAATAAAAATATGTTTTTATCAACTAGAAATAAGGACAGGCTGTAAAGCAAAAGCGCACATGGTGTTTTTTAAAATGAATTTTTAAATGATTCTGAGAAAAAACAACAACAACATGACTGAAAACATATTATTTGAAAGTCTTTATAATAAATATTTAAAAATAAAAAAACAAATTGTAAATAGCTTCTTCTATTCATACGCAGGTTAATTTAAGCTTAATTTAATTTAAATTTGAAAGAAAACTAAAAAACCTGCATTAAAATTTTCAATGTAGAAATAATGCTGACAATTTAAATAAAAAAAGCCATGTTTTATAGAAGTTTTGTAAAATATAATATTAACAAAAATTCAAATCAAATAATATCACATTTCACATTTAAAAGAAAATTCTAAAGAGCTTATAACATAGAAAACGACTAGAACAGAAATTAGTCTCAAAGCCAAAAATATCTTTCTTTAAAATTTCGCATGTGCAAAGTAAACATAATCATAAAGTTGGGTTTTTTTTTTGACAGGTGAGTAAAGTTGTTTTCTCTTCTAGTCGTTTTCTATGAGTTATAATATAAAATTTAACAGTTACCATGGAATTTCTTCAGCTTTTGATTAAAATAACTTATTTGTAATTAAATATAAAAAATAAAAAATTTTTCCTTTTTAAAATTGAATTATAACACTCGCATCTTTAAAAAAAACGTTATAAAAAATGGTTTTTTATACATATGAATAAGTATTAAAAAAAATATGAAGAAATAAATTATTCCTAAAATATGTATGTATAAAGTACATATTTGAAAGAAGCAAAGTTGTATGTATCATTTACGAGTATTTTTAAGCAAAAACTAAGACCCCTTTCAGACTCGCCAAGTTAGTTGCGCAAGTAACTTGCCGAGTACAACAAAGTCTGTACTTAATATTTTTTTCCTTACCCCTAACCCGACCTTACCGCTGACGTCTACAAACCAAGAGTTGCGCAAGAGACTTGGCCAAGTAACTTGCCGATTGTGAAAGGGGTCTTACATTAATTGATAACCGAATGCAATGATTCTTATTAATTTTACGCAAATTCGTTTTATATTACTGGAAATCATACTAAAAAATTTCGGAAAATACATTATACGCTTAAAATCATAACAAATAACGCAATGGCAGCAAAATTCACTTTCGCAAAAGTTTTGGAAAATAAAGCAACGCTAAAAATTAAAGATGGCGCAGATTGGAAGTATAAAATGTCAAAATAGGTAAAAAAAATGTTAAATTAATATAAAATTTATAGTGATAATTTGGGAAAAGGAAAATATAAAAAGATGCGAAAGAAAAATGCGCAAACGCATTAAAGAGAACTAATCGCTAGAATTGCTACTCATTAAAAAAACAGGAAAAGCTTTTTAAAAAATTTATTGGATTTCACGTGATGTCGATTTTTAGAACCAGTGTTCGATAATAGACAGAACATTATTTAGCGTTCGGCTCACACACTCATGAACGATATCTATTTTTTTAGTGTTTGTGTAGACGGACACAACCCTTAATACCGTTCGTAACTATTTTCAAGAAGGAGCGGAACATTTTATAGATATCTGTTCTTCGTTACAAAAGCAGAACAATTGCAGTGGTTCCCTAGACAAACATTATATTTATATGTTCGGTAATGTTTCTTTTTTTACATTGATAAAGAAATTAACAAGCACAAAATTTAGCAACGACCGCAGCACGAACAGCAAGTGTGCGTATTGTGTAAAATTATTTTGCTTGATTTTTGTTTTTTTTTTTGTGTGAATTTTGTTTTTGTAAAAAATGATTGGTTTTTTACCAGCCAAAAGGGCGCTAGGCACAACAGAAACCAGGGGGGCTATTCTCTCAAAATTTCGCAAAATGTTTTGAAAATGGATCAATACTGGCAACAAAAATGAAAGATGGCTCAGATTGACAGTAATGAAATGCTAAAATATTTGAAATTGGAAAGTTAAAATAAAATAAATAGTGATGATTTGGAAAAAGGAAAATATTAATAGATGCGAAAGACAAATGCGCAAACTCATTAAGAAGTACCAATCGCTAGATTTGCTACCATATTCTTTCGCAACTTGGTACTCTCTATCACTTTCGCAAAATGTTTTGAAAATGGATCAATACTGCCAACAAAAATGAAATATGGCGCAGATTGCCAGTAATGAAATGCTTATATATGTGAAAATATTTGAAATTGGAAATTTAAATAAAATAAATAGTGATGATTTGCGAAAAGAAAAAAGTTAATAGATGCGAAAGACAAATCCGCAAACGCATTAAAGAGTACCAATCGCTAGATTTGCTACCATTTTCTTTCGCATCGCAATACAGAGTAGCCTCCCAGGGGTACTGATAGAATGTTCTAAAAGGGTCACAAAAAGGGGTCACAAAAGGGGTATTTAAAAAACCCCCGACCAAGTTTTCTTTAAGCAAACGAAAAATATTTTTTTCAGGCAGGTATTGTCCAAAAAACTTAGCCTTATTTCCTAATTAATATTTTAAGTTAATATTTAAGTTAAGCTGTGGTTGTCCAAACACCCTTAAATAATAATTGTGATTTTAAAATCACAAGTGATTTGAAATTTTGTGATTTTCAGAACAAGCCTGTATGTATACAAAATTGTTCATCAATAGTGTACTAGCTCATAATTTTATATTGTTTTACTTTTTGGGAACAATCGACACGTAATAAACAATAAATTTCAGTGTATTTATCAAATATGAAAAACTGGGAATTTAGCACGTCATACGGAAATCGTATTAATAATAAAATAACTTTGATAATATTAATATCTAACCGCTGCAAAAATATCGTACTATTTTGTCTACTTTTTGGTAATTAAAAGGTTGGCTTAAAAATTATTTTTCATATTCATTCAGTACTAAATTAAAAATTGGTTTGCATATACTAAAAATGTTTAAATATTAAGTAAATACAGTAATGTTGAACAATAACGATATATGAATTATGTGATTAGGAAAATTTTACTTTCAATTTTAATTTGTTTACTTTACTATCGAAAAATTAACTACGAAATCGTAAAAAACAAAAACTTTTTATGCGTACTAACTATTTTTTAGGAATGTGCATTCTATATTTCGTTATTAAATCTTCATCTGAAAATCATTCTTCCAGATCCGTTTCGAACAAATTTAGAGACCAAAATCTGTTCCAAAGTTTATTTTTAAGCAAAGCTAATAACACTTGTTTAGCTGAATCCACTTCCTTTGATGTAAAGAAAATACAAATCCAACGTATTTTTTTAAATTCGAGGAAATTTTTTCGTTAAATTTGTGGTTCTAAAAATTTAAAAAACAGAGTTGCCAAAAAACAAAATGTAAGTTCTATTTCTAAAAAGGGTCAAAAAGTGGCACGTAATAGTTAAAATTTATACAAAAGGGTTATTTAAAAAAGGGTTAAAAATAAAAGGTATTAAAAGCGTCGAAAAAGGGTCAGATTGATACTTTAGTATCACAACGGTAACGCTGACAGAAACGAACGAACATTAACATGGGGTCTTCACCTGAGATAATATCTGATATAATATGTGAGAGAACGTCGGCAGAATGAGAGAACAAATTTCTTCATGTTAATCTTAATCTTAAACAAGGGGAACACGTATGTTATAAGATTTCATAATCGAATGATTCTCGTAGAGTAAACTTGTGTCGTTTTTATTATTTTTTTCTATTTTTTTAGTTAAAAATATTGTTTTTTTAAACATTTATTACAAGATTTTTACCATTTGCAATAAAAAATTAAACAATTTAATGAATGCGTCTTTTTTTTGTTTTATATGTATGTATGTATGTGTATTTTTGACAGCTCATCTTATAAGATGGTTGTTATAAGATTTCTTATAACAACTGTCTCATAATATTTATTATAATATTAACACTATTTGAGAGTCTACACGTAAGATAATGCTCTCTGCGATTGAATTTGACGTTTGCCGATATAAAAATCTTATATCTTATCTCACGTGGAGACCCTGTGTAATGAGCTGAAGCCAACACATAAAATTTCTGGTGTTAAAACAAAAACCGTACGGAATTAAATTAAATGTAATCTTCTTTTTGTTGAGTTGAATTAGACAGTATTATTTTTGTGTTCAAAAGATGCAAACAGGGAAACGTTATTTTTTTTACTAAAGAGCGATATTAAGTGTTTGTTTTCGAACACTGCCTAGAAAATGACTAACAGACAAATACTTTTTCTACCAATATAATGGTTTTGGCACCAAAAGGTCCCATACCATAGGCGCTAGAACAAAATTTGGTTGATATTTCTTAAATATAAAATGTTAAATATTGAAAATTGAAAATAAGCCAAATCATCGGTTCATTATTAAAATTGGTCCTTATGGAAGCGTCAACCTGAGTTAAGTGTTATCGTACAAAACAAGGTTGATTGAACAAATTGAGCTCAAATATGAGATTTGTTCGGTTTTTTAAATCACCGAAACCGATTATTACTATGGTGAAGGTTAAATAAAATTCGGCGCAGCCAAATATTCCACTTTTACTTTTTTTTTAATTTCGCCCATTTTATAAAAATTAAAATAAGAGGCGTTGTTTTTAATTAAAAATAAATATATTATAATACATACCCATAAGGTTTGATTTCACTGGCATTAAAGTGGCTTGAATCTTGAGATTTGTCATTGATGTCTATCGTTACGAATACATATTTGCTATTTAAATATTTTTCTTGATATGTTATTAATTGATTGATTATTACGATTAGAAAAAGAAGTCCGTTAAATATTTGGCTATAAATAATAAAATAAATGATATTTTAAATTATTAAATAAAAGTTAAAAACATCATTATTTGAAAATCGTTAAATATGGTTTGGTAAAGAAAAAAGTTCAAATTGGTCCAAATTTAAAAAAAAAAAATCTGTTGGTCAAAGTTTCACTTTTTTTAAACCTTATTTATTTTCAATAGAATCTTTTGACTTGATTTTAAGAAAACTGACAAATTTAATTGGATATACAAAAAATTTTATTTAAAATATTCTAGTTGACAAGTTTAATGATTTAAACATTCAACCCCGTATTCATAAGCGATAATGTATTAAATTTAACAAACGAAGCACAACCGAAAATAACGTTGTAAAAGCCACTTTTTGCAAAATCAGTTTTTTTGCAAATTATTGTTAACATTACTCTCTTACATTGTTTTAACTTCATATCATCCAAAATGATGCACCTTTACCTCTTCAAAATGCAATACAGAGTCAGTGGAAAAACGTTTTAAATGACATCGCGATTGTGGATATGAAACATTTTTTCACTAAAAAAAAGTTATAAACTACAAATTTGCATGTTATTTTAAATTCAAATTTCTTAATATTATGCATACAAGTTTTAATTATCATTAATTTTGATAATCCAAAAAAAAAATTGAATAAATAAATACAATAAAAATAAGTAATCCTGCCTTTTTAAACTTTTTTTTTGCTCTCCTGAAAACTAATTATGTTGTCACTTACAACGTTATTCGCGGCTGTGCTCAAACGTTTACTAAGAAAATTTTCACACAAAATTTGTTTTGTAAACCTTTTCTAAATTTAAAAAATTGTTTTTGAATACATGCGTCAATATATAAATGTTGTAAACGTTAAATCAATAAAATATTAGTCAGTATTTCACTTAAATATACAAACCTTTTTCTTTTAAGGGTTAACAGTTGTCTTCCTCCTAACTTCCTGTATGCCACCCGAACTTGAAATCTAGCTCATTTTGTCTCTTAATAAGTTTTATGCATATTTTTTTAATATAACATCCATTTCAACTTCTATATTAAATTACGTTTACTTGTTAGCATTTTTGAATAATTCGAAAAAAAATAAATAAAACAAGTAAGAGTGCTATATTCGGCTATTCCGAATCTTATATACCCTTCACCATGAAAAGAACAGTTTATATATATATATTTAAATATATGTATATATACATGTATGTTTATAAAATATATATCGTTTAGTTTTATTAAATTATTTGCACATGATTGCGTGCTATTAAATATATTAAAAGTTTAATTAATATATAGCACGTTTAGTTTTGATAGAATTTCAGTATTTGGTCATACCGACATCTTAAAGTATAAAATTACCATTTACTTTGGTGATAAAACTTGTGGTCGGGAAGTTCTATGGTTCCCGAAAATAGGTATTAAAAAAAAACTATATTTTTGACATTACTTTTTTTTTTACCGATATTCCGAGTTTTTCTAAAGATTTCCGATATTGTGTTCTTCTAAAGATTTCCGATATTTTAATATCTAAAACGTATGAATAGGTCATAATACAGCTCTAAAATTTTAGTTAATGTTTTTCAATCCTTTTTTGGAGTATTTTGCACATAACTTAACCATTTTTAACCGATTTGGCAGATTTATATACCAACGTGCTTAAAAATAATATTTCCATTAAATTGGCTTATATGCATATATGTATGTATACCGACATATATGTACATATATTTAAGCAAACTTAATTATAAAAAAAAACATACTTAATTATAAAAAGAGTAATTTTTGGGATTTCAGTATTTTGATTATAACTCAGTCATTTTTTAACCGATTTGACAGATTTATATACCGACGTGTTTAAGAAGAAATTTACCATTTACTTGTGTTATGAAACTTGGACTCGGGAAGATCCATGGTTACCGAAAATGGGTATTTTAAAAAAAAAAATTAATTTTGGTCATAACTTTATTGTATCTGAGCCGATTTTTCCGAAATTTTCAGAAAATATTTTCTACTGAAGATTTCCGTTCTTTTGATATATAAGGCGTAGCCATAGGTCATATTAAAGTCAAAAAATTCAGGTTTTTATACAATTTTTTATATTTTTTGTATGGGAGGTACCACGCCCACTTCTTCAATCCCGCCCACATTTTGTGGGATGGTGTGCATTTATAACCTTAATGTTTGTACCTAATTTGGAAACTTTGGCTTTTGCCGTTCCCCAGATATACAGCAAAAAGTAATAAAATTACAACAACCACAGGGATTTTTGGAAAATATTAGAGGTAGTCGTTGTTTTTTGCTCATATCTCAGCCATTTGTGGATCGATCTTGCTGAATTTCAATAGCAACCGATGGTAGACTATATGTGACATAAATGTAAAACAACCTAGCCGCTATCATGTCTGGAGTCTCCGGAAAACACATATCAAACGTAAGACGGGCAGACGGACGGACGGACGGATATCGTTAAATCAACTTCTCTCCTCATAAGGACCCAGAATATATATACTTTATAGGGTCTAAGATCAATATTGTAGAAATTACAAACGGAATGACAAACTTATATATACCCTTTTCCACCTGATGTGAAGGGTATAAAAATTTCAATAAAACGAATAAATTCTCTCTACTCTATATATAAATTGGCTAAGGCAAAACAGTTAAGAACGCTTTTATCCTCTGTTTGTCCAGCGACTAGGATAAAAAATACACCATTTGGAAGGTATTTACTGTCAGAGGTCCACAATATATATTTTATTAAAATCTGTTCAATATTTTTAAAGTTATAAGCGTTCAAATTTGGTACTTACACATATGCAAAACACATAAATAAAAATTTTGTTTTTTCCAATTATCAAATAATAAAATAAAATAGGGTGGTCGGTAATTGGACATTTTCAAGAAAACGGTTTTCGAATATTTCGACTATATAAATCTTATATATGAATCGGCACAGGAAAACCAGATAATAACGATATCTTTTTTTGTTTGACAACCGCTCACGTAGAACATTACATATGAACCGGATTTTGGTCCGTCGCCAAATCGATCCACTATATATTCATATTAAAAAAAAATACAAGGCAAACACTTGTATGTATAAAACGGCAAAGGCAAAACAGTTAGGAATACTTTCCTCCTCTGTTTGTCAACCGATTTGAACAAAATATACACCACTTGAAAAATATTTACTTACAGGAGTGCACAATATACATCATTTTTAAAAATCTGTTTAATATTTTCGGAGTTATAATTTTTCCCCTGTTCATGTCCATAGGTAGCAAACCGTTCAAAATTCAAGGAAACAATCAACTACAAAAATGTACTTAAGATCTCAATAAACAACTTTCTTGGACATATGAACTTCCTAAAAATGATTCCTATCACCGTTTAGCCACAAAAGTGAAAAATTTCCCGAAAATTTTGCTGTTTGTACTCTTGAAATATACTCGCGAAAATTGCTTAAATAGATGGGTCGATAAGTCTGCTTTCACACTTTTCATCTTTTGATGCCCAACTCTTATGTTTTTAGGTGAGAGAAGAAAGAAGAAAGGGGGTTAGTACGGAGAAGCCTGTACTCGGTCAACAGTCTTTGTGTTTTTATTCGTTGGTATATGTACAACGATGGTTGCATGTAATTTTTTTTCTCTTTGATTCGCTATTAATAAAATTGTTGTGGTTTTGAACCGAAAAAAGTTGCAACCGATTGCTGCGTGTGATTATATTGGCATATTTAAAAGGGAATTGAAAAGAAGTTAATCATCAAAAGATGTAACGAGTAAATACAGACTTATGGATGGCAACAAAACTTCAGTTTTATGCTGCCAGCAACGAAATCAGGCAATCCCGCTGAAGTTAAAATATAAAAAACAAACAAAAAAGTGCTCTTAATTTAAAAAATACTTATGTAAACAAAAGTATAATTAATAAAATAAATAAAAACACTTTGACCTTCTACTTTATAATTACAATTGGGTTGGTTGTGTTACCATACTTTAGTCTATTTTGAGAAAGGTTTATTCTTATGCCGTGTTTCCTAATAATAGATCCGTGAATGTTTAAGCGCTGGTTAAGTTGAACTAAACTTAAATTTATATGTAGTTTAAACTCAAGAGCTGTAAATCAGTGCGCCACATATTAGGGGACTTATAAAATATTATTGTTGCAACACTACGATAAATTTTGTCAAATTCATATGTAGCCCAATTATGAATAAAAACTCCCCGGGAGTTTTCTCCCTTCTCCCAATTTTTGCTATGTAAATTCAATTGTAAAAATGGGAAAAGGGAAAAAACTCTCGGGGAATTTGTATTCATAATTTGGCTGATGGTCTGTATATGTAGTTTACGGCCTTATGACACTACATTTTTAATGTATTGTTCAAGTTTTAGTGAACAGTACAAATATAATATAATATAAAAATTTACCAAGGTGAGAGAGAGTTCAGCTGTATTGAGATAAATAACAAATTAAACGCCTTAGTTACAAAATTTCAAAATTAGTTTTTGTTTTAAATGTTAGTTAAACGAGTCACTTTTGTACTCGTGTTCTAAATACAGTTGTTCAAACGAAAGGTATTTGTTTAACCTTAACGTATGTAGCATTCACATACTTTTAGATAATATTATGTAATAACATAACTTCTTACCAAAATTTAAAAAAAAACACTCTAGATAAATCAAGTTTTTTCTGATTACGTTAAGTACGAATCGTACTGCCGGAATTTCTTGAAATAAGTATTAAATTATTAAATCAAGTAAAAAAGGATTAAAATTTTAGTTGTGTTAAACCGTCTGGCTTATGCATGTTTTGATTTTCTATATATGCACATTGAAAAAAGGTCTGGCCAGACTCATGTGTACTACGAAGGGTTAAAAAGTAAATTTGAACTTTCTAATTCGGGATAAAATTAACTTTATAATACTTGAATCAGGCGCATTTTGGGATTGATTCAATCTTAGTTTTACTTAACCCTGCCTTTACACATGCAAGTAATTAGTTGCAAGTAGGCTATATGTATGTATTTACATTAGGGTTTTTTCCCGAGATTTCCCGTCCCGGGAATTTCAATTATTTTCTTTCCCGTTTTCCCGGGATTTTTGTTGCGGGATCCCGGGAAATAAAAGTTCCTCATAGTTTCAGAAGAAATCTATTTATACTTTGAAATTTAGTTTTATATTCTCTAAAAATTAGCATCTGTTGATGGGTTTTCGATTAGATCAATAACAAGAAGTCAGTACGTTCGCAAATCAATGTCTTTTGACGCAATAAATCTACAAAAAGCAGAATGTGCCGCGCAGCAGTTGATAATTAATAAATTTAGTGAAGTGGAGAGTTTATAAAGAACATAAATTCAAAATAAGATGCAGGCAGTAAATTTTAATTGTCCATTGACAAGTCTTACAAATAGGAGATATCCAAAAATATCGGTCCTTTATTGCAGCAAAGTCTTATCTACAAAATGGCAAAATGCGATTAAAGTTAAAATGTACCGATTTAAAGATACATATATTTTGCTATAACTTCGGTTCAGTTTGAGATAAAAACCGATGTTTTGTTACGAGAAAGTAGAAGGAACACTTTGCTTAATTAACTTAAAATTAAAAAAAAAACTTGAGATATGACGATATGTTTATAAGGTGATAAACATAAATTTGTTTCATTTTGTGACGGCTTATATAACCTGGAAGTACTGGGAAACCGAAATAAAAAAAACTAGGGAAACTCGTGTAAGATACTGCAACATACAATTTTAAAAACACATTGTCCTAAAGATTACAGGAAGATCTTGCAAGAATAAGTCCGTTTGATGCTATTTTTTGCATCAACCTTGACATACATTTGACTGATATAGGCGATGTTTATAAAAAACAAAAATTACTTCGGATTGTGAATTAGAAATATGCAACAACTTTAAACATTTGCACTTTAAACTATTTGTCCAATCTCGGTAAAAAAACGAACGAAATTTTTCGGAAAATAAGAAAAATATTCTCTGCCGACTTTTTAAACGCATTAAGTGTGTCTTAATGTTATTTCCAAATCTGTTAAAAAATGTTAATATATTTATTTAAAATATTTTATCTGTTTTATGAATTTACTTTTTGATCTCATAACTTGAGTACACAATTTTTGTTTGTTGTAAGGTAATAACAATTCAAGTTCCTCTTTCAACCTTTAATTAATTTTTGTAGTACTTAGGCATTTATTTTACTTACTTTGTAAACAAGTTCCCTAACGCTTTTTTAAAAAAAAGTTTTTTTCATTAATTTAAAACAAATTTACTTTGTATTATTATTTACATGGAGCGGGATCCCGTGATCCCGGGAAATTTAAAAAAAATTCGCGTTTTCCCGGGAATCGAAAAACTCTGGGAAAAAAAAAATCTAATGTATTTATAAGTGGCATATTTTTATGAACCTTTAAAACAGTTCAGAAAATTTGTTCAATTTCACTCGAATTCGATTTTCAGAACATGACTGAATAACTAAAAAAAACTAGATTCTTCGTGGGTATTATGTTCTTTATTATTATTTCTTCATCAAAAGCCTTAAGAAGCCAATTGCCTTTTCATTACTACTACTACTTTCATTTCTTCATTCCCATTAATTGCAGCATTCTTTTATACTCTTCACTGAAGGTAAAATAAGATTATCATTTCATTTGTAATTTATACAATATTGATCAAAGGCCCTATAAAGTATCAGAGCTGTTCTGGAAATCGAAAACGTAAGAATTTGGAAGTTGTTTTTAATACACTTTTAATCTAATTTTTGTTATAAAATTCTGTTTTATAGAGAAACATTGGCATAATATTTGTCATAAAATTCTTTTGTTACAGAAATCTTATTCTTTAAAATTCTTGTGTTTTACGTTTTCGATTTCCAGATCACGTCTGTATATGTGTCCTAATAATTTAACGATTTCCGTCTGTCTGTTGAAATGACTAAGTTGGTATTGGTCACATATGCTCCGTTAAATTCTGCTAAAAAAATTCAGGTTGATGGGTCCACAAACAGCTGAGATGTGAGCAAAAAACCACTACTGTCTCTTATTTTACCAATAAATCCCTTGGATTTTTTTCTTTTCTGTATATCTGGATAATGAAAATAGCAAAAGATTCCAAATTATCAGAACACAACATCCGACGTGCGCGGGTTTGAAGTGGACGTGGCATAAAATTAATTTATTTCTTTCTGTTCTTATCGCACCATGGTGAAGGGTGTATAAGATTCAGCATAGCCGAATATAGCACACTCTTACTTGTTTACTTTAGTTTTCTTGTGTTAAGAACACTTAATAATAAAGAAAACAAAACATTGTTTAATTGCAGCCTATTTAGGTTCTTTGCTATCATTTTAGGGCACTCATTATTCCTACAAACACTAAAGCTATTTCCAAATAATCCTGAAGGATTAAAGCCACACACAAACATACATAATGTTTATTATGCATTCATAGAAAAATGGTCACATTATAAATACGAAAATATGAGTATAACATACATCCATTTAATGCAGAGTTTCCCAATTTTTTTTTTTTTGCTACAGAGCACAGTAAGGTTCTTGAAGTTTTGAATTTTTTTTACATTGAAAACATTTTTTTTTAAATTTCTGGCGCATTTCATACAACATTTTTGGTAACAAGAAGGGGTTCTTTTCAGGTAATGAATCCTGGGAACTTTAAGACTGAAAGTTTCGGGAATTACTTTCCACAGTTTTCGACTAAATTTAAGGAGCCTTTTATAAACTGAATTAGATTTTATTTACGGCAGTCGAAATAGCTGATCGAACGAATTTTCAGTTGGTATTATTTATTTATTTAATTATTAATTATAATAAAATAATAAAAATTGTTTTTACAAAATATGTATTTAACTAACAAAATGAATTACCACCAGCGTATTGCAATCAGTTATATTTTACTAAGGCAGATGAGTGCAATATTAAAACCGGTTCATTGTTCAAAATTCGTCAGAGTTATAATTGTAACCAAAAATTTATTATAGATTTCAAGAATGAACATATTAACCACAATGCAGTCTCTTGTCGTAGAAGAAAACAAGTCCATTTTTTGCCAATAAAAAAATCCGTGCAGGTCTCCAATATTTAGGATTTTTGACATTAAAGTTTCTAAGAAAATTACTACAATTTTTAATTCTATTACGTTCTTTTTAATATTTTAATTTTCCATAATATTTTATATATTGTTTTCATAAAAAAAACTAATTATTTTTAAATAACAACTTCCGTATTTATAGACGATTATTAAATTTAGCAAACGTATATTAAGGCAAATTTTCATACAAAATTTGTTTTGTAAACTTTTATTAAATTTAAATTTTGTATTCCCAAAAATTTAATTACTTTTTGATAATAAACAGGCAGGTGCACGGCCTAAAAAACACTTACAGCGGTATGTATAATGAAAAGTTAGCCACAGTTTATACACTACGTACAACGAGCTGCCAACTAGAATACCGATTAAGCTTAGCAGCTTGTTAGCAAAATGTTCATGTATAATATACTTTTTCACTGGTGCAAATTTTTAATAAATCAACTCTGATATATAACGATGCCATACTGTATTAAAAAAAAAACATTATTTTTGCTGAAATCATCCCTGATTTTGACATTTCATACTGTTTTCATACAGCTGTTGTTCCAAATTAGCAGATATTTGGCAACTCACTAGTCAGAGTTTAGCAGTTTGCTATCCACAGTCTGTAAGTGTATTATAATTCAACTCTGTGCTAACTTCTTGCCAATTTTTCATTATACATAACGCTGTTAATTTACAACATCTTTTGTAAGTTGTTGTTGTTTTTATTTTGTTTTCTTAACCTACTTACAACTACAATTAATGTTGAGAGACTTTCAACTAATTGTAGTGGGGAATGTAAGATGAGATAATCCCACTGTTTATTGTTGATGTAGACTTTGTGACAATACCTCTTAGCAGTACGCCCAACTAGCATTTTTTGTAATTTTTAATCATATTCGAGTCTTTTTTGACTCCTCAGCTCGATTAAAATACCAGAATATGCGCTCATTTTCTGATCATAAATGATACTTTTGTCGGGAGAAATGATACCATACCCACGACTCTTCTTGTAGATTCATAAACGATTTTTTTTTTTATTAAAATTTCAAAAAATGGTAGCTGGGCTAAGTACCTAACTAAAATACATGTGTTAGTAAAAATGTACATGTATTGATACATTTTTAGTTTTCACCAGCCATACAGAGTTTTATAAAAAATTTAGATATTTTATTTTGTTTGAATTATTGGTAATTTTGAATATTAAAAAAACATTATTCGTTCAGTATAAAATCTACCATTAGAGTACGAGGTATAAAATAAATTGAATAAACTCCTTTAAAAAAAGGTTAAAAAGAATATTATGAAATCGAACTTTTTTACTTTTTACATTAAGCTTTGAAAAACTAAAGAAATTACCATGAATAAAGGTAAGAATAAACTGTCCGAAATGTTTCATTTTGTACTAAATTAAAAGTAAACATGTAATCAGTGTTGCCACCTCTTGTGTAATTACACATAGCATGTGTAGCCCATGTGTAATTTAAAATTTATCGTTTTGTACTGATTTTTGTTACTGTTTTGTCACAAGATGTTAAAAGGTTTAATATTATTGGCAAAACTTAAAAATTTAATTAAAAGAATGGAAGCGTTAAGAGAGCTGAACTAAAAATGGTTGCATCATTAACTGCATTAAAATAGCTTTTGTCACAATTTATTACCTATAACGACGAAACATCCCGGGTACATTATTCCGTTTTTATTTCAAAAGAGTGGATCATTGAGTGGATCAAGTTGCTCCCTTGCAAAAAGGAAAAATTGCAAACACATGACAACAACCACAAAGAAAATTATTTACGCACAACTAATTGTCTGTGTGGTTGTTGTTATATTTTTGCACTTTTGCTTTTACGCAAGGGTGCAACTTGTGACGTGAATACCCTTATTAATTTTTTAATAAATACGTTGCGATAAAGTAACGACTAAATTGAATAAACATATTTTTCGAAATATGTATGAAAAAAATTTCCGACTCATTACAAAGTCAAACTGCCTGTTTTTAGAACACGAGCGCAAAAGTGACTCGTTTAACTTACATTTAAAACAACAGCGAAAAGTTTTTTTTTTTTGCATATACATATTATGTACATGTAGCCTATGTGCAGATTTTGCTGGTTTTTTTTGCAGTTTTTTGATGTGCAAAACAGTTTAGCAGATTTTTGCATGTTTTCTTCGAATTAAGTATACAAAGGAGCATATTAACAAACATTAATTCAAATGCAACAATGTTATAACTCCCTTTTAAAAGCAACAATGCACATCATATCAAGTACAAAATTTGGAACAATTTCAGAATTAAAAAAAAAATTATGAAATTTTCTCTAAACCCGTGTCAACAACCAACGTTGAGAGGATATATTCTAAATTTAACATAAATAAAAATTGTATATAAATAAAAATGCTTTTTTTTCAAGCTCGAGGCCAGTATTGAACATCTGGGCTTGTCTATAAATATAAGAACAATGTAGAAATCACACAAAAAAATAACAATCATAACACTATGCGACAGTCAAAATCGGGATGGGATGAAACCAACGGGAAATGTTATATCGGTAAAAAAGAAGTAATACGTGTCCCGGCGTTTCGCTGGGTCACGTCTAGGAATCGAGATATATCGATTTGAAAAATGGGTTACAAAAAAATCTAAATTTTTTTAAAAATCTAAATTTCTTCCTAACGCTAAATCAATAGGCACACTCGGTAACAATGGTACAACATCGAACGAAATTAATCTTTCATCGTCTTTGCACTGAGTCCTTCACACTTCAGTAATCATTTTTAAAATATTAGTAAAATGCTTGCACAATTAATTCACTTTATGGGGCATTAATACTGGAGCAGATGGGTCTTATCCCTTTAAATGAATCTTTGGGAGGCCATAAATTCTTAGAGCATTGGGTGTGTCAGTTTTTATTTATTTCCTTGTGTTTTCTGAAATAATCAGTGGTGTGCTGGAAACCGAAAACGTAAAACGGGTGTATATTATTTTTTATTGTGTTTTAAGATATCATGTTTTTGTTTTAATAGTAGATTCAAAATTTTGTTATGAAAATGTTGTATATATTTCGAGAGTGTTTGTTGAGTAGTTGACTAAGTTATTATGTTAATATCAAAAATGTTGTAAATATTCTTGGTTAAAAATTAGTAATAAATGATGGGGTTATACCTGTATTTCTGCATCTTAGTAAGAAAGTGATTGATGTTCTAAGCTTTAAGTTTTTATCCATTATTGTCTTGTACTTAATGGTTTTGTTGTTCTTAAATTTATTGTAGACTATTTTTGTTGCTGTATTACGGCGTGCACTCCGTTTAAATTAATTGAGGAGGTCCATAACAAAACGCAACAATTCCACCCCGAGTTCGTATTAATGTTTACAAGTATTTTATTGTTGTTTTTTCTATGTTGTTTATAATGATTGTTATTTTTTGTATGTTTTCTACATTGTACTTATATTTATAGTCAAGACCAGATAATGATAATCAAAGAGAATCGAAATATCGGCAAATATTAAAAGAAATTTTTTTTCAATACTGTCCTTGAGCTTGAAAAAAAAATAATTTTTATTTATACATATGTATATGAAAAGGTCGAATAAAAACACTTAAATTAATAAAAGTTTTATTATAAAAGCAAAAAAAGTTTTTATTATAAAACAAAAAAGTTTTTGCGGACGACAGATTTTTTATAAAAGTAAATTAATTACACAAATTTTGTGTATTATATAAAAGCAAAACTGTAGTTTTTTGCTTCATTAAAAAAAATTAGTAATTGATTTTATTAGACAAAGCAGCAAACTTTAATACAATTTTGATTAAGAAAATTTAAAACTATTAAAAAATCCCAGTATTTTTCATACAAAATATTCGTAACTTTTTTTGTTTCGTCTTATAAAATTAACAAAGGTCTTTTAATTTTCGCTTTTGTTTAGTTTTTTTTTTTTTATTTGTACTATTGCAAAGCGAAATCAAAGCAACAGTTCGTAAAAAAATTAGTCGTTTTGCTTCTAAGTAGCTGTGCAGTTGTCAGCAGCAATAGTAAAAAGTTATGTCGAACAAACACAAACAGTTGCTTTGCTTTCATATGAAGTTCATTTCATCATCTTCAGTGCTAAGATATTTTAATACCTAAAAAAATTTATTTGGGTAAGAAGCAGTAAACGCAATTAAACGCTGTAGGAAAAGTAAAGACAGAATTATATACAGATATGTTCTGGAAATCGAAAACGCAAGAATTTGGGAGTTGTTTAATACACTTTTAATCTAATTTTTATAATTTTGTTATATTTGTTTAATAGAGAAATATTTGTCTTCAAATTCTTTTATTACAGAAATCTCATTAGTAAGCGACGTTGAAAATTCTTGCTTTTTCGATTTCCAGAACACCCCTGATAAGATCGTTTAATTGCATAAAAACATCAGTTGATATTTTCCTGTACATATTTATAAAAAACTTGAAAAAACTTTAAATAAATTTAAAACGTTTTTTGCATCACAAATAACTTGCAGTAAAGCGAAAACTTTACAAATGGCAACGCTGTTATTGTGCATTAAAAAATCCTTTACATAGCAAACAATTATCACAAGTTATTAAGTAATATATAGAATTCCCAAGAGCTTTTAATTATTTAAAGTTAAACAAAACGGCAATAATTATTTGTTGTCATCTTGATAACTAAAAAACAGTGTGTGTGTGTTATATTTAACGCCCCATTTTGTATATTTAGCCGTGTCCGACCGAACGCACTATTTCCGACCGAACCTGAATCAAACTTTTTTATTTTAATACAAAAAGTTTAACTTTTGAGATTTATTTATTAAAGTATTTGTACTTTAAATCAAAGTTGGCAACCAATAACGTTATTAATATCGATACCGTTAAAAATAGAAAATCGGTATTGATACCGATAACGTATTAATTATCACCACGTTAAAAATGTGTCATCTACGACGTTTAAAATCACACGTGTGATTTTATGTTGTTTTGAAAGTCAACCCGTTTTTGTATTTCTCGGTGTGCTTTTGGAATTGAAGATCACACCAAAACACACGAAAACGGAACTCCAATATATCACACGTGTGATTTTAAAAGGCACATTTGATTTGAAATCAAGTGATTTGAGCTAAAATGATTTTCAGAACAGGCCTGTATTGCAAGAACGCTTTATAAATTGAAATTTCATTAATTAAAAACACATTCGAAAAATAAAAATTGACATAACATAAAATCGTTACAACAGCAAATTACATACTGATTTACATTTCTATTCACTTTTAATGTATGTCAGATGGTTTGTCAGTTCAAAATAGAACACGCTCTAATTGAAAAAATTTACACTTCTAATTCGAGCTGACATTTACGGATCCAATTTGTTTTGCTTTTACACGGCATATTTACATTTTGCAGTGGGAAATTTGACAAGTACACTGCTAAATATATGTCGTGTAAAAGTAGCTTTAGTTGTTATGCAAAAAATAAATGAAATTGATTTGAAAATAAAAAAAAGCAATTGTCGCTTAGAAATTAATTGCATGGGCCAAAAGTCCAATTTCTGTTGTCATTGATTTCCATTCAATAGAAAAAAATAGCCATTTATTAATAGCCAAAAAATTAAGACAAAATATAATATTGGTAAACTTTTTTAGAAAAAAATTTTGTAAATTTCATCATAAGGAAATTATCATTCCACGCAAACTATTATCGATAATGGGCTGCATATTTTTTTTTTAAATTATTGAGTGCAGTAAAATAAAAGAGATTTTTAATAAAAGTTTTGATACAAATAATTAATGGAACTAAGTTCGAAAGTGAGTATTTTTTTGATATTTATTAAAACTAGTGTTCGCCTACTGGTCAATTTTGTAAGTTCAATATTAAAAATATCAGAATATATCAATTGAAAAACAAAAAAGTCTCCTTTATAGATTGAAATCCACTCAGGACATTGCATGTTTAATTTTATGTTTCTGTGTTTAAAATCAACGAAAATTGATCAAAGTACCAGAGGCAGAACGAAAAAGTACCAAAAAGCTCCGTCTTATACATTCTTATTCAATCATGATCATGCATTTTTATTTTTATCTTTGTAGGTCGAATATTAACAAAAATTCAAAAAGTACCAGATGAAAAACAAAAAGTACCAACATATTTTGTCTTATAGGTTCTCATTTACTCAGTAACCTGGACCTATAATATTATGTTTCTAAATTCAATATTATAGAAACTTTAAAAATTATTACATGATGCACGGAAAAGAAAAAGAAAGAAATTTAATTTTCCTTTTTTCCCCTTTTTGATACTTTTTTCCCCACATAGAGGTTCGGTTGACAAGTGAAGGAAGAAAGCGTCCTAAACTGTTTTGCCTGTGCCGATTTATACATAAGATTTATATAGTCGAAATATTCGAAAACCGGGTTCTGACCACCCTATTTTTTTTTTATTATTTGATAATTGAAAAATCAAATGTTTTGTATTTGTATTACTTAGTAGCAAATTTGAATACTTTTAACTCTGAAATTATTGAACAGATTATAAAATATATATTCTGCACTTCTGTGAGTAAATACTTTTCAAATGGTGTATATTTTGTTCAAATCGGTTGACTTACAGACGAGGAAATATATATATATATATATCGGCATTGATTCGTTAGGGCAATCAAATATCTTCCATAAATAACAAACTTGAGCTGCAAATACTTGCAAATCTCTATAAAAAACGTATTTTTACAGGTATCTCAAGTGTGCCAAATTCAGATTTACATATTTTATTTATGGCGAGTAAAACGTAACGAAACTGACAAGAGGGAAATTGTTTATAACCATTTTGTATCATATATTGCTAAAGGCAAATATTCCAAACATTTTAAACAATCACCCTTATTGTGTTTGGCGTATTTAAAATACGCCTACGACTGTTTGGTAATAGATTAAAGGAAATAAGTTCAGGTTCTCTTTAATCTATTACCAAACAGTCTTAGGCGTACTTTAAATACGCCAAACACAATAAGGGTGAATATTTTAAAGAGCAGTCGCGAGTGTATTGTTTAAATCTGATCAATAGATGGCGTAAGAGTCGCCGAAAACTGCGAACAGAAAGACGATCAATATTCTGAGAGCGAGGATGAAGAAATTGCGAGTCAAGTTTTCTTGAATGCATGGTTTTTGATTGTTTTAACATAGAAAGCCAAAGTTTGCAATAAAATTTTGTTTAAAACAAAAATTTCTTTTATGTGGGAATAAAAAAAGGTAATAATTTTAATAGAAATGTTTTTTAATTTTCGCACGGGAGCGTGTGTGACCAAAAATTTTGTTTGCACGAATGTGCGTGCGTGTGTAATAAAACAAACAAAAAATTCCGTTAGAGCGCGTGACCCAATTTTTCCCCGTGACAGTGCGTAACAAAAATTTAATGGGTCGTAAGAGGGAGGAAGAATTCCATATATCGAATGAAAAATCGTTTAATTTGGCCCAGCCGTTTGGCTAAAAATTAGTTTAGGCCAGAAAAAAGGAAAAATTTTCTATAGTGTATTGGTAGGTTAATAGTCTTTAAGAAGTGGTATTCTGTATCACTGTACCAATTATACCTTTTGTGTTAATAAATGTTTGCTAAGGTAACATATTATAGTCATTTTGAATATCAGTGAAATAGAAATTTCGTGGGTCAAACCAAGGAATTCAACTACAGATGGTGCCGGAACTACAACAACAACAGAAACAACATTGGGTATTTGCATTGCATTGTTAGGGTTTTCGGCTCGAAATGTCAACCATTCTTAGCAAACCACTAACAAATCAAAACAAATTGGTTCGAACTGTCAAAATTAGATGGCGTTTCGACACCACCTGTAAATGATTCCGCCTTGGGGCATACAAACTAAGCTACCAGCTGAAAGTTACCTCTTTAATTCCATTAAACCAACTGTTTCATTATCAAAAAGTAGCACGGTATTTAAACAGCGGGTAGATAAGAATATTACGTGTCGAAAAAATACAGGGGTCTAATCACCGCATACGAACGATATCGAGCAAAATTGATCGAAATTATTTATTTTGGTATCATGAATCTCGATATAGAATGAAATTTATTGAATTTGAAATAACAGCATTCGAGATCGAGTTACTCAACATTACATTTCTCGAATTTTCATTCGATACGTCAGTGTCTATCGTATGCAAAAACATTCGATAGTTTATTCGATACGATAGTATCGAATGCGGTGATTAGACCCCAGAGTTATTACCCTCTATATAATGAAGTGCGTTATAATATATTCTTTTAGGATAGACATTTTTAAATAAAACCTCTCGATTTACTATTTGTTTTTTAAATTTAAAAAAAAAACGTTTATTTCTGCTTCCAGTCTAAGTTTGTAATTGTGTGGTGCTCTTTAATTTAACACTGATGTGTGACAAACAGTCAAAACCTCAAGTAAAGAGTAAACAACATCGGATACAAAAAATTATATACATACATATGTAGGTATATTATATTAAAAAACAAATATTAAACCTTAATATATTTTCGTTAGCAAATAGTAACAAACACTAAAATAAACAGCTCAATTAAAAAAACGTTTTACCGATAATCTTAATTGAATACAAAAAGGGCCAGCGTTGCCGGTTTCTGCGTAATTTTCAAAAATAGGACTGATAAATTTTTTCTTGGACTATTTTTGGATTATAATGCAGAAGTCGATAAATGTAAAAAAAATTGTCCGGACTTTTTTTATCGCCAAGGGAGATGGAAAAACATGAACATACATACATAGTCAATTTAATTCAATTTGTTCAGTTAAAAGACAGTTAAATGTGTTTGACGTTTAACGTAATGTAAACTAATATGTTTATTAAAATACAATTTCAAGCTGTACCTAAAAGGCAAATTATAAAATAAAGGAATTCTTCAACAGTGTATAGAAACTATTTAGGGTTTCTGTTAAAAACTGTCTTTCTAAAAACAAAGCTTTCTATCTTGAAAATATTTAAGGTTAAACAAAAGGTTTATTAAACAAATTTTCATCGAGTGTTAAGAAACTAGACTACGTGGAGCAATAGCAACTTATACTTAATAATCTAGTTAAAAAATTTAAAGAACTTGGTTAAATATTTGTACAACTACAGCTCTACCTTTAAATTTTTTTTAGCAAAAGTTAAAGTCGTAGCAGAAAACAACATTTAAAAGTAACACAGTTTTTAAATTTGCTTTGCTACTAATTACAATTAAGAACTCAATAACAGAAAGAGACAGAAAAAGAAGCAACAATAAAGCAGCAAGTAAGGTAGCATTAGAAGTTAAAATAAATATTAAAAAAATTATTTATAACGCAATCATATTAGAATATTTCTCGAATATCTGGTAAAGTCAACACATTTTTACAATTTGACAAATTTAACAGCAACAACAGTAATAATTTTTTAGCTTTTAAGATTTGTTTTGTTTTTTTTAACTTTTTTATTGTTACTTTAAAGTAATCTACTATTTTAATTACAATCTAACAACTACTTTTTTCTACTAAACCCATTGCCCCGGGACGCGTTTAAAAAATTCCTGCTTTAAAATTTACACACAGTCGTTAAAACAGACGTTAAAAAAAATACATTGGCTGGTAATGGAAAAGTAGCAAATAAGTTGATCTTTAAATTCCTGCTTTGGGAGTTAATCCGATCTATTACAGACAAATATACCCTTATCTGATAAATGAGACGTGATGGGAGAAAACTGATCTCATTTACGGCTTTAGCATACCAGAAAACATAAGAAGAGTTTTGTAATCATTCCACCTGTATGACAGCTGACGCTTTCGTAAGTTATATCGTATTAAGAATCACGCAATTCAACTCAAATGAAACCTTAACCAGATAAATAAGTTGACAATTAAAACGTTGTTTTAGTAGAAAATTTAAAATAGGAAGTTTAAAATGTAAATACTGAATATTGGTGTATTGAAATAAAACTTGAACTTGTTTTAACTATTTTCTATGTATATGAGACGTATTTAACAATAAAAATATTTGCTTTTTTATTAAAACTTTATTACAAGCTCTTGGAAATTTCTAATACTTTTAGTTATTTACAAGATATTTTTTTATTAATGTAGTACTACACGAATATAAACGTAGAAAACCACGTAGAACTATTTGTAAAAGGGGGTGTAGATTGTTGACATTAAAGCGATAACCTTTTAAAACATACATTTAAAAAAAAACTGTCAAATTTAAACACACATAAAGCTAAATTGTGATAAGACCTAAAAGCAACATACATATTGCACTTGATCAACAAGAGGGTATTAACTAGAAATTTAAAAATTTTCGGTAGACCTTTTTAAATTAAATATTAAGGGCCTATGAAAAAAATAAATAAAAACGTATTACGACCAAAAAGTAGACAAAGTAGCACGTTATTTTTACAGCGGGAGATATGTATGAATATTATATGCCCATTTTTTTTCAAAAAGTTAAAAACTAAAATTTTGGATTAATACACTCTTGTTGATCAAGTGCGATATTAAACATAAAAAAATATCGTCAACTTAATATGCAAACCTGATAACTCCGTTTCAACACATTTTACAGAAGAGACAAAACACTTTTTATTATTCTCAATTTACTTAAAAAGTGGATTTAGCGGGTTGGCATATTAAGCTTTGTAAATACACAACTTTTTTTTCTGAGGAACTCAATATGTACATAATTTTTATTTCTGAGGAATAGATAAAACTCAAGAAATAACTTTAATTTTTTTTCTAAACAAAAAATAAAACTCGAAAATAATTTGTATTTCCTAAGCAATAAATAAAACACAAATAAGCCCATTTAACAAGGCAAAACATAATTCTGTTATGAGATTAATATCAGAGATCTTTATGCCGCATTTTATCTATCGGGCATTTTCTGACAATCGAATAATACCTAACATTTGCGATTCTGACATAAAATCGCATTATAGGTGTTTTGTAAATCGCAATCGCAAGAAGTTTGGCAACTAGAATATTTTTAAGAAACTATTGCAGATCGCAACCAAAACACACAAGTTTTAGAGCACACCAGAAAATAAATCTGGCGTTTTGCAATTTACATACGTACATACATAAGATTTTTTCGTCTTAAATTGATTTTAGGGAGAGGGGTTTATGGGGAATATGGTAAGTTCTGAACCTATAAGAACACATGATATAGTTGCTGCTACGATTCCAAACAAATTCTTCAGTCTAAACGTGATTTTGGCGTGGGGGTTTATATCGGACCTATGGACAATTCTTGACCTACTAGCACAAAGATTTTATTTGATCTTATAGCTGTTATAAAAGTAGTCGTCGTTATTAACATCAATACCAACAATTATACGGAAGCTTTTGCATTAAAGCTGTTTTTGGGAGTGGTAGTTCTAGTTCCAAAAACAAGTAAGAGTGCTATATTCGGCTATGCCGAATCTTATATACCCTTCACCATGAAAAGAACAGAAGTTTATATACATATATGTATATATTTAAATATATGTATATATACATGTAGGTATATTTATAAAATATATATCGTTTAGTTTTATTAAAAGTTTAAAAGTTTAATTAATTATAGCACGTTTAGTTTTGATAGAATTTCAGTATTTGGTCATACCGACATCTTAAAGTATAAAATTACCATTTACTTTGGTGATAAAACTTGTGGTCGGGAAGTTCTATGGTTCCCGAAAATATGTATTAAAAAAAAACTATATTTTTGACATTACTTTTTTTTTTACCGATATTCCGAGTTTTTCTAAAGATTTCCGATATTGTGTTCTTCTAAAGATTTCCGATATTTTAATATCTAAAACGAATGAATAGGTCATAATACAGCTCTAAAATTTTAGTTAGTGTTTTTCAATCCTTTTTTGGAGTATTTTGCACATAACTTAACCATTTTTAACCGATTTGGCAGATTTATATACCAACGTGCTTAAAAATAATATTTCCATTAAATTGGCTTATAGGAATATATGTATGTATACCTACATATATGTACATATATTTAAGCAAACTTAAATATAAACAAAAAACAAACTTAATTATAAAAAGAGTAATTTTTGGGATTTCAGTATTTTGATTATAACTCAGTCATTTTTAAACCGATTTGACAGATTTATATAATTTTGGTCATAACTTTTTTGTATCTGAACCGATTTTTCCGAAATTTTCAGAAAATATTTTCTACTGAAGATTTCCGTTCTTTTGATATATAAGGCGTAGCCATAGGTCATATTAAAGTCAAAAAATTCAGGTTTTTATACAATTTTTTATATTTTTTGTATGGGAGGTACCACGCCCACTTCTTCAATCCCGCCCAAATTTTGTGGGATGGTGTGCATTTATAACCTTAATGTTTGTACCTAATTTGGAAACTTTGGCTTTTGCCGTTCCCCAGATATACAGCAAAAAGTAATAAAATTACAAAAACCACAAGGGATTTTTGGAAAATATTAGAGGTAGTCGTTGTTTTTTGCTCATATCTCAGCCATTTGTGGATCGATCTTGCTGAATTTCAATAGCAACCGATGGTAGACTATATGTGACATAAATGTAAAACAACCTAGCCGCTATCATGTCTGGAGTCTCCGGAAAACACATATCAAACGTAAGAAGGGCAGACGGACGGACGGACGGATATCGTTAAATCAACTTCTCTCCTCATAAGGACCCAGAATATATATACTTTATAGGGTCTAAGATCAATATTGTAGAAATTACAAACGGAATGACAAACTTATGTATACCCTTTTCCACCTGAGGTGAAGGGTATAAAAATATGGCCGTTACATACGGCAACCGTAATCTAAATACTAACATAATAAAATGTTTTATGGGCACAAAGAAATTATGTACCGATTCCTATTATTTTCAATAGGCTTTGTCGTTTTCCAACTGACGCATATGTGCGTACCAAATTTAATTAAATTTTCTCCAAAATTGCAACCTGTACTTTGCGCACGATGTTTAGATGGACAGCTAGTCAGCCATCCGAACTACTCATATAACCCATTTTGTATTCGATTAAATAAAAAGTGTAGTATTTTTTTTAGAAAAATTAAAAATAGTTAAAAAAATTATAAATATAAATTAGTTATGGAAACAATATTAAAAATATTTTAAAATTGCAACCTGTACTTTGCGCACGATGTTTAGATGGACAGCTAGTCAGCCATCCAAACTACTCATATAACCCATTTTGTATTCGATTAAATAAAAAGTGTAGTATTTTTTTTAGAAAAATTAAAAATAGTTAAAAAAATTATAAATATAAATTAGTTATGGAAACAATATTAAAAATATTTTAAAATTTTGCCAAACAAGGATATCTAAAAGATATTTTAAAAACATAATTCAAAGTCGATTTTAAGGAAAGGACATTTACCAAACAAGTCGTATAAAGAATCAGCACAATTTAAATATCGTATTAATCAAAAACCTTTTCCTCGGAAAGGATATTTGTATTTAAACTATGTAGATGAAATAATCAGCCCATTTAGCTCATTTTTAAAAGCAAAAAAAGTTGACTTTTAACAAATAGTAAGGCCAGGGTTGTTTTTTCAGAACACTATCGTGCCATAATCCTCATTTCGGATGCAGTTTTGTGTAGGCCATCTGAGATATAACTGACCGATTAGTACTTTAAATACCGAATGCACAAAAAAATATTTAAGCTAAACTCTGTCCTCCAAGCTTAAGACAATTTAAAGAAATTACAAAGATTGTAATATAAAAGGTATAAAAAAAAACTTATTAATACAATTTCCACCTGAGCTGAGAGGTACAAGACAAACCAAAAGTACCTACTTACATATTTAATAAAAAAAATTTAAATAAATTTTATAACTGCTGTTCTTAATTAATAAAATTTTTTTAATTTATTCTTATTTTTAGGTACAGAAATAATGTGTAAAAAATTAAATGAATTTTCAATTATAAAATTGGTTTCATCTGCTAACATGAGTAGTCAAAAAAAATCACTAAAAAAATATTTTTATTTAACAATAATATGCGCTTTATTGTTGATATTTTTATATAATTTTAAGTAAGTATTTTTTAATAAAAAGAAGAAGAAAATATATTCTAAATCTTTATGAATATTTTCCAAAAAAAACTCCAGAGAACGTGAAGTATGGAAATCAAAATCTTCTTCAATACTCTCATCAGCATCATCGAATCTACAGCAGCAGCTACAACATGATAAATACGAAGAGGATGAGGACACTGAAAAACCTTCAGATGTCTCCAAAACTCTAAAAGGCACTACCACAAAAACTCCTCAACAACAGGCTGTAGGCGAGCAACAGGAATTAAGCGAAAATGAACATGAATCGCATTTGCAACAGCCACAACAAAATATTTTAGCTTCCATTCCTTTTGATCCTTTCTCAAAAGCTTGGTTCTTTAAAAATGGTGAATACTATCCTAAACCGGCCAAGGTGCATAAAGAGAGGTGGGGTAAGAAAGCCCATTTACAGGGTTCAAAACTGTTTCCCTATCAAGATCCTCACAATGATCGCATAGTGAACCAATTGATGTTTGTACCGCCAAACTATGAAGAAATCAAAACGAGTGGCAAATTGAAAACTATTTTATTATATAATGGTTTGGACCCCTGGAAGGTTAAAGCAGGTAAGTCTTTTTGCATATTAAACTCAGAGAAAATTTTTAACTTTTATCCAAAATTATAGGTCGTGATGTCTTCCTTAGTTCAAAATGTCCAGTGGACACATGTACAATAAGCGTTTCACGTGATCAGGCTAATACAGCCGATATGATTTTATATAAAGATTATTATATACCCACGGGTATTCGTAGACCCGCCAATTCAAAACAAGTCACTATGCTTTACCATTTGGAATGTCCGTATCATACGCAAAGCGTTGAAGTACCGGATGCTATAAATTGGACAGCTACATATAGGTAATGTCGGTTTTCTAATAAAATAAATATAAAATTCCTATGAAATAAAATAGATTTCCTCCAGTTCGTCCATTAATTTTATGCGTTCAGATTTTCAGCGAAAATTTCAATTTTCTTCCAAAATATTAATTTTCTATGAAAATATCGATTATTCACGATTTTCTATGAAAAATCGATTTTTTTTATTAAAATATCGTTTTTTTTATGAAAAGTTTCGATAAAATATTGATTTTATGTACATATATCAATTTTTTATAAAAATATCAATTTTCTACGAAAAGTCGTTTTTATGAAAATATAGAATTTGTATAAAAATTTCGATTCTTTACGGAAACATCGAAAAATATCATTTGTCAGCGAAAACATAGATTTTCTGTAAAAAAAAATTTATTTTGCGAAATTATCGATTTTTAAGAAACAATTAATTTCTACAAAATTTTTGGTTTTCTTAGAAAAATTCGATAATTTCGATCGAAATTTTATAGATTTTCGGCAAGGATATCGTTTTTCTACAAAACTATTGAATTTTTATGGAAATATTGATTATTTACGAAACTAGCGATTTAAAACAAAAATATCAATTTTCTACGAAATCGAAAACGTAAAACGCAAGAATTTCAAAAGTCGTTTTTTTATAAGATTTCTGAAATAAAAGAATTTAATGGGAAATATTATGCAAAATATTTTTCTATTAAGCAGGGTTGCCTCTGGCATTCAATATCGATCGAAATTTCCATTAAACTTGTATTGTAATTTCGATCGATATCGAATGCCGTAATTTGCCCCCAGAATTTTTAACAAAAACTAGATTAATCTCCCTATTACAGTTCAACACAGTTGAGCTGTAAATTTTGTATTATGGTTTAAAACTTTTTTACAACTCAACACAACCAGTTGTTTTATTTATTTTAACCGTGATAGGGGCGTAAAAGCGTATTAAAAACAACTTCCAAATTCTTGCGTTTTACGTTTTCGATTTCAAGCACAGCCCTGAATATTTATAAAGATTTTTTTTTAAATAAATAGATTTTCTATTAAATTTTTATGAAAACATCAATTTGCTAAAAAGATATCGATTTTCTATGAAAATATAAATTTTCTATGAAAACATTGATTTTCTATGTAAATATCGATTTTTCTACGATAATATCGAAAATGAAAATTTACTTCTAATGAAAATATCTATTTTTATAAATATTTATTTGTAAACTAGGTCTTTACTATTAAAAATACGGAAATAAAAATTTTCTTCATACATACATAAATTTTTTCTATTTCAAAATTAGCTGTTTCGAAATCTACAAATTTTGTTGCAATTTTTCCTTTTTTTCAGGCGTGACAGTGATATTATGGCCGCTTATGGAAAATGGTTGTATTACGATTCGCGTATACATCAGCAGGAACAGGACCGTAACTATGCGACCAATAAAACTAAAAAAGTAGCCTGGTTTGTATCGAATTGTGGGGAAAATAATGGACGTTTAAAATATGCTCGTGAATTAGCCAAATATATTGATGTATGTTATTCGAAAATTGAAATAAAAATATTTTATAACATTTCACACGTATCCCCTTTTTTAGGTTGACATCTATGGCGGCTGTGGTAATTACAAATGCTCACGCGATAATGAAGACAAATGTTTCGAAATGTTAGATCGCGATTATAAATTTTATTTGGCATTTGAAAATTCTAATTGTAAAGACTATATAACGGAGAAATTATTTCTTAACGCTTTAAGTCATAACATACTGCCCATTGTCATGGGCGCAAGGCCAGAAGACTATGAAGTTAGTGCCCCTGAAAGATCTTACATACATGTAGATGAATTTGCTTCGGCTTCTGAATTAGCCGATTATTTGCATATTTTAGATAATGATGAAAAACTTTATAACTCCTATTTTAATTGGAAAGGCACTGGGGAAATTATAAATACATATTATTGGTGTCGTGTGTGTTCGTCTTTACACGATGAGGAGTCATTACGCAAGCCACGCTGGTATACAGATGTAAATGACTGGTGGCGTGGTGCTGGTGTATGTACAAGTGGTTCTTGGCGTAATTTTAAGGCTTGAAAAGATGTAATGAGTGATGATTAAAGGGCAGAAGGAGCTGCCGGCAAACCGGGTGTAAGTAGTTAAGTGTTAAGAAAAATTATTGTTAAAAATTAATCACCCCTATCGTGAATAACAAGTGGAACTTTTGTTCCCTTGAAATTTTTATTCCCCTCGAAGGAAAAAAAGCAATCGTGAATCTGATGTAAAAAATTTTTCACGCTATCAGGTTCCAGTGAATGTAAAAAGGAAGAATGTTTAAACAAAATTATAAAACAATGAAATTTTTGGTTGAAAAATATACACGTATATATTTCAAACAAAAGTTTAAATAATAAAGCAAAATATTTAGTATTGGAGGGTTGATTATAACGTTAGTTTTTTTCACTTTTTAAATTTTATGTAGTAAAATATTTTCCAAAATTCTGCCACCACGTCTTTCGAAAGCTTCACAAATACGCAGGCAATTGATCTGTTCTTTTGCATTTTGTTGACCAATATATCGGTTTGTGCCTTAATAACGAAAATAGCCCTTAATATTCGATTTATAAGAGGAACTACATGTATAGCAAAAATAAAGTGAGAAATGTGAAAAAATTACGAGGAAAAAAATTTTTCGCGATAAGGGGAATTTTTTCACGTTATTATGATCACAAACATGTGGAAAGGGGAATAATTACGAGGGAAAAATTATTCACGATAGGGGTCAATAACGAAGGAAAGTAGCAGAATAAGAATTATGTTTTTGTATTATATAACAGAATTTTAAGGTGTTGAGGTTATGTTTGTTCGTTTTCAAAGCGTGTGAAAGTGTTTGCTGTAGTGATGAGAAGGAATAAATGAGACTGGTAGACACATAGCCGATTTCGGTCACATCACATTTTTTAACTTCTATATCCCAAACAGGCACCCATTTGTATAAACTTAACTTAATTTTTTGATTTTAAGTAATTTTTAAAATAACTTTTATTATTAACAGATTCTACGTAAAAACAAAAATAGAAATGAATCTAACACAAGACAGGGGTCAAATAAACGCATTCGATATCGAGTAAACTATCATTTCTTTTTTCTGCATGCGATACTCTTAAGTATCGAATGAAAACTCGAGAGATGTAATGTCTTTGGTTACTTGATACCGAATTCTATCAGCTCAAATTACGATACATTTTATTCGACATCGAATGTCATGATACCAAAGTAAGTAAGCTGGGTTAGAGAAGTCGACTTTGCACCTCCATACAAAGACAATATAGATGTCTTCATGTCTGAAGAAGAGTAACAGTAAAATTATCCAAATTTTGTACCAATAGCTTCGAAAGATCTGTATTAAAAAAAATTACATTTTTTATTTAAATGTGGGTAGCGACGCGCACTGTACAAAGCTAGTCTGTTATAAAATATGTAAAACATATTCTTATTCGGTTTTAAATTTTTAAGGCATTTAAATTTCCAATATTTTAGGTTCAGTTTTATGTTGTAATTTTCTGTATGTATGTAAAATTTTATTTAAGTCTAACTTAGTATTTAAGCAAAAAAATACAAAAATTGAAAACCCTAAAAGCATATAAAAATATCAATTTTATAGAATTTATATAGCTTGTAGGATTTTAGTTAAAAAAAAAAAAAAAAAAAAAAAAAAAAAAAAAAAAAAACCCAAAGCTTATTTAAAAAAAAAAAGTATTGAAAATAAAAATATGTTTTTATCAACTATAAACTATAAATTGTTTTTTAAAATTAATTTTTAAATGATTCTGAGAAAAAACAACAACAACATGACTGAAAACATATTATTTAAAAGTCTTTATAATAAATATTAAAAAATAAAAAAACAAATTGTAAATAGCTTCTTCTATTCATACGCAGGTTAATTTAAGCTTAATTTAATTTAAATTTGAAAGAAAACTAAAAAACCTGCATTAAAATTTTCAATGTAGAAATAATGCTGACAATTTAAAAAAAATTTAAATAAAAAAAGCCATGTTTTATAGAAGTTTTGTAAAATATAATATTAACAAAAATTCAAATCAAATAATATCACATTTCACATTTAAAAGAAAATTCTAAAGAGCTTATAACATAGAAAACGACTAGAACAGAAATTAGTCTCAAAGCCAAAAATATCTTTCTTTTAAATTTCGCATGTGCAAAGTAAACATAATCATAAAGTTGGGTTTTTTTTTGACTGGTGAGTAAAGTTGTTTTCTCTTCTAGTCGTTTTCTATGAGTTATAATATAAAATTTAACAGTTACCAGGGAATTTCTTCAGCTTTTGATTAAAATAACTTGTTTGTAATTAAATATAAAAAATAAAAAATTTGGCGTTTATTTTCAACAATTTAATTTTTCGATTTCTAGCTCTAGAAAACAGCTGTAATTTTTTTTTTTAATTTAAAATATCAATTTATTTTTCCTTTTTAAAATTGAATTATAACACTCGCATCTTTAAAAAAAAAACGTTATAAAAAATGGTTTTTTATACATATGAATAAGTATTAAAAAAAATATGAAGAAATAAATTATTCCTAAAATATGTATGTATAAAGAACATATTTGAAAGAAGCAAAGTTGTATGTATCATTTACGAGTATTTTTAAGCTTCTTTATAACTATAAGTTTGTTCTTATTTATGTTTATTAACAAATAATTAAAATTATTTTTTTGTGTTACTAATTTATTTATTTTTTTTACTGTGATAAAAAATGATAAAAAAAATAAATAAAAGAAAAAAATGTTAATTGAAAATATAAGAAAACAATCAAATGTTTGAATTTTTAATTTGGATAGAATTAATAAAAATACAATTGAAACAAGAAGGAAACGAGTACTTAAAAAAATGTCAACTGTAACTGACGTACAATTAAACTAAGGCCCCTATTACGGTTTACAACTCAACTCAGTTGAGTACAACAAAGTCTGTACTACAAACCAAGAGTTGCGCAAGAGACTTGGCTAAGTAACTTGCCGAGTGTGAAAGGGGTCTTACATTATTTGGTGACCGAATGCAATGATTCTTATTAATTTTACGCAAATTCGTTTTATATTACTGGAAATCATTCTACAAAATTTCGGAAAATACTTTATACGCTTAAAATCATGACAAATAACGCAATGGCAGTAAAATTCACTTTCGCAAAAGTTTGGGAAAATAAAGCAACGCTAAAAATTAAAGATGGCGCAGATTGGAAGTATAAAATGTCAAAATAGGTAAAAAAAATGTTAAATTAAAATAAAATTAATAGTGATAATTTGGGAAAAGGAAAATATAAAAAGATGCGAAAGACAAATGCGCATTAAAGAGATCTAATCACTAGAATTGCTACCATTTTCTTACGCATCGCAATAAAGAGAAAGAGTAGCTCCCAGAACTCATTAAAAAACCAGGAAAAGCTTTTTAAAAAATTTATTGGATTTCACGTGATGTCGATTTTTAGAACCAGTGTTCGATAATAGACAGAACATTATTTAGCGTTCGGCTCACACACTCATGAACGATATCTATTTTTTTAGTGTTTGTGTAGACGGACACAACCCTTAATACCGTTCGTAACTATTTTCAAGAAGGAGCGGAACATTTTATAGATTTCTGTTCTTCGTTACAAAAGCAAAACAATTGCAGTGGTTCCCTAGACAAACATTATATTTTAATGTTCGGTAATGTTTCTTTTTTTACATTGATAAAGAAATTAACAAACACAAAATTTTAGCAACGACCGCAGCACGAACAGCAAGTGTGTGTATTGTGTAAAATTATTTTGCTGGATTTTTGTTTTTTTTTTGTGTGAATTTTGTTTTTGTAAAAAATGATTGGTTTTTTACCAGCCAAAAGGGCGCTAGGCACAACAGAAACCAGTGGGGCTACTCTCTATTGCGATGCGAAAACAATTTCGATGCGAAAGCTAAATGCCAACTTGGTACTCTCTATCACTTTCGCAAAATGTTTTGAAAATGGATCAATACTGGCAACAAAAATGAAAGATGGCGCAGATTGACAGTAATGAAATACTAAAATATGTAAAAATATTTGAAATTGGAAAGTTAAAATAAAATAAATAGTGATGATTTGGGAAAAGAAAAAAATTAATAGAAGCGAAAGACAAATGCGCAAACTCATTAAAGAATACCAATCGCTAGATTTGCTACCATTTTCTTTCGCATCGCAATAGAGAGTAGCCCCCCAGGGGCGTTACTCTCTAAATCTAAATTCCAATTTGGTACTCTCTATCACTTTCGCAAAATGTTTTGAAAATGGAGCAATACTGCCAACAAAAATGAAAGATGGCGCAGATTGCCAGTAATGAAATGCTTAAATATGTGAAAATATTTGAAATTGGAAATTTAAATAAAATAAATAGTGATGATTTGCGAAAAGAAAAAAGTTAATAGATGCGAAAGACAAATCCGCAAACGCATTAAAGAGTACCAATCGCTAGATTTGCTACCATTTTATTTCGCGTCGCAATAGAGAGTAGCCCACAAGGGTCACAAAAAGGGGTCACAAAAGAGGTATTTAGAAAACCCCCGACCACGTTTTCTATAAGCAAACGAAAAATATTTATTTCATGCAGGTATTGTCCAAAAAACTTAGCCTTATTTCCTAATTAATATTTTAAGTTAAGTTGTGGTTGTCAAAACACCCTTAAATAATAATTGTGATTTTAAAATCACAAGTGATTTGAAATTTTGTGATTTTCATAACAAGCTTGTACGTATACAAGATTGTTAATATATATCACACTTGTTCATCAATAGTGTACTAGCTCATAATTTTATATTGTTTCACTTTTTGGGAACAATCGCCACGTAATATTAATATCTAACCGCTGCAAAAATATCGTACTATTTTGTCTACTTTTTGGTAATTAAAAGGTTGGCTTAAAAATTATTTTTCATATTCTTTCAATACTAAATTAAAAATTGGTTTGCATATACTAAAAATGTTTAAATATTAAGTAAATACAGTAATGTTGAACAATTACGATACATGAATTATGTGATTAGAAAAATTTTACTTTCAATTTTAATTTTTTACTTTACTATCGAAAAATTAACTACGAAATCGTAAAAAACAAAAACTTTTTATGCGTACTAATTATTTTTTAGGAATGTGCATTCTATATTTCGTTATTAAATCTATATCTGAAAATCCTTCTTCCAGATCCGTTTCGAACAAATTCGAACAAAATATAAATATATCACGAATCTCGATATAGAATGAAATTGATTGAATTTTAAATAATAGCATTAGATATCGAGTAACTCGACATTACATTTCTCGAGTTTTCATTCGATACGTCAGTGTCTATCGTATGCAAAAACATTCGATAGTTTATTCGATACGATAGTATCGAATGCGGTGATTAGACCCCTGTTACAAAGTTTATTTTTAAGCAAAGCTAATAACACTTGTTTAGCTGAATCCACTTTCTTTGATGTAAAGAAAATACAAATCCAACGTATTTATTTAAATTCGAGGAAATATTTTCGTTATATTTATGGTTCTAAAAATTTAAAAAACAAAATGTAAGTTCTATTTCTAAAAAGGGTCAAAAAGTGGCACGTAATAGTTAAAATTTATACAAAAGGGTTATTTAAAAAAGGGCCAAAAATAAAAGGTATTAAAAGCGTCGAAAAAGGGTCAGATTGATACTTTAGTATCACAACGGTAACGCTGACAGAAACGAACGAACATTAATGAGCTGAAGCCAACACATAAAATTTCTGGTGTTAAAACAAAAACCGAACGGAATTAAATTAAATGTCCTCTTTTTTTGTTGAGTTGAATTAGACAGTATTATTTTTGTGTTCAAAAGATGCAAACAGGGAAACGTTATTTTTTTTACTAAAGAGCGATATTTCGAACACTGCCTAGAAAATGACTAATAGACAAATACTTTTTCTACCAATATAATGGTTTTGGCACCAAAAGGTCCCATACCATCGGCGCTAGGACAAAATTTGGTTGATATTTCTTAAATATAAAATGTTAAATATTGAAAATAAGCCAAATCATCGGTTCATTATTAAAATTGTTCCTTATGGAAGCGTCAACCTGAGTTAAGTGTTATCGTACAAAACAAGCTTGATTGAACAAATTGAGCTCAAATATGAGATTTGTTCGGTTTTTTAAATCACCGAAACCGATTAATACTATGGTTAAGGTTAAATAAAATTCGGCGCAGAAAAATATTGCACTTTTACTTTTTTTTTTAATTTCGCCCATTTTATAAAAATTAAAATAAGAGGCGTTGTTTTTAATTAAAAATAAATATATTATAATACATACCCATAAGGTTTGATTTCACTGGCATTAAAGTGGCTTGAATCTTGAGATTTGTCATTGATGTCTATCGTTACGAGTACATATTTGCTATTTAAATATTTTTCTTGATATGTTATTAATTGATTGATTATTACGATTAGAAAAAGAAGTCCGTTAAATATTTGTCTATAAATAATAAAATAAATGATATTTTAAATTATTAAATAAAAGTTAAAAAAATCATTATTTGAAAATCGTTAAATATGGTTTGGTAAAGAAAAAAGTTCAAATTGGTCCAAATTTAAAAAAAAAAAATCTGTTGGTCCAAGTTTCACTTTTTTTTTGAACCTTATTTATTTTCAATAGAATCTTTTGACTTGATTTTAAGAAAACTGACAAATTTTATTGGATATACAAAAAATTTAATTTAAAATATTCTAGTTGACAAGTTTAATGATTTAAACATTCAACCCCGTATTCATAAGCGATAATGTATTAAATTTAACAAACGAAGCACAACCGAAAATAACGTTGTAAAAGCCACTTTTTGCAAAATCAGTTTTTTTTGCAAATTATTGTTAACATTACTCTCTTACATTGTTTTAACTTCATATCATCCAAAATTATGCACCTTAACCTCTTCAAAATGCAATACAGAGTCAGCGGAAATCGTTTTAAATGACATCGCGATTGTGGATATGAAACATTTTTTCACTAAAAAAAAGTTATAAACTACAAATTTGCATGTTATTTTAAATTCAAATTTCTTAATATTATGCAAGTTTTAATTATCATTAATTTTGATAATCCAAAAAAAAAAAAATTTAATAAATAAATATAATAAAAATAAGTAATCCTGCCTTTTAAAACTTTTTTTTTGCTCTCCTGAAAACTAATTATGTTGTCACTTACAACGTTATTCGCGGCTGTGCTCATACGTTTACTAAGGAAAATGTTCACACAAAATTTGTTTTGTAAACCTTTTCTAAATTTAAAAAATTGTTTTTGAATACATGCGTCAATATATAAATGTTGTAAACGTTAAATCAATAAAATATTAGTCAGTATTTCACTTAAATATACAAACCTTTTTCTTTTAAGGGTTAACAGTTGTCTTCCTCCTAACTTCCTGTATGCCACCCGAACTTGAAATCTAGCTCACTTTGTCTCTTAATAAGTTTTATGCATATTTTTTTAATATAACTTCCATTTCAACTTCTATATTAAATTTCGTTTACTTGTTAGCATTTTTGAATAATTCGAAAAAAAATAAATAAAAAAACTCATTTTTAAAATAAGACAACTATAACATAAAAATAATTATAAATGCGCTGTATAATAGAAGACAATTCATTGGTTTTTTAGTTAAACTTTACACTGTTGAAGCTGTTGTAATAAATTTTTCAAATTTTCACATTGATTGACATTGGCGCAACCCATGGTAGCTGCGGTAACAAATTTAGCTGATATTTTGCGTTTTAAAGCAATTGCTTCAACTTTTTTTGAAAGCTTAAATGGAATAAAAAGGAAAACAAGAAAATGAGTTTTAATTTAGTTCTATGTATTTCCATTCTAGTTTTGTTACTTACTGTAAAAGCTCTTTTGATTATATTATGAGGCATACCCGCCAATTTAGCGGCATTAAAGCCATATGACTTTGGACAAGCACCGGCGCTATATTTATATAGGAACGTCACCGTTTCTTGTGTTGGATCGTCGCAATCTTCATTTTCAACCATACATGCCTGTTCGAACCAAAAATAAATAAAGAAAAAAAAAACATTATTTCAATACATTATTTAAACAAAACTACTTCAAACTTACCATATGACCCAACGTAACGCGATCATCCTTATGGAAGAAATCTATAAGATTATGATAATGAGTAGAAAACAATGATCTACATTTAAGATCGGCCAAAAAGTTGACCACAGAAGCAGCAATAGCAGTGCCATCGTAAGTAGCAGTACCGCGACCTAGTGAAATATCACAAAATATACAAATTTTTATTTAAATATCAAAAGTTTTGAAATTTAATGTTTATTTATTTACCCAACTCATCTAACAATACCAAACTATTGGCTGTTGCATGTTTTAATATTAATGAGGTTTCATTTAGTTCTACCAAAAATGTTGAATGGCCCGATAGAATATCATCTTGTGCTCCTAGACGTGTGAATATGCGATCTACCAAAGATAAACGACAACTTTGTGCTGGTACATGTGCTCCTATCTGAGCCATTACCGCTAAAAGACCAACTTGCCGCATAAGCGTACTTTTACCACCCATATTCGGACCGGTTAATATGGACAAAGGTGCTGTATTATTGCACCCCAAAATAATGCCATTTGGTATGTATGTATCGGCCAAAACACAGGGGTGATAACCATCTTCTATTTCAATAAAATATTGTTTTTCTATCTCTAACTCTACCAAATCGGGTACGCAAATAACTTGTTGTGTTCTAGCATATTCAGCTAAAGAGGCCAATACATCTAAATGAGCCACACAATCGACACATTGCTTCCACAAGTCGTACTGTTGGGAAAACTTCTCAAAAATACGTCTTGATAAATCTTTTAATACAGTATTACGATCATCTTCGGCCTTTTGCATTTCTTTAAGAAAACTCTAGAATATTTTAATTAAAAAGATAGGTATCCAATAAATGTTTTATATACATATGTATTTGAACGAGCCTTCATACCCTGGTTTCCTCTGTGGTATATCTGCGTGTAGGCTTAGCTCCCTTTTTTTGCCCCTCTAAAGTATACTTACTGCCTGCCTTACGTGCCTGCGATTCCGGCACTTCTAATTGAAATCGTTTTTTATCATTGCCAAAGTATGTTATTCGACAACCAAAATATTTTTCTTGTTCTACGAGATATTCCTCCAGTTGTTCATGGATTCGCTTGATTTTTTCCTGAGCATTATCATAATCCTCATCTACACCGTTTTCCGGTGCAATAACACCGCTCTCGGACGCTTTGGCACGATCAAACGCTTGCTGTATGATTATTTTATACACCTTTACTTAATCTTTAATAAAAATATTAGTTGAAAATACCTTAAAGAAATTTAATTGTTCTGTCATGTCAGGAAAAATGCCTCCTTTCCTTTTAAATTGAGTCACACGTTTCAATAATTCCGATCCTGTTTCCTGAAACATTGCAGGAATTTGTAATAAGGATTCAAATCCTTTAAGTATGGAAATGAAATTCTAAATCGGATTAAACAGCAAATACTTTAGTTCTTATTTGATTTTTGTTCAGTCAAGTGCAGTTCCTTTTAACTTTATAAAATGAATTACCTGTATTTTCTTCTTATTGTATAATTTTTCTTCAAAAAATATAGCTCGACCATCTGGATGATTATCCTGTACAATTTTACTGCCAAAATGGTGTATTTGTGCCAAATGTCTTTCAAAATCTGGCAGAGGAGCCATTAAAGCTCTAGCCTCTTGCAATATAGAAGAATTATTAAGAAAATCCGTGACAGCTTGTTGTCTTTCCACAATGGTCGTTAACACGCATGAAGGAGCACACAGCCAATAGTGTAACAAACGCTTACCAAACTTTGTACAACATTGATCCAATGTTGATTGCAGCGAGTGCTCTTCTCCGGTTATGCGCAAATTCATTAAAGTAGTAGCATCTAAGACCATATGAGCTCTTTGACTTATAGCTGGTTTACTGGGAATTTTACATAAGTCCAAAGTATCTGGTGGCTGGTAGAGATGATAACGAGCCATTGGTAATACCTTTTCAGCCACATGGCATTTCTTCATATAGTTAATACACAAACCTAAGGCTTTCAAAGCTAATTTGGCATTAACATGGGGAGTTAAACCTAAATGATCCGATTCAGCTTGCATTGTTCTTAAAACCATTGGCCAATTGTCTTCTTTGCTTGCTGCATAATATTTTTCAGCTAACTCTTTGAGGGTATTTTCAGCTGTACTTTGTAAAGATCCTGCATTAGGCATACACTCTTTTAACACACTACTTAACACTGTACGCATTATTTCCTGAGTCTTTTCTTGTATATTGGCTTTTTCCAATACAACCAACACCGGCATATTATGTGATAATAATGTATGTAAACGTGAACAATTTTTATCATCGTCAAACTCTCCCAAATAGCAATCACCTATGGATGTGTCTATAAAACAAATGCCATAACTGCTACAACCTCCAGAACTGGATAATTGTCTCTCAACTATGGCCAGCATATAGTTGGGTTGATGATTTGGTGTTATTTGACATTGGCTACCAAAAACTTGGGTTCCTCGACTTGTAATTTGACAAATTTCTCTACGTACTACTTTATCGAATTTAGTAGGTTTAATACGTTTGCATCTTTCCGTCATCATGTCAGGGGTTTCTGTTTGCTCGACACGTGCCACTTTATATCCTCTTTCGACCAGTACAGAGGCCATTTTGTCGAAGGAAACTTCTGGAAATCCAGAATGAGCGAATTCGCCTCTCATGTAGGTAAAACCAAGTTCATTAACTCCAACATCGGCATCCATGTGATACAGTTCATAGAATTTGCCCACTTTAAAGAACAAAACACAATCAAAACTTTCAGATTTTAAAACCCACCATTGTCGGACGCCCTATAGAGGAAGTTAATAAAAAAACAAATCGATAAGAAGTTAGCTATATAAAATTGTTTTAATAGCATTTTCTTTAAATTTATTATTATTAATTACACATTTTACACAACACGGGGATATCTGATTAATACACTATTGTTCAATTATAATGAGACCCTGCTAGCATTTGGAAGATCGTTTTTTCAAAAACCATCGGTATGAGTCTTTTTCGAGTACTTTTGGTAATTAAAAACTGATTAATCATCACAAAAATGACTCGTTTTTATGATTTAACTGCCTGTTTTTAGAAAACGTAAGCAAGTGAGTGAGTGAGAAATTATATTGAAAACAAAAACAAATTTTCGTTTTTTATTGTTGTTTTCAATATAATTTCTCACTCACTCACTTGCTTACGTTTTCTAAAAACAGGCAGTAAAAGTGTTTGATTTAAAATTCAATAACAAAAACTATTAAAAAAAGAGTCGAAAAAGTTTCTAAACTAATAAAAAAAAAACGAATGATATATGACTCTTCAAGAAGAATCGCGGGTAGGGTACCATTTTCTCCCGACAAAAGTATCATTTATGATCAGAAAATGAGCGCATATTCTGGTATTTTGATCGCGCTGAAAAGTCAAAATATGTAGACTCGAATATGATTAAAAATTTCAAAAAATGCTAGCTGGGGAAAAAAATAAAATTTAACAATCTGGCCTGTTCTGGAAATCAAACTTGGTATTTGGTGATGTTCTGAACATCACACCGTTTTTGTTCCTCTGTGTGCTTTCGGCAATTGAAAATCACACCGAAACACATGTGATTTAAAATCACGTGATTTAAATTAAAGTGATTTTCAGAACAGGCCTGAATATTTAGCGGATTCACAAGGTAGTCATAAAATCAAGAAAAAATATGAGTGCTTTTAAGGCTCAGTTAGTCTTTACTTTCTGTTTCTGTTACTGTCACTTACAATTATTTAACAAGTTTTTAATATTACAGATTGGACCGTACCAGAACAGAAAGCTAATCAATTTCACAGGTTTTTTAATAACAAAAACAAATCAACTGATTCGTAACAGAACAGAAAGTAAAGACTAATTCTGCCTTTAGCAACCCCTCATAATTTTAATTTCTACCGTGTAGTCACGACAAAATTATAAACACAGCATAAAGTCTTATTATTTTACGATTTTTTTTTTGTTTGGATCAACAATAATTTTTTAAGCTATTCAGGCCTGTTCTGAAAATCACTTTAACTCAAATCACGTGATTTCAAATCACATGTGCCTACTAAAATCACACGTGTGATATTTTAGCGTCCCGTTTTTGTGTGATCTTCAATTGCAGTAAGCACACCGAGAAACACACCAACAGTATGACTTTCAAAATACCAAAAAATCACACGTGTGATTTCAAAAGCACGTGATTTTCAGAACAGGCCCGATTGTAAAATTTTAGCATATTATGACAATTACTTGATAGCACACCTTGTGAATCCCCAAATTGTGTTTTTGTAAAAATTGTTTAAGTAGGATAAGAGATATTTATAAGATAAGATAAGAGATATTTACGAAATGTGGAACCATTATTACCCCAAAAAATGGATCATTTTGTTACAAAAACTAACAACATAAATGGTGGTATAACTGAATAATATAAGAATTTTCACAAAATCGTTGTATATAAGGAGAATTATACTGTTAAATTTCGAGAAGATCGGTCCATAATTCACCATAGGCCCCATGTAAAAATAAAGTTACTGTAATAAAATTTGTTACATCACAGTTTAATCGGAAATATAAAAAATTGAAATCGCAAAGATAAACGCAGATTTTCCTGATTTTTAAAGTAGTTTAGGTAAAGGAAAGTGGTCCTTAAAGTATGAGGTATATAAAATATTTTAATGAACTTAATACGGGAGTGTTATCAAAATTTATATATATAGCGCCAAATGATGGGTCCAATATAAATTCAACTCTCGAAAATGATTTTAGTTCGGCTAAAACTGTTACGAATCATTATATTTTAATCAAATTTGTTTGAACTAAGTTTTTTATCACTAGACATAAAAGCATAAAGGTTTCTAATTGTCGGTCAATAATTTAACATATGTGACGTCCGTTTTTATAAAGAGTATTGTATTGCATACACGTGAAGGCCATGAGCACCACGACCTAGAGGATCTTTTGTGCAGAAGAGTAATTATTAATTCATAGATCCTTTATAGGGTCCAAGCCTGAAATATTCTCACTGTCGGTGAAGGGTATCAAAGATTTAGCACAGCCGAATAAAGCAATTTTACTTATTTGTAGCTAAATTTAGCATTAAAACTTTTAATTTAGCTGTTAAATTTTTATTAAGTATTTCTTTAATTTTTTTTTTAATTTTTAAGCTTTATTTTAAAAATTTGGAGGAATAGTTTTATTGATTAAACTTGAAATTTTTGTTTAGAATTTAAAAATTTTGATTTAAAAAAATTTATAGTTAATAATTAATAAGTAGAATTTTACTCGCTTTTTAATCACGGCATTATTTTTAACTACATATGTACATATCTGTGGCAATAAATAATAATAGCTTAAGTCGAAATATTGTGTTTAGAGATAGGTGTTAAGGTTTTTTCTAAAACAAGTTGTGTTTTTTGATGTGTAAGGGTTTTGTCTAAAATAAATCGTGTTTTTTGTTGTGTAAGTTGAAATATAAATGCGTGTAGTTTTATTAATAATGACATTTTATACATGAGTGAGTCATAGATCTTGAAGAAGAGAATAAAAATATGTAATATGGCATTATTTCAGACAGAATGTTCTGTAATGGTATATCTACTTGACTTATCTATTTTTTCATCTGGGCTACTACTTGGGACCTGTTAATTCATAAATTAGTATTTTTTTAAAAATTTCTTCAATCTTTGGCTGGGGAGCCATTTGTATTTGTATTTTTATAATTAGGTGTATATACTTGAATAAATGAATTTTTGATTATTTATTGTATCCATTAATAATACTCAGGATTTTGATTTTGTAATATATTTTTATTGGCCTTGAAAGGCTTTTGTATATTACTTATGTATATTAAATAAATAAATAAAAATAAATAAAATGAAAAAGCACTTATGTCAACTTAAGCCATTATTATTTATTGCCACAGATATAAATAGTTTTACTACTTTAAATTGCAATTTATCGATTCATTTTGCAACTTTAAATAAATAAATAAATAAAAAAAGTACAATTGCTCAGATTTAATGAAAAAAAGTTCGGGTTCGCTTGATAAAGTTTCTTGTATTGGCAACCTTTGGCCAAGCGGGAATGATTTCAATTCTTTGATATGTCGAGTCCCGCCTTCGCTTGATAATTGCTTTCAATGCGTTTTCGCCTTGGTTTCTTTGTAATTGTGTTACCTATTTATATACTTATTTTAAGCCTACTAAAAATAATATACTTACATAAATATGAACATTGTTCTCAGATGAATTTATATTAATGGTTTGACTAATTTTTTTAACAAAAACTTACAAAAAAATATCTATATATTTGCTACTACTCACTGGTGATAAGGAGTCCAAAAACGTTTGCGGCACATAAAGCGTAGATGGATCATAATCTGGATGATCTGGTCTACGCCCCTTCTTATCTTTAATTTTATCTGACCTTAAAAATTCCAACTTCTGATGAGGCCACACTACGGGTTCATCTATATTAGAAGTGGTAACTTCTTCATATTTGTCTTCCTGTTTTTTAGACGTTTTTCTATCGCTAGTTGATTGCAATTGTTGTAGCTTTTCCATAAAACTGCCAGCAGTAAGTGATGTATCCAATTTTGTTTTTTTAAATTTTGGTTCATTATTATTGTTCTGAAAAGCAAAAAATTCTCAATATTTATCAGAGATTAAAATCTTCTACCTTACACAATTTTTCTTGATTTCCGGTGAAGATTCTACTTCAGTATCACATTCGCCTTGTTCATCATCTGATGACATTTTCTCATCACCAGTAGGCTTATAATCACCATCATATTTAATATTGGCTTTGGATTTTTTCTTTAGTTCTAACGTTCCCTCTTCCTCGTCGGAGTCTAGCAAAACTAAACGTCTTCTCTTATTGCCGATTGCTCCTATTTCTTCATCGTCGGAATCGTGGAATTTTGGTTTTTTATTTATATTATCTTTAATAGATAATTTTTGTTTATTGGAAACATTTTCTTTTTCTTGCAATTTTTTCTTAGTTTCCTGATTTTTTCCTTCATCTGTGGGAGTATGGACAATTTTCTTTTTCTCTAAAGTCGCCGGCGATTTTGAGAAATAATTAAATAAATTATTTTTGGGCGAAGCGACAGATTTACTAACACTAGAATTCAATTTCTTCGACATTTTCCCAAAAATTAGATTTTATTATGTGATATTGTCTGTTGTGCTGCTAATTTCTTCTAATGCCAAAATAGATAATGCGCAATTCTTGGCGCCTAATACTGACAATGTTGACAAAAGTTGTATATTTAAAAAAACGTCATAATTATTTTTTTTTAATTTTTGTTTTCAAACTTTAAGTCAAGGCGAATTCATATAAGGTGGTCTTATATTGAAAACGTTTACAACACTGTAAAGTATTTTAACGTTGTGTCAAAAATAATACAACATTGTAGTAAACAATTTTAACAAATATTTCATTTTCTTTTTGTTTTAAATTGTTTTTTTTGAAATGTAATACTTTAAAAAAATTTTAAATCTCATAATTTTAAGTGAAAAATATAAAATTTAGTAAATATTCCCCAGAACCACATGAACGGTATATCATTTTGACACAAGGTTAGTAATCAGCTGTTTCTTACGGAGCAAGATAAGGTCACCTGGTGTAAATTCGCCTTGCTTTAAGTTTTATATTACTGTGTTTATAAATAACAAAACTTAATGAAATTGTACTAAAAACATGGAAAAAACCAAAGAAGACCAAAATCTTTAATCAATTACAACATTTTGGCCAAAATATTTTATATTATTATAAAAGTTGTTATATAAAATCCCGCTCTATTAGCTTTACTTTATTTATTCCAAGGCGAATTCATACAAGGTGGTCTTATTTTGAAAACGTTTACAGCACTGTAAAGTATTTTAACGTTGTGTCAAAAATAATACAACCCTGTAGTAAACAATTTATATAAGTATTTGATTTTCTTTTTAATTTTAAATTGTTTGTTTCGAAAAGTAATAATTTAAACAAATAAAAAAAAAAAAAAAAAAAAAAAAAAAAAAAATAATAAGATTTAATTTAATTTAAACAAATTTTAATTTCATGCAGCCTGTTTATCGATTTCGATATTTTTAAGCGAAACTTATAAAATTTAGTAAATATTCCCCAGAACGGTATATCATTTTGACACATGGCTAGTAATCAGCTGTTGCTTACGTAGCAAGATAAGGTCACCTGGTGTAAATTCGTCTTGCTATGATGCTTATGTAATATTATTAGTATGAAAACTTTTATATATTTTGTACATCTGAAAGCTCAATAATATGAAAACTCTTTATAGCTGGCAAACGTTTATTTTTGCTATACTTGTCATAAGAATTTTGTTTACACATTTGACTAAATTTTTTTTATAAATTTTCGTCAGAACTTATCAAAAATTTAACAATATGTCTTTAGCTGATGAACTTTTGGCCGATTTGGAAGAAGACAACGAGGGCGATGATGATATGATAATGGAAGAAACAGCTGAGGAGGTTGCTCAGGCTGAAGAAATTGCAGAGAAATTATTAAAACCTAGTATAAATCTTATGGAAGTGGACGTAAAGGTGCAGTCCATTAGAGAACTATGTAAATTACGTGATTCCGATAGATTACAATATATATTAAAACAAATTGAGCATTATGCTCAAAGACAACGCACCTCAGCCGAGATGTTGGGAAGTGTAGAATCAGATCCTGAATATTGTCTTATAGTAGAAGCAAATGCCATAGCTGTTGATATAGATAACGAAATATGTAAGCTAATGCAAAGGCTCATCAAGTTAAATATTTTTTCTTACCTAAAAATAAAATAATTTTCAGCTATTATTCATAAGTTTACCAAGGAAAAGTATCAAAAACGTTTTCCGGAACTAGATTCCTTAATAGTAGGCGAAATTGAATATTTATTGGCTGTTAAAGAATTGGGCAATGATTTAGATCAAGTGAAAAATAACGAAAAATTACAAGCAATTTTAACTCAAGCCACTATTATGATTGTGTCGGTGACAGCTTCTACTACCCAGGGGTAAGTATTAAAAAAATGTAAAAAAAATCAAATTAACATTGTACCTGCAGAACCTTATTAACTGCCGCGGAAAAAGCCCAAATAGATGAGGCTTGCGAGATGGCTATTGAATTAAATAATTTCAAAACCAAAATTTACGAATACGTAGAAAGCCGTATGACTTTTATAGCCCCTAATTTGTCGATGATAGTGGGTAACTTGTTGTAAATAACAATAAATTATTTTAGTTGTTCTTAACTTTAAATTTATTAAAGGCGCCTCTACTGCTGCCAAATTATTGGGCATAGCCGGGGGCTTAACTAAATTGTCAAAAATGCCCGCCTGTAATGTTCAAGTTTTGGGCTCGCAGAAAAAAACGTTGGCCGGATTTTCAAAGACACAAATGTTGCCACATACAGGTTATGTTTTTTATTCACAAATTGTACAGGATACGGCTCCTGTAAGTGTTTTTTTTTTAATATTAAATGCAGAGAAACAACGTTAGAATAATTATAAGCGTAACATTAACTATAATCGGAATTTTTAAGCAATATTTATTTAATATCGTTGACTTTGTAAACCGTTTCCCTTTAAAATTCTCGAAGTAATAGGGAATTTATGAAAACTTTGCGTTATTGGCTGACTAAGATTGTTGTTGTCAATTTGTATTCTTTTGTCATTGTTAATCCAATTTGGCTTGTTTCTCTGCATCAAAGCTTATAAAATGTTTGCCATATATTCAAAAAGTTCTAATTCATTGTAAAAAAGGATTTAAGACGTAAGGCTGCCCGTTTAGTGGCTGCTAAGGCCGTTTTAGCTGCCCGTGTTGATGCATGTCACGAAAGTGTTCACGGCGAGATTGGTTTGAAATTTAAGGAAGACATCGAAAAGAAATTAGATAAATTACAAGAACCTCCACCGGTTAAATTCATTAAGCCTTTGCCAAAACCTATAGAAGGCAGTAAAAAGAAGAGAGGCGGCAAACGAGTAAGGAAAATGAAAGAACGTTATGCATTAACCGAGTTCCGTAAACAAGCCAACAGAATGAACTTTGGAGATGTAAGTTTGAAAATATTTTTTTTTCTATTAAACTATTTATGTATTTGTTTATTGTTTTCTACTCAACGCAGATTGAAGAAGATGCCTATCAAGATGATTTAGGATACTCACGAGGTACTATTGGAAAAACAGGTACAGGGCGCATACGTTTGCCACAGGTTGATGAAAAAACAAAAGTTCGCATTAGTAAAACTTTACAAAAAAATTTGCAAAAACAACAGGTTTATGGTGGTAGTACTACAGTTAAACGTCAAATATCTGGTACTGCTTCTAGCGTAGCCTTTACTCCCCTACAAGGTTTGGAAATTGTAAATCCTCAAGCAGCAGAAAAAACTCAAGCAGAAATCAATGCCAAATATTTCTCTAATACTTCCGGATTTTTATCAGTTGGAAAAAGAACCACTTAAATAATTTAAGAAACACACTCAATTTATTGATATTTTCAAATAAAAAATTTTGTGCAAAAAACAATTTTTTTCTTTTTCTTAAAATTAAAAGGTGTTTATTATAATTAACATTAAGGAATGCTAGGCTTTTCAAAAGCAATTGTCAAGTTTTTTTTTATAAAAGCGACGAGGAATTAAAAGAAGACTTATGTTTTGTTAAAAAAAAATGTGGGGGTTATAAAGTTGTTAAAGGGAAAAGCACCTTTGGTTTAGTTTCAATAAAATATAGCTGTTAACTTAATTTGCCTATTTCGAGTTTTCTTAAAGCCTCCCAGGAATTGTTAAGGAAAACGGCAATTATTCCTGCTACAGTAAAAACGCCGCCAATAATCGAACAACAATTGGTGGCAAAATGGCCAAAGGATCTGAAATAAAAAATTTAAGGTTTATACGTTAACAATTATTATACAACAAATTCTTAGTTAAGTAAAAATACCTTTGTTGTTCTTCATATTTAACCATTAGAGGTGATAATTCATATGAAAAAAATATTCCGGGCATGCCACGTTCTTTTGAGCTTAAATCCTTACGATAACGTGTTACTGAAAACTGATTTGTATAAATAGGAGCTTCCTCATTAGCCTTCATATAAACAGTGGGTATTATTTTTAGGTAATAATTGAACATTTCGGATTTGGATTCTGTCAACAATTTTTATAAAAATAATTTTTTTTATGAAAAAATATTATGTATGGATTTGCATACATAAGAAGACTTTTGTATTGCTGATGGAATTAAATAAATAAATAAACAAAATATGTATGTATGATCATAAAGAGGGGACTAACTCAAAATTTTTATTTTCATCTTTTTGAACATATATCTACCCGCTGTAAAAATAACTTGTTGGATATGATACGGTTGGTTTTAAATTAAAAATTGTTTTGCTTCTACTGAAAATTTTTAAATTGACAAAAACATCGGCATTTAAGGGGTTATTCACTATTGTGAATTTTTTCTAATTATTTGACATCAACAAGCCGTTGCTACACTAGTGATGACATTTTGACAACTACATAGCTTTTCAAACAAATTGGCAACTCTACTAATTAAAAGAAAAAACAAGAATTTCTTTTAATTCAAGAATTTTACAAAATTTCTTTAAAAAAATTGTGCTCCCTGGCCAAAAATTAAAAAAGTAATATACTTTTAACAGTTTAAATTATTTTAAAGTGAATTAAATAAATTACAAAAGAGAAATGCCCATGCCCAGTAGTGCATTTGGTCAACAAGGACCCACATGTTTTGAAAAAATGAAAACTGGCTTTACAATTGGGTTTTGTGTGGGTATGGCTAGTGGTGCTCTTTTTGGTGGCTTCTCAGCTTTAAGGTAAGTAGTTCAAAAATAATTGAATACCTTACAAGGAAAAGTATTTATATGGTTACCGGTTATTCCCGGCATTACATAATGGTTTGGTTTTGAAAGTTAATTAATCTAGAAAGTTAAACTATTCCATATCTTACAGATACGGTTTAAGAGGACGTGAATTGATCAATAATGTGGGCAAAGTAATGTTACAAGGTGGTGGTACTTTTGGTACCTTTATGGCCATTGGAACTGGCATACGCTGTTAAACTTGCATTGACTCTAAAAGTGGCGTTCTTAACCAAGTTTGGCAAGATTTAATTATAATTTAAAATATGATTCTGAGTAGAACTATGTAATTGTTAAGTTTACTTATAAATGATAAATTTAAAAAAAAATAAATTAACGACATACCTATACAAAATTTTCATTCAACTTGTACTACTTACCTTCCGTTTCTACTTTTACACCATCTAACGGATGTGTTGTGGCAAATTCTATTTTATCTCCAAATGACAGATGATTAACAGTGTGAGATAGTTTTACATCAGTTATTTGAAAGTCGTGTATGTGAAATTGCCGTATAGAAAAGCTGTTGCCCGGTGCAATATGAAAACTACCGGCCATCTGTAAACAATAAATAAGTTTGATCAAGCAAATAATATTTTTAACGTAAAAATAAAGTAATGTATATTAAAACTAAACAAAATTGCTTAAATTAAATGAGGTTAGTGGTTCTCTAACCTGAAAATCGTAACGAATTTGTTTCTTTTGGCAATTTTGCTTCCACTTAATTTAAATAATGATTGCATTTCAATTTGTAAAAACTGATCGCGTAAAGAGTTCCGATATGGATGTTAATGAATTGAATTACTTTCATTACATTAATTTTATTTTCCAGTTTTTGAAATGGTGAACTTCAAGGGGTTTCCTTTGAAATAATCTATAGGGAAGATTTAATTAATGCTTTGCTAAGAAATAGATCTTATTCCATAGGCGCAAATGGATTTTTCTTTTAATCTGGCTAATTAAAACTTCTACTTACTGGAAACTAGGTAGAATTGTGCTATTTTGTATCAAAAACAGGATCTGGTAAAATATTTCGCCTTACAAATACATAAAAATTTCTTAAAGGTTCAAATTATCGAATATATTTTATGGAAAATCTAATTTCAAATTCTCAGTATTCATTTAGAGACAAACAACACTTCTGCCATGCCTTTGTGAATAAAAGATAGCATTTATATATATAATTTCCTTATTTGTGTGTTCCTCTTTTCTTGTCTATTAAGAGCTTTTTGAAGCCCACTGATGGGCATGCATATTACGAAGCCGAATTAAGAGAAAAGGGGCGTGGAAAATTTAACATTTTAGCTTATATTAAAGATTTTTGAACTACGGGCGGAGAATTGAGAGGGAAATGGGTGGATCAAAACTGTGTTGTTTTATTTTGAAGTCCCTTAAAGACTACTTTTGAAGTATTGCATTGAAATAGACTACGGAACTTGGTACTACAATATTTGTACTATTGAGAACATTGTTAAAATAATTGTAAGATGTGTCTACGGTATACATACGTAAGACTTGTATTATAGTGTAAACTAGCCTTAGGGAATATGCAAAAAAAAACTTTATTATTTACGTAGCAAAGTCGCGACCTTAGAACAATAAAGTAAGCTACATGTAGGATAGAACCTTGTTGTCCTAAAGTCGAGAACTGTTGAAATTTTAAACAGAATAGAAAAAAAAAGAAACTCAACATGTTATACACACATGCAAACATACATACATATGGATATTATCATTTATATGTATAGTTTATATAGTTTACACACTTTATTTGTTTCCTTGATTTGGATTATGTTTAAATACGTTAAAAACGTCTGTTTTTTAAACAAACAAAAAAATTGCTTTGTTCTTTGATTGTTAACACAAATTTTTAAAACAAAATAGTAGCTGGTATTATTAACGTTTATGTACATTAAATGTATGTATTTGTTGGGTTTAACATAATAACCTTGGAAACCAATTTATAAAATTCATATTTTTTTGTTTCAATGATAAGTTTTAAATTAAATAAATGCTAATTAAGAATTCAAATTTTTAAAAAAATTGCATGGTATACCCAAACACAAAATTGTACTACAGTATTCCACGGATAATTACCTCGCCAAAAATGCCAATATTTTTGGGTAATTATGAGGGGTAAACATTTAAAGGAATATGCTTAACTACCTCGTTGAGGTAATTGTAAGAATACGTATAAATACCTTAGTGAGGTAATTAAACGTATTTATTTACAAGATACCTCAATGTATGAAAAAAACCATGGGATTTTTTGTCTTAAATTGTATCTATAATGAATTTTTAAATGTCCTGTCATAACCTCCTAACCAAAGCGTACTCATACATACAAACTTATGATCAGGGAAACCGTAAATATGCATGGACGCATCGTTTACTTTTTAAAGTGATCTTTTCGTGTCCGTTCATCCATCTGGCTGGTTGTCTGCCCATGTAAACCTTGTGCGGGGAGTAAAAGTAGCAGTTTTTAGATAATTTGATAAAATTTGGTAAATACGTTTTAATTGTCATAAGAACGAAACCCATGTTAACTGTGTGAATCGGTCTATAATATCACATAGTCCCCATGCAAACTTCTTTCTTTATGTCCATAAACCATTCAATCATGGTCGTATTAAGATACAATTTGGCTCAAAATCTGCAAATCAAATTTGGTTGAATCGGTCTTGTCCTCTTATTTTACTAATAAAGAACGATAAGAATTAAAAATGTTTTTCTCTCTTTTAGTTTTTGGAGATATGAAGTTACCGAATTTACCCTGATTTTAATAAAATATACATTGTGCACTTCTGTAAGAAAATACCTATCAAATAGTGTATTTTTTGACGATTGAAAAACAGAGGAAGAAAGTTCTTAACTGTTTTGTCTTTGGCGATTTATGTATGTACATATTTAACTTCAAAATGTATCTTAAATACCTATTTATTTATTGCAATAATAAGAAACTTGTTTAGAACGAAAGTAATAAACATTCACACTTACCCTGTTTACTTCTAAATGTCCTTGAACTCGACAACCCTCTTTAAAAGCATCTAAATCAGATCTTTTGAATTGATCTTTGCATTGTTCTATTTTATCCAATTGAACATTCCATTTTTTTATACGATAAGCCTCTAGAACTGAATCACAAGTATTACAACAGCTTAAAACACAAAAATGTATTACCTTTTTGGTGAACTTTGAGAAAAAAAAAGTACAGCTCAAACTTACTGTGTAATATTATTTTCTGCACCATAGCAACTGCCACAAGTACTATTTTTATTTGATGGCGATACAACCACAATTTCCTTTATGGGATCAGTTTCCTTCAAGGGATTACCTTGTAAATCTAAACGATGTTTGAATATATCATGATCAACTCTTAAATGTTGATCACCTGATGAATCCATAGCATCCAAAGATAAATAATTACACGCTAAATTATGTAAAGTTATATCTAAATTAATTCTTAGCTTATGACCACGGGTAGTATCTACAAATAATTCTTCCGTCAGATTTGGGGTCATATAGGACAGAAATTCCAAAAATATAAGTATAGCCACAATACTGGTGCTTATTATGGTTACTTTAACAAGAAAAATAAAATTTTAAATTTTTATTAAAACAAATAAAAATTGTTTTCTTTTTTTTATTACCGGCTGCCCCTGAAACCGTTCTGACACTAAAATCTTCCAAGGTACGAGGATAGGCGTCTAAACGTCTTAAAGCATCTGCTATTTTCATTTTGTCAAAAAAAAATACTATCAGTTAACTGCTTTATTATAATATTTGTGAATTCGTGTGAATTAAAAAAAAAGGTTTTTTGTTACAAAATAAGCCTCGAATTGCGGTGTGTAATTTTTTTTGCACTTTTTGTTGAATGACGACCGCAAAGCAAAATGACAACGTAAACAAATTATTTGACGGTTAGAAGAAAAAAAACGTAAATGTGTACATTTCAGGGAGAAAAAAAAACCCGATAGTACATTTTGGTGCTGCCAAGTTTGCGTATTGCAAATATCAGTGTCCAATAATAAGGCCAGTTTACATGGTAATACAATTGAAAGGCTGTAAAATCATAATATTATGAAATTCTCTCCATGCTTAAAATAATGGTTTGTTGTAATTATTTTTCATGTTTATACGGATGATATAGGAAAAATTTTTAAATTATTTGTTCTTCTCCAAAAAAAAATTTTTTTTTAAATGAGTATGTATTTCGTTTGTTGGTTTTAATAAGTTGCATTACTTGTTTGCACATAAAACAGTGGTAATATCAACTTGGGTTAAAAAAAAAAAGAAATACATTTCTGCACGCCGAATAAATCTTCCAAGTACCAGTTTTCTCCATGGTGATTCTGTTGAAACTTGAGGGTTACACGATCAAGCTTTTTATTTTAAGTCACTTACACTTTACTTCCAACACACTCATCCTTTTAAAAATTAAACGAACTTGGCTTAAAAATTCTCTTTCGAGCTGAGTACAAGTTTGCAGCCTACGTTCTTTTTCGCTTTTGACTCTACCTCTTAAACCCCTCGCCATTAAACTTAATCTGCCTGCCTTTTGACAAGGGGACTAAATGAATGAATCTGTTTCTATCGCCTCAATTATTGTTTCAAGCTTTCAATAAATACACTCATCATAAAAACTATCATTACTTTGTGAAAGACTTTCCAGGCATAAGTTTTTATTTCAAAAAAAGTGAAACCAACATGTGCAACGTATGAAAAACCTAACCGGTGATTCTCTGAGGGATTTCTGTTTATTTTAAGAAAATTTTCCAATTGTCTGTTTTTTAAAAGCATTTTTCATCCTGTAAGGTATTGCATTGATTGTATAAGATTTCTTTAATTTTTTTTAAGACTTTTTTGCGTTTTAACGATCTCCGTCTGATTTTCTTCATATCTGAAAAACGGCAGGAGTATAAGTAAGGTACAAGCATATTGGTTATCAATAAACAACATCTGACAAAATGTGAGCGAGAGCCGTGAAGTGGGCTTGGCAGAAAAAAGTTTTCTTTATATTTAACTGCCCGTCTATACCAGAGATAATTATTGCGACATATATTGCAGTAATTGTCAAAATTATGCTATCTTTAATGTAGACAGCAATTTTTTGTACTAACAATTTATGTTGCAATAATTGTAAGTCCATTATCGTTGACAATTATTGCTTACAAAAAACGTCAATTTGGTTGTCAGTTGACAAAAAGAAGCAAAAAAGAAAAAAATAGAAGCAAATTGTGAGTAAAAGAAATTTAGTTTTTGAAATTGTAGCAAATTATAATTGTAGTAAAATAATTAAATTAAAAAATTTAATAAACACTAAAATAAAATAGCAAAAATTATTTGAATAAATATAATTTTTTCCTTATTCGATCTTTATTATTAAAATTAATAATAATTTGTTTAAGTTCGATTTCTTTTTTATATAAAAATAATAATTTTACATTAACAAAAATAAAAAATAGCAACTGGGAATTATTTCCTTTCATAGGTTACTTTATTATATTCAACATTTTTTATTTTTTCAAATTTATTCTATGAGCTAAATTTCAGTTATGTATTTTATAAAACTTTTTTTTTTTTTTTTTTGTAATAGTAGTCCTATTCCTTTAATTTTTAGGTATTGTATAAAGTCATTCCTAAAAATTAAAGGAATAGGACTATTACAAAAAAGCTTTATAAAATACATAACTGAAATTTAGCTCATAGAATAAATCAAGGCGAATTTATTACAGGTGGTCTCATAAGCCCTGCAGATTTTAGCTAAAATCACTGTAGGATGTCAAAATTTTGTTTATTCTCTTTTATTATCTTTGTTTCTGTTTTGTTTTATTTCTGTTTTTGACATTGTACAATGATTTTACAAAAACAAATTGCTTGCGGTTTTTGTACGAGTTGTAGTACCGAGATTACCAGGTATGAATTCGCCTTGGAAGAAATGCGAAAAAATAAAAAAATGTCAAAAATAAAAAAATTAATAAAATTAATATTTTTGTATTAAAAATTACCTCAAGCTTAAACAAATTAATATAAATTTAAATAACAAAGTCGAAAAAGAAAGAAATAACAATAATTCTTGTAAGATACCGTAATTTTTTTACTCTGTACCTTCTTCCTTGATTTTTTTCAAACTATGAGTAAACATAAATACGTTTTCCCATGCCTTTTACATAAGCTGAGCAATTAGAAATATTGCTCTGTTATTCTGCCGACGTTATTGCCAACTTGCTGAGATAATTATCTTTAGTGAAGACCTAGGGTAAAGAACGGCAAGCTGGGTTATCAAACACAACCACAAAATATGGTCAGGATTAAAGAAGTGGGCGTGGCACAAAAATAGATTTATTTATATCTAAAGTACGGTATACATGTAACTTTATGTTCTTATCGCATCATCATGAAGGGTAAATAAGATTCGGCATAACCGAATATAGTACTCTTTATTTTATTTTTTTATTTTAGATTTACATAAAATACTGACAAATATAAATAATTTACTTGTATGATGTTTTTATTAAAAATTCTAATTTAAACACATATTTAACCCATACAATTAAAAATGTTTTAAGTCGGCCGTTAATTAATATTATTTTGGTAAACGCCGTCAGTTATACCTCGACGACTTCAAACTCTTGAACTGTAGAAAAAACAAACAAAAGATTTTTTTTCGTAATTAAAAAATTGTATTCGTTAAATAAAAGTCGTCCAGACCTGTTCGTGGGAAGGCAATGTAAAAAAGCTGAATAAAGTAAAGATATTGTGAAATTTCTCGACAAAAAATTAATTGAAAAATAAAAATATAATACAAAGTAATACAATTATTTAATAAAAACATCATACTATAAATAATTAAAGCAAAAATAGTGAAAATCTTTTATAAATAAAAAAAAATACTACGCAATTTCTAAATTATTATTTACCTATGTACCTATGTATGTACATGGAATAAATATTTTTTTTCGAAAAGTTACAGCAATAAACAAAAGTTTTGAGAGAAATAATTAAAACAGAAAAATATACCTACCTATTTCAAAAAAGTTTTCTTTCATAAATTAAGATTTTTTTAACAAAATGTCTGCAACGCCACCAAAAATGAATGAAGATTTGCTGGGCGGTAAGTTTTTTAGTATGTATATCGTCAATTTTTGTAATTAATTTTTTTTTAATTATTCTTGCTTAAAAAATTTTTAATTCTTGTATTAAAAAAACTACAATATACAATAAAAACGAGTCAGCCATATTTGTTTCAATTATTTTTTTTTCTGAACCCATCATCTTTTTTTCAACTCTTTGTTTACATGTTAGCTCTTGTTTTCATTTTCTTCATTTTGTTGTTAATTTTATTCGCTACATAAATATTCTTTTGTTTTGCTTTGGCCATTTTATTATTATTTTGCACGGTTTGTATGGATATAACTGCATGGAACTAAGTCGTCGTCCAGACTTGCAATTTTTTTTTAAATTATTTTCTGAAATTGCATTAATGTTGAAATTATGAAATTCTATTTTTTCCACTTTTATATATTAATTCTCTCTTTAATGTATGTTCAGTCCTATCGATTTGACGAAAAAATAGGTAAAAAAAAACGGGACCGGTAAATTGGTCAAACTGCTGAACGAACGAATTTTCGGCAAAAGTGCAATTTACAATTTGAACCCCCTCTGAAATTAAAAACAAAAAAAACCAAAATTAAAATTTAAGGGGGCTAAGGCGCGTGGGTCCCCTGGACCCAAAAAACCGCCCGCCCACTAAGTGGAATGTGTGGGTACTCAAATTATAGGTAATTGTACAAGAAAAATAAAAATAATAACATTTAGAGTGGGCGAGACTTTTGGGGCCCTCTGGGTCAAAAAAAAGTGCCCCATCCACTCACATCTATGTGTAGGTACTTAACTTGAGGGTTACACGATCAAGTTTTAATACACTCACACTTTGTTACCAATACACTCATACTTTTTAAAATTGATACGAACTTGCCTCTAAAATTCTCTTGCCAGTGAGTGTATCAATTTTCGTTCAAGAAAACAGCTGATTACAATTCTTTTGAAGTTGTTTTTGTTTTTTTTTACCAAATATTTTGCCGGCAAAAGCTGAATTTCATTTTTTTTTACAAATTGTTGCGAGAATTTTAAAATTTTAACTAAAAACCTTAAAAAAATAGTGAAATATGTTTATTAATAAAATTAATAAGCAAAATGATGTTATTTATTTCTTCCAAAACTTTAAGTGAGGCAAACATTTTGAGTTGTTTTCTCGGCGACGAAATCTTGAAAAAGTAAATTGCTTCCAAGTTGCGTGCAGCCTACGTCACAGCTGTCAACTTTTGCATATTTTGACAATCAGTATATGTAAAAGACTATCAAGAAAATCTTGATCGTGTGGCTGAACTGTAAATTAAAGTTTGCTCACGATGGTAATTTTTTTGTTATACATATGTTGTATTTTTTAATGTTTTGCGCTCGATGTTTAAAAAAAAAAATTTTAAGCTTTAAGCTACGGTCACACTTATTAAATATTAGACCAAATAAGCGTAACCACTACTTTTGTTAGGAGTTAGTGAGGTTTAACAACCTCTTAATATCAAAAAATAAAGCTTATTATACTGCTAGACATTCCAAAAACCTTTTTCTGTAAGATGTGGAATTATAATCAAAATAAATATTGGAAATAAAGGAAATAATTATTTATTTTGCTTGTTGGTTCCGTTTTTTTCGTCAAATATTTGACAAGTGTGACCGTAGCTTAATAGTCTATTTCCGATGTGCTTAAGAATTATTTTCTGCGTAGACGGCCTTCGGCCGGGCGCAAAAATTTCTCCTCTATGGTATAACAAAAACCTAACTAAAGGTTCTCTGCATAGACGGCCTTCGGCCGGATGCAAGGATTTTCTCCTCTATGGTATAACAAACACCGGCTTCGCTAACTAAAGCTTCTCTGCATAGCCGGTCTTCGGCCGTGTGCAAGGATTTTCTCCTCTATGGTATAACAAACACCGGCTTCGCTAACTGAAGCTTTTCTGCACCTTAAAGGTACTTAAATTAACCTAGAGAGTAAAATATTATACGAATATAAAAACAAAATATGTATGTACATATTTGCAATCGTGAGCAAATTACCTGTAATTTGAGTAACCGCACATACCAGTAAGTGGGCCGGGCGGTTTTTGGATCCAGTGGGACCCACGGGCCTCAGCCCCTTAAATTTAAATTATGGTTTTTTCTTTTTTTATTCTGAATCGGGTGGCATATTTTTTTTATTTTATTTTCGTACGCCACGTAAAGTGCACTTCAGCCGAATTTTCATTTGGTATTTTGACGCTAATAAAATAAAAAAGTACTATTGTGATTCAGTTTGTTTCTAGTAGTACGTTTTCTAATAGCTGACATTTTAAATAATAATTTTTCTTTACAAATTTAAAAAAATAAACTTATAGTTAAACATCCTGACCACGGCGGAATTATGTGTGGTTGCAAATAATAAACCTTCTGCCAAATTCCTCTAACAAAAAAATAATTTTATTCCATAAGAAAACGAGCATTTTAAATAACCGATTACGACCTTAGGCTTGAATAAAATTAGTAGAATATGGTATTTGGTATACAAAAATAAAAATTTACAAATATTTTTAAACAAGTTTTATTAATTTATTTGCACTGTCGATATATAATATGAAATTTATACATTGGATAGTCGATGTTCGATAGCCAGCGAAAATCGTTTGTCGAATGTAACTAATAATGGCTTTTAGCTTTATTTTTAACAATTTTTACTGACTTACTAAACTTTATTTTAAAGATAATTATATCACGTAGTTCAGAATCTGTTAAATGATGTTGGCTCAAGAAAACATTCTGCTAAAGAAAAGAAAAAAAATTTTAAAACTAGTGGTTACGTGTAGGAAGTCAAATATTTGATAGGTGTAACTTTGCTTTACGCTTCTTGATATACATATATTTATATATGGACAGTAATTTAAATTGTTGCTCAACAAATTTTAAATGTATAGTTTACTTTTTTTATATCTTGGTATATATATTTTGAGAACTAATTTCTTAGACTTTAAAATTTGATTAATTTTTATTTTTTTTATTATGACGTACATACATACATATGTTCATATGTATTATAATTTATTTTTTTCCTGCTTATGTTGCGTAATTTTCTCAAAAATTATAAAAGGAAGAAAATAAAAAATTACTTTGATTATATTCTTTTAGATGAAAATTTGGGGATAATGCTAAACTATTGCCTCAGGGGATATCTTCCATTTGTTTGCAGGGCTCTTTTAGATATTTGTATGTATTTTCCTGCGCCTAAAATTGCGCTTGTGTGCGTGATTTCAACTTATGCAAATGTGCCAATTAATTTTTTGACTCCCAAGAAAAACTTTGGTACATTCAAGACATTTTTTAACAAATAAAATGATAATTTTTAAACTTTGCTGCAATGCTTTTACTTTGTATACATACACCTCGAGTACACAAAACTGTGGACCCCTTCCCATAGTAACAAATTTCTAGATCACAAGCATCCAGTTTGATTCGTCAATACTTGAGTTTTTAGAAGAAAGGTGAATATATAATTGAAAGGGCTAAATTCAGTTTTTTTCTATTTCTTTTTTATTCGTTATATGCTAGACGAGTTGAGCTTTAAGGCATATAATAGGAAAATTGACGACCCAAACTGATTGCATATAAACGTACAAGCGGCTTCAAAAGAGAATTTTCAACTAAACCTGCCTTGTCAGAATGAACCACGACAAATTACCGGTTCACACACGTCAAGTTTGACTCGTCATGTCTTAAGTTTTTAGGAGAGACGGGAAAAGAAATGGCATTCTCTTTTCCCTTCTCTCCCAAAAGCTAAAGACTTGACTCGTCAACTTACGTGTGTGAACCGGCACTAACATACGCATAACTGCAATAAAAATTGCAAGTGTGATCGTAGACATATTCGGTAAACTTGTTTATATAGATTTGCATATGCATGTACTTGTTGTTTGTTGAGTGCTTTTTTTCATCACGTAGACTTTTTGTTGTCATTCCTTTTGTTGAGATTTTTTTTGTAGTAAAGAAAAATAAACAAAAACAAAGAACTTAAAAAGAAAACAAGTCTTGAATAAATTTAAGATTGTGTTGGTGTAATATAAGTATCTGAAAATGCCTTATCATACGATTTAATAAAAAGGTTACCAGATTTCGACGAAATTTCTTGAACAACAAATGAAAAGATTTTATTGCTTACTAGATAGGTATAGGTATATTTTGTTTTATATAATTTCTGTTATAGGTACCTACCAGTGTAAAAATTTATTAAACAACTTTATTACTCAGCGCATGTTTAAAGCTTAAAAAAGTATTCATCCCCTTTAAAATGTTTCATCAATTGAGGGGAGAATTGCTTTCATAGCATAGGAAGCAAACAGCACGTAGGTACATACATATGTACCCACTCAACAATTTGTTTTCCCTGGTTGGTTTAAATTTACAAGTGTTTGGCTAATGGTCGAAATACGGCCATACATTTTTTAATATGAAAAAATATACCTGCCTACCTACCTTTATTTGTATTGAAAACAAAAACAAATTTTAGTTTTTTATTATTGTTTTCAATATAAATATGCGAACGAAATGTTCTTGTCGAAATCGTGGGCCTGGCAGTTAATTTATTTTTAATTCCGGCTACCTTTATTTTTATTAGGTTTTTATTTTTGTTTTGCTTTTGTATTTTTTTTAATAAAAATCATGTTTCTAAAAATAGCAATAAGCGTGTTTTATTATTTTGTATTTTAGTTTACTGTTGTTTTAAAATTTGAAATATAAAAATGTGTGTGTAGGTACCTACATATCGTTATCTAAAACGCAAAACGCCCTATCTAACATTTTGAAAATTTTACAGGAGAAGCAAATAACTATTAAAAATGTTAATCGATAAATTGCCTTAAACTGGTTATACTTTATTTTTCTCCTATTTTTCTTGTAAAACCTACTAGTTGTTTATACCTATTATCATATTATGCAAACTTTAGTAAGGTCTTTTAGCGCGTATCATAGGTATAATCTTTTGTAGATAGGGCCGTTTGTTTTTTTGTTAATAAAATCGCTAATTTTGGTTGAAAGATTCCAAAATTAATTGTGGAAATTACTGTTGATGAAATTCTCAGATTTATTGAAAAAGGCGATTTTTAATTTTTTGTTAGTTATGCATGTTCCAAATAATTGGGCCATGGTACAGATGTATGTAGGTATGTTTAATTTGCTGACGTCACGGGAAAACAAAGAAGTCAATAAATTTCTTTGTTTTTTTTTTGCATTTTTTTCAACAAAAATACATACATACATCAACGTGGCTAAAATTGCGTCTTTAGAGTAAAAATATTAAGAATTGTACAAAACAAAATGCGGTTAAAAAGTTTTGCCTAGGTGGTGATAAAATTAAAAAAAAACCGCTAGGAGATCTAGACTTTTAAATACATAGCATAAATGTTTCAACGTCAATTAAGAGAATTTTCAAAGAATGTGCACCAATAGGAATTACCTACATTCCGCTAAGTGTACTTTTTTGCCTACGTGCTTTTCCACCAGTAGGTAGGTAGGTAGGTATGTTTTTTTTTTTTAAAATAGTGTTTATTTACAAGTTTTAAAATATAAAAGGTACAATGGTATGAGATTTTACTTAAAATACTAGGTACAAGAGTCTAATAATTAAATTTACAAAACTAATAAAAAATAAATAAAAAAACAGTCTTAAGAAAAATTGCTTACAAAAAATCTTTTTGATCTCTATGGGAGTTGTAAAGAAATTTGTTTGGATAATCGCTAAATTATTCATTCTTAACGAACGAAACTTAGTGATTACCTTGTAAATTTCTTATTGTTTCAAAGTTAGACAATCTGCATTTTTCATTAAATGTCAGTGTCAGTTCTCTTGCAAATAAGTTTATCATCTTATGTCCAAAGTTACTGTGAAGTAAACTTGTCCTATACCTACGAGGAAGACTATGAATTATTTTAAAATTCTTATTTTGTATAATTTGAAGCTTTTTGGTATGAGTTTTGGCAGTTTTATGAAACCAGACTTGACAGCCGTAGGTCATAATTGGTCGAATACACATTTTGTACAACAATGTTTTGTTTTTCAAGTTCAGTTTAGATCTTCTACTAAGTATAGGGTGCAGTGCACGAACACACTTAATGCTTTTTCACAAATGTGATTAACATGTTGCTTGAATATTAGCTTCTTATCTAGGATAATGCCCAAATACTTAATTTCTGATTTTACTGGTATAACATTCCCACGACAGAACATATTTTTAGAGGGGATGCGTTTTGGAGACTTATTATATGGAAAAATAATGGCTTGAGTTTTATTATCGTTAACTTTGATTTTCCATTTATTAAAATATTTTTGGCTTGAATTTAAGCTCTCTTGCATTCTATTAACTAACGCGATAGAAATTTTACCGCTACAAATAAAGGCACTGTCGTCTGCATAAAATGCAGCTTCTTGGTTTCTACGCAGAGTGATATCTGACGTATATAATGAATAAAGTGTAGGTGACAAAACAGCACCTTGTGGTAGACCCGAACATATACCTTTTTCCCTGGACGACTTATTATCTACGTACACTACAAACGAACGACTGTCTAATAAGATTTGAATCGTTTTCTGCAAATATAGCGGAAAGTAATAGGAGTTTAGTTTAAACAACAGGCCATTATGCCATATTGTGTCGAAAGCTTTTTCAATATCTAGAAATATAATACCTGTACTCCTGCGGTTTCTTTTATTATTTTCAATAATATTATCCACTCGTTTTAATTGATGGACAGTGGAGTGCTCTTTTCGGAAACCAAACTGTTGTTGAATAATGATACCATTCTGCTCAGAGAATTCAACGATTCTTTTGTGGATAATTTTTTCAAAGTCTTTATCTAATAAACTCAAAATGCTAATTGGCCTATAGCTGGTAGGCAATTTGGGATCTTTTCCGGTTTTGAAAATTGGTATTACTCTAGCCTTTTTAAATGCCAAGGGAAAGTGGCCATTTCTCAAGCAGTAATTGAAAAGTTTGCTTAATGTTTCAAAAAAGTATTCCGGCATATGTTTTAAAATAATGCTATTTATACCATCTAAGCCAGGGGCTTTATTATTTTTTAAAGAGAAAACAAACGATTTAACTTCCGCGGAATCTGTGAGCTCAATATGGTCACTGTCAGAAAGAACTGCATTGTTTAGTTCACGTACATAATTTGAAACTACATTATCTAAAGGTGAAGTATTGTTTGCCGTGATGGTATGATTACTACTGAACACTTCTGCAATGGCATTAGCTTTTTCTTCACCAGTTCTCAAAACTTCATCATTTATTTTTAGATCAGAAATTGTAGAGTTCCTACCTTTAAAAGCTTTTGTTAGTTTCCAAAATTTTTTAGACCCGGAAGGCAACTTCGAAATGAAATTTGACCACGCTACATTTCTGTCCCTATTTAAGTGAAAATCAATTAGTCGATTCAACTGTTTTATAATGCTTATTATATGGGCTCTGTAGTTAGGATCTCTACATCTCTGTAGCTTGCGATTATATTTGTTCCTCTGTGAAAAAAGGCATTTTGGACGTATTTGAAATCTCCCTCTGCCAAGGATTTTTTTGGCCCACTGGAATCTTGCCGAAAGCCTCTTTAATGATACTTATTAATCTATTTAATGAGAAATCAAGGTTAGTATCATTTAATTCAATCTGACCTATGTTGTGACACCTTATTTCGTTCTCGACCCAGTTTTTTATTGCTGGCCAATCAGCGCGATTATACAAGGGGACTGTAACTAAGTGGTTTTGAGGTGGACCATAAATATAACAAGAAATTGGAACATGATCACACTGTAAAATATTCGGATGCGACTCTAAGCGCGAAGATGAGATATTAGAGTTAGTTAACAAGAGATCTACGGTGGAGGGTTGGACCGGAACTATGTTTTGTCCGGATCTGGTGTAGGTGTCTGGATGGAATATATAGTAACTTGAACCAAGTTGATGTCTGTAAAGTTCTTTCCCAGCAGAGTTGTCTGTAGCACAGTTCCAACTCACGTGCTGTGCATTAAAATCACCAAAAATAAAATAATCATTTAAAGAATCGGTAAGTAGGTCTAAGTCTGTTTTGAAATTCGTAGTATAAAGTGGATTATAAGCAGAAATAAAACTTACAGGACGTCCACTTATTATAACTTCCACAGAGATATTTTCTATTGTCTTTGTTTTAATCTTTGGTAATAATTTATGGTCTATATTATTTTTAACGGCTATGAGTTCTCCTCCTCCATGCGTTTGTCGACTTCTCGGTATATTTTGTAGCCTCCAAATTTGAGTTTATGGTACGGTTTCAGGAACGTCTCGTTAAGAAGAAGAATATCAATGTTTCTTTCATGAAGAACTTTTTCGAGTTGTGAAGCTGCTGACTCAGTAGATATGCCTTGGGCATTCCAGTGCATAACATGAACATTTTGCTTACCCATGATTTTATATGGCTTGCTTAAGCATCATGCCAAGCACTCTTAATTTGTCGAATTTATTCCGACATTTTTCTAATGCATCAACAGCATTAAAGAATATTTCCAATAATCTCTCATTGGAAATATCGTCGTCATTGTTGCTGACGCGGGGTCTGCTTTGTGAAACTTCAGAATATAGTCTTCTATTTTGAGAGGTGGACTCACGACGATCATTTTGTTGTTGCTGATTTGACAGTTGAGGAAACTCAGCATCATCATATATATAATTGTTTCTAGGTCTATTGAAATTAGATCTGGATCTGGATGTTAGCATTTCTAAATAATCCTTACGGCATGGGCAATTAGGGTCGTCAGACCTATGGTTGACATTTCTCAAATTCTTTTTGCTGCAGTTGTAACATTTGTAAACAATTCTGCCTTCTTGAGCGTTTTTGGCAAGGAAACATTCTGTCTGGTCGTGATTTCCCGCACAGACTGCACACACACTGACTCTGTTACAGTTGTTAGCTCCATGTCCGTACATAGAGCATTTTGCACATTGCGTGGGCCCTTTGTTTCCTTTCAGTGGTCTTCTCCAATAGACAGCGATATTACTGAAGTATTTTATTTTTTTAACCTCACTTTTTGTAACTTCTTGTTTATTAAACTCAGCCAAATATATAGCGTCATCATCTGTCGTTTTTTTGGTTACAATTTCTTTAAGACTTACCGGTCTTATGTTGTGTATTTTAGCAAATTCCTCCTTTAATTAATTAAAGTACTTAGCGTCTTTCACCTTGTGGGTGTAAAAACTGTATTTCAGTTCACTCAGCTTTTTTAAAGCAGCTTCATAGAGGATCAATGTGTTACATATGACCTTTGTTCCAACTGGCATGCGCTTAAACAAGTACCCCTCACCAAGCATTTGCCAAACTTGTGAAAAACTGTGGCACGAGTCCACCACGATAGGTGGAATTTTCTCCTTGACAATTCTAGTCTCTTCTTCTTCATCATTTGATAGCAAATGAAATCTGTTGCTATTCCCAGGTTCAACCCTTTGCATCTTGAATTTTGGTCTATTCCCAAAATACTCTCGCTTCTGACTAGCCATAGTCAAAAAGAATTAAAGAAAAAATAAAATTTTCAAAAAAAAATCACCCACGAGCAAAAAATAACACGTTGTTTACAACTCAAGGCAATGTTGTCAAACAGGTAGGTACATATGTATTACCTTTTATCGTAATCATTATTATTTGTTTTGTTTTTGTGTTGTTCTCTTATAACTAGGTACAGTAGGTAGGTATTTAAGTAATTTTTAATCATTAAAAGTGTTAATAAATTTGCAATTTTTCTACTACTCACTGTGTTAAACACATTAATAATTTTCTGTGGTTTATAATTTTTAACTAAAATAGGTAGGCATGTTTTTTAGCGTTACGCTTTACGTTTGCAATACTCTTATTACGGGCTTATCAATAACGAACATTTAGCATAAAGTTTATTTATAATACCTACATATGTATGTACATATGTACATTAGAGCGTCTCGCCATATAGGCAAGAAAAAAAAAGTTCGCCGTACACCACCGAATACGAAGTATTGTTGCAAGACATTTTCAAAAAAAATTTTTTTAATTTTTTTTGCCGAAAGTAGGGTCGCCAAAATACATTTTTCGTTATATCTTCGGCATTTACAGTCGGATCTCAAAGTGTGATATATCGATGTTTTTGTCTCAAAGAGACCAATGTTTTGCTTTAATAGTCAATGGTATTTTGTATCCCGTTCTAGTATTTACCCACCAGATCTCATTTTCTACCACCCTAATGTACCACCCTAATAGCAGAAAATTAAAGCCCGCAAAAAATCATTAAACTTTTGTTAAAGAAGTTTTTCGATAGTTCCAACAGAAGTGTTAAAAAAATATAATTTATGTTTTTTGCCGAATGTAGGGGTTGACTTTTTAAACAGTTATCATATATTCGGTATTCACAGTCGGATTTTATAGTATTATATATCGATGTTTTTGCCTAGTATCTTCTTTTTTAAATAGTGATACACTCTTTTCGAACTTACCATAATATCTGTACCAATACAATAAAAATTCAAAGATCTGTGTATATTAAAACAATTTTATTTAATCATATTTTGAAATGACCCAAGTTGGCTATATTTTTCACGGCTTTCGAGCTTGGAAAAAATGTGGCCTAGGCGTTGCTCATCGGTAACAGCCATGGCAGACTCATGTACTACATGAACAAAACGCTCGGTGTTTTGAGAATGGCACGGATATTCTGTGAAATTAATTAAGGTTAGTCAACAAAACTATCAAACAAAGTTGTTTTTCTTGTGCTACCTGGTATCTCGATTATTTCTTTTGAAAACTGTAATGCTTCCAGCTGGTCTTGCATATAGAACTGCAAGCACGGCGGCTCAGTCAATTCAAATTTGGTCCAATTGATCATATGGTAATATGAGTCACTTTCGAAGTCTATGAAATTTTTAACTTGTGCACCGTACATTTGACGAATGCCTACTGCTGCTTCATTTCGCGCAGACAAAATCTTGTTATAGCCGTCTGAACGTACTAAATATTAAATATATTAAAGATGACCATTGGCCTCCTCGAGACAAAAACATCGATATATCGCACTGTGAGATCCGACAGTAAATACAGAAAATCTGACAAAAATACTCAAAAAGGTAACCCCTACATTCGGCAAAAAACATAAATTGTATTTTTTAACAGTTCTGTTGGAAATATCGAAAAACTTCTTTAACAAAAGTTTAATGATTTTTTGGGGGCTTTAATTTTCTGACAATAGGGTGGTACATTAGGGTGGTAGAAACTGAGATCTGGTAGGTAAATACTAGAACGGGATACAAAATACCATTGACTATTAAAGCAAAACATTGGTCTCTTTGAGACAAAAACATCGATATATCACACTTTGAGATCCGACTGTAAATGCCGAAGATATAACGAAAAATGTATTTTGGCGACTCCTACTTTCGGCAAAAAAAATTAAAAAAATTTTTTTTGAAAATGTCTTGCAACAATACTTTATATTCTGTGGTGTACGGCGAACTTTTTTTTTTCGAGACGCCCTAATGTACATACATATGTAGGTAGGTATGGACAACAAACTCTGAATAACGTTTTGCTAAACTCTTGTTATCAAGCTGCCAAACTTGCCAACTGCTAATAACTTTTTGATAACCTGCTGATAACTTCTTTTATCTTTATCGTTGTTGGATGTCAAATTTTTGTTTATTGTTTCTGTTTTTGACATTGTAGGTAGGTACAATGGCTTTACAAAAACAATTTGCTTTTGGATTTTGTTTGAGTTGTACCTACCAAGGCGAATTCAAACAGGTAAACTCATCTCTACAACTACAAAAAGCCCCATGTATTTTGTTTATACAATTTTCTGGTTGGTTGTCAAAATTTTTTTATTGCAAATTAAAATTATAACTTTTTTATAAAAGAAATTAATAAATTCACTTCAATCATTCGCAGTTTTGAAATATTTTTATTATAAAAATAATATTTTTAACACTTTTCATTCAACTTCTTCTCCAAACAAAATCATATTTTGACGTTAGACCATATTTTTTAATTCGCCGTGGAAACAGCTGATGAACGGCTGACGAGATGAGTTTACCTGCTTGAATTCGGCTTGGTACCTACCACAAGTAAGTGCAACTCTACAACTACAAAAAGCCCCATGTATTTTGTTTTTGCAATTTAATTGATAGCTGTCAAAATTTTTTTATTGCAAATTAAAATGATCACTTTTTTATAAAAGAAATTATTAAATTCACTTTAATCATTCGCAGTTTTGAAATTTTTTTATTATAAGAATAATATTTTTAGCACTTTTCAAGCAACTTCTTCTCAAAACAAAATTATATTTTGACGTTTCTCATTTTTTTTAATTCGCCTTGGAGACAGCTGATGAACGGCTGATGAGATGAGTTAACCTGTTTGAATTCGCCTTGAGTTGTACCTACCAAGGCAAATTAAAATGGTAAGTGCAACCAGCGATGCCAGAAGTGCAGATTTATCTGCATTTTGCAGATTTTACCCCCAAAATTATTAAAATGCAGATTTGAAGATTTTTGGTTTAAAATTGCAGATATCTTAGCTCGGCAGAAACCTTCTTTTCATTGTCACTTTTGTTTGTACTATTTCCACTTTTTGCATTGATAAACGAAATATATCAACCATTGATGGAAGAACCGTGGGGAAATACATAGATTTATTAGAAGAAATTGTGTAAATATTTTTAATAGTTGCAATATTTGATCTCTTGTAAATTTTCAATAATAGTTTAAATAACATGTCAAGCTATTAACTTTTTATTTGTTGTTTAAAATAAGATAGACGTGATAAATATCAACTCAGCTTGAGTAATGAGTTTCGGATAGATATTTTTGATTTAAAAAATTCTAAAAATTATTAGCCATGGTCTGAAAATCGCATTCGAGTTAAAATCGAACAAATTTTTTAAACTTTTCTGTATTAAGAGCTCAACAAAATATTTCCTTTTTAAAACTTATATTTCCAGGACCACCTATGGATATTTATGAGAACTATTTTTAAATTTCAGAACATTTTTAAAAAAAAATGTTATATCTTTTTCTTAATAAACTACATTTAAAATGTAATAAATGTGTTTTGAAGATTTGTTGAAGATTTTTAAAATCTTGACGCAGATTTTTCAGATTTTTTAATGCAAAATTAAGGGTTTTTGCTGATTTTACCTCTAAAAGTTCTGGCAACACTGAGTGCAACTCGTCGGCCGTTCATCGGCTGTCTTCACGTTGAAATCAAAATATAATTCACAAACGTCAAGAAATAATTTGTTTATGTTTTGCGCCTTAATAAAAGAAAACATTTCTGAGAAAAATCTGATTCAAAAGTGTGAAAAATATTTTTATAATAAACCAAATATAAATATTAAAGTGAAACTATTAATTCCTTCTATAAAAAAGTGAAAATTTAAATTTTATAAAAAAATGAGTTGGTGTTCAGTTTGCTGTTTTTGACCTCAAGGAAATTTAGTAGGTTGTAGAGTTGCACTTACCTTGTTAAATTCGCGTTGATCTGTACTTGTTTTAGTGTCGAGATTACTTGAAATGAATTCGCCTTGATCATTATGGATATTTATATTTGAAAATTAATATCAATATTTAATTTTTTTCAATAAGTGAAATTTTAATCAATAAAGATATTTATATGATTGTGTTATTAATGTTTATATATGGGCATTTCCGTCAAAAGGTTCACCGTGACCGAAAATTTAAAAGTTATTAAAAGCTGATTATTTTACGATATTGTTATAGAGAAATGTTTAAATTTTACTAATTTTATTAATTTACCCATAAATTTCTTTACTTAGATGAACAATCAGACTGCAAAGTTGTGCGAACGTAATTTCTTATTTGTGAGAATGTTTTATTGTATGTTTTCTTTAATATTATCTTCCTTAAAAGAGGTGATATTTGATAAAAATTATTCCAAAAAAATTTTCTTACATGGTCTGTAATCTAAGGAAGGGTTCGAAGAGAAAAATGTTATTCGGATAACCGGTAAATTTTTATTTTGTTTTAATCATTATTTAGTTTAATTATTATGGAAAAAAAAAATACAGAAGATTTTGGAATCAAACCAAAGACATTTTAATGTTACATTGCTACGTAAAATTCTGAAAGTAGTTTGACTAAAAAATTGTTCCAGGTTTCGCTGAATAACGGCTTTTTATACATGACCACAAAAACTACTTCTATTTTTTTCACGTTCGAACCGCTAATTCTTTTGCCAATATCTTTGACCTAGAATCGCGCCCCCCATAAACTTTAGCATAGATAACAATGCCCTCTTAGTGCTTTAATTTAAGGGGTAAAAGAACGGAAAAATATTTGTTGCTTAAAATGTTATTGCATTTTCGATCCGTACGACTGTCACGTTCAACACTTTGAAATTACCCATATGCATTAGAGAAATCAAATGGTAATTATTCGACCGGTTTAAACCGGCTTTTTTAGTTTTGCTCTAGCCGATTATTTTAAATGCACATTTTTCGAAAATCAAATAAACCGTTTATTTTGGTATAATTAACCAGTAGAGCGTTTAAAAAAATGTAGTTAAAGTAGAAAAACTGACATTTCTCCCTCTTCTTCATTTGTGATTGGTCAAAAAAAAACTGTTGCTTTTACTTCTGATTTATTAAATGTAACCAGTCGCTGTCAAACCAACTAAATAAATAAATTTTTGTTTTTGTTCGACAATTTTTGGTTTCGACTGCAGTTTTTTTAACAGTTTTTCTTACTTTTGTTGTAAATGTATCCGTAATTTAAGTATTTTTTCTTATTGCAATGATAAAATAAAATATATATAGGTACCAAAAGTTTAAAAAAAATGAACGATATAAATACCAGGGCTGTGGAATCGGAGTTGGAGTTGAGGTTTTTGTGCCGGAGTCGTAGTACCCACAAAAACTCGCGACTCCGACTCCATAGTTTTTCGGCATAAAAAATTTCCAAAATGACGATGCAATATTTCAAATATCGATTTGAAATTTTTAAGAATAATTTTTATATTTTTAGCCATTTAAAAGCTAATGCATTAAAAAAGTTAGAGTGCTATATTCGAATGCACCGAATCTTTGACACCCTCCACCGACAGTAGTATATATGAGAGCTATAAATTATTAAATAATCTTTATAAAACGGACACGTCAGTATAAAAATTGGTTCTGGTTAAAACCAATTGTACGACAATCAGAAAGTGTTATGCTATTATTTCTAGCAATTTGAACTAAATTGAATAATATATCATCTTTCGTAACAGTTTTTGCCGAACTAAAATGATTTTCAGCCATTTATCATGTTTTCCCTTTCTTTTCTTTTCAAAAAATAAAAGTTAACATCACTGAGTCTCATATACATTTAGCATCTAGATTATAGTCGGAGTCGGAGTCGTGAGTCGGAATCGCACTTAAAATGATAGGTACGTTATTTTGAAAAATCTAAAAATTGGGGGCGACGTGTAAGATAACCTAACGAATCATAATCAATTAAAAGCTTGATTTTGATGCTAGGTACTTTTGGATTTTCGACGACGATATACTGTTTTTTAACAATAATTTTTTTTATAATAAACAAATAGGTGCATACAAATATTTTGATGTTTTTGTTGATGCCTTATTATTTAAGATGTCACTATCTATGACTGCTGATAAATTTTAAATACATATCTGCTATATTTAGGTCAAATACGTTAAGTGTTTTATTTATTGTTTGTCTGTTTAAAAAGAGTTTATTGCTCTCTTTCTTATTAAGAACAAAAGGAAATCCATATTGAAATTTTTATTAAATAAATTTTTTTTGTTTTGTTAGCAAATAACATTTGTGTTTTAGAAATAAGTGTGTAGAATATATCGTCGCAATTTTTGGCACAAAAACAAACATATTGTTGTTATTGTTTTCAAGAAGGAAGTAAAACGTAAAATTTTGCCATGTTTTCATAATTTAAATTGTTATAATAATATTATTTACATATTTATTTGTTTTTTGATAAAAAAAAAAAAGAATGGGCGCATTGAGCTAGTAAGACTGTAAAGCTTAAGTTTCGGTACTCTTCTACGAGTTATAGTTACATACACTACTTTAAACTTGTGCTATAACTTTTAAAATTTTATTAACTGCCAGGCCCACAATGTCGACAAGAACGTTTCTTTCGTAAATTTATATTGAAAACAAAACCAAATTTTAATTTTTTATTATTGCTTTCAATATAAATATACGAAAGAAATGTTCTTGTCGACATTGTGGGCCTGGCTGTAAATTTTTTAAATTTTCTTGTTTTCTTTTTGTTTTTTTTAAACTTTTTATACACATTTTATTTATTTTTTGCGCTATAGAATAACACTGAGTTTTTGATGAACCCAACAATATTAACAATCCATACTAGAAATGTTCAATATTTTTTTTTATTTATGAATGAAATGGTTGGGACGTAAAATAGTTTTACTATTTAATTATAAAAACAATAAGAGGAAATGCAAAATCTGTGCTGATATAGAAAAGTGGGAGGCGTTTTACGTTTTATCATAATAATTAAAATAAATATTTATTTTTATTCTTTTCGTCATTTAACATTAATATTCTACTGTATATTTATTAAAATTTAACAAAGAAACAAATTTTTTGCGTCTTTAAAGTCAGTTAATGTTTAAAAAATGAACACGTTTATTAATAAAAAAGTGCAAAAAATTTAATTCGCCATTTTCTCATCAGCTAAAACGCCTTTACCATCTTTTTTTCTTGTTTTTCTTGGAATCGGCATTGACTGTTTAAAACAAGAAAGGTCAACGAGATTATTGTTTTTTTTATTTATGTATGTATATTAAAAACCAACACAAATTTGAATTTGTATTATTGTTTTCAATATAAATATAGGAATGAAATGTTCTTGTCGACATTGTGGGCCATTCAGTTAAAAATTTTTATTTTTTATACTCTTATGGCCAATTTCTCCAATTCTGTTTAAATATCAATTCGTTTTTAAATACAGTTTTCCATATAACTTTATATTTATTTGACATACAACACGAATTATTAAGGGTCCTCATGATATCGTTTATAAGTCTCGTAATCTGTGCAAACTGTGCATTTTTACGCCCTCGTAAATGAACTGTCAAAAATTGTATGAGAATTCATTTACACAAACTTGGTAAATTTTCCCAACAATTTTGTCTCGTAAACTTGCGCTGTTCAATTGTGCATTTATACAAACAGATCTTTTAATGATTTTAACGTCGTTTTCAATGAAAAATCCAAGTGTCTATAAATCACAAACAATAAATTCTTGCAATAATTTCAGTAAATTGGTCTTTTCGCTTTCTTTGAGTATTTTTAAAAGCAACTTTCTCATACATATTAATCACAAATTTAAACACAAATTTTTATATTTTTGAATTTATTTTTGTATTGACGTTTCTTACAAACTGACATTAATTGTTTAAAATTACACAAAAGTAAAAAAAGGGGCTTAATGAAACAAGACTCGTAAGTTTGCGCATTTGCACAAATGACAATTTTAAGCGACATCATGAGGACCCTTATTAAAAATTTTTTGTCAACTAAAAAGTATACTTTGAAAGTTTGAAATATGTATACCTATATTCTTAATTATAATTAAATAGATGTAATAAGAAAGATATGTTCAATGTCTATCCAATAGGTTTGCTCACTTCTACAGCAATACGAAAACCAACACGAATTTGGTTTGTGTAAAGTTCCACGTCGTTGTCAAAAGCTTACTACTATATATGGAAAACATAAGGAAAAAAGTGTTCTGTATACATGAATGTGTGTCAAAAAACTAAAACGCTAACAAAAATATATATGTATCAGTAAAATGTAAACAACTTTTTACATCGTTAAGAAAAAAACGAAGTATACATCTGTCGACTTGCGCAGACCTATTGGATAGACCTTTACTATGTTCAAAAAGTTTTAAGTTTAAACTGCAGTATTATACATATTTGCGTTTTGAATTAAATGCCAAATAAACTACACAGGCAGTTTGTCAACAAGAACAACATTTTTTAATATTTACTAATTTCGATCCATAAATGCCTGAGAAAACCTCAATTGCATCCAATTTTTGTCATAAACGAAATTAATCACGCTACTTTTCTCTCTTTTGTTTTATAAATAAATATTTTTATTTACGTGTATGTTTAAAATAAAAGGTATATGACCGTTAAATAATATTTTTTTTTATCAGTTTAATTGTTGTTCAATTATTCAATATTGCAAAACTTTTTTGTTATTTTATTGTTTAACTTATTTAAATACTTTTATATACAATTTCAGAATCTTGGATTGAATTGAGTACAGCTGCTACAATGGCGGGTGTTAAAAGTCCTGATAGAATTACACCATTGCCATTTGCCAATGGTGAAGAATATCTACGCTTGCTAAGAGAGGCACAAAGAGAATCCAATCAGTCAAGTCGTGTTGTTTCATTGGCCAGTTCAAGACGTGATACACCCAGAGATAGGTACACATAGATATATGTTTTCCAAAAAAATTTTAAAATAAAATTGAAAAATGTCTCTTTTCTTTATAGTCCCAAATCTCCTCCCAATAGTCCAAATACAGAATTATGTGCTGAGGATGAATTAAAAAATGTTTATATTAATTATTGGAACAAGGTAATTTTTCATTGTTAAGTGGATATTGGCAACTCTATGATGGTTTATAAAAATTTCAAAATTTTTTTTGTGGTTCTTTTTTCAGACTGGCGAAACACAAAAAGCCACAGATTGGTTAGATGAATGGAACAGTCGGCCAGATCAACAACCTCCCAAGTACGTTAACTGGTTTAAATATTTTACTTAGTATCATATTTGCTTATATTTTTTTGTATTTAATTTTTTTTATTCAGAGATTGGAAATTTGAACATCCCCAAAATCAACAGAAAAAGAAAACAGCTGGTTATTCCATACGTTTGACTAGATTGGGCAAAAATTCATTATTTTCACGTGAAATTTTATATTCCTTAATATTATCGAATGTATTGTCATTATTGTTAGGCGCAGGCTTAGGGTAAGTATTATTTTTAACATTTTAGTTTAATAACTTACAAATTTTATTGCAAAATATATTTTTTTTTCTATAATTTTTGTTAATTTTGTTTTCTATTTGATAGGTTGTGGCTTAGCAAACGTGGTATTTTATTTACAAGAGTAGTAATCGACTGAAGTGTTGTTTCCATCATTCTTGTTCTTCTAAACGATCTATTGATAAAGTGTGATTTATAAAAATAAACTTTCTTTTTTTACATATACCTTAACTATATATACCTTAAAAAAACGTTGTAATATTTTTCTCTGCTTTCAGAATAATTTAAACTTTTTTAAACAATCAAACTAAATAATAATATTAAAAAAAAATATGGGCTCAGGTTACAAAACACAGAAATATGATTTCCTTTTATTATAATACAATTGTTCAATTTTCATTCATGTTGCTTTTTTTAAATATTCATTTATTTGTTCTTTGTTTTTTTTAATGTTGTGTTTTAACGATTTCTACAACAATTTGTAGTAAATGAAAATTTGAAGAAAAAAACAGAAATCACAGCCACTTTTTTGTAGTCCATAGAGGTTTTATGTATGTAGTTAATAAGTAAGAGACTTCAAAAAAATGTTTAATTTTCAATATTTCTTACATTTTAGCTTCTTATCTATTCTGTCTTAAAGAAATTTTTTCATTTTTTATATATACATACATGCATATATTAAATATTAATATTAATTAATACATATGTATAAGGAATACGTCCTAATTTTTTTGTAATGAATTGTAATACAAAAAAATATAATGAAAATAAACGTACATTTTTTTTATTTTAATTTATGTAAACTTTTTACAAAATATATACATAATACATACCCTTTTATATATATACATACATACATATTTTAAATATAGACTTCATTTTTATTAAAAATATAAAAAAAATATTTAATACAAACTCTTAAAAACAATTTATTTAAATTTGAATAAAGAAGTAACCAAGAAAAAAAAGCGTAAAATTTATAAAGAAAAGTATTAAAAAATAAAAAAATCAATATAAAAAAAAAACATTGCAGCTAAATGCATTTTTATTTATCCTTTAAAAACCTTAAAATTGTAATTTTAAATTCAAATACTAGGGAAAATGTTGTTGTAGCCAGTTATTTTCCAAAATGATTTTTTAATTAACAGATTTAACGTCTTTTACGGAATATTACAAAAATTATAGGGCGTTTCCAAAGTAACGGTCGTTACCGATTTTCGGAGATTTTTTAAATAAAATTCCAAATTTTGCGCAGGATATGTTAAGTAAAATATCTGATAAAATTCTTTGAAATGTTTTGTTTAAGGAATGGATTTATTTTCGAACCAAAGAAATTTGTTACCAAAATGTTTTTTTGAAAGTAACGGTCGTTACATTTTAAAGAGTTGAACAGTTTTTTTGTGTTTGAAATCTATTATTGTGGGTAACTCAAAGTAGCATATTTTTGTTAGTATGTATAAAGAAAATTTAAGTTAATCTTTCGGAAAATTACAGATAGATTTATTTTGAATAATATTAGCGGAAAAAAAATCAAAATAATAAGGGGTAATTTTCTGTGGAAACACCCTATAATAACTAGGGATGCGAATTTCATGCAAATTCATGGTTTTTGTCGAAAGTCTAAGATCGATGTGGACCAACTATCTTTCCAAATCATTAAATTTGCGTTTTTTAATGCATATTTTGAAATTTTTTGTGCATATTTTTTGCGCATATTTCCTTTTTTTGTTTTTTTGTGCATAAAAATCTCATCCCTAAAGCAGCCCATACACGATTCAATTCAATTGTCAACTGAGTCGGTTGTTGTCCAAATCAAAGTGTGTATGGCGTTGTCAATTGATTAGTTTGACGGTTGTCGAGTTGGTTAAAGAAAAATCAAAAGATTTTTATTTTTTCAAGTTGACTACTAAGTCTTCCAAATCGATTGTACTGTGCAATGCCCATCTATCAGGTCTGCTTACTTGTACAAAAACAAAAAACGATTCTTTTTAGTTGTCAAAAATTAACTACCACATATACAAAGCAAAAGGAAAAAACGTGTATGTGTGGCATACCATAAACGTAGACAAACGTATACATGCACATGTAAGCAAAATGTAAACAACTTTTGACAACTAAAAAGAACATAAACAATGATCATCAGGGGTCTAATCATCGCATTCGATACTATCGTATCGAATAAACTATCGAATGTTTTTGCATACGATAGACACTGACGTATCGAATGAAAACTCGAGAAATGTAATGTCGAGTTACTCGATATCGAATGCTATTATTTCAAATTTAATAAATTTCATTCTATATCGAGATTTATGATACCAAAATAAATAATTTCGATCATTTTTGCTCGATATCGTATGCGGTGATTAGACCCCAGGCTTCTTGCGCAGACCTTTTCAATGGGCCTTGGTACTGTGTGTGCTCGAGTCTTTTGATCAGCTGTCAAAATTAATGTTTGTAGTTTTCTTTTGCAAAAAAAGTCAAGTATTTAAAAAATTGTCTCTTATTTCATTAAATTTTAAAATTAATTTAAAATCTTTCAATTCAGTTGATGAAGTGTGTGGCAAAGCATCAATTCAGTTGACAATTGAATTGAAACGTGTGTGGGGGCATAAGAATAACAAACAGGTTTTAGAAAACACAATTGAAACAATGGCGCGAATAACACTTCAAGCGACAGGAAAAGGAAGCAAGAGAGGGTAAATATCAAGAATATTTTATTTATCAATCAACTAATGCCCGTAATTTTTACATAAAAAAGCTGGTCGTGTCCGTAGCTAACAGTTATCTTTACCTTTTACAACGTTTATTTGACAAAAGTATTTTTACCTTCAGTTTAACGTAAAAAGATGGCAGCTTTTATACAAAGAATTCTATGCCCAGCTAGATTTCTTTTTGTAGAAATTACGGGTATAAATACAATTAACTAAATTATATACAGAGTTTCCCATCAAACTATATCACTGGTTCGCATGACTTAAGCCTATAGTACACGAAATGTACACTACACTACAAACTACAAAGCCACAAAAGCAAGTTCGTGTTGTGTGTTGACGACAAAATTACGTCAGAACCACATACGCATGTAGGTTTTTACATTCCGTGTATTATAGGCTTAACTAAAATGAAAAATTAAGAAAAAAGTAATACTATTGTGTAATATGATAAGATTATTTATTTTTATGATAAATTGATAAATCGCCTTAAACTGTTTATAATTTATTTTTCTTGAAAAATCAACCAGTTTTTTAGGCCGTTTAGCTAGCGCTTACCATATAATCTTTTGTAGATAGGGCCTTTTGTTTTTTGCTAACAAAATCGCAAAGGATTCCAAAATTTTTACGTTTCAGGTAACGATATGTTTCTAGATTTAAAATTATACATAAGCGTTTTTGTAAATTGTTTTTTTTTTATCAAGTTTGATGTCTCAAACGTTTTGTTGATAATGCTCTTCAGCTTTCAGGCCTGCAAGCATCCTCCGGTGATGCTGAAGGAAAGCATTTATTTTACTCATGAAAGGGGGTTTCCCGTTGCCTGAAACCCTTCTCCTGTGTGACAATAAGAACAATTGTTAATTTTTTTTTAGTTTTGTATGAATGCTATATTAAACTTTGAAGGTTATTTTTGAAAACATCTTTTTATTTTAATAAAATCATAGTAGATATAGATATAGTTTTGCCAATGTAGGCAGCAGGGACAAAAATTTGTTTCTGCTTCATTGCATTTCAATTTACGTCCGGCCAATTTCAAGAATCTTTTGCTTAACACATAGTTAGATTGTGTTTTTTTCAATAAATTTGGGTTTCTTTTGGACTAGTCCTAGGCCCTTATGGGCTATATTTAAAAATGCGTAAATGGACTAGCCGTATTTGCAGAGTTATACCAAAAGTTACATAAATAACGTTTTCTTTTTTGAATTTTGTTTATATGATCTAGTGTTGGCAAACGTTATTTTTTCCATCACAATAAGTTAACATTAAACAAAAACTGCAAGCTGCTCATGTTAATGTAAAAAAACGTTAACAGAATGTACAAGAACAAAATTATGGCTAGCACTGTTTCTTATTAGTTGAAAAAATTCAGTGATCGATACAACATGTAAAAAAGTATAAAAAACAAATATTCGCATTTAAGAGTTTAAATTAATTTATTGTATATATTAAATTTCAAAGATAATAATTTGTGAAGTGTAAATTCTTATAAGTAATATAGGAAACAAAAGATTTTGTGAATTTTCTAAAATGATTAATGGGTACAAGAATCTTTGTGCAACGCAAAATTTTGGCGGCAAAAGTGTTACTGTGTCAATACAAAAAAGTGTTAACTTAATTAAAAGTAGAGAAAATTTTAAGAACAGTTATATGGTAGGCACATATAAATGGATTGTAAAAATATATACAATTAAATGAAAGAAACAGGTAAGTGCTTTATACCATTCAAATTATTTCTATATGCCTTTCCCTTGCCTGTACATACATATGTACATAGTTGAGTTTTAGCCACAGAGCCTTGTGGTTTTAGCACTGCTGCTAGGCATTATTGTTGAACTTGAATTGGAGATTAACAATAAGTCAGAAAGTAGATTTAGTAAAATCCGGCAATTTGATATACCACACCACAGTATTAACAGAAAAAATTGCGAGTGTACCCTATTTGGGACCTATGGGCAATAATGGAACCGGCAAAAGAATATTATAAGATGTTTTTCGTCTTTTTTTTGTGGGTTGTGTTGGACCTATTAGCACAAAATTTTGCTGAGGAAATCAATTTTGAGGAGTGATATTTTCCAGATCTATGGTCGGAGTTTTGGTTTTTGTAGTTGGAGTCGGAGTCGGAGACGGATACTAATTACCCACAAAAACTTGCGTCTCCGACTCCAAAACTTTTCGGTATACCTAACAAATTTAAATTGTTTTCTAATTTTCGAAATTGGCGATGCAATATTTAAAATGTCGGTTTGAAATTTTTACAGAAAAAGGTATAGTTAACAATTTAAAAGGCACTGATTAAAAAAAGTGGTTAGTCAAGTAAGGATCAGTCTCATATGCTTTTAGCATCAATGTAAGAGTAGGTTTTGGAGTCGGACTTAAAAATTTTCAGCGGTTGAAGGGAGAGCTAGAACTATTTTTAACGAATCTACAGCCCTGGTATTTTCACATGATCTATATATAGTCAAATATGGGCTGATTTCAATTAAATATAGTAAAATAATTAAATTTGCAATTGAATATAATCTAAATACCAATGCAATAAGATCTATTATGTACACATCGGATCTCGACTGCAATTACAGCCAAATAATAAAGTGTAATAGGTACCCCAAATTTTTATAATTTCTTATAAATTTGTAGGTATTACCTCTTTAAATTTAAAATGTATGCATTTGTAGGTAGTTGACGTATTTTCAGTCAAGATTAACAAGACCTACAAGTTCTGCAATAGCAAACAGAGAATTCCGCTTTGTTTGTTAACCATATTTATCAATTAAAAATTTTATTTAAACACTATTTTATCATTAAGGTATTATGTACGCTTATAATCTAATACAACTTGTCTTAAATTTTTAATATAAATTTCACCTTGTTTTTAAAAACAGTTCAAAAGTTTCCATATCACTTTTTGCTACTTTGCGCACAAAGTAATAATTATTACCCTCAACTAAGGATTTAGGAGACATATACATATCTTTTTCGGGGTCATATTGCGCACGACCCAACATTTTTAAAAATTCATGACGTTCCCTTAAACGAAATTCGCGTGAAGTTAAAATTTCGGGTTGTTGTAAAATCATATGGTGGGATAAATGCATTTCCTGATGGGCATAAGCAAAACGTTCGATTAGATCATCAGATTCTGAAAGTATAATTAAATATAAAGGTATATTTATTTATATTTTGCGTTAACCTTACTTACTTAACATCCACAATCTTGGTTTACTTAGAAGTAAACATTTAATTTCATCTTTATTAAATCCCATTTCTTCGCGAACACAAAATGTAGCCTTTTGTATGTGCTCCATATTGTAGGTGACTAAACGCGGCAATTTGCTTGCCAAAAAACGAACATCATCTCCCCTTAAAGAAAATTCCTTTTGGAAAAAGCCTAATCTTTTGTCAATGCGATTCGTCGAAAACATTAACCAATAGGGATTGAGTGTAAGAATACGTTGAATTTGTGTTGAAGTAAAACGTTTTGATTCAAGATAATTTACCCGTGTTTGCATATCTTCTAAATCAACTTTAAATATTAAAGGATTTTTTGTTATTAATTCACCAAATACTTCCGCAGGAACTCCTTGATCCTTAAGAAATAACAAGCGAGGTTTAACATCTTGTTCTAACTGCAGTTTCAAAACAAATTCAGGTAAACCTTTACGTCTTTCTATGGCACTCAAGTCAACACCTAATTGTACAAATTGTTGCAACAATTCTGATTTATCGACATAAGCTGCCAAATTATAAGTTGGCAGCAAAGGGCGTGTGGTGTACTCTTCTGCTGGCTGTAGTTCAAATGAGCTTTCAGGGCTTTTCACTTGTTTCCTTTTGTGTGGTTCTATTAAATCCTTTAATTGTTCCACACTAAGACCTCCCGTTAATTCGGCCAATTCGTTTTTTGCCAATTCTACTTCATTCCTTTCTTGTTCTGAACTTGTGGTAGTGGGTAATTGCTGTAATTCTACTCTACGCTGTGGTAAGTCTCTTAGATATCGTTTGGTTTTGAAACTTTTTGTTAAATTTGTTAAAATTCTTAAATTTCGTAAGACTAACATGTTGTTTTTTTATTATTTACTTTTTGTTGATGTTGGTAGTGTGTCAAAGTGACAGCTTGCACAGCAGTTACAAGGCGAATATGAATTCGCCTTGGCAGTTACCTTTAGAGTTTAGTGTTGTAAAGTGTAATTTTGTAGAGTTGCCAAATTAATTTGTATATATTTATTAAACTGGGTTGTGTTTATAGTATGTATCACTGACCGTTAATTTATGAATTTAAAGCAAATATGGACTAAGCATTTTTTTACATTTTTGAATTAAGTATTGTTTAATTTAAATTCTGCCAAAAGTTAGTTTTGATCGGCTAATCCAATCCAAAGTTATGTACAAACAAGTTAGAGTGCTATATTCGGCTGTGCCGAATCTTATATACCCTTCACCATTGTGCGAGCTGAAAACAGAGCAACTAACAAAAACTAAATAATTTTTACATATACATACATATGTACATAATCACATTTCTAAAAACTTCATTATAAATTAAATTTAAAAATCTAAAACTGGTAAATATTTTTTTACAATCGTTTTTAGAACATAAAAATTAAAAAAAAAAATTCTCTTTGAAAAACCAAGATTTGAAACAGAGGACTCAGGTTTCTAAACTCAACCCCCCTAGACGACTGAACCATTAACGAACGTTGTTTGAATATCATTAAAATGAAATATGGCCCGTTTTAGTTTTCACAACTCAACTCAGTTGTGTCAAATCAACTCAGCAAAGTTGTAAACCATAACACAAAAATTACAATTCAATTTATTTGAGTTGTGAACCGTAATAGTGGCCTATATTCACCAAAATGGTTTGTACCATGTATGTGTGTGTGTTTGTTTCTTTTAGTATAGGCAGCAGTGCTGCCACAACCAATACAATTTTTACAACCAAAACTTTTGAAAAAGTTACCAAATGTAAAAAAATATAACCAAATTTAAAATGATTTTTATTAATTGAGAATTCTTTTACATAATAAAAAAATAACGAGATGCTTAATTAAAAATATTTATTTATTTGGGCCTTTTTTCGTAAAAACATTTTTTTATTTTACAAGAGTTAAGCCCGTAAAATATCCATACAAAATTCTTTATATTGAAAGTTCATAAATTGAATATTTTTAAAAATGCCAGTTATAAAGAACAAACATGGAAAATTGTTTTTCGCTTTTTAGCTGTTATTGGCAGGACTGTCAAATGTGGCGATTACTTAATCATTTTGTCGGTTGAAATTCACGTTTGGCGATATTCGAAATTCATTTTATGTAAATATTTTCCAATTTACATACAAATATCTAAAATATTACAAAACCCTTTTTTTCTTGTTTGTACATTTTATTTCAAATTTATAATTCTATAATAAAAATAACTAATTCATAATGGTTATACATATATGATATATTTTGTGAATCATTGTAAAATATTATGGCGAATATAAACAAATTCGCCTTTCGTAACGTACAATCAATGGGGAAAAAGTAAATGACTGACGGTCAATTTTTTTTTTACCAAATAATAATCTTAACCCTCAAATCAAGCTCAAAAAACTTACGTTAGTTACCCTCGTGTGTGTTTTTTTTACACATATGCAATGTCTGTATACTTTGCTGCGGCTCAATAGTTCGTTGATATACGTTACATTAATGATGTACTTATCCGATTTGTGATCAACAGCAAACCCTACAAAGCTGGTGTGTATTTTATATAAGCGCTCAATTTATAAAACATGCTGTTCGCAACAATATCAAAAATAATCACACTTTTCACACTAGATGTGTGTAGAAAACTCAAACGGGGATAGCTTACATAAGTTCTGAAATATTGTGTTACTAAAATATATTTTTAGTCAAAAAATGTGTTTTTTTTATACTTATTAGATATTCTTAAGTGTACCTCGACAATTTTTTTGTTTATCGTGTAAAAATTATTACTTTTGTATGGTTTTTCATACAAGGGTGACTTAAAAGTAAAAAACATTAAATAAATATGCATACCGACAAGTTTTAAACAGTAAAATTTCAAATTTCTTAAAACTTACAGCTATTTCTTAAAGAAAATTCCATAAATTTTAAAATAATGTAGACAAATCAATGTTATTTTGAAAAATCTTTAAAATTCCTATGTGTATTTTCAAATATGTCTGTAAATATACTTCTGGAAATAACCTAAATTCGAAACATTAAACTTTTTTTCAAGTTTTTAGAAACACTAAAACGACTTTTGTGTAATTTTTTAGTAATTGTCTGAAATAGATTCCGCATGATTTTATGCACTTCTTACTTTAAAGCCCTTAATTTCTACAAAAAGAAAGCTGGTCGTATTCTTACCTCACAGTTATTTTTACCTATTTCAATGTTAATTTAGACTACATGTTTTTACCTTCAATTTTATTTTAAAATATGGCAGCTTATACTCCATAGATTTCTATACACAGCTAGATTTCTTTTGTAGAAATTACGGGCATAAGTACTACTTATCTTTACTACTCTTAAAATCAAGAAAATTTACGCTCCTTTATTTAAAAAAAATAATTGAAAATTTCCATTCATTAAAACTTCATTTGTTTTCGATTTCAGAACATGGCGTTTTAATATAAAAATCACAAATAGCAATATTTTCTCACCGAAAATTTAAAAAAAATTATTTGGTTGCTGTTTTGAAAGGGATTTTTTGTTTTCGATAAAATATAAAAAACTTCAGTTCATTGGTAACAAATAATGAAAAAATCGTAGTTCACAGTACAAATTAACATTATTTTAGAAAAAAGTAACCAAAATGAAAAAATATTCACATCTCCACATTGAAAAAAAATATAACCAATTTTGGTTAGAAACCAAAAACGGCAGCCCTGATAGGCAGTGTTGTCTTACCGTAGATTTACCTTTTTTGGCGAGTTTTTAAGTAGCAAAAATAATCAAAAATAAACCGTTTCTATTTGTTAAAATTGTTTCGTTAAATAGATGAAATAATAAAGAAGGGTGATAACGAAAATCATATTGGGCATTATGCTAATATATGTAAAGAAATGAAGGGGGGGGGGGGGGGAAATAAGAGACAACTGGATTTGAACTTCGCTTTTCATAAGGACCCAAAATATATATACTTTATAGGGTGTAGGATCAATATTGTAGAAATTATAAACGGAATGACAAACTTATATATACCCTTTTACCTTCGGTGAAGGGTATAAAAAGTACTTAATGTTCTATCGCACGTAAACTTTAAGAGCGTCTTCTGCAAAACTCAGTTTTTCAACTTAGCATGTTTTGGAATTGCTCTTCCGATTTGAAGTATGAAAATTTCCATTGTTCGAATTAATTCCTGACAAAGAATTAAATCTTTTAAATAAATATTCTTTTTTTAATAGTTTAATATAAATTCTTATGCAAATTTGTGGTCACTTTTATTTTCTAGAAAAACTCCGTGTAATATAGTTTTTATTTTAAAACTGCAATGGGCAATATAAATCGATATCTTACCAAAAAAAAATTGATTATATTTAGAAAATCTAAAATTGAACTTGTATCAATATCTAAAAGTCTAACAGGGAAAAGAATCTGAGATTACTTTTATATGCAACCGAAAATGCATTTTCTTTTAAAAACAATCTTAAAAAAATTATATTGCTCTTAAAAACCAGAGGATTATTCCTTACCAGACATTCTCCGATCTTCTCCAAACTGATATTATATATTTAAAATATGTGTACATTAATTAATTTTAGATTCTTTATTATCTTAAACTTATTCGGGCATGTCTAGAAATCGAAAAGTGGATTCAAAATCTAGGAAGTTTTTAAAAGACCCTGTAATGAAAGTTTATAAAAATATTCCATTTTATCTACTTCATTCTTTAAATATTACTTATTTTTATAAGAAAAACGCTTTAAACAACGACAAAATAAGGCAATTTCGTAAATAATTGAACTTATAATCTGGTTCCATTGGAATTTCAATTCGATTTCTAGAACATGCCCGATTATTTTAATACTACAAACGAAAATTGTAAGTCTGTTTTCTCTATGATTTACAATAACTTACTTTAAAAAAAAAATAATTTAACTATTTTTTCGAATGTGTGTTTTCTTCGTCACAACATTTGTCATAAATAATATATGGTACACAGCCTTGAACGCGTTCGTCAAAAAAGTAGTCATAACCACAAGTCTCCTCTTTCAATATCCGGTTGTTTTCACAAACTAGATAATTGCGACAATTATTTTTCCCACTCGTAACTAACATATTTCCACGACCTTCACAACGATTATAGTTACATTTAACGTCTAATGCTTTTCGGCATTCCTGAGAATTTGACTCGTCAAAAAATGTGCCAACGGGACATTGCAACCAAGCAGGATATAAATCATGAACATGATCACCTTTATAAGCGCAAACAAAGTAACCTCGACATGTGACACCATCCGACTTTAGGCCAACATATGGCTTCTTAGATTTTATACAAGTATTTGATGGTACGGGGTGGGCATTACACATGACATTGGATTTATCATCACAATCTTGTTTTTCCACGTTGAAATACTTGTTTTTGCACTCGACTCCTTTTAAAATTTCCTTTTCACATTTGTAGTATTTGGAGCACACCCTCTCGTCACGGAACTTTGTATTCTCTTTAACAAGTTCGCAAATATTATTAACATTTCGGATACATTGCGAATTTCTGGGATAAACACACATTTGTTTGGTCTGATCAAAGTAGTATTCAAGTCCACAAGAGCTATCCGAAGCTTTGTTTTTAAAGCAATAGTAAAAACTACGACAATCCGTTGGATTGGCAACCCATGTTCCGTCTTTAGCAGTTAAACAACGATTTTCACAATATTTTGTAGTATCAAAATTTTGAACACATTTCTCGGTTTTCGCATCATATTTTGAATCGGCTTCACAACTAAAGATTTGGCCACTTTCGCCATTGCACACAATATACTTATCACAGGAGCCTGGTAGACGCAATTTGGTGTTATTTTTAAAAAGGCTGCAGAGATTAGTGTAATCTGGGTCAGCAGAGGCCAAACGAACCAAAAAAGGGTATAGTAATACCAGCATTCTTAAATCTGAAAAGGTAAGAAAGATATGTTTGCTTATTAGTAGAATAAATCTTAAGAAAACTTAAGAAATGTCGTAAAAACAAACAAACAAACAACTTAAAGCTTTTCTTAATCCTTAAGCTAGTTTTCCATTGAGATTATAGCTGTGCTCATTTACTAAAAATTGTTTCAAGTACTTAAATGTTAAAAGTACATGTTAAAAAATTTTTTACTTGTAACAATTGTTACAAATTTGTAACAATTTTAGTATATGAACAAAGCTTATGCCAGCTTGGTATCTTTCTGACCAACATAATGTTGTTCCAGTCCCATAACATTCCCAATAGAGTTCAGAGACTGTACTGCATTAAGACAGTGCTGCCAGTATACTCACGAAGCTGAAACCTAGAGGTTGACAGCATTATTATTTTTTTTAATCTATACATCGTTAGCTAAAATGCAAAAAGGCGTAAGTAACAAAAAATTCCAAATAGAGTTTTGATTGATTATTATGAATGCCATCAAACTGCATGTCTTTCAAAATCTTACACTTCCGCGATCAAAAATTACGCTTTTATTAACAAAAAAGAAAGGGACATAACTACAAGTGTGTTAACTTGATAAATACAAAAGGGCGTAATAACACATTTTTTTCTAAAAAAAAATATAATCAAAGGGGTTTCTTTGAAATATGTTTGAAGAATTTCATGGACGACTTGTTTTTCTTACATATTTATAGTTTTAATGTTACAACGTTTTTTGCTTCTACTGTAAATTTTTTTGCATTTTAGCCAACGATATGTACATATATGAAATTCGCGTGTTACAGTGTTTATAATTGAACTCCTCTGAAACGGCTTCCCCGATTTTTATGAAATTTTGTATGTGTATTTGTTAGATATGAGAAAAGGTCGTAAGGTAAGCTTCCCCTGCCTTTGTTTGCTTAACTAATCAACCGATTTTCATAAAATTTGGAATGCAGACACTATAACATCTGAAAGGAAATAGGGAATAGGGCGTGAATTAGGCAAGAGTTGTAAAATCTCCCACTCTCTTATCTTCTTAGCTTATCAACCGGTTATGTTAAAATTTGGCATGCAGACGCTGTAACATCTGAAAGGAAATAGGGCAAGAGGGGTAAAAGCTCCCCCTCTCTATATTTTTAAATTAATTAACCGGTTTTGTAAAATTTGGCATGCAGACACTGTAACATCCGAAATAAATAAGTTATATTACAAAACAACGTTTGCCGGGTCAGCTAGTAATAATTATGATTCTTAAAATAACTATAACCAAAGTCTATGTTGCGAAATATAACTGCTTACATAACGTATTTCTGGACAAGTAGGTCGGAGAAATATCGATAAGGTAACTATATAGCCAGTTCGGCGGAATAAGACGAATGTTTAAACGTCAGAATTTTCTATTCAATAATTCAATAATAGATCTCTCAAAGGTTGAAAGAGGGCCTGTTTTATGTTGACCTTGAGAGCATTGTTTGCTGCGGCTTATTGACATAGATCCGTTAGAAAATACTTAGAGAAAGGTTTAATGGCCGTTTCTCAATAGGCGATTAACTTTTTTTCCAACGAAAAACTAAACATTGAAGAAATTTTATTTTCTCAACGTATCATTTGCTTCTGTTCTGTTGCAAAACTGACTGCGACTCATCTGCCAATTATTTATTTGCCTTTTCTTTGGCGCACACTTTTAAAATTTCTTTTTTTGTGAGTTGCTGCCAAACCGAAAACAATGTTTTTTGTCGGTATATTGAGAAAACCAAAATCGTTAAGGGACAGTTCATCGGTCTAATAAATTTATATCGACATTTTGTAAAGGCCATAATACACTATCACGCAAGACGCTCGAATTTTGAGGAAAATACAACCCTGTCATGGCAAGTTGTTATGGTTTTTTTTTTTTGAAAATTGTCAAACAATAATTAGATAAGTAATGCATTTTCATCAAATTACGTGCGACTTGCATATCCGAGCTAAAACACGAAAAAAAGTTATTAAATGACAACAACGTTTTGTTATAAGCTGAATGACTGCTAAAAAAACATATTTAGGAAACTGCCATATTAAACAGGTCATACTCTTCCGCCCCTCTGATCCTTGTATATATGTATATACATATATATATATATATATATATATATATATACCCTTCCGTAATTTGTACATGCACTTTGTCCACTTTTATATAATACCAAATTTGCTTTATCGGGTTTTGTCTGATTAGGGATTGCGTCCATTCATTTAAAGAAAAAAAAGTAGAACAATTCTTGAAAAACCTCAAAATATGGGATATTTTTCTTAAATTAAAGATGTTTGTTGCCTTCGATATGAAGTACTTTTGTCACTATGTACAATTCTCAAAACAAGAACCACTTTTAACATCTTCGAGAGATTTGGGTAGTTTACGAACACTCCTTATTAACACACTGTCAAGATCCTTACCAGATTCATCCCTAATCGGTTGCATTCTTTTAACGATTTGCCGTTCTTAAGTTCAAAACAATTTATGCGTTTGTAAGCTTTTCGAATAGTTTTTACCTTTCATTTTTACTAGAGGACTGTTTTTTTTAAAGATGTTTTCTTTGAACAATACGCTGTACAACTAAACAATTTAGACAATTTCATTTGCTTTTAAGAGTTGTTGGAAATTTTGGGTGTCCTAATCTAATCTGTACAGCGCATGTTTGCTATTTTTGAATTTTTCATTTTTGGAGTTTTTATTATTTGATACTGTCAACTTTTTATAATCTATTGTTTTGTTTTTAATTAATTGCTTTTAATTTACTTTAAGTGTTAATCTGGCTTGGTAAAGAGTAGTCAGTAAAGTGACCCTTACCTGTGATTAAAAAAAAAGATAAATAAGATAATAAGAAAACTAAGTTCCCGAGTTCCTAACAAAAACCAGTACAAAGGCGTAGCCGTATTGGTTTTCTTTAGAACTAGATGGTTCCTTGACAAAGCATAATGGTAGTTTTCTTAAGCTTAAAACTTCCTTAGTTCCTTACATATAAAGCTTAAACGGTTGAGCTTCTACATCTTGTGCGTAAGAATTGTTTTTAATACAAATTTACGAAAGAAATGTTCTTGTCGACATCGTGGGCCTGGGCCTTAGTTTGGAAAATATTCGAAAATTTTTTATGCCGAACAATTTTGGAGTCGGCTTCGACTATGACTCCGGTACAAAAACTTCAACACCAACTCCACAGCCCTAAAAAAGTCTAAAAAATAAGCTAAATAAGCTTTTTTATTTAGACCAGAAAATCCCAGCCAATTAAGTAGTTACAATTTTGTATTTGCTCCTATGCAAGCCTTATATTGAACTCCGCCATTATTCAGATTTGTAAAAATTATTTGAAAAAGTTGATAACAAAATTAAAAATCCTGTTGTTCGAGCTCTTTTGGACGTCTAGCAAAAAGTCCATTTATTCTTGCAAAAATTTGCAAAATATTTTGGCCGAAGTATTTTACTTAAAAACCAGGGCTGTGGAGTCGGAGTTGATGTTTTTGTGCCGGAGTCGGATTCGTAGTGCCCACAAAAAACTCGCGACTCCGACTCCAAAGTTTTTCGGCATAAAAAATTTAAAAAAAATTTCCAAAATAAAAATGATCTTCTTAAATACATTTAAAATTTAAATGAATGGTTTATGAATACGGCTCCTATGTGCTGTTTCCAAATGACAGGCGATGGACTGAGTGCTTTTCATATACGCAAGAATTTTAAAAGTCGTTTTTAAATAAGATTTTTGTAATAAAATAATTTTATGACAAATATTTAACAAATATTTTCCTATTAAACAGAATTTTAAACCAAAAATTATAAGAATTAGGTTTAAAGTTTATTAAAAACAACTTCCAAATTCTTGCGTTTTGCGTTTGCGATTTCCAGCACACCCCTCATAAATTTTGCTACATAATCAATAGCCTGTCATTTGGAAACAGCCGTTAATGTTTGCGTACGGTAATTGCTTCTCAAAAACTCTAATTTTTAGAAGGCCGTACGGTAATAAAAAATAAAAGTTAACATCACTGAGTCTCATATACATTTAGCATCAAGATTATAGTAGGAGTCGTAGTCGGAGTCGCACTTAAAAAATTTCAGCATTTGGAGTCGGAGTCGGAGTTAGTACTTTTTTCGGACGACTCCACAGCCCTGTTAAAAACATACATAAATCTTAAATACACCAGAAAACGGACATTTTCAATAGGAAGTTTGGCAAATAAAAAAGGGAAATTTCAAAGAATTTTAACTGGTGATTTGAACGATTCCAATAAACCATAGAAAGATATGATAGCGAAAAAGATATTCAGCCTGATTACGGTTGCTGTAGTCGTAGTTCGACAGCTGCCATGGTCGAAGATGATTAAAATATATTTTGATACCACGAAAAAAAAAATTGACAATAAAAAATGGCTACGATTATGACTTTAAAAAGTTAGTTTATATTAAAGATAAGAGTTATCCACGGCTCATCATGGCAGTTGTTATGAGCTGTTTTATAATGCTCAACCTCTGGAACCAACCCAATGGGTCTACACTGATGGTTCTAAGAGGGGCACTAAGGAAGGTGGAGGTTTCTTTATCTATGAACTGGGCATTAAGGTAGCTTTTAAGTTGTTAGATGGCATGTTCCACATCTCCGCCATGAAGCGGTCGTAAATCGAGGGATATATGCATATTTACTGACAGAAAAGCTGTCATTCCAGCTCTGGCTGGTGTCTTCACGACATTAAAGTTAAATGTAGAATCATTGCGAATCATTCTTGGGTAACTTTGGCGTGGGTACCAGGCGGCCTCCTTAAATTCATGTTCGTTGACGGCATAACCGGCATTTCGTTGGCTCGCGGAAAAAGTCTCATCAAAAATGTGTTGTACAGGTGGGCTCAGGAGAAGTGGCCGGGTGAAAAAACCTGCTCGATGGCCAGGACTCTGCGTACTTGGGCTTTGTAGGGACCAGATTAGGATGGCGACACCGGTCATTTCGTGTCACTGGTTGACAGCCAACTTGCACAGAGCATGGGTCAAGGTTATAATGACTACGGCAGAAGTTCGCATTTTAAGGAGGAGAAAAAATAAGGTTTTAACTTTCTCTGCCTTGGTCTCGGGATTCTTAAGACCAGAATTGAAGTGCTTAGAGAATATATATGTATAATGTGGGACTAAGGTCGATTTCTCTTTTCTGCAGGGAATCGCAATGGTTCGAGGCTGCAGTGATGTCTGGAGAATAATTTGGTCAACACTGGCTGACTCCGGTCACTGGCAAGTACGCCGTCTTCGTATCGCTTGCACTAAAAACAGAGATAAAAGTTATGTTGCGATTATAAAACACATCTTAGACTTAAAGTTCATTAGTACTATTAAAACGCCTATGATCAACTGTATTTAAAAACTTAATTTAGTCCCTTGATTTATATGTCAATATAAAATAAAAATAATATATTTCTCTCTGTGTAGTCTAGGTGGTAGGGATGTGTGGTTTATACATACTTGTGTACGTCAAACTTAACTCAAAAACTAATAAAACACATTTGCGCTCTTATTAGTATAATCCCTTTATCATTTTAATTTCGATTGTAAAATAGTCTCTAAATTCAAGTCTTACGTATGCTATAAAATTGATTTCTGTCATCGTAAATTAGTTATTTTATATAAATAATAGGCGATTAATTTGCGATACATGAAAGTGAAACAAAGCGGCTGCCTTAAAAAAATTATTCTGGGACTTCGATTTAGAAAATCTTGATTTTAATTACTTTTGACAGAAAAGTTGTTATAATTAAAATCGTTTTTAAAATTCTCTTCTTCACTAAACACTTAAATAAACCTTAATTCACCAATGTGGTAAATTTAAATTTAACTTGAGTTTCCATTGGAATTACTTATGGCAAAACCATAATGTGCATCAGTTGGCTTAAGAAAATGTGCGAATACATGTTAATTATATGAGGCAAATAATATTGAAGTTTAGAAAACTGTTTGCTAAGTTTAATGAAACTGTCATTTGCATAAGCAAGGTGCGAATCTGATTGCACATTCCGAACGGAATCAAATATTTTTTTATTTTGTTTTTGTTATTTAAATACAATTTTGTTAATTTTTGACAGTAGGTTAAGCAAGGCTATGCATATTAGGGCTTAAGCAAGGTGGCCTCAATATGACAACAATACAACAACAACAGGCAAAGCAATAACATTCAGCTGTTTTTTTAAAACCACCTTGCAAATAAATAAACTTTTTTATGATATTTTTTGTATTCAGTAGTGCTACCATACTTTTATCTTAATTAAATAAGACTTTTCATTGTTCTTTTAGTGATCATTCCCCGTATTCATAAACGATTATTAAATTTAACAAACGTTTGTTAAGGATAATGATCATAGTAAATTTGTTTTTTAAACCTTTATTAAATTTTAAAAAAATTTATGAATACAGGCACATATCTCTAAAGGCCGATTAACACTTTAGTACAAGTCTCAAGTTTTTTGACGAACATGCTTCCCTGATCTTATTATTGTCTGAAAATTTTTGAAAAACAATAACAACTTTTCATGTCAGGCTTGTATAACAGTGTGAAACTGGACTAAGTGGTGGCAAACGAACATTTCTAATAATATATTTATGTAAATTTAAATGGCGGTTTATAAATATTGGTTCTAGACCAACATTTTTGGTATACCGATCGACTTAGAATCTCTTTCTGGGTGGAAATAAGGATGTCCGTCCATTCGGTTAACTGGCCGGCATTATGGGATCAAAATTTTGCAATATTTTCTATAACTTTTTTGATCTTTGGGATATACTTAACTCTGTAATTTTGCACGGATAATCTTAAATACATTTGCTATTATTTAATTGAATATAAGCAAATTTTAGCCATAGATTTCTCAGAAAAAATAACTTGAACATGTACCTTGTAGAAAATAGTTTAAAAACATTAATTTTAAGGAAAAAAAACAACAATATTCGGCTGTGCCGAAACTTAAAAACCCTCCACCATATTAAATAAAATTTATTTTTTTGAAATAATACAGTTTCGATGTACGAATGTTTCCCTCGAATGGATGTAGCTAAATCGACTAAAGAGTCATAAGAACCAAAAATATAGAACGTTATTGTGTCTCAGATGAATATTTCTTGATGTTACACACGGAATGCCAAACTAATATTCACCCTCTGTCACCACTAGTAGGGTAGGGGGTAAAATCACTTTTTTTTCTTGGTTTTTTTACGATTTGTTTTATATCTTTTTTCCTAATTGCCCGATGTAGCTGATTTTCAATACCAAACAGAGTAAGAACACCACTAACTGTTTTGGTTAATTTCATTTAGTTCAGCGTAATAGTGTCGACGTGTGTAACTGCTGCACGATAATCTTAATAACAAATAAATATAAGTTATTTGAATGAGATCAAATAAAAAAATAGGTTCTAAATTTTATTGCACATGTATTAATTTATCGAGTACCGATAAGAAAACGAGTTCAGTACCAAATAAAAAATTGTCTTGTTTTGCGAAACACTAATTGTGAATTTTAAAAAGTAAGCGCACATTTATGCGCTACGCAAAAATACATAGAGAGATCCAGTGAGTAAAGTGAACGAATTCTTAACAAATTAAAAAAAAAAAAAAATATAACATTTAAAGAACAACGACATTCCCTTACTCCGAAGCAGGTTCGTAAGGGAAAATATTAAAGAATAATGGTAATTAAAAAAAAAAATTCAGTGCATAAAGCTGATCTTTATATTCACCAATGTTTTGCTCCAAAGTGGGAACTTGCCATATTAAATACATGTCTTTCGTAAGCGATATGGGCAAATCCTACGTAACGTACGAAATTATACATCTAGTCTTATGTTCCATTAAAAAAAATTTATTTGACACATTTTTAATTGGTGGACTGTTTCTGGGATTTGCCCATATGGTAAGCGAAACTTTTACATTTCTCCCTTATAAAACTGCTTCGTTGGAAGCTTAATTTTTTTATTTATTTTACATTTACTTTCCAACTGGACAGATAATTCTAAAATCGGAATCTATATGAAATTACATTTTCTGAGCGATGTATTTCTTGTTACACCCGTGCAAGGGGACGGGATGTTAAGGCACCCTCAGAGGAAATGCAGTTCGATCAGAAGGACGACTTTCTTGATCTTGACATTGAGCCCCTGCTGTAATTGGGATCCGCTGACTGCAACACTTGTAGTAGGTTTTACTATCGACACAAAACAAGTTTTACCAAGAAAATTCGCCGTATGTACTGTCAAGTATTCTAAGCCCCATTACAGTTTTTGTAAAACCTAAAGCACCAGCTCCGAATCTCCCAGGTTTAATATTCATAAATAAATCAAATTTTATGACGTTTAATCATACCGAGTTTGACTTCCAAGTGTACTTAATCGTATTTCTTACCAAATTTTTTTTTTTTGTGATTTATTTGGTTTTTGCTTTTCAACCCCGTTTAAAAGTCGACAACAACAAATTTTAACGAACGGTAAATTTGCTTTGCTTCAATACAAATATCGCTTCCGAATATACAAGCTTTATATGATTAATGACTTCCTTTAAAATGTTAGCGACGATAACTTTTATAATAGCTACTATGTCATTTGTGCTGTTAGATCTAGAATTATCCATAAGTCCCATATAAACCCCGTCTCTAAAATCGCTTTAAGTCAAAAAAATCTCATATAGATGCAGATATCTTAATATTCAGCACAAAGAACGCTCAACTGAATCTTAAGGCCACAGCATAATTTTGTTTCGCCAGGTATGTACATAATTGCCCATGTCTATATTTTCTGTGGTGTAGGACATTAAACGGTCGGGCTTGACAGACTATACTTTCTTACTTGTGTTTTTTATTGATACCATTTAATTAGTTTTTGTTCATTGTTGTCATTCATTTATTTTAAATTAATATTTTATTTTTTCACTGTTTATGACTTTGATAAGAACTTCCTTAGGCGCACATAAATTAAAGAATATATCAGTAAAAAGATTTGAAGACTTTCGATTTTTTTTATTGTTTTCTTTGCAAATTGTTAGTGGGTTTTTTAACAAGTTTTTCTACATTTTTGGGACAAATAAAAACATTTTAGTTTTTACAATTTACAATTTTTTTTTTTAATTTAAACTTATCAAGATTATTATGTTTAAAAAAGGCTTATTGGTTATCACAATCTTTGAGAGCTAAGATACAAAGACTTACTACCTGATTTACAAAATAAAATACAAAATGTCACTTGGAAATTTATATTGAATGAACCAGAATTTACTTATAAAGTGATCTCACAAGCGCAGCTGTTTGCAATGATTTTCTTCGTGTGTGACGTTTGGCGTAATTTTTTTGTTTATTTACATTTTTTTAAAGGCTTTTTGACATTTGCCGTCTCAATTCTAGCAACAAAATGCCTGTTGTTTTTTCTGTTGTTTCATTGTTGTAGTACTGAGGCCACTTTGGTAATACATTTTGGAATGAACAATAAAAAAACTCAAAATTGTTTTTGTTTTCAATATAAATTTCTTAACGAAAATTTTTATTTTATTGAAAAAAAAAAACAGGAAGTTTTTTTAAATATGTGCTTAATGTATTTAAGGACATATTTAACATTTGTAACAAAAAATTATCAAGGATTTGTTTGAAAAATATTAAGACTTTAAAAATGTTAGAGACGCCTACGAAAAGCGCTTCATTGAGACTAAAAAAGTATAAAGTCCTATAATTCACGATATATTGGGATTGTTGCAATCTGAGAAACGGATTTGTGAATAAGAAATTAAGAAGACCTGCAATTGGGGGCTTAATAAGACCTACGATTGGGACAAAAGAAGAACCCACGATGGATATACATATGTACATATACATATATATATATACACATATATATATGCATATATATATGGATCGAAGAGGGAACTTTAATTCAAGATGTATAGACACTAAAGAACGACCAATGATTCGCAGTATATTAGGCCAAAAACATTTTTCGGTCAGAGATACAGATCAATGAATGAGAATAGAACAATACTGGTGTTGTTACTCGTGTTGTTAATTCTGCTGTTTCTAGTATTGTTTCTGAATGTTGTTGTTTATGTTTTTATTGATGCTGTCGCTGAAGTTTTCGGCATTGTTTTTGGTTACTTATTTATGATGTTACTTGTGTTTTTATTTGTGTTATTTATAGTGTAGTTTTTATGCTGTAATTGGTGGTGTTGCTGTTGTTACTGGTGTTGCCACTGGTCCTGCCGATATTGTAGGCGTTCGTAATGAAGTTGTTGTAATTACTGTTGCTATTGATACGGTTGCTGCTGTTGTTGCTGACGTTTCCGTCGTTGTTTGTGTTGTTTCTGTTATTGTTATTGATGTTGATTTTTTATGTTGTTATTGGTACTATTAATGCTATTTTCGGCCTTGTTTCTTGTGTTGTTGATATTTTTGTTTATGGTGTTATTTATACGTTGGTTACTGGTTTTGTTTTTGTGCTGGGACTGGTGATGTTGATGTTGTTGATAGTGTTGTCATTGATGTTGCCACTGGTCCTGTTGATATTGTCGCAGGTGCTGTTAATGAAGTTCTTGTTGGTGTTATTGATGTTCCTGTTGATACGGTTGTTGGTGTTATTGCAAATGTTTTTTTTGTGCATTTCTGATAAAGCCAATATCATGCCATCATTTCGTTGCAATATCAAGTTGACTCTGCATTATTTCAATAGCGTAATGAGTGTTTTCGTTCGATATTGCAATGGCAGTTTCATCAGCATATGCAAACGTGTTATTGTTTCGCAAAGCCTAACGCTTTTCATTGGCATACATTATGTAGACGATTGTAAAAAGTTTGTATCTCTGTGGTACACCAAAACCCGTTACAACCTCGATTTAAATTTTGTTGAGATTAAAAATGGGACTTAAAGAAAGAAGGTCGTATATTAGGACGAAAGAAATAACTATAATTGAAACTTTTAAAAGCATTACGACTGGGACTCAAAAAGGACTTATGATATTTAGTACTTTGAGGTTATTAAAATTTTAAAGATTGGTACTAAAAAGAACCTAAGAAACTAATACCTTGAGGTATATTGTTATAATATTTGATATTTTTACAATATTTATTTATTGAAATGGGGACTACGAAGGCCCCAAAAATTATGGGGACATTTTGCTATGGAAATTTACCCTGATCGGTCCACAAACGGTTGAGATATGAGCAAAAAACCACTAATGTCTTTAATTTTACCCATAAAACCTTTGTTGGTTATTTTTTCTGTATATCTGGAGGACGGCAAGAGCCAAAGTAGATTTATTCTTTAGTACCAATTGTGGGACTTTTTTAATTACTATCCGGATTTTTTTTGTTATTATTCTAGATCATCTAGAAAAACGTAATTCATTCATACCTCTTGTCTTTATACTCATTTTGTTAAGTCTTAAACGTTTTATTAAATACTACTTTTGAATTAATCTTATCATATCAAAATTTTTTAATATTAAAAATAATTTGGGACAAGTGTTTAATCTCAAACATGAAAATGTTAAATTACAATTGAAAATAACTTAAATCGACTTAGTATTCTACTGAACAGCCAAGAGGTTGGCCACTAAATTCACAATGAGAGGTAAATAAAAAAAAGTTTGATAAGCTCAAATTATTTAAAAGTAATAATTATTTTATTTAGTAATAGATTACATATTAATATGTTTACTGCCTCTGGCTTTTGTATACTTGACACTGCCTGCAAGCATCCAGGCTCAACCTTATTCGGATCCTTGTCGTTTGTTTGCCAATGGCACTAAAATAAGACATCCCCATAATTGCAGCCAAGAGGTCATATGCATAAATTTTAAGTCGCTAAATGGCACTGGATGTTCTGGTTCTAAGCCTTTTTACAATAAGGATACCAATAAATGCGATACCCAATTAACAGATCACAGTTCCTGTGCCATAGATTGCACCGGTATGACCGCAAAATTTGTTAAAGATCCAAAATCCTGTTACGGGTACTATTATTGTAAAAACGAAACTCTGGCCTTATATGGTCACTGTCCTAACAATTTACATTTCAATCAGACCCTTCAAGCATGCATTGACACCTACAGTTCCGAGTGTCGCTTAAATACATTGGACTTTTGTGCCATTGTTAGCAAAGGAGTAAAATTTAGAGATGAATATCACTGTGGTAAATATTACGAGTGTGCTGAGAATAAGACCACAAAAGAAATAACACTCAAAAATGAATACTGTGTCTCAAAGAAAAAGAGTTTCGATGCTGTTAAGGGAGACTGTGTGGCAGAAACAATAAAAGGATGCTATCCCGTACCCGCAAATGCCTGTGTGGTTGATAAAAAAATCAAGAAAAACTATTTTATTAACGATGGGGTGACGTGTCGTGGTAGATTTTATTGTGCTGATGTTGGCAGTCAAGCAGATCCAAATCCAAAATGGTACCAGTGTCCCGAAAATAAATTCTTTAGCCAAGCTACTCAAAAATGTTTAGATCCTGTAGAAGTTATTTGCGACAAAGATCGTTGTGAAGGCAGCAATCGGGCCTTTGTTGTGAGCAGTGAAAAGGGTTGTAGAAATTATTTAATTTGTAAAAATGGCGTTAAAGTAGGTGAAGGAACTTGTGGCAATAATTTCTTTAATGAATTACTCGGCCAATGCACGCCAGAAATCATCAAGTTTCCTGCATGCTATCACAAATAAGTGTCGATAAATAATTTTTTTTTTTGTATTCTAAAGTTTTTCAATGTAAATGTACTGCTAATAAAAATTGGGGCTTATGACCTAATGGAAACTTGGATTTTTATTTATTTGTTCTACTTAACGACTTACACAGTACAACACATGATTTCGGGACTCAATTCTGATAATTGCTAATGAAAGTAGACCCAAAAAAAAGAACTTCTGCATCATTAGTTTGGTCATGGTACCTCAATAAATAATTTAAAAATTAATTTGAAGTTAGTAAGTATCGTATAGGGGAATTTGTCTCGTTTTAGGCTTTTTTGTTTGTCATAACTCGAGAACCACTTTTCCGAATAAGCTCAAAAAAAATTTAAAAAAATTAAGTCATAAATAAATGTATGAAGAAAAAAAATATTTTTTGCCCAAAAAATTTAAATTTTTTATTTTTAATTCATAAAAAATCCAAAACGGTAAAAAAAGTGTCAAGTCCTATTACTTTCACGTAAACTCGCATAAACTATGAACAAAATGACACATAAATCATGAATCTTTTTGGGTCTACTTTCATAAGCAATTATCAGAATTGAGTCCCGAATCAATCACCTGAAAAATGTTGTACTGTGTTATTTTAAATTGCTTACATCAATTCAATTTATTTTTTCCATAAACTATGACCAAAACATCTAATTTTTCAGAAACAATCGATGAAAATCACAATTATATTTTAGATTTTGAGAAATTTAAAGGCGATCTGAAAAGGACCTTTCTATACGTGCTGTTATAGATAAGTTCTCATCGTAGGAGTTTCATTTATAGTCAGGGATACCGCAAGACTCTGTTCTTTCCCCTAAACTTTTTCTTAACGACCTCCTGGGTCTAACTTCCAATCCTATCTATAGTTAAGTTAAGAATAGCTATTCTTTCGCAGATGACAGCAGAATTTGTCATTCATTTTCTTTTTATCGCAGAAGTAACCGGACTAAACATATTGATACAAAAGTTAATTTTGTGAAAGATTAAATCGACAAGAAGATAATCAAATTTTAGTACTGCCCTTCAGTGGAAATGATTGCCGACATGTTAACCAAACCCTTACCAACAACAAAGCTGGAAACCTTCACTAATTTGTAATTGAGATGGAGTGTTGGAAATACATTGATTTTAATTCTACTTTATTTGTCAATTCCAAAATCGTTATAAGACCCCATTCACACTCGGCAAGTTACTTGCACAAATCTCTTGCGCAACTCTTGGTTTTTAGATGTCAGCGGTAAGGTCGGGGTAAGGAAAAAAAAATTTTGTACAGACTTTGTTGTTGTCGTAAGTTACTTGCCGAGGATGAAAGGGGTCTAACTTAACATTTGTTCCACTGTTTTCCCAAATATGTATAGCATATGAATATAGTGATTTGGCAACTTTTTTTTATATTTACTTAATTGACACCACTGTTTTTTTTGTTTACATCATAGCATAATAATTTACAGGTATGCTTATTAGGGAGAGTTTTTATTACTTATCCATGTAATGTCAAATTAATATATTTTGACGCTTGTTTTAATTTTTTCCATATTTTCTTTTGTTTGACGTTATATGGGTTTTGAACAAGGCGAATTTATTACAGGTGGTCTTAAAAGCCCTGCTGATATTAGCTAACATCACTGTTGGATGTCAAAATTTTGTTTATTCTCTTTTATTATCTTTGTTTCTGTTTTGTTTTATTTCTGTTTTTGACATTGTACAATGATTTTACAAAAACAAATTGCTTGTGGTTTTTGTACGAGTTGTACTTGTTGTAGTACCGAGATTACCTGGGATGAATTCGCCTTGGTTTTGAAATTGAGAACAAAATTTCTAATGACTATACCTTGTACTTATTCTACCATGGTTTACATTTTATATATAATACATTCATGTGAACAGTCGATAACTTTCTGTAACAAGACTTCTAATAATAAAACTTTGCTTAATTCTCAACATAAAATAAAAGAAATTTGTCTTTAATTTCAAGAATTTCTTTATTGTTGTTCTTCTTTAAGTAAAACATTTTATTTAGTAACTCATGCACTTAAAGCACAAATCGAAAACATTCTTTTATAATCCGAACACACCTGGCGATAAGGATCGAAATATTGATTATCTGGGCATTTTATTTTATCTACTGTATAACCATTTTCACAAACCAAATAATGCTGACAGCCAGGTTCCTCGCTTAAAACTTTCCCACTGCTGCGACTATCACAACGATCTTCAACACATCTTACGAAATTTTGATCTTTGCAAGCTTGTAGATCTTCCTTGAAAAATTCTCCCACAGAACATTGACCCCAATTTGGTATTTCATCTGGTATGAAATTTCCGTCTTTAGTTTTACCCAAATCCTTGCAATAGAAATACCCACGGCAAGTGGCTCTGTCATTTATAAATTTACCACATACGGCTCTTTTTTTATTACCACAGGCCTCCTTGGGCAACGGATGTTTATAGCAATCAGCTTGGGCCTTTTTTATACAATCACCTGTTCGAACATCAAAATAATTTCCAATTGGGCACTCCTCTTCCTGTAAAACCTTCTTAGCATTGCAATAATAATACATGTGACAGTTGTTTATGTCCCGAAAATACTTAAGGGGCGGAGCAATATTGCATATATCATAAGTGATATCACATTGCCCCTCATCATAAACACACGACTGTTCAGTGAGTATAAAAATTTGCCCGTTGGGACAAGAACCTGACTTTTCATATTTTGCCTCGTTACACTGGTGCCATTCGTTACAATTCTTCTTATCTTGAATAAATTTCGGGCTAGTTTTTGAGCATATGGGCACTGTACAATATTTATCCGATTTCTTAGTATCATCATAACATTTCATTGTATCTAGATTAATAATTTTACTTCCGGTACAGATGTCCGAATTGGCTATACTTTCGCCATTATTGCATGTGATTGTTTCCTTGCATGAACCCGGTTTGCGCAATACAGTACCGTCTGGAAACAAATTGCAAACATCTTCTGTTATCTTTAGCTTAAGTTCTGCTGGCTTAGCATCTGTCGCCGACAGCATTGCCAAAAGAATGCCACATAGCAGGATAGAAACTGAAAGATTTTTAAACGGTTAATATATAAAAATTGACAAAAAAAAAAAAATTAATAAAAAATTAAGGAATTTGTAGGACATATGCCAAATATCCTAAAGCTTTATTTAAAAGTTTTTCTATGATCTAAAATTTCTATTAATAATTAGCACCTCTCATAGCTGACTCTCCAAATCTAAACCAACTGAGTTTGTCAAAGTTTAAGCAACTACTAATCTCTATTAACAATTTCGTCTCAATAAAAAAGCATTTCTAATATTTTTTTTTTTGCAGTTTTATCTTTAAAAATGTCAAGTCTATTTATGACTGAGATTTTATGTGTAAGACTATTTAAATGACAACTGTCTTGTCAAATTTTGCTGATAAGATTTTACCCCACTAAACTTTTAATTAAACCCGGTTAACGATAAACAAACCTCAAATAAATATGTCATCAACAGGAGAGCCTATCTATAGGGGTTCAAAAATAAATTTAATACAATTGAACTAAAATTTCCATCGACAAATTTTTTTGTAAAGATCTTGTGCTAATGTTTGTGTTAGTCTGCTTAACCAAAGTCACGTTTTCTTATTCAGAAAAGATTTCCATCGTTAAATATTGGTTTTCAAAAGCTTGATATTGAATGGCGCCAAATGGAATCTTAGATTTCTATTTACATGTATTCAAACTTAAAGATATGTTTCTAATATTTTAAAAAGCAATATATGTATATTATTTTATTTTGCCTTTTGCAAATGCTTTAGTTGGGAGAATATTTAGCGCATTTAACAGTTGTAAAGCTGACTAAAGCAACAGCCGCCCATAAAACATGAAATTGTAATAAAAAATACAAAAAATTAATTTTATTCGAATGATCACAGAAAATAATCGAGAGGTGTCAAATCGCACAACCTTGACAGGCCCTATTCTGGAAATCAACCTTCTGGTATGGTTTTATTTAAACATGAGGTCCGCTGATACAGCCAGCGTGTAAACTGCAACAAACGCTGCATTTTTCTTGATGTAATGTAGTCTGTTGTGTATTGGTCTCGCTTAATATGTAGCAATTTTTTCATTTACAAACCTGTTTAAATTTGTATATGATTATGTGCGCTTTAAAAAAAAAATTTTAAGTTTCGCGAATCGATGACAGATTTTAAAATAAGTTTGCATAACTCGGTAGTGTTTTCATAAATATATGTCAGGTGTATTTTTTTTAGTCGGGTAATTTTTGACGCTTGTTTTAATTTATTCTCATATTTTCTGTTGTTTGACGTTATATGGGTTTTGAAATTGAGAACAAAATTTCGAATGACTATACCTTGTACTTATTCTATCATGCTGCAAAACAAAAGTCCAAAAAGAGAGTTTAACTGGCTCTGATTTTTTAGCCCTTAGTGATAGTGCGCTGCTGATTTAAATCAATATTTAGTGCACTACCCCCAACTATGCCGGATTTAAGGTAAGAATCGCAACGACAAAAATCGTACAATGAAAACGGGCACTAAGTTAGTTTCAATGATGACATTCAAAATTCAATTTTGAAAGAAAATGTTTAATATTATTTTGTGAGAGTTTCTATTCTAGCTGTTTCCCTGTGCTTTTACCATTTCTTTGTAGTAGCCTAAAATTATATAACGTAGCTCAAAAAGATCGAGAATTTTGTTAAAAAATATTAAAATGACAAATCAGTTGTTTTCTCTTAATTGAGCCCCGCTTAATTGAGTTTCCCGTTTTATTGCACTAAAAATCATGGAACGAAATTATTCAGTATAACTGTATGTTAATAACCCCGTTTAATTGAGTTCCGTTTAATTGCGTCACCCGCTTAATTATTTCGCAAAATAAGACCGCTTTGCGAAAAACAAAAGCAAATGTTTCGGTTAATTTGTTCCGTCTACTTAATGTGTTTTTTTGTTTCTGCTCCAAAAACGTAAAAAAATCATTTTGCGGGACAAGAAACTCAAGTTTTATGTTTCTGTTCATCATGTAAAAGGGCTTTTTTCTGTCGAGATTTTTTTAAGCACAAAGTTATTATTCACATGAACTTGATGATATAGAAAAACGTATTATCAAGCCTTAACAAATCCAAATGTTGATGACAGATTTTTTAATAACATTTAGTTGAACGTAAGTATGTTTAAAGTTTTGCGTAACATATAATATACATTTACATACATATATTTTTATGTTTTGATCTCCTTTTATATTGAATTTTGTTATTTTTGTTCCTATTTAAACATTGTACGATGAACGTTCCTTAGTTTTTGTGTTTTAATAAACCTAAACAATTTTTTAACTTAATAAATAGTGAAATGATTTTTATTTTCTATCAACACAAATGGGTGTTTCGCTTTATTGCACATCTTGCGCAATTAAGCGATTTTCGTTTTAAATGCGTCGGCGAATCAATTAACTGAGTACCGCTTAGTTGAGTTTCCCGTTTAATTGCGTCAAAAGTCGTGCATTTTTAGAAACTCAATTAAGCGGAAATAACTGTAACAAAATTTCTAATTTCGTTTGACTGTTTTGTCAAAAGTTCCTGATAAGATTTTACCAAAAAATTTCAATAAAACCGATCTAATGATAACCATATATAAACTCGTAACGTGTCTTTAACATGAATGCCACCAAATGGGATTCAATACTTTAATTGTTAAAAAATACATTAAAATTGTTGTAGCAAACTTTTTTGTTTAAATTTCAGTGTATTTATCAAGTATGAAAAATTGGGAATTTAGCACGTCATACAGAAATCTTATTAATAATAAATGTTGTATTCCCTTTGATAAACTTTCTTATTATCAATTTCAGTGTATTTATCAAATATGGAAAATTGGGAATTTAGCACGTCATACAGAAATCTTATTAATAATAAATGTTGTATTTCCTTTGATAAACTTTTTTATTATCAAAGTAATTTCGTGAGAATAAATTTTTTTTTTTTAATTTAAAAGATTTTGTTTATCGTGCTTAATTCCCAATTTTTATTTTTTATAAAAACAATGAAATTTATTGTTGAAGGGATAAGCTATTCCTATGCGCATTCACTAAAATAAATAAATAAATTTTTTTCAGGTTCATCGTAAAAGCTTTATTTAATGGCTTTGCCAGTAGAAAAATACTTGTTTTATTTCGAAAGATGTTTTGAAAAACGATTTGCAGCCCTTTTTTGAAAACTCATTTCTAAAAAAATACTTGTTAGTCCTTTTCAAAAAATATATGTTGGTCTTGCAAAAATTTTCCCTAGAGAAAAAGTTCTTTCGTCCTTCTCAAGCCTGTTTTATAGAAAAGGTGTTTCAATTTTCTTTTAAAAACTATGTCGTTTTTGTCCTCTTCAAAAAAAAAAAAAAAAAAAAAAAAAAAAATACAGCAACTTTGTTTGCATAAAAAACATTTTTGGCTTTGTTTTTTTTTACAGAAAAGCTACAGGGTTTTATTTTAAAACTTCCTTTTTAAAAAATAATTTGAAATTCCTTTTTCTTAAGAAAAAACTTTGTAATCCTCCCAGAACGTCAACGTTCGAAATCGATGAACAACAGGCTGTATCTCTTTAACATTTTGTATCAACTTTTTTATTATCAAAGTAATTTCGTGAGAATAAATTTTTTTTTTTAATTTAAAAGATTTTGTTTATCGTGCTTAATTCCCAATTTTTATTTTTTATAAAAACAATGAAATTTATTGTTGAAGGGATAAGCTATTCCTATGCGCATTCACTAAAATAAATAAATAAATTTTTTTCAGGTTCATCGTAAAAGCTTTATTTAATGGCTTTGCCAGTAGAAAAATACTTGTTTTATTTCGAAAGATGTTTTGAAAAACGATTTGCAGCCCTTTTTTGAAAACTCATTTCTAAAAAAATACTTGTTAGTCCTTTTCAAAAAATATATGTTGGTCTTGCAAAAATTTTCCCTAGAGAAAAAGTTCTTTCGTCCTTCTCAAGCCTGTTTTATAGAAAAGGTGTTTCAATTTTCTTTTAAAAACTATGTCGTTTTTTGTCCTCTTCAAAAAAAAAAAAAAAAAAAAAAAAAAAAAATACAGCAACTTTGTTTGCATAAAAAACATTTTTGGCTTTGTATTTCTACAGAAAAGCTACAGGGTTTTATTTTAAAACTTCCTTTTTAAAAAATAATTTGAAATTCCTTTTTCTTAAGAAAAAACTTTGTAATCCACCCAGAACGTCAACGTTCGAAATCGATGAACAACAGGCTGTATCTCTTTAACATTTTGTATTAACTTGAAGATTGTTAGAGTTGCCTACAACCCATAGATGTATTATTACAATTTAAATATAGGGTGTTGCAAAAGTTACGTTATGACCTAGATTTTCCTATTTGTTTGATTTCAGGTTGGCATTTACTTAAATTTTATTTATAGCTTGCACAGAAAGAAAAACACTCGGGATAAATTAAGTTTTTTATACTTACTTTAAGTACTTGTCGTACTCAAAAATTAAAGTACGAATTACACTAAAACGTTCTTAAAACAATCATTAATAGGATTATCATCGTAAATCAATCCCGGAATTTCTTAAAATAAGTACAAAATTCTTAAACCAAGTAAAAACGATAAAACTTTTCGTTGGTAGGGCCACTCTGAGAGTAAAATTACAAAGTGAGGGTTTTATTCTCATTTAACTTATCAAAGTTTGTTGTAGTGTCTACAACACTACAACAACACTACACAAGTAGTTAACATATTTTTTTAGCGTGTAGAAACAACAAAAACAACAGAACAAGATGAAATCACATTATTTTCATCTTTAAAAAGTAAAACATGTGTACATAAGGTTTCTAAAGTAAACCCCATTTCGGGAATGATGCTGGTGTTTTATAATAATAAATTCTGTAAGGTGTTACACGGGTAAATCAATCATAATATAATTTTCCATAAAATTTTACTTTTAGTTTATTTTATGCACGAATTTGGGATTGAAAATCCGTACTTGAATCAATCTTTCTGTACTTGATTCAAGAAAATCCGTTTCACCGTACAAACGCTCGGATTGATTTGAGTACGGATGGATTGATTTTTCGTTTGACTGTCGAACAGGGCTACCATTTTCCCGACTTAAATCGCAATTTACCCTTATATTTTAGCGGTCTCCGACTTCTTGTGAGACTTTTTTATCACTGACTTTTTTATTTTTTACCATTTTTTGTAAAGTTTCTCACAATTTATCACATTTGAATTGCAGTAAATTTTACATTTTCTTATAACTTTCTATCAAAAAAAAATCGCCAAAACAATTTAAAGCAATTCACAGATTATTTTTCCTTTGGCAACAATTTTATTACTTTTTGCAATCTTGTCATGTATACAATTGGGGGATTCACAAGGTGTGCTATCAAGTCATATCGTCATTATGTCCTAAATAATATATTACAATTGTTTAAAATGAATGTTGTTGTGTTTCAAACAAAATAAACATTTTAACGCTGTGTTCATTGATACGTCATAACTATACAGTAGAAATCAAAATTATAAGCGGTAGCCCACAGCAGTCATATACATATATTTCTTGTAATTATTTTAAGACATATGACTTAACAAATGTATTTAAGAAACTTTACGCAAAGTTTCAAATAATAGTTTTTGCAAAAAAGCGTTTTAAAATAAAAAATAGTGGTGTTTGCAGGGCTCATTTTACAAAATTATTCTTAGCCGCCGAGTCAATGAAAGAAAACAACGTTAACATCGCTGCAGATTCCTCCAAGAAACATAATATTTGGTGATACTATTGGAAAGATTGGGAACTGAAGTATAAATGGCTTAACCAAGACATGTAGTCAAGGCGGTCTTTTGCAGTGTTTTTAAACAACTTATAGTGTACTAAACAATCATCTTCAGCTACATGGAAAAACACATTTATAATATAAATTTGTTTCAATTGTTTTTTTTTTTTGTTTTCCTATGCTTTTTATTAATAAAAAACGTTAAAAAAAGATGTGCGACTTCGATTTTCTCAAACGATTTTTTATGCGACTTTATTTTTATAAAACGACCTTTTGTGCGACTTTTTTCAAAAATTGCTAGCGGTAACTCTGGTGTGGGTAGGTTAAATCAGAAAAACGCCCTTATAATTTATTTATTTACACCTCAAAAACTTTGCGCAAGCTGTAGCTCCATCTTGCTTTAACCCCAATTCTGGATTTTTTTTCTATTATTGGCTTAAAAAAATGTTAAATCATTGCATGCTATTGAATTAAACTCACACAAACCACAACTAACTAATAATCCAAACTATGCATCTAAGTGTTGATGTTCAACAATTATTATTGGATTTTAGGTACCCATATTCGACGAAAAAATAATCTTAAAATTAAGTTGTCTAACTTCGTTTCCTTAGCCTGTGCTTAAACTTGGCTTCAACAATTTCCCAAGTTTTACAAAAAATTTAAAAAAAGAAAACAAAACTTTTTTTTCAATAATTAGATCATAATGTTGCTTTTGCACCACCCTGTACAATATATATTTATAGCGAAAATTTAAAAAAAAGGAAAACTTTCGCCACTTGTTTTACTTATTATCTTTTATCAACGATTAAAAAAAAAAATATCATATTTAAAGTTAAACGTATCTACACAAAAAAAAATTTCTTTTCTTTTTAACGATTACGATCTTTACTGTACGGAAAAAACCCCCAAAATTAATCAAAATTAATTAAAAGTTTAATTTATACTATTAATTTGTTTACCGTTGCAAATTTAATTAATATCTCAAATTTTTTTTCTGTTTTTTTAACGTTCACAAAAAAAAAACACCGACGCGACAACAACCCGTTGCATGGGGTCTTCACCTGAAAATTTTTTTGTTATACCAAACGTCAAAGTCTATATACAAAATTGATAAGGATTTGACTTTTGAAAGACATATCATGAAAGTTGGTGCTAGAATAAATCTAATGCTTAGATATTTATATACGCTTTTACCTTCCTGTAAGTGTTAAACGGAAAATATGTCTCATGGGCGGCGCTTAATTTAAAAAGGATAAAACTCATTTTTAACCGAGTTATAATGTATATTTAAGTGCTTAGGATTTCTGATAATTTCCCTCAATCTTCTAAGAGTTTCTTAAATTGTTCTTTTGAGAGTTATAATCACACTTTTTCAATTAATAGCTACTCAAACACCCTCATGCATGGTTTGCCTATTTAATTTTTCTAAATCTACAAGGAAGCCGACATTAATTTTTCCAAGAATTATGAATTCTACATTTGAAAGATAATTTTTAATAAGAGCGACTGTGGAACGCTTTACCTGTACATTTAAGAAGATTTAATTTTACGAAATACACTTATAAACAATTATTAATGAGCTGTTTATTAACTAATACATTTAATTTCGAATTTTTACATTGATTCCCTAATAAGGTTAATAGTTAGTATATAAGTTGATTTAAGAAATATGTACAATATTATAAATATATGGGCATTTCCATTTTGACGTGTCGTGATATTTGTAACACAAAATTTATAAAAATTAAATGAAGAAATCAAATTTGAAAAAAGGGTTTTTATATCGAGCACTAACCGCGAATATAGTGTAAGCGCCAAAAATCAAATTTTACAGGAGAGAGCTTTTTTATTTTATATAAATTTTGTATGAAATTTGTCGCTTACAATACAATTGTTTTTGCTATAAAAACGCAAAGGTACCTTATGTGACCATGGCATTTCAGGAGATGATGCAAGTGTTGCCAATAAAGTCATTTATTAAAAAAAACGAAAACTGAAATTTATGTCGCTTACATTATTTTCGCGGTTAGGGCTCGATATATTCAAAGTAATGAAGTAGCACTATATTCAGCAATAGACGCTAAGGATTTGCAGATGTAAGAAAAAATGTGCGCTGGCGTGACGTTTAAAAAACGTAAATGGATTTTGACTTGCATTTCAAAACTTAATAAACTCCGAATTGAGAAAGACGTTTTGTATAAAACCTTTTTTTTTAGTAAACTTTGGACTAATACAGATTAATTTTTCAAGCTTTAAAATTTATAAATCTTTGCTCGTTTTAAGGTAAATATGGGCATTTTCAGCGAATAGTCTACTTTTTTTTTAATGTAAAGCCAGAATGCAAATAAGTTTGTATATTAGGACCATGTTGTTCAACCGTTATCCCTTTTGTTACTATTTGTAGAGCTAGTTGCACTTTACACCAAAATATAAAAACGTAAACTGTACCTATATTTTTTGAGAAACAATTTAAAATACTTGTGGCGTTACGTTACAAAAAGTAGACTTTTCGCTGGAAATGCCCATATGTATTATTACAAAGTTGTAAATAACTATATTATACGTATATGGCCTAAAGGCCTGGTTAAATGAAAAAAAAAAAAATAAATAATATATTTGTCAGCGTTGTTTACATAAAGTTTGACTTTTTTTATGACAAAAAATTGTCAGGTGAAGACCCCATGTTAAACTGTCATATTTATTTTTTTGTTTAAAATTCTAAAATATATAATATCGCCATTATCGACCTTTACCTTTTTATAGAAAGTCTTCAATTAGAGTTTAATTTGATTCTTCAACAGTACTCCGTCTGAGATTTATGTATATGGTACTCCATATTTGATAACTCGGAAAATTTTTATACGATTTGAAAGATGTATATACCGCCGTCTTTTTAAAAATGTAAGAAAATTTAGGTTTTACAATTTGGAATCGGAAAGATCTACATATATTTCCCGAAAATGGGTATTTTGAAAAATGTTGGCCATATTATCTCTTGCTTTTGGACCGATTTTTCCGACTTTTTCGGCAAATATGTTCTGCTTATAATTTCCGATCTTTTGATATATAAAACGTATCTATGGGTCAGTCATACTGGCGACTTTTTCGGCAAACATGTTCTGCTTATAATTTTCGATCTTTTGATGTATAAAACGTATCTATGGTTCAGTCATACTGGCGACTTTTTCGGCAAACATGTTCTGCTTATAATTTTCGATCTTTTGATGTATAAAACGTATCTATGGGTCAGTCATACTGGCGTCCTAAAAAATGTTCAGCTAATTTTTGGAGATTTTTTAAATAACTAACTAAATTTTTTTTCGTTCGAACTGGACTATTTCGCACAAAACTGTAGAACGAAAAAACTAAATTCGAAATTTGACGTAAGCGCACTTCACGTAATCGCAATAGAACATCAACTTTGATAAAAAAAATTTGAATAATTCGCAAACGTTCTTAAAGCGTTTAGCTTTTCACGAGACGTTTCCAACTGTAAAAGAATATTTTTCCAATATCAATAATCAATTAAATATTATTCTCAAATATTATTCGGACGAAAAATTTTCCCTACACAGTTTTATTTCGTATATGAAGGTGTTGAGCGCTCTTATATTCGAATGAGTCCTAAAAGACACTCCTCTTCGAGAATAATAAAAGCAAAATAATTCATACAAACTTTTTTCTGTGTAAAAACGAATATTTTTTTTGTAAAGTATTTTAAATATGAATTTATAAATATGTATATAATAAATATTGAACATGTTTATCTATAACCACTATGTTTGCGATTAACATACCATATCTGCCATTTAAATTAAATTTTCTATAAAAAGCTCTCTAGCATGGCGCTGAATAGTTAGTATTAACATCAGCCTTAACAAATATGATTCGTAAGAATAAAAATGAAATATTAAAACAAAAGAATATAAAAAATATGTAATTATTTAAACTTTTGTTTTAAGCAAAAATACTTTTGGCGGTGGTGGGCTACTTACTCTTAACATTTGCCAAAGCTGAATACGACGTTGCGAAATATTGCCAACTTGTGCCGATTGGTACACAATTTCCTAGTTTGGAATCCTCTCAAACATTTTACACCTGTCAACTTTACAACAGTGTCGACACGTCAAATTGCCCAGGAGCTGATGTTTTTAACAAAGATTTACAGTTGTGTGTTCCTAAGGCAAATGGTATTTATTATGGCGATGTTACTAATCGCTGCGAAGATAAACATAATACTTGGGTAGCTGCTGTTGAAAATTGCCATAAGTGGCATTATTGTTCAAATGGTGCAATACTGGGCAGTGGCATTTGTCCAGAAGGACAATATTTTGCAAATAATAAAACAATGTGTGTTCAGGGCAAATGTCCCAACAACAATAACGGCCAAGGCGAACTAAAGAACTTATGCCAAATAATGCAAACTGGTCAATACTTTGGTGATTTTAAAGACTGTGCCATTTGGCACAAGTGCGATAATTTAGAAATGAAAAGTGCTGCATGTAAAAATGGTTTGGTAAGTGAAATACCTGATAATATAAAAAAAGATAACATATTTTATAATGTTATTTCTATCAAAAAACAGCTTTACCATACACAAGAACGCATGTGCCTTCAAGATGATGGTAAAATGTGCGAAAGAACAGGCGGAATTCGTTCGCCAGTTAAGCCAACAATACCTGAAGGCAGCTGTAACACTGGTAAAAAGGAAGGTGATATTAATATTTGTTCCATTTACTATGAGTGCATAGGATCGGAATGGAATATGATTGCCTGTAAAACTAATCAATATTTTGATATTGTAAAAGAAGAATGTATAACTCGTCAAATCGCAACACCAGCAAAAACTTGCGATCGCTGTGAATTCTCATCGGTATCCTGGGTAAATGCTGTCGATGAAAAATGTACATTTTACTATACATGTCAAAATGGACAAGCAGTGGCAAGTGGTACATGTAAAGAAAACAATTTCTTTAATGAAGACCATCAACAATGTATACGTGGTACAACAAATTTAGATACATATAGAGAAAGTCATGGTGCATGTTTTGTAGATTCTTGTAATACAATAGAATGTAAACTTGAAAAATGTCTTGAAGAAGGTAAACAATCTAAATATGAATGTGAACTCGAAGTTTGTGTTATTGAAGGTAACACCTTAGAAGATTGCAAAACAAAAGTTTGTTCAGATCCTAATTCCTCTTATCCAGAATGTGAAACCCCAGCTTGTGATACAGCGGAATGTAAACTTAAGGAATGTCTAGATAAGGGCACAAAATCTAAATATGAATGTGAACTCGAAGTTTGTGTTGGTGAAGGTAACACCTTAGAAGATTGTAAAACAAAAGTTTGTTCAGATCCTAATTCCTCTTATCCAGAATGTGAAACCCCAGCTTGTGATACAGCGGAATGTAAACTTAAGGAATGTCTAGATAAGGGCACAAAATCTAAATATGAATGTGAACTCGAAGTTTGTGTTGGTGAAGGTAAAACCTTAGAAGATTGTAAAACAAAAGTTTGTTCAGATTCTAATTCCTCTTATCCAGAATGTGAAACCCCAGCTTGTGATACAGCGGAATGTAAACTTAAGGAATGTCTAGATAAGGGCACAAAATCTAAATATGAATGTGAACTCGAAGTTTGTGTTGGTGAAGGTAACACCTTAGAAGATTGTAAAACAAAAGTTTGTTCAGATCCTAATTCCTCTTATCCTGAATGTGAAACCCCAGCTTGTGATACAGCGGAATGTAAACTTAAGGAATGTCTAGATAAGGGCACAAAATCTAAATATGAATGTGAACTCGAAGTTTGTGTTGGTGAAGGTAACACCTTAGAAGATTGTAAAACAAAAGTTTGTTCAGATCCTAATTCCTCTTATCCTGAATGTGAAACCCCAGCTTGTGATACAGCGGAATGTAAACTTAAGGAATGTCTAGATAAGGGCACAAAATCAAAATATGAATGTGAACTCGAAGTTTGTGTTGGTGAAGGTAACACCTTAGAAGATTGCAAAACAAAAGTTTGTTCAGATCCTAATTCCTCTTATCCAGAATGTGAAACCCCAGCTTGTGATACAGCGGAATGTAAACTTAAGGAATGTCTAGATAAGGGCACAAAATCTAAATATGAATGTGAACTCGAAGTTTGTGTTGGTGAAGGTAACACCTTAGAAGATTGTAAAACAAAAGTTTGTTCAGATCCTAATTCCTCTTATCCTGAATGTGAAACCCCAGCTTGTGATACAGCGGAATGTAAACTTAAGGAATGTCTAGATAAGGGCACAAAATCTAAATATGAATGTGAACTCGAAGTTTGTGTTGGTGAAGGTAACACCTTAGAAGATTGTAAAACAAAAGTTTGTTCAGATCCTAATTCCTCTTATCCAGAATGTGAAACCCCAGCTTGTGATACAGCGGAATGTAAACTTAAGGAATGTCTAGATAAGGGCACAAAATCTAAATATGAATGTGAACTCGAAGTTTGTGTTGGTGAAGGTAACACCTTAGAAGATTGTAAAACAAAAGTTTGTTCAGATCCTAATTCCTCTTATCCAGAATGTGAAACCCCAGCTTGTGATACTGCAGAATGTAAATGCATGGAAGAGGGTAAACTTACCGAATATGAATGTAAATTAGCAGCATGTTTGGAAACTGGTAAAAATTGTGATGATTGCAAGTCAGAAATATGTCTGAATTCAACTTTAAATGCTGATTGTGAAAAATTTTCGTGCGATTCAGATAACGCACTCTTCAAAAAATTAATAGGGTTTCTTTATTTATAACGTTTACTAAAAAATTCATTACTTTTTTAACTAAAATAATAGCAAATTTTAATGTTTAAAAGATTACTTTATGTTTAAAAAAGAGTCATGTCCTTGTTTGCTGCTCCACTTAAATAAAACATTCCCAAGTGTGGTTTAAAATTTCAATATTTTGTTTTATTTAGCAAATTTTGATCCGCCAATACCATTGGATTAAAAATTTGAGTTTTATCTCTGGACTGCCAGCCGTCGCAGTGGTGGAAAGGGTAAAACTGTAAATTATTCCGATGATGGGAATGTGGTTGTTCTCGTAACATGTAAATTCGATTCAGGCAAAAATGAAAAAATTATCAACACATTTTATTACAGTTCATATTGTGAAATTCCTTCCTTAGTAAAATTAATTAAATGAAAATTAAATATTATGAACTTATCCTGATTAAATATATAAAAAAAATTAAAAAAAAAAACTTTATTTAAAGGACCTTTTAAACATATAAAAAAAAATTTCAAAAAAACTTTAAAATTTAAAAAAAACTATTTTTAAAGGACCTGTTTATAGTTAGCCTTTTGGCGCCCTATGCTTCAGTGGGAGTTAGAGAAATATACACATACATATATACATATATGTTAGCCTTAATGTCAGGGGTTTCAAATGTCAATCACAAGTTTCGTAGTATTTTATCGAGCCCTAACCCTGCAATAAAAGCTTTAGCGCCAAAAACTACATTTTAATGGAGAAGGTTTTATTTTTCTTATATTGCCGCTTAAGTTTTTTTCGCGGAAAGGGCTCGATATGGCGTCCGTTACCTATAACACCTGTCTCTTACCAATGCAACAGATCGACATTTCTTAAAAAATATTTCAAAAATGCAATTTGATCTCATTAGAATTCATTTGAATTCCTTGAACAGAAGATGCCTTCAAAATATAATTTAAAGAGCAAATCTTGTGTATGACAAACATACAAATAATTAGAAAATATTATAAAAACAAGTGAGAATTATAGCTTAAGTTATATTAAGCTATGCCTTTACCTTAATCCGATGAAAACAGAAAGTTATATAAATACGCTTCGTAAATTAACATAATAATTAAAATGCTTGTACGTAATTTGGAAACTTTGGCACTTGCCGTTCTCCAGATATAAAAGTTGTAGCTTATTGTTGGTTTCTTTGCTATTTGCGGACCGATCAAGTTGAATTTCAATAGCAAACAGTTCCGGACTATATATAAAATCAATGTAAAACTTGCTATTCCTCATCGTATCTGGGCTCTTCGGAAAACCCTTTTCAGCGGACTCACGGACATCATGGTTTGAACTTCTTTTCTTATAAGGATGCATAATATATATACTTTATGGGGTCTAGGATCAATATTTGAGTTTAATTTCTATGAATTCTGTTTGAAATTATTGAACAGGCACTAATTCTGTGGCGACAAGGAATAACAACTAAACTCTATTTTGAGAAGTTTTCAGCAGAGCATTTTTAAGTTTGAAATTGGTGCCTGAAATCAGGGAATTAAGATTAAGCTAATATTTGAAAGGTCGATGTTAGCAATTTTATTATATTTAAATTTACTTAAGAGAAATAAGCAAAACAAATTGGTAAGCTTCTTTTCCTTTTTCGTTTCTAAAAATTTCTAAGTCTTATCTCGACTTTAGCTGTTATACCAAAATTAATGAATTGACTTTAGCTATTATGCACTTTCATTTTGTTACTTTTGCGGAATAAAAAGTTATTAGTTAGCAAGTTTTTTTTAAAATTTTTTTTATTTATAAGGATTATAAAATTGTTATATGTATATTTGTACTTCAGTTGCTGTGATTAGAATTAATTAAGGAACATAAAAATATACATACGTCAGACCCATATGTTTGTCATATTTAAATCAAAATATAAAAAAGAAATTCAGTTAATAAGATTAAAAATTAATGAAAGGTTTTAAAATATAAAATAATCTGTTATACAAATGACCACTTGCAAGATTATCTTAAAATAAAATTTATAATACGAAATGTTTATAAAAATGCAGAAATAGCTAAGCATTGACATGTTGCTCTTCATCTTCCAAATCTGGATGAATATTATCAGGTTCATTTATATATAAATATATATAAATATAAAAAGCGTGAAATTCTGGATCGATAAGACTTAGCATATCCAGAAGATCTTTTTTTTTTCATGTGATATAGCTGGGATAATACTTATTGCTTTTTAATCACTATTGCTGATAGAATTAACTCCTCTTTTGCCTATTTTGAGTACCTTAAATGGCTCTTCGACATCTAAAGAGGTTTTATAAAAAATAGTAGAAATATCTTTCGCATAACGAAGCCATCGCACTTGCAACGTCTCCAAATAAACTTCGTTTTCAATAATTTCGTATATAAACTTAAATAAAACTATACCTTTTAGTATATTATTTAAGTCAAAATCAAAGTCGTTGATTGAGGATTTGGTCTCATTTTGAACTACGGGTTCATAAAACGTCTTCAAAAAAAACACTGTTGTGGGATCAGGTTGATGCTTCAAACTGGGGTCTAATCACCGCATTCGATACTATCGTATCGAATAAACTATCGAATTTTTTTGCATACGATAGACACTGACGTATCGAATGAAAACTCGAGAAATGTAATGTCGAGTCACTCGATATCGAATCCTAATATTTCAAATTCAATAAATTTCATTCGATATCGAAATTCCTGATACCAAAATAAATAATTTCGATCAATTTTGCTCGATATCGTATGCGTTGATTAGACCCCTGAATTCCTTATTCCTCATGTCGTCTATAAAAAATTTAAAACTCTTTTTTGTTAAGATGATCCAGACTCTAACGATGACACTTCTGAATTTTTATTTACTGCTACCTCTAAAATTTTTTTTACACGGTTATATATGATATACTTTTCTGTATGAACTCTTACACTTAACAACCAAATTCGATTTACGATTTTATTGAACTGCACATAAAATTTGGAAAATGAACTTAACTTTACTTTAGAAATGCTTCAACTGAAAACCTGTTACGGAAAAACAACTTAAGTGGAGTTAGGCCTTGAACATATTTTTCTTCACATTTGGAATAACGACCAAATTCGACTTTGTCTTTTACTGGAAACTCAAAAAAAACTCAATAATGACTAAACTCGAGTTTGGTTGTTATTCCTAATTTGAAGAATTATCAATTTAACATACGGAATAATGACAAAACTCGAGTTAAGCAGACATTTTACGTCTGATAAACGCCCCGCACTGTTTGGAATAAAATCCTAATTCTACTTAAGAAACTTTTTTTTAAAAAATATTGAAGCAAATTGCAATAGGCTGTTATTCCAAAATCATACGAGCAAAATTTCGACTTTAGCTGTTTAGTTTTTTAGGTATAAAATACCCATTTTTTGAGCTACGATGATAAAATTTTGTGTGGTAGTGCATTTGAATACAGTGAATACAACAGTAGTAATAACTCTACTTTGTCCTAACTCGACTTAAGCTGTTATTCCTTGTGACCACAGAATTATTAATGTGCAAATTACAAATCAAAAAGACATTCAATAAACAAGATGCCTGACATAAATCTAACCAGAAGAAACAAATCTCTCAAGTCTATCGCTAGAAATGGTTTCATTTAATCGATAATTAAATAAATTAATTAGATAAATTAAATTAAAGGCAGACATTTTACAATCGTTAAGTTTTTTAAACGCCCCAATAAAAATTGAGCTTCAAACGAAGCAGGTTTGTAAGGGAGAAATGTAGGAGTTTCGCTTACCATCTCGCCTTCGGAAGGCATGCTTTAATATGGTGAGTTCCCACTTTGAAGCAATAAATTTTTGGCACAAAAAGCGATTTATTCAACGCATATAAACACCGGTGAACGTAGCTATCAGCTTTACACACTGATGGCCGTTTTCTCATTACACGATTATCTTTTTTCCCAACGAAAAAACTGCACATAAAAGAAATTTGGTTTTCTCAATGTCTAATTTGCTTCTATTCTGTCGCAAAGCTAACCAGCACTCATCTGCCAATTAGTTATTTTACTTTTATTTGCCGTACAGATTAATTCAATCCGCTGACTCCCAACTTTTACATGTATTTTGAGAGATGTTGCCAGCTGAATACAATCTTTTTTGTCGGTATATTGAGAAACCCAAGACAGTTTATCGCTCTAATACAAATTTTAGACTTTTTTGTAACAAGCGCTTGGTTTTTACTTTTACGTTTAAAGCTAATTTTAACACGCTGAACTCAGTGGGTAATTTTTTCGATTATAGCGCTCATATTTGCAATATTCGCGATTAAAAGATTTAATACTTATAAAACAATAAAAAAATATTTTTTATAATTTTGCTGTCATTGTTTAATTGAAATTAATCCAACTCTATTAAAAACAATGTGTCGTTATTTTTTTCGGCGAAAAATTTTTATTCAAAGAATTGTTTTTTCATAACTCTATCGCATACACTAAACTTGTGAGTTTTTAGTGCATCAGGATAAATCGATCGACTGTTTAAATAGTTTTGTCATATGAAAAATAATTAAATCAGGCGAGTTTAACCTTCGCTTTACATTCGCACCCGGGTGACCAACTTAGTTTTGTTTCATTAATAACTTATTTAAATTTGCTTTAGGAAAAGGGAAATTTTTACTCACCGAACAGATTGATCACCGTAAGAATTCTAATTTGTTTTATTTTTCTAAAACCTGTGTATCTAATTGAATATTTTTTAGTTCAAAAGATCTTCACGATCTCTTGCAATCGCCGCTGACCAGATATCCTATCTGGTACCACAGGAGTCAGTAGCTCTTGGTGGCATGGCACCGGACTAACTATTGCTTGAGTCCTCCTTTAGTATGGTTTTTGCGGATAATGCTTACTGTCTTTCAGGAAGATTGCTTTAATCCTTTTGTTTTGAGAGTTTTTAACGATGTTAGAACGAACATCGTTGTAAGTATTAGCGTGATAAAACGATATGTTCTTTTTGTATATGAACTGCTTGCAATATTTTAAACTAATTTTACTAGATCAGAAATATTTACGGTGATCCTTTAAGAAGCCACAACGATAATATGGTTCACTTGCAACAAACATTCCTTTTTTTGGGAGCAACAAAACCATAGTATAATAAGTGGTAAACATATAATTGTTATTATTAAATACGTATCATGAATTTTTATTTTTTTATTTTACTTATTTACGTGGACCTGCAGCCAAACAAAATCAACTTATAAGTTATTATTAACCATAATAAGTTTAGACGAAACGATATTATGGTTGTGGCTTCTAAATAAATTACTAAATCTAACCTTAATATACATGCCGGTGACAATAATATGCTTAAAGTAACCTTAATATGCTTAAAAATGTTTAGCTAAACGTAGTCTTGTTGGAGGTTGGACTGTATCGAAAACTGTGTTTTAACTGCTCTATATTTTTGTTTAAAAACATATTGTCACCGTAGATATGTACATATATTGTATAAATGACACAAGTTTTCTTCCAGAAGAATATTTTTTTTGTCTATTTCAGATATCAAGTAAATCAATCATCTACAAAGGATTTGTGCTAAGTTTATTTTCCCTTGATACTCCCTTAAATGTCCTATCGTATTTTAAACAAAAAGACATACGAACATTTTAGATTGTCATTTTTAAAACTTATTGCATAATATTTTAAACTTTTATAAAAAAATTAATACTTCTTGTTTAAATCTTTGAATTCTATTTATTTCTTAAAAAAGAGATAATTATTTAAAATAATTACATTTATTTAGAACTTATTGTTTTGGGGTTTCTTCGCTGCTGCCAGTTCCGTGGCCTTCAGTTACAGCGCCTTCAGTTACAGTACCTCCATCACCAGCGCCAGCTTCACTAGTCAATTTGCACGCACGTGTAGTTTTATCACAACTATAGTCTGCACAAGCTCCATGATTTTGAACATAGGCCGGCATCGTTGTGGTACCTACAATACAACTTTGTGATGCCTCATTGAAGAAACTTTGGCCCTTACAAATTCCATTGGCCACCTTTTGGCCGTTCTTGCATGTTAGGAATCCAGAACATGTTGCGTCAACGGCATTAGCCCAATACGGATTTCCGGTACTGAATTGACAACGATTACATCCTGGGTAGGGACTAGCGATTTGCGTGTTAGCACAACTCTGACTGATAACATCGAAGTATTGATTATTACTGCAAATTTCTTGTACCCATTCATAGGTAGGTTTGGTGGTAGGAGGAGCTGAAGGATTCGAGACTTTTTGGCACACATAATAGATGGAACAAATATTTGTATCGCCAACTTGTAAATTTTCTGTTGTACAGTCTCCTTTAGGAGGTCCACTTGCATCATTTGAAATTGCACCGCCGGTTCTCTGACACATATTGCCATCGTTAGCTAGACACATGTTGGAAACGGTATCAAAAACCTAAAATATTTAAAAATTAAACACTGTAAGAAGGTACGAAATTATAATCGTCGAAATCTGCCTATATGTGAATAAAAAACGGAAGTGGGTTTTGTACGAAAGACTTAATTCAATTCACGACACAATTAAATGTTAAAATAATTTTCAAAAAAGTTCATTACGTCAAGACTATCTTAAAAAATGCACCGATGTGTTTAATATTCGGCCTTATTATGCCAGTTGTCGAAAACTATCGTAAACGACATAAAAGCGACAAAATTTTTATGTGTTTTTCGTTGTCGTTGCCGTAAATTTCAAATAATATCGAACAAATTTTGAAACTACTACGACTTGGATCACGACAACGACTCTCGTAATAAGGCCGATTATCTTCAAAATTGCAACCCGATATTGCACATAAACTTTAGGTGACCTTAGGGATTTTGGTTAATCGTTCGATCCGAAATAAATATTGCGCTTACTTACCAAGCTATCAAGGCATTTGCCGCTCTTCTCTGCATAGCCATTGCATTTATGCCAAGCACTACAATCTTTAAAATCACCAAAATATAATCCACTTGGCATTACTTCACATAGATTTGCAATTTCCACAATTCCATCATTGTTTTCACTAGAACAAGTACCATATCTACAGGATTTAATGTCTTGATCAAAGATTTGACCGATTGGACAGCTACCGCTGCCTGCTTCTGTGCCATTTAAGCACCAGCAATACGAATTACAACTTTTTTTAGAAAATTCGTGATCCTTATCTTTACATGGATTGCGAAGTCCAATATAACAGTCGCTACTTGATTCAGGTACACAACTTTGAACGTCCTTGCTGAAAACAGTGCCGCCAGTACATTGTCCTTTGATGGGTTCTGCATTGCCCTGACAGGTATAGAAGGTTTGGCATGATGTAATACTGGCTAATTTTGTTTCTGCCTGTACAAGTTGGCAACATTTTGCAACATCATATTCAGCTTTAGCAAATGCTAGCGTGACAATGGCAACAAAGGCCAGTAAAGTTTTAGCTGTTTAAAAAAAATTAATAATTAAAATAAATGGCTGCTGCTTCGTAAAGTCTTAAGATACAAAATGTATTCCCACTTGCTTGTTTATTAAAGCTTTATGGATTCTAAAAAACGATTTCAATGCAATTCAATTAGAATTGGCTTACAAGGCTCCCAAGAACATATTAAACATGCATAGAAATTACAATAGCACTTTCTTTATTTAAAAAACTTAATCCCGATTTTAACATAATAAAAAAAAAATTGATTGCAAACTTTAAAGTAAGTAACTCCATATGAGGTTACACGTTTCCAGAACTCAACCTTTGTTAACTTATTTTTACCGTTTCAAAAAAAAAAAAAAAAAAAAATTGCTTACCAATCATTTCGAGAAATTGATTTTACGGTACTTTTCTCTTTATGCACTTTTTTATTAAATGGTTGTCTAAACACTGACTGTCTTTGCTTTACCAATTTTAGCTTTTATAGGAAGATTAATTTTTAATTTCTTTAGAAAAAAATTAAACTTTAATGAAATATTTTTTATTTTTTGATAAATATAAAATAATTAAATACACTTATTTGCAAAAATAGATTTAGGTACAGTAAAAACCCACATAACGGACACAAGAAATTTCCCATTACATTATTTTAACATATTTTATTTTATAATTACACATTTCATAAAAGCAATAGTCGACTAGTCAATTGTGGATGAAAATCTATTTACAGCAGGCGTCGTCAATGGCGGTGACTGTTAAACGGCAAATATTTCTGAAGAGATAGTGTGGTTTCTATCGAAACATGCCAAATCAACCTGTTCGTGGACGTGGGTTCGATCCCCGCGGAAGTCAAGAATAAAATATTATCAATAAATTTCCATTTCATGTTGAAACATTTCTTTCTTCACAACAATAATTAAATGAAAATAAAATTCAATGTACTTTAAAATATCAAAATATGGATTTAGAACCCATAACCCTACGTTTCCTCATGCAAGTAATTACTTGCAAGTAGTGTATACATATTATCAACAACAAATCGAGGAAACAGCCGATTGGCTGCAAAAGTGTGAGTGCATTGAGTTTTTCGAACCTGCACTTGCATGTGGAAACGGGGGGTAAAATAACCTCAATACTAATTATAGAAGACTTTAACTTAGATCGGTTCACTTTGAGCTTTTGAGTTTCAAATTTACTTTCAAAGAAATTGATGCGTTGTAATGCGACAAAGTCGTCTCTGGCAAAATTCAACCAACGGGCAATTTTTTGTAGAATCAACTATTTCTCAATGTATCTCGTCTTCATGTACATATCATGTCTTTAGACTGACTTATCTGCACCACTTCGCTTGAATTATATATTTCAATAAAGTCATCTTCAGTGTACACAGAAAAAATTGGCCAACTATTTTCACCAATTAAAGCATTAATCAAATAGGAAATCAGTTTTAATTAAAAATTTAATCATATGAATTAAAAGTTTAATCAATGATAAATGAACTAAATTAAACATTTAATTAATATTATTAATTTGTTTACTGGTGCAAAAGTAAATAAATTTTTTAATTAAAATCAATTTTTATTTTTTTTTTGATGTAGACGCTTTCATCTCATTTTCAAAGTTCGTCAAAGCAGTTTGGTTGACCGAACAATTCGTTAAAATTCGGCATCGAATTCCGGACGATTATAATTATGTGATAAAAATCCAGATTTTCGAAAGCAATTTTGTGGTTCTAAAGCAGAAACCACGAGCCAAACACACAACTTTTCTTACTAAACAGCAATTCCTTTGCCATTCATTGCTTAAGAAGGGGAATCACCAATTTTTTTGGCATTAACACAAAAATTAATCAGATTTGCTAAAAGAAGAACTATGAACTAAAAAAATACACATTTTGTTAATGTTAATGTATTTTAAAGCATCTGTCAGCTTAAAAGAGATATTTTGAAAAAAAAAAACAATTTCAAATTAAGTTTCCGCTTCTGGTTTTGTTATGGAAATACGCTGAGATTATTAAAATATGGCCGGCAATAGGAGATTTTACTGTATATATAGTATATACAATGTATTAATAAAATTCATATAATAGATTAGATATCTGCAAAGATTTCCAAAAATATTTTCTTAACACCTTAGACTTTGTATATGAGTAGGTTCTTGTTCTGCACAATGGGCTCAAGATCTTAAATAAATGGATGAATATTGAAAAAGAAATTTAAAAATAATTTTTTATTTAGAAAAACATATATTTAACTTTACGATGATTATGCGATAAATATATTCAAATTTAAATCTCGGGGAGGGATATCCTTAAAATGCCGGGTTATGGCTTGATTTTTACTTGTTATCTGGGACAGAGATGGACTAGAGATGTGCAAAAAAAGAGTTACTTAAGCGCCTGGCATGTTAAACTATTATCAAGGTGTTCTTAACCACTAGGTGACAAACAATGCATTTAACAACCGCACGCTGTGTGTGAACGCAACCGGCCCATACAGATAACCATTTTAAGGTATAATACGGCAGAAAATTCCTAGCAGCAGCTGTTGAGTAGCAGTAGTGTTTCCTCAAACCGAATTCTCCTACAAGTGTAGGGATTTTCAGGAGTATCCCTTCTCGAGACTCCGAGCTTAAACCACTAACACCACGTGCTCCCCGAAGGGTCTTCAGACAGTAGTCTGTCTGGTGCCGTCCCGCCAGCACAGAGCATACAGAAATAAAAAACGTGACGTATAAAAAATGCTCAAAACATTTGCGAGGAAAGCTTTCGAAGAAAGAGAACGAAAGCGTTTTTTGGTAGTGAAGTGGCAATGTGTAAAAACAAATTGCGTGATCAAAACAAAAAGAGGCAAAATGACAGAAAAACACAATATTTTCTGTCTCCTGACGCCTCTGTGTGCTTTGTGTCACCAGGGCCTACCAACTCCCGTGGTACCAGATGAATTTTCTTAAGATATCTGTCAATTTTAAATTCTGCCGAATCCCAGGCATTGAATCCCCAGAAGGGGAAATAATCTCTCAATGTTTTCCTACATACCTCTGAGGGGAAACTGGAGATAAGAAATTTCCGGTTCTTAGGCAAGTAGTAGAATCCAGGCACTTATTTACTAATACATATTGCCATCTGTGTGTTGGTTTTCCAAATTGCAATCATTATTTTAAATTTAAGCGAATGGAATGAGGCCTTTAAAAAGACATCAATGAGCAGGGGTTAAGATTGGCCTAGCTTAGCTCTTGGTAAGGCCTCTTCTATAAACATCTGGAGAGTGCGGCTTATAATCAAACAATGTGACGACGCTTAAAGGGATTAAACTTGTCATTGGCCAGGACGCTTTGGAAATAACATGGTGTATGTAGATGCAATCCAAATTGCGTTTTAAAACCAGAAAGTTAAGAGCACATACTGTTACTGATTATTGGTTAGGACCCTTCGAAAAATTACGTGTTACATAAAAATTAAATCCAAATAGGGCTTTATCACAAAATCGCTTCTTTTTTTTTATTTAATTAAAATAAAAAATTGCACTTTTCTAATCCAAATTTTGATATTTTAATCAGGCTAAAATTCATTGAATTTAATTTTCATAAAATTATTTTTATGAAGAAAGAAATTTTACAACATGAAATTAATTGAAATTTATTGATAATTTTTCATTCTTGACTGAGCTGGGAATCGAACCAAGGTTTTCACGGACAGGTTGCCCTTACGTTTCGATTGTAATCACACAATCACTTCAGAAGAGTTTACCGTTTAATACTCACCGCCATTGACGACGGCTGGCAGTCAATAGTCAAACATTTATCTTTAAACCAAAGGGTATTTCAACTCCTGTATATCCAAATTTGCTTTCGAATGATTATCTATTTTAATTGATTTACATGTGCTTTCACTTTACTTTTCTTTTAAATTTATTTTAATACTAGCGGATACCCGACGTGTGCTAATACGACCCCCACCCCCTTCACTTAGTCCGTTTTTAAAACATTATTTCAAAGCTTACGTGTTACGCTAAATAGGAATGTTTTAAACTTCGTTAGAATCGGAGAAGCAGAAATTTTCTCCTACCTCCCCTCGTGGTCCTAGTTAAAAAAAATTAATAGCCCAAAACATCTTCACAAAATTGCCTTTCTAATGAAAGCACATCGGTTGGATGCTTTCAAAACGGACATGAAACATTTTTTGTGTTTTTTATTTGTATGTTCAATATTAGCTTAAGGCTACCTACCCATTGTGCAAACATATTTAGTATCTTGTTTACAAAAACAATTCTTCTAGGGTTATTTTCTAAGTTCTTTCCACAATTCGTATGAAATATATCTATTAAAAATTGTTAAGGCTTTTAATTAAAATTTAAAGTTTTAATTAATTTTATCAAATCAAGTGTTAAAAATAATGATGCGTAGTTTAAAGACTAATTGACAACCATTTGTAACCTCAAGTACTACACAATTGTAAGTTTGACAGATCGCTAGAATTAAGTGATAAATAAAAATTTAGGATTTGCTGTCGGAATTAAATACCTGACATTTTCACCTTAAATGTATGACATGGAATGATGTTTTGAATTGGTTATTTTTATATGCCTAGAAAAGAATCAGTTTAGGGGTCTACATTTTTAAATTTTTACCGCAACCAAAAGTCAATAATACTTTTATAGATTATTTTTTTTTTGTTTTAAAGTTCCCCGAATTTTATTAATCATTTTATTTCTATAATCGATTAGCTCTAGTTTTAAGTCAGTTGAGTCAGTGAGTATGAATGAAATAAATTAAATTTTTTTAGATTAGATTTTTAAGCAGATCAGTTAAAGTGGAAAATTGTAAGGGCCGAATGTAAATTTGTTTAGTGTTAAAAAATGTATAAGAAATATTTTTAACGAAGTTTATCTTAATAAATATCGATTCCTAGTTAACACAATTGTTTTGCGTGGTCTCTGTCGTCCCTAGATTTTTATTAAGTTGAGAAAAGAAAACTGGTTGAAATTATGGGCCAATTTGGCCTATTTTCAAGAAAACCCAAATCTTGTATTAAAACAGTTCTAAGATCAACTTTATTCGATCTACAGTATGGTCACTATTGTGGCAATATCCTTAATCCTACAAAACATAATTTTTATTGTTCTCTAAATCCATTCTTAAACTTTTACTTGCTATATTTACTCCTCCGGGGGATTGAAGGAATCATCTTAGGGATATTTAACAATATTGTGTTATATTTTTTTTTTTTTTGTTGCAGTTAATACCTAGGATTCAGCACCGGACTGACTATTGGTTTCTTATGGGAAAAGCTTTTTGCCTTTTATAATGCCTTTTATAATGATTGAGTTTAACCTGAGAACGAGTTACTCCTAGGTGTTGCTGCTACTAAATAGATGCTCCTAGGTAGCTCCCGCTCCTAAGTAAAGAGTGAATGTTTAATCTAGCTGGATTATGCACTTAAATTTCGACCTTAGTGTGTGGTGGTTGCGCTCACACTCGGGCATCCGCGCACGAGTTTATCGCATTGTGTGTCACCTAATAATTAAGATCCACCATGAAGTAGGACCTAGGGCAAGTGTCCATGTAAATCTTTTCCACCGCTGTTATATTCATGTTTCAAATAAATATTTTTTTTTAATTTCAATACTCACTAGACATATTTTTAAAATATATTTGCTCAACAATTATTCGTTTATGAGTTAAATTAAATACTGAAATTATTTGTAGAAAATATCCAGGTTTTTATAAAACTCTAAGTTTATTGAACCACTCGAAGTTATAGAAAATTTTTGATTTTTATTATCTGACAGTTTTAGTTTTGATTGATCTGTTTTTTTTTCTTTAGATTAGAAAATGAATTATTAATCGCTTTTTTTTGTAATTTTGTTTTAATAAGACATTTCAATTTATAAATAATCGATTTTATAATTTCTTTTAATTTTCTTCTAATTTCAGGTGCGATTTTATTGCTATAAATACTAAAGGTACCATTAAGTAAATAAAGTGAGTAATGTATTTTTACTATGTTATCGAGTTACATTTAAAATATCTTAAAAAGAGTTTCCGTTGTAAACGTAGCTTATAAAAAAGGGTGATTTCAATAATGTGGCTACGAAATAACGCCTAAGGAATGGCTGTAGTAAACCTTTGCTCAGGCGTTTAATCTTAAATCGAATAGTAATTGGTAGATACCCACTAGCTGGGAGAAATTCACCCACAAAATGTGGTCATTATTCGCTCTTAACCCTTCCTCACAGCCGCTACATGATCCCAGAAAGTTGTTAACTAACAACCAACTCTGAATCTTGAAGTTGCATTATCTAATTATCATAGTGTCTTTGAATACTCTTTAATATACGACCGGCAACACAAACTCTTGTTTAGGCGTCGGATTAACCTTATTTCGATATTAACACCTAAAGTGATTTATTAGAAGGGTCGCAGCCTCCAGGTAATCCCAGAAAAATCCTCAATAATAAACAACTAGAAATCTAAAACGGTTTTATTCAGAATTCAAAAAAAAGAAACACTGAGGTAGTGTACCGTATTTTTAGCATGAACAGGTCATACAATAATGCAAAAAAAAAACTATTTTTGTGTTTGTGATTGTGATTCTGTACACAAATAAAATACGGTACACAACGAATGTAAGCTAACGAAAAAAAAATACTAAGATAATGTAGCCGTTCTGTATTTGTATCCTTCATCTTTCACATGGAATATCATTTATGATCAGCACAACACGCTCATTAAAAGTTCACTACGCGTTGACCTAAAATTAAAAAAAACGTACGCTAAATCGTTGTGAACCGTTTTTTGTTTGTATACAAATTCACAAACACAAAAAAAGTTTTAGAGCTTGTGATTCGAACTCTGGCTTTTACTCTGCTTGTCTTAATTAATTTTGGAAAACGCATTCATTTTTGATCCAAGTTTATAATTTTAAATCGCCCTTATTTATCAATTTATGTTAGATGCAAAAAAGTATCTTACTAATAACCAATTTTGAATCTATAAGGTTTCAAGATCTACTGGTTCCCAGGATAAAAGTTTTGACTTTGGTTGCAACTAAAAGAGAGGTGTTTTCTCAGTTAATAGTTTTGAACTGCCGTAATATCCTTTAAACCTCATTCATATACGGACCAAGTTTAAACTGTCTACGTGTTCCAGAAAATTCTTGATTCTCAAGTCATCGTCCAGACTTGCTTTGAAATTGTTGAAATTCTGCTTTGAAATTGCGTTAGTGTCCAGATTATGAGATTCTGGTGTTGCAATTTTTGTATTTTAATATTGTCTTTCTTTTCCTCCTTTCTATATTTTACATTTTAATATAAATACACCTACAGCCAACTTCAAGTCAAAACAGAATTGCAGAGTACATGAAACTGAAACTTGTTATAGTTTTCTATAGACAGTATTTTTTTTATTCCAAATTAAGGTTTTTTTAATAGAATGTAGACGTATATATAAACTTTTCTATTGAAAAAAGTCTTGTGCAGAAAATTTTCTATAAACAAATTGTCATTAATACTACATTTTCTATAGAAATTATTGTTATATAGGAAATATTCTCTAAAAAATAGTGTAATACATAAAATTTTCCATAAAAAATAGCTTTCTCTAGAAAATATTGTTATAGAAATATTTTATTATAGAAAATAGTTTTTAACAGAAACTTTTCTTAAGAAAAAGTCTTATGCCAGAACTTTTGTATTGAATCTAGTTCTATATTAAACTTTTCTAAAGGTAATAATTATTATCCATAAAATGTTATATAGAAAATAGTCTTATGCAGAAAGATTTCCATTGGAAATAGTCTAATACATAAAATTTTCTATAAAAAATAGTCTTTTACATAAAATTTTCTATAGAAAATATTGTATAACATAAAAATTTCTGCAGAAAATATTTTTATCTAAGAAAAAATTCTATAGAAAATAGTCTTCTACAGGGAAGTTTCTTAAAAAAATAGTCTTATACAAAAAAAGAGTTTTTTACAGAAAATTATCTATAGAAAATAGTTTTTTATATAGAAAACTCACTGTAGGAAATAGTTTTATACAAAAAACCTTCATTAGACAAATGTCGTACAGAAAATTTAGAATGAAAAAAATTTTTTTCATAAAAACAAAAAAAATTTCCACAGAAAATTGTCTTATTCGAAAAATTTTCTATGGAAATAGTCTGATTTAGAAAATTTTCTGCAGAATATTGTCTTGTACAAAAAATGTCTTACTTAAAATTTTTTGAAATTTCTTATACACAAATTTTTAATAAAAATTTTTAACAAAACAAGTAAGAGTGCTACGTATATTCGGCTACGCTGAATCATTTATACCCTTCGCAATGGTGCGATTAGAACAGAAAGTTGTAAATACTGTTCATTAGATATAAATAATTCAATTTTTTGCCACGTCCACTTCTCCAATCCCGCACAAACTGTCGGATAACCAAGATGCTTGTGCCTAATTTTAAAACTTTGGCTTTTGCCTTTGTCTAGATCAATGGTGGGCGCTCCATAGCACAATTGTGCTGAGAGATTTCACACGTATTCTTAGCCTCTTTAATTTAGTTTTCGATGAGACAGCGTCGAATGCACATCTCTGCAATTTGAAATATTAAAAAAAATATTTTATTTTACAATAAAAGTTGGTTTTTTTTTTTGAGGTTTTATTTTACTTTAAATGCGTAAAATATTAAATAAGGAAATATAATGCACCATTATATTTCAAACGCTTGGCTTTATGATTGGTGGGTACTTCTGCCATCTCACTAATACTAATAAGCATCAATACAAGCACAGTTTTAGTTGTGCCCACTTCTGCTCTAGATGCAGCGTTGCCAGAATGAAGATTTAATCTTATTTTTGAAGATTTTTTGACCAAAATAAGATTTGAAGATTTTTTTTTTCTCGAATGAAGATTTTTTATTTTTAGAAATAATGATTTTTAACTTTAAGTTTGTACAACATACATAAATTATTTAAAAGTTTTTTAAACAATCACTTTTTAAAACAATAAAGCTTGTTGTCTTTTGGTTTTGCAAACTTTTGTACCCATTTTCTGTCATACACAGGAATGCATTATTTGTAAAAACAAAAAACGTATGTTTATAAAGTTTTATATATTAAAGAATAAACAAGTCCATTTATTTAGTACCAAAAGGTAAAACTAATAAAACTTAAAAAGCTTTTAATTTAAAAATTTCACATTCCATGTTTATGATAATTTTTAAACAAAGTATAGGTATATACATACTTAAATACTTAAGAATGTCTTTTAAAAGGTGTACCAACATTATTTTAATAACTATTCCATTAGGAATATATTTAGGAAAATCCATATATTTTCCATGAGCTTTTTTTAAATGCAATTTTCTCAAAATGAATGAAACAAAGTTATCAACAAATATACTTAATATTAAACTAAGAGCCCTTAAGATTTCATTTGATGTATGAGCTTCATAGCTCCCAAACTAAAATCTTCTTGCTAAAAATTTTTACATATAGGTATCTCTTATTTTAGCATTTAATTACTTTAAATGAAACTTCTTTATATAGATGGACTTTTTACGATCGCTTTATTTACTAGAAATGGGATGTCACACTTTTTTTCATAATACTTATCATTTTCATCACACTATTAGAGTCTTACATATTACTTGAGTTTTTGACATGTATTAATACAAAGTATAACAGTGTAAACTAGCCTTAATTTTGTATAAATACCGCAATTATGTATTTGTGACCTTCTCCGATAAAAGGGACCTAGCGTGCAAAAAACGGACTTGGACTTAAAGCCGTAATTTCTACAAAAAGAAATCTAGCTTTGTATAGAAATCTATGGTGAAAAAGCTGCCATAATTTAAAAAATAGCTGAAGGTTAAAACACGTAGGCCGTAGGTGTGAACACGACCAGCTTTCTTTTTGTAGAAATTACGGGCATTAGGAGTGGATTCTGGTACCTAAAAGGGTGTAGAATAATAATAATGCGTTTTTCTCCAAACTTCATTTTCACATACGAAAAGGGACCTACTTTTCTCGGAGAAGGTCACATTTATGTATGCATTTTAATTTAAATTGTTTCCTTAATAAGAAATATGTTCTAATAAAATTTAATAATTTTTACTTTTTTGCCCTTGTTATAAAAAAATTGAAAATTTTTCTCTTCAAAATAAGATTTTTTTTTCACCTAATGAAAATTTTCCTTCCAAATCTTCTGTCAAAGCTGTCTAGATGTAAAATAAACAACAACAACAGATGCACAGGCGGACATCGTTCAATCAACTTCGGTACTCATAAGGATCCAGAATATATGTATGTATATACATACTTTATTGGGTCTAAGATCAATATTGTAGAAATTAAGTTACACTCTATTTAAACCCGATAGGTCAACAAATGAAGATTTAGGGAATGAAACTTAATATACATAGATTAAATCATAGCTTATTCGCTTTAATGTAGCACATCGGACCATAATAATATTAACGTTTAAGTCCGTAAATCAGTGCAATTAACATTTTAGACCCCTTTCGCCCTATGCTCCAGTGGGAGTTGAAGGAACATGTATGTATATATACATATATATTCGAAAAGAAAAATTTTGTATGTACAAAATAAAAAAACTCTAAGGTCAGAACGGATTATGCAAAGCAAAGTATGGCACCCTTAACAAATTCTAAAGATACCGAAGCCGCGTTTTCTCTGTGCTTCTTCAAAGCTGAGAAGCGTGGAAAAATCTCCAAACGCAAAATGATAAATTTTGCAAGAGGTTATACATCGATGTCTCCGGGATACTACGAATATATTTGCCAGTAACTATTACCAATCTATGGAATTGAACTACGAAAACTATTTTTTTTCCAAAAATATACTCTGACAAATTTATGAACTCCTTACATCTTATTTTCAAGGGAAAATTAGATAATTTCAATTAAAAATCATTAAAATTAAATTATTAAATCAGAGAAATTGTTTGTGGATTGCTGTATTTAAATAATTATAAAAAATAAATGGTAGGTTTTCCAATACTCTAGAACAACAACAAACGTAACAAAATATGTATTTTAAAGTAAAAAATTTTGGCGATAAAAACCGTTAAGTAGACGCAGGTAGTCTTATCAGTCCCAAAATACGGGTTTAAATTGTAAAATATAAAAATTTAATTAAATTGATTAAGTATTGTAGCAAACTAACCTTTATTCTAACAGATTTTTTTTGCTTTAAGAAATCGATTGCAGAGAAACTATTTATTGGCCACCCTAAATCTGAAAAATTGTCTTAGTTATTCACAAAATGTTTTAAAAAAATTTACTTAGTGCGGGTTCACACTATGAAAGTTTTCTTTCAGAAAGTCTAAGTTTGTTGGAGAGAGGGGAGAGACAAGTTGCATGTTCTCTTCCCCTCCCACTAATAAACTTAGAATTTCTGAAAGAAAACTTTCATTCTGTAAACCCAGACTTAGTAAATTTTCTATAGAAAATAATCTTATACAGAAAATTACATATTTATTAAAAATGATCAAATACTGAACATTTTGGATTTAAATGATCGTATTCAGAAATTTTTTTATTTTTGAAAATTATCTATTAGAAATGATTAAATAAGAAAAACATTTTTATTTAAAATAATTTTATACAGAATTTTCTTTTTTATGAATATGATCTTATACGGATTTTATTTTTAAAGAAATTAGTATTATACAGACAATTTGCTGTTGAAAAAATTTTTCACAAAAAATGTTCCTATGGAAAAAGTTTTATACAGAATATTTGCTATTTTAAATGGTCTTATACAGAAAATTTTTAAGTGGTAAATTTCTTACACAGCCAAGAGCTGTTTGTTAAAAATGTTCTTACGCAGACAGTTTGTGATAAAAAATAGTCGCATACACAAAATTGTATAAATGTATAGAACATTTTATAAATATAGAAAAAGTTTTATACAAAAAATTTGTTATTAAAATGGTCTTATACACAAAACTTTCTATAGGTTATAGTCTTATACAGGCAGCTGTTTGTTCAAATTGGTATTAGCTTGACAAGTTTTGATAGAATTAGTATTATAGTAAAAATGATCTACAAAAAATATCAAATCCAGAAATTTTTGTTTAAAAATCGTCACAGGCACAGCATTTTTTATTGAAAATTATTTTATACAAAAAGTTTTCTATAGATAATATTTTTATACAATTTTGTATGGATTTGTATGTTCTTATTGAAAAAGTCTTATACATAAAATTTGATATTAAAAATGGTCTTATACAAAAAAATATCAACACCTTATAGTCTTAAACAGACGGCTGTTTGGTAAAAGGTTTCTTACGTAGACAATTTTGATTGAAACTTGTCTTATACAGAAAATTTCATGTTTATGAATACAAAATTTGTATGTTAATTTTTATAAATACCTATAGAACTAGTTGCATACCAAAAATATTTGCTATTAAAAATGGTATTTTACAGAAAATCTCTAAAGGTAATAGAAGTATACACACTGCTGTTGATTTAAAATGATCTAAGGTAGGATCTTTTTGATAGAAAAAAGTTTTTTACAGAAAATTGTCTATTAAAAATGGTCTTATACAGAAAATTTTCCTTAGAAAATAGTTTTATACAAAACATTTTCTAAAAAAATTGTCTTATACCAAAAAGTTTCTAAAGAAAATAGTATTATACCGAAAATTTTCTATACAAAAATTGTATACAAAAAAAAAATGACTTGGAAAAAGGTCTTTTACAGAAATTTTCTTAGATAGAAAACTTTTTTTAGAAAAAAGTTTTTATAGAAAATTGTTACTTGAAAATCTTATACAAATTATGTTCTATAGAAAATAGTCTTTTAGAGAAAACGTTCTATAAAAAACAGTCTTCTACCTAAAGTTTTATTTAAAAAATAATCTCTCAGAAAATTAAAAAAAAAATTCTTGCGGTTTCTAAAAAGAAAGGCTCATACAAAAAAATTTTCTTTAGAAAATAGTCATACACAGAAAATTAAAAAAAGTCTTATAATAAGATAATTTTCTATAAAAAGTAGCCTTATACCAAAAATTTTCTAATGAAAGTTGTTTTTGCTGAAAGCTTTTTAAGATTAAATATGAATTAAAAGGTTGTCGCCATTTGTACAGTAAAGTGTTGACAACTCTAAAACTAAATTAAAAAAAAAAATTAGAATCTCGCGTTTATTTCAGGACATCATTTATAAATAAAAACAAAAATTGTGGTCACAAATTAAAATCTTGCGATAATTTTGGGGCACTCTTTATAAATACAAAAAAAAGGTGGTTACAAACTTTGCACAGCATTTAACCTCGCCGACTATAGAGTGCCTTCTGGTTTCCAAACATAATTAATCGTTTGTCATTAAAAAGTTTAAGTGCAGCATAGATAGCCTCACATATTATTTATAAAAATTATTATTATGTACATATTTCATTTTATTTGAATAAGAAAGTGTTTTGTTAAAGACGATTTTTTTGCGTAGACAATTTTAGAAATAATTATTTCTTTATTTAAGGCCATTCTAAAAAGACTTAAGACATTAGTCGTTAACTAAATTATTACCAGTGCTCAAGTTCAGATTGAACTTCAAATAAAACCAAAAATTTACAAATAAATTAAAATACTAAAAGAAACCATAAAAAAGCAAAATCTTAAATCAGAAAATAATAAAATATATTTAAATTGACATTTTCCACAATATAAAATGTGTAAGTGTTCTAAAATTTAAAAATGTTCACAACATCAAATTTTCACTTACATTGTAAAGTTTGGGTCAAGGCGAATTCATACAAGGTGGTCTTATTTTGAAATCGTTTACAACACTGTTAAATATTTTAACGTTGTTTCAAATATTCATTTTGTTTTTAATTTTAAATTGTGTGTTTTGAAATATAATACACAACTTAAAAAAATTTAAAATTTCTTAATTTTAAGCGAAAATTTTAGTAAAAAAAATATTCTTTTCCGATTTCTTAAAACTTTCGAAAAAATGTTTTTTCTTAAACTATAAAAAAAATCAATCAATAGATTCTCATTTAACTCTTCATTTATTTCATGTGGCATTTAAATTCGACCTTCGATAAGTCTTTTTCTTCTATTTCTTCCTTCATAGTCAAATCAAACACAACACTTTTCTCTGTCTCTTTAATACACCTGCTCCTGGTCAGCTCAACTTTAGCTGATGCCGTCGATTTTAATCCAGATCTTTTGTGTACCTATATAGTAAACAATACAAAAATTAAAGATCCCAGAGCCTGCAATAAATATATCACTTGCGTAGACCAGAAACCCTTATCCGGTTTATGTGAGGGGGATCTTTTCTATGACCGCAATAAGCGCTGCTGTGTAGATCCAAATAATGTCACATGTAACTCTAGTAATCCTTGTGCGGCCACTGTTGGCTTAAATGGTTTTGTGCCCGATCCTTACAGCTGTAATGGCTATTACTATTGTCAACATGGCAAGGGCTCACATGGTGACTGTTCGTCGGGCATGAATTTCAATCGGGAAACAAAAAATTGCATACGGAATTATCCTTGTGAAAATAAAATGTTACCCGAAGACTATTGCAACATTGTACCAGATGGGGTGTTCATAAAAGTACCAGATTCTTGCACGGCCTATCAAATGTGTTGGCATGGAGAACTAATAAACGGCACATGCCCGGATACCTTTTATTTTAATGCCCTGAAAGGAGAATGTGATTATCCTTCGGATGTGAATTGTGTGGAGAGAACAACATTGGCCCCCAAAATACCCGCAAATTTGAAATGTACTAAAGCCGGTGTTTTCATATCGGATGGTATTAGCTGTAATGGTTACTACTACTGCAATGATCACGAGAATGGCAATATAGAACTCATACATGGTGTATGTCCGTTTGAAAGATTTTTTGATCCCAGCGATGGTGGTGCTTGTGTTGTGCGCACAAACATACCCTGCACTCACGATCGCTGTGTTACTTTTGGCTATCAAAACATCCAGCTGGCAAATATCAATGACGATGGTTGTACAGGCTACCTGATTTGTGAAGATGGCAAAATCATTGGCCAATCGGAATGTCCCAGTGGTCAATACTTTAATGAGTTGTTGCAGCTGTGTACAACGGAGGTGGTAACATATGCAGCTTGTGCTCACACAACCAGAAACACTCTCCGTTGACAGTCGCAACAGAAGCCTAAACCAATGAAGTTTCTAGCTGATTTATAGTTCTTCAAAAAGCTGATCAATTTTCCTTTTAAAGCGTTTGCAGTTAAGTTTTAAATTTAAAATTTAACATGAATAAACATTTTGTTTTAAAATGCAGAACAAAGATGATTTAACAAAGTTATTTTTGGAAATACAAAATTTATTATTAATAAGATTTCTGTATGACGTGATAAATTCCTAATTTTTCATATTTGATTAATACATTGAAATTTATTGTTGAGGGAAAGCGTATTTCACTGCTTGCTTATGCCATCTCTCAAAATGCAATTCATAAGTATGGGTCATCCTCTGAGTGCTGGTCCTAGCAAAAAAAGCGATAAAACAGTTTTTAATTCAAACTATTTAGAAATCATTTTTTGAACATATGAATAAATCATATTTTAATCCTTTTTCAACCGCTCAAGTGCTAAAAAAAGTTGTCTTTAAATCATCAAATGCTAGATGGGTACCAGTCAGAATTTTATGTAATTGAAAATATTCGTGTCGCAGAGGAGTCAATCTGCGCGAATAAAATAATCATTTTAAAAAAGTTGTCTTTAAATCATCAAATGCTAGATGGGTACCAGTCAGAATTTTATGTAATTGAAAATATTCGTGTCGCAGAGGAGTCAATCTGCGCGAATAAAATAATCATTTATGCGCTCGTTTTTGATTCGAAAATCACTGTTCTCTCGGGACAAAATTATGCCCTAACCGTGACTCGTCTGAAAGAGTTTTCTTATGACTCGTGTTTCTGATTAATAACGACTCATTTTCGAGACAGCTTGTGCTTACAATTAATTGCGTCATTTACTAGTCATTTACGCGTCTTAAGAAATCATATCATACTCGGATTTTCACATTTCGATCATCCGCATATCAATTTATGATTGCGCACATTCTGCAAATTTGGTTTTTTTTTTAAGCGAAGTCATTTTTAAACATTCCTGGGAAACATTTTCGAGTGCACAACTGATCAATTATATTTTAATCATCTCAGGTAGTCTTAAAAGACTTAGTGTGGTTATTCTTAAATATTGTACTGCCCACGCTTCGCTACAGACTACACTACAAATAACTTTATAGCAACGACTATAGATCAAACTTAGACCGATGTTTTATATATATTAGACCTAACAAAAGAATATAGACAAACTACCTTCAGGAATAAAGGTACACGAAAAAAAATTCTTTAAAATTTTTCACCAATTAAAGCAGTATTAAAAAAAAATCTGTTTGAATTAAACATTTAATCAAGTGAATTAAACGTTAAATCAAGTCCACTAAAAGTTTAATCGAGTGAATTAAACGTTTAATTGATACTATTAATTTGTTTATTGGTGCAAATTTAATTATTTTTTTTATTAATATCACAAAGTTTTCAATTGAAATCAAGTTTAAGTTTTTTTTGTTTGCAAATAAATACAGAAATTTCTTTGAATCTACCATATTATTAATTTGCCTATTGCACTATAAAAGACCTACAAACTATTTGTTGTGTATTTTTGTTACTCGTTATTCCTGAAGATGACATCCAAAGTATATCGAATTATTGAAAAACAAAGGATTTAAAGAATAAAAACAGACCTCGAGCTTGAACAAATTATTTATTTTATAAATTTTATTAAAATATTTATTTTAAAATACTTTTTAAGCTGAACAAGCAGCATAACTTACAACCTGGGGGGTACAACCTTGAGTACGTTCATCGAAATAATAGTTACTGGGACAAATGCCCTGTGTACTAGCCGCACCGTTTGCACACAAAGTATAAGCCCTACAATCGCCAGCAATATTCACATACTTATTGCCCATACCCTCACAACGATCCAGCGGACATTTTACATTGACACGATCACGACACGAGAGAGTATTTGAATCAAAGAATGTTCCAGACGAGCAAGTAAAATGTTCAGGATTGCGATCATGGGTTTCGTTGGCTACCTTTTTGCAAAAGTAATAACCGCTACAGGAAACACTATCCGAAATGGGACCTACATGACCGATACATACTTTGAGTTCGGGTTCAGGTTTTTTGGCCGTTGGATAGCAAACAACATCATCGGCTGACATACACTTATGGTCGACATAACTCCAGGCCAAACTATTATTGCAGTTGTGTGTTTCTAAGACACCCTTGTGGCATCGGCTGTATTTGCTGCAATCATTTTTATCGGCAAACAACACGCCATCTTTTAAGGATAGGCATATGGGATTAATATCGGCTTTTTGTTTTTCTTCGGGACATTTGTATTGGTTCTTGTAAACACAGGCCTTTTTAGAGGGATCAAATACTAAATTGTTGGGACAATAGGATTTTATTTCCTCACGACCATTACAGTAAATATAGGCATTGCAATGTTCATTGTCTTCCAAAAAGGTAATTCCGGTCTCAGGAGAGCAACGCTTTTTAGTTTTTTCTTCAAAAGGACATTTGACCTTTTCTTTGTATTCACACTTGCCTGTGTTCTTATTAAAGTACAGACCAAATACACAAGAGCCTTCTTCCAAGTCTACAGCACCGACAGAGCTGGGACATTTCAACCAATCTGTGCAGCTATCAGGTCGAAGAATTACACTATTGGGTGCCACAGCACACAACTCACTTATGTTTAGGGCTCCTGATTGGGCGGATATTAGACCAAGGAATGAAGTCGAAAATATTATTAAAACTGTTGCTAAATTATAAGAAGAGGGGAAAGAAAAGAGTAAATAATAGTTACATTTAGTAACAAAATCCATTCGTATTTAATACCTTTGAACATTTTGTGTGTCCTATTGAAAACTCCCCGTTTTTAGAAATTTCTAAACGTTTTTAAGGTATTGGGTCTGCAAAACGAAACTGTTAACGTTTGTAGCTAAAGTTAACTACTGTGGCTTCTATAACGAGACTTTGTATCTATAAATAAGCAAAAATTTTCGACGATATTATAAGTTTTTAATTATTCTGATTAATTTTTTTTATATTGTTTTTGAATATACATATCTTTGTTTTTCGGTTTTCATATTATGTAGATATTTTGAAGATAAAGACTATATTGTAATGTTTTTTGTTCAGATAAGTATGCTAGATAAATTTATTTGGTATTGCGATATGGCCTTCTACAGCTGCTGAAGTTAAACATTAAACTTGAAATATTGCAATTAAAAATGTAAAATGAAGTGTTTAGTTATATTTGTAACTATTTATTTATTTTTTTTTCGATATAACCCAGCGGTAATATAAACGAGTGAAGATGCCTAATAGAAGGCCTTATTTAACAGACACAAGTCCTCCTCGCTGCATTCGATACTAATTTATTTTTTACCCAACTTGTCATTGGCAGCAAACCCTTCCACACTCCCTTTAATAACAACTTCGTTCCGTTCACAAAGAAGGAAGTAAGGAAGTTCACTAAACAAAAAAAGAAAAATTAACAATTTCCCTTCTCCCTGCTTATAGAAGGGAGTAAAGAATGTGTACTAAATATTTTGGACAAGACTTTTCACTAGACTCTAGACAAGATTATCTGCCTGTTTTTAGAAAACGTAAACAAGTGAGTGAGTGAGAATTTATATTGAAAACAACAATAAAAAACGAAAATTTGTTCTTATTTTCAATGTAATTTCTCACTCACTCACTTGTTTACGTTTTCTAAAAACAGACAGAATATGCACGGTAGCGCAGACGTTTTCACTTGCTGTTCTTTGACCGAAATTTTTTTAATAAATTTTGGGTTGTGTTTATTTAATATCAACATTTTTTATCAAGAAAACAAAATTATATCGACCAAGTCGTCAGATTTGATGAACTTTTCCATCTCTCTTGCCAGAACTTCGCTCTTAAGGACTTCACCAGTCTGAGGCATAGACATCGACTCGTGACTTAAAGAAACAGCGCACAATGAATTCTAAAACGGTTAAATCGGGCGATCATGCCCGCTAATGCAAATCACCAAAACAAAAAATTAGCCGACCCGGTAATGAATTCCTCAGAAATTTGAAAGAATTATTCCGAATTCTTGAGGCGTAAAGCACTGCATTTCTTATTGGCATGTTTTTTGTATCTGTTGTCTTCAAAAATGTCAAAGCAGCACTAACATTTACCTCCATTTGGAAAAATTATAGCCCAACTTGTTCAAGACTATAGAAAAGACTTAACACAACACTGTAAACACTAATATAGAAAGAACTTAAGGCAATACAAAAGACCCGACTACAGACAAAAAAAAAACACATTGTTTATAAGCAGTAAGTGAGCGAAAGAGGTCCCTTAATAACAGGTAGGAAGAAGCGCAATATTATCCACGGAATCTATAAAATATCTTGGCGGTAATAATAGATAACCGATTAAAGTTTAAAAGCCTCATCGAATACACTTGCCAACAAAGTTAGACTAGATAATTTTCTGAAATGATGCCAATAGAAAAGGCCTTAGGATACTGTCTTCACGAATGGCAAACATTATTCTTCTGTATGGTTTCTCCATATGGAAAGGATTATTAAGATGCACATTTAGAAAAAGACATTATGATTGCTTCCTGAAAAATTTATTCACATATCTCCAGCGAATATCCCACTATATTTGTTAACGATGAATGTGCAGTCGCAGGCAAACGCAGAAAAAAGCGCCTTGCCAATCCGATAGAAGAATATCTATGCTAAACTACCAAAGAACTCAAAAAATGGTTAAAACGGCTTCATGGGGAATTCTGCTATTAACTGACACAGATTTTAACAGGAGATATATGCTATAGGAGCTTATATACCTTTTCAGACTGGATATTTCATTGATATGTCCAATGTTCCCGAATCTTAACGCAGAATACGTTGCGTAATTCCACTGACATGGTTTACTGTTATAACATGATGTTATAAAAGTGCGGGAATAATTAAATGTTTGCACCTCCAACACAAAAACAGAAAACGCTATAAACTAGATTTAAGACTAGACTATAGACGAGTCTATAGACTTAACAATATAGACTATGGACAATACATAGACATAATAGAAACCATACAAGATTATAGAAAAGTCTGTAGATTAGACCTTAGGCTAAACTAGATCATAAATTCAACCATTTATTTAAATATAAACAACAAATTGGTCCATAAACCAGAATATAGACTAGGTTTAAAATGTATCTTAAGATACGCTCTGCATTAAGACAGTCCAGGAGATTTCTGACCCAATCCCGTGGTGGGGCAAGTAGGTTTCTTTTGCTTGGGAAGGGAGAACTGAGGCTGCTTGTTGGACTATTTACGGGGCGCAGTGGTCTTAGATGCCATCAGTTCATAATGGGTAATGTTGATGCCAAGAGATGCAGATTTTGTGGAGTTAATGACGAGATGTTGGAACGTCTGCTAGGCTGCTGTCCCGCCTTGGGCATTTCTAGGCGGAAGTTTTTCGGGGGCATATAATGGGCCCAACTGAGATCTTTGCTCTTCAACCGCACAGGGTGATTGGCTTTGTACGTAGCCTGAGCCTGACGTGGTGAGATGCACGGGCTGCAAAAAAGATCCGCTGCGTCGTGGTGCTTATGGCCATCTGTATACATCTATCTATTTGTCTGAGATACGCTCTAGTGATGCCCAGATTCATGATTCTGTTCATAGACTACACTATAAATAAGACCGTATACTGGGCCATAGAACACACCACGAACTAGACATAGGGGAGACCATAGAATTTAACATCGGTCAGAACAAAAATGTTACCATAGACTTCACAATAAAGTAGACCATGGTTCTGCCTAAAGCTTGGTCCATGGACTAGATTCATTACTGAGCTATAGGCTAGACAATAGTACAGATTATAGACTTCACCATTTTCAAGCCCAGGATATGGATTAGGGTATAGAATAGACGATTACTATACAGGAGGCCAACAGTACAAAAATATGTTTTTAATCATATTGTATACCAGACTATTGGCGAGATCTTGCATTGGACCTTAGAAAATTAGACCTACACAATGATTAAAACAGAATATATAATAATAAGACATAACCCTGCAAACAAATAGAAGATATCCCCTAAAGCCTGGTACTGTGTTCAACAGTTCACGTGAAATGCTGTCAAAACGCATATGAAAAAAACTTGTACGGAATATCTATGAAATAATGTTGATAAAGTTGTACTCTGTTCATTTTGTGAAAAAGTTAGGAAATGTTTCTGGCAACATTTTTTTACAACTGCGAAATAATGTAAGCTGCACTTATTTCACGTGGAATTTTAAGCAAAAGCAAAAAACTATCAACTGATTATTAAATAAGAATTAAAAAATTAAAATAACACAACCGGTAACAGTTTTTTATCCATATTTATATTCTTTTTTATTAAATTTTTTAATAAAAAAATAATTTTTAGTTAAATACATGTGCGGTTTGTTTACATACGCAAAACAGTGTCGCATTCTTTGCAGGACTAAAAACGTCAAACTGTACAAACTCGCATGAAAGGTAACATTGATACATGTCAAAATTTTCGTGTGAAATAATTAATGTTGCTCAACATTTTTCACAAATTTGAACAGAGTACCAGGCTTAAGGCAATAGCTTAGCAATATCCCCAAATTGCCATCAACAAGAAAATAATCAAAGTATTTTTTTATTTTCTTCCTTTTATAAATTTCGAGAAAATTACGCAACATAAACAAAAAAAAAATTAAATTATAATACGTTTTAAATTCGTTATAACTTTTTGTTTAATTTATGAAAAATAATGTCTCGCAAGTGATGGCAATTTTCTGCATCGCAAATTCGTGCTCTTTCCAACACATTTTCCATAACCTTTTGCAAGACTTCAGGTGTTATGTTGTTTATTTCGTTGCGTATATTGCTTTTTAATTGCTGGATGATTCTATTCAGATTAATGTAGACTTTTCCTTTCAAATAACCCCAAAGAAAACAGTGTGGGGCGGTTAAAACCGGTGAACGCAGAGGCCAATTAAAATCACTTGTACGCGAAACAATTCGTTCACCAAAGATGTCCCGTAAAAGGGTCATTGTGCCCCTTGCAGTGTGCGCTGTGGCTCCATCTTGTTGGAACCATACTTGCAGACGGTTTTCCACGGCTGGCCTTAAACAATTTTCCAACATTGTCCGATACCTAACACCATTGACGGAAACGGCGACGCCGTGTTCACTTTCAAACAAAAAAGGACCAATTATCCTTTCCGATGAAACACCGCACCAAACCTTACACTTAGGTGGGTGTAATTCTCGCTGTTGAACTACTCTCGGATTTTCCGTTGCCCATATCCTGCAGGATTGCTTATTAACGATCCCACTTAATTGAAAATGGGCTTCGTCGTTCATAATTACATAATGAATACAATTATGATTTCTTTCTGCTTTTTGCCGGAAAAAAACTGCATAATCAAGTTGTTGTTGCAGATTACCAACAACAACGGTTTCAATTCTTGGATAAGCTGAATGTTGTATGGAAACATTCCTATTGTGTGCAGCAACGCTCGTGAGAGGCCAAGTTGTGTCGAACGTCTCCTGGTTGATATTTCTCCATCTTCCTGAATACTCCTCTGTACCAGTTCAATATTGTCATCCGTGTGCGCCATTCGTCTTCGTCCAGCACCAGGAAGGTTCCTTACTGCCCCTTGCTGTCGAAAATTTGCAACCAGACGGTCTATTGTTGATTCTGTGGGTCCAACCCGCACATTAAAATAACGTCGATAAGCACGCTGAGTCAAAACAATGGATCGTTGATTTGAAAAATAAAGCTCAACAAATTGGGCACGTTGTTCAATTGAGTACTGCTCCATTTTAAATTCCCCAAGTCTTCTTTACAAAATACTGAAAAGGAAAGAAAAAAAAATTATAAGTAAAAAGTTATAAGCAATTCAAACCCCTTCGGTAATTTTGGGGCCACCCTGTACATACATAAGTATGTACGTCATAAATAAAAAAATAACAATTAATCAAATTATAAAATCTAAGAAATTAGTTAAAAAGAATATTATAAATATTACCACAACACAAAATGTCAAAGTAGAAAAGGAATATATTTTGCTAACCTCTTTAAAATAAAATATGTTAAAATGTAAACAAATTAATATTAAAGAAATACGAATAAAGAAAAAAAAATTAGTTCTCAAAATTTTCTGCAAAAGGTAAATATTTAAATTAAATAAATCGGTTAAATATTAATCTGTTTCCTGTTTTTCAATTTAGTCAAGATATTTCTCAACCCTGGATGCAATTTAAAAGAAGTGGTAGGGTTTTTCATCAAAAATATGGCGGAAACTAAATATTTATTTATCAGGCATGTCACAAATTCCGATCGGAATGGTTTTAATTCCGTATGTTCAATTCCGATCGATTTAGTTTTAGCTTCTTCAGATTTCGATCAATTTTGCTAAATGGTTTTACAATTGGATATGGCAACTTTACATAAAAAGCATATGATTTTTGTTATCAAAAAGTAATTTCAATTTTTGGGATTTTTGTGTTAAATATGGCAGTGTTCAGAAAAAAGCGGTTTGTGAGGAAAAAAAGGTGGCAACGCAACGGTAAATAATTTATTATGTTTTTAATAAAATCAAAATAAAGTAAAATAAATAAATCAAAAATGTGTTATTTCTTCAATCATGTATCATAAAAAACATTTATTTATTCATAAAAATTAGTTTTAAGAAGCTTTTTCGGTTATAAAATACTGAAACAATCAATTCCACTTAGAAAACCAAAAAAAAAAAAAATGTTTCGTTTTCTGAAGAAGCAAAATACGGAATTCAAACCACTTTCGATCGGAATGGAATTCTATGACAGGCCTGTCTATTACATTTTACTTTATTTTAATTATAAATCATATTATTTATAAGTAGACTTTATACGTATACAATTACCAATTTAATTTTAAATAAAAAGCTAAGCTGCCCTTCTTTGTACATAAATGGCAATTTTTTAAAATGCATAATCTTCTTTTTATCATCCCAATGATATTTTGGAGATATCTTCCTATTTCTAATAAGTGGCTATCTGACGATATTGCTAGTTAATCATCTAGAAGTATCGCTTTCGTATTGCTGAGAAGTATTGCCATTGAGACACGTTTATTCCCGAAGAAAGTATCTTCCGCAATACCAAATCAATCGATTATTGCCGCAATATCATTTTTTATCCAGGCAATACGTTTGGCAATACATAATTGTGTTTTTTCGTGTTTGCTGGGAAGTATCTCGTTTAATTTTTCTTTTCCATTTTAATTAAAAAAAATTTTTGTTTTGCTTTTTCAATGTCACTGATTTAATTTGACTGGTTCTGCGAAAAATGTGATCGAATTTTAAGTTTAGTAACTAACTGTTATCTTTTAGTAAAGGGTGTTTTTTTAGACTAATAGAACTTCCGATAAAGATAACTCTAAAACTACAAAGTATACTTTGACAAATCACCAAGACTAACACTAGAACTATATTTACAAGTCGTGGAAATTTATTTCCAAAATAGGCGCCAAACTGATAGAGCACTCCGTCAAGTTTATGGTGCACATAATCGTTCATATGAATAGCTAATACGCAATACAATGGATAAATTAATGACCATATTTACTGAAGAAGCTGTCGCTACTATAGGCGTGACTGTGGCAACGGTCACGAACTTATCGATCCGATGCCGTTCTCAGCAATTAGGTCTCTGCCCGTCCTCTGCTTGGAAATTTTTGAGGAAAGAAATTGGCCTACATCCATATAAGATATAACTAGTGCATGAACCATCAACTGCGTCTTGTGTTCGGTGAATGGGCTTAAAAATAAGTGAAAGCTAAACCAAATTTTTATCGTTAAATCATCGTCATGGATGAGACTCATTTCTGTCTTAACGGGTATGTGAACAAGCGCATACCCGTTGGAGAGAGCACAATACTCATGGGACTCCATTAAAACCCGTCAAAATCACTGTTTGGTGCGGCTTAAATGCAGGTGGCGCCTTGGGCCCATTTGTCTTTGAGTCCGAAACCGCTGCCAACATTACCGTGAATGGCGAACGCTACGTGATTTTTTATTCCCCATGTCATGGCCAATCATTTGTAGAAGAAATGGTTCAAAAATTCCATAAATTGTGTAAAGCCATTACCATTACTTTGTTGAGCCAAACGTTTGGTCACCTGTGAATTGGCCACCTCGTTCGTGTGATTCGAAACATTTGGATTACTTTTAGTGGGGCACGGCAAATCTCTGGTCCATGCTGGTAAACCAGCATCAATTGATCAGTTAGAAATTAACAATTAATGAACCATTGAGGAAATGAGATCGGGTGTGCTCCAAAATGTGCTGCAAAATTGGAAAGACTGAATGACGTTCCGTTGTAGCGGAGGCCATATGCCAGAAATAACATTTAAATATTAAATGCCATGAAGCTTGTGAGCTAATTTAACCAACATTTTGGTCATTCCAGTGAATTTGTTAAGCTTTATTATTTAAAAAAAGTTCTATGCCTCTTAAACAAACACCCCTTATTTCTCCTTAAAAATAAAAAAAGAATCACTCAAATTGATAATAAAAAAAAAAAATTACAAATATTTATACTTTATTTTTTTTTAGTAAAAAATATTATGTAAAAATTTTTCTGTTTAATGTTTAAATAAATAATTTAAATATTTTTATACCGACACCACAACAGGGGAGAGGTTATTATGCATTTGTGTTGATGTGTGTAACACCTTAAAAAATTGGTTCTAGACATCGTAAAGTATACCGATCTACTTAGAATCACTCTCTGAGTCGATCTAACGATGTCCGACCGGCGGGCTGGCTGGCTGGCTGTGTATGTAACCTTGTGCGTAAAGTACCGGCCGCAACTTTGAAGAAAATTTGATGAAATGAAATCGGTACATAATTTCATATAGCCCCCATTCTAGCTGCTTTCCGGATTAGGGTCTTTGTGCCCACCCACTATCAAACAGATTGTAATGAAATTTAAGGTAGGTGGATTCATATTTATATGGACTCATAAGGTATGCATTTTTTAAAAATAGGACCAGGTGGAGAGATAGAGGGCAATTTCTGCTTCTCTAAAACTATCTAACAGATTTTAATGAAATTTAAAACAAAGATATTTAGATCCCTATTCATATAGCCAGCCATGCACCCTCGAATATTGTCTTCCTAATACTGTGGTGTAGGGCTTCATATGGTCGGGCTTGGCCGACTATACTTTCTTACTTATTTTTATTAATTATATTATTTGGCCGTTTCTTTTTAAATGGAGATCTCAAAAGTTAAATAAAAACCGAAAATTGCTATAAAAAAAAAACCTTGGAAATTTACCAGGATCCATAATTAAACAAATAAGTTTTTTATAGCTTTTATTTATTACATTTAAATATTTAAGTTTTTTGTTTTAATATTCCCAAAAAATCGTTACTTAGTTGGTTTTAAAGTTATTTCGAAACTATTGCGAGTTTACTTTTAAACACACAATTGATAGTCTTTGGACTTTGGTGATGTTGGTTGGCACATTCCAGTAAATTCATTAAAATATTGTTTATTTGGGCATGGCAAACCTTTAAAGTTTGAATAGCCACTTGAGTCGCCTTGGGAAGTTTGATTTTTGCAAATTAAATAATTTTGGCAGTTTGCTCCAATTGCGCTAACAAATGTTTGACCAATGTTACCACAACGGTCATATGTACAGGAAAACGTATAGGGAGTAACACACTCTCCATTATTAAAATGTAATCCCATTGGACATTTGGTCCAGATACCGACATCCGTTTTAGCAGTGGTACATACGAAATAGCCCATGCATGTTTGTCCATCAGGCAAGTACTGGGGAAAAGTAGTGCCTTTTGCACTTTGACAAATTGTTGGATTATTCTGTAAAGGTTGTGAAACACCCGGACCAACACCTACAACCGTATTGCCTGCACAAGGATTACTGGTTTGACATACTCCATCGTTTTCATTAAAGTATGTATTTTTTGGACATGTTCCTAGAGTGCCAACACCTTTGTTGCATGCATAGTATTGGTTACCGCATTGACCAGGTATACCGGCAAATACACCATTAGCACACAAACGACAAATAGAACCTTCGCTACATGTCGATTGGCTTCCCCAGATGCATCTTGTTGTTGCCTCATCGAATATTTGGTACATTGGACATTCGGCCCATCGTGCCACTTTATTCTCGCAAAAACAATAACGTTGACAGTTGTTTGGATCGCGCTTAAACGTCTTATCTGATTCATATTTGCAAATATTTGAAGCATTGGCGACAGTACAACCACCGAATGATGGATCATTACACGCGCCTATTTCTGAATTGAAGATATAACCGCTGGGACACGAGCCAACGCCTTGCAATTTTTTATTTTCACAGTAGCCATATAATTCACAAGAACCGGGGTACGCAATAAAACCTCGAGGAGTATGGGCACATGTCTGATCCATGGTATAGACTGATGAAACTGTTGCAATTTGTTGCGTTAAGAAACCGACAACGAGCCACTGCAGCCATCCTGATGATATTTGGAAATCTAAGTGACGAAATGTATATGTATACAAAATTAGCTTATAAGTTATTATTGATTATTTATTTTTTTATTTTAAACTTTTAATCTAAAACATATTTTTAATATTAGAAAAATAAATTATGAAAGAGAAATAATTCCCACATTACTAATATTTTATGGTGAATGTTCTACAGCCCCCAACGGTTAGGGATATACGTCTTGGGAAGCACCTGAATCTTGGCGTTGTGCTGTAGGATATTTAGGTGCCGCCAATTCCTTAAGCTTGGCATAAATCTATAAGGTTTCAAAAAAATCGCGGCTGATCATAATCAAATCAGTTGTTACCACAGAGCAACCAGAGGTGAAAAAGTGACGTGAGAAAAGGCCCCAAAATCAGTTGCGATGGCAACTTTCGAAGAAAGAGACAGCATGCGTTTTTTGGTAATGAAGAGGAAACGTGTAAGAATAGCCCGTTACAATCAATCTAAATTTCCTCATCAAAACACAAACCACGTTAAACAAAAGGATTAGTTCAGCAAACGTTTTGTTTGTTGCATAAAAAAAAATTTGTTTAATAACATTGTTTGGTTGCAATGTTATTTACTGACATACATAAATATTATTTCCTTGTGTTGTGGTAAACTTGAAAATCTCAACTAAATAAATTTGTGTTCGCTGTATTGCGGCATAAAAGATGGGACAAAGAAAAATGCAAAAAGGGCAGCTTTCGAAGCAAGACATAGAACAAAATATTCAATCTAATTTAAAAAACAGAAATTCTCGGCAGTTTTCTGCCTTCTCCCATTTTTTCTATTTAAATACAATTGTAAAAATGGAAGAAGGGAGAAAACTCCCGGGGAACGTATCGTGTTACCTCTGAGTGTACTCTGTGGTTGCAACGGAAGCAAATAGCCCTCAGGGAGTCTGGAACTTGTTATTTTAAGGGTCTTTCAGAGAAGACTTGGTGGGTGTGGCTGGAACCTCAATAGCGGAATGGAAGCACCTAATTTGTCCTTGTAAATCATGGTCAAGTTCGGATTGTTGGAAATGCCATTTGTGTGTTAATTTTGACCACAAGAGGCCGTAGATAGACCTGCTTTATGTATAAAAGGTCCTTATAAATTAATTTTTGAAGAAACCACTCAAGAGAAGAGAAATTATTTCTTCGGTATTTAAAAATAATCGTTATATCGCCATTGTTTGAATAATTTAAAAAAGTCTGGTTAAAAAAAATCACATACCGTGCCCATGTTCTGCAACATTCGAGAAAGATTCGATTGAAACGTGAAAAATTAAACAAAAATGCCATAAACTGAATCAAACAACTGTTTTTCGCACATAACTGCGTCTGTAACATTTTTGGCGAGTAAAAAACTCGCCAATTTACAGAACAAGTATGTGTGTAAAATTTTTGTGAGAAAATTCCGGCTTTGAACTGTCAAATAAACTCACGAACAAAAATGTGGTGAGAATAAATTTGACCACGCAAAAAATATTTTAAAAATGCAAAATGCATTGAATAATAACACGGGACCTATGGTTAATTATGTCATGACATAGAAGCTTTCGTAAAAGTTGTTATCGCCAGTTGGTATGTTCATACCAACATTTATTAGGAAGTTATGGCATAAAAAACTATTTCCAGGAGTAGTATTTGTCTGGGAGCTAAAGTCAAATATGGACCGATTCCAATAAAATTTGGCAAGATGATTTTGATTGCAATAAAATAAGTTTGGACGAAATTAAAACTAAATACCAACATAATTTAATGGTTTGTGGCCACAAAGACTCTTGTATGTGGGGTATGTAGAATTACCCTGCAGATAATATAGAGGACTACGTGATCCATTTTGATCAAATGAACTACTCCCTGGACTGGTCCAATGTTATGCAAGCATGGAACATGCCATTGTTAAAAAGAGTTTGTAGTGAAACGACAAGCCTTCTTTTTCAAACGAAATTTTTTCGTTTTTAAACGAAGTTAAAACTAATCTTCTGGAGTAAACAATGGAGTAGTTTCAAAACTAATCCACTAGGAAAATGTATGAACTTGGTGCAGTTTTAAGACTACTCCGTTGTAATGCAAAACTGGGTTATATGGTCAAGCCCTAGACATCGTAATGTTAAAAAGACCTTGTTTTTTCTAAACATTTTGGTTACCTTTGGAGTACTCCTACTCCTTTACGGACTACTCTTTACCTGCATGTATGAACTAGTCTCGTTATCTGCAGGGTATGGATCGATTACCCCTTTTTAAAAGGCTTGTTTCTTTTACGAATTAGAACCTATGAACCAAATTTTCTCCAAAATTGCATTGTTTACATGGCCAGCCAGCCAATTGGACGAACATCGTAAAATCGAATCAGAAAGAGATTCTAAGTCGATCGGTATACTTAAATGTGTCTCTAGGACCAACATTTTAAGATGTTACAAACATCATTTCGAATGCATAATACTCTCTCCACTATGTGGGGTGGGTAGAATAACCGATATTTAGACAAAATTTATCGGTTTGCCTGATTACTTCATAACTGTTTTTGTTTCAAAAAAGATTTTTAATAATTTCACAATTTGTTCTCTTAATTTTTGTATTCTTTTATTTGGGTTTTTTTTTTTAATTATCTTTCACACACACCTTTCATTTTTCGATATTCCGATGAAAATTTTGAATATCTGGTATAGTTTATTTTACACTTGACAAACTATGACTGATTTCTTTGTTGCACAGGGAAGGTTTAAATACTAAAAGTATTTAGCAAATAAATACCAGCAAATTTTGATAAAAAAAAACACCAAAAAAAAACTAATCATTTCAAATTATGTTTAAAATGTAGAAAATAAATTGACATGATTAACTAAATAATGCCATTGATACTATACGAACAGACCGAAATAAAAGAAACGTTTGAAAAACCAAAATTTTTTCTACCAAATTGTTTCTTGCTTCTGATTTTCTAGTCCGTCATTGTGCCAAAGTACCAACTTAAAAAAGAGATAAATAGAAAAAAATTGTACAATTATTTTTTACAAGAACACTTAATGAAAATGCTTAAATAAAAATATCAGTTATTTGTAATTTCCTTTTCTCGTTTTAGGCAACTAATTAAAAATATGTTTTGGTCCCAGTTTACATTAAACATTCTTTTAATTCTTTAAATAAAGCTGTCAGTAGTCAAGTTGTTTATGGTTTCAGCCTTTTCTTCTTTTCACCTTTCTTACTTGAACAGAATTAAATTTGAGACAGGAACAAATTTCCTAATGTAAATGAGGATTTTGATTTATTTGGAATTAATTTGTGTAACAGTGTTTATGACATTAAATCGTTACTTCTTAAAAATTTAGATTAACTAGGATTTCGCTCAATATTTGAATATTTTTTACAGAATTAAAAATGTTTCATTAAATTATTTTTTTAGAAGAATGGAAATTAACAACATGAAATTAAAAAATAAAATTTAATGATAATTTTTCATTGCTGACTGACCGGGGGACCGAACCCACGTTCACGTTCAGAATTAAATTTAATGAACTTTAGCCTAATTAAAATATACAAATTTGGATTAAAAAATACACATTTCAATAAAATAACCACAATACTAGTTATTATTAAAAATGTTTCTTAATTCTAGTTATATTGGTCTCAATTTACATTTAGTAGAATGTTGGTTCGACAAATTTGTGCTCTATTTAAGATGAAATGCTTTAAGAACAAAGAGAATTTCACCTCTAAACAAGTCTGTGCTTCTTTCTAGTCCGCCTTTTCCACTGTCTTTTATAAAATCAATTTTAAAACATGTATATTGATTGGCTTAATATAAACAAGGACTTTTTAAAAATTTTTGAAACTTGCTCTGCCTTTATACATTCAAGTAATTACTTGCAAGTGGAGTATTCGCATTAACATCGAAAATGCCGACGAAATAGTCAAATATCATGAGAGTTGCATGAAGTTTATGCAGTCAAATCAGAGTTACCAAGTACGAAACAGAGCTTCATTTCTAAATAAACAGTTGGCATTAATAATTATTATTACTTTTTTTAAACAGATTGATGTTTTCAAATTAAAATCAATTGTCTTCTTTTTTATCAGAATATATAAATTTCAACATTTTCCGAAATTGCAGAATACAAATTGAACAAACATTGTTTTTAAAGGTTTTTGAATGCAGACAGCCTTTACAAATTCTTCGCATTAAACAATTTTTATTATAGAACAAAAAAAATTTGCCACCTTCTATACGATTTTATGCAACCAATACATTTGAAAAAATCTCACTAATTCAAACAAATACTAGGTACTACTGACAATTGACTTAGGTACCTAACAAAGAGTAGGCATCAGTGATGCCATTAGGATACGAAAGATACATTTTTCGTATCTTTTGATGACTTCAGGTGCCATGTATTTATAATCCTGACATTTTTGGTATCTTTTAAATCTGTACCAGGGCTGGCAGGTACTTTTTTAACTTGTCCCCAAAAAATTAAAAAAAAAATCCCCAAACTAAAAATCAAAAACTTAAAAAGTTAATATTTTCTTTTGTTTTTTACTGACCAAATTTGGAATCTTTTTAATTAAAAATTTTAAATTTTTTTTTAAAAATATTAAGAAAAATTTTAATAGAAAATCCCCAAAAGTCCCCAAATAAAAATTTTTAGCAAAAAAATTATTTTATTTTGTTTGTAGCGACTGGTTTCGGCATGTTTTTTAAAATCCTTTTTATGCAAATCCAGTGAGGAATTACATGCAGAGCAATATGCTGTTTTTTGATGACATATGAGTCAATTAAGCTGTTATGATACTTGCTATTTTTTGTATTTTTTCTATATTGGAGAACAGTGCAAATATATTTGCATAGGAAAACTGACTAAGTGTAAAGAGTATGATTACATAATAGAAAATCTTGAAATGTCAAACAAATATACATGTGTTATCGATAAATAATCCAAGACTGTCAAAAAAAATATAAAATTTTTTTACTTAAAATTGACATTTCCAGATTAATTGTTAGCACTGTTGCCAATTTTTTTAGTTTTTGATCGAAAGAAACGGGTTTTAACTTTTTTTTTGCGATTTTTAACTTTAATGACGGTTTTTTGTGGGGAAAAAACGTGGGCAGTATTGTTTGTTTTGTTTACATTTTATCAAATTGTATTTCTTGTTCTTTCTCGCATTTGTTGTTTCATTCAGTCAATCCTAAAAAAATCCAATACAAAAAATAGCAAGTATCATAACACCTTTAATAAGAATTTGCAGCTTGTTCAGTCGGTTTTAGCCATTCATAAAATCAACAATAAATATTTATATATCCGTCGTTTATTTAATACTTCAAAGCATAATAAGTACTAACCAGTAGCCCAGCATTCTTTTTCTCAAACTTTAGTACATTGCCTCTTATATTTCGTCACCTTATACGCAAAAGGCTCTATCTAAAATTTTGAAAATTTCTCAGCAGAAGCAAAAGCTATTCTAAATGATAAATTAATAAATCGCCTTAAACTGTTTTTTTTTCTTGTAAAACTTTCCAGTTGTTTGGACAATTGACAATGTTGCAAATTATGCAAACTGTCAGTTAGGCATGGTATGTGTACATTTGTGTTGATGCAATACATCAGAATCAATGATAACGTTGATTTTTAAGTTTTAGTTAGTTAGAGCCTCTTGCGTTTTATGTAACGATTTACTTATTTTTGGGAAAGATATGTTTGTTTGAAAATTGTCTTTAAAAAATTAAAAATTGTATATGTTGTCAACGGTTTAGGATTCCTTTTTTAATTCTTCCTTTTTAAAACACTCACTCAAAAATTTTTTAAGTTTTAAGCAATTTTTACATACTTAACAAATATGGTAATCGAATTTAAGACCCTTTATACTGTATTAGTTGTTGATAAGAGTAAGGTATAAGTTTTGCTACTTTTTTCATATTATATGTACGAAACAAAGAAAAAGAAGGGAAAATTATATTTAAAATATATAAAATCCCCAAAAAATCCCCGAATTTGTTTTTTTAATCCCCGAAAAAATCCCCAATCCCCAAATGACTTACTTTTTCCCCAACTTTGGGGATAAATCCACAAGTCTGGCAGCCCTGATCTGTACGCAAAATGTACAGAAATAAAATATTAAACTTTCCGTCTCTGGCAAAGTTTTTTAAAGTTATCATTTCATCATGAATCCTAAAAAAACAGTGACAACTAAATACAGAAATAACATGTATTTAGTATTTGAATTTATTTTGTGTGGTGTATTCCTTTTTACTTTTTTTTGTATAAAAAAAAGTTTTTAATAAAAGAAAAAGCTTTCGGTAAAAAAATTGCAAAAAAAATACATAAAAATTAATTTTAAATACAATTTTTATATTTTGTATTCTTTTTATCGATTACTTTTAAGTACTGAGTGCCATCGCTGTTGTGTTTATAATTATTTTAAAAAACAAGTGATATGGGCGAGAAGCTTATGCTGTGAAAACCTTACATAAGTATGTATGTACTTATGTATGAACTTCATAAATTCTTCTTACATCTCAATTTGACTTTCAATTTTGCCAAAATTGATTTTATTTGATAACAATTGTAACACAAGACCTGATCAAAAAAAATATAATGGCGCATAAAACGCATTGCATGTAACTTGAATTTAGAAACGCATTAAAAGTATCATACGTATCTACACATGAACGCATGGTGTGGACCTTCTGCTTAAACCCGATCGCCTACATACAAAACAGACGTGTTTGTTAGACATGTCTGAAAAGACATCTCCCAAGTTGGGACATTTGCACGAAATCTTTCCAGACATGTCTGTTTTTGACATTCTCTTTTGAACCTGCTTCCAAAACCCTTTTGTCTTTTCTCGATGCCTTTCCAAACATGTCTGTTTTCATGTCTAATAGTCTAATATACATACATACAAATGAAAAACATGAAAATTCATACAAACAAACAGGTAAACTCATATCATGTCTGTTTGGCAACCATATTTCTTCTCTACCCCGATCGCCTACAAACAAAACAAACGTGTTTGTACGACATGTCTGAAAAACTCCCTATTTTTTCCTCTGTGATGAAAAATAATTTCTCTCTCTCTCAAAAGTAAGCCGTCAAACTCAATAAAAAAAAATTTTGTCCGGCCAAAATATTGTCCAGCAATCATTTGTTATTCGAGCTTAAGAAAGCAAATATTGCATTTAACCTTCGCTCTCATGAAGCCATTTTTGTATGTGAACTAATGGTATCAACCTGGGTAGTTAATTCATTAATCCATTCAATTCAATATTTATAAGCCCGCATATACAAAAACACAAAACATAAAAAAAACTTGTTGTTTATTTCCTAAAAATTCGCCAAATTTTGATAACTGAGCTGAAAGTACATAATTTTAAAATTGATGAAAATTGTGAAAGTTATTAACAAGTGAAGATCAAAATATTGACCTCGGTAGATACTTTGAGAGCGAAGGTTAAATTTTTTTTATTAAAACTGTTTATTTGATATGAAAAAACATTAATCAATTAGACATTCAGAGACTGGCCCTAAAAGAAGTTTAACAAATACAGTGCTAAGGCAACATTTTAAATAAAAACGCAAAACCAGTAAAATAAAACGAGATAAAGGTGCCAACACAAAACCATCAGCCACATTTCTGTTAAGAGAACCCCCGTCATATTTAAATCTTAAAACCAAAAGTTTGGAGGAACTACTGCCGGAGCCTGTCATAAAATACATATTTTAACCAAAATATTAAATTCATAGTTGAATTTCAAGTTGTGCTGTAAAAATATTTTAGCTAAGAACTAATTTCTTAAGAAATCTTGTAAAACAATTATTTCGCGACTTCCTAAACTATTTTCTTAAGAAAATAAGTTAACGCAAAGTTAGTATTCAAAACTATATAACCCCGAGGATTGGAGCCTTTAAAAAACACAATTTTTTATATAAAATTCGTATAGAACTTTTTCTCTTAATCGCCTCTAAGGGGGCTAATTGGAAGATTTTGAATATCGTTAGCTGATAAGCCCTTTACAAAGTATAATTTAATAACTGCATCTTTATTCCTTTGAACTGTAACGTAATGAGGATGGTACTTCCTTAATACCCAGTAGCTAACCCCGAAGGTGGCCTTTTCGATAAAAAAAATTTCTAAACGAATAGCTGTCATCATAATTAAACTACCCAGTAAAAAATGTGCTCCAAAAGGAGCAGGTTTTTAGTATGAATTCATACCTCAAATCGCTTCAAACCTGCTGATGGGATGCCTGATTTTTGTATGGAGTGTTCCCGGTTTGGAGGACTTTTTACTGCTGACATTAAGCGCTCTTTTTAACATGCAAACAAAGCACTCCTAAAGCGCTTTTTTAAGGGCTAACAATATTAACATATTCATTTATATTTTGCTTTTTCTTGTTTAAATGCATTTTTTTAATAATTTTCCTAAACCATAATATATTTTTATTATTTGCGCTTTAAAACCTCTTTCGTTGCCAGCACTTAAATAGCAGCTTCTATATTTTATTCTTTATCGTTTACTGCTGTATAAGAGCTCTCTTATTGAATCGCTCGATTATGCGCTTTTTCTTAAGTGCTTTAAAAAACCCAAATTATTTTTACTGGGTATCTTTTTGGGAATGGCAGGTCTATTGAAAAGCTTTTTCAGCCTTTTTTAAGGTCCAAAGATCCTTCCTTTAGTGATTTTTTTTTTAAACTAATCGCTTAATTATTATTTTTTATTTCTTTTCTCTAACAATTCCTTTTATTTATCTTAAAAAATTTTACTTAAAACATTTAACATATTTACTTAAATCACAATATTCCTTTCTGGAGTCCCACATTAGACCCTCCGGGCAAGAGGTCAACACCGGTGTACCCATTATGCACATAAAATACTTGCTACAATCTTTGGGATGGGCCACATAACTTTGACGTCTAGCTGGACACGTAATGTTATAAGGATTGGAAGTGGTGGTGGTGGTGGTAAAAGGCCGGGGTGTTGTGCTGGAAAACGGCAAAGGATTTGTTGTTGGCTCTATAGCGGTTGGAGAAGAATTTGTATTGACTGGATAACATATAAGCGACTCATTGTGCATATAACTATTAAGGGAATTCTCAATTTCAGTTTCTTCTTCCTGGGTTAATTCAAAGCAATTGGCTTTATGACTAACAACACATTGCTGAGCTTCATAATTCCAGAGAGTACCCAGGCCACAGGAATGCTCATGCATATGCCCATAAGCACAGAGATAATACAAACGACATTGTTTGGGATTTGGCAGAAAATAGGCTCCAAAGTGACGGCAAACCACATTCAAGGGATTATAATCTGTCAGCGGGTCTATAGCCTCACCGGTCATTATATCAAGAGCCATAAAAGTGGAAAAATTTGGTTTTGTAGTTTCTGGAGTTTGAGGCTGCTGCAACTGACACTTGGCACTTTCAGGCCAATTGCAAACCTTGTGTTGGCTGTCAAAATGAAAGCCCAAATCACAATAATGTACAGCAGGTTCTTCAGAGCACACAATATAGCCACGACAGTCTCGGGGATGGGCCACAATGTCATCGAATGCTTGGTCTAAGCAAAGCTGTAGTAAAAAATGGTGAAGGGGGGTAAAAATGGAGAACATTTTTTTTTACATTCTAGTTTATCTTTTACCTTTATTAAGTCCTCTTGGCCCTTTGCAGAGCCAATTAAAAGGGCTGATATAGTTAAAATAATAATTTTCATTTGGTTTTTTTTTAAATTTTTTTTTATTAAATTGCGTTTTTATCTTTACAAGTATTTCTTGATCAATCTGAAAAGAAATTGCCAACATTTTTTATAAAGTCGCCATTATTTATAGATTTTTAGTTTAAATAACAATAAAGTGACATTACGTGAACAAGTTTTTAAATTAAAATTGATAAAAAAAAAAGAATTCTAAACATGATAATGGGTGCGTTAAAAAACATCTTTTCTTTTTTTTTTGTCAAATTTCTTAACTTTGAAATTTAAAGAATGTGAGATAAATTTACGCAAAAAATGATAAAAATTTCTAAACTTCTATTTTTAATAAACAACTTCAATTTAAAGCATAATATTAGGCTTTTTGAATTTTTCAAGCAAAAATTTCAGGTAGTTAAAATTTTTCTTAACAATTAAGTATAATTTAAGGCGGCTGCTTTCACAATCAGCACGAAGTCCTCGAATTGCCTCATTTTGCTTTGCACCGCATTTCAATTTACACGTACGTTTTTAGTGGTGTGATGAATTTCGAGCGATTTTAAAATTTCAAAATTATATTCTTAATTTGTTCTGCAAAAATTAACATGTATGCACATTAGAGCATACCACCTCACAAGGAAAAAAGTGCGCCGTACACTCTCTAATATAAAGTATTTTTGGAAGGAAGTTTCGAACAAAACTTTTTTTGCCAAACGAAGGGGTCGCCTTTTTACATTTTCGTAGTATTGTAGGGGTAATTCCATGTCAAAACGACCAAGAGTGGGACACGACCTCTTCCGATTGTAATGAAATTTGGTGAGAAGGTTCCTTTTATCTTATAAGGAACATATATGAACGAAAAAAAATTTAAAATTTTTTTTTTCAAAAGTTACGTCATATTCAAAATGTCATAATTTCGCAGATTTAGCCGAATGTGTAGAGCTTATTTCTTCAATATCTCGAAAACTACTTGACATACGAAGATGATTTAAATGTCATTTTAAAGAGAATACTTGGGACTACAAACCATATACTGAAAATATATAATTTTTTTGATAAATGTAATATCTGCAAAATATTAAATTTTAAAAAACGGCCTAAGTCAAAAACCTATTTTTTTATTTGGCCGATTTTTTTTTTATATAATACCCCAAAGTGTTCTTAAAAAATCCTGAAACTTTGAAGGAGGTGCTTTTTTTTCTTTTTTAAGATATGATTTTTTTTCTTTCGCAACCTTTGAAAAAATAATCTTAAAATAGAATTTTAATATTGTAATTTTGAGCAATAAGTACATTGTGCTAGTTGCAAAAAACAGACCAGCCGCGCACCTTGCATTTTGCCCTAATTGGGGCACGCTGAATCCAGTGGGACTTACCGTTTTTTAAGATTGGCTCTTGTTTTCAAGAATTACCGTTATTTCGAAAATGTAAGAGGCTGCACAGCATATATTTGCGTAACTCAAATACGGTTTAGTTTATTGAAATAACTAAAAAAAACTGAAATTTGGCAATAAATAATAAAGTGGGGTTGGTCATACAGTTGACCCATCTATGGGTCCCCCTTAAAGAATGGAAATAGCGGGTAGGTATGTTAGAAATAAATGAAGGAGATGAAAAATAAAGGGAAGTTGGTCATACATTTGACGCACCTAGGGGAATCTTAGTCGCTGCATCAGAAATGACGAATCGGAGCTTATTTAATAAAAAAATATCAGCAGTGCTATGACTTAGTAACATCGGATAAAGGTTTCATTGGGTTCAAGCTGTCATTAAATTAAGTCATTGCGATTGATTTTAGTCAAAGTGATATAAAAATTATTCTCAAACTGTGCTTGATTCAAGGACCTGAAATAATCTGAACCACTTAATATAAACCTAAACACTTACCCCAGAGAAAGAGAATATTATTATTACTTTACTTACCCACCCGTTCGTTACACATGTTTGTTTCACTTTTATTGTATTCCGCCCCCTTTGTTTACAGAAGAACTCTCAATTAAAAGACACTAGCAGCATAATCATTCTACTTTGTTAATTCGATGTATTTAACTAAATAATTTCAACTAATAGAATTTGGGAATTATTTTTCTTTTTAAACTTGAAAATAATGTATGTTTTCCTTCTTTCTACACAAAACAAGCAAATGTTTTTTTTAGGCTTTTTACACTTGCTCACATCTTACATCTTATCGCAAAGATGATAACATCTTCCCATACGAATTGTACAGGGCTAAAAATCAACATCGTTCTTCATCTTTAAATTTTAAAGTTTTAAAGTTTAAAACATGCTCCAATCTCATCAAAACAAAACAAAACAAAAAAATAAAAAAGAGCAGGACAGCAATATCATTTATTTAGTTTCGATTCGCTCTTACACGTGAAAATAAATATTTTTCTATGATGAAAAAAAGATGTTACAAATGTAAAACAGTTTTTTTAATTTTAATATCTTTCTTGCATTCTTCTAAGATGTGGTCAAGTGTAAAAAGGCTTTTGTAGTATTTGTTGTTATTTTGAACAAATTGAATTTCGGAATTTTTGCTTCCTTTTTAACTTTTTTAACATGAAAATAATGTATGTTTTTCTTCTTGTAGTGTTGTTGTTGTTTTTACACAAAACAAGCAAATGGTTTTTTACCTTCTTTTGTAGTTTTGTTGTTGCTTTTACGGCTTTATTAAACAATTTAATCTTTTCGCTCTCATTATTATTTTTGATGCTGATGTCATATGTAAAGATTAAATGTCTTCAATATGAATGTTTTATGTTGTATGTATAAAATATTTTTTGCTTTGACTTCGAATGCACATCAATACGATGGCTCCTAGGCAGTTTTTAATACCGTGTCTAAAAACAAAAATAAATAAAACAATAACATTCTTCCTATGATGACGTTCGTCAGAAGATTGTTGTCAATTTTCTTCCTCATTGATGCCATTTGTTATGACATTAATGTCACAATTCTGATGTTAGGGCATCATCAATTTGAAGATGCACTTTTCTATGAGTGTATTGACAGGAAATCAAAGGAATATGTACGATATTTTCGTTTTCAAATCGATTCGTTTTTGAATTCGAATTCCATCGCCTACCTGTTAATTTTGATTGAGTTCATTGTGATTTAAATTTGCTTCGTTATGACTTCGATTTGCGTCGTTTCAGTTTGCGTTTGCAGAGATCTAGCGGACTAGGCAAAAGAAGCCAGATTAGCTATTAGCAAGCATTTAAGGCGACAACTTTTTATCGAGGAAGAAAACTTTTCATTAAAAATCATAATGAGTGTCGAGGCCAATTTCTATATTGTGGATACGTGAATAAGCAGAATTATCGCTTATGGAGCACCGAAAATTCCGCGTAAAACACATAAAGAGCATTTAACCCTCCCTCAAAGTTACTGATTAGTATGGCGTAATCGAAAACTCCGCGGCAAAAACGACTATAGTGAACGGCAAATGCTATAGATCCTTAATGCTTAGTGACTTTCTCCTTCAACTGGGCGAATTAGGAATAGATAACATGTGGTTGAAACAGGATGGAGCAACGGTGCATACTGCTAGTCCTACAACAGAAAATCTAAGGGCTGCATTTCCGGGTCGCTTTATCTCTCGTTTTGATGATTTTCACTGGCGGCAATACCGCCTGGACATCTTGTTTAAGACTTTACGAACCCATGTCAACATGCCTCAGACTTTTGAAGTTCTTCAAGAGAATATTCATCAGGAATGTGGGAACGTACATATTGGCTTCAGTTCTGATAAGTGTGATGTAAAATGTATTATTTTTTTAGTTAATGAAAAAAAATATCTGGACATCAAATAAGCACAACTCAAAAGCAAATCTAAAGTTTTTTTATTTATTAAAAAAAATTACTGACATAGAACATCGTGTGACAACTTTTGCGCCATGTTGTATAAATGAATGTTATATTCTTGTTATATTTTAATATAAAAGTTTTTATATTCTTTCTTTATAGGGCCTTGATTTAAAAATATAATTTTTTAATCAGGTTTAAGTTCATCAAATTTAATTTTCATTAAATTATTTTTTATGAAGAAAGGAATTTTTCAACATGAAAATTAATTAAAATTGTTATTGATACTCATTCATTCTTGACTGACCTGAGATTCGAACCCAGGCGGCTGGTTACCATGACATGTTTCGATCACAACCACTTGATCTCCTCAGATGGATTTGCCGTCTTACACTCGCAGCCATCGACGACTGCTAACGTCAATAGTCAAACATCAATCCTTAAACCATATTGTATTTTAATTTAATGAAAAATAAAATTTGATGAACTTAAGCCTGATTAAAATATTAAAAATTTGGATTAAAAACCTTAAATAGTTCAACAAAATAACCACAATTCTAATTATTAAATTAAATAACTCTAAAGCGAAATAACTACAAATCAGTGCAATTATAAGAAAAAAGTCATTCATCGGTCTCAACTGCCGGCGCAAATCGAGGTCTTAGTGTATATAAAATGTATTAAAATTGTGAATCTCTTTTAACTAAAGCCTACCTTAAGGCAGTTTTTTTTCTATAATCTCATCAAACATCCATGTAATCTAATCTTTTTTTGTAAATTTACTTAACAATTTTTTTTTTAAACATACAAATATACTTTGCTTTTCTTCTTTAGTATCACTTTTAAACTCATTTATTAACAAACCAAATCGTTTAAAAATGTTAAAGTCTCAAATATTTTTACTACTTTTTTTACCGATGATTTTTGCTATCGCCTCTCTCAAAGCTGCTGCTTTACGTGGAGAAAACCCAGTTCCAACTGTTAATAGTGAAGGCTTTCCCGGTTTTCTTACCTCTTTAATAAATGCCTTAGAACGTCTTAAAACTCAAGCCCAGCCGGGCTGGCAGGAATGGCGCAGGAGAAATTTTCATACTGGCGAAACACATGAAATTAGTGAAAAACGTAAAAAATTATGGAACCAATTAGCAGAAACGCAATTCGGTTAAATGTACTTTTTGGAAAAATACTATTGATCATATAGAAATAAATAAATAAAGAAAAAGTAAAACAGACTTATTTAGCATACTCGTTGGGCAATCCGTAATTGACATAGTTGATACTGCAAAAAACCTTGGAATTATAATTAATAATAAACTAACCTGGTCAAGTCACGTAAACTTCGTTTGTGGAAAAACTTACTCCATGCTAAGAAATCTTTGGACCACGCAATATTTCACTCCATTTAATATACGCATGCTTCTTGCCAGGACATTTTTACTGCCGACACTTCTTTATGGTTGCGAAATTTTTTCTAGCTGCAATTCACTATGCCAGACTAAGCTCAAAGTTACATTTAATAATGTTGCAAGATATATTTATGGTAAAACTAGATACAGTAGAATATCACAGTTTTCTTACCAAATCTTTAATGTACCTTTTGAAAACCTACTAAAATGCCGCACTCTACTATTTTTGCACAAAATTATTTATAGTAAACAACCTGACTATCTTTACAAAAGAATAACGTTTTCAAGATCCAATAGAGGATACAAAATAAACTCCATTCGATACCGTAAACTAATATCAAAAAGACACTTCTTCGTTAATGCCATCCGTCTCTGGAATGAACTCCCATCTAATATACAAGTCCTAGGCAATGCTAAGCACTTTAACATTGCAATATTTTCTCATTTTGCTTAAAATTTTGTAACTTATATTAAAATTATTGTCTACTTTTACTTATTATTAATATAAATAATTTCTCTAATCTATAAGTAACTTCAAATAAATCTGCCACTGTATCAGCAGTACTATTATATAAGATTGAAAGTCTTGTTGTACTGTAATTTTTCTAATTAAATAAATAAATAAATAAATATAAATATAAATAAAGGAGCTAAATTAAAAATTATTGTTATAAAGAAAATTCAAATAGATTCTCTTAACCAAAAAACGAAGAAATTTTCCTGCAAATGGGCCAAAAGTAGCAAAGATATTGTGTATAAAGCTAATTTTTGGGACCACCGACCCACAGAATAAAACCCTAGAAAGTGTCTTTCAAGCTTATGCTAAATAATGAAAACATCGCTGCAAATACTGCGTTTTTGACTAAGAATATCATACAGAGAGATTCATCGGCAAAACAAACTTTGTCAGTAAGTCTAGGACAAATATTAGCTCCTAGCTCTTCATTGAAAAATGCGCTCTCCCCTCTATTTTGGTCTTAATCACATGATCCAAGAATTTACTTTACAAATAAACGATTTAGAACCAATGTGATATGTCAAACAAATGAAAACAATACGCCTACCAACACTTTCGAGGGAATATTATGATAGAGGTACAAATTTAGGGGCTTGGGGGAGACAGACTTTAATTTAGGCTTCGGGCAAAAATCAGGTCCTAGCCTGGCAATTTAAAGATTTCTAGCTCTGCGATTTTGGTAAAAAACACTTTAACGCTACGTGATCTCCGAAAGGGACTCCTCTCCAACATATCCAGAACCTTTGGAATAAACCTTATGTTACTTGTTTTAGTGATACCAACTGCGATCTTTTGCAAATCTTGGTTTTTTTTAAACTTAGACAGGCTTAAAGTGTAAACTACAGATAATTTCTTCCGCTATGTAACGCCAGCTTTTGAAACGCATACTCATAACTCCCTGGAAAAGCCAGTTCTGGTCGACCACACCCATAGAAAAAACATTTTTCAATATGTTCACCTCAAACAAAACTATTTTTAACGAACAATTTTAAAGATATTTGCTCATTTTATTCCTGTTTTTCTGTTAAACGTTTTTCTCTGCTTGCAAGTGATCCTGGCAGGCAAACGGCAAAGAATTCTGATTATGAGAATGTGGTTGTTCACAGAAAAAAAATAAAAATTGATTTCAATTAAAAAATGTGTGATATTAATTAAAAAATTAATTAAATTTGCACCAGTAAACAAATTAATAGTATCAATTAAACGTTTAATTCACTTGTTTAAATGCTTAATTCGCTCGATTAAACGTTTAAATCACTTGATTAAATTTTTAATTAAAACTGATTTTATTTTTGATTAATGCTTTAATTGAAAAAAAATTAGCGAGAATTTTTTCTGTGTTCTCGAAACTCGTAAATTCGACTGGAGTTCAATCCCATGTTTAGTCAATAATAAAATTATCAAAAGTTATTTAATTAATATCATGTTGTTAATTCCTTAAGCCTGATTTAAATATCAGACTTCAATTTTAAAAATATTTGAATTTGCACCAGTAAACAAGTAAATAGTATCAACAAAACGTTTTATTCACTTGATTAAATCTTTAATTCACTCGAATTAACGTATAATTCACTTGATTAAATATTTAATTTAAACTGTTTTTATTTTTGATTAATGCTTTAATTGGTTAACAATTTTGGAGAATTTTTTCTTTACATGCCGGACGGAAGTTCAACCGGTGTATTTATCAGAAAAGTAAAACTTCCGCAAAGACTTCCTGAAAAACAAGAAGCATTGCTCGCAAGAAGAATACTAACGGAAACCTTAACTAAAAGTCAGTGCAGTGCCTGCTCAACATAGGCTACTGACTTCCGTGGTACCAGATACGTTCTCCGGTCAGCTGCGATCGTGCAAATCTCTCGAGATCTGTCAGTTTTCAATTATTGCGAAATACCCTCGGAAGATGAAACACAAAAAGGGTAAATATCCTTAAGATAATCCCTACACTATGGTCTGTTCATTAATGTCGAACGAAAATATTGTTTGTATAATTTACAAAAATTTTAAATTTGTTTTTGCTTAGAATGTTAGTTAAGCGAACGAATCAATCTTAAAGGATTCGGTGCAATGTAATCGGCCTACTAAAGTGGAAAAAATTTATTTTGTTTGACACAAGTTATATACATACACAGAAAAATTCTCTAACATTTCTCACCAATAAAAGCATTGATCAAAAATAAAATCAGTTTTAATTAAAAATGTAATCAGGTTAATTAAACGTTTAATCAAGTAAATTAAATGTTTAATCAAGCGAATTAAACGTTTAATTGATACTATTAATTTGATAACTAGGGCAAATTTAATTAATTTTTTATTTAATATTGCAAACTTTTTAATTGAAATAAATTATAATTTTTTTCTGTGTACGTCTGTCCTAGTCAAATATTCAAATTGTAGTATCTGCAAAACAGCAAATTATGAAGTAGTACGTGAAATAATATTTACAATTTGTTATTTAATCAGTGTTAAAAATGCAAATTGTTTTACCAAGCATTTTGTGTTACTTTTTTTAATGACGCATTTTTTTTGACTGCTTTTTTATTTCTCTTTTAAAACTAAATAATTAAAAACAACAACAACAACCAAAATTCAACAACTTCAAGTTGGCGGTAGAGTATTAAGAGTGCAAAAATTTAATATGTATAAAAACAAATCCAACAACACAATAACGAGATCTTTCGTATGAATCATCTGTGGGAAACTCGTGTGGTCACCGATCTGGTTTTATAATATAAATATGCATAATTTTTTTTTTTTACTTATAGCAAAATTTGTTTAAAGGTAAATACGAGTATAATTAGTACTTACACCTAACTCTAAAGGAACGAAGTTACGAAAAACTTAAGCACGTGTGAATTATAAAATACAACTTTCTTAAAACAATTTTGCTTAATTGTTTAGCTGCTATTAAAGAAGATACCTTCCGTAACATAAGGCTGACTTTTTGGCTAAAGCGAAACATTTTTCAGTCTAGGCTATAGTTTAGTCCATAGTCTGGCATATAGGTAAGACTGTTGTAGTCTTGGAATAGTCTAACATCAAGTAGGTATAGTCTAGGATATAGAATAGCCTTTTGTCTAAGTTATAGTTTCATTTATAATCTTGCCTTAAATTAAGTCTTAAATCTTGACAATAGTCTAATCAATATTCTAGCCAATGTCTAGGCATTAATTTTGCTTTAGGTCTAGTCAACAGCCTTACTTAAATTCTTAATTTTAATAACGTCTAGAGTCTATAATCTCGCCTAGACTGTTGTATATAACCGCGACAATAGCCTTATCCACGGCCTTGCCAACAATTTGGTTTACAATTTCGCAGAAAAACTGATTCGTCTTGACAACAGTCTAATGTTTAACAAGGTGAAATCTTTGAATCTAGTCTAAAATCTTGATAAATTGTAATCTATCCTCGCCTACAGTCTAGTCTATAGTCTCGCCTATCTTCTAGTTTTTAATTTCGCTCTAGGTCTAGTCAATAGTTTTATCTAAAGTCTGGGTTAAAGTTGCACCATAATCTCAACTAGACCTAAGTACTCTGCAATCTCGCCTTATGTCTAGAAGTACTATCTTGCCAATAGTCTATTTTTCCGAGGCGGATTGATTAAAAATCAACGTGCTGGACTTAAAGGAGCTTACACCCCCAACGTACACCAGTCTCGGTGGTAGAACTGTAAGGTATTTCCTCACCGGATAAAATAGGTCATTTATCGCCCACTATCGCCGACTAGGCTCTGCCGAGTTCTAGGAAAGAGGTTTAAAAAAAAGTATGTATACCAGACAATATTATCCACTCCTTTTTCAATACCTTACTTCTCGCCGAGATACACTCTTCCAGAACGATATCTCGAACAAACGAAAAACACATGTTCGGTATCCTTAATCTGATCTTCGCAGCTCGTAAACACGTTCGTATCCGCAAGTCCAAACCGGTGAAGGTACTGCCTGTTTGCACCGTGTCCGCTCAAGAATTGAGTTAGTTAGTATTAGACGAATCCACACAAAAAAAAAATTCACCAATTAAAGCATTAATAAAAAATAAAATCAGTTTTAAATAAAAATTAAACGTTTAATTAAGACAATTACACGTTTAATCAGGTTAATTAAACGTTTAATTGATACTAATTATTTAAATGTTTCAATTGAAATCAATTTTTTCTGTGCATACTTTCTTTCTAGCCAAATGTTTAGGTCGTGTGGAATTTTCCGTAAAGTGCAGCTGTCACATATGTTTTTATTTGCATAAAAACAACGCGTTATGAAACAAAGTGAACTCAATCAGGCATGTGATGAATATCGGTCGATTTCAAAACGAACGTTTTCAAAGTGTGAGGAATTTCGCGTGATTTTAAAATACATTTCTGAATTATAGTCTTCAATATCCGTTCAGAATACACTTCAGTTAACGTATATAATATTAAAAGAATAAAAACTGAAAATAAAAAGAATATGCATTTAAAAACCATTTTAATAGATTCTGAAAACGATATTTTCGGTTTCAAATCGTTTCCGCACTACCGCACTTTCATCTGAATGACTACGTAAATAAACAAAATTGTCGAATTTGCTACCCTAAAAATCCTCATGCAATCTATTAGAAACGAGCAACTGTCTGCTTCAGAATTTAGCCAGGCGGCGTGATTTGGCCATACTTTTTAGAAGGTGAGGCCGAAATTGCAGTGACTGTGAACGGCATTCGTTGCAGAAACATGATAACAGCGTTCTTTTGGCTTCAACTGGACGGCATGGATCTGGACGACATGTGGTTTCAGGAAGACGGTGCCACCTGCAATAACACCAACGAAACAACGATTACCAGAAAAAATTATCTCAAGAAACTCTGAAGTCAATTGGCCACCAAGATCATGCGATTTAACGACGGTCGATTTTTTTTGGGGGTTTTGTGAAATTTCAGGAATCTCTGCGTTCAAATCCGAGATCATCGGTGAGAAAAAGCCACACCTCTGAAAAAGTCATGGACATTCTCATGAAAAGAGAAATTACCTGTTATCAGAGCCGTGGGGGCCATTTGATCAGAACATGTCTTCTTTACAATCCAATAAAAAAATCACAACTATTTCAAAAAATACGTGATTTTATTTTAAAACGATCAAGCTTCTGCATTCGTAAGAGTCGAGTTTACCGACACGACTAAAGCCTATTATATTTTCCATAGTCTAGACTATGGAATGACTAATAGTATCGGTTGTGGACTTGTTTAGAAATCATATTTTGTCAATAGTTGAAAATTTTTGGTTCCTTTTAATAATATTTTGTTAAACCAGGCCTGGGTGTTATATAAAGTATATTTTGGTTAAAATGAAGTTCAGGGTAAAACAATGACAGAATAATTAAAAGCAAAACAACACATTTATTATATTTATATTTATTTACAAGTTTAAAGTAAATTTTAAAGGAACATTTTCTTTTTATTAAAATTTTGCTACATTCAAGAGTCCTAAAGAACTTAAGCAAAATTTATACCAAATTTCGTAGTCAGGTTAATTTGAGTTCAAATATCAAGGAAAAAACTATTATTATATTTAAAACGTTGATTTTTCTTTTTATGACACTTTTACTGTTAAAAAGTTTTTTTTATAAACTATATTTTACCCTGAAGTATCTAAATAATATTTTTATTTCAAATTTTCAGTCAAACGTGTAACTGTTATTTGCACATTTTAGTTAAAATTAAATTTGTCTTCAGTTTTGATCTTCTGTGATTATTCAATAGTATAAACGTTTTTTTTTTTTGTTAAATACATAATCTTAAAAATAAACATTAACAAAAAATTAAAAAAAAAACAGACATTATATTCAAATTATAAGATGAAATATTATTAATCAAATCAGTGAGAGTTGCACATTGGGTTGGATTGAAAGTAAACTATTTATTGGCATGTCTATCAAAAAAGAAATCAGAATTAGTCAATAGAAATCTCAGAATTTCAAAAAAAAAAAAACTCTCTTAAACTAAAAAGACCGAAAAGGTTAACAAACTCGAGGTAGTTACTCTTGAACTCATGTATGCACAACACCCAGTTATACAACAGGATGAATAAAAAGTACATTTATTGAAAACCTGGGTGCTGTTCTATGATTTTATTTCAATCTGCCCAACTGTTTAAGAGATATGAATGCAATCATTTTTGATTTTTGACCCATTGTGCAATTCAAAAATTTAAAAAAAGACTTGTTCTGAGAATATAAAATTATTTATACTCATAAATGTTACTATAACTATTTCCCTGCAATATGAATGAAAATATTAAGAATTCTTCAATTCCCAATCCCATAAAAATAAGTTAAAACAAAAAAAAAATTTATAAAAGAAAATTTTAATTTCTGGCTAAAAAGAATAATAAAAAATATAAGTAGTACTTAAAAGAAAGACAACGGATTTTTTAATCAAATCCCGGAAAATTTTTAAAATTTTAGACCTATTGTGCAATTCAAAATTGTTAAGAAAACGTTTACAGATTGTTCTGAGAAATTAAAAATTTACTTTAAAAATGTTGCTTAAACTACTTTCCTGCAATCTGAATGAAAATATAGAGAATTCTTAGATTCCCAATTAGTTTAAAAAAAATCCCACAAAAATCAATTTAAAAAAAAAAATTCGTAAAAGATAATTTAAATTTCTGGCTGTATCGACTAAATTTTAGAATAAAAAAATTTTACTAGTCAAAAGAAACCCAATGCATTTTTCAATCTAATCCCGGAAAATTTTAAAAACTTTAAATAAGAATTCTAAAATTTACCTTTAACATTTTAAAAACTAATTTTTTTTAAAATATATAAAAAAAATTAAAAAGTTATTTTAACAAAAATCCCAAAAATTTTTAATTCCCATAAAATTATGAAAAATCTCCTTTAAATCTTAAATCCCGGAATCGGCCAAAAATTCTAAAAAAAACTCTGTTTAAACAAATTTGATTAAAAAATATCAAAAATTTAATTAAAATTTAAACTTTTTATAAAAATTTTAAAGCTCCCAAATACTAAAAAAAATATCCTTTAAAAATCATATCTCAAAAATTTAAAAAAAGTTCTAACAATAACAATTACAAATATATTGTGAACAAGTTCTATTAAAATGGATTGAAATTTTAGATAAATAATAATTTTTTTAATTAGATTTTTTATAATTTTTTAAATTTCCAGCCAAACATCTCCTTCCAAGTCCAAATCCCAAAAGATTTAAATTTAAATTTCTTTAGACCAATTGGTTGAAAATGTATAAAAATTATAGAAGTAAAAGGATTAAATATATCTTAAAAATTAAGAAAAACAATCAAATTCCTTTACAAAATCTTAGTTTCTTAAAATTCCTAAATGTTAAAAAAAACTCTTTAAAATCCCTGATACACATAATTTGAAAAAAAATTTTAATTAAAAACATCCAAATCTAAAAAACCAATTTAAATTTACTGAAAAAAGAAATCTAATAATTTCTTCACTTTTCCCCTAAAAATATAAAAAAAATCTCTAAGCCCGAGTACTTAAAAAACAAAAAGAAAGTGTTAATAAGTATTTTTTGAAATTGAAGAGAAAATATAAATATTCTAACAAACATTTTCCAAATGTCTTCAATTTACCACAACTACACAAAAATATTAAGTCTCAAAATTTATCCAAAGACTTAAAGATATGTAGTAGTTGCACTTTCTCATAGTTTTTCAGAAAGTGGCAACGCTGACCTTTTACCACTTTGCAAGCCTTTGAATAGCTTAAAATTCGGTTTATTATTAGAACGCTACAAGCAACACGGCTCTACCTACAGGCAAAACAGCTCTACCTACAGGCAACACAGCTCTAACGAAAGATCTGTAAAAAAAAGAAAAAAAACTAAACGTAATATTAGTAACAAAAAAAGTTAAAGTGCTATATTCGGTTGTGCCGAACCTTTAATACCCTCCGCCGACAGTTAGAATATTTTAAGAGAAAGCTTTTAATGGGACCTATGGCAAATTACCGACCGATCTTCACGAAATTTAACAATGTCATTTCTAAAACTATGACTGACCAAATTTTATTACACTAGATTTATTCGTTACGAGTTTACGCGTACTTAATTTTTTATCGAGAGTGCGAACTATGGGAAATAATGGACCGATCTGCACGAAATTCGACTGTGTGGTTTCTAGTCACATAAAACTGTGACAGATTTATTACAATAGCATTATTAGCTACGGTTATACGCGTACTAAAGAGTTTTTCGAGAGTTGGTTTTGATTGGCCCTATGGTAGATAATGGACCAAAACATGTAGAACAAATTTGTGCATAATCTTGCATATGTATTCAGCCACTAATTATGTTAGTTTTTGTAACAAAATTATTAATTTTTTAGGGTGGTTGCTTAAAATTTAGATTCACAACTTTTATTCTACTGAACTGATTTTGCTCGATTTTAATCTCAAACTGCTTGGAGACTGACGGACAGACAGAAGGACGTGGCCAAATTAACTTTAAATAACTCTAGGACCCAGATTATATACACTTTGTGCTGTCTTAGATGTATATTTAAAAAGTTTCACGAGGAATGACAAACTAACTATACCTTCCATCATCACCAGTAGTGGAGGGTATACAAAACAGGTGACTAAATTCACACTTTCCTAAAATAAACAAAAGCAATCATTCTCTTTGCAAACAAATGAGAATCGGTGATGTTAACTTTTATTATTTCATTACCGTACAGCCCTCTAAAAACTACCGTTTTAAAAAAGAAATTGCAGTCCGCAAAGGTTGTTAATTAAAACATTAACTGAAATATTCATAAACATTTTATTTAAATTTTTATATTAATTTGAATGTGCATTCTAAGTCAAATTACAATTTTTAAAGCTACAAAAACAAAATGCTGAAAGTGCATAGACAAGATTCCTAGAAAATATTGGGGAAATAGGACTATTAAAGTATGAAAGCTTTATAAATTTTAATTTGACAAAGAAAACACATTCGAATTAATATGAAAATTCATATAATAAATTTTACTCACCATGAAAAATAAGTTCCCAGATTCTATTCTATTCATTTTATTTAAATTTCAATTTTGTTTTATGAATAATTTGCTTGGAATTTTTTGTTTATAAATACATTTTAGACCGAATTTATGTTTTTTTTTTTAATGGATACGACAGTAAAATCATTTTGAATAAAATAAGCTACAAATAGAATATTCAGTCTATTTAACTAACTTAACTCCTTTTTATATTTTCAACATATCAGTGTTACCAAAACATTTGCAAAAACACTAACATTCTAGATTTTTTCTACAACACTTATTTATGTATTTCTAAACCTGACGTTGAAAATCACCTCTCGAAAGATAATAAATATCATTAAACTAACCAATCGACAACTTTAATGCAAATAGACTAAAAACACTTATTTTTTTGGTTTATTAAAACTTCAATAATAATAAAGTATTCAAATTTAAATTTCAAAAAGTAATTTCATATTGACGTGAACACATTAGTTTTATACAACAAACGGCAGTCAATAAAAACTTGATTTATAATTTTTTCACCTTAAATGAAAACGGACCTATTAATACCTAAAATCCAATTTTTTTTAAACAGTATTTTTAATGAAATAACCTTGCTTTCTTTTGGGGCCTAAATTATTGTACGGTTAACATCACTAATGGAAATAACAACAAAAAAACAAAGAGTTAAAATCAAGGTATATTTACACAAGGTAGACTCATTTGGGAGTGTAGACATGCTGCTCTATAAAAATAACCGAGTGGAACGGAATTGTCAAAATTGTCTTCATATAAATTTAACGCACACATGTACAAATTTTGGCTCATATACACGGAATTTGACATTGGTGTTCCAACTTAGGTAAACAGCTGACAAACATATGGACCAACGAGTTTACCTTGTGTAAATATACCTTGGTTAAAATGAATAAAACTCTCTTTTTATCAGTATTGCCAATTCTTGAAATGGAGAAAAGCATCAAGGACAGTGTTGCCAACTTAGCCCTTTTCAGTCGTGATTTAGCCTGTTTTATGTACCAAAAATTTAATAAAAGTTGGTTAGCCCTCAAGGCGAATTAACTACAGGTGCCCTGCAAATAATTGGACCAGTCCAAACACGCGTGTAAAGAGTAGCCCACAAACGACTAGGACTAGTCCAAAAGTAACCCAAACGTATGGAAAAATATGGTATATTTAACATTACGATGTCCTAGGGCAGGACCATATAACTCCATTGTGTACACAAGAGGAATAGTTGTAACTTCGTTTAAAAACGAAAACATGTTAAAAAACGAAGACATTTCGTCTCACTACAAACACTTTTTAACCATGACATGGTCCATGCTTGCATTACATCGGACCAGTCCATGGAGTAGTCCATTTTATGAAATTGAATCAGGTGGTCCAATAATATTTGCAGGGTGGTGTCGAAACGGCATCTGATTTTGACAGTTTGTTTTGATTTGTTAGTGTTTTGCTAAGAATGGTTGACATTTCGAGCTATAAGCACTAACAATTAAATGCAAAAAGCCCTATGTTGTTTCTGTTGTTTTTGGATTGTTCTAGTTCCGTTACCACCTAAAGTTGAATTCGCTTTAGTTAGCCCTTAACTAAATAACGCGCAAAGTTGGCTCTTTTTTATTTCTATCAAAACCTTTTTGGCCGTTTTTACTTTTGGTTCGGTATGGTAAAATTTTTTGTTTTTCTGGCACAATCGAGTTGAGATAACTGAGGGAAAAATATTGAAAGTACGGATAAGTTCTGGATGGATCATATATCAGCAATTAAACAATCGCTGAAGTTGAGAGGATTTCTAGTGCCATGAATTTTTTTTAAAATAAAATCTCGTTAAATGCACGCATCAGCCTAATTCATATTAAATATGGTCTTTAACGAGATTATCGTTATTGTTAAAGCTAAAAAATACCTGACCAAGTGTGCTTACAAATTAAATCTAACAAAAAATACCAAACGTCACAATATCGTAAACATTTTTATTTTTGGACTGAAGACGTTGGCTAAAATGCAAAAAGGCATAACTAACAAAAATATAACTTTACAGCAGAAGCATAAAACTTTGTAAAATGATAACTAAAAACCTGTCATCTATAGAATTCTTCAAACAATTTTCAAAAAAAACTATTTCATTATATTTTGTTAAAAAAAAATGTGTAATTACGTCGTTTTGCAAATAAACTCACTTGTAGTTACGTCCCTTTGTTTTTTTTTTTGTTAACCCTTTCGGTACTTTTTTTTTGTTTTTGATTAAAATTTTTTTTCGATTTTATAACTGTTTTGTTTATAAAAATAAGAATATACTTTTAATTAAAAGTTTTAATGCTATTTCAAAAATTTTATAAGCAGAAAGATGAATAGAAGCTTAATTTTATCAAAAAACAATTACAATGCATTTTCTTTATAAAATAAAGCTATTCTTCTACGGTCAGAAAGACAAATGAATTAAAAAACACGATCATATGAATATTTCTATATTACTATTTTTTTTTCCTTTGAATAAAATCCATGCCAAATGGCAAAGGATGACTTAAAAAAATCGGACACCTTCTTTGAACAACACTTGGGATCTAACTTTTTCTCCACTTAAATGATAACCTGCTAAAAATCTTATGGAAAGTTATAAAATAACATTATTTTCGTAACAATATTTACAAAATTACAAAGTGACCACTTTTTCGTAAATTACAAATCTTGAAAGGCATGTTTGCTTTTTAGCCTTTTAGAATGCACTGGGTGTACCACTCAAAATGTTTTATTTTTCAATTTTAATAAAAAGCCTTACACACAAAAGAAAAATCAATCCATCCTGATTCAAATCAATCCGAAGCGGTTTTAATATTACGGTGAGTACGGATTTTTTTGAATCAAGTACAGAAGGATTGATTCAAGTTTGGATTTTCAATCCCAAAATACTTAAATAATCCATATTCAATCCAGATGACGTACTTGAAATAATCCGAAAATGAGATTGATTTAAGTTAAACTAAGATTGAATCAATCTCAAATTGCGCTTGGTTCAAATATTATCAAGTTGGTTTAATCCCGAATTTGTGCTTGAATAACACCAAAAAAGAAATTAGAAAAAATTATTGTGATTGATTTACTTACCCGTACTACACCTTACAGAATGATAAAACACCAACATCATGTCTGTTATGGTTTTTACTTTAGAAATCTTATGTACATATTTAACCAAAAATATAAACTTAATGATAAGCAAGAGTTCAAATGTACTTTTTAACCCTTCGTGGTACACATGAGTCTGGCCAGACCTTTTTTCAATGTGTATAGAAAATCAAAACATGCGTGAGCCGGAGGGTTAAACACAACGAAAAGTTAAATGTTTTTTTTTTACTTGATTTAAGAATTTTATACTTATTTCAAGAAATTCCGAGATGGATTTTCGAAAGTTATCCCATTTAGGATTGTTTTGAGTACGTTTTAGTGTTGTTCGTACTTGAATTTTTGAGTACGACTTGTAATTTATGAGAGTTTTTCTTTCTGTGAAAAAATAAAAAAAAATATTTTCTAACTATTTTGGCCCAAAAGAATAACGCAGAAGTGTAAAATTTTGTCGAGACATGTAGTTTGATGGCATTCATAATAATCAGTGAAAACTCGATTTTTAATTTTTGTTAATTACGCCTTTTTGCATTTTTGCTAACGAGTTGTACCTAAATTGAATTTGATGTAAAATAATCTCATACGCAATTTTATTTGCAAATAAATTATTTTCCATTTACAAGATTTTGTTTATCGTGCTTAATTCCCAATTTTTTTTTTTTTTTTTTGATAAAAACACTAAAATTTATTGTTGATGGGATAAGCTATTCTTATGCTCATTACACTGGTCAGATCATCAGGAAACTTCATCTAAAGATTTAAAAAAAAATTAAGAATTTATACAAATAAAACTGTTAAGCGAATTTTAATTATAAGGGCCAGTTTTACTTGTAGCAATATCAAAGTTTAAACAAAAAGCACAAAAAACAAAATCTTGTTAATTAAAAATTTTGTATTCTCAAAAGCTACTTTGATAATAAATTAGTTTCCTTAACATTTTTGGTGTTAACTTTAAAAAAATATCATGGAAATTTACTAAAATCGCACCCTTCACCAAATGTAGAAAGAGTATATACATACATATGTACATACCTACCCTTTCACCGAAGGTTTCATTCCGGTTGTGATTTTATTTTATAAATGTTATTAGCCATTTATAAAATTTATAAAAGCAAACAATTTTCAAAAAGTACATAATATGTATGCTTAAAAAACTCGAACATTTTTGAAAAATATACATTTTCGGAAAATAACTCAAACAAAAAATCCATTTCCAGACAATCGCGCTTAAAGTTTTTGTTATGCCAAAATTGAGTGCCATGAAATTGATCTCTGAACATGTTGATCTCTTTCAGGCGTTTCTAGGCCTTTCTCGTTTTCCACCTCCAATTAGCTTGTATACTTAGGCAGGGTTGCATATTTCTTTAGGCCCTTTGCGCAGTGTAATTAAAAAAAGAAAAGGCCTCATAAAATTCGCAAAAAGCGTAGAAATGGCAACACTGCTCTTTATATAAATTTAATTTCCATTCTTTATAATTCCTTGCTTAATTAATTCGACTTAACTCTCATGCTCATTTTCCTGATTTTTCTCTTAACTTAAAAGATCATTTTTATTGTTTGTTGTTGTTATTTTTATGTGTTTTGCTTGGTACCTATAATTTTGTCATGCCGAATAAACAAACAAACACACACTGTGTGTTTTTTATGGGGAGCCATTATACAAGTTGATGTTCGTGTGTGTGCTTTAAAAATTAGTTTTGTTTGTGGATGGGAAGAGGGGAGCTGTGAACAGCACATGTTGTGCTTTAACATCGACTCGCACTGGTTGGTTATTTGCGCAATGCTGAAACAGTTAAATGCCGACTACGGATACGTTAAAGTGAATTTAAAAAACGGAGAATTTTATTTTAAACTATCGACTGGGGAAAAAGTGCAAACAAATAAAAAATACAAAATAAAATTTTGCGTGCGCAGTTTTATTAAGCAATCTAAAAAAACATACATATGTATGTAAATATTAAGGATTAAGTAAATTAAAAGCAAATGGAAAAATAAAAATACAGTGTAACAAAAAGGAAGCATCAAAAAAGAATTCCCCAAAAATAAAACAGCCTTACAATGTTTATAACAAAAGTTGAGGTTAAATAGTTTTATAAAAAAAGCAAAAACTCTTTATGTCTATAAAATACATACATAAGTACAACAAAAATTCCCTTCTTTAAATCAAAAAAGTGTTAAACAACAAAATAAATATTGATACAAAATATCGCTCGAAGAAAGTTTTAAATAAAAAAGGAATTTCTTTAAAATATAAAATTAAGTGTATAAACAAAAAATAAAAAAAGTCAAAATATTTTAGAAATACCTACCTATAAAGGAAAGGAAAAAAGTAATCAAAAGCAAAGCAAAAAAGTCAAAAAGAAATAACAAAAGAAAAAAAAAATAGTGCTAAAAATAGTGAGAAAAAGCTAATTTATTAAATAAAGAGTTCCATTAAGTTGTGAGAGAAAGTCTTAATAATAAGAGTAAAATATAAAGAGTTGTCTTTAAAAACCAACAACAAAAACTTGTGATTTTTATTAAAGTGAGTATTAGTGATGTCAAATTAGGGAACTTGTCCCCAAATTGGGGGTTTTATTTTAAAAATGGGGATAAACAATTTTATTTGGGGATTTTTTTATATTTTGGGGATTCCTTCTTATTTTTATTATTGTATTTGTGTACATATGTATGTATAAATTAATTCTATTTTAGGAACAAATCTAGTTTACTGAAGCATCTCCAAATAAAATAAAAGGTACCTACCTAGGGTGATAAAAAATTGAAAAATAAGAAGAAAAAATTATGGACGTTTTAGTTTTAATAAAAATATGTAATTTTTCCACTACATTTCTAAAGGTATGTATATGACCAATATTGGTATTATTTTGAAGGTTGACTTGATTTTTCTGGATATATAGAATTTAATTTAAAATTGTTAACTCTTAAGCTCACATTACAATTTTTGTGTACTAAGTGTACAAATCATTTAAATAAAAGTGTAATACAAATTTAATAAAATAACAAACACCAATGTCGCAAACAAAAACATTATACTTATACGGCCTTCGGCCGGACTCAAAGACTTTCTTCTCTATGGCATAACATGGCGCATCGATTTTCTCCTCTATGGTATAACAAATACCGGCTTCGCTTACTAAAGCTTCTCTGCATTGACGGCCTTCGGCCGGGCGCATGGATTTTCTCCTCTATGCTATAACTTATACCGCCCGGCCGCAAGTATTTTCTTCTCTATGGTATAACAAACGCCGGCTTCGTTAACTAAATCTTTTCTGCACCTAAAAAATACTTAAATTAACCTGAAGAGGAAAATAATATGCGAATTCAAAAACATAATACATATTTGCAATCGTGAGCAAATTACGTTTAATTTGAGTACCCACACATATCACTAAGTGGGCGGGGCAGTTTTTATTGGCTCCAGGGTCCCACGGGCCTCAGCCCCCTTAAATTTTAATTTTGGTTTTTTTTCGTTCGAAAAATAATCGTTGCGCCATTTTTTTTTTAATTTTTTCTAATTATTTTTCCATTTCCCTAGGTACTTTTTTTATTTGGAGCTGCGTCGGTAAACTAGATTTAAGCCCTATTTTATTTTGTTAAGCATCAAAAACAAGCTTTGTAGATGCTTTCAGCTTAGTGTAAATAGTAGGAATCATATTGATCGGAGCAGAAAGCACCTTTCACCTTATAATTTTTCATTTATAGTAGCTGATGGTGGCGGCTTATATAGTTTAACTAATAGTCTGTTACAGTTTAAGGTTCTAGAAAAAGATCGTTCTTGAACCGATACCATACACAATTATTTACTAGATCCGAAAAAGTGGAGCGAGTGATGAAAGTACTAAAACATAAAATTGGTTATTTTTGTGTTGAACAGAGGAAAAAAGTACACAATGCGAATTGAATACTAGGTGGCTTTGTACGGCCTTACCAATCTGTCAAAAACATCTGACGAAAACACAAAGGGAATACGAAAATAGGTGTTACAATGTTCGTTTGAAAACAGAATTAATACGAGCCCTAACCGTGAAAATAACGTAAGCGACATTATTTTTAATTTTCGTTTTTTTTTCAATTAATGACTTTATTGGCAACACTTGCATCATATCCTAAATTTTATCGTAATACGTACGACTTGAGTGATCATTATGACAAATTTCATAAAAAAATTTAAATGAAATACAAAAAGTAAAAAAAACTCCTGTAAAATTTGATTTTTAGCGCTTACGTTACTTTCGAATAAAACATAAACAAAGATATTCTACACGATCACTCAAGTCGTACGTATTTTAAGGAAAATACAACCCTGTCATTATAAATTGTTATTGTTTTTAGAAAATTTTCAAACAATATGTATGACTTGTGTAATCTTCTTAACCCCCAATTTGCCTTATCTCAGCTGATGATGTCGTAGACTAATGAGGTCACCTAGTAAACAATTGGCCTTGCAATTATGTGCACATTGAAAAAAGGTACTAATTTTGGGTAAGACTAACCAAAACGGCAACGCTGAAATTAAAAATTGTTGTCTCTTAAAAAAGAGGTTGTTTTAATCTTTATAAGAGTTTAATAAAAAGAGAGTCCTTTTTAACGAGTGTTAATTTTTGAATTTATTAATTTAATTTAATTTTTTTTTTTTATTCCAAGTGTGTTGCTGTTGTTGTTTTTAATAGATCACTTATTTAATTAAAGCACTAAACATATGACAGCTGTCAACTTTTAAAATATGTATGCTGCTGCTATTTTTTTTTTTGGCTGCTAAATGTCGGTATTTTTTGGATAAATAAAAAACAGAAGAAAAATATTTTGTTTGTTTTTTGTTTCAAGTGTAAATTTGTTGTTTTTTTCTAATATTTTAAATGTTTTTAATAATTTATGTAAACGATCACGTTTTTTTTCGAAATGTAATAATTAAAGTTTTTTTTTATTTCTTAATAGCTATTTGTTTTTGTTTGAAAAAAAAATGTTTAAATTTAATGAAAAAAAGACAAGAAATATTTTAGAACAAGTTCAAAAATTTTTTCAGAAAAAAATTAATAAATAAATAAAAAAAAATAGAACTGTATCATTGAACTAAGTAAATTTAGAATAAAACAAATTTTAATGGGTTTTTTAATAGACGAGGGTGGTGTGTTAAGGTTAAAGAAAAAAAAACATAAAACAATTAAAAAGATTTATAATTTATTGCTTCATAACCCAAAGTTAATGCTGTGGTCTTATTTTGTATACCCATATCACCATAATAATAGATAACACTCTTGTTTTGGTGGGCCCATGATTGCTCCATGGGTCTTTAATTGGCTACACGCTTTAATTTTTGTTTTTTCTAAATACTGTAATTTAGGGTAGCATCTGGGGTCGGACTTGACCGACTATACTCTATTACTTGTCTAAATTATACATTCATAATTTGTTTCATTTTAGAATATACATATATTAAAAATTATTAAAGACCATAGTCCATTTTAAAACCAATTGTTTTTTTTTTTGACATAATGTCATTTTTGGTTCCCTTTTTAGGTGAAACGTACTAACTGCAATTATGTGACCATTTACCACAATGAATAATAATTTAAATAAGCAGGAAATGACCAGACATTGAACAGGCGTTTTTGAAAGAATTATTTATAATAACTGTTTTTAATTATAAAAAATTTAAAGAATAATAGACAATATTATTTATATTAAAAGAAGTCAATAAAACCGCAATTTAATTTGATTGATGATGAATGAAAAATTGAAATGGTTTGGGACTAGATTTACAAAAACTTTTTAAGAAATAACTGAAACACTTAGAAATTATTTAATGTGGACTAAATACAATAATATAGACTATACTAAAGCTCAAATTAGACGTGGCATAGCCATACAGATGTTTGAACCATCCTTATGGGCAACACTGTGTAAAAAGCGACATACCATAACACCATAGTCATAACCAGGGACATCACAAATATGCAATTGCATGTTATTTCTTGTGCGACCAATTAAGGCAGAAATAATGTATCTATACGTTTTAAAGCTTTTTATGAATTTTGGCATCGATTTGTTAGTTCATATTTTGGCATATTTTACCGTTTGGAGCATAATTTAGTTAAAAGAGCCTTTTTGCAGCATTTTTTAAGTTTTTAGCGCATGTTATATATATTTTGATACATATTCGATTTTTTAAATGCCTCTTCTAAGCTTTTGCAGCAAATAAAAAAAACTTCTGGTTAACAGATGGCTTTTCTGTTTTGATTATCTATGTATGTGCATACCCATCGTGTTGCTTTAATTTCGCCAACCGCATATAACGTTTACCCCTAAAATTAAGACAAAGCAGGTTGTCATTAAAAATAATGTTATTTTTAACTTCAAATTTTACATAAAAGCAAAAATTAACCAATTATAAACATACGTTCTTGGCGATGTGTGCAATACATAGAAATCTGAGCCAATCTTTAAGTACAGCGATCGACTGTGAATCACTTTCTAAAGTGATTTAACAATGTCCATCCGTCCGACTGGCTGCTTGTCTGTCCATGTTAACCTTGTGCGCAAGGACGAGGTCTATGTAAATGGTGAGAATTTGTCTTTAATTTAATATATTCCCCATAAAAACTTCTTTCCATATTAGGCTCTTTGTGTATGTAAGAGCCATCTAATTATGTTGGCATTTAGATCAAATTCGCCCAAAAAATATGTTACAGCAAATTAAATTCTCTTTGAATTGGTTTGTAAATACTATGGTGTTTGGGCTTTACCGATTATAATTTAAGTACATATTGTTTTTTTTTTTGGCCTGTGTGCGGAGAATTAATAGGAAAAAGGGGAGTGGCAAAAATACTTTTTTTTTATTTAACTACCTGGTCCAATGTAATGCAAGCATGGACCATGTCATTGTTAAAAAGTGTTTGTAGTGAGACGACATGTCTTCGTTTTTTAACGACATGTTTTTGTTTTTAAACGACTTCAAAACTCATCCGCTTAAGTATACCATGGATTAGTTTGGACTAGTCCTAGTCCTTTGGGGGCTTCATTTTACACCCGTGTTTGGACAAGTCCTATTTTTTGCAGGGTAAATATGATCACACAGAAGTGTTCAAAGGGGAGATATTAAAGACAATACTATAGACGTGTTTATAGAGAAAATTTGACACGAAATTAAGAGGGAATTTAGATGAGACTATAGACCAAACATCAATCAGCCTATAGACGAGACTTTGGGCGAAGTTATACGCGAGACTTTAGACAAAACAATAGACAAGACTGCAGATGGCGCTATAGACGAGACGATAGACCAATACTAAAAACGAAACCATAGGCGAGACTTCAGACGAAGCAAAAGACTTGACAATATACCAGATTATAAACGAAACTATAGACAAAACCATAGGGAGACTATAGGCTATGATGTAGACCGATACTATAGATAATACTAAAAATCAGACTATAGTTGATACTAAACATCCATCACACTACCACACTATAAACTCGGCTACAGATCAGACCATAGACCAGACTTTACAAGAGAGTTTGAAGCGGATTATGGACAAAACTATAGACGAAATAATATGCTAGACTTAAGACGATCTGAAATCATTGACATTCAGGCTCAGCCTTAATTTTTATATTTTAAGACTAATGGCCAATTTCACCCATTCTATTTTAATATCAATTCAAATTTAAACATAGTTTTTATTTTTATTTGACATGAAAAACGAATTTTATTTATTAATAAATTGGTGAAATCGGCCATAAGAAAAATAATTTCTTACATAAAACTTTTTGAAGTATTAACAAAATAAAAACAAATACAATTCATTTTCAATCCTCGTTTTTTTCACTTGCTTAATATTTACAAAACAATTAAAACTGCTTTTATTTTTTTATTTTAACTTGAACAAATAAACTTGAATTTGTGTAGCTAAATTTAAGTGTGTATACTCGATGTCCGCGTCCTTCTTCTTCTCCAAACGTTCAAATGGCAAATCAAAAAATTCTGTCACGTTCCAAGTCTCTGTATTAGAATGAAAATGCACTTTGTATTCCATACAAAATTGTTAACAACGAAACGTCTAAATGTTCGTTACAGAGTACAACGTTTAAATGACATCGAATAGAATAGAGAATTGAAATAAAATAGAATATTGGTAGTAAATTTGTAATTTTAAACTTTGTTGTTAACAGAAATTTGAATTTTAACTGTCAATGCTATTAAATGTCGTCGAAATAATAATTTAAAAAATAAAAGAAGCTACAAAAAAGCTTCTGATGGCGTTTGTATTTTTTATAACGTCTAGCTAAAAATTTGTATGACAAAAAGCTGTGTGTTAAGTAATTCAGATGGTTGGCAAAATAATGAATAAAATATACCATCTACATATTAACCATACACACATATGTACATTAGGGTGGGTCAAAAAAATATTTTTTTCTCTTATCGACTTCTAATAGCGTAAATATGTTGTATTTTTGTCTGAATTAGATCCCTGTAAAATATTATTAATTTATTTTTAGTGTAAGAGCCCGCGCTTTGACCTTCAATTTTGTTAAATTTTTAATATAGCAACAGTAGCATTGTATTGCAGAAAAGCATATTACTGTATTTTAACGACTTTTAGGTTCGTGAAAATAGTGTCAGAAGCATTCACGACTCTTTGCGCTAAAAAAGTCAAGCGATGGTTTAATATAGACGAAACTTGAATCAAGACGAGAGGTGCCCGGATTTGACAGTAAACAAGATTTTGTGACCAAAAAGGATTTTATCGTTTTATGTTGTATAAGAACCAAATTTTTATTTTTTTTAAGTTTAATTGAAAATATTTTTAGTTTTAATTAATAATAATTGATAGTAAATAAAATATTACAATTTAAAAAATGGACTTTTTTCAAATTCTCAACATGAGAATTTTTTGAACTTTTTTTTTGCAATTTGTATTTGTTTTAACGTAATACAAAAAAATATTGCTATTAGAATGTGATTCGAGAACTTTTATTTGTTCTCATACATCAGTGACCCACCCTAATGTACATGACAAAACAAGTTTTTTGTTTTAATTGACTTTTGCAATTTTTTACAAAAAGTACTACATTAATTTTTCAAAGAAATCTCATTTGATATCTAAAGTACACTTTTTCGCAATTAGCCATACGGGTTTTCTAGATAAAGTCTGTTTTTTTTATAAAAACTGGTCCATTTTGCGAAAACTTTCATTTTCCTAAAAAGTTTCACTTTTTACAAAAAGTCACATGTTTAAAAAGTTTTTTTTTTTTAACGAAATTTAACTTTCTACAAAAGACAAAATTTTGCAACATACTGTCAAAATTTTTGAACAATAATCAGATGGCAAATCCATCTGGGGAGATCGAGTGGCTGCGATCGAAACATGTCATGGTAACCTGCCGGCCAGGGTTCGAGCCCCGTCCACGGTCAAGAATGAAAAGATTATCAATAACAATTTAAATTAATTTTTATGTTGTAAAATTCCTTTCATCATAAAAATAATTTAATGAAAATTAAATTTGATGAACTTGAGCCCAATTAAAATATTAAAAACCATAAATAGTTCAACAAAATAATTACAATACCAATTAATAATCAGAATTTTTAACAAAAATTTTCCAGAATGTCTTTTTTTTTTTTTACAAAAAGTCATCACATTTTTTTACAAAAAGGGACCTTTGTCTTAACAAGTCATTTTTTTTTACAAAGAGTCACCTTTTTCACCAAAAGTTACTTTTTTACACAAAGTCAACTTTTTCACAAACACTTCTTTTTTTTAAACGAAATCTTGTTTTTATAAAAACTCAAATTTCATCAGAAAATTTAAATTTTCACCAAAAATTTCTTTAATTACAAAAACGTTACTTTTAAATTTTTTACAAAAAAGTTATTGCCTTGTTCTACAAAAAATTCTAAATCACAAGTCTTGATTTTTTTTTTAAGTTCCAGAATTTTTTTTCTAGAGACGTTTATTATTTGCCTTTTTCATTTGAAGCAGGGCTGCCAGATATACATATTTGTAATAAAAATCGTCTTTATCGTTTCGAAAAATATTATTTAAAATGCATCTATGAAGACATGTTACAGCAGCAATTGCGAATATTGAATAAAACAATCAGCGACCATTAGAGAAAAAGTCCGCTGGATTGAATACCTTTTTGGTTGAGAATCAAATCCAATTTAGAACATTATCTTAAGTTGCAATAAAATATCTTATAATCCTTGCTACTTCGGTTCCTTCAGAAAGGTGCTTTTCAGCAGCACAATTTTTAAAAACTGTCATCTAAAATAACGTGCGTACATACATACGTCTCATACGTTCAATTAAGTGATAAAAACGACGAACTGTAGCCTGATAAAAAACTAGTTTAAGTTTTCCTGCTCAAGTACAACATTCAGTCGATAGTAATATCGATAGTGAAATCTGAACTAACTAAAAGGTTTTGATTTTTTTTCACACAAAATGTCTCTACTTTTTTTGCAAATATAATTTGATTATATTTTTACATGGAGTTTTCACTAATTTTGTGAGAAAGTCTGGACTTTTTTAATGAAAAAGTCTTGGTGTTTTTTTTTATCTAAACCTCTAACTGAAAAACGTATTTACTTTCTTTAAAGTTTTTAAAAAAGTCTTTGAAATTCTGTAAAAATAAAAGTCTTGACTTTTTTAAATAAACTTTTGATTTTCTTTAAAAAAAATACTTGCCTTTTTTACAAGGTCTTTCCATTTTTTTTTACTAAAAGTCTTAACTTTGTTTACAAAACGTCTTGACTCTTTTCAAAACCTCTTGACTTTTCTTACAAATAGTATTGACTTTTTTTCAAACAGTCATGACTTTTTACAAACAGTCTTGACTCTTTTTTACAAACAGTCATGACTTTTTACATACAGTCTTGAATTTTTTTACAAACAGTCGACTCTTTTTTTTTTTTACAAAAATTCTTTAAATTTTTTTTCAAAAAATTTCGACCTTTTTATACAAAAGAAAAAATATTGCAAAATATTTAGACTTTTTTAAAAAAAATCTTTATTTGTCCATTCCGCAAAAAAATGAACTTCTCGGTTTTTACAATTATATAAGTCAAACCTCTAACTACACACTAGAGTACCTAAACGGCGCTGGGATTATATTTACAATATCACTCTGAGACATTTGTTGCTCAAGTTGTTTGCCAATTCATTAGCAATTTTATAACGTAATAAAAACAACAAAGCACTCACTAACATGAGTACATAGTATTTAAAAAAACAACAACAAAAAGAAAAATAGTAACATCGTCAACATCTACAACAATATCCATCACTCCAATATTTTAAATAAATATTTGCAAATTGAAAACATAACAAGTACAAGTGCTGTGTCTGGCTATGTCGAATCTTACATACCCTCCATGGTGCGATAAGAAGAAAGTTATAAAAATATCGTTATTTAGATATAAATAAAAAATCTATTTTGTGCTTTGCCCAGTTTTTCAATCACGCCCCATATTTTTTCGGATGTTGTGTATTAATAACCAAGAATATTGTACCTAATTCGAAAACTTTGGATCTTGCCGTTCTTCAGATAAAAAAAAAAAAAAAACAACAAGGAATTTATAGCAGCCACAGGCAACTTATACCACGGTTCCCAGTTTTATTTTAAGCATATTGCTTGTTTTAAAATTGCATTTAAGATGATTGAATAAATTTGTCACTGCAAGCTGCATTATTTAAAATTGTGTATTTATTCTAAGAAAAGCTTCTATTTACTCATATTGCATTATGTTGCAAATATTAGTTTTGGTTCCATTCGTTATAGTAAAACCTTCGTTCAACAGAAGTAACGCTTGTTGGTATTAAAAGCATATTTAAAACTATTTCAACAAACTTTTAAAAAAAGAATTAAATTCGAGCACACATCTTGAGCAAATTAGTCTTGCCATCGCAAAAATGGAATTTATTATAATTAATTATCCCCAAAAATCCCCAGCGAAAAAAGTGTTTTCTCCCAAAAACTCCCCTGGGGATTTTTTTGAAATTGGGGATACAAATTTTGGTATAAATCCCCCAAACAGAGAAAGCTGGCTTTTACTATTAAATTTTGCAATTGATGCGCTGTTTGCCAATCGCAGATTTAGAGGCAGCCTTGGTTTTTTGCTCATATCTCAGTCATTTGTGGACTGATGAGACTGAATTTCAATAGCAAAATTTAAAGGAGGATATGTGAAATAAAAAAATACCAACCAAGTGCCCATCATATCTGGCGTCTTCGGAAAACCAATTTCAACAGACAGACGGACTGATGGATAACGTTTAATCAACTCCGCTTAAGCTAAGATCCCACTATCGGCACAATGTACCAATTTTTGCCATATTTTATGTGCCGATAGTGTGAACGGTTAACATTTTTTAAAATTCAACAATCTGTGCCGAAATTGTGCTGACTGACCTTGATGCACCAACTGGCTACTATAATTTTACTTTTTGAGCTTTGTTGTACTAAAATTACATTTGTTTTATCTAATATTTACGTATTAACATGTTAAATATGTAGTGCATTTAAACTGTTGAATAAAAGAAAACAATTCGCTTTAACCAAAACATTGCAGTTACATCGATGTTGCCATCCCTGGTTTGTAAACATCTGTTTACAAAACAACAATTACAAAATAAGAACAAGTGCAGTAAGTTTGAATAAAATTGAATAAATTTTTTATTATCAAAAATGGTTAGGAAATATAATGGAATATTCAAACGGAGAATTTTGCGAATTTCTAAAGTAAAATTATGTCTGCCAACAAGCAAATAAACAAAAACATATGATTTAATTTGCCCAAATAGCACGATAGTGTGATCGCATTGTACCGATTGTTGTCGCAATTGAGTTTTGGCCGATATGAACCGAAAAACATTGTCACAATGTGCGACGATAATGGGACCACCTAAAAATAAATATAGCACGATAAAAATCGTCACAGATTGTGCTATTTGACCCGATAGTGGGATTTTAATTTTAGAATAATATTATTTAAATTACAAATGGAAAAACAAACTAATATTTACCTTCTTATTTTCGGTGCAGGGTATTAAAAAAAAACCATGGAAATAATAAATAACTAAAATTACAACAAATTCATCAATATCTTGCAGCATATGAAAGGCACCAACAAACAAATAAAAAATCATTAAACAGTTTCTACATGTTTTTGTGGGGGTTTCTTTTTATTGAACTTATAAAGAGAAAATGGAAAGAGGCAGGGATTTTAAGAGAATCTTAATGATTATTTTTGTTTTTAATTTTAGTTTTTTAATGTTGATAAGTTGCTTGGACATATTAAACAAAACTGAAATTTAAATTTTAATATCTTTGTTTTGAACGTCCTCTTACTTGTTTACATTTTTTATGTTGAGCTTATTTTCCTAAAGAGTAAATGACTTTTCAGTGGCAAAAAAATGCCTTAAGTGTTGTTTATAAGAATTGTTATTTTATTAAAAAAAATCTTTAATTTTGATATTAAAAACGGTACCAAAAAATCTAAGGAAGCATTTACTGCGCCCCAGATTTTTGATTATACCACGTTGTCGTCTAATAAACTTCTTTTAATAAGTTTGTTCCGGTCTTCTGTAAACAATTTCAGTTAGGACTTTTAGTGCTTAAGGCAGTACTTCACTATTCGAATAATAATTGTAAAAGTTGCTGGTAACTAAAATCTGTTTTTGTGTTATTAATATCAACAACAGTAATAATTGTTGCAATAAAACTTTTAACCACAAAATAAAAATACATTTTATATTAACAGGCTCAATTACCTACATACATATATACTTAAGTAATAATGATGACTTTATCAAGTTAATAGTTAAAAAAAAAAGTCAGGGGGCAAATAACGGTATTCGATAGCGATTGAAATTTCCAATTAAATTGTATTGTAACATCCATCGATATCAAATGCTATGATTTGTCCCCCAGGCCATTTTTAAAAAAAGTCGCGGAGTTTAAAAACAATGTATTTTATGGTAAAAAAATCACAGTTCTTAAAAAGTCAGGACAATTTGTAAAATGAGTCAGAGAAAAAAATGCTTAAGTGGTTGGAAGAACTTTTTTTAAAAAAATATTAATATACATACATATGGGCATTTCTCCAATGTCGAATGCGACATTCGTACGCATTAAAAAAGAAAGAAAAAAAAATACACCAAAACATTATTTTTTTTTTGACAAAAGACGAAACTTATAGCACTGGATTAGCACTATATTTTGTGCTAAGGTTGACTTTGAGCAATTGTTCGTTTTCAAGATAATTAAAAAAAAAACCAAGGCATTTGCATGCGACAAAAACAGAAGTCGCCTTTAAGGCAAACAGTTCACACACTGATTTCAGCGAAACCTCATGAAATGTTTAAATTCGACTAATTTTAAAATGTTACGATTTGATGTATCATACTAATACTTTTTATTTGATTAAAAAATATTGTGTAGTTTATTTTTTTAATTTAATTTTAATTACTGTCGCACGCTACATGTTGTATGCGACATTTTGTTCCATCATACTTTTATGTTTATGTTTTCACTTTTTATGTAACAAGACATGCGTAGGATGATTCTACATTATTTTAAATACATTCAATATATTTATTTTCCAAACAAAAATACATATAAACTTAAAAAATATCTTCAATAAAAAAAAATACAAATATAGAACAAAAACTAACTTAACTGAAAATAGTAATGCTAGTCTCAAATGAAGTTTTTTTTAATGGAATACGCTGTCCATGCTGCTTGTAGTTGTTGGCCATCGCAAATAAAGATTTTTTAGAAAACAATTTTTTTTTTGAATTTATGCATTTTACACTTACGATGTCGCACGCTACAAATTAAAAATAAGTACCAAGAGAAAAGCACTGATTATTTTCCAGCAAATTTTTTTTTATTAAATTTGCAACAAAAATATCTGTTTGTTACGAATATTTGATGCGCATTGTACAAATACCCTCGACGCACTGATAACAAATGTTCTTTTTCAATGTCGCACGCTACATCAAAATATACGGTAAAGCAAAGAAACAAATTGCCGTAACTGGCAATCGCATCGTTTCTTTTACATTTTTCGTATACCTCTTGTTTGAATAGGTATAAACCGAGATTTTAAAAGAAATTGCCAATGCATAATGTTTCTCAATAACATCATTTAGCAAAACAAAACGTGCAATAGAAATGTTCAAAACAGAATTTGTGCACTAGTTTGACTTTGAATTTGAATATTTCAAAGTGTGCTATGAATAAATGTAAAATTTGTTTACATTATTGAATGTTGATCAAATCCCTATATAAATATGTTTAAACAACATACTTTTATAGACTTTGAATTTTTTTTTGGCTGCGGTTGACATTTCTGTGGAAATGCCCATATGTGAAAAAAATCTAGACTTTTTGTGAAAAGGGTGTTGTTTTTAAAAGTTTGGAAATTTAGTAAAAAAAAAAAAAAACTTCGGAATTTTTTGTTTAAAATAATTTGTAGAAAACCTTATGCGAAAAGACTTCTGGGGCCTTATTCTGGCAGTCGTGATCGAGTACTTTCTCGATTCAAAAGCAATTTTATTTCAGTCGATACTGAACGAATCGAAATTGTTTTTTCAGTATTATGAAACTGAAATTAATGGTTTATAACACCGAAAAAATAATTCCGATTCGTTCAGTATTGACTAAAATAATTAGATATTAAATTTCTTTCGAATCGATAAATTACTCGATCACGACTGCCAGAATTAGGCCCCGGGGCTTATGTATATTGAAAATTAAAATTGCACTTTTTCTGAAAAAAGTCTTGACTTTTTATAAATAAATATCTGAAAAATTTGGTTCTCGGAAAGTGAAAATTAAATCTACATATACATTTATTTTTTTTTAAATTTTTTTTCAAAACGCTAATTTTATGAAAAAATGCGATTTTTTATGTAGAATGTCTGCTGCATTCTAAGCACCGCATGCGATATCGAGTAAACTAATAATTTTTCTTTATACGATAGACAATGACGTATCGAATGCAAATTCGAGAGATGTAATGCCTTTGGTTACTCGATATCGAATGCTATCATCTCAAATTACGATACATTTAATTCGATATCAAGTGTCATGATACCAAAATAAATAATATCGATTTTTTTTTATTCTCAAGAAGCTAATTTTATGAAAAAAATGTGACTTTTTGTGAAAACGTCTGTAATAAAATCACGACTTTTTCTAAAAAAAAAAAAAAAATAAAAAAAAAAAGTGAATTTGTTTGGAAACAGGTGAACTTGTGTGAAAAAAGTTAGTTTTTGTGAAAAAACTGAAATCGCAACACATAATTTTAATGTAAAATGTGATTTGCTGAATACGAATAAGATTTGTTGCAAATAGGAAACTTGTTTTAAAAAATGCGACTTCTTGTGAATCAGTTGACTTTTTCTAAAAAGTTAACTCTAAAGAATTGTACATTACAATTTTAAAGATTGTGCTGTTGTTTTTTTTTCGATTTCTTATGAGCTCTTTGTTAATTTTTGTATTTTGCAAAATTATATATTTAAAATTGTTCCTTTTGATTTGTTTTTGGTATTTTATAAAAGTTGTAAGTTCGTATTTATTTACATTGTGTTAAATTTTTTTTTTTTTTTATTTACATTTTTTTTAGTTTTATTGAAACAAAAGCTAGTGCCAGTTTACCTTCAATCTAATTATTTTTTTATACAAATTTTATTATTTTTTATTTCTTTCTTATCATTTCAAAAAATACAAAATTAAAGTACAATATTGTTATATTTTAACATTTACAACATCATCATCATTTTCTTTATTTTCAAAATTGATAATTCACAAATACTATAAAAGCACTCGAAGAAGAAACGAGTGCGGGTATATGTATTTCGTTTATTAATTAACACTTTTTGTTTTTTATTTATTTAAGAATATTTAAAACGGAGAGTGAAATGTATTTAATTTTTCTGTTAACTCTTTTTTTGTATTGCAAAGAGGTTTTTTATTTATTATTTAATTAAGAGTAATAAAAAAATATATTTTTGTTAAATAATGAAAACTTATAAAACTTTGAAATTAAAGCTTAAATAATAATTGAGCTTAAAAAAGCTCTTGATTAAACTACCGACATACATATATGACTTAAAAGTATATTTACTTTAAAAAAAAATAGTTCAGTGGCTTTTCCTTTAAAGCTTTTGAAATTTATCTTTATTAAATAGAGCTTGTTAAACTTTGGTATAAACTTAAAGCTCAAAATAGACTTGAGATAACCATAAAAAACAGCTGTTTAAACCAACCTAATGGGCAACACTATATTTGATTTAAGGTGACTTACCATAACGACATAACCATGGTCATACAAACCAATTGAATTTTGGTTCTTTGGTCATCGTTACGGCAATGTCATTATGTTAAAGTCACTTCTAATTGGACCTTAAGCTTAAAAAGTAATTGAATTTTCAACATTTTATGAAAGCCATTTAATGTCAAAATAAATTCATTTAAAAGTTTTGATATGAGTAAAGCTTTAAAGCTTTGTTCACAATCAGAGAAAGAATTTTGTTTTTGCTTCTATCCTTTTTCTTTCCAAAGTATTTCATATTTTTCCTTTCATGTTTAGAACAAAAATGTAACTAAATTTTTTTTAAAAATGTAACTTAAGTTGAGTCAACTAGAACTTCAGCAACAATTTGTATGAAATTGTTTCTGACGTTAAAAATAATTTTATTTTACGAAGCTTGTTTCAAAAAAGTTTTGGCTCAATTTCCAACAAAAAAAAAAAAAAAAAACAATAATATAATGTCTTAACGTTTTTACAAAAAATTTGATTTAAATTTTTTCTAATGAAAGAATTTTTTTTAGCTTTAGGAATGTCTTAACTTATTTTTAAGATTTAATTCCTCTTGGGATTGTAACGGGTGGTTACATTTTAAGGGCCGATGTTGAATGTGAACAACACCTAAACACCTTAAGCTTTTTTCTGTTTTCATTTGACATTTCTCAATTGGAAAGATACACAATCGAGTAACGCGTTAAATTTATTCAGGCTTATTATGAAAATGGGCGTTTAAATCAAAATGCATATCTTGCACTTCGTGATTTTTTAGGGAAAATTTAATCGTCTAAATGTGCATATTTTCACCTCAATGGATTCGTCAATAAGCAGAATTTCCGAATTTTGGGCGAATGATAATCCAAGAGTGATTGCCGAAAAACCAATGCACCCACAAAGAGTGACTGCTTGGTACGGTTTATGGGCTAACAGCTAACGAAACAATGGCTCTTTTGCGCGACAAATTCAATGGCCGTGTTATCTCACGTGGTGGCGATGTCAATTGGCCGACAACATCATGTGATTTGACACCGTTGCACTTCTTTCTTTTGGGTTATTTTAAAGAAAAGGTTTACGTCGATAAGACAGCAACAATTCAAGAGCTAAAGGATGAGAGAATTTGGCACATTAACAGCATAGAACCTGAAGGCATACTTCAGCGTCATCGAAAATTTGGGGATGGAGGTGTGCCTTTTTCCGATATTTTGTTCCATACATAATTCAACCATACCAATATTATCATTATTAAAAGAAATGACAACAATTTCCTAAATAATTTGTGTTTTATTCAAAGTCAACATCGGCCCTTAAAATTTAACAACATTTTACTTAGATTTGAGTTCTTCTCCTTGTATTCTTATTTTTAAGGGAATTAAAATTCTAGTCATTTATCATGCGAAACATAAATGAACAATTGAAATGACAGGCCGGTTTCGCTTTTTTATTCTTGTTTTGATGATTTGTTTGTTTTTGGTTAATATGAAACAGTAAGCAACAAAAGTTTTCGTATACTTTAAAATAAAACAACTAAAACGAGAACAAAACATTTGGAAATATTATAAAAAATTTTAAATCTATAAAACTGGAAAATTTTGGTACCTTTTTTTTTACTAATTTAGAAAATAACAGTAAGCAGCAAAAGTTTACTAATATTTTTAAAATTTAAAACCTTTAATTGGGCGTAACTCCAGAGCAAATCCAAGCACCTGAATTCTAAATAATTGTTATTAGTATTTAAATTTTTGGCGGAGGGTATCTCAAAGATTCCGCACAGCCGAATATATAATTTTAATTCGTCTCTTTTTTTGTTTTTTTTTTATATTTCTTAACCGTATAAATTATTTTCAACTACCTGTCTTTAAATTCTAAATATAAATTTGATTTTCATTCTTGAAAAGAAAAAAAACCGTTTCGGCAGAATTAATTTAAATTCTAAACAGTTTTTCGAATTTTTCTTTACTTAAAGTAAATTTTAAAGCGTATGTTCAAATGTATGAAACCGTAATAATAATAGTTTTTTTACTTTATTTACTTTACAAAAAACTCAAGTAAATTTTAAGAACCAAAATAAATTGTTTTATGTATGTATGTCACAGTTGATGATGGATTTCTTAGATAAAATTCAAAATTAGAAATATGTATGTAAATAAAAAAGATAACATTAAGAAACCCAAAATTACATAACAAAACTTGAAAACTTTAAGTACATATTTAATTAATTTTGAGTTAAAAAATTTCCTGAAAAAAGCTTTATAAATTCTTAAATATTTAACCTTAAAAAATAAATTAAAAAAAAAAATTTTTTAAGGAGTGCCGTTAATCCAGAATAATTTATCTTTGAATTTCCTATGAAATGTTTATTACGACGAGATGTTTATAAATTATAATATTCATAACACGTTGTTAATGTAACAACAAATGTTCGTTTTAAAATGTTCAAACAAAACATTTTATTGGATAAATGCATCAACATCATTCATTGTCATGTGAATGTTGTCAAAATAATGATTGTATTAGAATTTCGTTAAGGGTTGTGGTGTGCAGCTCTAAACGCAAAAAGGTTTAATTTTTAACATTTTGATTAAATAAGTCTCTAATATTTCCTACTGTGTAACGAAGATCTAAAACAGTTCGTTTGAAAAAGCTTCTTTTCTTACATTTTTTTTATTTAGTTTTAAAATTAATTTGAAACATTTCCAAACGCTTTTAAAAAATTATTTTTATAAAAACTCTATTTTCTAACAAAAACATCATTTAGTTTATTTTATTAACATTTAATGTATGCGAAAGCTTTAAGAAAAGCTTTCAAAAGAACCTTTTAGTTTTTTTATTTTTTCAAAGCTATTATTTAAACTTTTATAATTAATATGTAAGAAAATTATTTATTGGCTTTAGAATTGTCTTAAAATGTTAAAAATTTACACTTTTAACAAAAAAGTTAGATCTTTAAAAGATAGAATTGTTTACATTATTTTTTTATTATCTCTTAACTTTATCCAATTTGAATCATGAAGTCTTCTAACAGTTCCAAAAAAGCCTTTTATGCTTTAAATTTTCTTTGGAAACTTTTAATTTTCATTTAAAACAAACTTTTTAGAAATATTCCAAAAGCTTAAAAAAATCTTAGCTTTTTTCCAAAAATTGTTTTTTTTTAAATTTTATTAATAAAAATTTTATGTCCATCTTAAAACTTGTCTGAAGCTTGTCTTTCATTTTTTTTTACTATTTTCTCAAAAAATTAAACTTTCTCTTTTATTTTTTTTAGTTTTCTAAAAAAAGCTTTTTTTTAATTAATATTTAAAAAAGTTAATTTTTTTAAGTCTGTTTAAATTTAAACTGTTTCTAAAAAGATGACGTATATTTTTAAGTAAAGCCCCAAAAGCGTTCCCTCCCAGAGATATGCGCGTTTTATGAAGTGATGGTACACCAAAGATACACGTATTTAAATCTTTAAAATGGCTCTCCTGAACAAAACCGGGTTTTACCCTTAATAAATTACTACCTAAAAATTCTTATCTTTTTTTTCTAAAATGGTCTATAACGTTTTTGTTAGTCGTTGCCCAATCTTCATTTAATTAACGTAGATTTTACAAAATATTTGCTTTTGTGCGTATTTGTTTTTATCTTAAATTATACATACAATTTATTATTTCTCAAAAATTTAAAATGAAATCTATGAATTCACAGAAAACTTTGGAATGTAACATAACAATAAAATGTTAGTATAATATTAAACAGAGTAATTTTATTTTAACACTGAAGATGATAAAAAAAAAGCATCAAGAGAATCAAAGAAGAGATAACGCTATATTTGACTTAGCTTCCGAGGTAAGCCAGAAAACCCAAAACGGGCTTTTGCTAGTTTCGGTTAGTACTTTCAGGGCTGAAGTAAGAATGGAGTTTCGATTTTATGGTTTGCACTGTGATGTTTTTAGAAAAAACCTAAACATCATAATAAAAACTAAGTTAGATGACAAAAATTGCTAAATTCTGCAAAAGCTTATAGAATCTTTTGTAACAAAAACTTTAAATTAAGAAATTATTATTTCGGCAATTTTTGTTAAGTTAAATAAAGCATATTTGAAAACTTTTTTAACTGTTAAAGAAATTAATTCAAAATTCAAAATACTAATTTACCAGTAAACTTAGCAATAGCTTCCGAAAGTTTTTTTTTATATTAAACAGCTCTTAAAAGCTTTTAAAGGATAAATAACAAAAATGCTTTAATTTTTTACGAAAACAATTCTAAATCCAGTGCTTTTGTATACAATAAGTAATTCCAAGGCAATAAACTTTTTGATCAAGTCAATGAAATAAAAAAATTTTAAATAAAAACATAATAATTCAAAACAATTTCAAGTAAATAAATATTTACCGCTAGACTTTGATTACGTCGCCAGAGAATTATTTCATTCGAAACAATAACTTCTTGTTTAATTGTGAAAAAAAAACAAAACATTTGCTAAAAATAAACGCTGATATAAATTTTAACAAAATTAGAAAATTAATAAAATGTTAAACACAGAGTAAAAAATGGTCAAGCTTAAATATTTTATTTTAATATTATATTAAAAAGTTAGTTTCTATAAATTTTTGATAAAATTATAAAAAATTTAAAAGCATTTTTTCTTAACCCAGTTTTAAAATCGATATTAACAATACATATTTTTGAATTCCTTTAGAAGGCACCTGCATTTGTGTCCCACAAAATTTACAGAAGAGCGCGTAATATTTTTATAGTTTTCGTTTTTACTGTTGTTTTTTTTTTTTATCAATTTTTAATTATGAAACTGATAAAAATTCTCACTTATTTCATTATATTTTATAACTATACGAAATACAAATATGACATTAAAAAGAGATAATTCCACCTTATGATGATGGCACAAAGCAATTCTAATAATTAATTTCTTACTTTTTTCGAATCAGCTTGATTTACCATTTTTTGTACCTATTCCATAACTACAACAATGGTCATGACAGGAAAACAAAATTCAAAAGCTTTTTTGCTTTCTAGCAATTGAAAAAAATTAACGGCTTTTAAAAAATTATCCTTTTGAATTATTGATCTTAAATAGGGTCTAAAATGCTTTCGTAAACCATTTTTTTAATTGTTTGTTTAAATTTTTTACATAAAGCTTTTAAAAGCTTATTTTTTAAAAAAATTTTTGGGAACATTTTTGTTTTTTTTTCTGATTAAATTTAAAGATTTTTTTTAAATAGTTTATTTTTAAGTTTGACATAAAAAGCTTTTAAAAGCTTTTAAATTTTATTTGCAATATCAGAGATTTTTAAGCTTTTTAGTGGGTATTAATTAATGGAAACAGATAAATGTTTAGGATTTTTATTGTTTTTTTTTTAGTTTTAAATACAATTTTAAAGGTTTTTATTACATTTTTAAGAGAAGGCTTTTTGAAACTTTGGTAATGCTTTTAAATATTTAAGGATAATAATGGAATAGATAAATTAAAGTGCTTTTAATCCATATTTTTTTTTTAAGTTATGGGGACATATCATTTTTAATTAGTTAGCTAACTTCAAGAATGTTTTCAGTGTCTTAAGCTTGTTTGATTGAAAGCTTTTTCAAGATTTTAAATGTGATTAGTTTTTTTTTAATAAAATAATAATAGCATTTAAAAGCGTTGGAGGCCTGTAATAGTTTACATTTTCTAATATCTTGATAAGTAACAAAAAAGCTTAATGGTCGTTTGCAGATTAAAACAATTCTTCGTACCTAAAAGGCATTTCTGAAATTTTTGTTAGAATTTTAAAATATTTTTTAAACTATTTAATATAAACTTTCATTGCTTTAGAAATTCTCAAGCACCCTTTATTACATGATATTGAAAATTATTGAGTTTCTTTATCAAAAGCTTTTTTTCAACTTTATCTATTTTCACATTAATTAAGTATGAACGTCAAATATTGTTTAAAGTACACTAAGTAAATAAATATGACAACAAAAAAAAAAAAAAATCAATAAATGTTTTTACAAAACCAAAAAACTGATGAATAAGGTTGGGGTGGGGCGCTATAAAATTTCTAATAAAAAATTTTGTTCCAACAAATCTAATCAGTAACATGTTGATGCTTAAGTTTTTTTTTAACAATAGCAAACACATTTTTTTAATTTTTTAAATTGATAAGAATGACGGAAAAAATGTTTTGAAGGAAAATTTTTAAAAACCAAAAAATATAAACTTCTTTTTTTAAATAAAATTTAATTAATTTTTTATTAATTTTTTTTTTAATTACAGTTCTCCATGAGTTCCCCCTGGTAATTGGCATGCGAAATTTGCTTGTTGTAGTTCCTTGAGCAATAAACACAATGAATACGACACGCGATACAAAAGCGGCCGTTAAGGCTCAAAAGAAACAACAAAAGTTGGTGAAAAAACAACAGCTTCAAAAATCAAAAATCGAAACGGATCAATTGAACAAGAATCAAAAGAATGCCTTGCAAACTGCCAGACTTAATAGGAATCCCACTACTGCCATTAATCACAATAATAATAATAATATCAATAGCAATAATAACAATAATAATAATCTTAATGAAGCCAACAACAATACCACAAATGTCAGTCAAAAATTCCGTGAATACTACGAACAACAACAGCTACAAAAACAACTTATCAATTCTGATTCTGTCACCCCTTTAGCCGGTAGTGTTCTACCTAAATTTGAAAGATCCGGTAGTTTTTCGTTGAAAGGTAAACTCTCTAAACTTATCAACTCAATAACTAGCAGTAAGGAGAGTCTGAACAAAATTGAAGACGAAAGTGAGTTGCCTTTTAAGTTTTCCCGCAGTCGTTCCATGATTTTGCCCCGGCGTACAAATAGGCGCAGTCTTATTGAGCCTCAATTGGAGCAATTGTCGGAAGAAGATCCCACCTCACCGGCTTCGCCACGCAAGAATTCCATAGAACCTAACGATAGTAGTAATACACCTTTAAGACATCAATCTATGGTCAACCCGGTAACATCAACGCCCGTAGAGGGTTCACCAATTCAACTGCGTAAAACCTCTACTCCGGTCTTAACACAAGATGGGTCTTTTGATCCCATAGCTAATTTCAAAAAAAGGCGTTCCTCTACTTTAATATCCTCCTTTAAAACCACTTTTGGCCTCAGTTCGGAAAAGAAAAAGGATAAACTAAATAACAAATGGCGGGCTTCCTTGCAATCCCTGCAGGCTGTCGACAATATGGTCAGCTATGAGAATATGTCCTTTATCGACTACGACAAATTCAATTCCTATGAAAAGCAATTGGAACGTAAACTCTCACAAATTAGTCTTATGGATCCGTCCCTAAACTCCTCTATAATACCCGATAATTCTCTAATATCGGATAACTCCTCTTATGTATTACCTTCGCCTTGCACTCCCTCCAACATTTCAACGACCTCACCGTTTGTTACGCCTCAAACTGTGGTAAGACGTCGTAAAACTACCTCTTCTTTGAATGGCTCGGCGCGTGAATTGGTCAAACGCCGTAGTGCTTCGCGTAATAGTTTCTCTATGGATCCGGACTATGAGCATAATTTGGATAAACCGCGTAATGTGTATCGTGAAAGTTTAGATTCGCGTAAACTCGTTTTACTCAATGACATATCGCGTAATTCGTATATATTAGATAGTGATCTTGTTGATATATTGGATTTGGCGTTGACGCCTTTGACATCGACCAAAAGGCCGTATTATAAACGCTGTTGTAGTCAAATTAGTACGGAGCGTACGAAAGCGGGCCAGGATGTGATCGATGGAACGGCAAATGTACAGGTAAGTGTTGAAATGTTTGGGCTTAAGACTAAAACTAATCGAAATAATTTAAAAAAATCGATTAATTTAATTGATTCGATTAAATTTTTAAAATAAATTTTTCTAATTTAAAATTATTTTATTTGAATTTGAAGTATTTCTTTTAAAAATAATCTATTAATCGGTACGTGTTCTACAATTTTAAAAACTTTATTGGAAAAAATTTTTTGACCTGCAAAGAACTATTAATGGGTATTTGTTTTAAATTTTATTCGAATATTTTATATCTTGTTTATATTCGATTTAAATAGAATTTATCTCGATTAAATTTTTTTGTTAAATTTTTAAATTCCATTATTCGAATAATTTCACTCCATTTCATTTCACTAAAAAAATTACCATCAATCGATACTATTTTATTCGAATATAAAATATAATTTGATTATTATGCTGATATGTAAGAAATTGAACTCTTCTTTATTTGATCTAATCACTTACAGCCTGTTCATGGATTTCGAACGTTAACGTTCGCATAGAAAATAACTTTTAAAACAAAAACAAATTTAAGAATTTTGTTTTTGTTTTTCATATAAATTTTCTATGCGAACGATAACGTTCGAAATTGTTGAACTGGCAGTTATTCTTTTTTTTTTTTTGTTAATACTTTTTTGTGTTATTATTGGTGTCTTGTATGAATTTATTTTGTGTATCAATTAATTAAGACAATACGCCAAATAATTTATAGACAATTGAAATGTATATTCCGCTAGTTTTAAGTTAATAAAAAAAATTTATTGAATGAATAAGAAAAGAGTCTGAATGTCAAATTCTATTAGTTTGCGGTGCCAGTTTTAATTAAGAGGAGTTAAGAAAAAAAAAATCGTTACACATTTTGATATACATTTTTAAGAAACAGATGTTTTTTGTTAATTATTTTTTTAAATAACTGAAATATTTAATAAGTTGGGATCAGGAGTTTAATGAACTTAAAGAATGTTTACTGTGAGAGAATTTAAAATTTTTGATACTTAAATGTCTACTTCTCTTCGAAAGTTGTGTTTATTTTACAAACTTTAATGTTTGTTAAATTTAATAATCGTTTATGAATACGCGGGTTATTCTTTTTTATATTTTTAAAAAAATGTTTAAAATCTTAAGTTAAATGAAAAAAACATGTTCTTAAAGTTTTTAAAACTGCTTTGTAATTCTTTAAGCCTTAAGTTATGCTTTTGTTTCTAAAAATTAATTTGAATAGCAACCCTGTTAACTATGAGCACAAATTGCAACTCTCTACTTTTTTTATTTAAGAGTTAGTTAAGAATCAACCCTGCTATTGTTGAAGATAAAATGCAACCCTGGTATGTTTCTTTTAGAGGGAAAATCCATTTAATGTTTTGGTTTTTGTTCGTAAAACTGCTCTGGGCGTGGAAGCACCTCGCGCGTTGTCATTATTTTTTGAGGGCGTTTTTGTTTGTTTGCGGTTAATTTTGCATTGGCTAATGACTTGACATCGTTTTACTGCACCCAGTTGCAGTTTCAACATAACCACATGCAATCGTTTTTAACCCTACTTTTCAACCTGTCAACTGGGATAGAACACGTGTAGCTCAGCCGAATAACTAGTGGAGTACTGTTGAAAACTCAGATTGGTTACTTGTGAATGACATAATCGCAGAAGCGAATTCCGGAAGTTGAGTACGCCCGGTGACTTTGGAGGAGACTTCAATAGTTAGCTTAACAACTTTTAGAACGTAAAAGTATTCATTTTGGTAATTTAAACAAATTCCTAAGGAATTTCTTCAACATGTCTTTATTTTAAAAAAGCCCTTAAATGTAATTATTTTCAAATTTAAACTTAACATCAAATGATTTAAAACTTGTTCAATTTAAAACTTGTTCCTTTTAATTTTAATTAATTAAAAAATATATTTATTTATTTTTTTTTTAAAAGTTACGAAAATTTTGAATATAATTTCTATTTAATTCGGCATGGGTTTTTAATTTTTTTTTTTTATATTTGAAAGTTGGTAACCATAGTTTAGTATTGAAATCTTAGCAATAATTTGTAACGTTTATGTCAAAACTTTTAAAACTAATTTGAACTTATTTTTTTTTCTTGATTACAAAAAAGTATTACGGTATAAAAAAAATGTATGAAAAAAAATGTTGCATTCGTCAGCAGCTTGCTCTTTTGCTTTACTTCTTGCTCTCTTCTCCACCCTTTTTATTTCGATCAACATTTCTGCTTTTATTGCACATAGTCCGTATCGCCCTTGGAATAGTGTATACAGGCCAACACAGTATCCAGTAGATATAAAGCTCCTTCGATAACACACAAAGCACCCATAGCAATACCGACTTGTCTCTCAGACGCCACGTACAAGTAATCATTGTCCTTCATATAACCCTTCCAGTAGTGTAAAGCAGTTCCTCCGACGGCTACCCACATGAAAGTGCCTACTACATTCATTATTGTATCGGACAATTCTCTAAAAAATTGTTTTTAAATAAAATTTTCTAAACAAAGCAAAATTTGTTCAAGCGGTCTTACTTACCTCTTGTGTTTGGTCGTACCAAACAAATAAGCTATAGTATGGCATCCGGTATAAATGAAAAATCCCACCATTACTCCTGAGGCCACAATTTCACAATCGGCACTCTTTTCCTCGTTAAGATTCCAAGTGCCGCCAACACCCAAGAACTCACCGCCATCACCAATGCGATATAAAATCAATATGATTAAATTAAGGACCTGGAAAGGGGAAAACAAACAAAGAGATAACTCGATTAATTATAACTCGGCTTAGCTCTGAACTCAAGAAAGTATATACTCGTAAAAGGATTCGAATAAAATTTATACCTTCTTATTCGATAAATTGCTTTATTAAAATTAAAAGAAAAATTCACTTTACTTCATTTCTCAAAATTGATGAAAACCCTATTAAAGTAGCCGAATAAAAAACCGAATAATTTTGAAATTTTTCATTCGATTTATCTCAAAAAATTACGTAAAACATTTGTAAAAATTTGTGTTGCCAACTAGTATTCGAATAAATTATGGCATAAGTAAAAATCGACTTAAATTTGAGTTAATTTGAAGGCATTATTTTGGTATTTTGAATTAACACAAACATCCTATAAATTCTTTAGGAAAATTAAAATTTTTTTAAAATAATTTTTTTTTTAATTATGTACTTTATTATTCGATTAAATTATAGTAAATTTAGAACAAAAATTTTTGAATTTATCAAATTGTTTAAATGAATATGACATCTAGTTCAAAATTTATGTATAACGAAAATGCTTTATTTTGGGTTTTATTCGTTAACCCAATTATTTGCTAACAATTTTTAAATTTATCGATTAAACTAAGTTAACGAATATTATTTTTTTAAGTTAAAATCAACGGCTGGACTTTTTTTTAATTAGACAAAATCGTTTTAAATTTTTGATTATTCGAATATTATCTTAATGGTTTTGAATCGGTTGTTGCTTCATAACTGGAATTTAATCAGCTTAAAAATCTTGTACTTTTTATGCATTTTTATTGTTTAAGCAAAATAAATTAAGAAAGTTTGCAATTTAATTTAACAAATTTTTTAAAAAAAATTAAGTTCATTATTTAATTTCGAATAATTGTATCGCTTTTAATCAGGGTTTGTTTATTTTTAAAAACTTGGGGTTTAAAACTCATGTTTTCATAACCCTTTTAAATTTTTTGCGAAAAAATTAAATCTTTTACTATTAATCGACTGAATCGGGTTTTATTCGAGTTTTTTTTTTTGCAAAACCGACTTAATAAAAAACATTCCCATGTTTTGAAATTGATTTTAAAGGTTTTTTAGTTAAACATTTTTGGCCTGTTCGTCGATAGCGAATGAAGACTTCGTTCGCTTAACCTTCATGTAAAACAAAAACAATATTTTATAATTTGTTTTTGTTTTAAATGTAATTTAAGCGAACGAAGTCTTCATTCGCTATCGACGAACAGTGGGTTTTTATTATTCAAATGTCGAATATCATAATTTCGTTTTTTACAATTTTTGGTGTCGAGCCGAGTTATTGTTTTTTTTCGCGATAAGTAACCGGTTTTTGGACAAGTGCTTATAGATGTTTAAAAAAATATTTTTACTAGTGAATGAATTAAAAAAGTTTAACTTTTTTATTATTTAAATAAGTTTCATAGGGGTTTACTACGTATTATCATGTATGCTCAAAAAATTTGTAGTCGGTTTTAAATAGAGATTTACTTCTTAAATTAGGTTTTATTTTTTAACGTTTTGATTAATATCCGGTTTATTCTAGTGTTCGAAAAATGCTGTTAACCTGTTTGGTTTTTTCTTTTATTTTATTATTTTGTAATCGGGTTATTTATAGGACAAGCGTTTCAACAAACATAGATATTAGGATATATCATTTGGTGTTCCGAAAATTCGTTTTCTAAACGATTTATCATTTGGTTACCGGCTTTTTTTTCTTTAAGGAACCTAACAAATTGCTTATTTTTAAAAATTATTTTATAAAAACTTGACTTTTGTTTTTATTCTATTAATTTCAAAATGGTTATTATGACTCGGTAACCAGGTTTTTCAACTTAAAAGATGTAAAATCTTTTTTTTGTTAATTTTTTTTTAATTTCGATAAAAACTACTATTTTTTTTGCATTAAGAAATTAAACAAGCAATTTATGGTTTTTTCTAAAAACTTTAAATATTTTGAAAATTTTTAATATCCGCATTTTAACATTTTTTATCCGATTTAAAAAAAATTTACGGGGCTTACACTATTTTTATAAATTATATGACTGCCATTTACAAAAGTTGAATGAAGGCTCAGACACTTGAGATTAGTTTTGAACAGGTTAAAGATATTTTTAGAAAAAATATTCAAAGACTAAATGTCTGTCTGTCCGTCAGTAATCTTTAGGTTTATTTTCTCAAAAAATTCTCTTATTGCTCAAAAGCATTTTTATTCATATTTTCGATAAAAATTAATTCTTTATCACTTCTTCATTTTATTTATTTATGTTTTTGTGTAAAAATAATAAAATTAATAATACCTTGAAACATTTTGGTTATCAATTACACATATTCTTGCAGTACTTTTGTGTGATATGGGTGTATATTAACGAGTATTTTATATTAAATCGAATGAATATTCATACCACCACTATTACAAATATGGTATTAATTTTGACTACCACTACAAATAATGCGAGCAATATTATTTATAAAATTTTTTTTTGACTTGTTCAACCTTTTGGGAGTGGTTGGTTGGTTAGGAAGTACTATATTTGTTTTTGGAATGAATCACAATTTTTTTTTAAACAAGTGAAACGTTTTGGAAATATTTTTAATTTTAAAGCTTAATTTCAGAGTTCAATATTTCATATTTTTTTTTTGGTAAATTTCATTAAAAATAGAAAAATTTATAAGAAAATGTTGTAAAATTTAAATATTTTCTTCGTTTAACAGATTTTTATGATTTCGGATAAAAACGGATGATCGGGGATAACTAGTTCTTTTTAAGTATTTAGAACTTAAAAACTGTTTCAAACTTATTATAACATTTTTATTGATATAAAACACTTAGTATGAATTTCGAATATTCGGATAATAGCTGTAAGCGTTGTTTTTTGGTTTGATAAGATAAAATGTTGTTTAAAATAAAAACTTTTGTCATTTAAAATTATTTTGTTGCATTTTTTCACCGAAAATGTAAAGTTCGAAAATGTTTCGAAATTAAATTTCCAAACGATATAATCGCATTTTTATTTCCATTTAGCCTAAAAATGTTTTATTGTTATTTAAATAGTCTTAAATTGCCTTTTTGTTTATATATATATAGTTCCTATAAGGAGCATAGGGCCTCCATTTTTGTTTGCTTGATTATAATTTCGAAAATTTCGAACCATATTTTAAAATCATCAAGCTTTTTTGCGATTTGGTTTAAAAAAATATGTTTTTTTTTAACAATTTAAAAATGATGTTAGAAAATTCAAATATAAACGGAAAATGTTTGTAAATTTTTTTTACAAACAATTTCGCTTTATTTTATTTGTATGACCTCTGAGTCGTTTGCAAAATTTTCGAAATTACTAAAATTTTTCAAAATATTATTCTGTTCTATAATATGAAAATTTGTAAAAGAAAAATTTCTTTTGTTTTTTTAGCTTAATTCCACATATAAAATTTTAGTAAGAATACAATTCTGAAAACTTGAACATTAAGTAAACTTTTTCTAAATAAATATTTTTTATTTACGTACTTTGTAAACTTTATCTAATGCAAATTCTAGAAATTATTTTTCAAACCGACTTAAAGTTATTTTGAAGCAGTTTTGAAATTTTTAACAAATTTTTGAAAGTAAAATTTAAATTTCTTAAGCTTAATGTTGACATATTAATTGATTTATTAGCATGCTTTTAAACAATGTCTTACAACTTCGAAAATTATTTTGAAGTTTGAATGTTTTTGAGGTTAAATTTTGTTTTAAAAATGTTTAATTATAGTAAAAATTCTTGCAAAAACCAGATTATATAAATTTAACTAAAAATTTAGAAAAAAATAAATTACGAACATTCTTTAAACATTAATTTTCATGTAAAATTCGTGTTTTTTCTGCAATAAAATTTCAAAAGTTCGAACATGTTTTTAACTAAAATTTGCATTTTTCTTTGTAAAAAATAAGCTTAACTGGCTTTTAAGTATTTTATTATGGTTTTAGATGTTTTTAAACGATTTCTAACAATTCCCAACAAGTTTCGGAAATTTTCGAAATTATTTTTTTTTATTAAAATTTTATTTAGCTTGTATTAAGTATTTTATTTAGATTTAAATTACTTTAAAGGTTTTTTAAAATCAGTTTAGAACAATTTCAAAATTTTAAAAAATTTTATCGAAAGTTTGAAAACCAAAATCTTATTAACTTTAAATTGAAAGCTCAAATAAAATTGTTTTATTTTAACGAATTGTACCAATATAGAAAAATGTTTTGGTTTTAATGAGTCATTCATATATTTGATTGAGGGTTGTGATAGTGGAATAGTTTTAGTTTTAATTTTTAAAGTTTTGGTTTTTTTTTAAACTTTTCTGCACTTTTTTTCAAGATTTCGAAATTTTCGTTAGTATTTTTCTTATTTATTTTAAAATTAATGTTGTTTTACTTTTTCAGTAGTTTGTTTATGAATTTCTAAGCTTTTGTTTTAATTTTTGTTTGTTGTAAACTTATTTGTTGGTTACATCGAAAAATTCCTACCAATTTCAAGGCCTTGATAAAGATCGAACCAATTGTTTCGACTGACACCATTTTCGTTTAGGGTTTCTTTCAAAACTTTTATTTAATTAAACTTTTGTTTTTAAGCAAAAAATTTCAGATTTCCTTTAAAATAAAGATCACAATTATTTTAATTTTTCTTTCTGGTCGTTGCGTTTTTCGTTCGTTAACTGACAAACTACGGCTACAAATGATATCAAAAAACCTCAATTATTTTTTCTTCCAAAACTACAAAAAACTGATAGAAAAGTATAAAAATAATTTCAATTCAACCTGTTGCTTTTGCTGTCCCTCTTTTCACATATTTTACATTTTATTGTTCGGATTGTATGGAACAAACAAGTGTATTAGTGATTTTTACACAGTTCTAGTGATAAGATTAGATAAGAAGAGAGTCTAAAGCATAGTAAAAGACAAATATGTAGCACATTTGTTTTTCCGAAAAAAAGAAAAAAAAATAATGATAAGAAAGTAATTTTTACTTTTTTATATTTTCTGTGTTGAGCTTGTTAACTGGGTTTCAAGCTGTTTACATTAGATACTTTTACAAATACTTACGCACCTGCAAACTTTTTTCCAAAACGTTATCTTATCAAACTCTATGTACATATGTTACAAAAATATTTCATTAAATGATTTCATTGTTTAGCTACAAATATTATTCATCATTATTCACAAGAAAAGTTTCCTTAAATACCTACCAGTAACTTATAATATCTATAGTCTAGCATTTTGTACAGTTAAATTAATTAACTTCCAGTTAATTCATTTTGAAATATCTTAAGTTTAAAGTTGGCAAAAATGACGTCATTAGTTAATTAAAAATACATTAAACTAGTATGAGTAATTAAAATTCTTATTCACACTTTGTTAAATAATTATTTTCAATATTTCAATAAAAATTCTTGTTATTTATGAATATTTTAAGACGAGATTTTCAATATAAGTGTTTTATTATCTAACATTTTCTATTAAGTAAAAAGCTTTTAAAACAACATATTTAATTACTGTGAAACAACAAAAAATGCATTTAAATTTAATTGAAATATAGACGAAAGCAAACATGGAACGACACTGATTTTCTGACTGATCCACAACTAAAAAAGTTCAAGAAACCAACAATAATCAAAATATGTATATGAATTAAAGACAGTCGGTTCACAAAAGATGACAAAAACCATGACTGATACAAAACTGAATTTCAAAAAATCCATCGGACTTACGACTAAAACTTCGAAAGAATTTTTCAAGAAAAGAAAAGTTTTAATTGAAATTAAAATTTCAACAGCGTTTATTTATAACATAAAAGCCGGAAAATATAATTTTTATTCGCTTTTTAGCATCTTCGAAAATTCGAAAATTTTTCGAAAATAACTATCAAAATATTTATAGTTTTTCGATAAAATGTTAATGCAATAATGCTTAAATGCTTGAAATTATATTAAGAGAAATCACGATGCGAAGTGTGCAAACGATGCAAATGCGTGCACAAATACACACATTTGCGCAACACAACAACAAAATGTACGTATTTGCAATTTCCTCTATTTTACTTCGTTTGCACTTATTTTTTTTAATTCCGTAAATTCGAAAAATATTTCGAAATTTTAAAATGAGTTAATATTTATATTCTACACATTTTGGAACAAGTTCGAAAATAAATTTTTACAATTTTAGGGCCAATTTTTGCAAAAATTTATTTTATTATGTCACGAATTAATAAAATATGTCTTTTTCGAATATTATTAGTACATATATACAAAAATTCGAATTATTCTTCGAACTTTGCATTTCGAGCGTAATATTAAAACTTTGAGAATATTTTTTGATTAACTTAGCTTAAATTTTTCCTAGTTCTCGTTTAAAAGATTTAAAATTTAATTTTAAAACATTTTAGAAAATTCGAAAGTTATTCGAAATTGCTAATTTTTGTCTAATATTAAATTTATTGTATTCGTAAATATAAAACTTTAAAATTTCCTTTTTACACGTTTATGAACAAATTCGAAAATTCTAATTTAACTTCGAAGGATTTTTAATATTTTATTTATAAACAAAATATATTTAGGGCGAAAGCTAGTTTCAATAATAAATATCATTAAAAAAATTAATTTTTTAGGTTTTTTGTAACAATTTTAAAAATTACAGTTAATTTTCGAACTTAAATTCTTTAAGCCGAAATTTAACATTTTCAATTTCGGCAAGTCAAGTTCTTCTTTAAATTAATTTTCTGACTTAAAAATTAATTTTATCGAAAATTAAAAAAACGATTAATTGAAAAAATATTTAAAATTTTTCGGTATTAAAAATTGAATTTCGAAAATTTTTAAATTACCGAAAAACATATTTGAATACATATTAATAAAAGATTTATAAAAACAGATTTTAAGGTCAAAATAATAAAAATTAGCCGGTTATAAATAACTAGGACAAAAAAATGTCTTTATACAATTTCGAAAACATTCGAAATTTTAAATTTTAGGAAAAATACTTAAATTTTAATGAATATGTTTGAACATTGTTATTATCAAGGTTAAATTAATTGACAACAGCGCAAAGATAAAAATCGAAAATTCTAAAAGTTTCAATCCAAATGAAAATTTTTTTTAATTGAGTAAAAATACTATAATTAAAGCCGACAAATTAAACTTTAAAAACTTAGAAATGTTTCGAAATTTAAAATTTTAGTTAAAATACTTGAATCTTAACTTTTAATTAAACTAGTCTAACTACTAGCAATTTTTAAGGCAACAATTTTGAATTTTGAAAGTTCGAGAAAGTTTTTTTTTTTTTAATTTTGATTTATAAAAGGAAAAAGTTTTTGATTTATATTAAATTTAAAAAAAAATTTAATAAGATTTAAATATTTGGCCTGGAAATTTTAATTTGAGATAAACATTTTGAGTTCGAAAAATATTTTATTATTATGCAATTTTTTCTTCAATATTAAATAATTTGCATTTTATGTTCGAATTATTTACACCTTTACTAACCCCTAGACTAGCTATTTTATTTATATCCTTCACCACAGGTGGAAAGTTTGTCATTCCTTTTGTAATTTCAACAATATTAATCCTAGAACCTATAGAGGATATAAATTCTGGGTCTTTGTGTTGCAATGTTGATTTAACGATGTCCGTCTGGCTGTTGAAATGGGTTTTCCGATGATGGGGAATAGGTTATTATATATGTATGTCACATATGCTCCGTTTAAATTCGTTATTTAAATCCGGCCAGATCGGTGTATAAATGACTAAGATATGAGCAAATTAACAGGACTGGCTATAATTTTTACCTATTAATCTAATATTTTTAACCAAAAACCTTAACATTTTTCGTTTTCATCTTAAACAAACTTTGTAGAACATAAAGAGTTTAAGTGCGATAATGACGATTCAAAACCAACTAGCTTGATCAAATTGGGCTTAAATATTCTCAGTGTATGAAATTGCCCCTAGCCCCATGCAAAAATGCTTCCGGAAGACGGATTGTGGCATCAGACATAAGGATTTGAATGTCAGACAATGCAGTCCATTATTATAGAGTAAACAAAATCAAGCTTAAATATAAGTATTTGTTCTTTTCCAGCCATGGTGAAGGGTATATAAAATTCAGCAGAGCCGACTAGTTGTCTTGCTGAAAACTTATGATCGTAATACGAATATGAAACTTTTTTTTGAATACAGCCAGCGAGTCAGCCAACAATAATACCCATTTAAATTGCTATTGAAAGTGAGACACAAAAGTGTTGAAACACAATTGTATGTACATAATTTAGCATTTAATTATTAGGAAATTGTATAGTAAATTACAAAAACAAAAACCACAATACTGTAAGTAAAACAATAAGTTACACTTAAATTTAAAAATCTTGCATACATATATGACATACAATTCGTAGTAGGAAATTTTCAAACATATAACATTTTGAAAAAAGCGGCGGCATTTGTTTAAAAAAAAAAATAAGAAAAAAACAAACTAATTTTTTATGTGTCACACGAATACGGGATGTAAAATTATAGACTTAAAACAAAAACAAAAAAAAACCTATTGAAATAATTAAAAGATTTAGTTGTGGAATACATATTTAATACATGGTTTTTGTAGACAGACAGATGGACAGACAAATGAGTCTAAGTTTCAATTTAGATTGCAGTTTTCTAAAGTAACCCATGTGTTTTAATTGTTTGTCTCGTACTTGTAGTTGTCATATTGAGCTTAATTGACTTTTTAGTTTGTTTTCTTTATAGAATTTAAAATTAATTAAAATTTTTGCAAGCTGTTAGCAGAGAACTTAAAACTAGTTTATCCTCAAATCCGTGATTAGAAATCATTTAACTTTAATCAAAAACTTAGACACCCTACAGAGAATTCAAAGAATAATGTCTGGCTCCCAGACGCTGCACAGAAAGAAAAACACTCGGGATAAATCAAGTTTTTTGGGATTACTTTAAGTACGAGTCGTACTCAAAAATTCAAGTACGAATAACACTTAAACGTACTCAAAACAATCCTAAATGGGATTACTTTTGAAAATGAATTTCTTTTCAAAGTTTTTTTTTTAAATTTGAACTCATGCTACTCATTTAGTTTATATTTTTGGTTTAATATGTATGTACATAAGATTTCTAAAATAAGAACCATATCGGGCATGATGTTGGTGTTATATCATTCTGTAATGTGTAATACGGGTAAGAAAATCAATCATTATCATTTTTTCTTTGTAATTTCTTTTTTTTTGTTTTTTTCAATCATGAATTCAGGATAAAATCAACTTTATATTACTTGAATCAAGCTCATTTTGAGATTGATTCAATCTTAGTTTTACTTAAATCAATCTCATTTTCGGATTATTTCAAGTACAAAACGGGATTGAATATGGATAATTTAAGTATTTTGGGATTAAAAATCCGTACTTGAATCAATCTTTCTGTACTTGATTCAAGAAAATCCGTACTCACCGTACTATTAATACCGCTTCGGATTGATTTGAGTACGAATGGATTGATTTTTTTTTTTGAGTGTGCCTACCTATAAAACAATGTCCCGTGAGTACAGACCCCTCTCTTTAAGTATCGATAGTAGAGAAATTGTACTCTGTCATCCATACGGACCAAAATTACTTGGTAATCCTACAGTCGGTACCGTTAACAAAATCGGTAGTCAATCGCCGAAGTTTTAGATTGCAGGAGATCAAAGGTACCCCAATGCACCACTCCAAATCCAGGGGAACTCTTAAAATAGTGACGGGTCTAGCAAGCTTATCCGTACTCACAGTGCTTCACGTTCCCCGGGACCCTTATGTCAAACTATTTTGTCATCTTGTTTAATGATCAGCGAAAGTCAAGAGCTGTCCGCGGGGACGAGCAATTTACGGTCATATCGGTATGTCTATCAGTATAAATATCCACAATAGTCATTGATGCAGTAGATAAGCGAAGCAGGTTTACAGCTTGCTTGAGCGCAAGTATTTCTGCCTGAAAAACACTACAGTAAACCGGAAATCTTCGCGACACATAGAGTTTGAGCTCCTCTTAGTATACTCGGTAGCCTACTCCTTTGGAACCAGCCGTGTAGATTTGTAGATGTAGATGAAGATCCTTCTCCTTCTACCAGGAATACCGTTCTATAAAAACCGCTTAATTTTCGGTTGTAATTTTAAACCGTTTATACTTGATTCGGATAATTTCTGCGACTTTCCAAATAAAAACGGATAAACCCGTATAAAAATTAAGCTTTAAAATTTATGTTAAGTATTGCATATCTTCTAAATACATATTTATGGGAAATTTTATAATCTACCAAATCTGTTTTGTTAAAGTGGTCACTTAAATTTGGAAAAGTTTCAAAAACTTTTTCTATTTTAAAAAAATTTTCAAAAGTATTGAACATTAAATGTTACCAACGTATTAATAACAATTACTAACGCTATGTTAGTTTATTAAAAATAATTACTTGAATTTTTTATTTTGTGTATTTTCGGATAAATTTTTAGGTTAACTTAAAATTTTGGATAAAAACGGATACTTTTCATTTGATTTAGTCTTATTATTTTGTTTTTTTTTTTGAGTTCAACATAATCGAAGTTAACAATTTTAGATGAAACTGTAAAAATGTTATTTGTTTTTTTTTTAAATATATTTTTTTCCTAAATCCTATAAAATAAAAAAATTGAATTTTTTTTGAAATTTATTTCTCACATATTTTGTTATTATTTTATTTGAATGCAGTAAGTAGGTTTTGTACACATTCGGATAAAATTTTAGCAAACGGATAGTTTAAAAAAAAATGGACGAAGTCGGATATTGAAATTTTTACTAAATTCCATTTTATATCATTAAAAAATTTCATGTTTTTTGCGTAAAGTTATTTGATTTATTAATTTTTGTTTGAAGGGAAGTGTTAAGATTAAGGCCCAGGCCCACGATGTCGACAAGAACATTTCTTTCGTATATTTGTATTGAAAACAAAAACAAATTTTATTTTTTATTATTGTTTTCAATATTAAGAAATGTTCTTGTCGACATCGTGGGCCTGGCAGTTAAAAATTTTTTGTATATAAAAACTGAAAATTTTGAAAAAGTTTAGTTTTGAACTTCTTAACTTTTTTTTTTAAATTTTTCATATAATTTAATATTTCGCGTTTATTTTTAATTGAACTAAAAATTTGGAAAAATGTTGAACTACTGCTTTTGATACTTTTTAGTTCGATTTAAAATTTTTTTCTGACTCTTTTTTTAATTTATCTTTCAAGTCAGGTTTTTATAAGTTTTTTTTCACAAACTTAAGAATAAATTCGGATAAGCGAACATTCGGTAATTTTTTCATACAATTTTATAAAAAGGGACGAACGAGATAAGCAAGTTAATATAAGCTTGTTTATTATACAGTTTCATGAAATATTTACGGTATTTTTTTTGTAGGAAATGTTAAAATCAAAAGAGCATTTAATTTTTAACATTTTTTTGAAAAATTCGAAATTAAATTTTTTTTTATTACATTAAACAATAATTTGTAGACAAACATAAAAACATTAAACATGAAAAATTAAATTAAACACAAACTTATGAATTATATTTTTTGAGTTTTGCTTTAGTTCGAAAGTTTAATTCAAATTACAAAAAATCGCTGTTTTGTTGCTTAAAAAAAAATATAAAGTTTTAGCATTCGGATAATTTCGGATTAAAATGAATAAGACTGGATAACCAACTTTTTGTTAGATTTTCTTCTTTTTATTTTGTTTGTAACAATTTTTTGTAAGGCATTCTATATTTTTAAACGAAAAGTAAAACAATTTGCATTCCACGTAAAATAAAAAATTTAAAGTTGTATCAGTTTTAAATTTTGATTTTATTTTGATCGTTTGCGTTTAGTCAAATTTATTAATTAATGTTAAGTTTAAATAAGTCAAATTTTGTCTTATATCGCAAATCACAAATCAGTGTTATTTCAGATTATTTGTGGTTCTTAAATCTTTTATATTTTTAAACTTTTATCGTAAGTCTTGAAGTTTTTTTTTTTGCGTTTCCATAATTAATATCATTCCAATTTTATTTTCAATTGTTTTGAAATGCGTCCAATTTTTGTCTTAAATGATAGATTTTAGGTCAATCCAACTCTGGCTTCGTTTATTGATGAGTTCGGGTTTAACTTCATTAATTGTTTTGGATATTTACTTTAATTATGTTTCTTTCATCTGTTGGAAGCGACCATACAAAAAAATGTGTTTTCTCTGCGTATGCACGGATATTGTAATAGTCCATTTTTGTTGTTGATTGTTCCTGTCTGCTTTTAGAAAATGAAAACAATCGAGTGAGTGAGAAATTATATTGAAAACAACAATAAAAAACGAAAATTTGTTTTTGTTTTCAATATAATTTCTCACTCACTACTTGTTTACGTTTTCTAAAAACAGTCAGTTAATCCTTAATAAGTTCAATTTTACATTTCAGATCATAAATCTGTCCAAGTATTTTCTTTAGTTACAGAGTTAAACATTCTGGTCCATGGTGTCGACCGCATTTTCATCGGCAAACAGCTTATGTTGCGCCTCACTTAAAACTCTCAGCAGGACAAGAAGATCGACAATTCAACCGAGCGATATCGTAATAGTTTTCATCCAAATTGCGCCCCACTATGAAAAATTATGCGATTACAAATTTTAAAATCAGTCACTTTTGTACAAAATATTTTTCCGCGAAATTCTATTGTTGCAACAGAATGTTTTTGTTTACTGGTCTCTTGTCATTTGTAGCCAATCAAGTAGCACAGAGCTGTATTTTTCTGGCTAAATTTACAGGTTTTGCCTATTTTTATTTTCAAACTTGCGTTTAATTTGTGGAATTGTTGATGTGACAATATAGTTATTTGACAATGAAGCGTGAAGCCTGACTACCGACAAGTCGATAGTTAGTGGGGCACTAATGAGAACGATAATGCGTGAAAAAAGTTGTCGATCGACATCGTGGGCCAGGCTGTTAATCTGTTCAAATTTTACTGTAGACAGGCATCTACAAACAGTCCCTCATAATTTTTTAATCGTGAGTCCCGCATCAGTATAAATTAAGCTTCAATTGCAGAACTTGTTCAATGTCTTAAAATGAAGCGTGGTTTAAAGATAGTTCGTTCGTCAAATTGGCGATATTTAATCAGTCCATGTCGTTTGTTAAGACTTATGTGATCTCACTTTCAAATTTTCATCAATTACTTTGCGGTTTTGTTTGTGTTTCTTTTTATTTTATTAAAATCATGCAATTTTTTTTTTAACAAATTTCGTTTTTATTAAACAAAATCATGGTGTATGACTTATAAACCAGTTTTGATTTTTTTTTAATTCTACTCCGAAAAAAAATTAACAACAATATAAAACAAGGTCAATAGTTCAGTTTAGCAAACATTAAACAAAAAATTTTTTTTTTTTTTAAAGAAACTAGATATAAATTATAACAAAAAAAAAAACACATAAACCACATTGTCCAACTAAATAAATTTAGACGTACACAAAAGCGTAAAACCAATAATCCCCCAAATGACTTTAGAGCACATAAAATATAGAAGAATAAAGCATTTTAGCACAAACATTATTTGTTATAATAAATTTAAATTTAACGTAAAAAATTATAATTAATAAAAATTAAAAACTGAAATAAGACCCACACTTTTCATCATCATCCCCCATCGTCTGCAAACATTTGGGCGAATTTCGTTCAGTCATTCAAACGCTACTTGCCACATCGATGCAAGATTAACTCATTAAAAAAAATATTATTTATTTTTTGTTGTCGTTGTTATTTTATTAGTATTCTTTATTTTATATATTTTTGTTATTTATTTGTCGTACCTATTTAAATTTGTGTATGTCTCTTTTGCTAAATACAGAATCGTTCGTTCGTTTGGTATATTTTTGGCTTTAAAACGTGTCTGAGACGCATGCCGTTTGTTGGCTATACAATAGACCTCCCCGTCATCATCATTATTATCGTCATGATTATCGTACTATGGCCATATATAAACATACGGACAACTTTTTTGTATTCTGCTTTATAAAAATGCACAAACTTATAAATATTTCATTTGATTTGCAAGTGTATTTAAAAGTTTGAAATACAACTAAAATGACTCATTCTCATTAAGACTCGGCGAAAAGAAAAAAAAAAAAAAAACGCCAGCGTCGTCATCTTAATGTCATTATTAAGTTTTATTCGCAAAAACTTAAACATTTTTAAATTAAACGACTTTGACAAAATGGCACTATTGATTTAAAAAAAAAAGAATTTTTGTATTTATTAAAAGAATGAAATTTTGCGGATAAATTACGGCTTTCGATATCGATCGAAATTACAATACAATTTAAATCGAAATTTCGACCGACATCGAATGCCATAATTTGCCCCTTAAATTGAACCTCTACAGATAATTCAGTTTTAGGCTGAATCATTATTCTATGTTTATTTTTAATTTTGCTTTAATTGATACCATTGATTCAATTAAATTTTTAAGTCAATCGTATTTTGTTTATAATAATCCGCGTCTTTTAGGTTGTGTTTAACAGCCATTAATAGCAGACTACCGCATGATTTTATTTTCTCATTAAGGATTATGCTTGGCAAAAAAAAAACATCACTCCAACCAAGGCTAATAAATACTATGGGAACTCTGCACCTTAAATTTTAGTCACTGAACTTTCAATGTTTGACTTGCCCCGTATGGTAATATACATAGATAGAGAATGTAACCATAGTATGTTTGTAAAGCTACAGTCACACTTATTAAATATTTGACCAAATATTTGTAACCACTACTTTTGTAAATAGTTACTGAGATTTAACATGGTTTGCTTGTTGTTCCCGTTTTTTCGTCAAATATTTGACAAGTGTGACCGTAGCTTAAGTTTTCCGTTAAAAATAGTATTGTTAGCCGTGACCATATGGGAAAATTTTCATGTGTGTATCAGACTGCACACACCAACAACATCGTTTAAATACATTTATACTTAAGCTCAAGGCTGCCAGGTAATTTTTTTAGTTCTCCCCAAATTTAAAAATAAATTTCCCCAAATATCCCCCGATAAAACAAAGAATCCCCAAAATAAGCCCATTTAAAAAAATACATAATTTCTAACGGATAATATAAATATTTATTTGAGTTTTACTTGTACCATGTTTTGCAAGAGATAATTTTTATCGAAAGGAAATATGTAGTTGTTTTTTAAATATATATACATATATGGGCACTTCCAAGATTGTAAACGGGACATTCGCACACGTTTATATCAGTGTTGCCGTTAGGATACAAAGATACATTTTTCGTATCTTTTGATGACTTCATGTACCATGTATAATCCTGACATTTTTCGTATCTTTTGAATCTGTACGTAAAGTGTGCAGAAATAAAATATTAAATTTTAATTTAAAAAATGTTGTAAATAAGCCGATGTTTAAAAATTTGAAAAAAGTAGTTGGTTTATTTTTAGCCAACTAAAACTTATTAGGACTGATCATCGTAACCGACTCAATACTAATACAATTGCAGCTTTAATTATGGTGAAAGAGAACATTAAGGACATTTCAACATACGATCCACCTTAATCGATGATTACTAGTAGTGCGAAGTTGTTCTGAGGACATAGGAAGATTGTTTTTTTTTTTCAAGAAATTTATCCATGTGAATTTTTTGATATAATCGCCCTAGTATAAACGCCTTAACTCGTATATCATATATATAAAAGAAATTGGTTTTGATAACATCCAAAGATAGTTACATATTATCATTTTTAAAGGTTGCTTACTGTATTTTTAAAAATTACATACCTAATATTTATGACTATTTATTTAATTTATTGATAAAAATGATTTAATTGATTTAATATAATTTTCTTTACAATATGGGCATTTCCAGCGAAAAGTCTACTTTTTGTCACGTAACGCCAGAAGTATTTTAAATTGTTTCTCAAAAAATTTTATATGTATTGTTTACTTTTTTATATTTTGGTGTAAAGCGCAACAAGCTCTACATTAAGTAACAAAAGGGATAACGATTAAACAACATGGTCCGAAAATACAACCTTATTTGCAATCTGGCGTTACATTAAAAAAAGTAGACTTTTAGCTGAAAATTCCCAATTTTCCTTAAAACGAGCAAAGATTTTTAAATTTGATAGCTTGAAAAATAAATCTATATAAGTTCTAAGTTTACTAAAAAAGGTTTTGTACAAAACTTCTTGCTCAATTCGCAGTATTTTTCAGTTTTGTAATGCAATCAAAACCCACTTCCGTTTTTTTAACGTCAAGCCAGGGCAGATTTTTGCTTATATCAGCGAATCCTTAGCGTCGATTACTGTAATTTTTTTTCTGAATGTAGAGCTACTTCATTACTTTGTATATATAAAAACCCTTTTTACAAATTTGACTTCGTCATTTAATTTTTTTCAATTTTGTGCTACAAATATCACGACACGTCAAAATGGAAATGCCCATATACATTAAATATGAAATAAAAATGTTAAGTAAATATATGTTAACGTTTAAAATGGATTTATTTCAAAATGTATCTTTTTGGGAAAAAATGTATCTTTCTCAAAATTTCGCTGGGAACACTGGTTTATATTGACAAAACTGTAAAAAACAACCAGATTTTCATTTTTTAAATTAATGATTCTTTTAACTCTCAATTAGCTCTTTAATTTCCGCAAATTTAATTTTTCGCTTACTGTCGTGGTTTCCAAGATAATTGCAAAAAACCAGTGATTGTGGGTTTTAAGGGGTAACCGTTTAAACAGTGATTTCTGCGAAACCTGACACAATATTTTATTGGGATTAATTTAAAAATGTTGCGTACTAATGTGCCCTAAAAATGGTTCGATTTCAAAATAAAATATGAATTACATTTTTTTAAATAAATTGTAAACGGGACATTGTAAACGGGACAATTTTTCCACCATGATTTAAAATTTTTTTATGTTGCTATTTATAATCGTTTATATAAGAAACTTAATAAAAAATGTTTTTCAGATCAAAAATATGCCTTAGATTAGAGTATTGTTGTTCCAAATGCATATTTTCCAATATACTCAAGTATGTGCTAAAAGTTGTAGTACTTCGTTTACCATTTATCTTTTTTTCGAATCAATTAATTCATACGCATATATTAAAAAAAAATATAAGCAATTCTCTAAATAAATCAGTCGAACTTTCCTATAATGAATTTGCATGGGACCACAAAATCAATTAATTTTTAAGAAAGTTTATTTTACAAAATTAATTTTATTTTTACCCTTTTTAAAAAAATAAAGTCGTCCAGAAAAATGCAAATTTTGAACTTTTTGTACATAATCGAATTATTGACAGATTAACTTCAAACATCAGATATTTTTTTTAATAAAAACGAAACTTTTTTTGCCCGGCGCTCAGCCACTTTAATGTGTATGTGACACATACTATGTGTGCATTAAACTTAGTTGTCCTTTATAGAAAAATTAAGTTCATATGGTTTATTTCCTCAAAAAACCCCAATTTTTTTTTAATATCCCCAATGCAAACCCCAAACCCCAAATAAAATTTTTCGTCCCTTTTAGCAACAAGAAAACCCCTAATTTGGGGTCAAACCCCTTAAACTGGCAGCCCTGTTTAAGCTTCTTATTGTGTGTAGTGTAGTCATCCCAAAAATCAAACCACTTCCAAGTAACACATTGTAACAAATCAAGACTTTTTGCAACACTCAGTTAGTCAGCCAGCCAACCAGCTGGTTTTTGTGTTTTATTTCTTTAGAATCCAAAACCAACAGAAATAAAACTCATTTATTCATCTCAGCATTTAGTTCGTTGCAGTTCAACGCATATGTGTAATACCCAGGTTGGTTTGACTGACTGACTAATTTACAAACTGGCTGCACGGCTCACCTATTGTCGTCAGACTGCATAATCATTATTGGTTATTTATGGTTAATAAAGTTTAAAAATCGTTGAATTTATGTATTTTTAATTTGTTGTTTTTTATTTCATTTAATTTGATTAGTTTTTAATTTTTGTGAGATTTTTTTTGTTTTAGACATTTTAAAAATAAAAAAACCCGCCAAATAAGTATGTATGTACAAAATAATTAAATTTTACATACATATTTTTATTGCACTAATTAAGAGCATATGTACATAGAGATTTGTTTGTTTTTGTTTTGATAGGTCGTGTTTTTTAAGAGAACTGCCATGTTTACTTTCTTCGTTATTGTTTTGTGTTTGCGTGGTTTTGTTTACTTTTTTTTTTTAATAGAGGGAGTTTAGCAGTGTTGTCGTTGAGAAATTTAAAAAAGGCATTTTCCAAAAAGAGAGGTCAGAAAAAGGGTATTTTAAGCAAAAGAGAGGGTATTTTTTTTAAAAATAAATAAAATACAATTCTTTATAAATTTTATTAAAAAAAGAATTGGTTATATAATTAAATACATAAGAAACACAAGGCTTTGCTGAGCTTTTTATCGCACTTGATCATAAAGAACTCAAAATTTCTATTTTTCGTTTTTTGAAAAAATATCGTGCTGTTTTGCCTACTTTTCGGAATTGAAACGGTCCAATTGAAAAATTATTTTTTATATGCCCTTAATATTTAATTAAAATTGTTTTGCTCCCAATGAAAATTTTTAGTAAATACCCTCTTAACGATCAAGGGCGATATGTATACCCTTCGCCAAAGTATTCAAAATCGCTTTTAACTTTAAATTCGGTAGTATACTTTGTAGTTATAGACCTCAGTTGAAATTTGAGCCGCTTTGGCTCATTTGCAATATTTATATGTACTCTTTTTTTTTTGCAGATAACCGTTTAATCATTAAACCGTTAAACATCAAATCACCCAAAATAAGGCACCTAAACGCTTTCAAAATGGCATACAAAGTGTCAGCCAGTGAAAGAACGTTGTTAGTTACTAACAAAATGATGAAACCGAAATGGTTTTGCAGTGTGGAATAATGTTTTAAAAGCCTTTTGCATAAAAGTTGTTATTATCATAATTTTTAATAATATAAAAAAAAAATTAAAACATATACTTAATCCTGCCTGTTAAAAACGTTTTTTTGCTCTCCTGAAAAATTATTATTTCGTAACTTAAAATGTTATTCGCGGCTGTGCTTTAAATGTTAACCTCAAAACATAATTTTGTCGGCGGGTCCATAGTTGCACATGAGTCCCAAATAGGGTACATACTCGAAAATTTGTTATTAAATATTGTGGTGTATATACAACTAATCATTCTTTAGTTGTTGGTGAAGGCTGGTTTGGGCTAAATGCCTGTTTATTTCAATACAGCTGTAATCCTTGGCCAACAAATAAACAAACAAACAAATTATAACCATACTTTTTTTAAACATCAACAATAAATTTCTGTGTTTTTATCAAAAATAAAAAATTGGGAATTAAGCACGAATAACAAAATCATTTAAATTAAATTTTGTTTTCCCACGAAAATTATTTTGATAATAAACTGGCAAGTGCACGGCCTAAAAAAACTGACTGGCAACCCGCTTTATATTTTGTTTGCGAAAACAATAAAGCAAGCTGTTTTTCTTTTTAGTTTGTTTTTTCTTAACCTACTTACAACTACAATTAATGTTGGAAGAATTCCAATCAATTGTAGTGGGGAAAGTAAGGGGAGATAAACTCACTGTTTATTGTTGATGATTTTGTTTAAACTTTGATGTTGTTACAAGTAGAACTGTTGCTTTAATTCTTATACGCTTAACAGTTTAATTTGGTTTAATATCTTTAGTTTTCGTTAAATTTTTATGGATAAAGTTTCCTGATGATCTGTTTTTATCAAAAACAAAAATATTTTTATAAGATCATGATTTTTGTTTGCTAAATAAATGATTTTTTTCTTCTATTTTGATGTTGAGGTTGACAATCACGTGTTGTTTTGAATTTTTCTTAAACTTTTTTTCTTAATTTGTATATATTTTTTTTTTGAATTTTTTAATAATTTTACGACCAATTTCACCAAGTTAAGTTAAAACTTACTATTACTTAAACTTACAGTTAACAATATGTTGTCAGTTATAACTGATAGTTAAATATAACTGAACTTGGTGAAATTGGCCGTTACTTAAATACACATTTACAAGGTATTTATTTTTTTCTGTTTTCCAATTTTTTTTTAATTAAATTTTTATTTTTTTAACTCCTTAAAACTTATAATTTTTTTAATTCGTTTTCCATGTCATATAAAAATAAAATTATATGAAAAACCATAGTATAAGTAGTACCAGTTATGTTCATTCGGGAGAGTTTTCATTATTTACCCATGTAATGTCGAATTAGTTTATTTGATTTTTGACGCTTGTTTTAATTTCATATTTTCTTTTGTTTGACGTTATACGAATTTTGTAATTGAGAACAAAATTTCTAATGACTACACCTTGTACTTATACTACCATGTGAAAAACTATATTTAGGTCTAGGCACACGATGTCGATAAGATAATTTCCTTCGTATATTTGTATTGAAAACAAAAACAAATTTAAATTTTTTAATAAAAATATGCGAAAGAAATGTTCTTGTCAACATCGTGGGCCTGGCAGTTAAAAATGAATTGATATTTAAATATAATTTGCGAGTGAAATTGGCCATAGAGGAATAAATTCCTTTAAAAAAGAATTAAGTGCTTGTTGTTTTATGTGAATATGAGTGTTCAAAAATTATTGCTCTAACCACCGACCAGTTTTATTAAATGGGTCAAAAGGGCCAAAAAGTAGAATGAACTGATTTTAAATATTTTGGTACATGAAAAAAATATGCAAAAAGTGTAAAGGGCCAGTTTAAAAAGTCAAAATTCCATTTGGAGTCACAACGGCAACGCTGGTTTTCTTTCATCGGTTTTGTTTTGCACAAAATTTGTATGTTTAGTAGGGTTAGTGTCAAAGGAAGTTTATAAACAAACCAACAGAGGGCTCTTAAAACAGTGTTTTTTAGAATAATTGTAGTAAAAACCGTTAAATTTTAAATTAAAAACAGATTTTATTAAAGTTTTTTGAAGATGATTTGTAAATTTTAATAGAAAAAACATTTTTAATTAAAAAGGAAAATTCATAGATTTTCAAAGTGTTTGGTTTGAAGTTATTCCTATAAAGCCATTTTAAAAATTAATAAGATTTTGTTTTTCGTGCTTAATTCCCAATTTTCATTCTTGATAAATACACTGAGATTTATTATTGGAGGATAAGCTTAGCTTTTTTAATATTTTGTATAACTATTTTTAGGTACGAAATGCCTCCTAGTAAACATATTTCTATTATACATATATTTAAGCATTTTTTTCTAGTTATTTTATGGATTTGTATTCGATTAAAATATTTAAATTAATGTACTTTTATTTTCTTTGCAGGTAAATTTCTTAAAGAATTAAATACAATCGAAAAGTAATTATGTGAGTAAGTTTAAAAATACTTAGTTAACATTAAAATTTGTTTAAAAAAATAAGTTTTTAAAATAACAATTATGAAAGAAAAGTTTCCCAATGTTCTTGAAAAGTAAATTTTAAATTTAGGAGTTGCAACTCTTTAAACCTTTAAACATAAATCTTGAATAAAATAAAGCTTTTTAGCTTTAATGCCAGATTATAAATCGGTTATATTTTTATTTTAACTTAAATGCCTGCAGGGGTCCAATTGATATAAATTCTAGGTGATTTTTTATCAACAACACTTCCTGAAATATACGAACAATTTTCGCTGCAATCGTGACCCTATAATAAGAAAACTTTTTGTTTTAGTCGTGACTTGATCTTATGGTGTTTTCTTTTCTACAAAAAATATCACCTTTTATTTAAAAAAATGCAATTTGGTGTTCGTTTCTTAAAAATGCTTTGCTCTCTAAAAGGGCAGCGTGTTTTATTCTAAAAAAAAATCACCCTAAAATGGTATAAGGCATTGAATTTTACGCCCCGTATAAATCGAGAGTGTTGATAATGCCCTGTAAAAAGATGGCTTCTATTTATGTATAGGGTTACCAGACGAAGTTGGGAAAAAATCGCCTTTAATCAGGACAGTAAAAATTTTAAGTTTTAACGGTTATTTCTTCTATTATTTTATAGTAAAAACAAAAGAATGCATTACATAGTTAATGGTAGGTTGTCAGTGATATAAAATTTAAATGGATTCGGTGTTATAAAATTGTTTTAAAAATAAACGTCAAATCAAGCAAACGTAAAAACTTGGTGTTAATAAATCGGCAATCTGGCAAAGGTATTTTCTTGTTTACATTTTGTATAACTGTTTACATCTGTTAACCATATGGTAGCTTGTTTTTCCGCACAATTTTCCGGAATGAGTGAATCGAACATTCTCAGTAAAAAAATTATTCTCCGGACAAAAATATTGTTCGGAATTCATGGATGAATCTACCTTTAAAATGTAAATTAATCCTTTGATAAAAAGTTTAGTTAAATTACTAAATCTCTCATGATTTTCCTTTATTTTATTTTCATTTTATTAATTTAAAAAATGTTGAACTTTTTTTCCTCAAAATAATTATTTTAAATACAAATAAATCATTTCTCAAGAACAATTTTCTTGTTAAATATGTATGTTTCTATTTATAACTTTTTTCTATCCAAAGTAAACAAAAAACTTGTTTATTTCTGGGACATTTTGATAGCCGTAAACAATTTTATTTATAAACTTATTAATTTTTTTTTATTATTTTATTATTTAAAATCTAAGAAAAATCAAACATTTATTTCAAACTGTTTAAATAAACACTTTCTAAAAATAAATTTTTATCAACATTATTTAATATAGTAAATAAAATCTTTAACAAAAAAAATCCTCAAGAAAAAAAAATCTATAATTTTATTTTGTATTTATGATTTTTGTTCCAACACGTTACATCATGTCGTTTTTTGTTACATGCTGGTTGAAATGTTAGAGGGCGATTGAATGGGGGTAATTTTTGGCACTAAATTACACTGTATGCCGGCGTTGCTACAAAAACAACATAATTTACAACAACAAGAGCTTTAATGAATGAATGAAAAGTTTCATTTGTTTACAAACAAACGAACGCAAAATGGTGGGAAATAATGAAAAGAAACAAAAGTAAAATGGAGGGAAAAAATGAAAACAAAAACACAGTTCTAAGGAGAACAAGAGAGGAGATAAGATTATTTTGTGAGTTAAATAAGCTTTTAGTTAAAGAGATGTTATTGAAAACATTTTACTCTTAAGATTTAAATGGAAAAAATACTAAGAAAAATAGCAGCATTTAAGTAGTTTTTAAGATTTTACTGCAGAAAAAAAGGTAAAAGATTAAAATGTTGATAAAATTCGATATTAAAATGTTTAATTTTTGATGGTGTAATTATAAATTTTCGCTTGTCTGCTTAATTTTTTTAAAGATATGACTAGGGGTCCGTAAAAATCATTGGCCTCTAAACGTTAGGTTAGGCTGAAATAGCAGCCAGTATCCATCTGGCTCACTAAGACTTAACGATTTATTGTGATACCATGGAGTTCCACTAAACAGAAACCCCAGCGTTGAACCAACTTAAACTTCTAACGAAGTTTAAAATGCGCTCCAGTTTAACCCGAGTTATTTCATTCAATCCGTCAAAAATCGCCATTTCCAACAGTATCCTTCTCGCCAGTGCAGTACAGTAACACAGAAGGAATTCATTCCGAATTTTGGTGCAGAAAATGACGCAAACATTTTTCTGAATGAAACCATGAACGGAATGGGAGTTTTCTGTAGCTGAAAGGCCAAAAAACAACTATCAAAATACAGTTTCTATCAATTACCAAAAATATGTTTTCTTCGATTCCGAACCTTAAATGGGAGTGATTTAAGTTGTGATTTTAATTGTTGGTCGCTAATCAAACCAATTTCAGCTACAGTATGATTCTGTCCAATTGTGGAAATTTTGTCAGCCGAATTTTATATTCAAACCTGGTCTGAATTCAATTTAAACCTCAAATCTCTAATCGTTTCAAATTGTTTAGTGCAAAAAACTTATTTTTTCAGTTTTAATTATAACTTGAAAAATGTTTAAAGCTTTTTTCATCCTTAAGAGCAAATGCTTTCTCTCTTTTATAGTAAAAGTTAAATTCCTATTGATGGTGTCAGTTATCCTTCTTAACCATTTCGCAAAGTGAATGTATGTCCTTTTTAACATATTGGGGTATTGTAAAGAAGTATGTGTGTGTTGTTTTTTAAAAAGATGAGCATTTGATAAATTCGCATTTAGTTCGTTTCGAACCGTAAAACTTGGCGGTAGTTAGAGCAATAATTTTCGAACACTCATATTCACATACAACAACAAACACATCATTCATTTTTAAAGGATTTTATTGTACTTAGAAATTAAAAAAATATTATAAGTTTTAAGAAGTTAAAAAAAAAAAAAATTTTAATTAAAAAAAAAAAAAAATTTATTGGAAAACATAGAAGAAAAAAATAAATACCTTGTAAATAATAATTTGAGTAAAAGTGTTAAAAAATTAACAAAAAAAAAAAAAAAATATAAAAATAAAGTTTAAGAAAAATTGAAAACACACGTGCTTTACAACACCGACATCAGAATAGCAAAAAATAAAAACATTGATTTAGCAAAAAGTTGTGCGAAAAAATCATGATCATATAAAAATATTTTTGTGTGTTAAAAAAAAAGTTTTGTTATTTTTTATTTGTTTGTTTATTTGTTGGCAAAAGGATTAACAGCTGAATTTAAACCAAATGGCAGGCATTTAGTCCAACCCAGCCGCCACCAACAACTAAAGTAAGATTAGTTTTATACTTTTCCGTTTTTCACAAAAAAAAAAAAAAAAATTATCGCGATAAAAACTAAAAAGTTTTTAGCTTAGTAAATATAAATATAGAAATGCCAGGAAAGACTATTGCAAAAAAAGGATACAAGTATTAAGGATTTTTTGATATTTTTTTATGAAATTTTTATACAGGAAATATTTAAAAAAGATGTTGCAAAGTTTTGCAGACCAAAAATTCAATTATTTTGATATTGAATGTTTAAAATTTTGTCTTTCTAAGTAGATTTTTTTATTTAACTAAACTCTTAAAGTAGCAAAATTTAGCTCCAATCAAGGTTTTTTAAATAGGCACATTTTATCATAATTTAAGTTTCTTTACAAAGCACAGTTTTTCCTTCAATTCAAACTATGCGACAGTAGATGCTCTATAAATAGCCAAGAAAGCTTTCATCTTAGCTCTTTAAATAGTAACATTTTAGTCTTATTGTACGCCTTTTAAGTGACAATTTACGGCATTTAGTATTGATTGAAATTCCAATTTAAATTGCATTGTAATTACGATTCAAATCGAATGTTGTAATTTGGCTCCAGTTTTAATAAACGTTTTATTTTAAGCGATAATTAAAATCTAATAAAATTCAATAAGTAGCGGAATTTGAATTTTAATAGTCTTTTTTTTTTGCATAATTAACTGCCTTTTTTAAGAAAATTAAAAACAGTTAGTGAGTGAGAAATTATATTGAAAACAACAATAAAAAAACGAAAATTTGCTTTGTTTTTAATATAGTTTCTCACTCACTCACTTGTTTTAATTTTCTAAAAACAGGCAGTGAGGCTTTATAAGTCGAGTCTCCTTAATTAGCCCAATTTAAGCTTTATTCATTTTGATTTAAAAGTCTTAATTTTGCTTCTAAACAACTTTATAATAATGATTGCTTTATAGGTAGCCAAACGTTTAGCTCACACCATTAAACCTTGGCTCCTCAAATAGTTAAACTTTTACCTCATATGACTTTCTTGATAAAGTCAAATTTCCGCTTAAATAAAAGCCAACATTTTGCCTAAATCGGACACATTAAAGGCCCAACCATAATGTGCTTAAGTTGACCTTAGCAAATGTTCGAATACTTGTAAATCATATAAGGCAAACCATATTGAACTTAAGGACACATTTTGTTAAATTTTATAAAACTGTCGCACTGATCGCACATTCCGCACGGAATCAAATGTTTGTTGATTTTATTTTTGTTTTTTCAAATACATTTGAGAGTTTTTTGTTAATTTTTGTCAGTAGGGTAAGCAAGGCTATGCATGTTATGGTTGGGCCTTAAGTAAGCAAAAAAAGTTTTAGTTAAGGCTCTATAAGTTAATTTTAGCCGAAGCTCCATTAGTAGCCAATTATTTTATTAAACCAAGGATTAATAATTAGCAACATTTTAGTTGTAATTGATGACCTATAAGTAGTCACAATGAAGTTTTAAACGTTGTTTTTTAAATATTCGAATTTTTCCACGTTAAAAGTACCTAAATTTAGCTTAAATTATAGTTTTTTTTAACAAACGAACTTCTTACTGCAGTTGTGACTCTCGAAAAGGCCAAATTGAACTATTATCGAGGCTCCATAAGTAGCCAAATTGTACGTTCTATCATAGTTGAGGAAACTTCGCTCCTAATATAGACATAATTTAGCTCCGGTCGAAGCTCCAAGTAGCCAATTTGTACTTCAATGGCGGTTATTTAGAAGTTGCAACTTTATGCTTTAAGCAAGGATCTTTAAGTTTTAAAATCTTTGTGTAAAAAAAAACAGAAGTAAAAAAGAACATGTAAATCAATTAAAAAGTAGATAATCTTTCAAAGCAAATTTCGATCTACCAAAGGGTTAAATACAATTTCGTTAAAAGATGGATGTTCGACTATTGAATTGCCAGCCTAAAGAGATTGTGTGGTTAGAATCGAAACGCAAGGGCAACCTGTCCGCGAAATCCTGGGTTTGGTTCCCAAGTCAAGCTCAGTCAAGAATGAAAAATTATCAATAAATATTAATTCATTTCATGTTGCAAAACTCCTATCTTCATAAAAATAATTTAAAAAAAATTAAATTTAATGAACTTCAAAATCATTGTCTTATTTGAAAGTTTATAAGTATCCGAATTTTGGCTTTAAGGAAGTTTTTGCCAGTAAGCTAAACGGTAGCTTTTATAAAAGTTCTTTAAGTATACTAATTCTATAGGCAAATCTAAGCTTTAGTCTGTTTTCTTTAAAAAGCCAATTTGTCCCATTAATTTTTTAACAGTTATCTGTAGCATTAATTGTAGCTGATTAAGTGTAACATTTTTGTCTTCAGTCTTTGATCTTGGCCAATTTCATGGATCTATTAGTAGCCACATTTAACTTTAATAAATATTTAAATATTAAAGTAAACTAATGAAGCCTCTACAAGAAGCCAGCAACCTTTTGTTTCATAAATTTTTTTAGGTAGCCTACACACAAAAAAATAATCTAGGGTATTTTACAAATGCGTACATAGGTAATTTATTTTTATATAAAAACAAAAAACTAAGTTTAGTTGCCTATGATAATTGGTAATTTATAAAAAAAGTTTTGCCTAAAATTTTTGTTATTATAACTAATTGGGTAAGGTATCTTCTTCGAATTTTTTTATATATGTATGTATGTAGGTTTATTTGATTTTTTCTTTCAATTGGAAATTTTTTTGTGAAAAAAGTTCAAATTTAAATTTCAATTTAAAATTTTTGAATTTAAAATAAATTAAAAACAATTCGATAGAGTATAAAGATACAACGTATTTATGTGAGTATATTGTAAACATAATATCTCCACTGCACTTTTTACAAAAAAATTCTAATAGGTTTAAAAAATATATCGCTCATCCAAAATATAATATTTTGGAGTTAATGATGCAGAATTGTTCGCTATGAGTTTATTTTGTGTGTAAATTTTATATTTATATCTGTTATACTTTCCCCTTTTGAGGAAAATAAATAAAATATTACAATGAAATTAAATTAATTTTATTTAAATTAAACTGAGATAATTTTCCAAAAATAAAAATATAAAATAACTTTGCTATCATTGGTAAATTTTCAAAGTTTTTAAGTAATTTTAACAAAATAATTAGATGCTTTTTCGAACATAGAAATTACCTAAGTTAATAGTTTTATTAGCTAAGAAACTTAGATACTGCCATGCTACCCTTGCGCTTAGTTAATTTTATACCATATATTTAGGTAATTTTACCTATGATTTTTTTTGTGTGTAGCCAAAACACAGCGTTAATAAAATTAAAAAAAAAAATTCTATTTGTTATTTTTATTAGGGAGCTTAAAAATTCGTAGTTTTAACTAATATAATAACACCAGAGTAGCTTTAACTGTGTCTATTTAACTAGAAAATTGTAGCTTCTTTGCTCTAAAGGTAGCCAAATGGTAGCATCAATTAAATATCTGTAATTGGCAAAAAAAATTGTAGTAACTTTCAAACAAAACGATTTAGGTAGCTTAATTATTGGTTACTTGAAGTAGCCGAATTAAAATTAAATTCAGGAAATTTTAAGTAGCCAAATGATGGCTTAACTTTAGCGCCAAATTTAAATTATATTTGTTGACTTTTTAATAGTCAAAATTAAATTTTAATTGTAGCTTTTTATTTAATCAAAATTTTGTTAAATTTATAGCTCTGCAAATAGTTTAAAATTATATTAATACAACTTCTTCAAGTAGCTGACCTAAAAATTCAATGATAGCTTTTTTGTAGCAACGCTATAGTTTTAATTGGAATCTTAGCGATAGTAAAATGTTTAAATATAAATAATTTTTTTACAATAGTAGACATTTAGCTATTTTCAATTAGCCCAACTTTCTATTAAGGCTAGTAGTTTTTATATTTGCTCTAACCTAAACTTCTTAAATTTTGTGTTAAACCATTGTTTTTTTACGTATAATAATAAAATAATAATTTAATCATAATAATGGCTCTTAAGTAGTTTAAAGTTAGATTCCTTCGATGCTCTTCATTCAGCTAAACTTTAGTTTTATTCATGACTCTTGAAGTTGTCAAATATTAGCTCCAACATTACCGCCCTCTATACTGAGATGCTATCTTGAAAATTTGCATTTTTACTTAAATCTTATTGTTCTAATATTTATTTGCATACAAATTCTTGTTCAATTTCCATATTTAACTTTCCGCTTGTTAAGTCTTTGACCTGTCATTAAATCTCGTCTGTAACTGATTTCTTCTTGTTCTAGCCCCTCCGACGTTTCTTCTCTTTTGGGTCATTGCTTCAGTTCATATAAGGAGCTACAACGAAAAGTTTTCTTATTTATATCTTGGTATTGAGTTATATTTTTTAAAATGCTTTAAAAGTTTGTTCCATTGCGCAGACATTTGGCTGAATATGTTGCTTTGTGGTGGTGTCACCATATTTTCTCTTTTTTTTTTGTTGGTTGTTAGGTTGCATACCCTAACAACTTCCTAAGATTGTATTTGATTACATTGATTGCCAAAGAAATAGAAGTTTCTTAATTATGTATTTATTTTGCACACCTTCAAATGAATTTTTTTCGTATTAAAAATTTAATAACTGCGATGCTGCTTGCTTTTAATGAAGAGTGTGTGGCATAAAGAAGCAATTGAAAATCTGGTTTAAGGGTTCTTTAAGCAAGAGTGTTATTTTATGTTTGGTTGCAAAGCGAGAATAAGTGAAAAATAGGGGGAATTATAGTAAGTAAACTTTCGTAATTGGTTTTCAAATATTTTTTAAAAAATTATTAGTAAATTTAATCTTTTGAAAGGGCTCTTTAAATAGCTAAAGTTCAGTTCTATTAAAATCACCTAAATTACGGTTATTAAAAGTAGCCAAATATAATAAGAAATCAAATCAGTTTAAGTAGACTAATAATTTTCGCTTCTTAAAGAGACCTGTTTATTTGTTTACTTAAGATCCTATATTAAGTCCGTAATCGGAATCTATAAACTAAACAAATAATGGCATTGAAGTAAAACTTGTTCTGTCATAGTTCCAAAAGACTAGAAATTAGACCATACAATTTTATGACGATTTGCCAATAATTTTCAATATGCCCGATGTGATGCAGACTTCCGAAAAGCACTTTACAGCGGGGACAAAATTTTATAACAGTTTTAGAATTTGGTCAATTTAAGTTCTTTTTTATAGCAAAAACCACTACCGAATTTCATGATTATCTAACCATAATTTTCTATAGTTCCCATATAAAACTTCCTCCTGAAAAACACTTTAACAGACCTAAAGCTATGCTCACATTTAACAAACATTTGACGACCCCTACGTTACCACTATTTTTATTTAACAACTTTTTGATATTGCATAAAGTTTGCTACATCAAACAGCATTTAACATTTAATTAATTACATTATTCTTTATTTTTTTTTTTTTTTAAATACAGCCTAATAGATAAATATACAATTTTGAAAACGAAAGTTAACAGTAGATCAATTTAAAAATATTTGTCAAATGCGAACGTACACAGAAAACATTCTCCAGAATTTTTCACCAATTAAAGCATTAATCAAAAATAAAATCAGTTTTAATTAAAAATTTAATCAATTGAATTAAACGTTTCACCAATTAAAGCATTAATCAAAAATAAAATCAGTTTTAATTAAAAATTTAATCAATTGAATTAAACGTTTCACCAATTAAAGCATTAATCAAAAATAAAATCAGTTTTAATTAAAAATTTAATCTTTTGAATTAAACGTTTCACAAATTATAGCATTAATCAAAAATAAAATCAGTTTTAATTAAAAATTTAATCAATTGAATTAAACGTTTAATTGATACTATTAATTTATTAATTGGTGAAAATTTGATTTATTTTTTAATTAATATTACAAATTTTTAATTGAAATCAATTTTTTTTATTTTTTCTGTGTATGTACATTTTAACCGAAACATATCATGTTATTTTATTGATTTTGGATCCAATTATGTTTTATATGACAAGAAATAAAATCGAAAATAATTTAGAATATAAAACCAACTGCTGTAATATTCCAACTCCAGATAAAGGGAATTATAGATTCGCCTTAAACGAAAATAACACTGTTTTCTTTTTAGTATGATTAGTTATAGCTTCCCAAATTTGTCTGCTTTGTCTATCAAATGTCTGTTTTTTTTTTAATTTTTAATGGCTGACAACTTTTTTTTTCTTTGTCTGATGACTTTGCATATCATGTTTTACTGTTGCAATTTTGCTGTCTAATGCAACTTAATTCGGACGTGAATGTGCGAAATAAAAAAATTCTTTCTAACAATTTACAGAAAATTTTGTACTGATTTGCCACCTGTAAAATATGAAATTAAAATTATTTTTTAGTTGGAAATTGTTTAAATTTTAATTTTAAAAAATTTGGTTTTAACAAATTGTTTTAGAAAGAATTAAAAAGTGGTATTTTCAAGACAGTGACAGTTATCTTAATCTAAATGAATACCGATGTATTTTACATTCGATCGTTGAAGAAGATGAACGCTCACTACACTCAAAAGAAAAATCAATCCATCCGTACTCAAATCAATCCGAATTTTTTTGAATCAAGTACAGAAAGATTGATTCAAGTTCGGATTTTTAATCCTAAAATACTTAAATTATCCATATTCAATACCGATTTCGTACTTGAAATAATCCGAAAATGAGATTGATGTAAGTAAAACTAAGATTGAATCAATCTCAAAATGCGCTTGATTCAAGTAATATAAAGTTGATTTCATTCCGAATTCATGCTTGAAAAATACAAAAAAGAAATTAAAAAGAAGAAATTGTTATGATTGATTTACTTACCCGTATTACACCTTTCAGAATGATAAAACACCAACATCATGCCCGTTATGGTTTTTATTTTAGAAATCTTATCTAATTTTCGAAAGTAATCCCATTTAGGATTGTTTTGAGTACGTTTTAGTGTTATTCGTACTTGAATTTTTGAGTACGACTCGTACTTGAATTTTTGAGTACGACTCGTACTTAAAGTAATCATAAAAACTTTATTTATCCCGAGTGTTTTACTTTCTGTGTAGTACTGGCCTCAATCAGAAAAGGAAACTGCTTCCAGCATATTGAAATAGGAAACTTCTTTTGAATTAAATTCCAACCAGGTATCGTAGCAGCTCAGCCTGGAGTCCCATCGGGAGCCTTCCGTGGCTTACTGGTGCTTGCTCGCTAGCTTTTTTGTCGCATTGTATAGATCCTTGCCGTGCTCTGTGCTGCTGCGGCCAGCGCCAGCCTTTACTATATTAGCGCCCTGGTGTTGTCAGAAAGCCACTCTTTACGCCTACTTTAGAATATATCCTTGTTTGTATCCCGACTCAGTTGTGTAGGTGTGTGGGATAAAAGCGCGGTAGACAAACTCTAAGTGCCTGCGATTTTAAGATGTAGTTAGGCGACAAGAAGATAATGGTCAAAGGCAACCTCTGCACCTCCTTTATTTCTTACATCCAAGAGCGAGCCAAGCCATTTCCAACTAATGGCTCAAGGGTCCATCTGGTTTTCCGTCCGTTGGTCCGAAGAGACTTATGCCATCTTGTGCATATTCTTAAGCGGGAACAGTAAACCGACTTTTTTAAGACCGCAAGATGCACAATCATTTCAATCATTCTTCCAGATCCGTGCTTGCCCATTATGCCTTAACAGCCTGTGTTGTCGATGCCAATTTGTACGTCAGAGTCGCCCAATAATAGTAGAATATCGACTCTATGGGTGTTTGTGATTCCTCTGTCTAGTTGTTTTTAACATTTTTCATTTGAATTGGAGTAGAGCACTGTATTACCTCCAAATTTTTGGCATGTGTACGGAGTATTAAGCGGTCAGAGTGAGGTTTCCATTTTTAGAGGGCCTTACGGGCGTGGTTAGATAGCAGGAAGCCGACACCACCACTGATTGATTGTTGTCGTTAATCATTTAAATTAAAGATGTCTAACTGATTGGGCTAATGCATTTATCTATTTAAGAAGGGGGTTAATCCTTATTTTCAAGTTTAAATTTTTTTATTTGTTTTCTTCTACTTAAAGTTGTTTTAATGTTCATTCAGTAAATCCTTTTAAAATTTCTATTGTTCCATTCACTTTCATATGGGTTTTATTATTATTCAGTTATTTTGAAATTTTAATATTTGATTATTCCTAAAGGATGTCTTATCTATTATTTTATTTTCACTAAAACAAATTGCCCCTTTATTATTGTTATTGCACACTGGGAAACAACACTTCGATTGTTTGTTTGTTTGTTTGTTTTTGTTAACAGCTGCATTGTATCTATTGTATTGTTAACTTAATTTAAATAGAAATAAATAAATAAAATTAATACAGCAAAAACTTAATACAACAAATAGATCAAGTAAAACAAATATGTAACACTTAACCAGCATTTAGGGAATATTTTTTAAAAGGATGTAATTATAATAAAGAAAAAGGATGATCCATGAAGTATAAAATTTCTTGGTTTTAAGGTTGCAAAGATGAATATTTTACATTTTCAGGGAGCGGTGATTGTAGATGAAGGTCGGTTTAGCGATTTATTTTAGGAGCCAACAATTGTCGTTTAAGAAGTCGTTTTTTGTTGTCCTAAACTAGGCCGTTCAGTGCAAAAAAAAAAAAATTCAGGCTGTTTCGGAATTCAGAGAACCATTAAAGCGGTTAGTAATCTGTTAAGAAAAGCCCCGATTTAAGAGCCATGTTTGGAGCTAAAACTATGCAGATTAAAGAACCACCACTATTTCTAAAATATGAACGGTTAAGAGATCCACTAATTTACCTTTAAATAGTCAGTTTTAAAGGTCTCGATTAAAGCTAAAATTTAGGTGTTAAAAAGCTTTGAAAACCCGTAAAGTAAAGGTTCAATTTAAGAACTTTTAATAAAGCTGAAATTAACGGTGCTTCTTGAATTAAAGATTCAAAAATGTTAATGTTTTACGTGGTGATTTTAGCACCACTAGAGCTAAAATGTCCTAGCAATGTTTAAAGTTAAAACTGGAGAACCAAGATTAAGGATGATGGTAAGCTTAGCCGACGGAGTTTAGAATCAAAAAATTCTTTCTTTGAGAATGTTTAAATTAGACTGTTAAAAGTGCGATGATTAAAGCTAGAATCAGGCAGTTCATAGAATCAGAATTGGAGCAGAAACTTGTCTGTTAGGAAAACCATGATTGGAGAGCGCAATATTAAGAGCTTAAACTAAATAGATTAGAGAAAGTCATGATCAGAGTAAAGGCTCAGTTAGCCGGGAGTAACAGTAACGTTGTAAATCAGCTGATTAATTTTGTTGTATGTAAAGCAATTAGAACGATTACAGTTAGCAGTAAGATGTTATGTCTCAATCTGTAAGAAAAAGATTGGTCTTACTTTTTTACAGTAAAGTTACTGTTACTGTTACTCCCGGCTAACTGAGCCTTAAAACTTGTTAAGCTTACAGAGACACCGTTAAGGCTTTGTGGAAGAGTTTTGACTGAATGAATGGGAAAATATGAAAAATGTTGGTACTTTTTTGTTCTCCAACTGGTATGTTTTTAATTGTCGTTAATATTGGACCTAGAAACATTAAATTAAACATGCATTGCCCTAAGTACATAAGAATTTGAAGGGGAAGCTTTTTTGTACTTTTTTGTTCAACAACTGGTACTTTTTTAAATTATATTAAATTCAACATGCATATTTTGAATGGGTAAGAATCTATAAGAGGGAACTTTATGGTACTTTTTTGTTCTTTAATTGGTTTTTTTTTTTGAATTTCCTTTAGTATTGGACCTAGAATCAAAAAGGTTAGAGTGAGTTTTTTGGTACTTTTTCGTTAATTAGCTTAGTTAGTTTTTATTAATACTGAAACTAGAAATATAAAATTCAACATGCAGAGTCCAGAGAAACTTTAAGAGGAGAATTTTCGGTACTTTTTGTTTATCCATTGGTACTTTCTGATTGTTTTTATATATTTTTGAACTTAAAAAATTAAATTAAACATTCACGGACTTGAGTGAAAGATAATATATGGCGGTGACCGTTTATATTCAGAACCTTCCTTGGAAGTACTTTAGGTTTAAATTAACATAAACTTGCGGTTTATCTTATATATCTTGCATTTATTGATGTTATAAAAAAATCCATTTCTGTATTTTCTTCTTATTTCATATCGTAAATCTTAGGCCCCTCTTACGCTTTACAACTCAACTCAGTTGAGTTGTAATTTCTTAATTTTTGTATTATGGTTTACAACTTTGCTATATTGTGGTGAACAAAAACATAACAAAAATTACAACTGATCACAACCAGTTGTAAACCGTAATAGGGGCCTTAATAACTTTTTTGTTGTTCTTTTCAATAATTCTGTTCAAGGGTCACCGATTTATTTCTTGAGCGAAATTAATGAATAGATATTTATTTATACAAACATGTTGTTAACAAATATTACAATTTATGAATATTTTATCGATAGCAATTATTTGAAACCTTCTCTAAACACTTTGTTCTGTTGACCTAAAACTGTAAATATCATGCATGTCTAAAATATTAAGACTTTTGTAAGTGAATACCCAACAAACACTAAGGTTAGATTTGAAATTGAGAATGATTTTAAACCAACCTTTTTCTAAAATGGCAAACTTTTATCGCCATATTAAAATGGTTACATTCATATTTCGCATAAGTGTTGGCAGGCTTAACACTTGGAAAAACACTTGATAACAATTTGAAAACCAATTTATTAAAGATTGTTTGTCAAATGTTTATATTAAAATAAATTTCAGTTTAAATTAAATGTTGTAATCAAACTAGGTTTGATAATTTTGCATGATTTTAAAAAATGAAGTCGTTTTATATAAAAGGTTTAACTTCGTGTTTGCTGGGTATAAACATACACACACACACACAAACCCTACACAACATTAATGTAGTTCTAATAATTATATGGCCTTTTTGTAAAAAATCTTTTAAACATGTAAATTAAACATACATGCTATATGCCCCTTCGGAATCGTTATCGAGTTAGCATTGTATCACGTGACCACAAATTATATTAAAGTCTTAAAAATCTTAAAGTCGGCAAAATGTTAATTAATCCTTTAGTTGAAACCCAAATGTTAAAGCAATTTTTACGAGATAAATTAAATTCTAAAGAACGTCAAGTTACTCCTAAATTATAAAAATTCTTGTCTTGCGAGCAACTGGCAACTTAACATATTACAAAGTAATCCAAGGTGCAACTGAATCAAATGATTCCATTTTAAAAGATATAAATCAGTAATGTAGCCAATTGACGTCTTTACGCTCCACAAAGTAGTTTAAGTGTCCATAGAATACACTGATTTCATTTTATGAAAAATAAAGCATTATTATGGCCAATTAACTACTTTACACATTACAAAGTAACTAATAGTTTGATTAATTTATTCCCCCTTACATAACATAACATAAATGAGTAAGATAATACAGCCGTTTAACCACGAGCATTTGCTTCCGTACACCACAGACAATTTTTCGACAGTGTACCATATCTGGGACCCCCGGGCAATCTTGGACCCGGAAAAACAAAATTATGTTGTGAGTTTAAAATTCATATGAGAGTTCTTACTGCCGAATACTATCTAAATATCAACATCTATATGACATGTTTTCGTCTTAAATCAATTTTAGAGAGCAGGTTTATATGCGACCCATGGTCAGTTCTGGACTTAGGATTACAGAATTTTGCCATGATATAGTAGAAGTTATAAAAGTTATCTTTGTTGAATTTTTTCTTTTAAATACAGTCAAATCCCGACAATTCGTAATCGCAAGGGACCGGCCGTTTATTACGAATTGTAGAGGTTTTCGATTTAGCGGGGTTAAAAACAAATAAATACGAATTAACGGAGTTTTTCAATTTATTTACTAAAACGATGCGTGTGCTTTGACATTTTTCTTTATTATTCATGTAATAAACTGATCTTGAGAAAATAAACACACACACAAGCAAAAACCCAAAAATTACGAATTAGCGAGGGGACCAAAATTTATGGAAATTTTACGAATTAACGAGATTTTTTCAAGGGACCGACAGTTTATTACGAATTATCGGGAATTACGATTTATCGGGGTACGAACTATCGGGATTTGACTGTATCAATACCATTATTAATAACACAGTTATGGCATTTAAAGCAATTTTCGGGAGTTCTATTTGTATGAGAGCCATGGTTAAACTCTTATTTCGAAATTTGAAAAGATGATTTATGTTGCAATAAAATGTTTTTGGACCAAACTTAATTTTAATTGCAACATCTTCGATATTTTATGGTCACAAAGACTCTATTCCAGAAAGAAGTTTGTATGGGGGTAATGTGAAATAATAAATTGACTCTCATAATATTCAAAATACTTCGTTCTTATGTCAATTGAAACTTATGCATCGAATTTTATCAGCATATGTACCTTTAAAATGGCGACCTGTACTTTGCGCACAAAGTTAACATCGACAGATAACCAGCTAAAAACAGACGGATGGAAGGACGTCGTTAGAATGGCTCAGAATGTTGAGATAACATACTGATCTTCTTTTATCGTACGTATATTACTTTCTTAACGTACGCGTTTTGTATTTTTTAGTGAACACGTACTGATCTTTTAATATACATGATGTGCTGACCATACGTTTGCTGAATTTTCATGTAAAAGAGGTCACATACAAATATCGAACGCGTACGCTAAAAGCACACTACACGTACGCTAAAAAGAGATCGTTACGTTATCTAAGTATTTGTGTTCGTCAGCTGACAATTGTTGTGTGCCGTATTTTGTAGAAATTTACAAACAAAAATATATTTTTTTCTTTTGAGTCAAAAATTCATTATCAAAGTTTCGTTTTAATGTGCTAAATTCCCAATTGGATATATTTTTTTTATTTTGTATTATTGTACAAAATGTGTATGTGTGCTTTTCATGGTAAAATACGGTACGGCAAATTATTGTGCCATACCTTAGTAGTTTTTTTAAACTCTGCATATTATCCATTTCGCCATTGCGGTGTGGGTATAAACATATTACATACTTACATATATTTAATTACCAAAAAATATACTCTTTTTAATCTCCTTAGTAACCAGTTTTTAAACTTGAGTTTTTGGATTCATTAACTCTTAACTGCTTCTGGGTTAAATCCACTCTCTTCTCATTTGCTGTTTGGATATTTCCATAGCTGGGTGTTAATGGTTGGCCTAAATGTTTTTAACTCTTTCTCTCGCTCAATTCTCTAATACGAGCCAAAACTTACCCAGTTGTTGTATTTTAAATTATATGTTATTTATCTCTAATCATCAACAAATAACAACTACATCAAGCAAATTATATGATTTTCATTTTAATTAATTTAAAAAAAATGAAAATTTTTTTAAGTGTTTTTTTCGCAGAAAATAAAAATGCAAAGCTAAAAAATAAACATAATTTTTGAAGGTGTTTGTTTGCGAATGAAATTTTTAAACTGATTATTAACTGTTTAATAAACAAGAGTTTGAAAAATATTAACACTAAGGCACAAAAGTAAAGAGTCAGCGACTAATTTGAGTTGATTGAGGTTTAATTGAAATTCTTTAACTTGTAACAAATTACATGCACAAATTATACTACATGGTTTTAGTAAAATTTTAGCAATTTGTTGAAAAAATAAATGATTTGCTGAAACATATTAGCGGTGTTCAACGATGTTTTGCATTTGCACTTTTGCAAGCCTAATGCTGAACTCGGCTATTGTGAACTTTAATCCATAACAGATTTTTAACAGGCGTTAAGGTGTCACTGTATATTCTATTTTTTGTTTTATTATTTCTTAATTTACACACTAAACATTTTCTCCCGTATTTATAAACGATTATTAAATTTAACAAACGTTTATTAAGTCAAATTTTCATACAAAATTTGTTTGGTAAACCGTTATTAAATTTAAAAATTGTTTATAAATACGACCATTTACATAAGTCTTATTTACACTTAAAGCTTTATATTTTAGAAAATAATATAGACCCCACATAAAAAGTTAACTTTTTTGAAAGTTTAACCTGTTGTCTTGAAATTTATAAAAAAGCGTTTGCATAACTGTATTCACAAACGTTAATTAACCAACTGTTTATTAAGAGACATTTTCATAGAACATTTGTTTTGCAAACCTTTCTTAAATTAAAAATTATTTTATGAATACAGTCATTAATGTTTAAAGAAAACAAACTTAAAAATTATTGCATAATGTGCATAAATTAGTCTTAAAGTCTCAAGAAAAATTAGATAATAAATTAGAAATGAAAATTTTTCGTATTTGGTATGGTATAGTTTCATAAGACTTTAAATCACACTGCCAAATTTCATGGAGATTGGACCATAATTTACCATAGGTCAGCCTTCCGTTTCGAATCCTTTATTAAAGTCAGGGCCGTGGAGTCGGAGTTGAGGTTTTTGTGCCGGGGTCGAAGTCGGAGTCGTAGTACCCACAAAAACCCGCTACTCCGACTCCAAAGATTTTCGGCATAAAAAATGTAAAAAAAATTTTCCAAAATAAAAATTATTCGAAATTGACGGTTTCAAATTGTTTAGAATAATTTTTATGCTATATTTAGCCATTTAAAAGCTAATGCATTAAAAAAGTTTCTTTGACACCCTCCACCGACAGTTAGAATATATGAGAGCTATAAATAATTAAAAAAATCTTTATAAAACGGACGTCAGTATAAAAATTGGTTCCGGTTAAAACCAATTGTACGACAATCAGAAAGTGTTATGCTTTTATTTCTAGCAATTTGAACTAACTTGAATAATATATCATGATTCGTAACAGTTTTTGCCGAACTAAAATGATTTTCAGGAGGGACATTTATATTATCCAATGGCAGCCTTGCCATTTATCATGTTTTCCCTTTCTTTTCTTTTCAAAAAATAAAAGTTAACACCACTGAGTCTCATATTCATTTAGCATCAAGATTATAGTAGGAGTCGGAGGCGCACTTAAAGAATTTCAGCGTTTGGAGTCGGAGTCGGAGTTAGTGTTTTTTCGGACGACTCCACAGCCCTGATTAAAGCACTTATCCTGTGACCAGTGAATACAATTTCGAAATAAAAAGGAACGAATTGCAACGGGTGCAAATAAGACATAAGTTCAAAAGAAGTGACTTAACTCGAAAAACTTTATTTTTCAAAAATTGAAAAAACTGTTTTTGACCTCAAAAAAATAGTTAAAAACAAATCTTTGGACCATTTAGTAGAAAATCCATACAGATTATGATCTAAAAAATTTTTTTGTTTTTTCAATATTTATACACTAGATAATGAACAATTTTTAATTGTGTCATTTTTGTTAAATTATTATTTGCACAAGTTACCGAATATTTTAGGTTATACCACTTTAGCTCAATTCTTTTCAAGTTTTGGCACCTTTGCCAAATTCTAAACTGACAAACTAATTAATAAAAACTCCATAAAAGATTTATTTAATCAAAAGTGTCACAATTTGAATTACGACTATTAAGCACTTAGCAGTTGGTATCTACTACCCTTTTGTTTTGACAAAACTAAATTTAAGTCACTTTCATAAAATTTCAACTTTATACCAATTGAAACATAAATATAGACAAAATTGTTTTTGGCACCAGTTAACAACAACACAACACACTGATATTTTTTTTTATAGATAAACAATTGTATTGTGCATAGTTTTATCATATAAACACGAAAAAGACAATTTTGAGTTGAGTCCCTGTTGAACTAGGTGTGCCATGTCACTTAACTGGTGACAGTTACTCCAGGAAAGGTAGTTGACATAAAACTAGTCGTGTGCCTGAATTTTGCGCGGGTAGTGCAATGTATCCATTTAGGTTATTGCAGTGACCTGTTACAAAGCGTCAAAAAAGTGGCAATGTACCCCCTCCTAGGAAATCGCCCTGTTAAAGTGACAATTCCCCTTAATTTAAATTGTGATAACTTGAACCGGTCCCTAAGACTTTAAAACTGTAACGCGACAAGTTTGGTGTTAGTTGCCTTTCCTTTAAGCCGGCTATACACTATGCTATTCAGTCTTATGATCTGTCAAAAAACACTTGTTTGGCTTAAAGATGAATTTAGTGACAGATTTTTTGACAAGTCTGTCCGACTTGCAAATGTTCATAAAAATTTTCATAAAATGATAATTTCCATGCGATAAGAGTTGCTTGTAAAGTAGCTGAGCCATTTGAGTTGTTATCATTTTTGTGGCGCAGTGTGGTATTGACAACAGATTTTGAAGAAATTTTTTTAATGTCGGATAGAATTCCATCCGAGTTTCGTGTAGTGAATCCCGGCCTTTAGGGATAGCGTTTTTGTAGTAAAATTGGGAATTTCACTGTTTCATAAAACTAGAAATCACAAAATTAAATTTTGTGAATTTTGGTCCATAATCGAACACAATCCCCATAAGAAGCCCACTCTTTAAATATTTTAACCCTCAGTGGAGGGTAGCACAAAGTCGGCACAACCGAATATAGCAATCTTACCGTTTGCCAACTGTTTCCTCTAATAGTGGCAATAAGAATATTTAAGACAACAAAAGCCATAAAAACGAAAACAGTTTAAAAACTATTTACTGCTTTAATTCAAAATTTTTGCTGGGGGAAAAAGAGTATTTTCTTTTTTGTTTCCTATAACAATAGTTTATGGTTTTTAATAAAATAAATTAAAAAGTTTATCGTTTCTAAAATGCAGCTATTAATTTTCTCTATTGTAATTTCCGTTTTTAATAGAAAATATGACAATTTTTATTTTCGTTAATATTTCTTTTCTTAAATTTTCTCTAGGATTTAAAATAATTTATGTTTCTATTAAATTATGTTTGAAGGTTAAACTTTTCAAATATTTTTTTTTATTTTTTTAATTTCAAAAGGATATTGTTATTTAAAATGTAAATTTTATTAAGAAAATTTTACTTTTTCCCATGAAATGTCTGCTGAAAGGTCTCATATGAAAAGTAATAAGAACTAGAAAAATATATGTGCCTAAGTAAACTAAAAGTCATACACTTGAATAATTTTGAAAATAAAAAAAAAATACAAGTCTTAGAGAAAAGGAGAAAATTTAACAGTAGATTAAAAACACGACCTTGAAATAAGCACCATAAATATGAATCTTAAAATCCCAAAAGTAGGCAGTTTAAATTAGAAAAATATGTAGTAGCAATACATATATTTTTTTTGTGTCTCTAGCAAGTCAGACTTAAACTATTTTCTAACTTGGAGACAAAAAAAGTGTTAAATGACTTCGTTATGAACTACTTAGGTTTTCAAAAGTATCAGGTTACTCAAACAAAAGTTTAGTGGGAGAGAAGAGAGTTTTATATATTTATTTAGTTTTATAAATAATTTAAAAACACGATTATTTTTTAAAATGATAATTTTGAGTTGACTCTGTAATGAAAACCTTAGAAAACAAAAAGGTGTATGCACTAACTCAATTATTAGGACATCAAAGTGACAAAAAAGCCATTAATAAATTAATTGAGCACACACGCAAGCAATAATAGTCAGTTGTGTTTAGAGAAATACACTGTTTTATGATAAGATCTTACAATATTGTCATTAAAATTGCCTAAAAATGTCTTGCAACTGTGTGAACATTGTAAGCTAATTTTTATTTGGCAGATGTGTAAAAGATATGCATCTGACAATGGGACCATTGTCAGAAAAATGCCAACATTGTAAGATCTGACCACCGTCTGTACGAAGCTTAAGTCTTTTTTAATAACGCTGAAATATGAAAATGTAAAAAAAAGATGTAAATACTATCCCCAAAATTAGGCATTAGTCTTTGGAAATCTCAAAATTAGCCTAAATCCAAACATCAGTTTTACAAAACTCTTAGAAGCAGACGTTTTTCCTTAAAAATTTTTTTTAAACCAGCTCATCCGCACTTTTTCTGTCAATTATAATTACATCTTTCGCCAGCATTTGTAATTTATACAAAAAAAAAAAAAAAAAAAAATCCCACACAGACAAACGAAATAAAGACAGTTACAACGTTATTAGCATACAAAATGGCATTTAGGATTATTTTATTATGGTGGTGGGTTTATATTAAATATTAAAAGGATACAAATCATAAAATGCCTCATGAGGCTAAAGAAATTTTTGTACGTAAGTGCTTGAACATACATACATTTTGCTGCTCCTAAACATTTGCAGTAATATATACCTACATGAAATAAAACGGTATATTTGTAATATACCTCCACACACAAACACACACGCACCAACTAACTTCATAATTTGTTAACAAGCACAGACATTACTCATTTACTAGTTCTCTATCTCTCTTCGTTTTTTGTAAACTGTGGCATTTAACATTATATTTTCCTGAGCATATGCTAAGGATGTAACAAATGCTTGTAAGAATTTTATTATATTTAAATCGCCTTCGCTTTTGGGAAATCCCCGACCATTAAAATATTAAAATCTGTAAGGGGCATCAACTACGCCATTTGATTTAATATTTGTATCTTAGAAATTTATTACTGATAAAATATTTTTATTAAATATTTTATTAAAATTTTAGTCCCCTGGTCCACTTAACATTTTTTGTATTTAATATTGAATGTACTTTTAATGCTGTCTTAAGTTGTTTTATGTTAACCCAAAAAAAGGTGTAATTTACAAGAACAAATACAGTGCAATCTTTCTTAAAGGACACCGCCGTTATGCGGACACTGTTTTTTGATGGACACTGTTCCCAGGTCCCCGCAACGTTTTAAAGGGATGCATTCGAGCATGTTCTACAAATCGAAATGAAGTGGAACTGAAATCAAACGAGATTTGATCTCAATTATTAACAAAATGGCTGTAGCTTATCCGGTTTTCAATAGTGGTTCTTGTAAATATACTTAGTACTCAAAGTATGAAGTATGTATTTAAAAAGCCATATTTTCATGAACCTTCTTTTCAGGCAAGTTTTCAAAATTTGTGCGATTTTAAATCCACTTCAATTCGATTTACAGAACATACCCGATTGAGTTCTTTTGAAAGGGCATTTACATACATTTAAATTGTTTCTTCGGTGTCCGGTCATGAGAGATTCCACCGTGTATAACACGGTACCAAAATAAAAATGAAAATGAATTTTCTTTCTATTCAAAGAAGAACATTAAAAAGATGTCTTTAATGGAAGTCCTAAAAACAATTTTATTAATAAAAAAAAGTAAACAATTTTATGACAGCAAAAATCACTTAAATTTAGAGAAGAATTTCATAAACGTTTATCGCTGTTGGTTTAGTTGAATGTAAGAATAAAATTGTTTAGTAAAATGTAAGATAAAGCGATAACATGACCACAATAAAGCGAACGGGATACGGGTTTCAAAACAGATGGCGTATGTTTTACATACGGCTTAAGATAATTTTGACCAAGCAAAAGTTCATTTTAACCATAATAACCTTTAACCATAATATGGCTAACTACAAATATTAGCTACAAATATTTTAAAATTCTACTTGACAATATTATAATTCTGCGTGTAGATTATATAAGATTAGAATATAGAATAGACTTAACTACTAAGCTTCAGACCGAACAAGCCAACAAAATATCGATCAGACTACACAATAAGCTACAGTTAGATAAAAAAAAATACTTATTGGACTACAGACTTAAGTATAGACTATACTACAAAGCTACTGAATGTAGTAGAGACTAGAACTCATTTTAGACAGTTGGCTAGATTACACAATAAACTACAGACTTAACTCGAAGAACAATTGCTAGAATGTTCTCTGTATTGGTATTTCTAGTTATAGCGAATAACTATCTTATTCTAGCAGCAAGCACGGCTTTGGAAAAATATAAATAGCACGATTTATAAAGGTTACTTTTTCTTGACAATTTAAGGGAAACTTTTTTGAAATTGCGATTTAGCTTGACAAATTACAATTGTTCAAGCCAAATCAAGCCTGTCTGGCCACCTTAATTTTTGGGCATATCTAAAAAAAGCTTTTTTGAACAAATTTCTGGCTTCCCTGATTATAAGGCGTTGTAAAACTATTTTATTATTATATTAGCCGAATATGTGCATGAATAATATTATCAACATATAAAGAAACTTAATTTTTAATACTAAATCTGTGTGAAAGCTGTAAAAATAATTATAATAATTCTAATAACAATATTTCAATAATAATAGCTTTTAAAGCAAATATTCACACATCCATGTATTTAAATGGATCCTTCCACTTGCAAATGAATTTGTAATGATAACCATTATACTAATACTGTCAAGTAGAGCTTTAAAATTTTTATTTTTTTTAATTTTTTTTTTAAATAAAATTTCTTGAATCTTTTTTATTACTTACAAAGAAAGAATATGAGCCAGGGATGGAAATCATGACAGAGTGGTACTTTTATTTTTGGTACATTTTGAACTTTGTTTAGAACCTGGCTCTACCGCTTCGTAAGGGATTAGTAATAAAAATAAAAATTTTCAATAAGAATTATATGAAAATTATGTTTGCATATTTGAATAAAAAAAATTTTGAACTTTCTGCGATGACGATTTTTGCGATAAAGTTATTGCATTTTTAGTCAGCAGCCAGGTTTATTCAGTCAATAAAAAAAAGTTTAATTAATATACTTTAAAAAATGTATACAGCAAACAAAAAATTGATCGAATCTTTATTTATTTTTTGATTATGATGTGCTAAATCCCCAATTTTTATTCTTTGATAAATTCACTTAAATTCGATCTCAGGGAATCAAAGCAATTAAACTTTTATGTGCAAATTAAAAAAAAGTTTTGCTCTAAACAAAAATTAAAATTAAACCAATTCATGAAAAAAGTGGCCAAAAAAAATAATTTTTCTTCTTCTCTCTCAAAAGTCAAAAGACGTCAAACGCATTCAGGCATGTTCTAGAAATCGAAATGAAGTGGAATTGAAATCGTACAAGATATAGATCTCAATTATTTGCAAAATGTCTGTAGTTTTTCCTGTTTTTAACAATGGTTCTTGTATAGATAATAAGTACTTTAAGTATGAAGTAGTTAAAGTGTGAAGTAGAAATATTTTTATAAACTTTATCTTAGATTCTAAATCAAGCCTACTCCTCAACATTTTAACTTTCGATGGAGGGGATTAAAGATATGGCGCATCTGAATATATACATTTTACTAGTGTTTTTTTTTTAAGAAAAGTTGAATTTTCTTAAATAAAGTTCAAAACTAATTTGTTTTGAAATAATTTAGAATTTGGGGATAAGGGACTTAGATTTTTAGATGGGAATTTTCAAGAACATCAAACCTTTTATTGGCGACATGAGTCGCAACTTTTCTGGCCACGCCGTTCAAAGTTAACAATTTAAAAAAGACTAAAAAATAGATATGGATATTTACACAATCATAGTTAAAAAGTATATTTTGTTACTGAAGTCTATACAAAACAAGCAAACCCCGTTTCCATCCCTGATTTAGAGAGTGTTAAAGTTAATATTTGTTGTTAGTGTTATTTATGTTTGTAACGTTAAGGGTCAGAGAAAAAAATCAAGAGAAATGGTCACATAACTTTATCGTAAATCAAAATATGTTTGCATACTTTTAGGCTCTTAAAAATACATATAATTTGTTTTTATTTATTTATGATTGCTTTTTTTTATGTGTGGGTGGCATTGACTTTAAAGAAAAATTTAGAGAAAAAAACATTTTACGAAGGCAAGACCAAAAAAAAGGACTATAAAAAATGTTGAGTTTTAATTTTAAATAAAATGATAGATATGAGCAGGCAAGACGAAAAGCAAAATAGACTTGAGAAAAACATTAACAAAATTGAATTTTTTTGTTTTTTTTTAATATTTTTAATGGTAGAGCGCTATAAAAAGTGTTTAATTTTAATTTAAAATCTTAGTAAAGTTCATTTGAAATTACTTCCGTGCCTAACAACCATGGCCATGAGCTGGCCTTAAATATTTTTCATTCCTTAGCATTGTTGTCTTTAATCTATGGCTTAGTGTCCTTGCAAATGCCATTAGCTCTTATTTCTCTTAACACTCCTGCTCTAAATTCTTCTCTCCCTTCTTGCGTTGCTGGACTTTTTTTTACATTTGCGTAAACGAAGAATTGAATTATTTTGTAAGTTCGTTTATCGTTTTGTTGTTATTTGTGTTTATTGTCATTTTAATATGATTTATTGTTTTTAATACTCGTAAAATAAGAAAAAATTTCATGCCATATTCTTTCTTCCATTTTACTTGCATACAATTCTATTGTCCTTTATTTTATTTTTGTTTTTTTAAATGTTCATAAATATGTATAAATGCCATAAAATCTTTTAATTAAAAAATTCGAAATACATTTATCTTTTTGTTCAACAAAATTTCTTTAGAACCACAAAAAATATTAGAGAAAAATAACAAAATATGTATTGAAAAAAGCAAAACCATATTTCTTTTTTAAAGCAAAGATTGTGAATATTTTTAATTAAATTTTTTTTTTCTGTAACAACCACTAATTTGAACTTAATTTGTCCTTCGTTCACTTCAACAACTTGCTGTGTAGTTAAATAATTACAAATTGTAAACTGCAGGTTTTTTTCAAGGGGATGTTGTAAACAAATGTGCACTTCTGTTTTACTACTAAAATTTTTTCTGAAATTGTTAAACGAATTAAGTTTTATGGCTGGAAGTCATAAATTTTTCAAGAAAACAAACGTTTTAAATAAAAATGGGATAAAAGTTATGGAGAAAATTTGCTCGCAATTTTAGAAAATTGTAGTCGATCTGCATCAAATACCACAAAGTTCACTATAAATTACAATTTTGCCCTAAAGTATGCTAAAGACTACACTACATAATAAAATGCAAGCTAACCCAACTCACATATCACAGATAAATTAAGAGACTAGATTATAGACTAGACTATAGACTGGACTACAGCTTTCATAACATAATAGAATATATTTTTCTCTTTATTTGTTCCTTTTCTATCTATTTCTATCTATTTTTTATACAATTTTTTTTTATCAAAAGACTGTTTAAAACTGTTTTAATTTCTTTCTGATTGTTTTGCGCCACGTATTTCTTAGACGACCCGGTCGTCGACTACCTTGAGATTTCCATTTAAGGGCTCATCTTGCTATCCTGTCACTTGCTTTTTGTGTTACTTATCCATTTTAATCTCTCTACTTGACGTTTTATGCATCGGTTCTACTTTTGTTAACCTGAAAATATCTGCATTTCAAATTGTAAAGGGTGGTCCAACCATGATGTACGATGCGAATTGTGAGTCACAACTTAACGACAGGTTTTTTGCCCAACCTAATTAAACATTTTTTTAGTTCAGTGTTTGACAAATTCAACCATGGAGAAACTGGGCGTTCAAATCAAAATGCATTTCGTGCACTTCGTGATTTTTTTGTTCAGTACATCGACCAAATGTGTCCACAATCGGGAGAATCGGGCAAATAAGAATGCAAGAGTGATTGTTGAAAAGTCGTTGCATCCACAAATAGTGACTATTTGGTGCGGTTTATCAGCTGCCGGCGTCATTGGGCCGTACTTCTTCGAAAATGCGGTCGGCGAAGCAGTTACCGTGAATAGTGTTCGGTATGGCGAGATTATGGCCCCTTTTACGGTTCACAACTCAACTCAGTTGAGTTGTAATTAAGACAACTGGTTGTGATCAGTTATAATTTTTTTATGTTTTTCTTTATCGCAATATAGCAAAGTTGTAAACCATAATACAAAAATTAAGAAATTACAACTCAACTGTGAACCGTAATAGGGGCCTTTAACGGACTTTTTGTGACCATAAATTGAGGATATGGACCTGGGCGATTTGATATCAATGACCGTGTTTTCTTAATTCGTGGCGATGTTAATTGGCTGCCACGATCATGTGATTTGACACCGTTGAACTTCTTTCTTTGGGGATATTTTAAAGAAAAAGTGTACGCCAATAAGCCAAGAACAATTCCAGATCTAAATTAGATTGCAAACTAAACTGTAGAATAGGCTGTATGCTAGACTGTAGAAAATCGTTAGACTATACAGTAGACTATACTCCAAACTAAACTGTTGATTAGTTAGCATACTAAACTGTTAAAACAACTGCAAATTGAACTGTAGACTAGAGATTAAACTGAAGGTTTTACTAAAGCCTAGACTATGGATTTAACTGCTGACTTGACTTCAGACTAAACCGCAGCCTATACAATAGAATTGTCTATAGACTTGGCCACAGCAAAAAAAAAAAAACTAGACTTCATTCTACACTGCATACTAACTACAGTCTAAACAATAGTCTAACCAACAGTCTAGATACAAACCTCGATTACAGTCTAAACGAGGGGAACAGACTACAGTCAAGAAAAAGAAACTCAAATACAAACTATACCATAGTCTAGACATCTGACTAGATCACAGACTAAAAAAACCCTTCGTTGTACCTCCCTTTGGCAGTTTCGCGGGGAGAAAGTTAAATGGGGTGCAGTTCATTACGTAGACCGCATCCTGGCGAATAGCGCATGTTTCCAGCCCGAGCTAAAAACTACTCAAAACTGTTTAAAATGCTACAACTCCAAAGCAAAAAATACTATAAACTGATTGCATATGTGTTTGGACAGTACACTTGACTAAACAGTAGATTCAAGTATTATAACGTTGATTTTATCCCGAATAAGAAAGAAAAAAATATTATATTTGATTTACTTACTCGTATTACACCTTACAGAAGGATAAAACACCAACATCATGCCCGGTATGGGTTTTACTTAAGAAATATTATGTACGTATTAAAGCAAAAATATAAACTAAATGAGAAGCAAGAGTTCATATTTACTTCTTAACCCTTCGTGGTGCACATTAGTCTGGTCAGGCCTTTTTTCAATGCCGGAGGGTTACACACAGCGAAAAGTTTAATCTTGTTTTAAGAATTTTCCGGGATGGATTTTCGAAAGTAATCCCATTTAGCATTGTTTTGAGTGCGTTCTTGATTTATCCCGAGTGTTGTTCTTTCTGTGTGGAAATCGAAAAGGCAAAACGCAAGAATTTGGAAGTTGTTTTTAAAACACTTTTAATCTAATTTTTATAATTTTTTTTATAAAACTCCGTTCAATAGAGAACTATTTGTCATAAAATTCTTTTATTACAGAAATCTTATTCAAAAACGACGTTTAAAATTCTTGCGTTTTGCGTTTTTAATTTCCAGAACACCCCTGATAATATACTACGTTATATGAATTATAATTTATCCTTAAGATAGATTTTAAAAATCTATGCCTTTTTTCATATTAGTTTATAAAATTTTAATCTTGAAACAATACCAACATTTAGTTTTATCTATTTTCCATTATAAGCCTATAAGTATGCTAAATAGATAATTTTTTTCTCTCTTCTTCTCTTTCCAGGTAATTTATTGTTTGGAACACCAACAAATCAAACATATTTGAGAAAAAGAAATTGAGTTTACAATTCTCATTTTCTATCATCCTCTGGTCTGTTGCACTCATTCTCGCTACATCTCTTTCTCCCTCTTTCATCTAGCTGAAAATGTAAGTGTTGTTTTATTGTTGTTGTTGTTAGTTTTTAGACTTAGATATTAAAGGCTGTTTTGCATGGAATATAAGACGGGCAAGTTGCCAAAAACGCAAAACACAACAACCCAATTTTTTTTTTTTTTTTGCAAAATTTTTACATTTCAAAACGGAAATTACCAAAAAAAATCCAAACAATATGAAAATATATTACAAAATATTCTGTGTGATGTGCCGCAATATTTGCAGCAAGTTAAACACAAGCACTGAAAACAATTGGAAACAGTCTTTAGTTAACGCCAATGTTCCTCAACTTATCACCCTCCCCCCTCCCAAAATATTATTATGCAAGATTGACATTTGCAAGCCAATTTCCGGTAATATTTTGTCTAATTCTTTTTTTTTTAATCCAAATATCTATTTTGAATTACAAATTGCTTTTGAAATATTGTTTTCTTTTTTTGTTTAGGTTTAGTGTTTTAGTAGATTTTGTTAACTTATTATTAAAAACTTTTTGCATTTTTATTGGTTTTGTCAAGGTTGAATTTAGGGTTTTATATTTACCTTTTGTTGTCTTTTTTTTTGTTTCTGAACTTTTTTTTTAATTACTTTAGCCACTTAGCTTGTTTTAGGCTTAAACTTAATGAATAAATTGTAACATTAATGTTGTTTTTTGCTGTTAATGGGAGTTTATTAATTTGCTAAATAAATATAATGGCAAAAGTTTGTCTTTGTTAAGGCGTTTATCTAAGAAAGTTTAAAACAATAAAAAAAAATAATAAATGAATGAGAAGTATACCGAAGCAAAGTATTCCAAGAATCCTTAATATATTTATGCATGTGAAATTAAAAAACAGTTTTAACCAGTGTTCGAAAATAAACACTAACTCCCTCATTCATCAATTATTATTAAATTTAATAAACGTTTATCAAGGAAAATTTTCATAGAAAAATTGTTTTCTAAATTTAGAAAAACAGAAAAAATTATTGCCGAATTATTTTCAAACAAACGATTGTTTGAAATTTTTTTTAATTTCTACAAATTTTTTTACTGATTCAATTAATATTTTTGTTTGATTTTTATTTAACCAACAAAAATGTTGACAACTTTTCAATAATATAATATACGCGCTATTGGTTTCAATTTTTCATAATTTTGTATGAAATATTTAACGCTCTTTAATGTTGTCGTTTTTTGCATTTTTTATTTGATCGTAAGCAACACTTCTTTATACGAAATATAAGAACAACAACACAAAACACATACAGTTTATTTTTGGACACTTTAAAAAAGTACAACAAGAAGAGAGATGATAAAATAGCGCGACGAGGTTATTAGTAAAAAAACAAAAAAATAGCAGGTAAAAAAAGGTTTCATTCATTTTTAAACAACAGAAACAACAACAACATTATAAGAAACAAAATAAATTTTTGGTTGGTTTCAAAGTTGGAAAAAAAAGAATGAAAAACAAAATCCCGTATTCAATTTTTGAAAACTGTTTACTTAAATACATCAAATACAAAAATAAAATGATGACGAAAAACATATCGAGACGGTCTGCTGCCGTTGCTTGTTACATTTCTTCTTCTTTAGCCAAGGAAAGGATACAGCAACAGTGAGTGATGAAGAAAAACATTGTGTGTATAAACAAGACTTCGTTCAAAAATAATTCAAACAAAACATGTGTCTCAAAGCCAGCCGCCGCTCTGCTTCTGCCTTCATCATCTTCTCCTTCAGTGATAGCTTGGGTGCGCGTCATTGCTTGTGCAAAAAATTTTTGTTTGATTCAGCAAAATTATTTGTTTGAAATTTATATGAATTTCAGTAAACTTTTTGTTTGATTCTGTAAATTATTTGTTTGAAAAAATCAGTGTTTTTTTTTAGTAAACAAAATGCAAATAAATTGTTTGAATATGCGAATTTGTTTGTAGGACCGATTTCAGACAAAAAATGTTTTGATACTACAAATTTTTTGTTTGAATTCGAAAAATAATTTTTTCTGTGAACCTTTATTAAATTTAAAATATTTTTATGAATAGACGGGACTAAAGCCTTGGCCTTAGACTGGACTAAAGTCTAAGCTTTTGACTGGACTATAGTCTTGACTAGACCATATCAAAATCACATTGGACTATAGCGTACTATACTATAGTCTGGACTAAATAAATAACTAAAGTCAGGACTTTAAAATAGAAAATAGGTTGGAATATAGAATAGACTAAAGTCGAGACCACCGCAGCATCAGTAACCAAGTTTTTTTTATGATAAAAAAACATAGCAAACTGACTAGAACAAAAAAATATTTCAAGCTTGATTTTCTTATAATTTAATATTTTTATTTAATAAATTTAACCTCAATTGAACTTAAAAAGTAAACAATTACCTTAAAGCACACTTCACATCTTCACAGTACCTGTGCTATGGCACAGGGGCATTTGTGTGTTTGTTAGAGTCATTGTTTTTGTTTATACAAGTGTCTTTACTGCTTCCAGAACGTGAAAATGCATTTATTTTCTTATATAATTTTTTCTTAAATACATATATATATTCCACAAAGTTTCCATTCTATAGAAAGCAAACATTTAAATAACTTAACAACGGCGTAAAAGAGTCTGTGTAAGTTTTCTGTAGTTTTTTCTTTCGAAAGTAAATGTTTATTTAGATCCTTTTTGTGCATAATTTCTTTTGCTTCACAATAGCAACACAATAGAAAAAAATTTCATTTTCCTAGATTTGTATGTGAAATCTTCGGGTGCTTGGTTGTAAGTTTTTCTATTTATTTTTCTTGATTTTTTTCTTCTACTCAGAATGTCAGGTTTCTGCTTGACACCTTTTTTGAGTGTATCATGATTTTTTCAATGCTATTGTTAAGTCATTCGGGGATTCAACTATAGATTAAAAAAAAAGAACTGTCAACAGATTTATAGCATTTCAATTGAAATTTATTAAATATATTAAACTACTGGTTTAAAGCCATAACCATAGTCTCAGGGCTATAGGATATATTTTTGGCCCAGACTAAAGTCTTTTCTTAAGTCCAGTCTATTTCATTTCAGGCTTTAGGTTGTTTCTAAGGCCAGACTATTGTCTATGCTTTAGTTCAGACGATAATTTGTTTTTCAGTCCAGACTAACGTCTGTTCAATAGAATTACGGTATGTTCTATAGTCAGGACTATATTAATTTTTATTCGAACTACAGTAAATTAATGGTCAGGACTATAGTTAATGTAACAGCTAAAGCCATAGTCTATTATATTGTGAATATTATAAAGAATCATGAAGTCTTTTGTCTGTTTGTTTATACAAAATAATAATGTAGTAAAAGAAAATTACCATTATTCCAACATTCTTAAAACAGTTTTTGTATTCACCCAACTAACCCCCCGCACATTAATTCATTATTGTTATCTTCCCATCAAAAACCCAACACCCATTCACCACCCATTATGAATAAATCTATTTGAATCTTATCGTTCATTAATCTCCTGTTTTATTGATTTAATGTTGTCATACATTATTAACCAAACTGTTGTGCTGAAGCTCATAAAGACCCTTCTCAACATTTCACTTTGGCTTCATTATTTTGAAAGATTTATCTGTGTTCCTGTTTATGATTTGCCATTAAAATTATATTCAAAATATGTGAATGTGAATGAAAATTGTCGCTCTTATGTTTCTTCATAGTTTGTTGTAATAGTAAATTTCGAAAATAAAATTATATCAGGCAACAGTTTTATCCAGTTCTAATTTGTCATTAAAATCTCTACATAAATAAATAAATGAATTTTTAATGTTTAATGTTTTTAATGTTTAATGTTAAAAGCCCTGACGAAAGTCGCAATAAGTTATAGAAAGTTAATCAATGCAAGACTATAGGACAGGGGGGGGGGGGGGGGTTGGCGGGTGGGAAATAAATTAATGTTGGAAAAATCATAAACTTCATCATTAAGAGTTGTATGATACAAAGTTTAATATATGAACATAAATGGTGTTAATACTCGGTTATTTTGGTGGTTGTAAGATATCACTTATCCGCAGTCGTCTTTGTTATTTACAAATTTTCTTAGCAATCGATAGATTACAAACTAGGCCAAAATCTAGATTTTTAAACAGATTATGCATCATAAACCAGAGAGAGACTAGACTATAGGCAAGTTGTTAGTTGTGAGACGATAAACTTATGCCCGTAATTTCTACAAAAAGAAATCTAGCTGTGCATGGAAATCTATGGTGTAAAGCTGCCATATTTTAAAGGAAAACTGAAAGTAAAAACACGTAGGTCAAATAAACGATGATATAGAAAAGATTACAGACCGAAAAGAGAAATTAGACCTTACAATCATTAGTGTTTTTTTATAACTTTCGATGGAATTTTTTTTGTCTTGTTGTTTTGTTAAGGTAACGGGAAAAGATCATAGACCAGATAATTAATTAATTATCGGGAATCTTATGCAAGATTTAGACATGCCTAATAAAATAGCCAAGTCTTAAAACTTCACTATAAACCAAAATTAAGACAACATAAAAGACCGAACCGAACAGACCAGACCATAGACAAGAGCAAAGACCTTACCATAGACTAGACCATAGAACGCACCATAGACCAGTTCACAGACCATACAATAGCAGTCCCTAAAATTCGACATACATACCAGACGATAGACAAAACTACATATTTCTAATAAAAGAAAGGCTTTTATTAAGATTATTAAACCAAATCTTTACTATTGACTAGACTATACCGTCTAGATAAAAACATAAATAAGCCAGACCATAGATTCGATAATATACCAAACTCGAAATCAGATAATAGGCCGGACTATTAAATAGACAAAAGACCAAAATACATACAAGACCATAGACAAAACAAAAGAGGGTCTATTATTAGGATTATAAACAGTGGAGTTTTCTAAACAATAGACTGAACTATTGACTTAACATATGCAACTATGTACTTTCTGAACTATATACTAAACTTATTTCCAGATTCTATAGACTAAACGGTGTCTAGATATTATTTTCATCTACACTTTAGACACAAGACTTATTTCTGGACTAAAGACTAGTGTGTTAAACTATTGTCAAGATTTTAAAAAGGCAAATTTTAAGACTAGAGTTCAGATCGTGTTCCAGATTGTAGAGGAAATTGTTGTTAATCTATTTTTTTTTTTTGGACTACATGCCACTTTTTTTTTGGTCAGATTAAATATTGTCAACACGATATACCAAACTGCTGTTTATATTTGTGACTAAACTAAATTTATATCTAACCTAAATTTGTGTCTAAACTCGATTTGTGCCCAAACTAGGTTTGTATCTAAACTAGATTTGTGTCTAAACTAGATGTTAGTCTAACTTTACTTTTCCACATGCAACCCTGCAAACAATTTCCATCGCCGAATCATCGCCCGCGAATCGCCGGCAAATTGTATACCATCGCTGCGATGCATCGCGTCGAAGCTAAATGCGATCCTTTGGCGAATCGCGAAAACGTTTGCATGTGTCAACCACGCGATTCGTGTACCGCGATACCCCTGAAACCAAATATTTCTTTTCCCGTTACCTTAACAAAACAACAAGACAAAAAAAATTCCATCGAAAGTTATAAAAAAACACTAATGATTGCCGCTACTTGTTTGCGCTCGCATATTCATCGCCTAGTTGTAAGGCGTAGGCGAAGGTTAGCGATTCGTATTCCCTGAGAAGGATCGCGTAATCATCGCCAAACAAGCAATTGCCAAAAATTTTCAAAAATGTTTGTAGGGAAGTAATTAATTGCAAGTAGTGTATGTATACGTATTATCAACCAAAAATCGAGGAAACAACCGATTGGCTGAAAGTACAAAAATTGTGTGAATATAATGAAAAAGTGTGTGTGTATTGAGTTTTTCGAACTTGCACTTGCCCAGCGGGAAAAAGAAGGGGTACGGATGCCTTCTAGAAGGCCTCTGGACTCCTTCTTTTGGATATACAAGGCCTGCTCGCTCCATTCCATACTCATATCTTTTTTACACACGTTGTCATTGCGGAGAAGGCCATCCGCTCTCGCTTCTTTAGCAGGTACATAAGAATGGCAACGGGATCAAAAAAATAATTGTTTTGCTTTTGCTTGTGCAAGAAAAAAACAATACAAAAAATGTTACTCCTTCTCTACTCCCTTCTTATAGAAGCGAGTGTGAAAGGTGTATCTTATCTTTTACACCAAAGAGCCGAGGCCTTCTATGAGGCATTCTTTAGCAGTTAGATAAGAATAGGAATTTAATCAAAACAATTTTTAAGCAGGCCTTTTAAATGGCCTGAAGTAAGAAGGTCTTCTGAGTTTTACCGCTGGGTGCATGTGGAAACTAGACTAGAGAGGTCAGACTATTGTTGTCGAGACTATATATAAGAATTTTGTCTAGACTTGGCTGCGCTATTGCCTAGACTGTAGACTGAACTATTGTCTATCGGAAATTTCGGAATCTTTTCTAGATTAGAGACTATATTGACTATAATAATTGATTGATTAATTAATTATAAACTGTAGAGCAAACTGTTGTGTTAAAAAAGATCAGACTACAGATTTAAGAATTGCGCAGAGTTAAGACTATTTTACAGACAAGACCATGTTTTATGCCTTTAAACTCAATAACCTAAAAATCTGAAAAGTATCTAATAAACTACTGCGTTAACTGCTACGTAAGTAACTTTTAGTAATCTAAAGAATCGTCATGTATTGGTATTGAAACAAAAATCATACGATTTTGCCGATAGTCACTAGAACAACATGGTAGTTTGGTAACAAACCATGGTTAATAAAAGCTAAATCAGAAATCAAAATGAAAGCATGCGAATAGATTTGATTATAATACATTTATCATAAACTTTATCATGAGTTCATGTGTTTGTGTATTGGAGAGTAAAAGTAAGTGTCAGTACATCTGACTGTGTGTGTCTACAACTCATTCATTGTAGTCAATGAAGCTGAAATTGTAATAATCATAAAGCATTGATGACGATGTTCTGCTATAGTAGTTGGTGTTCTAGTAGTTACTGTTGCTCTACAAAGCTATTAGACCTAAATATATTTTTATTCCTCGCTCTCTCTCTTTTTCTCTACCTCTCTTTTTATCTTAAACGTTCCTGTCTACATTGAAACGCACACATTTCTAAAATTACCATGTACCTGACAATAATAACAAGCATTTTGTGGTAAAAAAAAAACAACAGTAATAACTCACTTTTACACATGAAAATATACAAATTCATAAACAATTTTATAGAGCGAGGTTCACTAGGTGTAATTTGAAAAAAAGGAAGTGGCAGAAAATGATGACACAGTTGATTAAATATAAGTTTAACGCTTAAGTGATAAGAAAATCATAAAAATGTATGACATTTTGTGAAAATTACAAAGATCAACATATTAAACGAAAGTAATAGTTTGAAATATTGACGAATAGTTCTAGGCTATTAAGTAAATTGTTTGCTAATGTATACTTTTGGGGGCTGAAAAAGCTTTTATCAAACCCTTAAGACAAATATTACCAATTCAGGATAATTTGTTAAAATTGTGTTTTGTATTTAGAATCAGTGTTGCCACTACCTGACGATTAAAAATGGTAAAAATTTTATAAAAAAAAAATAAATAAAAATGGGTAAATGGTGATTTAAAAATGACCTTAAAAAACCCCAGAAATAATAAAAGGGGCTTGGAAGTCGTTTGCATAATTGAATTAAGAAAAATTCTACGTCACATAAAATTAATATCACCACTCCTTAAATTTTGTGGTTTAAAATATAATAAAAAACTTAATGAAAGATTGCAAAATAAAAATAAATATTTGCTACAAAACAAGATGTAAATTGGCTAAACTTTGGAAAAGGGTGTCCCGGTAGGCTAGCTGGTACTGAGCTAGTCTATAAGTGCTGGGATTTCGGGTTCCATTCACGCCAGAGACTCTGGTCGCCTGCAGACAAGCGTAGAGCTTCGCAAGATAAGCTTAGGGGGGAAAAATCTAGAAATTTAATATCGACAGCTCAATTCTAAAATAAACATAGAAAATTAATTTTACCATTTTTGAATTAAACATTGTTAAACTTAAATTCTGTAAAATTTTGGTATTGATCGTCTTATCCAATCAAAAGTTATGCACAAAAAAGTAACTTAGCATACAACTGAATTTTGTATCGCCCGTAAACTTAAAGAGCTTCTCTTGCAAAACTCACTTTTTCGACTTAACATGTTTTGGCATTGATCTGTCGGTATTACATACGAGCAACACTAAAGCTTGGAAAACTCTACACAAAATATAAAACAGACAAGCTTTTGAAATATTAAAGTATAGATTAAGGCCCTAATTAAATAAAACGCAACGCAACGCCCAAAACAAAATTTGGTTTTGTTTTCAATGTAATTTTTTGGCGTTGCGTTTTGCATAATTAGGGCCTAAGGCTAAGTATACGATAATTTACTTTCTAAAGCATCCTTTTTGGGTTAAAAAGTTATTATTATTATTAAGGCCCAAATACACTGATCAAAGTACTCATCAAGCATTGTGGTAGTATTAGTGAAAATGAGTTTGTTTGAGTGACACCGACAACGCTTGATAAAAAATCAAATAATTTAGATATGACGGCGAATATTACGTCCAGCACAGTACACGTTGAATTCGCAGGCTGAACAAGCATTTGACAAGTGTATTTGGCCCTTTACAAATGCTTAACAATATTTTCTCAAATAACGTTAAATTTTAAATCGTTTATCGTTTCCTCACTTAATGATAAACATGTGGTATGAACGCAATATTGCCTGACAATCAAAGTAAAAAAAACTTAAATGCAAACATTATTATTGATTTAAAATATTGGCTGTATAAAATTGAATTAATTATAAACATAAGATTTCAAGAGTTCTTAATATAAATTATTTGCCTTCTTAGTAGTGCTGCCAGACTTGGGGATTTATCTCCAAAGTTGGTGATTTCATGTGAGCAAAAAGAACAAAGAAAGTCATTTGGGGATGGATTTTTTTGGGATTAAAAAAAAATTCGGGTATTTTTTTTTTTTTTTTTTTTTGTATTTTACACATTTTTATTTTTTATTTTTATTTAGAAAATGCCGAGCAGCGCCGGGACCAAACAGCTAGTTTAAACATAAAAAGAAAAAATTCAAGACTAAAGTTTTAGGTTATTGAAGTATTGAACTAAATTGTAACGTTACTGACTGACTGATTCATCATCGCACAGGCTAAACACCTAAAATGTTGAAAATCTCTTATAATTGAAATTTGAGATTCAATCGATTTTTTTGAACTTTAAATGTTAAGGGGGAAAAATGGGTAAGAAACGTTTTTTTTTTTTATAAACTCAAAGTGATACAAAAAAATAAGCGGACAAGTGTCTCATACCTTTTTTTGAAAAACCTGTATTTTAGAACTTTCTTTAAACATTCGTTACTTATCTAAAAAATATAAACATAAATTTGGTACTTTTGCGAAACTAACGTTTAAGGGGTGAAAATTGTACCTATTTTTGAATTTTTTACAAAATATTTTTCTTCATTAGTTAACATAAACGTATTAAATAAGGGGCTCCCACTACAATATAGAAAATAAAGATACTTCAACGGGGAAAAAAGTATAAAATGAGAAAAACGGGAAATTACATTTCTTTCTTTTACCTTTCACTTCTACATGTAGTACTTTATAAATTTTTTGTAAAATTGAACTTAGAAATATAAAACTATTGGTGCAGACAGGGTCCTGAGTGAATGAGAACCATAAGATGAAAAATGTGGATATTTTTTGTGTTTTTACGGGTTCTTTTTAAATTGTTGTTAACATTGGCCCTTGAAACAACAAAATCTCAAACGAAAAAATTATAATTCTTACTAGTGGAAATGTTTAATTTTTAATGTTGAAATTTTAAGCTCAACAGTCCGTTCAATAAATTATTTGTCACCATTTTATGTTGTTTATTTTATTTGCCGTTATTTAAGAAATAGAAATATACCAATGAAGATATTTCCGAGCCTACTTTTAGGCTTTAAAGACTTGCTCTTTAAAGCATATTTATTGCCACTTAATTTTCTGAAAAAAAGCAAACACTTTAATGGCTTAAATTTAAGAATCCTCTATAGTCCATGGTATAATTTACTCCCTGCATCACCTTTCTTTATATTTATCCTGCTAATGAACAACCGCCTTAAGTTAAGACAATTTTCTTATGCTCTGCATATTTTCTTTTAATTTGTTCTTAAATTTTTTGCTCTTGTTGTTGTTGGGGTTTTTGTCTTGCTATAATTTCCATATAATCATTCAAAGCATGCAAGCATTATTAATACAATAATTTAAGTTCAAGTCATCATCATCATCCACATCATCACCAACTCTTGCCTTAACTTTATCCTCTTGTGTGATATTTTTTTTTTGCCTCACAACACTATAATATGATTCATTTACCTGACACACTTGCATACAAAAATAGATGTACATTAACTCTAGCACTCGGTTATGGAAGCAACGATCCAATGAGTTTATAAGTCATTTTCACGTTTCCTTTTTATATGCTGTACATATTTTTTTCCTGTTCTTCATACGGTTTAAAGTGCAAGTAATGAGTTGAAAAAGGAAATAAAGGAGAAATGTGAAAAAAAGAAAAATACAATTTTTCTTCTCTATTTGGGTTTGTAAAACTTGAATAACTCGGTTGCTTTAATTTTTGTTTTCACTTAATAAAGGAGTATCAAGAGCAGATAGACTTTTTTATATTTTTTTTGATTTGTGGTAGGAAGAGGTAAAAAAGGTCAATAGGAAATTCGGAAATTTAAAAAATATATAAATAATTTGGTTTAAGTCATTTAAATGGCTTTCCAGCAGCTTTTTCGCCTTAGAAAAATTTGTTTGGCAAAACACTTGACGTTAATGTATGACTCACAATTAACATCGTACTTTATGTTTTGACCACCCTTTACGTAATGGCGATTTCTTTGCTTTCTTTTTATTATTTATTGTTATGAAAAATATTTTGCACACAGAAAAAAATTTCACCAATTAAAGCATTTATCAAAACTAAAATCAGTTTTATGTTGTTTTTTATTTGGCCAATTTTTATTTTTCTGTTTGTATTTCCTTATTAAGCTAATACGGCCTATAATCTTTTATGTAATTAAAAACCCAATTTTAATACATTTTTTCCCTCAGTTTTAATTAAAAATTTAATCATGTGAATTAAACATTTAATCAAGTGAATTAAACATTTAATCAAGTGAATTAAGCGAAGAATAAGAATTAATTGATATTATTAATTTGTAAACCGGTGCAAATTTAATTAATTTTTTAATTAACAAGATTTCGTTTGTCGTGCTTAATTAATATCACAAATTATTTAATTGAAACCAGTTTTTATTTTTTCCTGTTTGTTCTTAATTTTTAGAAAAGAAAAAAAAAACAATAGTTTATAACGGTTTATCTTTATTTTTATTATTGCTTTTTTATTTATTTCACATATCGATGATTTGCGGAAAAAATGTCATAAGTCAAAAGCGAAAATTATGCCTAAATTTCTCTAATGCAAAGTTAAACATTCTTATAAAGATATTGTAAATAATTCTTATGAATATATTGCAAAGGCAACTCTTGAGAGAAGAACTAAATTGGCTTTTTCCATTAGTTGCGTGTTATTTAAAAACTTGAAAGTCGTTTAATATAAAACTAATATTTTTGAGATATAACGATGATGCAGCAAGTAAACGAACACAGAAAAAAATTCTCCAAATTGTTCACCAATTTAAGCATTAATCAAAAACGAAATTAGTTTTAATTAAAAATTAATCAAGTGAATTAAACGTTTAATTGATATTATTAATTTGTTTACTGGTGCAAACTTAATGAAATTTTTAATTGAATTTAGTAAATTTTTTAATTAATATCCCAAATTTTTTAATTGATTTTAATTAAATTTTTAATTAATATCCCAAATTTTTTAATTGAAATCAATTTTTATTTTTTCTTAAAACGATATAAGCCAAAAAGGTCTTAAAACAAAAACTGTAGTTTTTCGTAAAGTTTAATTGAAAATTATTTATTTTGTGTATTTAATAGACTTTTTCCTTAAGAGCAGATGATCACGATTAGAAGCAGTTGTATTAGACTTAAGTTATTCACACAAATAATTATTAGTAGTTTTTTTCAATTAAAAAAATTATTTTAAAAGAATTTAAATTTAATTTATGTGATAATTGAATCATTTATTTTTTGTTGAAAAAAAATAAAAAATATAATTTTGATTAAAGTAACATTTTAGTTGTTTTTAAATAAATTTTGAATTGAAATAATAATTAAATTACAAAAAATTATCTCGTTTAAAATAAAATAACTTAAACTTCCGAAATTGTTGTTGAAAATTATCAAAATTAATCAACACATTGTTTGAAACTGCAAAGTTTTTTGTTAATTTTTTTGAGTTAAAATTAAAATTATTATTTATTGAAAAAAAAAAGATATTTAAAATATAAAATTTTTACAATTTTAGTAATCAATGTAATCATTTTTGTAATAGGTTAAATTATGTGCTGATACCAAAGAAAAGAGAAAGATATATTAAATTAAAGCCTATCAGAAACTCAAAATGCGGTTTTTGCACTTAAGATAATTTCTTTATATATTTAGCATATATCAACTACAGTAAAAATACAATTACAGACTACAATAAGCGAAATATGGTATACAAATAAAAAAAATCTAATACTAATCGTTGCTTTCAGAGTCACTAAAGAAACGAATTTCTCCACTAAGAATCCCATCAAAGTTAGAATCATACATAAATTTCGTTACAATACCTTTTACAAATATATATTTTAAATAACGATTGAATAACTGGAGATACGGGAAGTCTCGCCGTGCTGTAAAGTGCTCCTGCATGGTTGCGATTGGTTCATTTATTTTATACATACAAAGAGTTTACAGATAACGATAACTATAACCAACAGACAGTATGAATTATTAATGTCACGGTGGGCAGTATTAACTTCGTATTGACTAACAAATTTTACGTTTTAATCTATAATTTCTTGTATGTCCATAAATTTATAATCACTTGGATTTGTTAGGGAATTTTTTTAAATCTTTAAATTTTTCTATTTACGCTTCGTAAATGTCTTGCATATATCAACTACAGTAAAAATACAATTACAGACTACAATAAGCGAAATATGGTATACAAATAAAAAAAATCTAATACTAATCGTTGCTTTCAGAGTCACTAAAGAAACGAATTTCTCCACTAAGAATCCCATCAAAGTTAGAATCATACATAAATTTCGTTACAATACCTTTTACAAATATATATTTTAAATAACGATTGAATAACTGGAGATACGGGAAGTCTCGCCGTGCTGTAAAGTGCTCCTGCATGGTTGCGATTGGTTCATTTATTTTATACATACAAAGAGTTTACAGATAACGATAACTATAACCAACAGACAGTATGAATTATTAATGTCACGGTGGGCAGTATTAACTTCGTATTGACTAACAAATTTTACGTTTTAATCTATAATTTCTTGTATGCCCATACATTTATAATCACTTGGATTTGTTAGGGAATTTTGTTTAAATTTTTCTATTTACGCTTCGTAAATGTCTTGCACGAATATACTGGATAATTTGTCCAAGTTTAAATTAGTAAATATGAAACCATTAACGAACATTAGGATATAAATCAGTTCTTGCAGATGAACAAGGCTAAAACATATAAACTGGATTTGCCAAAATCTATTTCATTCGCATAGTGTTTCCGATAGTTAATAAAAGAAACTGCCGAAGCACAAAATAATAGCAGTAGCACAATACCATTTCTGGTTGAAAGGGATTGATGGAGGTGGGGTATGAGTTGCCACAATAAGCACTCTAAGCCATCGTATAAGAACAATGATAAAAGAATAATATCAAAAGTTTTGTTATTTGTAACCTGTTTATGTTTCTTTTAATCAAAGATCTCAGAATAATCATCGATATCTATTAATTGAAAATTATAATGTTGAGCAAACATTTTTACAATTTTGTCTAAATATTCAGCATTTATTATTTTTCCGGGACGATCTCTAAAACGACAGAAACGTGGAGGGACTGCTGCAATGGGTACCTTTAATGGATACTCTCGAAAATCTCATACTTTTTTCTCTCAATATACTCTGCTAGATGTTGGATACGTTGAATTGTTACTTTGGGCACCGGGTGGTAAGTGAATAATCCTTCATCTGTATAATACAAGACATTCGTATAGCCAGAAAAACAATTTTTGTCTGCTAAGCTCCGTAAGTCTGTAACGCTGGCTTCCGGTATAATCCATAAAATATGGCTTTGTTGTGAATGTTTCAAGAGGCTTTCGACCATTTCATAGACATTGTTTAAAGCTGAAAGCTGTACAGATACTATAATCAGAACTTGTTTGCGATAAAGTAGCTCAATATTTGTCTCAAAATTCTTAGATATTAATAGTACGGGTAAACGCAATAACTTCAGGACATCGTCCATTTCCTGGTTAAATTCGGTTGCGACCACAGCATTCCATTTGATTTCGAGTTTGTCATTTAATTCATTGATTATAGTTAAAGGAAAATTATGTTCATTTCGATTTTCAACCGGACTTAATTTCGCAATGGAAATTTTTACCGTTATTAGCAAAATAAAGAAATTGTAAAATTTCATTTTTATGCTCGTTTTTATATTTTTTTAATAATTTTTTTTTTAAAACCTCTTCTGTTACAATAAAAACTTGTAGGTAGTTTTGGTAGTCGTGGCTGGTACCTTCTTTCTACTTTGTTAAAAGTGGAAATCGCTGTAAATAAAACTGTTGCTGTTTTGAAGCGAAGCAGATTTTGAAAGGGATGTTGTTGAGCAGCAAAAGTTGAATCGTGTGAACCTTTTTTAAGTTACACTTTTTGCTTCTGGGCTTTCTGGTTTTATTTTGGGTGCCTTTTACAATAATTTTTTTCTTTATGTTTTGCTGAAAATCTTTTTTATTTCTTTTATTTTTCAATGTTTTTTTTTATATTGAGCTAGTGATTCTTTTTTATATTTTCTGTTTTTAAAAATGTTGTTCACTTCTTCACTATTTTAAATCGAATGTGCACAAATTATTATTTAAAATTATATAAGAGTCTCGTTTGTTAAAGAAGTATTAGATATAGAATTAATGGAACAATTTACCACACTACAATATAATGTATAATAATTTCCCTTAATGCAATATTGATATGAACAGGTTATTTGGCAGGGTCGTCGGGTTTGAGAGGGGTCATGTCTAAACTTTGGGGCCCACAAGACATACATAGTTAAATATTCAACTGAGTTTGTGTTCTTCCCGAAAAAAAATAAAAATGTTTTTCACATTTAAATTTTAATTTTTAATAATTAGTTTTATGAATATTTTATTGAACTGTTTATGGGTTTTAATCAAAATTTGTATTTATTGATCATGCTAAAGTTCATTAAATATTATTTTCATTAAATTGTTTTTATGAAGAAAAAAATTTTGTAACATGAAATTAATTAAAATTATCGATAATTTTTCATTCTTGACTGACCGGGGAATTGAACCCACGTTCGCAGACAGGTTGATTTTACATGTTTCGATGGTAACCGCACTATCTCTTTATACATTTTTGCTTTTTAAGACAGTCAATAGTCAAATTTCAATATTTAAATCAAATGGTATTTTTCCACTTTGGTAGATCAAAATTAATTAATTGATTTACATGATCTTTCTGACTCCTGTTTTTCATACTTTTTGTCAAGAATTCTTCTTGAAGTTCAAATTGTCTGTTTCTGTTTTTTCATGTTTTTTTGCCTTTCTGTTTCTCGTTGACCTTTTTCAGCAGAACTTGAAGGACAATTTTAATTTTTTTTACGCAAAATAATAATCTTCTTTTAGTCAAGTAAAAACAAGCCAAAAACATATCAAAACTTGCATTAACATGTAAAAGACTTTTTTGTTGTTATCATGTTAAATTACAATATGCAACATATAAAATGCAAACTGCCTCCCTCTCGTGTGAAATTTTTCGAGTTTCCGAGAATGTTCTTCGAAAAAATCAAGTTTGCGCCAAGATGTTCATGAGGCAATGCAAACCAAACAGCAGCTTAACTAGCAAAACGCAAATAGGAGTTTGTTGGTGGCGATAAGTACTTCGAGAAATTTCACACGAGAGGGAGAGAGTTTGCACTCTAGACTTCAAAAATGTTACACATGTTTACAAATTTCGATAAACTTTTTCGTTTGCTAGAAATTAAAGTGGTTTCTTTAATTATTAAGAACGCGAATCTGCACTCCTTTTTTTAAAATTTTCATAATACTTTTGATTCCCGTTCAAGTGATAAAAGCAAATGTCAAAATATATTTTATATGATGAAAATGGGAACGAAACAACATTTTTTCATCGTTTCTCAGCACTAGCTAGCGCTTCTATATGCTGTTTATTTAACTTTAAAGCGTTTTCCATTTTCAGTAAAAAATAAATAAATCCGAAATTCGACAAAATATTCATAAGGTCGATCAAACATTGTTTCCAAATTTGCTCAGTAGTTTCAGAGATTTCATTAATGTTTGATTCCAGTACGGATTATTAAGTGTCCCTTACTTAAAAAAATCTGAAACAGGATTGACTTAATTGAAAGTGAGATAAAACTAATCTCAAACTGAGCTTGATTCAGTAATTTCTAAGTTAGTTTAATCCTGATTTGCACTTGAAAAAATTCGAAAGTGAGATTAAATTTATTCTAACCGAAACACTTACACCCCAGAAAACGAGAGAAAGAGAGAATATTTTTATTAACTTACCCGTTGCACATACTCCACTTTAGTTGTATTTCGTCCGTTGTTTACAGTAGAAGTCTCAATTATGGTTCTCGTAACTATTCAAGCTTGAAAATTTGATGTTTTTAACAAAATAATTTTAACAAATAGAATATGGGAATTATTATAATTTTAATTATATTATAATTTTTAAACATGAAAATAATCTATATTTTGTTTTTGGTTCTTCACAAAACAACCAAATAGTTTTTTACCTTTTTTTCTAGTGTTTGTTTTTTATACTTTTTGGATTGTTTTTAGCCCTGTCCAGTGATTTTCGTACTTAAAGTTTTAAGCACGACTCGAACTAAAATAAGTTAAAAAAAAAACTTTAATTTACTGCCAGTTTTTAAAATAAAATTAGAATTTTCACTTGTGAATTTATATTAAAACAACAATAAAAATCTTAAATATATTTTTGTTTTTAATATAAAATTTCTAAAAGAAAATTTTTATTTTAGCTTGAAAAACAGGCAGTAAGTACGAGTTTTTTCTTGCTGTGTTAGAATTCATTTTAAATTAAAATTTAACATCGATTCAGTTTGTTGTCCAGTAGCATGTAGCTAAATATATACGTATATGTATGTATATAGCAAAGGAATTGAGCCCCATTTCATTGAAATTGATGAACAAATTTTGATTTTATTTACAATTAAGTGAGATAACAGCTAAACACTTTGAAGCAATAGATACGATGTATGTTACTGAGTGGTACTAGCAAAGCAAATGGACATTTTAATTTCTATCAGTTTTGGTCTATCACTAAATTGTCAATTAAATCACTATTTGGTGCGGTTTCCATGCCGAAGACGGCAAACGCTACAGGCAAATGATTCGAGATTGGTTTATTCCCCATGACATTGCATACCATTTGGAGGAGGAATTGGTCCGGCGCAACATGCCAATTAGAGCATGAAACCATCACTTTGTTTAGCCAAACCTTTGGCAATCGAATTATCTCACAAAATTATTCTGTAAATTGGCCACCTCGTTCGTGTGATTTGACGCCTTTGGACTACTTTTTGTGGGAGTACGTTAAATAGTTCATCTATGCTGATAAACTATCAACGACTAATCATTTAGAAGCCAATATTCGACGCATTACAGGAATGTGTTTTTAAGACGTTCATTCGCAGAGGCCATGTGCCAGAAATTATTTTTAAACATGCCAACGTTTTGGTCATTCCAACGTATTTGCAGTCTTTTATTTCATGCCTCTAAAAAAACATCCCCACTAAGTTTGTCATTCCGTGTAGAAATTTTTGTACCCAATTTTTGGTTTTTGTTCGACAGTTTTTGGTTTCGACTGCAGTTGTTTAACCCTGGAAGCCAAATTTTTAAATTTTGAGTTTTCCGTTTGTTTACAACACGTTCACTTCCGAAGGTCTTAACAGAAACTTGTTAACAACACGTTCACTTCCGAAAGTCTTAACAGAAACGAAAAATTTTTGTGTAAAAATAGTTTAGGATTGAACCCAAATATTGAACTTATGCGCCTAAAATATTATATAAGCTATTGAAAATGGAATGGAATTCCAGGCGCTTCGGTCTTTTAGGCTTCTTTTGTAATTTCTTACGTTTAGTTTGAATAGTTTTTCCTGGATTTGGTCTTTTTAACGAAGTTTAGGACGATCCCTTTTGCGTCCTTCCACGGGATCATATTCAATCTCATTTTTTGCTAAACCACCTTTAAACACAGCGCAATTTTTGGATTTTAACGAGCTTTACTACATCGGTGTCGGCCTTTGGATTAGGTAAGGTTAGGTTCAACGGGCTGCCGTCACGATGACGGCTCACTTGGGTCCTTATAGCGGCCCCTTTGTGATAGCCAGTGACAAGAGTCAGTCAGTGTCAATCAGGCTATTCCCCAGAGGTCACTTCAGCCTCGAACCACCCGAATCCCTTTAGACACACTATTAGTTACATCGTAAAGGCATGGCAATTCCGATCTCCCTAAATGCCAAAACCTAATGTCCCCTAGACTGGAGCATAGGCAGAGAAAGTGAAACACCGTCTCCTCATCCTCCTCATCATTACAACTTTTACAGTAGTCATCACGCAGTGACCCGTAATGACCAATATCACTGTCCTGAGTGCTTCATAGTCATGCCATAGAGTCCTGGCCATCAAGCAGGTATGCTCCTCCTGCCATCTCCCCTGAGCCCTTCTGTACGACTCTCGTCTGATGAGAGTCTTGCAGGGGTCCATTGAAATGCCAATCAGGCCGTCGACGAACATTTCGTGCAAGATACAGCCCCGTTTGGCCAGACCGTCCGTAGTTTGATTACCCAGGCATCGACTGTGCCTTGGTACCCATGTGTGTGTCGGCCTTAAACTTATACAGCTCTTGGTTTGCACGATAACCCGATACTCTCCGCCTACGCAGTTTGAGGCATAGATCTTGCAAAGTACACAAAAAAGTACTAAATGAAAGTTTTTCCACTTTAAGTATAAGTCGTACTTAAGAAAACTTAAGTACAAATAACACTTAAAAGTAATTAAAACAGTCCGAAAATGCAGGTAAAAAAAGCTTAAACTGAGTACAAAATTTCTTTAATTAAGTAACAAATACTTATTTAACCCTGGCATTGTACCTCCACTGCCAAAGTTTTCGTTGGTCGTGCCACTCTGAGATTAAGATTACAAAGTGAGCAGATTTTTTCTCAGAGAACTTGCACTACATAAGAAGAAAAACGATTTGCTTGTTTGTTGCAGAAACAACAAAAACACTAGAAGAAAAAAAAACACTTTATTTTCATGTTTAAAAATAAAATAATTTATAAAAAGAAGGAATAAGTCCCGATTTCTATTTGTTAAAATTATTTAGTTAAATACATCAAAATTTCAAAGCAGAATGTTGGCGAAAACCATATCGGCCTAATTTGCTCTGGTGTCTTATTTCTGTGAACAAAGGGGAATATGTACAACTAAAGTGAAACCTGTGTAATGGGAATATAAATAATAATATTCTCTCTCTCTCTTTCTCTTAGAATCAATCGAATTTCACGTTTGGATAACTTCAAGTACGAGTTCGTTATTAATTAATTTTATCTCAGTTTTACTTAAGTCTTAAGTAGGTAACAGAATAGTCGCTGTCGTACAACGTAACGAATAGCGCTGCAAGCTGTCAAAAGTTTAAAACGGCAGTTTCAAACTACTGTCAACAGAATACGTAGTTGAAGTTGAAGCACAAAATTCAAAATTTTGAACTTTGTCGCGCTACAAAGCATTCGTCAGTTTCAGCTACTACTACAACTACTTTATTCTGTTGCAGGTCTAATCTTGATTTCGGATTATTTTAAATACGGGACAATTGAAAAATTTGAATCAAGTATTGTGTACTTGATTTCAGGAAGTCCCTTGTTACCGTACTATTGACACCCCTTTGGCTTGATTTAAGTACGGATGGATTGATTTTTCTTTCTTTCTAAGAACAACTTTATCTGTTTTTGTGCACGGGACGGATAAGTGTCTGGTATAGAATAAGCTTCGTCTGTCGAATCCCCTTTCTTAAATTAAACCCTACTGTGAAGTTGTTTCCTTCTCCCATTTTTCCTGTTTAAATCAGTTATAAAAAAGGGAAACGGGACAAAACGTCCGGGAAGTTTTTTTATTATTGGTTAAATTGTTTGCCTAGCCCAAAGTATGGTTCATCTATTCTTCGCTTAAATTCCAATCTGTTGTCATTCGTTTTATTAATGCCGGTACCGATGTATACAAATTCATCTGACTACTACCTTGAAGTTGAAGTTACCAGCGTTCACAGATTAAAGACACAAACCAGGTGTAAAAGAAAAAGTTATCTGTTGTGAATACCCCTACTTTTATGTAACGACCCATTATACTTAAATGTGTCGCAAGTTATTAAAACACTTTTGGGCCCTAATTTTGTAAAACACAACGCACGCCAAAGTATTATATTGAAAGCAAAAACAAATTCAAAAATATTTTGTAATTTTGTTGTTGCTTTGTGCAGAAATTTATTTACCGTTTTAAAATTTTCAACGCCACAAGCAATGAGGCGTATGAAATCTTAAAAACCAATGTGAATTTCTAGTAGAGGCAACAACAAAATTTCAAAATATTTATGAATTTGTTTTTGCTTTCAATGTAATTCTTTGTCGTTGCGTTGTGTTTTACAAAATTAGGGCCTTAGTGTCAAACCCAGCTCAAGTCAGCAGCTGTTCAACAATGCCACTCTTTAATCATCGTAGAATTTGTGTTATTTGGGTTTTTTATTCGAAAACATATTATTTAGAGAGTTTTATCTAGAAATCATTTAAGATCAATTTTGATTTTTTAATTTTATTTCTAAAGAAACATTCAACAGCTTGTGAGCGCTTGTTGCTTAAGTTTCTATTGTCTAATTTTGCGAAAAATGTCAAAAAATTTTCTGCTCTAGATGTCACAGTAAGATGAAAGTTTAGTCCCTAAGAATTGGCTTAGAACTCTCTAGTAAATTTCCTACTAGCCAGCAACAAGAAATGCTACTCCTTGCACCACTCAATTGAAAAGCAAACTAGAAACAAGTTTACAGACACTTGCACCAGAGTCCTGCACCACAAAAAAAAAAAACGAGAACAGGAAACAGATGGGTTTAATACGGTATTCATGTTGGTAACGGAATAGGAAGTGTTTGTAAATTATGATTTCTTCAATTAATTACCACAGAGCAACAACTATGAATTAAAAGAAAGAAGAAGAAAAAATAATAAACTTTATTAAGAACACAAACGTTTCATATGTCAAAATCAGGATATTGTTATTAAAACCAAAAAAAGAACAAGGACGTAATAATAATAAGAAGCGAAATAAAAACAAAGACAAGGAGAAAATAAAAAGTGTTTTATCTGTGAACTTAAAGGCAACGGGAGAGAAGGAAAAGAATACAAATTAAAGAGATTTACACTCAATTTGAGCATAAGTAACGTTATGATTGAATTAAAGAATAATTACTTTCTTTTTGATATTAATTAACGTTGGCATTTATTATAATTTGGATAATAGCTTGGAAATATATTAACATTATAATGTCTTCAAAACATAATTAACATGTTCTTTCCAGAGCATTTACCGCAACTTTTCTTAGTATTTCAAGTCCGAGGGCCGTCCATTCTTCCAGGATATTCGCCTTACAGCCGTACCTACACAAGATCGGAAGGCGGAACGTTTTCTTCCGCTTAACTTTTACGCTGATATGCCCTACCTTAACAAGAGCGTCAACGTTGGGCCACGAACAGTAGTGCCAACTTTCTTGTTTAATAAAACCCACATAATAGAAATAAAAAATGGAGATTAAACCGCTAGATTGACAAAAAAAAATAGCTAAATTGTCATTATTTATTAACTATAGCGGCCAACTTCACTGTTAAACGTGCTGTCGGATTTTCCAATTGCAATACATTGACTTTGCGCTATTCAGGGATGTTTCATACAACTTGCATGCGCGTGAGAGTTTTTGTCAGCTAGAAAACGTTTTCTGCTCTCGTTATGGTACGGCTGTTGAATGGTTTTTGCCTTTTTTTGGCATACACATCCACCTTTAGGTAACCCCAAAGAAAGAAAAAATGGGAAGCTTTAAATCGGGCAAACGTGGCATTAATGACAAGTTTATTAAGCATACATTAGGTTGCACAAAATGTAAGCATACCCTTAGGCTAGTGATATTTCTCACTGACTTCTAGACTTATGTTTTATTTCTTATAACAAACTTTAAAGCCTTTTTCGGCCCTAATTAAAAAATAAAGCATTTTCTTTTTTCAAAAAAAAAAAAAAAAAAAAAATAATTCTGTTTCAACCAAAGCCTAAAATTATACTATAACTGTCATTTATATATTTCCTTATTGTGCTGGCCAGTTTCAGGTAACATGTTCGTTGAAGTTTGCTTGCATGTTTTATTGTGTTGTTTAGCTTTTAGCACTATCAAGTTGTTAGAACTGTTTTTTTTTTAATGGTAAAACAATTAAAAAATTTAAATAAAAACTTTAAAACACGCCACATTACTGGTTGGCTGGTTGGAAATTATAGTCAAAAGGTCATTAAAAAGCCACAAATTAAAAGTCATGAGTGTAAGTTGGCTAAGCGATTATTATAATTGTTAGGGAGTAAAAGAATGAAAGAGGATTTTAGGTTAGATGACGGGACAGGAAATAAGGTGTTTTAGGCTGCTTCCAAATGACAGGCGATTGATTGTGTAGTAAAATGTTTATGAAAAATTCTCAGTTTTTCGAGTGCTTTTTCCTACACAATCAAACGCTTGTCATTTGGAAACAGCGCAGAATTAAAAATTTTATACCAATTTACAATGCTTTAGAATTCAACTAAAATTTAACTTTAATTAAATTGCTTTTATTCGTTTATTATTTCCCTTAAATTTCCTTAATTTCTTTTGTATTTAATTCTCAATTTTCAGCCCACAAGTATGCTGTATAATACATACGAATTTAATTAAAATAAAATATTTTACCGTTTATTTATTTGAAAATCTTTAAATAAATTATTTTGAAATACCAAATTGCTCATATAAATGGCAATAAAATTCTAGGAATTGTAATTAAAAAGACACCAGCCCAAAACTATTCTCCAGAAAAAGAGCAATAGCTGTATAGTTTACAAACTAGTTCTTATTTAATTGTTTATATGTATACATGTACAGTGAAACCTCCCATAGCCGGGTACGCATTGTTCCGGTGGTAAGAAATGTCCGCTTTTAAAAGCCTTACATTTATTATTTTAAATATTTTATTTTATAATTATTAATTTAATTAAAGCAATGGTAGACTAGTCAATTGTGGAAAAGCTACTGAACAGCTTGGCAGGCAGCTTGGTAGTTGTCTGGCTTTGGGGGGGTGGGTGTCCGTAACGGGTGCTTTCACTGTATTTATTTTCTGTTTCTCTGTAAATAAGTAAATTATTACCATTAAGTCTACAATTGCACACAAATAGGTAAGATAAAGATAAACTGAAAAAACATTGTTAACAACTACAATATAGCCACCCTTAAGATATGATTAAATATTTCATTTTATGTTATTTACAAAAATGTGTTTTTTTTTATAGATAAAAAAAATTAAAAAGAAAGCAGAATAAAATCAAATAGCAGATTCAAATGTTATGAGATATAAAAAAGCATATATTAGGAGGCTCAAACTAATTTTCAATCTTTGTTTTATAAAATTAAGTTGTTATTAAAACAAATCTTAAGCTATGCTAATGTTTGAGAAACTTTTCTTCTTCCTAATTTTTTATTCACCAATTTAAACGAGTTTTAATTTTATTACTCCACTGGGTATACACAACAAATAAACTCCTTAAAGTATCCCTAAATTTTTTTAAAGAGAACTAAAAAAAAAACAAAATAAAAAAGAGAATAAGATATAGTTGCCAAAAAAAAAACTCTATACTAAATAAAGGCACTCATTCTAGAAAATTTTTTAAGGGCGTCCCACTCTCAGAAAAAAAAAATGTAAACCTCATAACCTTTTTCATATGTGGTCTATAACATGAGTGTGCAATTTTCTTTTATAGAAAATGCAGGATTTTTTTTTTCTTTTTTGCTTCATACACAGACATATGTACATTAAAAAATTCCAACAGACTAGTTGTGGGTAGAGACCAAAAATAAGTATTCATAGCTATAAATATGAATATATTAGTTTTCGTTTGTTTTTTAACTAAACAGCAACGGAAATGTATTCATGTATGAGTATTAGAAACACAAGGCAGCAAATTCATACAAGTAGTGTATAAAAAAAGGCTGTGCTATTAGACTCTAGAGTTTTAAATCGATTATGCAAACACGCAAACAAAAGTATCTGACAAATAAAAAAAAAAAAAATACACACTAAAATCTATTATATTTTATACGATTCTATGCCAGTTTCACTCCTAAATGTATTGATGAGCACGCAATCTACATAAATGCCAACAAATTTGTATTAGGGGATTAAGGTACCTCAACATCTCCAGGCGATTGTAAAGAAAAAACAAATTAAAAACAAGTTCAGGAGAACAAAATACCGAAATTGTTTTAGAATTTCTACTGTAGATGTTTTCAGGCAAAATCTATAGTATAAATATGGGCGAAATTAATATTAGTGTAGCCAAAATTTATAGCATATAGAGGGGCGAAAGTGTAGCCATAATTATTTTAATTTTTTATCTAAAATTTGAAATTTAACTTGTTTTTTTTTTTGTAATTCGCCTTAAAATTTTCCTAAATATTCTTTCAATCCAGGCAAAATTCGCCGTAGTCTTATTGTTTTTTTTAATATCTGTCTACAACGAAGTTTATGTTAGGATAAAATTATATTCCTATTTCTTCGACCTTTTTCTAATACATACATATTATATGTTAATATATGCTTTGAGCTTAAGGTCACTATTTTATTAAATAAATAAAACATTTATATTTTTCAATATTTCGTTTTTCTTTGGAAATCTTCGTCAGGATTTTTTTAAAACAATAATATAATAAGATACAAATTTTTTTAAAGTTTCTAAAAAAAAAACAATATTTTTGTTAACAACCCATTATTTTCTGTCTAATGAAAAGCTTAAGAAACATTTGCTATAATTTGTGGTTAAGTGTAGTCAAAATCTATAGCATATAGCAAGGCGAAGTGTAGCCATAATTTATTTAAATTTGTAATCTAAAATATAAAATTCGACTTAATTTTTTTGCAATTCACCCCAAAATTTTCCTAAATATGCTTTAATTCTAAGCTTAGAAGAAGCTTTTGCAAAATTCCCCGTAGTTGAGATTTTAGCAAAAATGTGGTATAAATTTCTGTCTAAAAAAATTTCATGTATAGGTCATAGTATAATAAGTACCAGGTATGTTCATTAGGGAGAGTTGTCATTTTTAACCCATATAATGTCAAATAAATTTATTTGATTTTTGACGCTTGTTGTAATTTTTTTCCTTATTTTCCTTTGGTTTGACGTTATATGGATTTAAAAATTGAGAACAAAAATTATAATGACTTTACCTTGTACTTATTCTACCATGGTATAGGTAAATTAAAAAAGGCTGTCATAATTTTCTATTAAAAAACAATGTTTTCGTAAAAACCCAATATTTTCTGTCTAGAAAAATTTCTCCATAATTTGCTGCCTAGGTTTTTTTTTGCCATAATTTTCTAAAATAAAAAAACATTGTTTCTGTAAAAACCCATTATTTTCTGTCTAAGGAAAATTAAAAAAACATTTACTATAATCTGCAGACTTTTTTTTTGCCATAATTTTGTATAAAAAAAGATGTTTTCGTTTAAGGGCCAAATACACTTGTCAAATGCTTGCCCAGCAGGCGAATTCAGTCGTGTACGTGTGCTGTACGTAATATTCGCCGTCTTATCTAAATTTTTTGATTTGCTATCCAGCATCGTCGGTGTGTCACATACAAACAAATATTCACTAATACTACCACAATGCTTGATGAGTATTTTGTTAAGTGTATTTGGGCCTTAATAAAAGTTTTCAAAAAAAATTCTCCATTTGCCACATAAGCGCTCAAGACCGCCTGTTATGAATTCGTCTTGGCAAATTATCTGGATAAAATCGCTCAAATTTGTCATAAATTAAAAATTGTGGCGAATTTCCTACAAATTTTATTAAAACAAAATACCAAGGAGAATTTTGTAAAAATATTAGCCAAAGTTTTTTTGGACCTAAAAGTTAAAACGACTTTTGGACAACATTTTTCTAGACAGAAAATTGTCTCTAGCCAACAAAGTTAAGCGAATATCGCTCAGGTTTTTGTTTTGTTTATGTAAAGAAAAAAGAACGACGAATTAAGAAAACATTTCTTTGGCTAGAAAAATAGACAAATTTTAAATAATTTATGATTTTCTTAAACATTTTTAGTATAAAAAAACCAAAACAAATTTTTCTTAGGCAAAAATTAAAATTTTCTATAGTCAACAAAATAAAGTGAATATCGTTTGGATTTTTTTTGTTCATTATGAAAAAAACCTCGACAAATCTCTCGGGCTTGGAAAAAATGCAAAGTATTTTTTCTGAAAATAGAAAATCTAGGCGAATTCGGTTAAAACGTTACTGTATGCAGAACAGGATTCAAAATATTTCTGTATATAAAACTGGGTGCATTTTATGCAGGGTTATTAAATTTATTTCGAAATAAATTTGTGCTGCCTACTTTTAGGTTTTTTTTTTGCTTAAATTTTTTTTACTTGTATAAATTTTCTGTGTGAAATTATACTTGTTTTTGTTGTTTTTTAAAAAAATTATTCTTAAGTTTTTGCAAAGTCAATATATCAAACTGTTCAGTGGCTTATTTTGATTTACTGGCCAGATGGCCACCTGTGTGTCATCTTTTTCTAATACTAAAGCACGCACCCACCCCTCTCGAAAATGAACAAAATTTATCAATATAAACTATTTGTTTTCCGTTTCCATTTAATGACATCATCTATTTTACAAGGCCTTTTCAGCTTTTTTAAAAATTAAATTGTGTTGAAAGGAAAAACCTTTGCAATGTTGAAGGAAAAGCCACTTCTTAAATTATACCATTAATAATTCGTCTCCAGGTGTTAACTACAAGGACCAAAAACAAAACGGAAATTATAGAAATTTTTTTAACATTGTTATTTGACACAACAAGAAAAACAAATCAGAATCTCAAAAAGTTAAAATAAACATAAAATCAAACTACAAACAGTTTAATAAAAAAAAAATTCTTATTAAAATGTCGTAGAAAAAAAATCATTTCAAATTCTTTGTAATAGAAAAATAAAAGAACTCGCACGATTCAAAGAAACATACAAAGAAAGAAATGAAAATGTCCAAGGTGCGTGCGTCGAACTTTGCTTTAATATTTGTTTGACGGCAAACTACGGAAACCTTTAAAGCCCACTAACGAAAAACTATAGGGTGGTCCAACCAAAACGCACGAAGTTAATTGTAAATAAAACGAACAGTTTTTAAAGAATTATCCTTGAATTTTTTATTATGATAGAAGAATCTATGACAATTTCGTTTGTGAAAGAAAATATCGGCAGAATGCTCGCTACGACTTCGGTGGTATACCTCTATCCGATGGTGCATATTTTCAATGACTCTGAGACATAATTAAGGCTCAATGTCGTTAATGTGCCGAATTATTTCATACTTTATCTCTCGAATCGTTCGTGGCTTATTGATGTACACTTTTTCTTTAAAATATCCCCAAAAAAAGAAGTCCATCGCTGTTAAGTCACATAATAACACGGCCATTGAATTTCATGCGCAAACGAACCACTTCTGGCCACAAGAGGTCCGTTATCATTTCGCGATAGCGAACTCATTTCACGGTTACTGCTTGGCCGACCTCATTTTCGAAGAATTGCGACCCGATAACGACGCCAGCCAGAGCATGTACAGGTGTTTTCACATTTCCTACAAACCCGGTTGACTGAAATTTGCACAAAATACTCCTGATTGTGGGCCATTTGGTCGATTATGCTGATAAAAAAAATCACGAGGCACACAAAATGAATTTTGAATTGAACGCACATTTTTGTAAAAGGCTTCAACAGTCTTAAGGCGCTGCTCAATTGTGTACCTCTCCATGGTTGAATTTGCCAAACACAGAAACAAAGAAATGTAAAATTAATTTGGACAAAAAAATGGTCGTTAAGATGTGACTCACAATTAACACCGTACATTATGGTTGGACTACCCTTTACAAAGACCCAATCGATTTTGATATTTAAGAGGTCATATAAAGCAGTTATTATCAAGCCTTAAACCCCTTAAGAAACGTTAACGAATGTGTGGCAGTTTGTTGGGGGCAAACAACAAAAGGCAGGTGACACACCTTTGTCAAGGTTATGGAAGTATTAACATAGTTTGGTGACACACGTTTAGCGAAACGACTTAAAGTTAAACGTCATTATTACATCATCATCATCAGAATCAGTATTGTGCACTATGTTTTTCTTAAAATTATATTATCACATCATCGTCAGCACCATGAAATTGATGAAAACATCAAGCAGAATACATTTTCATTATCGCATCATCATAACCACATCATCATTACTACATCATCATTATCATCTTCAGCACGAGTATTTAAACCAATATTTTCAACCTTCTCACTTTCATTTTATTATTGTTTGAGTTGTCTGTTAATGAAATACCTTTTTGCTTCACCTATCTCTCATCTCATTTAAAAATTGTATCACCTTGTGGCGGTCTCTATCATCTCCTTGCACTTCTAGCTGAATTGCATCACAATCACATGCCTTCCAAATGACCTCAAGTATGTAAAATTCATCATTTATAAAAAGAAAATCGTTTTTTTCCTACTTGAAGCTCTTGTAAGTAGGCTATACAATTTTGCATACCTAAAATGCCTTAAAATAGGCTTATAAATTTGTGATTTATGTTTTTGCTAAAAAAAGTTAAATAAAAAAATCGGCATAATTTTGATTACACAAGAATCATTTCGACAAAAAGTACTTTTTATACCCTTCTCCATAGCTAGAATTGGTGTATATCGAGCCCTTATAGCAAAAATAGCTTAAGCGACATAATTTTTAATTTTCCTTTTTTTATAAATGAATTTATAAGCAACACGTGCATCATCTGCTAAAATGTCATGCTCCATTAGATACCGTTACGATTTTATAGCAAAAAACACAACTAGAATAAGCGCCAACCTTCATTCAAAATTTAAAAAGAATTTATTGGCAACACTTTCGTCATCTCCTTAAATTTCATGGTCCGTTAGGTACACAGAAAAAAACTACGCGCTACTACGCGCGTTCAGGGTGCAAAAAACCAAACGCACATTCAGTTTTTCACTGATTTTGTTTTTGTTTTCTACAAAACGTAGTAAAAAACTGAATGCGCGTTTGGTTTTTTGCACCCTGAACGCGCATAGTTTTTTTCTGTGTACCGTTACGATTTTATAGTAAAAACAAAATTAGTTTAAGCTCCAACCTTCATACAAAATTTTTTAAAAATATAATAAAAACACATTCTCCTGTAAAATTGTCTTTTTGTCGCTTAAGCTTTTTTTGCGGCAAGGGCTCGATATGCTATGCTGTAATTTTTGCAAATGGTGGTTAATAGCAGTTCTTCTTTTACATTTGTAAAGTAAAGAGATACAAACTACTCTTTAAGAATAAGGAATAATTGTTGTAATTTTTTTTTTGGGTACTAATTTTTCGGTAGTTTTTAAGTGCGGCATCTGTGTAGATACGGAAAATCAGCGTATAACACACGAAGATCCATTACACCTACTCAAAGTTTCTACTGTATGGTGTGGTGTTGACGGAGGAGGCGTAATCGGGCCTTACTTAATTTTAAACGCAGCGGGCCAAATAAAACATGCTCAATGACCTCCTCCTACCTTATCTGGACGAATTTTTACTGGAGAAAATGTGGGAACAACCGAAATTCTGACGACTGTATTTCCGGCAAGACAAGATTTAACCTTTCTGGACTTCTTTTTGTGAGGTTTCTTTAAGTCACGACCTTAGGTCAACAAGCTTTAGACTCTTAAAGTCCTCAACAAGAAAATATCCGTAAGGAATTGCGGAGCTTAATGAGTAGTAAAGTTTTTTTATAACGATGTCTATGTGTCCGCGTGTATGTTGAAATGGATCAGACATTTTTTATAGGCACAAAAATTAAAGGGAATTTTGTTAAAAACTTTCTCGTACAAAAAATTATAGTGAAATTATAGCAGGTGTCTTTAGACAAATTTCGCTTACAGCTTTTCTCTAGACAAAAACTAAAAGCAAATTTTGTTAAACATTTTCTGTAACCGAAAAATTATGGCGAATTTCGCTAAGAATTTTTTTCCCTAGAAACAGAAAACTGAGCCAACTTTTATGTGAATAGAAAATTTTCTATTTAATTTTTACCCCCTAATTGCATGCTTTTGTTTGGTTTTCTTGTTTACCGGAGTAAAATTAAATTTCGACTTTTTTTTAAATAACATTTTCGCATTTCGTTTTCCTTTTTAAAACCGTTTTCTCTTATCATTAATCTTAAAATTGCCAAAAAAAAAAAAAAAAATAAAAAGTTCATTGTTTAGAACTTTTAATTCTTTAACGTCAAAAATCAATACGAAAGTAAAATTTAGTCAAGCATTTGTTTGTTTTTAGTTGTTCCCAAAGAAAATTGCCAGGCGTAGTAGCAACGATATCTGTTTAATTTCGTTGAAAATTACAAACACTTTATTCGAGTTTGCAAACATTCATTACTTGATTTCGATAAATAATCAGATATTGTGACACTTTTAGCGGTTTTGCGTTTGCACAAATAGTAAGAACTTAAATTTTTGAAGTTTGTTTTAATTTTTTGTTATTTTTCTTGTTTCTGCAGCCTGCTTTTAGGCTAAAAGAAAAGTGTTTTCACTTTTGATACATGACAAACAGTTTTGAACTAAGTTTTTATTTTCCTGTTCACTGGCGGGAGGATTTTTTTTTTTTGTTTTCTTTAAATGTTTAGGAAACGTGATGAAAATTTTAATACATAAAAAAGCAAATTATCAATATTTCCATTATCTCTACCTAAAAGTATGCTGAGAAAATTTAATTTTTCTTTCTGAATTGATTGGCTTACAAATTTTTTGTTTGAAAAAATTTGTTATGTTTTGCAGGATTTCGGTAAAATTTTTTTATTTTTTAAAGAAACTAAATTAACAAAAAATTTTTTTGCTAGCGGCTATTTTATGACTAAACACATAACTGACTTTTAAATCAGCTAAAAATATGTTTCAGATTTTTCGTTTTCTGTAAACGAAAAAAACGTGAGGAAAATATAAAATATTTAATTGGTTGCTGGTGGGCAGAAAAGGTTTCTAAGTGAATTAATAGAGGGAGTGTTTTGAAATAAATAAATTTTAGTAAGTTTAAAAAAAATTTATGCAAATTTGTTTAACTGGGAAAGGGAAACAAACTTGAAGTTCGATAGGCTATTAATTTTTTTAGTTTTTATTATGTATTTTTTTTTGTTTACGGAATCTGGGTGTCCAGGAAGGTTACTGGTCGGTAGTCAGCTAGACTGTCAGGGCCACATACGATATAGATTGAAATTGTAATTTCGATCGATGTATAATGGCGTTAATTGCCCCTTGTTTTCTTTCTGAAGGTCTATCTTACTAATGCTCGGAAACCAAGTGTAAATATAATTTACAAAACTATAAAAAATAATAAACAAATATTTACTGAATCTGCCCTATGCGGGCCTAAAAACTTAAATTAGTCCCGAGCCAGGAAAGCATAGTTTTTAAGGCGCGCCTCATCCTAGAGTGATAGAAGATTGCCTCCTCTCAGCCTTGAACGCCTTTGGATTAGAAAAGGGTACCTCTCAAGCGGACTTGCGAAATTTATCTCTTGCAAGTAGAATTAATTCCTACGTCTTTATCGTGAGTTTTTCACGCCTAAAAACAAACTTTTTATATTGTCACAATAAATGGAAACAGACGTTAATACTCAAAATATCAAAATCGAGTTATTAATTGATTGTGGTTCGTATTATCAAAATACATGCTGGCGCAGATTTTTAGACCCCCTAGCATAAAAAAATGGCGATTTTATTTCAGAAATTGAAACTCCAAGAAATCTTTATTATTATTGATTATATAATGTTTTTTGCTTTTCCTGTAAATAAAATTAAAGTTTAGTAACGTCCGTTTGCATTTAAGCTGACGATATATAGCAAATATATCAGCTTATAAAATTTAGTATACAAATAATTTTTTTATTAATTCGCTTTTATTTAGGAAAAATATTTGCAAAAAAGTTTTTGTTTTCAACTGCAGAAATTAAATTTTTATAATTTAAATTTCAATAATGTTATTTATTTCATGATAAATAAAAAACATATTAATTACTTCATTTTTATATTCTACAACACTTGAAAATGTTGGCTATAATACTTAGTAAAAAAATGTTGTTCTTTGAATTTTCAACAAAAAGAAATCAATCAAATCAAAAAAATCCTAAATTTTCTAGCTTAATTAAAAAACTTACATATATGAAGAGAAAAGACTCTTTGAAACGTTATTGATTGAAAATTCTTTTGTTTATTTTCCTCTAATTTTAATTAATTAAAAAAATGTAATCCCTTTAAATATACTATAAATTTCATTTCGCCTAGTTGTGTCTGCTATGTTTTAATTAAACTAAAACAGTGTTGCCAAATTTTTTATACTTTGTATTATAACATTCTATTTTTTTCAATGTCACACTGTTTCTAATTAAAACATGTTTATTAGGGTAAGTCAATTAAGCAATAGTAAATACATATCCTATGCAAGGCAAAATTTATCGCTTAAAACCATGCCGATATCATTATATATTTTGTAATCAATTTTTCGAACAAAATTCGTTCAAAATTATTTTTTTTTTTTTTTTTTTTCGAAAAACTGATATCACCATCCCCTTTAACGTGCGAATTTCTTTAAAAATTAGCTATTTGATACTGGATAAAATACATACAAATTGGTTTGGAGCTTTAAAAATAACAACAAAAAACAGTAAAAAAATAAAAAAAAAACATGTTTTCGACAAAAACTCGTCTAAAAACAAAAAAAAAAGCCTTAAAAATAAAAGTTGAGAAAAAGAAAAACAATTGAAATCTGGGCTCCTCGGGAATGATTTTTCGATATGGCATAGTGGAACTTTTTTCCTCATGCCAAAAGCTTTCGAAAACCCGATTTTTGTTTTTTACAAACCGACCCACCCTAATGTTTATGTATGGAAATTTGTTGCCAGACACAAGGGGTTTCTTCTTATTAAAAGATTTAATAGTCGCTTATGAGTTTTTAAATAAAACCATACCAATGTTAACATGTAGTTTTAATTTGTATGAAAGAATATTTTTTGTGTTAACAATTACATACACATGTAGGTAAAAAGCCCACAATTGTTGTTAAATAAAGTGTTGCATACCTGCAGGATGGCTAACAAAAAAATTTAATTAATTTGTTTTTACATTGTCGTTAAAAATGCTAAGTTTACTTAGCATGTTTTTAATTTTTTAACCCTTTTGTAAGTTCTAGCGGTCTTAAAATAACAGCCTTTACACATATTTAAGGAGACAACATAATTTGTAAAGGACTTTTCTTATTGCTATGTTGAGTATTTGTAGCGGAAGAGGAAAAGACAAAAAAGGATATTTTATATTTTCTCTTCTAGGCTTAAATTAAAAAAAAAACAAGTACTTTCATTCATATGTGGCCTAATTCTATTCATTATCATTATAAGCAACCCTCTAAAAGTATGCTACACTTTTAAACAATCATCATACTTTCAATTACTTGGTATAATTAGGTAATTAAAGTATTTACGTTAATATGTATATGTAAAGCAGATTTTATTTACGCGAACAAGCGTGTCGAATTGAGAAAATGCTAATGACTGATAAAAATTTATTTTAAATTCAAACAATTGCAGACCTAACGTCTAGCTGTATGTATGTTTAGAGTATATACAAACAAACGATTAAAAGAAGAAGAAATTTTAAACATTTTTTAAAGACAACAGGGATATCACATTAAAATTTTCGAAGTTATTATCTAAAACGAGTCGTATTGTTGAGCTTTAAAAAGTTGTTGTGAAATTATAAAAGATAGATAAATTAAAAATCGTTGTTAATAAAAAAGTTAAAATATTACCACTCTTGTCCTATTTCTATGGAAAACTTTCCGTTTACAAGTATTCCTATTTATGTATATCGTCAGCTCATTATTGGTTTTGCGCAAATGCCAAAAAAGTCGTAATGGAGATATACTTTAACGAAGGATTACATGAAGTTTTTTGAAAATATACCCGATAGAATTTTTTTGCATTTTCACCACTGCATATGCCAGAATGTTTTGAAGAAAAATTTAATATTTTGTGAACGTTCCTCAACGAATTTAGAAGTTAATAGTATTTTATTGAAAGTGAACATTATTGTTTAGTGCCGCATACGCCATTTTTCTAAATTTCTTTCTACAAAGTGGCTTTTTGTGCTGCATACGTACACTTACTGCTGTGTATTCAATTATTGACATTTTATTTTGCTTTTGCTTTTACTACTATTTTTCTTTCGGTAATGAAGCAAAGCAAGAGTCAAATTTATTTTGTACGTTTTCGTATAAGGAATTTGCTGTAATCGCCAAACAGTTGCGTATAGAGCAAAACAATACTTAATAAACTTTTAATATGGAGCAAAGTTAATGGCTAATATCTCAGAAACTATAACAAATTTCGTGAAACAGCATTTGAATTCTATAAACCCCATACCTAACTCAATTTATTGAAAAATGGTCGGAATGTCAAGCCAATAATTAACTGACGATATATAAAATTGTAACGTTACTGTCTGACTGATTCATCAACGCACAGCCTAAACGCTTAAGGCTTAAAAGTTAAAATTTGGACCAGAGGTTGGCCTCTCGCCAAATCGATCCACTGTGGTACTTTTAGCTTTGCATTAAAAAACCTTAATTTATTATGTTTTCATCTATTAAATATTATTATTATTATTGAAAATAACAGCAATAAAAAATGGAAGTTGTAATAATGCAAAGCTATTCATCGGTCCAACAAAATCCGACTTTTAACTATTGGCAAGTTGTAATAATGGCCCTTATATTATTACAATAAATTCATTTAATTTCTGTAAATAAAAAAAATGTATTCAAGACTAAAACCTTAAAATCAATGAACTTTGAAATTAATTAAATAATAAATTTATTAATTTTTTCTTTTAATTTTCCTTCCTTTGGTAAAAAACCAGCAGCTTTTTCTTTTAAATTGTGACAAGAATCTTAGGAAAGTCTTATGAAAACTAAAAATGTAGTCTGGACGCCAAACTAACATTTTTAGAAATTTACTGCCTGGATCACAATGTCGACAAGAACATTTCTGTCGTATGTATGGATATATTGAAGACAACAATAAAAAACTTAAATATGTTTTTGTTTTTAATGTAAATATACGAAATAAATGTTCTCGTCGACATTACGGGCCAGGCAGTTAACCTTAAACTGGTCACTGCCGAGTAATAAATTTGAGCCCCTTTAATTCAAAAAGACATTTTTGATAAAAACATAATTTTTTTATAATTTCTTTTTTAAAAGACACGATATTTGTTTATTAAAACAATTTAAAACAATTATAAAATTAAAAAAAATATATGTATGTACTTTAATTCAAAACCACATTTTCTTATTTTTAAAAAAAACTTTGAAAGAGAGTAACAAATGTACCCCACCTCAGTAGTTAAGGGTTATAAAAAATAATAAAATTCATAAAAACTTACTTTCTTTTATTTAAGGCACTTGCTACCAACAGCATTTAAATTGTGACAAGAAATTTATGCAAATTTTATATAAAAATAATAAGTGTAGTCTGGACTCAAACAATTTTATATTTAAATCCTTAAATTTTATTTTGATTGTATTTTTTTCTCCACTTTTCCGAAAGCCCACCTTAGATTAACACTGTTCTTAAGGGATTGCTATTTTGTCTTTTGCAAATATTTCATAAAAACAAAATCAAGAGCATATTTTATGAATTTACAAAAACATTTTTAACACATTGAATATTATTTTATTCCTTATTTATTTGTTAAACATTTGAATCAATATCGCAAGGGATTTGTTCTACTCTTTTGCTTACTGATACATGTCAGGCAAAAAAAAAAAACAATTTTTTTTCCAAAATGAAAATCATGACAAAGTAATCTCTATGTAGATCTTGTGAACAGAGATTACTTTGTATCACAACCCCTCCCCCGCCCCAAAAAAAAACCAACTTTAACTTTAAAGAAAATATGTCAACTTGTAGAATTTTTTTTTGGCTAGAAATTTAAAAGTTGCTTAAAAGGGAAAGCAGGGAATTCTTCCAAAAGTTTTTATTATTAAATTTGATTTTATTGCTACTTGAACTTTATTATTTGTTGTTGTGGCATGAGTAAAATTTAATTTTGCTCTGAAGTGTCAGCAAAAAATTAAAACTCTGAGGAGCTTCAAGTTTTATAAAAATGTACAATTATTTTTAAAAATTCTAACTTTTCATGTTTGGGTATTTGAATTATAACAGTTTGATGGTTTATTTCAAATTTATTTTTTCATTTGAGGTTTTTGGTTGTCATTTTAAATTAAAAAAGAAATTTTTTATTTTACAAAAAGTTTCATTAGTTTAATACGACAAATTTCTATTGCCTTTTTAAAAGAGAAGAGAAAAAAAACTTCAGAAGTATAGTATATCTTAAGAAGGAAATATAAAATAAATAATTCGATACAAAGGTGTTGTAAAGGAGCTGGAACTATCTAACCTCTGCTACTTATGGAAAAGCCAGTAGAATACAATGAATAGCAACACCACACAGAGTTGAACCGTGCTCAGAACTCGATCCCTAATTAAGCTCTCATTGCAATTAAGAAACACTCTCCACGCGAAATTTGGGCCACCAAATTCCCCTGAGGAATCATTCTGTGAAATATACATTGTGAGAGAAGTCACCCTCTTCATCCTCGAGGATGTAGACTCTTCATACTTGCAGAATCCAAAATTCTATCACCCACCTCGAACCACCAACGCACCACGATACCTCAATCTTTCATCCGCCATTCTTTAAGTATTCGCTTAGAAAACAGACTACTCAGTATTCATCACACACTCTCACTCCACTAACTCACTTTCATTAGGCATCTCAACTCTAGCCCGCTTTCGAAATCCAGGCCCTAACTAGCCAGTCTTACCTAGGTGCTTTGAGTCTTCAGTTTTCTAACCACTCAATACCACGGAGAATGTATTTATCACAGAACTTATCACAAAGCCAAAGATACCTTCTTCCAAGAAAAATACCTACCCCGTAAAAGCAATCCTTTCAAAAGAGTGTATGCCGTCCGTCGGTGTCCTCAACCAATAGTCACCGGAGGCTACTGACTTCCGTAGTACAAGATGAGATAGTAACTCTTGTGAGCGTTCGGATGTTACATCAAGACGTTGATAATCTTCAAGATGCTCCTTTACACCACCTGTAGGTGTAGCACTTCCCCCAGGGCGATGTTAATTTATTTTTGATTTCTGTGTGTATAAAATTTTAAAATTTTACTTAAATGGTTCAGTTTATTTTAATCCCGCCTAAATAAAACGCCAACAAATATGTTTTGTGTTCATTCAAAAATACACAGAAACAAACATTAACAAATTTAAAGATTGGAAAAAGAAAGCATGTTAAAGATAATGAAAATTAAAAACGATGGGTCAATCAAAAGTTTTTAACAAATATTAAAAAAATTTCAGTTCGATGTAAAAATTGTCACCCTAAAATTTAAATTAGATTTTTTAAAGCAATCATCCTCAATGCTATGCTTTAGTATGTTGTCATATTAAATATACGTATTTTTCCCTTTCTTATTTTACATTTTTCAAGATTTAATAAAATAACTAAACATTCAGCCTTAAAGTATGCTAAACATTTCAATCTCCCAAAAATGTGTGGTTTTGTTTTGAATAAAATGTTTTCATTATCACGTGTACGATATTTTTTTTTGTTGTTTTCTCTTAAATATTTTAAGCCTTAATGAATGCAATACTTTTCAAAAGAAATTTTAAACTTGAACAATTCTCTTTTTCTGGGAATTTTTGTTTTTGTTGTTTATTTTATTTGTATTCAAAAACTGCTTAACAAAAATTTAAAAGCACAGCCTGGATGTAGGCTGTACTTTCTGTTATACTAAGAACTAGAAAAGAACCATTCAAACAACTTCTGGGCCTAAGAAAATTAAGATTTTATTTTAAGGCAGCAAATGATTTGTAAAGAAAAGTTTTAAAGGCTTTTAAAAGAATGTGTCCCCATTAAAAGCAGATAATATTTAATTATTTTTTAAATGGTATAAAATAGTTAAGGTTTTTAATGAGATTTTAATAAGAGACTTTAAGATAAATGGAACTAATTGAACTTACATTTTTAACCTACAAGTTTTTTAATGCTATTAAATCTAATAACTGATTACGCAACCTGAAAATATGCACTCGATTTTAAAAGCAACAATATAAGGTAAATAAAAAAAAACAAATATCTTATACTCATATTTAATCTAAAAGAAAAATAATATACAAAACAAACTAATTGCTTAACCCTTAGCTCTATTGTAAAAAAAATCCTCCAAAAATGCGTATACATTTTAAAACTGCATACTTTCAGGCGTATGCTGCTATACAGTTTTCTTAGTATTTTGCAAAACATTTCTATTTTATTGTCTTTTTATTATTGTAAGTATAGTTTTTCTTACTACCAACAATGAAACTTAAAAAGATGCCTTTAATTCCAACAATGCAATATCTATGTAATGTAAGGCATACTTAAAGGCTTTCATATTCCCTATCAATTTTATAAAAATCCTAAACCTGCAATATGCAATTTATAAGGAGTTTTTTTTTGTGCTTAAAGAATATTCTTAAAAAAAAAATATATTGAAATTTCTTAGAACTTACGTTGAAATGAGGATAAATTGTTTGGCTTAGCATATTTCAAGGGGCTGGTTACATAACATCTTAATGTTGGAAATGTTTTCTTATGTATTGGAAATTGATGTTGTACAGATACAGATAGTATAGATTTTAATTATATTGAAAATTTAAAGAATACTTTTAGGGACAAATTTTTAACAGAATGAAATCTTCTTGGCATTATTTTTTTACTTGATATAGCCTTCATCTGGGGAATACTAACAGAATATTTAGAGGGGTAAATTTTTTATTTTTATCATACATATTCTTATGCATTATTTCTTAAAGTATTGATTCATGTTTGCATTTTTATAAAAAATTTGTTGCATAGTTTTTGGCGCTAATTTTAAGCAAGTTAAAATAAGGAATATTTTAAAACTTTACTTTTGTTTAAAATATTTATAATACAAATTTTTAATATTTTAATCAGGCTTAGGTTCATCAAATTTGGGTTCGAATCTCAGGTCAGTCAAGAATGAATGATTATCAATAACAATTTTAATTAATTTTCATGTTGTAAAATTCCTTTCTTCATAAAAATAATTTAATGAAAATTAAATTTGATGAACTTAAGCCTGATTAAAATATTAAAAATTTGGATTAAAAACCATAAATAGTTCAACAAAATAACAACAATTCTAATTAATATTTATAATATTTAGAGCAAATTTGTTAAGCATACTTTTTGGGGCAAATTTAAATTTGCCAAACATTAAGTAAGAAGTTCTCGAGACTTTAAAACATAAATTTAGTTTTATGTGCTGTTTTTTTAGTAACAGGCAAGTTATTGTGTAGAACAATTTATATGAAAATAATTAAAAAAACTCAGTGCTTTTCATATAAATGTGACTACACAATCACTTACCAGTCATTTACAAACAGCACATTAATTTTTTTTTAATTTAAGTTATTTTTTAAAGACCACTTTTAACAATTTTAATGAATACTATTAGCCTTGAACTTTTAACATATTGTTTTGTTTTTTTTTTCGTTTTAACAACAAAATTTTTTTAAAAATCAAGCCGAAAAATCATTAAATACATTTAATTCATATTTGGAAATTAAGTCCCCTCTTGCAAAGGCCTGAAAATAGGCAACACATTTTTAAATAATAAGTGATTGTGTGGCTACAATCGAAACGTCAGGGCAACCTGTCCTGCGTTCGATTCCCAGCTCAGTCAGGAATGAAATTTTATCAATAAATTTTAATTCATTTCATGTTTTAAAAACTCCTTTCTTCGTGAAAATAATTTAATGAAAATTAAATTCAATGAGCTTTAGCCTGATTAAAATATCAAAATTTGGATAAAAAACCATTAACAGTTTAATAAATTAACCACAATACTAATTTTCAAATGTATAGAAAACATTTTTACAACATCGCAAAATCAAAGTTAAAATCTTCTGCGCATGTAGGACAAATGAAGTCACGCGAACTGTCTTCCTGTATTCTTATTTAAAGCTGACAAAATCAAGATAGTTGTTGTTAATTCTTAATAGTTCAAACTCCTGTAAAGTGCATACATTTCTTATAAAAAATTCGTGAATCTTTGTGGGACTTCAGACTTGGCAAGCATTGACAACCTACGACATCATGTCATAATCTCGCATTCTATCATTCTTGGCTACAAGTATTTATTAACATTCGAAAAACTTCTCCGGGCGAGGAAGCATCTCTCGCGCCTCATTGTCATTATTTATTAAGCGTCTCTGTAAGTCTGCCTTCGCGCGTTTCACGTATCGTCCGCATTAGTTAATGGTTTGGCGTTGCAAAAATGTACCATCATGTTCTAGTTTTTCGGTGTTCAGCATTAACCAATCATTTAAAAACTAAAATTTTTGCAACGTGGTAAACAACCAACAAAAACTTATAGGCAGCTCACTTTAAAAGCTTTGCCGTCCTACATAAAGTTGAAGACCGTCGATAGCTTTATTAGGTGTAAGTCGTAGTTCGTAGTGGCTTTACGAATAGTTCGTGGCCAAATAGTTCTTCTTAAGTGGCATTGCTGTTAGGGATAAATTAAACATAAACTCAAACAAAACCAGATTGTTATGACATTAAATAAGGATCAGAAATATGACGGACTTATTTTTTAATTTGAATAAAGTCTTAAGTCTTAATTTGTAGTACCAGTTTTTTTAAAGTTAAACAAAAACGGGTTAAAAATTTACTTAAACCCAAATCTTTTCAAAAATGTTGACCTTTTTAAGTGCTTGATTTCCTTCGGTGTTAATTTTTTCTTACCATTTTTGTCTGCATGTTTATGCCTGTAATAACACGAAAATTTTGCAACACAATTATACAAAAGTGTTGTAATTTATTAAATATCAAAAAGTAATTAAAATTTATCCTTTTCCGTTTTACTGGGTTTATCTAACAATAAATCGTGCCATTGAATTGTAATGAAGTAATTGATTTGTACACATTTTGGCCTTGCCTTACGATAGATTATATTGTTTGGTAATTTCCTAATGGGTTAACTCCTTAAAGTAGGCTATGAAAAGAACAAAAAGAAGAAAACATTACTAAAACGTAAAGGTCATCATAGAGTTTAAGGCACTTAAAGTGAAATGGATTTAAATACTTCAAATTAGTAAATGATTGCAAACAACAGCAACAAGGTAAAGAAACACCTTAAGGTATGCTTTAGTTTTTCCAAGAAATTTGTTTTATTTCCTTTAACAATTAACTAATTGATTTGCTACGATGATTTGAAATTTTATTTCAAACTCAATAAATCATTTTAAAATTCCTTTTTAACTGTTAATCATTTTTTTTTATTTTAAATGCTATACAAATCATGTTTTTTCATTTTAAATGTCAAAAATTCACAAAAAATTAAATTTTGAATTACAAATGTTGCTTAATTTATGCCATACAATTTGTTGTTTGATTTTTTTTTTTTTACTTGAAAACTAAATCTGCCTTTTTTTGTTTTGTTTGTTGATTTGTGGCCTTTAACGACAACATTTATATTATTTTTTTTAATTTATGCCTGATTTGAAGGATTTTTCATAGTTTATAAATAATTCACATAAAAAATACAACAAAATACATAAATGTCAAGTGAACCAACAAATTCGATATGAAAAAAATCCGTATAAAAGCCTACAAATAGGCCACAGTTTTTTTCCTGCAATCAACAATGAAAAGTAATTCTTGCGTTAACTCAAACTTTTGATGAGATATTTATTGAAGAAAAGAAGAAGTAAACTTTAGAAAAGTTCAGTTATATTTTTTTTTTTAAATTAAGACTAAAAAAGCTCAACAAAAGACTGCTTAAAGTAGGCTTAAAAAAGTTGTAATAATAATGTGGAAAATTGGTAAATAATATTTTAACCATTATCTTAATAATCATAACTAATACTGGCTTGAAAGAATAAAATTGAAGACCAAAGATTAGGCTTAGGCACTTTAGATTCGATTTTAGACTATAAATCAAATTAAAAATTAGACTTTAGCCTGGATTATGGCAATTTGTATACCCTTTAACGCAGTTGGAACGAGTGAATGCATACAAAATTGTCATTCTGCTTGTAGTTTCTACAAAATTGATCTAAGACCCTATAAAGTATTTATATTTTGGGTCCTAGTGAGTAACAAAGTCCAGTTAACGATATCTGTATGTACGTCTGTCTGTTGAAATGGGCTTACCGAAGATCCTAGAAATTGTGAGAACTAGATCGTTATATATTTCCGTCGCATATGCTTCGTTAAATTTTGCTATTGAAATTCAGCCAGATCGGTCCAAAAATCACTGAGAAGTAAGCAAAAAATCGAGATTGTTGTTGTTTTATTATATCCTTAACAACATTTGTCATTTCGTTTGTGATTTCTTAAAAATTTATAATAGACTCTATAACGTATGGGTCCGGTTGAGCAGCGAAGTTGATTTAACGATGTCCTTCTTTCCGTGTGCATGTTTTAATAGGTTTTTCGAAGATCCCAGAACCGGTGTGAACTAGGTTAATATATATTTATGTCACATATACTCCGGATTTAAATGCTATTGAAATTCAGCCAGATCGGTCCAAAAGTGGTTGATATATGAGCAAAAAACTACGATGGCCTTTATTTTAACCCGGAAATACCTTGTTTTTGTTGTTTTTACTGTATATCTGGAGAACGGAAACAACCAAAGTCTCCAAATTTGGTACAAGTATATTGGGCAGCTCTGCCAGAAGTAAGATTTTACCTTATTTTTTAAGATTTTTTAACCGAAAAAAGATTTTAAGATTTTTTCCCCAAAAACAAGATTTTTTGTTTTGCCTAGACGAAGGTTAGGTTCAATTAAAAACACCTGCTTTGTCCCATTTAAACATTTTTAAACTAAATAATACAATTTAGTATAAGAAATTAAATTTTTTGTTGTTTATTTTTTTGATTATTTTATGTATTAAATAGAATATGAATGGTTTTTATTATTTATAATTAAAAAAAATACTTTTTTCCAAAAATAAGATTTTTCTTCAAAAATTATATTTTTTTTTGTGAAATTAAGATTTTTTGCTGAAAATTTCTGGCAGCCCTGATCTTGGGTATCAATACACGACCTCTTTATAAAAATGGATGAGATTGGAGAAGTGGGCGTGACATTTCAGATACAAAGAATAGATTTCTGTATATCTGGAGAACGGCAAAATCCAAAGTTTCCAAATTAGGTTTAAGCATCTTGGTTATCAATAAACTACATCGGCCAGTTTGGCCGGACTTAAATATGTGGGCGTGGCACAATGCAGATTTATTATTCCGCCCAATTATGAAAACAAATTCTCCGGGAGTTTTTTCCCTTTTCCCATTTAGCAATTGAATTAACATAGGAAAAATGGGAGAAGGGAGAAAACTCCCGGGGAATTTTTATTCATAATTGGGCTGAATATCACTAATCGTTCGTTAAGTAAGAGAAACATGATCCCAGTTTTGTACACATAGCTGGGTTATCAATACACTACCTCTTTATTAAAAATGGGTGGGATTGTTGAAGTGGGAATGGCACCTCCCATAAGTCTGAAAAATCGTAGCAGTAAAAAGCATGACATTCGGCGAAAGATGCACAGAATTGGAAAAGTGGGCGTGGCGCAAAATACATTTGTTTATATCTGGAGAACGGTAGGGGGTAAAATTTTAAAATTTGGTGAACTTAGCTGAGTTGTCAATACATAATATCCACCAAAAAGTGGGTGTAATTGGATAAGTGGGCGTGGCACTTCCCATACAAAAACAAAATTGAACAGTAACAGAAAAAGTAAGAGAAAAATTTAGGAAAAATAGCTTCGATTCAATACAAGACTTCCGAAAATAAGTGGGCTGTATTTATTTGTATAACCTTCGGTTTTTATCCCACCTTGATGAAGGGTATATAAGATACGTCACATCATGTTTTATTTTTGTAAATTAAATTAAGTGTTTAAATTGACTTCTTTAATTAGATATACTGTTACTAAAGCGTATAATTAATTTCTTATCTTTTTAGGTAAGTGCTACCAAAAACATTCATAATATGAATATCTAACAAAGGTAAATGAAAAGAAATTTATTGCAGCTAAAATTGAAGCCTTTAACTAGGATTAAAAAGAAAATATTTTGTTTTGAGAAGTAAAATAAATAAGATTATTTTCAATAATTTATAGAGTGTTCGGTTTTTCATTAGGCACGACGCATTTTCTTTTTGACATTCGAATAAATGGTTTTAAAATTTGTTCGCAGTGTAAAATGTCAGTCTCACCTTGCAATAATGAAGAAATATTTTTTGCTTGAATTTTTTTCTTTTATCAAAGTTGTCATTCTTTTGGCGATTGGTTTGATAAAAACTCTGGCCTGCGGCAACAAGCCAACCAAGTTCGAAGAGCTGTATGCTAACATTGAACTCGAAATCCCTGGTATTTCGACCGATTTGTGCTCTTAAGTTATGCAAATTTATTTTCAACGTGTTCATTCGTCCAATTAGTTTTGCGGCTGACATTTAAAAGACAACGTGGTTATTACAAGGGCTGTGCTTTAATTTGAAATTAAATATCTGTTACCAAGCCCATTCATATTCTACAACGTTTTAACAAGATATTTGGTGCGAAAATGCTTGTTTTCTTTGAATCGTCCATATATGTGGGTATCCGGGTACTTTGCCGCGCGCTTAAGGGTAAATGTCACTGAATGGACCACCTTCCTTAATTGTATACTCCCTTTTAGATAGACACTGTTGCCTGGAACGGGCAACTATTAAGCTTTTTTTGGAAGAACATACCCTCCGCACGGAAACTTTTTAATGTTGCCTCTGGTGAGAGCTTCTACCGTATAGCCCTTCTATAACAAAACCTTATTAAACGCCTAACCACATGCTTTTGGGTTTTTTATTAAATAAATGTATTAGAAACCTTAAATAGAATTATTAATTTTTTTCTTTCTACAATTCAATATTCAATTCTTAAGTGACTGTTACAAATGCCCTAAGCAGCTGATTTCTTATAGACATAAGTTTTTTTTGCTGCCTACGTTTAGGTTAAATGATAAATACTTTAACAGGATATACAATTCAAGAAATTTTTTTTTTTTGGAAAAAGACATTTTTAATACGATTTTTTTGTTGTTCTATATTCACCCCAAAATTATGCTTCAATTTAATATTAAATTTTTGCCCTAAGCTATGCTTCTTCTTTTAGATTTTTGTTTATATAATTTTTTGCGATACTTAATAAAAAAAAAAATACCAAGAAGAAAAAAATAACATCATTTATAATACACCCAGAATATTTTACTCTACATATATGTATGTTGGTGTGCTGTTGTTGATATTGTCATATTCAATAAATTCTATATTACACAAACCATTTTATTGATTTTGTAGGTGAATATTTACAAAACGTGCTTGTATTTTTTACAGTTTTTTCTTCTTCTTTATAATGTCGTTTTTAACATACTTTTAGGAGGCGATAAATTCATATGCTATAGCAAAGTGTTTATGTATATTATTAATGCATGTTTTAAGGCAAACGTAAAAATGTTTTTTATTATCTTCCCTCCCTAAAACTGTATAATTTCCGTCAAATTTCTCCCGTTTGATTTCAATGTATTTGTCTTCTCTGTCTTATCTTTTAGGGTAATATTAATGCGTTTTTGCCAAAGCCAATTGATGATTTGATTATTCTTTTTACCATTTGGTATTTCACCTATATAAATTACATATGTAAATATGTACAAACATACATACATATATATATACATATACACAGGGTGACCCAGATAAGACCTACCAAGATCTATATTAAAAAATTGTCTGCAATGTTATTCTGGAAATGTCATATTTGTCGGAACAATCTGGCTTTAGCAGCCAGTGAAATGCGCATAGGAATATCTTATCCCATCAACAATAAATTTCAGTGGCTTTATCATGATTCAAAATTGGGAATTACTTATGAGGTTGATGTTTAATACTTCTCATATATGTACATACGAAACAGATGATGCAAGCAAACGATGCAAACATCAGTAGTTGTTAAAGTTCTATTGCACTTTTTAGAGAACATTATGCTATACCTTCAGTAATTGTTATAACGTGGTTCTTCTTCTTCTTGCTCTAAGAGCATACCAACAGGGAGTATTGGCATTTTATGGACGGCCACAGGCATGAAGTACCAGTTCGATTTCAAAACAAATATCTCAGACGTATCCCACGCAATGTTTTTAAATTTTAATGTACATATGGGCATTGCGCCCAGCTTTCACGTTGCTTTCAGTAAGAATTTTTCGATAAACACCCATTTTAGGACGGTCGATCATTTAACCCCGTTCCGCAACACCATGAAGGCTTGGGGAACTGATTTTTAATTCAAATATTGACAATATTTGCGCTGCGTCATAACAATTTATCAGTGACAAGAATAAAAAAAATTCGATAAAAAAAACATTTATAGAAAAATTTAGATTTTTTAGTTAAACTGTCGATTTTTAATTTAAATTTTTGTAAATAATTATCATTTTTCAATTTATTTACATGTTCTGTTTTCCGTACTATTTTTGTCAAGGCTTTGTCTTGAATAGCTGAGTACATTTGTTTTTTATTTGTACAACATGAAGTACAAATGTAAAAGTAAACATTTATCTTACAAAATAAAAAAGTACAACATGTTTAGTATTGGTAGGTCTTATTTGGGCCACCCTTTCTACATATGTATATATTTTTTTTTTGACACATAGTCAACTTATCCTTCTGTATAAATTAATGTGACTGACAGATAGACACATCGTATTCTCATTGACAAAAAAAAAATTCCATCAGACAAAAATTATTATTCATCGGATAAATGACTGAATAAAAGAACGTGTAAAATGTAAATTTCCATGGAAAATTTCCTTTTTTATTTTCTGTTGATTTTATTTAAAACCTGTAAATTTAGATTTATAAAAAACCAAATTTTCTTTTGAAATATGAAAAATCGAAATGAAAATAAAGAAATTTATTGATTATTTTAAATAAATAAAATTTTAACGTTACTGACTGACTGGTTTATCATCGCACAGCTTAACAGCGTGAAGGTAAAACGCATAAATTTGTACTAGAGGTTGGTTAGTCTCTCATTAAATCGATCTTCTTAGATGGGATTTTTGGAAATTCGTATCTTAAGGGGGTAAAAAAAGGGTAAAAAAGGGTAAAAACGTGTAAATCTCCTAAACTGAAAAATAAACAAAAAAAAAAATTAATACTTATTTATAAATTGGCAAATCACCATCACAACAAAGTTTACAACCAGCGTTTAAAAAACTGCAGTCAAAGTAGAAAAACTGCCTCTTATTCCAGTTCTTTATTTGCCATTGCCCAAAAGAAACTGTTGCTATCACTTCTAATTCAATTAATGTAATCAGTCGACGTCAAACCAACTCAAAAAGCGAAAAACTGTACACAAATGTACGTATTCGTTTTTTGTCCGAGAGTTTTTGGTTTCGACTGCAGTTTTTTAAACCCTGTTTACAACCATTTGAGTGCCCCGGTAAGCTAGCTGGTAGTGAGCTAGTCTATCAGTGCCAGGGTTGCAGGTTCGATTCCCACCAGAGACTCTGGTCTCCTGCAGACAAGCGTAGACCTTCAAGGGATTAGTTAAGGTTAAAAAAACGTGGATACTTATTTCCAAAATTCGCTCTGTGATTGCCAAACTTATGCAGTACTTCGTCAAGTTTACGGTGCGCATAATCGTCCTTCTGAGCAGCTAATACTCAAAACTATGGATCGATTCATGGCCATATTTACTCTTTTAGATAATATTCTTTCAAATCGAGCTCGTAACGTTCGTACAGAAGAAGCTATCGCTGCTGTAGACGTGAGTGTGGCAGAGGACTCGAATTTATCGATCCGACGCCGTTCTCAGCGACCCGGTCTTTGCTTATCCACTATTCGGAAAATTTTGAGGAAAGATCTTGGACTTTCCCCCTTTTAAGATCAACTGGTGCCAGAATTAAATCCAGCGTACCATCAATCGCGTCGAGTGTTTAGTGAATGGACTGAGAATCAACTGAAAGTTAAACCAGATTTTTATCATCAAATCATCTTTAGAGATTAGGCTTATTTCTGGCTGAACGGGTATGTAAACGAGGAATGGTCATTTTTGGAGAGAGCACTTTCTTTATTAGACTCCATTACATACTGAAAAACTCAATGCTTGGTGCGGCTTACATGCAAATGGCGTCATCAGTCTAATTATGTTTCAATTCTAAAACGGTGCCAACTTTTCCCTAATTGGCGAACGCTGCAGGCAAATGATTCGTGAGTTCTTTTATTCTTCATATAATTGCAAATCATTTGAAGGAGAAATGGTTCCAAGAAGACTGCGCAAGATGTTATACAGCGCGTGAAACCATCACTTTGTACAGCCAAACCTTTGGTGACCGGATTGTATCAAGAAATAGACCTGTGATTTGGCCACCTCGTTCGTGTGATTTGACACCTTTCGACTACTTTTTGTTGGGGTACCTTAAAAATCTGGTCTATGCTGATAAATCAAGAATGAAAGATCTTTTAGAAGTCAATATTCGACGCACTTTTGACGGATTAAGAACGGGTATGCTTAAACAAATGTTGCAAAATGGAACCGTCGTAATGGCGTTCAAAAGGTGCTGTCAAGGAGGCTATGCATATACCAGGAATAATTTTTGAACATTGAATGCCATGAAATTTGTGAGCTAATAAAGCTATAATTTTGGTTATTCCATTGAATTTGTTACGTTTAATTTTTAAAGAAAGTTCTTTGCCTAAAAAAATATACCCTTCCATTGCTTCCCTTTGAATTTTTATCATGGTATGCACAACATTTTTTTTTGAGACAAACCACACCCTACCTGCAGTTCTAAACCTTAACTTTTCTTCTCCGAATCTTGGGCAAATGAGCATTTCGTGTTCCACATGTTAATCCCGTTCCGGCAAGGTTGGATATACATATTGGTGAATCATTGTGTCCGTACCGTTAAAGGTATATTTTGAAACATCGAGGCCCGTTAAAAGCTAATTGCATTAGATTTCCCACGATTGCGGTGCATAAGTCTTCCCTAGTCTTTAGTTGTATCCGTAGGCTGATCCCAATCGTAGTCTTTGTCTATTCTTGTTTACTCTTCAGTTGTGTCCGTAGTCTAGTCTCGATAGTATGCTAAATTTTTTTTTTTTTATTTAGTCGTATAAAATATTCTGTCAGCCCCTACCAGTAGTTCTTTATTTTTACCAGGCTTATATTAAAAAGTACGAAATAAAAAAGTTATGTAGCTAAATGTAAATAAAATTAATATTTTATTAATTGCTTTCAGTTTCCTTTACTATTTATATGAACTTTAACAGGCCAGAAAAAAAAATTATTTATATAACGATTGCGTGAGAAATATTTTTAATATTCGCATACATCATCATCTATCGCTTTTTTATTATTATATTTTACACAAATATTTCTCATAATAATTGAAATACATATTTTAACAACTACAAGATTAAAAAAAATGGCATACATTTAGGGGTTGGGTTGAAAATGTTATTGGTTGAAAATCAAAAATTTACAAAGAAATTAAAAAAAGAAATAAACACATAAAAAACGGCGAATCATAGTTTAAGGCCCGTTTTCACAAATTATCGGTAAGTAGACTTAAACCAGCCTTATAAAAAGTGTTCCATTATTAAAACTTTACTTTAAACTAAAGTGAGCGATAAAGTAAATTAAGGTTCGTTCTACCTGTTGGGTTAAGTAACGTTGTAATAATGGAACTCTTTTTATACGGCCAATTAAATTCTACCTTTAGCTATCGGTATGTTGTGAAAACGGGCCTTAAACTATGATTCGCCGTTTTTTATGTGTTTATTTAATATTTATAAAAAAGGGAGCAAAAATATTAATCAAGAAAATGTGAAAAATATGCTATATTCTATATAGTGTAGTCGTGTCAGTAGGTAGTCCATAGTCTTGCCCCTCTTTACAATCTAATGAGTCTAGAGTCGACACGAACTTTAGTCAAATCAATCTAAAGTCTAGTCTATAAATAATGTTAAAGTCTAGTTAGTACATATATAGCTTATCTATATATGGGGCATTCCACGCCAAATCGGATGGTTTAAGAACATTTTTTCCCCCAATTTTGTGATATTTTTTAGTACACTTCAAAAAGGCCTTCCTGGTAAATCTTGTAATTTTTTTTGGTGATTTCTTTAAAGGCTTTTTTTTTGGCTTCTCTCGCCAAATCGATCAACAATGACGGGATTTTTTTAAATTCGGGTGTTTAGGGGGTAGAAACGCGTAAAGTTACTAACCTCATATTTCCTTAACTGAAATAGTTGCAATAAAAAATTACATACTTTCCGTGGTTCTTTATAAAAATAAGGAAACAGGTCAGAAGTACATTTTTGAAATTCAGCCCTTTTGGGGAGTAAACAGGTTAAACCTGTATCTTGGAACTTTTTTGTCACCCCAACTATCTTTTAAACCAATAAACCTTTAAAAAAATTTATAACATTCGTAACTTATGTAAAAAATACAAATTCAAATTTGGTAGCTTTTTGAAACTCCAACGTTTAAGGGATGAAAATCGTACCAATTTTTTTTTTGTTTTTTTTTTAACAAAATTTTTTTCATTCGCTCCCACTACAATTTTGAAATTTTTGATACTTTAATGAGGTGGAAAATAGACCAAAAAAGTAATAATATAGTAAATGAATTTCTTTCTTTTACTTTTCTGATTAACATTTGGTACTTTTATTATTTTCTATAATATTGCACATAAGAAACACAAAGTTAAGTGAATGATGAAAATGTTGGTACTTTTTTGTTAAAACCTAGAAACTTTAACTTTGGGATATAAAAATGTGCACGAAAAAGAGACGCCAACGAAGTAGCGGGTATAAATCTAGTAATTAATATATGTGACCTTCTCCGAGAAAAAGGACCTAGTGTGCGAAAAAAGTCTTGAAAAACGCATCTTATATTATTCCATACCCTTTTAGGTACCAGCATTCACTCCGAAGACCAAACCCGTTTTTTTCACTCTAGGTCCCTTTTCTCGGAGAAAGGCAAATATAGAAAGAAAAGAAATATATTAGTTGAAAGTAATCAAGAATCCAGTTGTTTTTAAAGAGAAAAGCATTTTCGGAAAGAAATATGGAATGTGCCTTTTAAAAAAGTACTAAACTTGAACTATCCGCTTTATTTTCACAAAACAAAAAAAAAACTTTATCTGTTTCATACATTTAATTTAATATAAACTGTAGCATATTAATGTCAAAAACTTTAAGGTATACTTTAGGGTTTTTTTTTTTTAATCAAACAAAAATTCTGCCCGTTGAATACCCACCCCCCCCCCCCCCCCAATAAAACAAAGAGACCGCAAAAGAGACCCCTATTTTTCTTCTATTACAAAAATTTCATACAAACTAAAATTGTATTCATACATGAGTTGATTTCGTGGGTCGTAATTGCAAATGATAGCATACTTCAGGGATACATTTACCTTTTGTTTAAAATAAAGTCATTTATTACATTATAAACAAGTGAAAAATCAAAATGTAGATTAATCTTTATTAAATAAAAATCTTTAAAGATAAAATATTTTCACATATTCCTTAATTGTATTAAGCTTAACACCATCAGCAATAGCAGTGTAGTAAATTTCAAGGTTATTTTGTATAATGACCCCCAAAAAGTATACTATGAATAATTCTACTTTATTTATTCAAACATTTTGCTTATTACAAGAGCAGCAGTAAAAGGATATTATACAAATAATCCAAGTGAATAAAAGAGAGAAATAAGTGAGTGAAATAAAAGAAAAACTGGAAATTGAAAGCGGAAAAATGTTATTTATAATAGTTGAGTTATAACACCTTCTTCGTTTTTGAGGTTTAGAATGGCATGTTTTGAAAAGTTTAGAGAGAGAGAGAGGGAAAGTTAACCTTTTCCAAGGAATTTTGTTTTATAGAATATTAATTTATGGCTTAAGCTGTTTTATGAACATATACTATTTAGCTTGCATTAAGAACTTAACTTATATTTAATATTTTTTCGAATGTGCTTCTATGAGTAAAATTTCCATTTATAAAGCTTTCTTGCATAGTCCTATTCCTTTAATATTTCACAAATTTTTTCCTTAAACGAACCTTTGTTTAACCTTTAAAAAAATATTTAATATAATAAAATAATTTATGAAAAGGAAATAATTCCCAAATTCTATTTGTTAAAATAACTTAAGGCTGTAGAATATTTTTTTAAAATTTTTAAATTAATTTTAAAGGTTTTATTAAGATTTTCTTTTCCTCCAAGAGTAGAGGTGAATCAAGGTATAATAAATTTGTCAAAACGTGTGAAACGGTCTTAAAATTCATCTATGGGTTCATAATTTGCTATAGGCCACATACATAACCCACTCTCGGAAACAATTTAATACGCTTTAAACTGTATCAAATAACGTTATTGTAGAGAATAGTTGCATAGGGCATTAAATCGTACAATTAATTTTTGTAAAGATCGGTCTATAATTTACCATTGGCTGCATAATAAGCCTCTTCCTTAAATTTTCTTACTTTCGGTAGAGGGCATTGAAGAGTCGGCACTGCTGAATATACCATTCCTACTTGTTTCCTATTTTTATTTCTTTCGCAACAGCTGTTTAAAATTTACTAAAGCATTAAGTTCCTTTTAGACTTTTTATTATTTGATACATACTTATATAACGACGCACATAAAAGAATTTGTGATCCCTTTGTGACATACACAACTTTGGACCATATGTTGTCCAAAAAACAAAAAGCCAAAAATTCAAATATAATCAAATTTGTTTTTAGCATACATTTAAGGCCTTTTTTGTTTTAAAATTGTTTTCCAACAAAAAAAAAAACAGGTAAATGGGCAGAAAAAATTTTATATACATTTTTTTTGGGAAAATATTAGAAAATCTAATAACAATGTTGTATTTTTGTTTTGAATAATGACATTCGCAGTTTTTTTGTTTTGGTTTTTCTTTTAATTTTCCAGCTTTTTTATAGAATTTGTCAAAAAAAATATTTATGTTTGTATGTACTTATGTATGTACACTCATAAAATTATTACAGTAACTGATTATGGGTTATAAAATTCGTTTTCCGTACTGTTAAAATTGAATAAAAAATATAGTTATTTTACGAATATATTTATTTTTAATTATTTAGGTTTGTTATTAAGAAAGAAAGAAACTATCAAAAATAATGTTTTTCCGTATTAATTTTGTTATGTAGTTTGATTTTTGTCGGTTAAAATATATTTTTTAAAAGTATAAACTATTAAATTTTAAGGAATTTACTGTTTAATAAATTAAAATTTTAAAAATTAATGTAAAAATCAATTGTTTTAAATGAAATGTAAATGATCCGATTTTTAAATTATTTCAAGTTGTTTAACATGAATTTTCGTTTGAATTTAACTACATAATATTTTGAGTGTATATTAATTGGGAGATTAGAAAAGGAAATAGAAGAAAATGGAAATTTATAGTAACAAATGTGGCCTTCCGTTAATCTATTAATGCAATGATATTACTTTTTTTTGCAAAAAAAAAACTAAAGAAAAATGAACAAACATAAATTTTTTAAAGCTTAAATAATCTATAGTTATACATAATTTGGATGAAATCATGTTTTTAGTGCCATTTAGGGAAATTAAGGAAGGAAAAAAGTGGGTCTAATTTTTTACTTACAAAAGTGGAACACTAGTATAAGTTTGTATGGTAAATTTCCTTTTGGTAGCAAATTTTTGAAAAATTTCCTATAATAATGTATTTAAATGTATCGAAAATTTCTTAAAAATAGCAAACTCTTGGAAAATTGCCAATAAATAGAAATTTTTTGGAAAATTATCTATAAAAAGCTAATTTTTGAAGAATTTCCTACAAATACATAACATTTTTTTGATAATTTCTTAAAAATAGCAAACTTTTAGAAAATATTTCATAAAAGTTGCTATAAATAGCAAATTTTTAGAAAAATTGCTATAAATAACCACTTTTCTGTAAAAATCTCCTATAAACTGCAATTTTTAATAAAAGTTCCTATAAGTACTTATAAAATTTTTGGAAAATTTCTTATAAATAGCAAATTTTTTCAATATTTTCTATAAAATGCAATTTTCTTGAATATTTTCTATGAATAGCAAATTTTCTGAAAATATTTTATAAAAAGCTAATTTTTACAAAAATTCCTATAATAGCAAGTTTTCTGGAAAATTTCCTATAAAATAGCAAATTTTTTGGATAATTTTATATAAAAAGCAAATTTTTTGAAAATTTCCTTTAAAAAATTTTCTATTTATTTTAATTTTTGGAAAATTTCCTATAAAATATCTAATTTTCTGGATAATTTTGCATAAATAGCAAATTTTTTGAATATTTTTTATGAATAGCAAATTTTCTGAAAATATTTTATAAATAGCAAATTTTTAAAAAAATTCCTATCAATAGCAAGCTTTCTGGAAAATTTCCTATAAAATAGCAAGTTTTCACAAAAATTCCTATAAAAAGCAAGCTTTCTGGAAAATTTCCTATATACATAATAGCAAATTTTCTGGATAATTTTATATAAAAAGCAAATTTTTTGAAAATTTTCTTTAAAAAAATTTTCTATTTTAATTTTTGGAAAATTTCCTATAAATAGTAAATTTTCTGAAAAAAATTTATCTATGCAAATTTTTAGAAAATAGCAAAGTTTCTAGAAAATATTTTAAAAATAGCAAATTTTAAGACAAATTCCTATAAAAATTTTTCAGGAAAATTTCCTATAAATAGCTTATTTTATTTCAAATTTTCTAAGAATAGCAAATATTTTTCTTAAAAAAAAAAAAAAAACAATTTAGAAAAAGAAAATTTTTTCTAAATTCCCTAAAAATACATAACGTATTTTCCAAAAATTTCTGTCAAAAAGCAACTTTATATACAATTTTCTAAAAATAGCAAATTTTGTCACTGATAAAAAAATTTTCTTTTCATATCGTAATTAATATATTTGTGTCTAATTTTGCCAATTTTTTTTTTATTAATTTTATTATAGAAGATTATAGTATTTGTATTGAATCGGATATTATAACATTGTTATTATTTTTAATTCAAACCTTTCAAATGTTCAGCCTGAAAGTAAGCAATGAATTTTTTTCCTACTCCAGCAAAATAATCCAATATTCCAACACGTGTGTTTGTTTGAGTGTTTTTTGAAACAGACACATAAATTATGCAAAGAAAGCATAACAGTTTGTATATTTAGTATAGTTTTATGCCTTTCAAGAAAATTCAAACAAATAAAAGTTTATTTTTTGGCTTTAATGTGAAAACAGAAGGAGATAGAGACAAAGGTAAAACTTGGCAGATTCAATGGATTATCTTATGTCAAACATACAAAAAAGAAAAAATTAAGAAAAAAACTCAAGTTTTATTTGTTTTAACTTTTTACCAACAAACAATTTTTATGAGTTTTATCTTGGAAACTTTTGTAAAAGAGCTTTTAAGGGCTTATCTCCGTCCTACTTGTCCTACTAAAGTTGTACAACAATTTTTAAAAAGGCTCTTGCAAAAAGCAAAAAAAAAAGTTATGTATGGGCACTTCCACAGAAGTGTCATGTTGCGCCAAATTAAATAATATATTCATTAATCGTGACAAAAAATTGACATTCCCGTGGAAATACCCATATATGTAATATTAGCAAATGCTGAGTAGTGATAATCATGTTAAGTTTTGTATTTCTTTCTTTCTGGTTTTCTTTTGCTCCAACTTAACAAAGATTTATAAAAAAATTTACTGCTCCTGTCTTGTTATGTCTAAGCTACCAATTACAGTTTCTCGTACACGAAACTGCTCATAGACACGTTCAAACAAATGCATTTAAATTCATGTCGTTTAGAACAGTGGTGGTCTGAAAAAGTGAGTTCTTAAAGACAGTTTTTTAAGTTGAAGAGAGCTTAGCTTTTCTACAATGTTCTCTTTACTGATTTATTCGCTGAACTTCGTGCTCTATCCTATGCACCTGCTTACCACTGCTTTTGACATTTTAATATGTATTTGCGTAATATTTGTCATGCAGACTATGTCAAATGGCTTTAAATTGTGTTGAAATGTAAAAAAGCTTAAAGATTTTTCACACAACGGTAATTTTTTAAAAAAATTAAAAAAAAAATCCTTATAAACAGACAACTTTCATATATATCGCACATTTTGGTCAAATATTCACTTTTAAGAGATTTCATATAAATAGCAAATTTTGGTAAAATTTCCTACGAATAGCTAATTTTTATCTTTAGCAAATTTTGGCACAATTTTCTCATAAATAGTAAATTTGTGAAAAAAGTTTTCTCTAAATAGCAAACTTTTAACAAAACTTCTTTAAAATTCACCGTTCCTCAATATTCTTCTTTTAATATGGCACACTTTTGTAATTCCTTTAAGTATACTACACTTAAATATGCATAAATGATTTATTTGTAATTGACTTTTATAATAATTAACCAACTTTTTTCTGATTTCTAACCAAAAACCAACATAAATATTTAAAATAGAAAAGTAAATTCTACCTAAAAGTAAGCTTTCGTTTAATATATCAAGGTAATATTTAAGTATTAAACAAATCAATCAAACTTGTAATAAGTATCTGCTTTTAACAATTAATAATATCAAAGTAATAAATCTTTATCCAAAGATTTTTGTAGTCCGACATATTGAACAGCAACAAATTATTTATGCATATGCTCGTGTAAGCGCCTAAATGCTATGCTATGTTATTATAATAATATGTAATAGATTACACAAGCAATATCAAATAATTATGTACTTAACAAAACTTTTGAAATCTGTTATTTAATCTGTTTTTATTTATTGAACCATTAATCAAATAAGCCACACTAATGGGAATTACCTTAACAAGTTAATTGTTATTTGAAATTGGAATTGGTATATGAAATAATATAATTAAATTTTAAAAGCAAAAATTCTTAGGAAAAAAGTGTAAAACTCTTTGCCTTCTATTAAACATAATTTTTTTTTTAATTTAAACTCAATTTTCTGAGCTGGTATGGTTAACCATTAAAAAAATCTCGTTTACCGCCCTGAAAATATGCAACAATAATTTTTATAAAATACTTTCTATATTGACTATTTTCTGAATAAAATTTTTCATTATTATTGCAAATTCCATAGAGCTTCCATCATCGCGAATATTAAACAATTTGCCATATACTTATTAAGGCCCTAAAGAGCATGCTACATATTTGCAACACAAACTAACAATTTTTAGAACAAAAACTCCCTAAAGCATGCTTTAGAAAAAATTAACTAAAAATATATACGTCTGGCATAAGTTTGGTATTCATTGCCAGTTTTAAGGATTCTAATTTTAAGCTGATGTGTTTTGAAAATGCAATTTTCATTATATAACTTTTGTTTTTTTTTTGGTATTATTCTTTTGTAACTGCTGCACTTAATGCAGTAAAAGCCTGGCCGTATGTAACTAGCTGGGATGTGGTGGTCAAGAGTTTTTGAGAATGTTGGCAACTGGAAAAGTAGAAAATAAAAGACAGAAATGCTTAAAAATATAATAAAAAAATTTTAATAAAAAAAAATTAAAACTGTATAAAAGATTTTAATTAGATTTTAAATAAAGATTTCTTTAAACGCAAAAGTGGCAGCTTAAGAAAAATCTAGAGAAATTTTTAAGAATAAATATTTGCAATGAATGCGCTTATCACACATTTCATAAAACTATTAATAAACTTACCTTAAAGCAGGGACCGTAACTGTTATGACTTTTTTCAAAAAAGTCAAAAAAATAACTTATTTTTTACCAGTATGTTTTTGGTCAAAACATGACTGTTATTTTTTGACTGATATTTTTTTAGTCAATAATAAAAGTTAAAATGTGACTGATATTTTTTCAGTCAAAAATAAAAGTTGAAATTTGGCATGTATCTTTTTTCACAAAATGATATGTAAAATGTAAATGTAATGAAATTTTTTATTTAGTCACAAATTTTTTATTTAGTCACAGAATTTTCTTTAAAATTTAATTTTGTCACAACATTTCCAATAGAAATATTTAATTTTGTCACAAAATTTCAATAGATATATATTTTTTTGTCACTAAATTTTCTATAAAAATTTTTTTCTTTTGTCAAAATTTTCTATAAAATTTTTAATTTTGTTACAAATTTATCTATGGAAATTTTTAACTGTGTCACAAAATTTTCTATAGAAATTTTTAATTATGTCACAAAATTTTCTTTAGAAATTTGTAATTTTGTCACAAATGTATCTATCAGGGGTGTGCTGGAAATCGCAAACGCAAAACGCAAGAATTTGGAAGTTGTTTTTACTAAACTTTAAACCCAATTCTTATAATTTTTGGTTTAAAATCCTGTTTAAGAGGAAAATATTTGTTTAATATTTGTCATAAGATTCTTTTATTACAGAAATCTTATTAAAAACCAACATTTTAAATTCTTGCGTTTTACGTTTGCGATTTTCAGCACACACCTGTATGAGAATTTTCCATTTTGTCACAAAATTTTCTATAGAAATTTTTAATTTTGTCACAAAATTTTCTATAGAAATTTTTAATTTTGTCACAAAATTTTCCATAAAAATTTTTAATTTTATCACAAAATTGTCCTGATTTTTGTTATAGATATATAATTGCATTTTTGTCAGGTAACATTTTCACCTTTTGCAACAAAACGATAAATATTGGTCATATCCAACCACTGTTAAAATCTTACATAATTTTTTTAGTATTTTGACAGTTGTATCCCCTTTAATGATAGAAGAGTACATATGAAAAACAGTTTTTGTCTACTGAGAATTAACAAATTTTGAGTTGACTCACTTAAGAGGACCAGTGCGATATGAACCTACATTGATTTCAGTTTAGAACCAATAAATAACAATTTTTGTATAGTTTTACAACATCAAATGCTTAGACTGCACGAACTGTGAAAAGCGACATGCGTATCTCTGACGTATTTTTGACGTAAAAACAAATCCACAATGGTTAATGTGTGATGACGTCAAAATTACGTAAGAGGCACATGTGCATGTGGCTTTTTACATTCCATGTACTTTTGGCGTTAATTTTGCTTTTTTACTTGTACAATATTTTGAATATATGTATGTATTTTGCTGTTCCTAAATATATGCAACAGTATTTATTGTTTTTTTTTTCAAGCAAAAGCTGAAATGGAAGCAATTTAGATTAAAAATTAATAGAATGCTGCATGCATTCATTGGAATTAAAAGTTGACGAATGTAATTTTATTCCTCTAAAGCCTAAAGCAAAGGCAGCATTTTTTTATTTAAGCTGCAAACAAATTAAATTGAAAGCATAGAGGAAGAGGTAAATTCAAAATTGCATAAAAAAATTGCCAAGAAAAAATTTTTTAGAAAATATTTATTAAAATAAGTTTAAATTTGTTTTTTTTTTAATTTTTTTAATACGGACAGAAATATGTGTAATTTATTTTTTGCTTTAGATAATCGGTTAAAAAAGTTTTTTAGATATTACATTTAATTTAAATATGTGTTTTAATTTATACATATTAAAATATTAATGTTGTTACTTATTTTTTTTACTGAAGAATTTTTCTAAAGTAAAACAATATCGTAAATTTTTGTTAGCCCTTAAGTTATACTACAGTTTTTTTATAATAAACTTAATATCAAGGTCATTACTCTAAGGTGCACTATAAAACAAGTAGGAAACGACAGTCGGTCAAGCCTGATTATATTATACAATACACCACAGCATTAACAGTCAAATTTTTAAAGGGATCTTGGACCCGCTCCAACTAAATCATAATAGATTTTTTGTGCCGATTATGATCAACTACATCTAAATGAGATCTTTTTGTCTTTAAGTGCTTTTAGGAAGGGTACTTATATATGACTCATTTTCAATTCTGGACCTACCAGCACAAGATTTTGACAGGACATTTATAAGAAAATTATGGTAACAAAAGCTGGTTTCAGAATTGGTATTTGTATAGACGCTAAATGAAAAGCGAACCGGAACCGATTCCATGAAAATTCGGTAAGAATAAGGTTGCCATAAAATATTTTTGGGCTATAATACCAACATAATAAATCATCTTTTATGGTCACAAAGACTCTTTCCCGGAAAAAATTCTGTACGGGGTTTGTGTGAAATTAAAGACTCCTTCTCATTTCTTATCTGCAATAGGCTTCGGTCCTATATGTATATAAATTTATTCCTTTTATTCCTCTGGGGAGCACAGGACCGTAACAAGCCAGTCTATGGTTCTCTTAGTGATACCATCTTATGGCTTGCGGAGAGTGTTTCTAAACCAAACCCTTTTCGTCTTCTTATTACCATCTCAATTGATTGCTGGTTTCTGTCTGACCATAGTTGGTTATTGGTTATAAAGAAGGGCTTTTAAATACTAAAGATTCTACAGAGGCATTTGTTAACAAACACCTGAAGACTGGGCATCGAGCGGTGCCATATTCCAGGTTTCACAACCGATGGAATTGAAAATTTCAATTTTGGTGTGTCTCGATATGTTAGACGATTTCCAAACAGGGCTAAGTTGGGCAAATGCTGTATTACTTGCTTAATTGATGCTACCTGCTGATGAACCACCGGATTTATCGAGTAAATATATACATGGCCCTTCCTAATATCCAACTTCACATTATTAATTTTCGCTGCGTTAGCATTTAACCGAAGTGCTTTGGTTTTGGGGATGCTTATCTTAATTCTAACTAGCTTTGTGGTTTCGCTAACATGATTAGGCGCAGACCATGGAGTCCAGGTCTTCTAATCTGTCTTGTTAACGCCATGTAATGACTTTCCTAAGACTTATTTACTTTTGCATAATTATATCGAGGACACAGTTAAAGGGGAATGGCGAACTCCGGTTTTTATCATAATGTTATTGCTGAGTTTTTTCTCTTGTAAGACGCTGCATGTTGCATTATTGTACAGCAGAGAACTGCAACGAGCACCCGTTTTTATGATTGATGACACTCGCCATAAAACGAGTTGCGGTGTAGTTAATACAGCCTATTGTTTGTGTATGTGCTCGCCAGGCTCGTAAGAAATTGTGTTTTCAACATACGAGCCTTTAGCAAACGCAATGAAATTTATATGAGTTCTTTTTTGTATTGTTTCTTAAATATATTATTTCAACATTCGGCAATAGCACTCGTACTTCTGATAAATCAACTAATTTACTCTCTTTTATTCAATGTTCTCTATCTGCCCTTCGCTGACCTAGAGTTATAATTGTCTGAGTGCACAAGTGTTTACTCGCAGCATTCGTCATTCGTAGTAATACTTAAAGCAGCGTTGCCAGATGGTTTAGGAAAAAAACAATGATCGTATATTTAAGTAAACATGTAGGGGTAAATTCATTATGAAATAAAATGAATTTAAAAGTTATTATAAGAAAAATTTTCGTGGAAAATTTTAATTAAAATATATAACGAATGCGACAGGCTTATGAATCACAATTTTTTTATACGTCAATTTCATTTATATGTAAATATTTTTACAAAAATATTGACCAATGGCAACGCTGCGCATTCCGTTATTTCATTGTGCAACGTAAACACAGAATTTACTTTTTATATATTTATAAATTTTTGACAACAAATTTTACAACAAACACACAATTATATTCTATGATGATAAAGATGCACATAATAACATTTTTTTTAATGGCTGAGTGCGCTCTTTATTAACGGTAAATATCGGCTGCTAATTGAGTTTTTTCTTTTACTAGTTTTCATCCATAAAATAAATAACAAAACATGCACTAAATCATTTAAACGCCTAAAATCGTCTTACCTAGGACAAATCATAAAATCTGGCAGCTACGTTTTCATTTAATGTTGAATTTTAAATACACGAACATATACTAAATGAATATGCCGTGAATGTTGTTGTTACGAGCTGGTCGTAACACCTAAGTCGTGTAAGTTAAATACAAAAAAGTTACCGAATATGAAAATATAAAAAACACGAAACTTAGCTTTGCGTTGTTGTGATATTGTTCATACATTTTTCTGGGCTCTTACTACTTTATGTAGTTTACATGTACAAGTAAAAAGTTATTGTTAATATTTTTATGCATGAAGCTCACTTTGTATGAAGAACGAGCCAACGAGCCAACCATATCAGTAAAAGCGAGTGTTTACAAGTATTCGAGACTAAAAATGATTTAGTAAACAGCGAGTGCGCTCGCGAGTATTATGTATTGTTGCAGTTCTCTGTTGTACAGTGTCCTTACTGGGACTATTATTTTAATAACCACCCTTGCAAGCCAGACCGCTTCATATGGTCATGTGATCGAGAGTATCAAAAGCCTTTTCGAAGTTAACAAATACGAGATAAAGAAGCGATCCCCATTTAACTGACTGCTCCACAATTATTTTGAGGCTATTGACCAGACTCCGTAATTCGTAATTCGCTAAAGCTAAAACAAACAAGAAAGCCAACAAAAAATATATCTTGAAAAAAAACATTTTTCTTTAACATGGATTTTTCTTGTTTCTTTTTTTAATACACAGATATTCATATATGTATGTATATAAAAGAACATAATTTACTACCTTTTTATTGTATTATTTTTACTCTGCAAAGAAATAAATCACCTGGAATAAGTCTTGATATTTTGGTTAATATGTAATTTTTTCGAAATTATCAATCAACAATAATGGATAACAATCTGAGCTGCAGAAGAATTGCTTTTGACAGTCTTTTGTTAATTATATTCGCAATAACTTTGTTGACCCTGCTCAGCCAAGTCAATGCCCCTCAAATTCTTCCTGGAGGTTGTTTGGGAAAATTTATAAATGTGCCGGCGGAGATTTTGTCGTGCAGAGTTCCGTCATTACATATAACGTCTTAAGATAAGTTCCAATAATTGAGCGCTAGTAACTCGGTCGGTTGAGAAAGTTCTTGGGAAACATGGTCGGTCTTATGACAATTATTAATATGGGCCATAATTACAAAAACATGTTTGACTTATTTTACCAATCCAAAAGACAGACAACAAACATACTTCCCATTAAAAAACACTTTTTCCTTATACAATCGTATTTATTTATTGAACTCTAAACCCCTGTTTGGCTTTAGTTTAAGTATGATTTCTAGAAAAGTTTTTTTTTCATTCCGTTATTGTAATTGTAATTAATGTTTATTTGTTTTTATTTTTCTTTCTATTTTCTGCTGTATTATTTTTCCCCCTTCCTGTTTCTTGCCATAACTATGTGCGAAATTACACACATGCTTTATCGTCCAAGAGCTAAATGGGAAAGGTCAGGGAGAGAATGAGTTTTATTGGGGTTTAATGCGTTGAAAAATTTCTCTTTATAGTTCTGTTGACCTTTTTATTATAATAACTTCTTATACACGTATAACTTAGTATAAGACACATATTTACTTAAGAACTTTTTATAACAATCATTAATAACGTAAAACCTTTATGAAATGATTGGGTGGCAGATTTGCGGAGGAATGCAACAAAATGAAGTGATTTTTGTTTAAAACTAGTGGGGAACAAAATTACTTAAATATATGGATTTTCCTAAATTTTATCTTTTTCTAGTTAACTTTATCTATTCACTATTTGTTATAACGTATTTTTACTTTTAGCGCTTACTGTATACGAAGGAGTATGTTTATACTGTTACCTCGACACGTACCTCAGTGTCAGCCTGTATTGGTATTTATTTCAGTTTTTTATAGTTTTTTTTTTTTTTTTGTTTTTCGTAAAAGAACATTAAAACAGTCGTAGCCGAAAATGTAACGAAACGAATAAAGTAAACACTTTTCATATTGGACAAATGTAACACTATGACTAGCGAATTCTGAAATCTTACTATTCCTTTTAAGTCTAAAAGATTTTCTACATTGTAAACCTTTATAGTTCGGCCTAAAATTGAGTATTATGATCTAGTTTATGGTCTAGTATGTGATCTAGTCTTTAATCTAGCAAATGAACTTTTCTATTCTGCGCTCTATTCTATCCTATGCTTATCATTTTGATCAAATCACTAGTTTTTGATATTATAACTTTAAAGCTTCTTAACATCAAACATTTCAGACACAATTATCCCTCTTAAGAAGCTCTCACTTTTATTTGTTTTATATAGAAATTTATGAGAATAAATTCGTTTTTTCTCTCATAATTTTTTTCATTATTTTTCTTAAAGCCTCAGAAAGCAAACACCGTCCTTAGGGTTTTGTATCTTAAATTGATAAATGTTTTTTGGCGCAAACAGACAAAGAAAAATAAAAAAAAACCCCTTTAAAGAAATTGTCTGAAATTCGTTAACTTTTGCTTTTTATTTTAACAAGATACATTTGATATCGAATTTATTTTCCAATATTTTTGCATTTAGCTCATACATTTTAAATCTTTATCATCAAATTTATTGATGAAACCTTGAAGAATAAGTACAAGCTTTTTTGGGGGATGGTTTTATTAAAAATGTTTAACATTAATTTTACGAATTTGCATATATGTTTATTTATTTTGCAACAAACAATCACTTTACTTAACTACTGTTACATTATTGAAAGGCTTTATTTGTACAAATTGATATATAAAAAAAATTAAATTTTATTTTTATACATGCTTAAATGTAATGTAAGTGTATTCTGTTCTTCTAAATGGTGTGTAGTGCTTGCATGAAAATGTGGTTTTAATTTTAATACAGGGAGAAGCATACTTTCAGGCATTCTATAGAAAATTATAATAAAATTGGAATGTTTTGAATGCAAATTATAAAGTTATAAAGTTTTAGGGATAAAATACTACAATTGTAATCAGAATAATGTCATATTTATTATTATAGCAGTGTTGCCAGAAGCACAGAAAATTCTAACATGGTGGGTTTTCATAACCACACTGCAACAGAAGAAATGGTATTGGGTTAATATATTGCCCCTAGACCCTTCAAGTATACCGATCGACACAGAATCACTTTAAGGGTCGATCTAACGTTGTCCGTTCGTTTTTCCGGCTTGACCGGCAGATAATCTTTATAGCTTTTTTTAGTTCTTTAAAATGTAGCTACTTTTTTTAATGAAATATTTTGAATTAAAAAAAAAATGCTGTTAAATAAATGATATTCTCTTTTTTTAAGAACAGAACCTTGAATTTTGTGTTTCTGTCTAAAATTTACCCGTTAAAAGCTCAATTCTTTCTTGTAAGTTTTAAATTCTTTAGTTTAAATTAAAAAAAAAAAAAAATTTTAAAATAAAGTTAAATAAACAAAATGTTGAAATAACTCGCTTGACAAACTTCTAAACATCAATTGTAGCGTACATTGTACCGTTTTATTGGAACCAGTTTTTCTGATAATGTTGTGTCTCACTTCCGACTGAAAAGGCTGGGTTTTTGAGATGTGGATTAAGTATAAACTTAGTTTAACGTTTTCTAAAACTCGGATTTTTCCGGTGAAATGTGATTTTTTTTTTTATATTTATATTAATTAAAGACATTTAAAGCAAAACTAATCTGTTCGTCCTAAATTTTGTATACAGATTAACTAAACCTGGTTTAACTGAGATCTCAGAAACCCAGCCTTGATCGGCCAAATGCAATAATACCCCTTATCAAAATCCATATTCGTTTTCCATTTTTTAAATTTTTAATATGTTAAAATATATAAATCTATAGAATTAATTAAAAATATTAAACCATTTTTATTCTTCTATTTTTAGGTAAGTGCCAAATCTAAATTATAAATCTATTATAAAGGTAAACTAGAGTTTAAGTTATAAATAACTACATCACAAATATTTAAAAATATTTTACAAAAGTTATTATAAAGTTAAAAAAAAAATTAGAATGGGAGAACTATTTATTTTTAAAAGTTATTTTATTACATCAGCCTAAAATTAGCCTAAAAGTAGGCTTTACTTTTTCATTTAAATGTCAAATATAGTGTTGCGAATATAAATTGTAAGTCTTAGTTGTAATTGCATGTGTATACGAATGTTATACGCAGTGCTGCCAGAAAAATTTTTAGCTCTAGTCCCCAATTTAAAGTTTCATGTCCCAAAAAAATCCTTATCACAAAATCTAAATCTCCAATTTGGCCCCCAAATTTTAAATTATAAAATAGCACACTAGGATGAGTTTTAAATTACATTTATCAACTTTTCCTTAAAAAAAAAGTAAAATTTTTTATATTCGGCTGCGCCATATCTTTGATATCCTCTACCAAAAGTTAAAATGGTATGATAAATTATGCACCAATCATCACAAAATTCGGTAGAGTAATAAAAAAAATCTAAATTAGAACACATCTTTATGTGTAATATAATTAAGATATCATATGGAACTGCTTGTTCGCGAAATTTGTAATACAACGTTTTGTGTGTTGTTCCACTTTTACCTGAAAACGGCATTTTTACCAAAACGTTAGCAGGAACTAAAACTAAAACTTACGAAATATACTTAAGCACTTATTGCCACAGCATTAATTCAAAGCCAACAGGGTTTATATTAAATCAAAAAAGTTAAATTATTTTAACAAATTATTACAAAATATTTCTTTAAAATTAGGATTTTAGTTCAGAATAAGCATTTACAGAATCGTTTGAAAGTTATAATTTTGATGCAGAAGATTTCAATGAGTAAACACATTTCCTTTCTTCGGATGTTTGCCTTTTTAGCCAAAAGAACATTATATAATCTCCAGACACAGACAGTTTTCTTAGCACTTCCTTAACCCATTTTGTACGATGTCGACCACAAACTTGTGCCATTTTTCATTAAATAATTTAAAATATAAAGGAGTGTAATTAAATTAATTTTTATTATTAATAATTTAGTTTATCTTGTTGGCTTTCTGATCAGGCCTATTTTTTACCGAACCCCTCCCCCTTTTAAGAAGCCCTGGGGAGCACAAAAATAGACTAAAAATAGGCCATTGTTAAACCAATTGTAACGACTTATATAGAATAGAAAAAAAATCATTATTGCTTTAAATAGCCAACAATTCAAATGAATTTTAATGAACAAACTAAAATTGACTGCTACACCTGCTGGCCGCCAGACAGCCTTGAACGATATGTCGACCACTGGGATAATTAGTGCACTAAATTTTTTTATACTTCTCTATTATTTTTTTTGATTACTTGTTGAAAAAAAGTCCTAATATCAATTGTAGTACATTTTTTAATGCGAATATTAATCATCAACACTGTTCGAATTAATGTTGGGTGGAACAAGTTTATGCAAAAGCTGCTGTTCGATCTTTTAAATACTCGTTTCATGCAGTTTGGTGTTTTTAATCCAAATCTGTCTATTGATGTGCAAATGGTACCATATTTTGGTCGTCATAGCTGCAAGATTTGGCAAAATCAGCGAAAGCCTGAAAATTTGCATTGGTTCGATTGAGAGATAAGGTCACTTTGGCTAAAAATTTGCCTAACGGTTAAGATCTTATTAAATTAATTAAATAAAAGAAACCCCGGGAATTCCCGCACTAATTTCCCTGGAATTTTTGTCCCGGGAAATCCCGTATGAAAAACACTAGTAGGAACCCATTTTTCTAAGGATTTGATATTTTTAAAATACTCTGTCTATTTTAAGAAGAAGTATTTCAGCCCAGAGTCCTTAAACCTTGTTGTATATTTCCATATTTTCCTAAAACTATGCTTTACTTTTTTACTTTAATATTTATTAAATAAATGTCCATTATTTAAAAACAGAAGTTTTCGCCTTAAGTAATTTAAAATGTTTTTTTGTCTTTGAATTTTCATATTTTCACAACAGGAAAACTTAACTTTTTTTCAAGTAAAGGATCTTCAAATACATTCAATTTGAGCCTTGTGTCCTATTTTTAAAATTTGTTGATTTCTATAATTTCGCCTAAGGGAAGGCTTTACTTTTCTATTTTTTTAAAAAGCAGGATATCTAAAAAACTCTACTTTAGACTGGAGTCTAAAATATTAATGCTTTAGATTTTTCAATTCAGCAATAAAATAGAATTTACTTTGTTTTTCAAATAAAAATATATTCCAAAAATGTCCTTAATTTTTTTTATGTATTTTAGCCTGAAGGACTTTTGTATAAATTCAAGTGCTTAATCTTATCAATCGAAGTTCTAAAGGTTAATACATGTTTAATGCACAGTTTGAATATATTTTTCAATATTTCAATACACAAAATTTTGTTGAGGCTAATCCATTTCTTTTTATAAAATAAATTCATTTACCCTTCGTCTTACTCATGAGTCCGGGCAGACTTTTTCCAGTTTCAAATGTTATTTTAATATAAACATGTGTTAGACGGATGGTTAAAGTTTTTAATTATAACTGAAATTATATTTTCGCATTTGCTCTATATATCAACATATTTTACTAAAACACTTTTAAATGTATTAAATTTTTTTGTGTGCCTTGTGTTCATTATAAAGTCCTTAACAAATTTACTCCTTTCTCTCCTTTATGGTTTTAAATAAATAAACATTATATAATTTATTTACATAATAATATGACACACTTAATTTAACAACACAATTCCATTTTCGTTTTTTTTTTTTAATTTATTTATTTATGTTTTGCATAAATGTAAAGGATATGTTGACAAACGTGTGAACCTTTGTTTGTGTGAGGAAGTGTAGATATGTGAATTTAAATTTTAATAAATGTAAATAAAATGTATATTTTGCGGACAATTTAATTAACATAAAGCAATGGTAACAATTACCCTAAAAGGGTCAATAATAAAGGCTAACATATGTTAAATGTACTTTGCCATATACTTATGTTAATTTACATCGGGGTTTTCACTAGGTACGACGCATTTTGTTTTTTACGAGTGAACTGGCTCCATCAAATTCGGCACTACTTCATCTGATGGCGCCATTTTGCTTTCATGATGAACGGCACTCCAATCAATGGCGATTGTCGCTGGACCAGTAGCATTTAAGAGAACAGCCCGACGCTCCCGATATATTGAATTAAATTATTGAAATCCAAATTCAACGATGATGGGGAAGGGGGGCGGGGGTGCCTCGTTTTTGCGTTGAATCTTCTTTTATTCTTTTGCTTTGGGGTTGTATTAAATCGCTGGTGTGTGGACGTAGAAATTTCTGCAGGTCAATTTCTAACGCAAAATTTCTAATATTTCGACTGATTTTTGCCCTCGAGATAAAGAATTTTTGTTAGAAATGTTTTACTCCAATATTAATTTAATTAAAATTCGTTCAGGAGTTATTAAAAAATTTATGGTCATAGTTGATCTCAAAGTTGAGAATAAGAACGTAAAAAAAATGTTAACGGGAGTAAATTGCCTCGTAATTTGTTTACTTTTCCCTTTGATTTTCTCAATTTCTTTATGCTGGGGAACAGAATATATAATTTATAATTCGAATGTTAAGGGCAAGATCCGTTAATAAGGCACAACTGATATATTGCAAACAAAACAACAGGTCGATTGCCTATTGATTTGGGAAGATTTCGAATTTTGGAAAATATTTTACTACACAAAATTAACGTTGTAATCAAACTATCCCTCCAATACTTTATTGTTTTAACTTCTCTTTTAAATTAATACGAGTATATTTTTTTAACAAAATTATCATTGATTTTTAATTTTTTTTATCCTTCTTCTTTTTCTACATTCACTAGAACTGATAGCGTGAACAATTTTTCGCTAATAACGATTGCTTTTTTCCCTTCGAGGGGAATTCATGGTAACAAAAATTCCACTTGTTATTCACGATAGGGGTGACCGTTTATTTTCGAACACTGATTATACTATTGTGAAGATCAAAAAAATATTTTGTTTATTTTCTTGAGTAATTTCATTCAAATAAAAAAAGTGTTGTACAGACAGTTACGAAAGTAAATATGGGGTTAAAGAGGACATTTTTACCTTTCCGCTGGTTGCTTATTTTTTTATACCTTTTCATCCTCAATAGTTCTTCTATTCCTTTGAAATTTTAATTTGAATAAAATATTGTGCCTCAGAAAATATTTAATAACACACCACACTCAAAAAAAAATCAATCTGAAGCGGTATTAATAGTACGGTGAGTACAGATTTTCTTGATTCAAGTACGGATTTTAATCCGCGAAATACTTAACTTATCCATATTCAATCCAGAATTTGTACTTGAAACTAACTAAAATTGAAATTAGAAGGGGAATAACTGAAACTATAAACTAAATGAGAAGCAAGAGTTGCAATTGTAGTTTTACTCTCAGAGTGGCACTATTTACGAAAAGTTTAATACTTTTTTACTTGGTTTAAGAATTTTGTTCTTATTTTAAGAAATTGGATTGATTGATTTTCGAAAGTAATTTCATTAAGGATTGTTTTTAGTACGTTTTAGTGTAATTCGTACGACTCGTACTTAAAGTAGGTATAAAAAACTTTCTTTATACCGAGTGTGTGTTTCTTTCTGTGCAGGTAGGCATAAGTGGAACAGTGGTACAGAATACCTTTTCTTAAGAACTACTAAAAGAAATTAAGCCCATTTTTGTAATAGCTTTGCGAGGCATGAAAATTTCTTACTAGTAAAATTTATAAAAATCAAATTTTTTTAAAATAGCGCCCACAATTACTAATATTTTTATCTAATTTCTTGGCTTCCTTATTTTTTCATGTTTACTTTTGAATGGCATTAAAATATTGGAAATCAGTGATGACATAAAGTTGGACTTTGTGTGGCGAACAAACTTTTTCTGTCCGGCAAGAAATGCCCACAGTGTAAATTGTGACTAACGCACAAATCCTTTAATTAAAAAATATATAGAAATAATCGCTCTTAATAAACAACCCTTTAGAAATTATTAAGTGCTTGTATAAAAAAAAATATACACACATGTACAACAAATAAGGAAATTTTACAAGTTTTAAGTGAATACAAGAAATTTTAATACATTTTAATTGCATAAGCTCTGTTTATCATGTCCTAATGAATAAAAAAAATCCATCCATCATTTTCCCATATGCTTACAAACAGATTTATACTTTGAAATGGATCTTAAATTAAAAATTATAATTAAAAGTTTATTGGAATAATTTGTTGCTGATTTCATTAGCACAGACCTAAAGATATGCTATAAATATAAAATATTTATTCATCCAAAAAAAAAAGTATGCATTATTTGCACATAATAAAACAAATTATATATACATAGAAAGTATTCACCTTAAAATATGCTTTATATTGTTAACAATTGTTTAACCCCCTTAAGATGTACTCTACATTTTGCATAGAACTTAACTGCCAGTTCAACGATTTCGAACGTTATCGTTCGCATAGAAAATTTATATTAAAAACACTCAATTTTAAAAATATTTTCCACATAAAATTCAATGCGAACGTCTACGTTGAACAGGCAGTAAGTCTTTATAGGGACTTTACAAATAACATTGTTAATTAAAAAATATAAACATATTTTGTTTTAAAATTTCATTTTATTTTCCAATATTTCTTATTTGAAAGCAATTTTTCAAGTTTTTATTAATACAGATTTTAAATTTCAATTTAAAAAAAAGCTGACCTCTATTTGTAAAGGGTCCGCCAAATAACTTTTTTTTTTTAAAAATGCTATAAAAAAACTACTAAATATTTTCTCAAATTTCTTATTTTATTTGAAAGTACAATTCTTCCGGTTAATAATGGAAAATAATTTTATTCTGATGGCTGCCCCGGCTGGCCATGCAGTAGCCTACACGATCGGTCAAATTTTTAAGCACAATATCGATTATGTGCAGCTGTATTTCCTCAATGGCTTCACGAATATTGTCCTTTAAAGCGTCAATTGTCTCTGGCTTGTCGGCGTAACACTTATCTTTGACGTAGCGCCGTCCTGTTGAAACCAAATGTTGCCAATATCCTCCTCTTCAATTTTTGTGAACAAAAATTCGTTCAACATGGGCCGATAACAATCGCCATTGACTGTAACGGCCACTCCTTGATCATTTTCGCCTCTGGACCAAAATCCGCACCAAACAGTGACTCGTTTTGGGTGCATCGGCTTTTCAATGTAAGCGTGCGAGTTTTCTGTGCCCCAAATGCGACAATTTTGCTTGTTTACATACCCACCAAGATCAAAATGAGCTCCATCTGAAAAGATGATTTTTTTTGCAAAATCGGCATCTTCTGTAAGTCGATCGCAGGCCCACTTAGCGAAGCGAAAACGCATATTTACCAGCGTTGTTCAAGCGTATACACAACCATATTCGTTCAGCGGAAGGATAAAACTAATTATCTGTCAAATCAGACATGAGCTAAGTGTTACCATTCACGAAATAAGCACTAGTTGAAAAAAAACGTTATCTGTTTATCATTTTCTTGCCTTAAAGTATGCTTTAAAATACATATGTATGCTTTTTGCTTTAAAAAATGCTTTTTTTTTTATTAAGTTATGTTGTATTAAAAATCATTTTTTTTAACGACTCCCATTTCTTCTTCAATTTCGTTTTCCTATTTTTTTTTTTTGCTTTTTTTTTTTTTTTTGCTAATATGATGGGGAAAAAAATAAAGAAGCCAATTAACAAACAACAGTTTTCAACCACTTGAGATCAATTTAACACTACATTAATTTTGTTTTGCACCAAAATGATCAGCCAGTTTTGGGTAGACAAACATTCACATAAATGTTTACACAAAGCTAAAAAAAACAATAAAAAAATAATAGAAAATGTAAAAGGGAAATGTTTAACGAACATGAAAATGTTAGTATTAAATTGAAACCAATATCTACAAAGACGATAATGGAAATGAAAGAAGTAGTTTATGAGCCATGTTTAGCTTAATAGTTTGTGTCTGTAGAGATTATTATTGAAGTTGCCATTTCTATGAAACAAATGTATGTGTATTTTTTTTTTCAATACAAAACCAACAAATTTTTTGTCAGCCTAAAAGTAGGCTTTAGCTATGGAAATCATTGACAACCCAAAAGTAGCCTTTTCTTTTTAACTAACTTGTTAACACCCACAATTTATAAAAGTTTCTAGTCTAGTACAAATTAAATTTAATAATGTTTTCCTTCACTTAGATCCACCTAAAATTATGCTTTGTATTTTTCTAGTAGAATCTCCTTAAAGTTTACTTAACTTTATCTAAAAATATTTCACTGGGTTTTTATTATTCTGGAAATTTTTTCTTTATTCTCTACTTTCAGCCAGCCCCTTTTTATTTATTTTTTCTCTTAACTGTCTACTACTGGAGTGGCATTTTTTTTGGCCCTGCAAAAAAAGGATACGATATTAATGTTTAGCCAACAAAACCACAAGTATTATTTTTGTATTTATTTTCTCATATGTATGTTTGTTTTTTGCTAGTCATCAAGAAACTGGAAACAACAACACATTAGCCTAAACAACAAAAAAAATTTTGGATTTTAAGAAAAACAATAGAAATTATAGGAAGGAAGAAAACTATACAAAACAAAGTAAGATTTTGAAACCTAAAAAGGAAAACTACCCAAATATGAAAAGTAAATGTTTAGGAAAAACAAATAAAAAGTTTCAGGAAATATCAAATAATATTTTAATACAAGTTTGGAAAAGAGTAACAGAGAATAAAGGTCAGATTAAATAAGTTTTTGTGGTAATGAAGAAAGATTTTTACATAAATCTATAGTGAAGTTTATAGTTAAATATTTTGTTTATGATGGAACTGGAAACCTTAATAGCTCCGTGATGCTTCTACCATGTTGCCATAATCCCAGGATGGCCTCATCCAACAGTTCGACAATGAACCGCCTCGTTGTGTAAGAACTACCAATACGCACAGGTAGTAATTTGGAGTATACAATCCGGCAGAACATACACTCGCCCTTGTTTAGGAGCTGGAGCTATCTAACCTCCGCTGCTTCTGTTGAATATGAATCACCAAAGGGGATCCGCCCGCAGGTCGAACTTTCCCGTGAAAACCCCGCCCTCAATGTAGGCCTTTGAAGATCTCACTCCGCTCTACTTTCGATCCAAACTACGAAGTTTGGTGACGTGCAGGGTGTACTGATTCCCATGGTACCAGGTAGTATCTCTGGTCAGCCGCAGTCTCAAGAGACCACTAAATTTTGCCGAATTCCAAGTATTTCTGATTTCCCCCGGGAAAACTATAACAAAAGGTGGAAAATCCTTAAAGTGTTTCCCTATACACGTTTAGGGGGCTACAAAGCATTTGAAGATTATGAACTGGACGATGTGTTTGTTAGAAATCACAGCTTTATGTGTGGGTATTCTTTTCAACGATCACAATTTCCCTCAAATCTTATTGTGTTTTGGATGGTGTTTTCTTGCGTTAGGACATGCCCTACATGCAATTCAAGCCGCGTTTGCTCTCGTTGAAATATTTTTCTTCCAAACAGTCCTAGTCTTTTTTTATATTAGGCAGACGTAAATCTTGCATAAGGCAATAGCACAGGGGAATAGCTTACCGACATGAATCACCTCCCTCGTCACAAAATAATTCTGCTGAACTGTCTAAAAATATTGCATCACAAAGCTGGATAGCCATAATTTGGTTGTGGTATACCCTTCAGCTCGTTTTGCGCTCTAAATATTTCGCGAATGCTTTTTATCATTCAACTCTCGGATTTTTCTTCCTTTTTACTTAAACATCTTACAAATATTTATTAACCTGTAAGCGTTGTTGACCAAATCGAGGACAGTAAAACACAACTTGCTGCGGGTTTCCCTCTCGATATGGATAGTCAGGCCACTCCTCAGGGTCGTTCAATCCAAATATATTTACGTACATTTATATCTTCCAACATTTATATCTTCCATGTTCAGATAGAAACTAATTCAAATAAATTATTACTTAATTCATATAGAACTATTCTAACTTACGTGCGATTAGGTCTATTTGTAGTCAAGGGCTTGTTTTTGCTTCATACAAGCGTTTAGGTTCGTCAGACAAAATATCAATGGGTTATATTCCTGCTACAACTTGTGCAGTACATTAAGACATTGTTTGAAATAAACTTCATACTTGCAGCGCACATAGCCTATGTGTTGACCTTATCGATCTTCATTCTAGCCTAAGATCTAGTATTAATGTACTAAAGACAGGCAATTGATTGTCACCTGCCAAGTCTGTTGTCTGGCTTACTTAAGTTGGCTTTACAACCTGTTGCTGGTCTTAGCCTTCTTAATGAATGATGTCGAAGCACTTCGGCCTTGTGCGTGCTTTCTTTAGTTCGTTATACCAAGGATTTGAATGTCTTCTTCAACATCCTCCTTCCACCGAAGTTTATTTATGTCTTTCCCGTCTGTGCTGTCCGTAGCCAAAAGGCTGGATCTTTGCATTCAGCAACATGGACCAGCCAGCTTAACTGCGTTTATGTCGGGATATAGCTCACTCATACAGTTCACGGTTCGTTCGACGCTTATACTCTTCGTAGTCTTAATTTACTTTTTCATGCGAAACTTTATTTTCCCCTTATTTTACATATCAAATGACTTTTCTCCACAGTATTACCTTTCAATAGTACAGCCTACTTTAAGGCTTATTTAAAACATTCCTTTCTCTAAAAGACCTTTCGGCCATTCACTGAAAACAAACATCTTTTGTTATTTTCTTTGAAAACAAACAAAAAAGGATGTTTTGTTTGGATGGATATTCAATGCAAAATTCAAATGTTACGACATTTAATTTTTAGCCACTTACATTTGCTTGTTTTAAAACTGCTTTTTTCAAACAGAATCTGATTGAAAAGGGTGTAACAATGATAGTTTTCAGCTGCATGCATCCATTTTATTTTATTTTTATACCCTTTTCTTTGTAGTTTTTTACTATTTGATATTTTGGATTTTTTTGAACAAAAGGTTTTGAGATGTGTTTTGCCTGCAAACAAATTGCTATTTTTTCATATTTCAATATTTCATATGTCAGTAGTCTAAAAAACCGATTTCTGTTTTTTGTTATTAGGATAAATATTTTTTAAGAAATTGAAGCTATGATTTTTTGAAATAATTAAATTTTAAATAATTTGTTTAATTCTGAGGTAGAAAATACTTGTACGGGAATTTTACTTTTAAAATTTATTGTTTAAAATTTTTCATAGCCTACTTTAAGGCAAGTATGTTTATATAGTTAAGCTATAAAAGTTTAAAAAAAAATCAACAACATATTTTTAAAGGAAGAGCCTACAAGTTAATTTCTGTTTCTTTTATATTTTTACTTAAATTGAACAAGGTGTTAAATATAATTTGCTTATAATACCAAACGCTTCCAAGTATGCTTTACTTTTATTTTTGCCAGCTTTCAAAAAAAAAAAAAAACCTGTAAAAAGTTTTCGTATTTCCTTAACTGTTTAAAGGAAACTATAAATTTTCTTTACAAAAACTACAATAGAATATACTAAAAAGAATCCAACATTTCATAAACTATAACTAGCTTAAAGCCTATTTTCAGGCGCTGTTGAAAACACAACAAGCCCAGTATTATCTACAAAAAAGATTCATGTTTATGCAGAAACAAAACCGGAAATAACAAACTTTTTTCAAACAACGAAAGCAAAAAGTAATTCATAACAAAAATACAAGTAAAAAAAAATCCTTGAAGTAAAATTCTAAAATTTTGCTGAAAACTACAAAAATATTGCAGTAAAAAAACACAAGCACAAGAAAAATATTTCTTATAAATAATGCTGATTTTAATATTTGCATCTAAAAATTGCCCTTAAAACAAAGTGAAAACGTATGTTTACAATAAAACTTCTAACAGCTTTATTTAGCAATTCTTCTTTTGAAAATCCTTTCAAGTTTTCTGCCAACCTTAACAAAATTCGAATAACAGTTATTTAATTTGGTCTTAGATAATATAAGAACAAAGGCACAAAAAAAGAAGCAATAATATATTTATTTAATTTTAGCTTTGTTTAAATTTCTAATCAAACCAAATTAAATGAAGAAACAATATGTTTTTCCGGATATTTATTAAAAAAAAACTTAAATAATTTGAAGCATATTCTTTAAAAGCCAATTAGTTCTTTATTTAAATGTAGCCTGGAGGTATGCTACAAAAAAAATGACAACAGGTTAGAAAAAAAGAATATACAAAGTGCCGTTTTCATACAATTTTTTGGAATTAATTAAGATTTGTAAGAACAGATGATTAAGCAGCTTAATTTTCTAATCCTTGAAGTAGGCCATAACTTAAATTTTGTTTAGTTCGACCTTAGACTTGGCTTTAAACTATTGATACACCTAAATTTATATTACACTGACCCACGATTTCACCAAGTTCAGTTAAAACTAACTATTAATTTAACTTTCAGGTAACAATATGTTTTAACAGATATAACTGATAGTTAATTATAACTGAACTTGGTCAAAATTGTTGGTATGTTTAATATTAACGAAAAATCAAAAGTACCAGTTCAAGTACAAAAAAAATTTCCATCCACCTAGGAACTTTCAAGTTTTATGTCCCTTGATCCAATATTAACAAAAATTAAAAAAGTACCAAAAACTTCCCCCTTACAGATTCTAATTCCTTAAGGACTATGCTTGTTGAATTTTATGTTTCCAGGTCAAATATTAACGAAAATACAAAAAGTACCAGTTAAAGAACAAAAAGTACCAACAATTTTTATCTTATAGTTTTCATTTCCTCAGGACCCTGCACGTATAATTTTATGTTTCTTAGTTTATAATTATCAATAATTACAAAATTTTTAACTTCCAGCACGGAAAAGTAAAAGAAAGAAATTTAATTTCCCGTATTTACCCTTTTTGATACTTTTTTCTCCCCATCGAAGTATCAAACATCTCAATATTGTAGTGGGTGCCCATAATTTAACACGTATATGGGAATAAATGGACAAAAATGTTTTCTTAAAAAAAGTACCAAATATAGTTACGATTCCCACCTCTTAAACGTTCAAATTCGAAAATGTACCAAATTTATATTTGTATTTTTTAGATAAGTTACGAATTTGGTATAATCTTTATTGTTATGTTTATCTGTTTAAAATATAGATAGTGTGACCAAGAAGTTCCAAAATGTTTCTGTTTACTTTCCAAAAGTGCCGAATTTGAAAAAAGTACCAGACGCCTGTTTGCTTATTTTTCTAATAAACAACAATAAGTATTAGATTTTGTTGTGTATCTCTTTTAGATAGAAGTTAGCGAGTTTACCCGTTTTTACTCCCTTAACATTCGAATTTCCAAAAATTTAGCGGATCGATTTGGCGTGAGACCAACCTTGAGCCCAAATTTAGCTTCAGACGTTAAGGCTGTGCAGAAGGCATACATAATGTTTCAGAGTATCGATCTAAGGGCGGAATCCTGTAGTATCTTTTTATCTTGAACTACTGATAATATTTCTCTCCATTCGGCCAAATTTAAGGGCTTTTAAATATCCAAGGTATTAATAGCGCAATATTTTCTTGCAGTACCTTTCACCCGTAATGACAATTTTGGCCATAGCCACAATGAGTTCGATCGGATCAATTGTCGAATATGCTTTACAGAAACTGTTTGCCCTTTCGATAGCCAGTTGTATTCGTCCATATATCAAGCCCTTACCTCGAAAATAACGTAAGGGACATCATTTTGAATTTTCGTTTTTTTTTTCTTAATAAATGACATTGGCAACACTCATCTCCTAAAATGTCATGGTTACAGAAGGTACCCCCACGATTTTATAGAAAGAACAATTTTATCGTAAGCGACAAATTTCAAAAAAAATTTATATGAAATAAAAAAAAAAAAACCTTTCTTCTGTGAAATTTGATTTTTGGCGCTTACGTTATTTTCGCGGTTAGGAGTCGATATACTCCTTCCTAGACATTTGGCTATTGTATTTAAAAAAGGCAAACCGGCCTATAGGATTGTGGCTCTCCTAGAGTTTTGTCCTGCTTCGGAATAAGAATAAAGTTCTGTTTTTTTCCACTTAGGAAATGCCTAAGCATTTGCTGAATAGATTAGACTACAAACAAGTCTTCACATCAGACTATAGACAAGTCTATTGATAAATTAAGGTTTACTTAATATAAGACTGAATATGTATATGCACATCTAAAGAAAAGTTTTTAAATTTAACTTGATGACTACCTTACCTTCTTATGAAAACTATCTCATACTTCTTATCTTACACAAAACATGTTCACCAGAAAGTTTTTTTTTTTGCAATAAAAAGTAGTTTTGTATGTAAATTATTGCTGCAGCAAATAACTTCACTTTATGAAGCCTCAGAAATATGCAAGCAAAAGTTCTCTAAACAAGATTTATAGACTACTTTTAGGAAACACAACTACTGATTTTAATTTATGTTTTATTTTTTTTTTTTGTAAAGGAAAATAATTAGCACTTTTTTTTCTAAACAAGCAAATTGAAAGGCAAAATATAATGCTCTATTATAAACTAAAATAAAAAAAATAAATTGTTGTTTTCTTAATTTGTGTATTTGTGTCTGTATAAGCGCTTAAAATCTCTAATTAAATGTCAATATGTACATAAGTCTGCTGTGACATTTTTGGTTTAAGTTTTTTCTGTTTGTTTTAATCTGCTCAAAGTCTCAATGATAGAAAATTTAAGCTTAAGTGGTATTAATTGCTGACAATTATTAAAGTACGAGTGCTTTCAGGTCAAAAGTAAAGCATATTTTTGAGGGTATTAAATGGCGAAATTTTAAATCAAGTATAAACAATTTATAGCTTATTAAACACAGAGAATAAAGCAGACAGGGGTGTTCTGGAAATCGAAAACGCAAGAATTTGAAAGTTGTTTAAATCTAATTTTTATAATTTTTGTTATAAAATTCTGTATAATAGAGAAATATTTGTATAAAATTGGTCATAAAATTGTTTTATTACAGAAATCTTATTAAAAAACGACGTTTAAAATTCTTGCTTTTTGCGTTTTCGATTTCCAGAACACCCCTGATAGTGTTTAATTTTGGCGCTGCGAAATATGGCCCCAAAAAAATGACCCCAAATTTAGGGCTATTTTTAAATATTGCTATAGGAACCTATTTTTTTTAATTAAAAATTACCCCAAAAAAATGAAAAATAACTCTAAAAATAAAATGAAATATGACCCTAAATTTGGAGCAATTCTTCATTATGAAAAACCAGCTTAAAATTTATAATGAACTTTAACGCCATAAAGAACACAAAGAAAGTTATATAAAAAATTTTTGGAGGAGTTCATAAGCCCGAAACTTAAAATCCCAAATTTAGAATCCCGATTACAAAATCCGAATAATTATACAGTTTTGATTTTAAAAATCTATGATATAGCGAACACTGGCTTCGCTAACAAAAGCTTCTCTGTTTAGACGGCATTTGGCCGGGTGCGAGGAATTTCTTCTCTATGGTTTAACGAACACTGGCTTCGCTTACTTAAGCTTCAATACATAGCCGGCCTTCGGCCGGTCCCTAAGATTTTCTTTTCTATGGTATAAAGGATTCTGGTTTTTTATACTATCCCTAGAAGCTTTTACATAAAATTTTCTATAATTTGTGCAAAATGTTTGGGGTGATTTTTCATTTAAAATTTGCATTTTTTTATTAGTAAATTAGTTCCTTGATATTGAGGTAATTTTTCATTGCACTTAAAAGGCAAAAAACACCCAATGAAAAAATTAAAAATAACCCGAAAAAACAAAAAAAAATTGCCCCAAAATTGCGTGTTGTTGTGTCACATGTAAAATTTTGGACCATTTTTCACTTTCCTTTTGGGACAATATTTCATGGGGTCATTTTGCGCACCGCCTTTAATTTTTATAATACCCTTCACCAGAGGTAAAATCGTATATAAAAGTTTTCATACGGTTTGTAATTTCTACAATATTGAATTAAGATCCTAAAAACTATATATCCTGGGTCCTTATGAGTAGGAAAGTTGATTTAATGATGTTAGTGTGACCGTCTGTCTGTTGAAATGGGTTTCCGAAGACTTCAGATACAATGCAGACTTGGTTGGTATATATTTATGTCACATATGCCCCGTTAAATTTTGCCATTGAAATTAAGCCTGATCCACGGATGGAAATCATGGTACAATTGTATTTTTTTTTGGTACATTTTGGGTCTTGTTAGTACAGTGGTACTAGCGCGGCTTGTACAGTTGAAAAATTTCCATGTTTTGCTAGATGTCAACATAAATTTAGTGTTGTTCTTATTTTTTACACTTTTTCCTCTTTTTAATGTTGTTTTAATAAGTACATATTTTTGTTACCTTGCGCTGTAATTTTCGCTTGTTATGATTTTATGTGATGTAAAAGGAAGAATTTTATCGGCCGTATTTAAAGTGATTGTTATAATTTTACTTTAAACTACCAGGAAAAAGGAACCTTCCTTTACTTACGTTTAGAAGCTTTTAGTAACGGTAATTTGGGGAAGCGGGCCTAAAATTAATAAATTATTTTTTAATCCAAATTTTGATTAAAACCCATAACCAGTTCAACAAAAATAACGTCAAAATGTGGGCGGGATTGTATAAGTGGGCGTGGCACAAAATAGATTAATTTATATTTAATAAAATAGGAGAAAAAATTATACAAATTTGGTTGACATAGCTAGCTGGGTTATCAAAGCACAACCTCTTTAAAAAATATAGATGAAGTTGCAGAAATGGGCATGGCACAAACTAGATTTATTTGTACCTAAAGCAACACACAAACTATCACATTTATGCTTGTGTGGGAAGCAGCAGAAAACGAATGACGCTCATCAACGAGAAATGACCACACGAAGAAGATTATAATGTACATGTGTCGACGTCACACAAGCTGAAATTTTATTTCTATGCAGGCGTACATAGGAGTGCCCTTCACTGATCTAAAGGACGGTATTCATATAACTTTCTATTCTTCCCGCACCATGGTGAAGTGTATATAAGATTCGGCATAGCCGAAAAGCACTCCCATTGTTTTTTTTAACTTTTTATATTTTTTTTAAAAAGTCCTATTTTTTAGCTGTTGAAAGAAAAAAATCAATAAGTTCAAGAACTGTTTGAAGTATGTATTTCAAAAGAAGAATGTTTATCTTATAATTGGCAATATTCTAAACAAAAACAAATAGATATTCAAAAGGTTTTCAGCAAAACAGTAAATAGAAATCGAAGAGGGCTTTGAAGTATTAAAAAAAACATATTGATTCATGAAACTGCTGTGGGGGGTGGGGGGGGGGAATCATCTCGCGCGTCATTGTAAAAAAAAGGACAATCACTCCGTGCTTTTTCCTAGTTCCTAATGCGTTTTTCGTTTTGTTCCCAATGGTTAAAATGTCGGCATCGCTTAACTATCTACCGCGTAACAGTTTTTTTGGGGGATCGACATTAACCAAAGTCGTGTGTTTTAATAAATATAAGGGGATTAACGTCATAAAATTCAGTTTACCTGTACTTAATTGCTTTTATATAAACATTTAGTTTAAAATATCTCTTCTTTTTCTTTCATGTGAAGTTTTTTTATTTTTTCCCATACTCGCACATTTTAATCTTAATTATCCGTCAGCAGTTTCCATACGTGCTGAACGTTGTTACAACCATGTTAAAGTTTTTTGTTTTCCAAACTAATTAGAAATATTGTATGTGCTTTTTTTTGTTATCATATAAAGTTTTTCGCAACAGACATATGAGTCTTTTGTTCATATTCATGAGGAGATGGAAGAAATATTGGAAATAAATATTTATAGCGGAGAAGAAAGAGCTGAAGGCAGTTGGCTATTATCATCAGGTTTCGTTAGTGATAGAGAAAAGAATAGTCTTTAGTGAAGAGTATATTCAGCAATTAAATCTTAAGTCTACGAGATCTATTCAATAGTTTTAAGTTTAAGGTCTCTGCATATCCAGTAAAACTCGAACCTACTGGTAAGCAGTTTTGCAAGGGAGAGAAGCACATTACCCCCTTACATAATTGCTTACAAGAAGCATGATTTTAATAGGGCGAATTCCCACTTGGAAGCACTAGTTTTTTCCTCTTAAAAAAAAAATTTAATTTCTATGTTCGGTAATATTTCGAGAACAATCGTAAACACATTTGAAGATCATTGCAATACAACCTGCTTCCTTCTAAGAGATTAACAGAAGAACTTAGAAGTTTGTTCGTGAATTTTTTCATTAAACTAATGATTTCAATTATTCATTTCAAACTGCTAACTTACATAAAAGGGATAATGCAAAATTTTTAAATAATTTTTATTTTGTAAATTTAAAATTCATTTTTAAAATTTTCGCTTCTATGCTGCTTCTTGGTAGTATTTTATAGCCAGCGAATATATTTTTGTATTTGTATTTTGTATTTATTAATTATTAATATATCCGCGCTCATGTCCTTTTTCGCTTGCTTCCGTTAACCTTTAAATATTTTACTGGATATGGTGATGGATGCGTTGCTCCGTTGAAGCATCGATGTGCAGCTAAATAGAGTTATCGCTCAGCACACTATGTATTAATATGGACCATCTGAATTATTTAACGTATGCTGAAGACTTCTCATCGATCTCCTTCAAACAGAATCATATGCAAAGCAAAATAAACAGCTTAAGAACCAATGCTGAAAAGTACCAATTGCGGACTAAATGAATGGACCGCCCTCTGGTAATATGTTCCTTCATGGCAACGTTATTGAAGAATTCGACAATTTTACCCACCTTGACAGCCAAATAACACCTGACGACGACACTAACGACGATATCGATGCCCGGCTCTCCAAAATATGGTTATGCCGGCAGTTATTCACCTTATTGTGTTGGGCGTATTTGAAATACGCGTACGACTGTTTGGTTATAGATTAAAGGAATTAAGTTCACGTTATCTTTAATCTATTAATAAACAGTCGTAGGCGTAGGTAGTGTTCCTTGGGAAGTTATCTAGAGAAACCTCACTTAGGTCCTTCACCGGACCCTTCGTGATACCCAGCACCAATGCCGATCCTACACAGCAGCTACTCAGTTGGCGTCACTGCAGGCTTCAGCCAAATCGTCTTCCTAACCGGTATTTTTTCCTTCTAGTACGAATTCCAGGACTTGCACATAGAAAGGAAAACACGGGTTTTTCTACCTCCTCGTCATGACTACTTCTGCAGTAGTCATTGGATTTTAAGCCCGTTCTCCTCGCATGGAAATAAGAATTTTCAATTCAATTGCAAAATCTACACTTTTATATAAAAGCAAAATATGTATCGTATCCGCTAGAGGCACAAATGAAATCCAACCCTTTATAAACCGTTGTTTAAGAAACATTCCAGGTATATGATGGCCCTACAGCTGGATCTGTTACTCCGAATTACATAGAAGGTGCAAGCGAACAAATACCAATTGAGAAAGAGATTGAAAAAGTGGAAATAGATTGGACACACACTGCGGAAACCGCCAGACAAGCTCTTATCTGGAAGCCATAAGAATCTCGGTTTAGAGAAAGGCTTAAAGGATCATGGCGTGGAAGTTGACGAATGCATTAAAGACTGTGAACGAGGATCTCAACTGGAAACAGAGTAAGGCAATATTTAATGCAGTTCTTTTTGATTAGTATTCTAGTCTATGGTCTAGTCATTGTTTTAAGCCTAATCTGTAATTTGGCCCATAAACAAGTCTCTTGTCATTTCCATAGGCTTGACAGTGGCATAATAATAAAAAATTTTGTTGGAATTTCTTTATACATATTTGGCATAGTTCTAGTAGATAGTGAATAAGTATGCGAAATATTTTTTTCTATGATTTTATTTGTTTATTTGTCGAGTTATAGGGAGGTAAAGTGTTGCCGTTTTCAAACCAATTTTTTTTAAACCATTTTTTCAAACTAATAAAAATGCAAACAAAAAAAAAATGTTTAAGTGATAGAAAATTGATTGATCTTTAAATTAAAAAAAAAATCAATTTAAAAAAAAAAAATTTTTTTATTTGCAAACCCGGAAATTACCAATTTAAATCAAAATTTTTCTAACTTAATCCTAATTTTTTTTTTAACCAAAATTAGCCTTTAGTGTCCTTATTATATTGTAAAAGTTTTATTGTGGGACCTCTATTAGTTTAAAAGTTATGCAAATTTCTTTACTATAAAAGACAGGAAAGAACGAGTTTAAATTTAAATTTTTCTAGCTTCGACCTAATTTTTTTAATTTTTATTTTTATCGAAATGAGCCTTCGGCGTACTTATTATATTTTAAAACTTTTAATATGTGCTCTTCAAAACAGTTTCTGACACTTATTCATATCTAGTAGAACTTTAGTTATGCCAAATATGAAGAAACTCGAACAAAATTTTTTAATTGGCTTGTCCGCTTTACAAATAATGCCCCATATATTTAAGTCGAATATAAAATATAGTTATTTGGGGTATTCACAAGGTGTGCTATTATATTAGATTGTCATAATGTTCAAACATTTTACAATGGTTTAAAAATATTGTTGTTGCTTTGTAAACGAAAATTGTCTTAAATGAATAGAACTTTGCTTGTCATGTTTATTGTGCTGTCGTAATTAATCAGAAGATACCTGCGCTGAGCGCCTGAGCCGAACCGCATTAGTTTTTGTAGCCGTCGCCGTTGATGGTATAGTTTTATCCGGCTTATATCCGAATTTAACCTGCGGCTAGCAATTTTTGTAACAAAACACTTGCGGCATCAAATTAGATCGGCTTAGAACTCTGCTGTTTGGTAAACAAACAAATTAAAATTTATTTGTGATTTGCGACTAAAAAATGGAAAATAGTTAGGAAAGATCTAATTTAATTTCTTAATTAGTGTATTAGAATTAAAAAAAATATTTTGATTTAAGGTAAATATTTATTTTTTATATTAGTTTTAAATCAGCTGATTTAAATTCAAAATAGCACACTTAATTATGAGGGGTTGTTCACAACAGTCGTATATTTTCATGTTATTATTTTAAGACTTATGACTTTATGACACCTTGTGAATCCCCCAATTAAAAATTAAGTTGTGTATATGCTTTATTTTTTGTAGAAAATAAAATAAAAACTTTGGTTAATTTATCAACAAGTAAATCCCTTAAATATGCTCTCAATTGTTTAAACCCTTAAAAAAAATAACTTACATTATTGCTACTTTGAAAAAATGCTTCAAATCAATTGTCCCTATTTTTTTGTAAACTATTTTTGCCTGATAAAAGTCTTCCCCAGCATTATTATTTACGAAGCAGCTATTTATTGCTGCTGCTCTCGACCACAATGATAATGATGAAATAATTAGTAACTATTTTTCATACTTAAAAAAGAGAATGGATATTAAATATTTATTATACATTTTGCTAAAGTTTTTGTTAAGAACCATTTTCTTTTGTTAGTTTATTTCTGTTATCAATTCAATTTATTTTTCATCGTTATTCACCTTTTTCCGGTCTCGCCAATAAACTGAACTGCCACTCAATCATTATTGCAGTATAATTTTCAACTTAAGTTGACATTTCATTGCCAAAATAAACTTTCGTAACTGATGAAGATAAATAATTATTCGCCAACAAGTTTTTCTTTCATATGGAAGGGAGGGGGTGCCTTAAAAAATTAATATTTTTAATTATTCTTAGTTTAAAAAGCCTATTTTGCATAATTTTTAAATACTGAAGTTCAATTTAACAATAGGGTTTTTGTTTCAAAACCATTATTTTGAAAATTGCAAAAATATGTTAAATTTTATAAAGATTGCGTATTAAAGTGTTTGTTACTATTTGAACTCGTTGTTCATACTAAATCACTTTGGGTTAAGTAGAATTATTGATATGTGATTGTCAATTTGTATTCAGTTGAAAACGAAAAATTTGTTTTCCAGTTGTTCAAAGTCTTTAAAATCGAGTAGTGTTTTGAAAAAAAAAAAACCAAAAATAATTTACCAAAATGTCCAACCTGCCGAGAGCATAATGAAAATGTGGAACTCGTAACGTTTATTTGTTAATAATTCGGAGAAAAATAGAGAAGATTAAAGCTGCAAGCCACTATGTAGTTTGTTACCACAAAATGTTGTTAATAGCATGATGCAAATGGAAACAGACTGAAGGCTGGCAAAAGGATTCATTGAATATGTAAACGAAGTATTACGAATTTAGGAATATATTTTCAAAGAACTGTTAGCTAAACAATCACGAAATCATTGAAGGAAACATTGAGCAGGCAAATTAGCCTTCCATCCTGAAATCTTACCACCTGGTAGTAACACAGTGTGTGGTGATGGGGATAGAAGTAGTTTTAGTTGGTGAGGTTAAACTGTAGAAGAGACTGCGATAACGTCATAGAATAAATACTAGTCCATCAATCTACTATAGATTCTGTTGTAATATACTTGACTATAGACTCGACATCTGATCTTAGATAAGACTATAGATTACAGACGAGAGCATAGATTAGTCTTTAGACTAGACTATAAACTAGACTATAGACTGGGACTAAATAGACTAAATTTAAGACCAAACTTATGACTAAATTTTAGACTAGACTATACGCTAGTTCATCAAATGTGGAAACAGTTTAACATGAGCACCTGCCATATGGCCTTATCTCGTGGAGGATCATTATCACTGATCAGTCCAGTGACAAAAATAAAAAATTTACCAACCGCCCCCGTTTGCGAACGGATACCTCACATAGAGGTAGCGATTTATAGCGTATAATGCGACTACAATTATGCACTTGCCCCTTGTTAAGATGCCGGAGCTATCTAACCTTTACTGATATCAGAAATCCAGCAGTTTCTGTTGAATAGCAACAGCATCTAGAGATAGTGCTCCCTCAGGTCGAACTTTCCTACAAGTGGTGAAAAGTTAGCCCTTAAGTTAGACTTTTAGTACTATCCCTATCCGCGACTTCGGGCGTCAAGCACAACCATTACGCGATTCCTGAAATTATCTTTTCGTCAAAAACGCATCTTTCGGTGAACACTTGACCACATAAAATTCATCTTTTTATCTTTTATACTTTCCCCGTTTGAAGAGAATGTGTCGTAATTTTTCTCAGTGGTGCAAGCAAATCAAAAACGTTAAACACGTTTATTTCGAAATGTATTTTTTGAGTTATGGCGATATTGCAGCAAATGTGCGGGATAAATCAAGTTTTCTCCTGAATACGGGTAAGTAAATCAACCATAATAATTTTTTCTTTCTAATTTCTTTATTTTGATTTTTTCATGCACGAATTCGGGATAAAATCAACTTTGTATACTTGAATCAAGCGCATTTTGAGATTAATTCAATCTTAGTTTAACTTAAATCAATCTCATTTTCGGATTATTTCAAGTACGAAATCGGGATTGAATATGGATAATTTAAGTATTTTGCGATTAAAATTCCGTACTTGAATCAATCTTTCTGTACTTGATTCAAGAAAATCCGTACTCACCGTACTATTTATACCGCTACGGATTGATTTAAGTACGGATAGATTGATTTTTCTTTTGAGTCTATCTATTGGGTGTAAACTTTAGACTAGACATAGACAAGACTTGTAATAATAAATCTCTTAATTTTAATAATTTGTTTATCTTTTTAATTTACTTACTTAATTCTCTTGTCACTTTTGATGTACCCTTTTAATCTTTGAGTTTTTTTTTTTCTTCATTGTCACAACACAATTTGTTGTGTGTTTTTCTTCAAACATCCTTGGCCTTGTCTACAGACACATTTAAGGATATTTAAAGAGGTCTCTTACAAGTTTCTTACATCATTCTTTCGTTCATTTCATTTCATTTCAATTGTATATTCTCTATTCGTTTTTAATCGATTTAATAGCGTGAAATAATTACAGAGACATGCTTAAGTTGTTCTTCGTTCATCATCTATTTTCTTTCTATTTTTTGTTTTAATTTTACTTTAAGGCGAATATTTTTTGCAAAACTAAAATAGATTTCCATGTACTATATTTTTCATTTTCCTTGTTTTCTATACACAAAGATTTTTCCTTCTTATCTGGAAAACTCTTTAGGTGCTTTTGTTTTTTCCTTTCCATATTTTTGGTTTTTTTTTTATTTTATTTTTTTATTTGGTGACTAAACAATGAGGTTGTCTGTCAGTGCGATTAAATTGTGAAAAATCATTTACCAACGGCAAACAGATTGACATTCTGTCAGAAAGTCATGGTAACATTGTCATGGTTGCTTGTGTGTTGGTCCTTTATCTTCAGAGCGGGGATGGAAAATAGCTTTGCTGATTTTTTTTTTTATAAAAAAAGTACTTTTAAAATTTTTTTTAAATTTTCGGGACAAAAATGTATTATTTATTAACAATATTTTTTTGTGTGCTAAATTCCCAATTTATGCTTGATAAATGCACTAAAATTTATTGTTGGGGGTTAGTTCCTATTTGCTTCGGCCGGATCATCAGGAAACCTTTTTCCAAAGACTTTATTATCATTATAAAAATAAAACTGTAAAGCGAATGAGAACTACAAACACTCATATATTTTTATTTAGGCATAACGATGTTTAACGTACTTTACTGTCGATAAACTAAATTTCTGGCTGATGTATATTTTTTTAAGCATTTTATTTAAAAAAAAAAACGATTTATTAGTTTGTCATTCCGTTTGTAATTTCTACCATATCGATGTTATGAGTAGCCAAGTTGATTTAACGATGTCCGTCTGTCCGTTGAAATGGGATTTCGGAAGACCTCAGATATGATGGGGACTAGGTTGCTATATATATATGTATTACATATAGTCCTGAATTGTGTGCTATTAAAATTCAGTGAGATCGATCCACAAATGCCTGAGATATGAGCAAAAAACCACAACAGCATCTTTCAAATCCTTGTTGTTGTTTTTACACATAACAAACACATGCATGATTTGCCGCTTAAATAAAGAAATGTGTATTGAACGAACAAGCGTACTTAATATATTTAATTTTAGTGCTTCTTTGGCAATGCGCATTAGTAGCTGGGTGGTCTGAGGTGCTGCACTAGACACGCTGACTATTTGTTATTACATTTGAAAAAATGTTGCTTGTTCATTGCTTATTAGAGAGAAAATTAAAAAGATTTTTTATTCTTCATAGTCATAAACGGGCGAAAAATTAACGTTTCATTCATGACTGTTAAAAAAAGGTAGAATGTTAGCAAACTGAGCGATAGGTACTCTTTAATACGTTTGTGTATATTACCGTTTGAATATTATCTTTTCGCAAGTCATTCCTTTTTATTTACAATTTCAAACAAAATCATGTTAACTAATTCTTCTTTTTTTATTTTTTTTACGAAAAAACAGAGGTAAAGGAAAAACATGTAAAATCAATTAAAATGGATAATCATTCAAAATTAAATCCCTCTAAGGAGATCGAGTGGTAGCGACCGAAACATGTCAGGGTAACCAGCCGCCTGGGTTCGAATCTCAGGTCAGTCAAGAATGAATGATTATCAATAACAATTTTAATTAATTTTCATGTTGTAAAATTCCTTTCTTCATAAAAAATAATTTAATGAAAATTAAATTTGATGAACTTAAGTCTGATTAAAAATATTGAAAATTTTGATTAAAACCAAAAATAGTTTAACAAAATTACCACAATACTAATTATTTTTTACATACATATATTGCCATTTAATTGCTGTCAATCTTCTCCATCTTCAATTTTTATTGCCAGTGTTAGTTCGTTTTCAAAAAATTGTGCGACAGCAATAGAGAGTACCAAATAAGCTTTCGTATCGAAATTGCATTCGCAACGCAATAGAAAACTTTACTGAGCTGCCTAAATAAGAGCGGCAAGCGTCTGTTTTATGTCAAAACTTTTAATTTTTACACGGTTTATACGAAAAATACCTTTAGAACACGAATTTAACATCCCCCGGATGGGAAATCTTATTTGATAAATCACTTGGTCGTTTTATTTTATTGAAAATGTATTGGCAATAGAATTGTCATGCTTAAAAAAACGCTTGCCGCTCTTGTTTAGGTAGCTCAGTTACTTAAATGTACAAAAAAAATAGCAATTGCCATCCCTGCTTCAGAGTATTTATTACTTTTCCTGTCATTTGAAAGTTGAATAAAAAGAACAAGTTGGACAAAAGGCGGAGAAGAGCTTATAAGGTTTGATTTTTAGTTTAACAACAATATTTTTCGATTTAAAATAATTTCCATTAAGCCTTTTTCATGCATGGATAGTCTTCAAAGGTTTATAATCAAATTATTTAATATTTCTTTAAGCTATTTAAACTTAAATTAAACTTTGTCAATTTAATAGCATAGCATTATAATTTAATAGCTAAATAATTACATGATAAAGTTAAGACAATTAATCTCTTGTTTTTTAAAGAAATTTTATTTTTATCGATTTTTTTCTGTCTAACTTTTCTCTGTGTTTATTTAATCAAGAGTTTTGTTTTAATGAAATATTCCATTCCATTTTGTTTTTTTCTTCTTTTCTCTTCGATAATTATCCACTTGCTATTAAGTTGACGACTTAAGTATTAGATAACAATTTAATGATTAGTTTTAATGAAATTTGTTTTGTCTACGTTGTTGTGAGCCTCTAGAATTTAAATATTTACTAAATGTTTAGCGTATTAGATAAAACAAACATTAAATTAGCGAACAAAGAATATTTTTAATGCTCTAACGAATTATGAATTTTCATTGTTATTAGGCTAAAATGTTTTAAAAATCTTTCATACATCCACGTTCTGGAAATCGAAATCAAAGGAAATTTTTAATTAATTTTTTTACAATTTTTAGAGTGGTACTCAAAGTATGCCGTATATAAAACGAAGAAATTTTGTGAATCTTTAAAACAGGACCGTTTTTAAATCTTCTTTGTTTTCAACTTCACTCGAATTCGATATTAAGAACATGTCTGATTTTTTAATCTTACAAATCATTTAAAAGAAATTTTATAAAAATTTTCTATTTAAAGGAAATTTTGCAAAAATTTGCTATGTTAAGGAAATAGTGCCAATATTTGCTATTTAAAGAAAATTTTTTTTAAAAATTTGCTATTTTTTGAAAGAGTGCCATAATATGATATTTAAAGGAAATAGTGCCAAGATTAGCTACTGAAATGAACTTTTTAAAAATTTTTCAATTTAAAGGAAAGTGTGCCAAAATTAGCTATTTAAGGAAATTTTTTAAAAAGTTTCTATTTAAAGGAAATTTTGTATTAAATGGAAATTTTGTAAAAATTTGCTATTTATTTTGAAAAATTTTCTATTTAATGGAAATTTTGTAAAAATTTGCTATTTAAAGAAAATAGTGCCAATATTTGCTATTTAAAGAAAATAGTGCCAATATTTGTTATTTAAAGAAACTTTTGTAAAAATTTGCTATTTAAAGGAAATAGTGCCAATATTCGCTTATTAAAGGACATATTGTAAAAAGTTGCTATACATATTTTAAAATTGTGCCAAAATTTGCTATTTAAAGGAAATAGTGCCATAACTTGATATTTAAAGGAAATTATCTAAAAATTTGCTATTTAAAGGCGAATTGGCCAAAAGTTTCATTTATCAGAAATCTTTAAAAAAAAATTGCTTTTTAAAAGATATTTTAACAAAAATAGCTATTTAGCCAAAATAAGCAAAAGCAAACTTAAAATGTGTTCCTTAATATACATATTTTAGCCTTAAAACAAATACATACATGCTCGATTCCCTAGTACCACTGACTACTTTCCACTGATTATATATGACAGTCATGTTATAAATTTTAGTTATACAAAGACAAAACAAAAAAACAATATAAGAAAAAAACTTAAGCTTTTTATGACAACTATACTTTTTATGGCCTTAATTTAATACTCATTCATGGAAACAGGTGTTCAAAAAATGTTCAGGTATTCCATTTTTTCTTCCTAAATTCTCTAAGAACAGGCACGTAACATTATACATGTCTAAGTTAATATTAAGTGTGGAAAACTCACAGACTTTTATTTAATTCTGTGTGTATGGGAGAGTGTCTGTTGTTTTATACGATTGAAGTTGTTGCTCACTCTATGCCTTGAGACATATTTTCTCCAGAAACCCCAGAAGTTCTGAAGAAATTTTGTATATTTTGCGATACTTAGGATCACCTGTGGTGATAAAACAAATAAAATACTTCCTAAAGCTTGTTCTTTTTACATTTTAATGAATGTAATAAAGTGTCGCATTTAAAGAAAACACATTTTAATCAGCTATAAAATTTAAAGTCATTTTGCCGCTATCAGCACTACGGGGCTGTATTTGTTTAGGTTTTTAGCTTGCGTAAGTTTGTGTGTGCATTTGTGTAAAAATTCAATTTATGAAATTTCATTTAATTCTTTATGATAAATATAATTTATTTTTTAAGGTGTAATATGTATGTATATTAAATATTTTCCAGTGAATAACAGCAAAAAGCAAAACAAAAAATAATATCATAAAACAAGAATAAGAAAACAAGCAGCCTTTAAATATGCCATACTATTTTTAAAAAAATATGACTTTTTGTAGTTTAAATAAGTAACAAACAACAACATTCTTACAAGGCAAATTGTATGATCTTTAAGAGCTTTAATGGCAAGCAAAATCTAGCAAAGTTTTAACTTCTTAAATTCAATATACAGTGAAAACTCTCTATAGTGGACAGCTGCGGTCGCCTAAAATTTGTCCATTATTGAGAGGTGTCCACCTAAGGGGAGGTCTAATAAAAAGTGCATAATATTTTTCTTTTAGTTTATTTAATAACAACAACAAAAAGAGATCATTCTAATTTCATTAACATGTACATACAAAATATTCACTAGTGAATAATGTTTTGTAATTTATAATTTTAAATCGATTTAAAAAAGTTGTTTATAGTTTTCTGTTTTAAATTGGCTTCTTTTTCGGCAATAGCACGATATTGCAAACAGCTTTCCAATTGATTTAAATAGTTATATGCCTTAAAATCCTGCCAATAAGAATTGTTTAACATTATGAAGATATTTCAGAGCTTCCATAGCATTTGTGATCTACCCAGTTTTCTATTTCAGTAACTTTTAACACGTTCGCTGTGAAGCCATTTTTGACACAAAACCAATTAGTTAATTTGACAACAAAATATGCATACATATTTAGTTGCTTCAGAGTTACCAAATGAATAATATTTGAAAACAAACCGAAAATATGCAAAAGCGATGCCAGATTAAAAAAAAATTATACAAAAACGGGGAATGTAAGACGAGATGAACGCACTGTTTATTGTTGATGTTGTTTTGTTTAAGCTTTGATATTATTACAAGTAGAACTGTTGCTATAAGTCTTATACGTTTAACATTTTTACTTGGTTTAATATCTTTAGTTTTTCTAAAATCTTTATGGATGAAGTTTCCTGATGATCTGGCCTAAGCAACCAGTGAAATGCGCATAGGAATAGCTTATACCATCAACAATAAATTTCAAGTGTTTTTATCAATAATAAAAACTGGGAATTTAGCACGAATAACAAAATCTTTTGAAATTATACAAAAACATTTAAAAAATGTTCAGGGATTTTATGAAGATGTCCACATAATGGAGGGTTTTCAACCAAAATGTATACAAAATGCTTGTCCATGTCCATATAAGGGAGTGTCCACCTATGGGAGGTTCATTCACATGAAAATTATTTTTTAGTGCTACGTTTCAGAGTTTTTGTCCACTAAAATGGGGTTTCCGCTAAAGAGAGTGTCCACTATACAGAGTTTTCACTGTACTCTTATCTTATCAGTAAGTAGGTATATCAAATATAAATAAAAAGTCAATATATAAATAATCATTAATAACATATTTTTCTGTGTTACGTAGCATTAAAAAGTGCCACAGATGACGTGAGACCAGAAAACACCATACCCTAAAGAAGATTAAGGACAGCACTACTATTTGTCTATAGATTTGTTTTTTACTTACAACTTTTAATAAAAAAAACCCAATATTCATTATGTTTTCCTTCCTGCAAGAACTGCCACACAAATTAAATTTTTAAAAAATAGCAAATATAAAATAAAATTGTTTCATTACATTGCTGTCCTATGCTCCAATTTGGAACGACGGGAATAAATATATATTACATTGCGTATTGCTAGGCATGCAAAAAAAATCAATTTAATTTTTCTTTAATGATTTTGCTTCTTGAGCTTTTTTAAGAATAATATATTCATGACAATCAATTATATTACAAAAATATTTTTTTCCTATTTGCAATCTTCGATAACCAATTATAAAAAGTTCCCTAACATTTTTATCATTTATAATAAACAAAATCAAAAGAATAAAAAAGTTAAGTAGAATTTAAGGCTTGAATACTTTTTTGAGATTTCCTTTAAATGAGCCATAACTTTTTTTGTACATGCAAAAAAAAGTCGAAAAACTTTAAGCAGTTTTTTTTTATAAATACAATAATCATTATTAAGCAAATTTTTCAATTTAAAACAAAAAGCAAGTTTTGACAAATTTTCCTATAAAAAAACTAATTTACCATTATAAGATTTCCCATAAAAAACATTTCGCAAATTTCGACGAAATTTCCTATAAATAGTAAATTTTTATTAAATATCATATAAATTGTAAGTTTTTACAAAATATCCTACAAATCAGTGTTCGAAAGTAAACAGTACATTATTTAGCGTTCGGCTCACACACCCAAGAACGCTATATATTTTTTTAGTGATTGTGTAGACGAACACAACCCTTAATACCGTTCGTAACTATTTTCAAGAAAGTACCGGAGATTATATAATGTTCTGTTCTTCGTTAAAAACAGAACAATTGTAGTGATAATGTAGACAAACATTATATTTTAATGTCTATTAGCGCCGGGGTTGCGGGTTCGATTCCCGCCAGAGACTCTGGTTTATTTCCTGCAGACAAGCACAGAGCTTCGCGGGGTTTAGCTAAGGGAATTAAAAATAAGAAAAAAAAAAGAAATGAACAAACAAAAAATTTTAGCAACGACCGCACCACGTCCAGCATGTACATATGTGTATTGGGTATATGTTTTGCTTGTATATACAGTGCCAGCTCGCTAATCCGAAAGTGTGTAATCCGAATAATCCAGTAATCCGAATTTTTATTTATCTTATTTTTATGCTTTTTTATAATTTTAAGAAGCGAATTTCTGTGCAAACTTTGAAAATTTACAACTAATTTTACCGCAATAATGACGTGCGAATTTCTGAAGAGGAAATTCTTAGCTGGATTATTAAATCTGACAATACTTCGTGGGAGCATGTGCATTGCAAAAGAAGCCAACCTACATCACAAATTATGTATGTTAAAAAAAAAACATAACATTTAAAAAAAGCTTTACTAAATTGGTCTTAAAATGTATATTCAGAAAAATTTGTATAGAAATTTTGTGTTAAAATACGTTGGATATCTAAATTATTTTTTTAGAATACGAAACTTAGTTTTTTGATTCTTGATTAATAAAAATAAAATAAATTTGTTTTGAATCCTGGCTTGAGTTCTATTTTCGGATATAGTGAATTATAAAGCATAATAACAGCACATCCAGTAATGGAAATATCTCGTTAATCCGAATCAGGGTCTGCAATCATTACTTTGAATTAGCGAGCTGGCACTGTAATTAGTTTGCTGGCTTTTTGTTTTTTTTTCGTATGTATATTTTGTTTTTGTAAAAAATGTTTGATTTTTTTATTTACCAGCCAAAGCGACGAACATTAATGAACTGAACACAATTAAGTTTGTGATTTAAAAAAAAACCAAACAGAACTAAATGTTCTCATCTTTTGTTGAGTTTGATAAAAACAGTATGATTTTTGTGTTCGAAAGATGACTAACAGGGAAACGTTATTTTTTTAATGATTTTCTACACAAACACAAATAGTGTTTGTGTTTTCCACAAATCTTTCGAGCCGAACACTAAAAAACGATATTAAGTGTTTATTTTCGAACACTGCTATAAATAGCAAATTTCGAACAGATTTTCTAAAAATAGGAAATTTTTATCAAAATATCCTATAAACAGCAAATTTTTACAATTTTGTTATTAAATTTGATGAACTTTAGCCTGATTAAAATATTAAAAATTTGGATTAAAAACCATAAATAGTTCAAGTGGGTGAAGATAAATACGCCGAGTTAAATATGTTTTATGACGTAAACCGTTACGTTATTAAAAACGTAGCTGAGCTACGCGTAGCTGATTGGAAACGTAGCTCAGCTACGCGTATTTCAGCTAAGCGTAGCTCAGCTACGTTTTTATTTAATTTTTTTCTTAATTTTGAGCGGTGTGTATGGGAGAGATTTTTTAAATTGCGGCCGAACCAAAAAAGATTACGGAACGGGAGGGACACCAAATAAGAGGTTATTAACTCTACTTTCGTAATCTTTAATCAAAATTTAAGAAATATAAATTTTTCTATTATTAAAAAATTCTTTAAATTTCTGCTAGTGTATCTGGGAGGGATTTTTTTAAGTTGTGACCGAACCAAAAAAGATTACAGAACGGGAGGGGCACCAAATTAGAGGTAATTAACTCTACTTTCGTAATCTTTAATCAAAATTTAAGAAATATAAATTTTTCTATTTTTAAAAAATTCTTTAAATTTCGGCTAGTGTATCTGGGAGGGATTTTTTTAAGTTGTGACCGAACCAAAAAAGATTACAGAACGGGAGGGGCACCAAAATAGAGGTAATTAACTCTACTTTCGTAATCTTTAATCAATATTTAAGAAATATAAATTTTTCTATTTTTAAAAAATTCTTTAAATTTCGGCTAGTGTATCTGTGAGGGATTTTTATAAGTTGTGACCGAACCAAAAAAGATTACAGAACGGGAGGGGCACAAAATTAGAGGTAATTAACTCTACTTTCGTAATCTTTAATCAAAATTTCAGAAATATAAATTTTTCTATTTTTAAAAAATTATTTAAATTTCGGCTAGTGTATCTGGGAGGGATTTTTTTAAGTTGTGACCGAACCAAAAAAGATTACAGAACGGGAGGGGCACCAAATTAGAGGTAATTAACTCTACTTTCGTAATCTTTAATCAAAATTTAAGAAATATAAATTTTTCTATTTTTAAAAAATTCTGTAAATTTCGGCTGGTGTATCTGGGAGGGATTTTTTTAAGTTGTGACCGAACCAAAAAAGATTACAGAACGGAAGGGGCGCCAAATTAGAGGTAATTAGCTCTACTTTCGTAATCTTTAACCAACATTTTAGAAATATAAATTTTTCTATTTTAAAAAAATTCTTTAAATTTCGGCTAGTGTATCTGTGAGGGATTTTTTAAATTGCGACCGAACCAAAAAAGATTACAGAGCGGGAGGGGCACCAAATTAGAGGTAATTAACTCTACTTTCGTAATCTTTAATCAAAATTTAAGAAATATAAATTTTTCTATTTTTAAAAAATTCTGTAAATTTCGGCTGGTGTATCTGGGAGGGATTTTTTTAAGTTGTGACCGAACCAAAAAAGATTACAGAACGGAAGGGGCGCCAAATTAGAGGTAATTAGCTCTACTTTCGTAATCTTTAACCAACATTTTAGAAATATAAATTTTTCTATTTTAAAAAAATTCTTTAAATTTCGGCTAGTGTATCTGTGAGGGATTTTTTAAATTGCGACCGAACCAAAAAAGATTACAGAGCGGGAGGGGCACCAAATTAGAGGTAATTAACTCTACTTTCGTAATCTTCAACTTTAAGATGCCTTAAATGTAAAAGAGGTGTAGACAATAAATGTTTAAAAAGGTACGAAAGTAGAGCTACTTACCTCTAATTTGGTACCCCTCCCGTTCTGTAATCTTTTTTGGTTCGGTCGCAATTTAAAAAAATCCCTCCCAGATACACTAGCCGAAATTTAAAGAATTTGTTAAAAATAGAAAAATTTATATTTCTTAAATTTTGATTAAAGATTACGAAAGTAGAGTTAATTACCTCTAATTTGGTGCCCCTCCCGTTCTGTAATCTTTTTTGGTTCGGTCACAACTTAAAAAAATCCCTCCCAGATACACAAGCCGAAATTTAAAGAATTTGTTTAAACTAGAAAAATTTATATTTCTAAAATGTTGGTTAAATATTATGAAAGAAGAGCTTATTACCTCTAATTTGGTGCCCCTCCCGTTCTGTAATCTTTTTTGGTTCGGTCACAACTTAAAAAAATCCCTCCCAGATACACTAGCCGAAATTTAAAGAATTTTTTAAAAATAGAAAAATTTATATTTCTTAAATTTTGATTAAAGATTACGAAAGTAGAGTTAATTACCTCTAATTTGGTGCCCCTCCCGTTCTGTAATCTTTTTTGGTTCGGTCACAACTTAAAAAAATCCCTTCCAGATACACTAGCCGAAATTTAAAGAATTTTTTAAAAATAGAAAAATTTATATTTCTTAAATTTTGATTAAAGATTACGAAAGCAGAGCTAATAACCTCTTATTTGGTGTCCCTCCCGTTCCGTAATCTTTTTTGGTTCGGCCGCAATTTAAAAAATCTCTCCCATACACACCGCTCAAAATTAAGAAAAAAATTATATAAAAACGTAGCTGAGCTACGCTTAGCTGAAATACGCGTAGCTGAGCTACGTTTTTAATCAGCTACGCGTAGCTCAGCTACGTTTTTAATAACGTAACGTTTTACGTCATAAAACATATTTAACTCGGCGTATTTATCTTCACCCACTTAAATAGTTCAACAAAATAACCACAATTCTAATAAATTTAATAAAATTATAATAGTAATTGTTTACAAAATTTCCTAATAATAGCAAATTTGTACAAAACGTCCTATAAGTAGCGAACTTTTACAAAATATTCTATAAAAGAAAATTTTTACAAAATTTCCTATAAAAAACAAATTTTTACAAAATTTCCGACCCAATTAAAACGAAAATCGCTTAATTGCGCAAGATGTGCAATAAAAGTTATTTTTGCAAACTCTTCACCTGGTGAAAATGTTCTTCTATAAATGTAAACAATTCACAAAAACATATGAACTAAAGTTCCCTTTTACATGATCGACAGAAAAAAGCCCTTTTACATTATGAACAGAAACATGAATTTCTTGCCTGGCAAAATAATTTTTTTACGTTTGTAAAGCAAAAACAAAAAAAAAACACATTATGTAGACGGAAACAATTATCCAAAACATTTGCTTTTGTTTATCGCAATACGGTCTTATTTTGCGAAATTATTAAGCGGGTGACGCAATTAAACGGAACTCAATTAAACGGGTTTATTTACATACAGTTATACTGAATAATTTCGTTCAATGATTGTTAGTGCAATAAAACGGGAAACGCAATTAAGCGGGGCGCAATTAACCGAAAACAACTATATTAAAATTGTATGTACATTTTTATTTATTTAAATTTAAAGTAAAGGATATAATGTTAAGCGCCCTGGACCATATTCTAAGCACTTTAGTGGAACATTATATACCCTATGTATGTTTACATGAATCAAAGAAACAAGATTGGGCATTGCGCAGGTCCGTTATTTTTGTATATGACGAAGAAAAAGACTTTGTGTGTGTCTTACATTTTTTACAACAAACACTCATGTTTAGTCTATGATGACGTAGAAGCGCAGTATAAATTTCTTCTGAACGGCTGAGTGCCTAATCTTGTTTCTTTGATTCATGGTATGTTTAGATTCTTCATTTAATTGAAAAAATTTTAAAGTTGGACCGACAGTTCCATAGAGAATACCAACTACAAACAAACAAAAAACAAATATTACATCTTTATAATGTTAGTTGTTCTTTGAGCTTATTGTAGTATTTATTTCATTTGAGAACACTTTAAGGTGTAATTATTGCCCTAAATGGAAATTCGGCAAATAGTTATTTCCATAAATCAACCATAATTCTGGGCTAACATTCCCAATTGTGTCTATTTAGAATGTCAGTTTTCTTGTTTTTTTTTTATATCAAAATTCATTACTTTTCAACTTTCTTTTAAATGGAAAATACAATTATAAGTTCTTGTCACTTTACTTTCATTGATGTGATATTAAATTCTTCTTGAACCACATTATCATTATGATTCTAATCACTTCCATAGTCACTGTCATCATGAACATAGATCATTATTTTGTACAATTTGTTTTGTTGTACAAAAACAAAATGATAATAAATAATATTTTATTATTGTATAATTTATGAGTTTACTGATGACATTTTTAGTTTTTTTCATTAATTTTTTCAAATACATACAACTTTATTTGAAAGGAGTGTATGTGTGTGTGCGTGTGCACGAAATTACACTTTTAGATTTGTATAATTTTGAAACATGTTTAAAAACATTTATCACTTTTGGCTTCCACATTTAAATGTGAATGAATGTACAAAACTTGTCATTTATTTTGAAACAAGTTAGAATGGGTCTGCATATTTTAATTTATATGAAAGTGTGTATGGTTTCGCCAAAAATCATTGAATTAATTTAGAGAAAAAAACGATGTTGTTGTACGAGTAATAAATTTTATTTTTTGTCAAAAAATGGTGATAACAATGTTCGGGAGAGGTAAGGGAGAAGGATTTTGAAACTCGGAATGGAGAATGTTTTTTTTAAACGGAAAATGTTTGAAAAATTCCGCTTAATTGAAAATTTTCTGCAAAATTACCTTCAAATAGCAATTTATTTTTACGTGCAAAATGTTCTTTAAATTAACGAGTTTCTAGCAAAATTTTCTAAAAACGTGCAAAATTTCTCATTAATTTTGAGAAAAATTTCCTATAAAATAGCAAATTTTGTGCCAGATTTTCAATAACATAAAAAAAATGAGTAAATTCGTAGTTTCCTTTAAAAAAAATTGTACAAATTTCTGTAAAACACATTTAGAAAAAAAAATTCTCGTAAAACGTCTTAATTTTGTCCCTCACTGTTCTTTTACACCAACAAATGATGGCACCTTTTCAATTATGCAGACTCACACACAAACAGTTGCCTTTAATTTATACTTATATGAGGGGTATTTCTATACGTGTGGGAGTATTTTTGATAATGTTTGTGTATGTTAAAATAAATCATTTAATGTTTTTTGTTGTATACATTTTTGTAGTTTAATGGTGGGTGGGTGCTTTTTATGTATGTACTCTTTCCTGATTACTCTTGTTTGTGTTTATTGGTATTTATTAAGAATTTATTATTTGTCTTATTATTGTTTGTAAAATTAATTGCATACTATTTAGGCGTTTCTTAATGTGGGAATTTGTTAAGCATATATCAAGGCGTTTCTTGAAAACAACTAATTAAGGGTATAATTAGTACCATTTACCACAAATGTAAAGGGTATATATAATAAGTTTGTCATTCCGTTTGTAAAATATTACGCTTTGATCTAAGACCCTACCCGTTATGTATATATGCACGCAGAGAAAAAATATGGTTGGGCATGGTTACGGCAACCACACTGTGTTTATTGTAACAATATATTGTTGTTGTAAACAAATAATTGTTATTTTTATTAAATATCAGCAATATTATAGTTACTGTAAACATATCAATGTTTATCGCAATTATAAATTTGAGTATTGTTGACCGAAAAATAATTATTTTTCTAACAACTAAATTATGATAACTTTCAAAACATATTATATTACTCACAGCCATAACATGATATTTAATAGCCATAACATGATAACTTTATATACATTTATCATAATAAGTTTAAGATGCAATCAAAATATCGTTACTCTAATAATATTTTGGTATCGCCATTTGTAAAATAATTTTGTATCAGTTGTGTCGTGTTTTACATAAACATATCGAATTATTTGTTAGTGAGTGGCTAAATAATGAAAAAATAAAATAAAAATAATTAAAATAAACAAGAAATTAAAAAAAAATAAAGAAAAATATTAAAAAAGAAATAACAAAATAACCAATAAAATAAACAAGAAATTAAAAAAAAATAAAGAAAAAACATTAAAAAAGGGTTGTAGTGTCACAAAATAAAATATCTTTTCTAAAAAAATTTAATAATCTTAAAGTGGTGGAAAAATTTGTGAAAAAATTAACCATTACTGGTAAGTTTTGTGTTATTTTAAGAAAATAATGAAAACTCCATAAAATAATTTATAAATAATTGCGTCCTACGACAAAAAGATAACAGTAACTATATTATGTTTTTTATTTTATCATAAGTATTGTTTTCCAATAAAAATATTATGTTTAAAGTTGTATCATATTATGATGTAAAAAATGTATGTATAACAGTTCATATCACTTTGCATCATAATATGATTACTTCTAAACTTATTATGATTGCCATGACAATAATATGATTACTTCTAAACTTATTATGATTGTCATGACAATAATATGATTACTTCTAAACTTATTATGATTGCCATAACAATAATATGATTACTTCTAAACTAATTATGATTGCCATGATAATAATATGATTACTTCTAAACTTATTATGATTGCCATGACAGTAATATGATTACTTCTTAACTTATTATGGTTACCATGACAACAATATGATTACTTCTTATCTTATTATGATTACCATGACAGTAATATGATTACTTCTTAACTTATTATGATTACCATGACAGTTATATTATAACTTCTTAACGTTTTATGATTAACAGGATAACAATATGATTAAGGGAAAAATATTATGATGTAATTTTACGAACATATTTGGTCATAATATGATTTAATAACAATCGTAATATGGTGACTACAATCATGAATCTTATCATAATATGTTGCTCTTCGAATATGTTTACCACAACCATGTTTTTTCTTTGCGTGTAGGTATATAGTATTTCCAGGGTCCTAATGAGTTACAAAGTTTATTAACCGATGTCCGCATGTTTGTTGAAATAAGTGTTCCGAATATCCCATAAATGATGGGGACTAGGTTGTTGTATATTTCTCTCACGTATCGTCGCATTTCTTCCTTAACCACGTAAACGCCATTTTTTCGAAACTGGCTTTTTTGGTTTTTATGGCAGAAAATAATATTTGCCACCCGATTGCATTCTCATCTTGACAACGTATGAAAATTAAATCAAAGCATCTCTAAAACCTCGTGATTGCTATAGAAAATGGCATTTGCATGCAAAATTCAATGGTTTTTAAATTTTAAGTTGGAAACATTAAATTATCACGCACTATTTCTTTTATTTTTAAGATTTAAATCAGTACACTGAAAAGAAAAATCAATCTATCAGTACTTAAATCAATCCGAAGCTTTATCAATATTACGGTACGTACGGATTTTCTTGAATCAAGTACAAAAAGATTGATTCAAGTTCGGATTTTTAATCGTGAAATACTTAACTTACCCCGAATTCGTACTTTTAATAATCCGAAAAAAGGATTAATTAAAGTAAAACTAAGATCGAATCAATCTAAAAATGCGCTTGATTCAAGTATTATAAAGTTGATTTAATCTCGAATTCGTACTTAAAATAATCCGAAAGTGAAATTAGATTGATTCTTACCTAAAACACTTATCCCAGAAGCAGAAGGAGAATATTATTATGATTAAATTACTTACCTTCCTTTCTTTACAGAAGAACTCTCCATTACAAAACACCAGCATCATGCTCGACATGTTTCCTATTTTAAAAATTTGATGAACATATTTAACCAAAAATATAAACTAAATGGAAACTTTTGCTTTTTATTTTACTTGTTTAACATGAAAATAAACTACATATGTTTTTCAACCTTTTCTGTTGTTTCTAGAGAAAACAAGCAAATCGTTTTTTACATACCTGATTAGTGTTGTTGTAGTTTTTACAAAAAACTTTGATAAAAACAAGCGTATGCACACAGAAAGAATGCAATGCTGAGAGACGAGGCTAATAAGTTATATGAGGTTGAAATGCTTAATTTGTAATTTTACTCTCAGAGTGTCACTACTAACGAAAAGTTCAATCTTGTTTTATTTGGTTTAAGAATTTTATACCTACTTTTATACTTAGAAATTCCGGGATTGATTTTCGAGAGTAATCCCATTTAGGATTGTTTTGAGTACGTTTTAGTTTCATTCGTACTTAAAGTTAGCATAAAAAACTTAATTTATCCCAAGTGTTTTTCTTTCTGTGTAGGTAACCTTATTTGTTTTTAGTTAAACTTGTGAATTATTAAGAAATGTTGATCCATTTTTAAGATTATAATAAATTACTTTAGAAAAAGCTTTTTTTTTTGTTTTAGAAGCTCTCGTTAATTTTAAGATAAAATTACTAACAAAACTTTTTTTGGTTTATTAGTTTTAAGCATTTCTTAAGTGTATTGTCTCAAAAGTTTGGCTAATTATTTCTGGTTTTTTGTAGCCTACTTTTAGGCAAGTTATACAAAGTTTACTATAACTTAATAAATCTACACCAATTAAGTAAGTTCAAGCTTAATTATCAACCATGTTATTTATTAAAACAATAACCAACATTTTGTTAATTTTATTAGCTAAGAAGCAGCTGTTGTCCCTTGTGAAAGATAATTACCTGGCTAAATAGAAAAAAAACTATAGTTAACCTACGGTCGCACTTATTGAATATTTGACCAAATAAGCATAGCTACTACTTCAGTTAATATTAAGTGAGATTGAGCATGGTCTTAATATCATAAACTAAAACTAATTAAATTACCAATAGCATTAAACTTTTTTTGCAAGATGTGGTATTCTAATCAAAATAAATATTGGAATTAAAGGAAGTTATATGTTTGTTTTCCTGTTGGTCCTGTTTTTTTTTTTTGTCAAATATTTGTCAAGTGTGGCCAAAGCTAACATTTTTGCAAAGGCATTTAAATTGTTTTAAACAATTTTTGTGCTTTAACATTTAATTTAAATTTTTTTTATATTTAAAGTGAAGCATACTTTTAAGAGTTTCTATAGAAAATTTTCTTTGACAGTCTGCAATTTCTATATCAAAATTTTTGAAGAGCGTTAAGGTACGGACACATATGGCAAACATTTGTCAAATTTTGTTTGCCGGCATTTTTTTAAAATTTGATAAAAAAAAATAAAAATTTTATTTCTGGTCACACTACGCACATTTATTTGCCCATTTTTGTTTGTTCAAACTGATATTAAATTCCTTCAAATAAAAAATGGGAAAACATGTTTACCCTGTGTTCACATATACAAATATTTGTCTAAAAATAAATATTTGAACAAATTGTTAAAAATAAAAATTAAATAAATAAAGTTACTTTTCATTAAAACTAAAAATTGACATTTTGATGCATAATATTGAAACTTTTGTGGTTTTATGGTACAGAAGAGCGAGAACAGCAGTTTTAAAAGTTTAAAAGCTTTTTTTATTTGCCGCTGTTTGGTCTTACAAAATTTTTGTAAGAACAAATAGTTATTTGCCTAAAGTCGAGGAAAATATTTGACGTTAAATGGTCACATTAGGAGCATTTTTGTTTGCTAGCAAATAATTTTGTTTGCCCAAAATCAGCTGTTTTTCTGTTTGCCCCTTAAAAATATTTTGTGGTCAGATTAGGGCAAACAAATATTTGATATTTTTTGACAAATGTTTGCCATATGTGACCGTACCTTTAGTGTTTTTAGAAAATTTTTCTAACAAACTTAAATTTATAAAAAAAAATTTTATTAAATGTAGCTAAACTTTAAGGTGTTGAAAATTTTTGATTAAGTATATTTTTTAGGATATTTTCTAATTATTTGTTTATGTAATTTAAAATTGCTAAAGTCAACTTTAACTTCTGTTTTTTGGCGTTTTTTTCTTTGTTAGTAATTGGATATTTGTAACATTATAAATCCATTTCCTAGGAAACAACATTTTTGTTTAATTTACTTTTAATCTTCTTATGTTGTATAGTTTTAGTGAAATTCGAGCAAATTGTAGCTTAAGATAAATTACAACTTTTTTAAGAAAATTTCACTTTTTTTTAAATGGCTATGTAATATACAGTTTTTAAAAACTATAATTTTATAGAATAACGCCAAAAAATTCTGAGAATATTTTCCACTTACTGGCAACCAAATGCGGTTTTTTTACCCTACAATTTTCAAAAGGTTTTCTTTTGTATTTTTGTCTTGATATTATAAAAATTTACTCTCATTATAAACGTTAAAGCTTCAACATCTTCGGCAAAAAAATCCTCTTATAGTATTTGTTATTTCTTTTGGATTTATTACTGATTTTCGTGTTGTTTAAAATATAATAATAAAACTTTGAAGAAAAAAATTACTTTTTAAAAGTTTCATTTGCGTTTAAACAACATTTTGTCAGAATAAAAGCAATTTGTAAAAGAATCACGTTTAAAAGAAGCTAAAAAATAAATAAAAAATAAAACAAATGTCTAATGAAAAGAAAATTTGTCTTTATAGTACATACTTCCTCCATTGCAGAAATATTGCTACTTTAAAGTTTTTTTTAGAAGCAGCTATTTTCTGGGTTGAAGTTCTTCTCAGTTGGTTTGTTGTAAGGTTTTTTTTTTTTGTTTTAGAGAAAGTGGTAATATCTTGAAGACCACGAAAAAGGGAATGAAAGAACAATTGAAGCAGGCGAAAATAGACTTTACTTTGTACAGTTAAATAAATAGCAGAACGAACTAACAAAAAAGATTGTACAGCAAGTCTTAGCATTGTAATTGATTAATAATTAAACTAATTAGTCTTATGACATAAGAGGCAGTAAATCTTCATACCACCAAACATCCCAAAAAAAAACAACAGAAAAATAATTCTGAACTAAAATTTAATTTCAAACTAAAATTTGTGAAAAAAGTCATTTTTACAGACACTTTTTTGGACAACTAATATTTCTATAGAAGATTTGTCCCAAACTGATATTTTTATAGAAAATTTAAATATCACTAAAGAAAAAAGTTATCTATAACTTGAATTTTGTTAGAACATTTCGACACAAACTAACATTTTTATAGCAAACAATTGTTGCCCAAAATTAAGATTTTGATGAAAAATGCTGTCCCAAACTTATGTATATTTCTTTAAAAAAATATCAAGCCAAACTAAAATTTTAATAAAAAAGTGTTACATAAAGCTTCAGTAAAAAGTTTTGTTACAATGTATAATTTTAAATAAAAATTTTGCCCCAAACCTACATTTCTTAAGGAAATTTTATCCTACATACAATTTGTATACAAAATTAAGTCCGTAATGGAAATTCCTATTGAAAAATGTATATCAATTTTGATAAGCAATACTGTCCCAAACAAAGATCTTCTTGGATAATCTTATTGGACACCTAAATTTATACAGAAAACTTAATCCTAAACCAAATTTTATCTCAAACTGAAATTTTCACAGACAACTTTGTCTCAAAATTAAATTTCAATAGAAAACTTTAGCCCATTCAAAAGTTTCAATTAAAGTTTGTCCCAAACTAAAATTTCTAGAAAACAAATTAAATTTCCATAGAAAACTTAATCTTAAACTTAAATTTCAATAGGATATTTTTTTAAACTTAAATTTCTATAGAAAATCTTGTCCCAAATCAAATTTCAATAGACAATTTTATCCAAAATAAAAATGTTTATGGCACACTTTATTCCAAACTGAAACTATTGTAAAAAATTTTGCCCCAATTTCAATAAAAAAAATTTAGTCTTAAACCTAAATTGTAATAAAGAATGTTGTCCCAAACCTTTGTTTTTTTTTTTAAATTTTGACCCATCATATGATTTTTGAAGAAAACTTAGTCAGAACCTAAAATCTCTATAAAAACCCATATTAAAATTTTAATAAAAACTTTTGTCCCAAACTGAAATTCTCAATTTTTATCCTTAACTTAAATTCCAATAGAAAAGTTAATCCCAAACTAAAATTTCAATAGAAAACTTTCTTCAAACATTAATTTGATTATTAAGTTTAGTCCCAAACTAAAATTTATCTAAAACTTTTTGTCCCAAACTAAAATTTAAAAAAAATTGGTTTCAAACCGTCATTTTTTTTTTATCAAATTTTGATCGTGCCTCAAATTTTGTCCGAAACTCATATTTCTATTAAAAATTTGTCCAATACCGCAATTTCATTAAAAAATTTGGTCCAAAAATAAAATTTCAACAGAAAATATTATGCCTAGCTAAAAGTTTCATTAAAAATTTTAAGCTTAACTAAAATTTACATTAAAAGTTCTATCCCGAACATAAATTTTTAAAGTAAATTTTGTCCCAAACTAAAATTTTAATAGAAAATTAATATACTCTATCGGTATTTCAAATTAAAAACATTTCAGCCATTTTAATTTACATTACTATCGGTCCCACTGTTATTTAGTTTATTCAAAAACAAATAATATTCAAGTAATTGCTTTTTTCATTCATTTCACTCAAGCATTAAAACTCTTTTGAGTAGTTTCAATTCTTTAATTTAATACTTGTGGATATTCTTAAACTTAAAAAGTAAAAATGGTTTTCCAAAGTTTTTGCTTTATTGTCCAAAAGTTAAAAATTAATTTAAACAATTGCGTTTTTTGTTAAGCTTATCTGAAAACTCAATACATGTTGCTGTAGAAAACTACGTCCAAGTTCCAAATAATAATAAAGTGAAGAAAACAAATTAACTTTTAGTATAAACTGCTTACTAATATAAGCAAACAACTTATAAATCCTTAGACAATTAGAAATCACTATCCTATCCACTATACAGGACAATTAAAAAAGATAGTAAGGGAATCATTTAGTAAGGTGTGGTGAGAAAAATAATCAATCAAATCTTATGGAACACAAATCGAAATTAAACATTTTATGTATTTGCAGTTACATACACGCAAACAAAAGTTGTATCAGAGATGCCAGTTAAGAAGTTCTAATATTTATTAAGGAAACTTTTATTGGCACAAGTTCTTTAGATATTACGGCCTCAATTAATATCAATCGGAAACAACACAAATTTTTTAGTTCAGAAATTAAAGTAAAAAAAATTTTATTTGGGGAACATTTTTTAATGAAACACGTAATTGACATGAAATTTACTAAAGAAATTTCCTTTTCTGACAAAATTTATAAAAAAAATTATGCTTAACAAAATTTTTTCTATCAAAGTTTTGTTTGGGACAAAAATTTAAAAGAGAATTTAGTTCGCCGCAAATTTCCTTTAGAAATTGTTTAGGATAAAATGTTAATAAAAATATATTTAGTTTGGTACAAAATTTTCTAAAAAAAATTCAAGTTTAGGACGAAATTTCTTTTTAAAAATTTTAGTTTGGGATAAAATTTTCTAACTTTTAAAGAAACTTTTGTTTTGCATAAACTTTTTTTAAGAAATTCAAGTTTAGGACAAAAATTTCTTTAGGAACAATTATCTAAAAAAATTTAAAAAAAAATTACTTAAAAAAAATTTAAGATTGGTCCCAAATTTTCTAAAGAAATTTATGTTTGGAATGAATTCTTTTTAAGAATTTTAGCTTGAGCCGAATTGAAAAAGCAACTTTAGTTTTGAACAAGATTTCCCTAAAGTACTTAAAGAATTTAGTCTGGGACAATTTTTTTTTTAATTTAGCTTGAGACTTTAATTTGGGACAAAAGTTTCGAAAACATTTTTTTGTTTGGCACAAACTTTTCTAAGAAAATTTTAGTTGCGGACAAAATTTTGTAAAGAAAATAAAAAAAAATTTGTTTGGAACAAGATTATCTAAAGAAACTTTTAAAATTTAGTATAGAATTTTAGGTTGAGTATACATCTGTAAAAAAAACTTGTGTTGGACTAAATTTTGGAAAAATAGTTTAGTTTGGCACAAAATTTTCTTAATAAACCTTTGTTTGGCAAACACTTTTGTTAAGAAATATAAGTCCTAAACAAATTTGTCTAGACAAATTAAAAAAGAACTTTAATTTGGAATCGGAATTTCTTAAACTTTAAGAATTTAGTCTGGGACAAATTTTAAAAAAAAAATCTGTTTGGGTGTACAAACTAATAAAAAACTGTAGTTTTGGACAAATGTTTCTAAAAAAGTTTGGTTTAAGACAACTTTTTTTTAAAGAAATTGAGTTTGGGACAACATTTTTCTACATAAAGTTGGCTTGGGACACCATTTTCTAAAGAAAGTTAGTTTGGGATAACATTTTTTTTAAAAAATTTAGTTTGGGCACTAATTTTCTTTAGAAATTTTCTTAAGAAACGTTAAGAATTTAGTCTCAGACAACTTTTTTAAAACAACTTTTTGAGTTTGAGTTTTTAAAAAAATTTTAATTTGGGACAACATTTTCAAAAGATACTTTTGTTTGGCACAAACATTTCTGAAGAAATTTAAGTTTTGGTTTGGGACAACATTTTCTAAAAAAAAAAAATTAGTTTAAGAAACAATTCCCTAAAGAAACTTTTGCTTGGCAAAAACTTTTGTAATGAAATTTAAGTTTTTGAGAAATTTAAAAAAAAAAACTAATTTGGAATAAGAACTTCTAAAGAAACTTTAAGAATTCAGTCTCGGAAAAATTTTGTTTTTAATAAATTTTGTTTGTGTATATATTTCAGTCAAAAACTTTAATTTAAACAAAATTCTTAAAAAAAAGTTGTGTTTAAGAAAAAAATTTCCAAAGAAATTATATTTTGGTACAAAATTTTCTATTGAAACTTGGTTTGGGACAATATTTTTGAAAAAAAAAACCTAAGGGCACTCATATTCTTTAGAAATTTTCTTAGTTTTTTTTTAAAAAAATGTTTTGTTTGCCACACAATTTATATTTGTCTTAAAATGTTCAGTTTTAACATTTTGACGGTCTTACTCTACTCTGTGGATGCCCCTATTACAGCCATACCTAAACAAGAGCGGAAGGCGGAACGTTTTCTTCCGCTAAGCTTTTAAGCTAATATGCCATACCTAAACAAGAGCGTCAACGTTGTGCCACAAATAGTAGTGTTAACTTTCTTGTTTAATAAAACCCATATAATAAAAATAAAAATAAGAGAAAACCCGCTAGATTGACAAAAAATAGCTAAATTGTCATTATTTATTATTAACAGCGGCCAACTTCACTAATAAACGCGCTGTCAAAATCGGATTTTCCAATTGTAAAGCGTTGACGCCGCGCTATTTTGGGATGCTTCATACAAATTGTATGGGCATAAGAATTTTTGACAGCTAGAAAACGCTTTCCGCTCTTGTTTAGGTATGGCTGTCAATTAGTTCCAGATCAATTTCTAAGTAATCTAAAGTGTTACCAGTTCTTTTATCATTTTTACAGATCTACAGGGTATGCATACCAAAGGATAACCTTAAATGTTTTTACTACTTTTGTATGTATCATCATGAATTGACCACTTTAACAAAAACATTTTTTTAAACGCAGACATGCATATATATACATATGTACATATAGACAATATATCAACACTTTTCTGAGCTTGTTGTCTTCCTAAACAAATACGCACTCGCACACTCGATTTCACAGAATCTAAAAAAATGGAAACAATATAACAGAAATTTGTGATTTTCTTCCGCTTGAAATGATTTTCAATAGTCGTTGTTTTTTCCTAACCTTTTTTTGTTGTAGCCATGTCCAAAATTAAATGAAGTATAAATGAATAGTTTTTTTTTATTTTGATGATGTTTGAAACCTTTCCATGAGCAAAATTTAGGTGAAAGTGAATAGAATTGGGAGTTAAGTCGAAAACAATGAATAAAGAAGTACTAAAAAGTCTTAAGGGAAATTTAGTTTCAAACTGAATACTGGTTTGCTTTAATAAAAGCGGTAAAAGTCACCTGGCAGTTCGTTGGTAACAGAAAATGTAATTAGCTTACTTTTTAAATTCCTTTTTATAGTTTTGTTTGCCATTATGCGCAATCTTAATTAACTTTGAAATGTTTTAGATAATGCTACTTGCCACTTCATTATCCCCAAGTAATCTAGAGTGTTATCACCTGCTTTTAACTATCTATTGAATAGATTTTAAGATATTGCACGTTTTATGTTTCATTCGGAATTACTTACGTTAAAAATGTATTATTTTAAATCCATATATATAAAAATACAAAGCCTGATCACTCACTCACTGACTCATATACGCCCAACCGAAACGGCTAAAGCTAAAAACCTAAAATTCGGTACACGGTTACCTTTTTGGATAGGCAGATTCACTAAGAAGGAATTTTTTGAAATTCGATTCCTCAATCTCCAAAATAAAACAGATACAAAAAAATATAATACTTGTCGTTGTCCATTAGAACAAAGGCGGACAGGTGCCTGGTACATGTTTGAAATTCTGCCCTTTTGTGGAGCAAACGGGTGTATTTCTTGTATTTTGGAAATTCTTGGTCAACTTATTTATCTTTAAAATCAATAAACATAGAAATAAATATTATATCACTTTCGTAACTTATCCAAATTATACAAATATAAAAATGTTACTTCTACGAAATTCGAAAAGGGGTCAAAATCGTTACTTTTTTTGGTACTTTTTCTTACAAAAAATTTTTCTCCATTCATTCACATGTTCGTATTGTTGTTTGGGAGCTGGATCTATCTAGCCTTTGCTGTTGTAGGAATAGCTAGCAGCATTTGGCCAATAGCAACAGTGCTTTAGGATGATCCGTCCTCACAACTCAAACTTCTACAAGTGTTAAGCTCTTATCTAGTACAGCAACACCCTTTCCGAGGTTTCGGGTTTAAACCACAGCCAGCTCGTGATCGCCAAAAGAACATCACTCTCTATGAAAGAGCATCGTTCTGTGAACACACGCATTTAACGAGACATTCAACTTCTTCTACATCATCGGCTATTGACTCTTTATTCACATCTAAGTCTCACCACTTCCACCAACGCAATCTAAAAACTTCCAGACACATTCTCATCCACGGTCCCTTAAAATGTTCGCTCATGCTCAAAATCTATGTCTTCACCGGTTATAAACGAAGTCCCTCGACCTTTCGTCCACTGATTTACTAATATGTATTCACCACTTTCACTCTTAATCCATACCCAGCTCAATCTCCAAGGTCTTCACCAGTCTTAAACAAAGTCTCTTGATCCTTCACCCTGTCCACCAACGCCACTCCATTCTTCCTCCACACCAAGCGAAACCCCAGCATTTTAGCTTATACTGTAATATGTTTACTAAAAGGACAACTTGTTTAAAAAAAAAGTTCATAAAAGTGTGTTAAAATGCGTGTGGCCCAGATAGATATGGAAAAGTTCAATACGAAACAATAAATTGCATAATCTACTACTGTCTTTATGAACTTATACAAAAAAAAAAAAAACTGATGCAAAGATTTGCTTGGACACATATTTTTTTACTTCAGCCACACACAACATTTTCTCATGCCTGTCTTGATTTCTATTTCAGATCCATTTCACTTTATCAACAACCCTTTTTAAAGGAACATTTTTGGGCAGTAGTTTTCATTTAAACATTTTAAATCAGTCTCTCCCTCAAACCCATTTAATCCTTAGCAAAGCATTTTACAATTTACCTTGTAATTGTCATGAAGCACCAAAAAAAAAAAATTTCTTAATGTGGTTTTTTTGGTCAACCAGGCCTTTAACAATTTGCATTCAAAGCTTTAACAAGTGCTTAGATAACCTGCATTCAAACTGTAATGGAAGCAAAAGATTGACGAGTTGAGAATGGATACATGAATGCCTCTAAAGTGCATTGCTGTTTATGGTTATTTGGGGTAAGATAATTGTATTTAAGTCTCTGGAAGTGATGAATCAGCTTAATTTTTTTTTTAATTAATTGGATATACAAGAAATTACAGGAAGTGGGTTTGAATTACAACCTTAGCAAGAATTTAAATGGATTTTGGCAAATGCTTTTAAAACATTTTTAGACAATTTTCAAATAAAAGTCATAAAGAAGTTAAGTTAACAGGAAATGTTACAAAATTTGGGAAAAAAATAGAAACAAAATGTTAAAGTAAATGTGTTTTTATACCCTTCACGGAAGGTAAAAAAAAGTTCATTGCACTCCTAGTTCAATAGTGACTCGACTTAAATCGAAAAAAATTGTTTTTACCTTAAAAAAAATAGAAACTGGGAATTATTTCCTTCTGGAGGTAAGTCATTTCTGAAAAATTGAAGGAATATGACTATTACAAAAAAGCTTTATAAAATACATAACTGAAATTTAGCTCATAGAATAAATTCGAAAAAAATATAAAAAATGTTGAATTAAAAAAAAATAGTAAAAATAAATATTTGGACCATTTAGAAGAAAAGCCATTTAGATTAATTACGATCAAAAAAGCTTTTTTTTTTAATATTTATACGTTGAAATAGATTTTCCGAAGACACCAGGTATGATGGGGACTAGGTTGTTATATTATTACATCGCGTACAGTGCGGAATAGATTACTATTGTAATTCGTCCTGATCGGCCCACAAATGGCTGAGATTTAAGAAAGAAACTACGAGCAAAGTTTAAAAATCAGGAGCAAGCGTCATGTGTATCAGTAGACAACATTCGAGAAAATCTGGGTGGGAGTGGAAAAGTGGGCGTGCCACAAAATAGTTATTTTAATCTGGGTGGGAGTGGAAAAGTGGGCGTGGCACAAAATAGATTTATGTATTTTAATCTGGGTAAAAAGTAGCGATACGTTAAAAATTACTTTTTTTTTGATAAATTTAGCATGAAGGCTCACAAGTTTCTTGGAAGTTACTTAGTCGGTCGAAAATGTATCAAACTTCAACCTTTACTGATGATTCATACAGCTTTCCAAAGCCATCGTTCAGACGTGCAATTTTTTTTTTAAATTCTGCTTTGAAATTCCATTAGTGCCCAGTGCCCATCTTCTGTAACACTCGCGTGTGAAATGAAACAAACAGCTGTTTTTCTCACTTAACTGTTGCTGTAACTTTTTTTTGGTGAGTACTAGATGTCACGTAAGAAAATTACTCGCCAATTTACTGAAAAAGTGTGTCTGTAACATTTTTGTGAGAAAAATTGCCGCTTTGAACTGTCAAATAAACTCAAGAAAAAAGAAATGGGGCGAGAAAGAATTTTAACACTAAAAAACAATAAAAAAGGCAAAATGCATAGAATAATAATAATCACATTTTGTTATTGGCATATTTTTTCATTGTTTAATTATTTTGCTTTTAACATTTTTATAAAATATACGAATTTTTTCAAAGCTCATTTGCTCACAACAAATATTAAAGTCGCACTTTACATTCTTTGGTATAGCCGACGGTTGTATTTTCGCCGCCGTCGTTGAAAATTTTTCAATTTTAGTAAATTTTGATCGCCGTCAACGATATGTGTGACTGGCGCTCTTAACGCTTGTAATGTCACATCGGCTTCGAGTGGAATATTATGACATTTATAACGTAACGACGTAATCACTTTGGATAGTTTTCGACATGTGTTACAGACACCCTTTTTTCTGACTTTTCGAGAAACGATAGAATATTTTGTTTCACATCTTTTTGATGCGAGAAGTTCTCACTTAAAATATAGAACATGGGTACAGATTATGGAATTCTAATCTTGCAATTTTTGCATTTTTATCTTGTATTTCCTCTTCTCATTTTTATAGCATCTCGCTTCTTACAGGATCATATATTTTAATTGGAAATATGGTTAAAACAATGAAAGATAAAGGTTAATGAGTAAAATTATGCACACATAACATTACGAAAACTAAATTAGCGCTGATATATGCGCAGGCGATTACACACTTCAAGGAAGAAGCAGAGAACCAAAAACCATTGAAGTTAATATTTAATTTAAGAACATAAAAATGATTGAATTTTATGATTAAAAATTATCGAACATAAAAATTGAATTTTTTTTATAACGCAACCAGTCATCAAATTGTTTTAAAGCAGAGAGAAAAAAAGGATGCCTCTTGAACTCAGGCTTGTAAGGGGGAATTGTGCTTCTCTCCCTTACATTTTTACTGGGATATGATGCCCCTCTATTAATATCAATAAACATTGAAGGCCCCTATTACGGTTCACAACTCAACTCTGTAGATCGGCGGTTAACGTGGAAATAGTCAAAAAGTCTCTTTTTATCAAAAATTACATTTTTACGAAACAGAACCTTATTTTTAATTAAAATGTTACTAATTCCCAGTGTTTTTAGATGTGACGATTTTACGTCATTTTGACGATTTTTTTGAGAAAATACAGTAAAATGACGATTGACGATTTTTTAACTAAAAGCAATAGTGTTGTGACGATTTTTTGGCATCAATAAAATACTGACAAGAAATATTAACAATTATGTATAATAGGAACAGTCCAAAACTTAAAAAGCTATTTTTCAAAATACAAAAATTTTTTTAAATTAAACCAAAAAAAATCTTCCCCCTTCTTTATTAGAACCATTAGTAATTCAAATTCTACAATTATATAAACGCCATCGATACTGCAAAAAATATACACTAGAGCCCCGCTTTTCGTCCTTTTTGAAGAATTTTTCTATTTGCGTGTAAAAAGGCGAATTCCCATTTAATTCTGTTAGGAAAGTTATTCTAAGTATAGTTGCGTGTTAGGAAGTAAGAAGTTAGTTCTTAATAAGTAGTTGTGTAGAAAAATGAGCGCAAAGAGAAGACAATGCATTAGTTTGGAGCTAAAATTGGACGTAATAAAACGTTTCAAGTCGGGTAAAAAGACTGTTGATATAGACAGGACCCTTGGCTTAGCACCTTCAAGATTAAAACCAATTTCCAATAGTCACAGCGCTAAAAATTAATCATTTAAAGATAGCACGAGTTAATAGCAAATGAGAATTTATTTTTTATTTAATGATTTTGTGAATATGGATAAATGAAATAAATGAATTTTTATTATGTATTTATGAAAATATATTTTTTCTTATGTATTTCTCTTCAAATGATAAATATATTTCAGCCCACTTGCTGAAATAAATTGAATAAAACTTAACCACATCGCTTTCTTCATCATAAATAGAATTTCTTGCTAAAAATTTATATTTTTGAACCAATCAATTCAATAAATTGTCTCTAATTTGTAAAATTTAAATATTTGACGATTTGTTGACGATTTTGTTAAATGTTCGTGACGATTTTGACGAATTTTGTTAAAACTTTTGAAGATTTTTAAAGAAAAAAGCCTAACAACCCTGCTTATTCCTAAAAAAGTCACTAAAAAAGTTGTGTCTCTCACCATAAATTCTCTTTTTTATCGAATCAAAACTATCAAAATGTTTAAAATAAATTTCGACTTTTCTATTAAATTTATGTATATATATTTCAAAGTAAACTTTTGTATCTTACTCAAATATATTTTATATAAACTAACTTTTATTCGACCTTTACAAATTTTATTATTATTATTTTATTAAGCTTGAGGTCTCTTTTTTTAAATAATATTAAATTTATTTAACCAATATTTCGGCACTCCGTTGTGCGCCTTCTTCAGGTTTTATTTTTCAAAAAAAAGAGACCTCAAGCTTAATAAAATAATAATAATAATTAAATATATTTTTGTAGTTAATTTCCATTTTATTTCTTTTAAGCAAAAATATTTTCCAGTTAAGTTTATTCAATATCCTTTTTTACCTAAAAGTATACTTTACACTTTGTTATCATATTAAAATATGTATGTTTCCAAACAAATTGATATTAAAACAAAAAATTAATTTGATAAACAAAAAAAAATCCAAATACAAAGTTTTCGAAACAATTAAATTAATTTTCAAGCATAAAAATTAAAAATATGTGGTTGAACATGTCGGTCTGTTAATAGAAAGCAAACTAAATGAACAAGGATCTCCAGGGAAGAACACAAAAATTAAAAAAAATTTTTTTTTAATTCTGCTTGTACCTTTTTAACATTTCAAGTTTTAACAGAACTAACGGTAACAGTATCAATATACAATTTAAGGTGTATAGAACGGTCAACCCATGAAATGGGATTGTGTGTGTAAAACTCTTCTTAAACTTTGTCATTTGCTGTAATTTGTTAGAAAATTGTAGACAACTTAAAACAAAGGTGGTGAAAAGTCCTGAAGTTAGTAAACATATCTAGGGCAATAATAACAACCTTTACAACTAGTAAAATAAAAACAACATTGAACAAGTAGGATATCAAAGTAGGTCAAGCTCGACCATTTGATACCCTTTTAGATATGGATATTTTACGAAGTGTAATCTGTTAGAACCCATACGCAATCATGGAATACTTACCCGTATTACACATTACAGAATGATAAAACACCAACATCATGCTCGATATGGTTTTTTTTTAGAAATCTTATGTACATATTTAACCAAAAATATAAACTAGATGAGAAGCAAGAGTTCATATTTACTTCTTAACCCTTCGTGGTGCACATGAGTCTGCCCAGACCTTTTTTAAATTAGTATAGAAAATCAAGACATGCGTAAGCCGGACGGTTAAACACAACTTTTTTACTTGATTTAGGAATTTAATAAGTACTTATTTAAGAAATTCCGGGATTAATTTTCGAAAGTAATCCCATTTAGGATTGTTTTGAGTACGTTTTAGTGTTATTCGTTCTTGAATTTCTGAGTACGACTCGTACTTAAAGTAATTCTTCAATTTTTGTGAACAAAAATTTGTTCAACATTGCCCGATAACGATCGTCATTGACTGTAACGGCCACTCCTTGTCCATTTTCGAAGAAAATTGGCCCAATTATGCCTCTGGATCAAAATCCGCACCAAACAGTGACTCGTTTTGGGTGCAACGGCTTTTCAATGTATGCGTGCGGGTTTTCTGTGCCCCAAATGCGACAATTTTGCTCGTTTACATTTCCGCCAAGATCAAAATGAGTTTCATCTGAAAAGATGATTTTTTGGTAAAATCGGCATCTTCTGTAAGTCGATCGCAGGCCCACTTAGCGAAGCGTTGTTCATGCGTATTCACAACCATATTCGTTCAGCGGAAGGATAAAACTAATTATCTGTCAAATCAGACATGAGCTAAGTGTTACCATTCACGAAATAAGCACTAGTTGAAAAAAAACGTTAGATGGCGGACCCGTTACTAACGGAATGACATATTTTTACCTTCGTATAACAAGACTGTAGACCAAACCATAGACTTGACTTAAGTCTAGACTACACAATAAATAAGTATTGATACTAGATTTAAGACTAAACAAGGTAATGCGCTTAATGAAGGCCAGAGTAAAGAGTAGATTAAGCGCCAGATTAGATACAAAAGTATATTCGGCACCAGGGAAATAACTTTACTAGACTAGAGAATAAACTAAAATACTGTACAGGTCACCAAACTGGAGACTTAAGTGAAAACAAAACAAATGACCAGGCAAAAGACTTGTGGACTAACAGGCTAAGACACTAGACAAGAGACTCCTTTTAAAATTAAACTCGATACTAAACTAAACTTGAGACTAGACTTATTTTTGCAAAATTTCTCAACTTGACTGTAGACATTTTTTATGTTTTTTTCTATCGGCTTTTGTCTGGCGGTCTCATTGTAAATTTCAAATACTTTAGTTTTTGATTGCTGTTGCCTAGTTATTGCAGTTGTTGTTATATTTTTTTTTTTTTTTTTTTTTTTTTGTTGCCAGCACACAATTTATTTCTACAGCAACAACAAATTGTAGGGAAGCTTAATATTATAGAACGAAAGAAAAAAAAAGATGAACACATTTCTTAGCATGTTTAGTCCTCGTCAGTTTAAAAGGATTTAAACTGTTTCCTTAGTTAAAAATGCTATAAAGCTGTTTCTAATAATTTTGAACTATTAAAAATTACAACAATTGTTTTAAAATTAAAATAAATTTTGCTTATGCCACACCCTTTTTAAATTAGGCGTAAAAATTTTTCCTAAATTTATATTTCAAATTTTTTTTCTTTTGAAAAATGGTGTTAAAAACTTGACCATTTACCATTTTACTAGTCATCATTACCAACATGCGCAAAATTTAACATTTGTGACAACACTATAATTTGTGTCCTTTCCTTTCCTTTCCTTTTTTTTTTTTTTTTTTTTTTTTTTTTTTTTTGAAGAAAGAACTTGGACTTGCAGCAGAAAGTTCCTTTGCCTCATTGTTATGACTCTCTGTGGTGTTTTTGTTTTTCTATGTTTCGTGTTGGTCTTGTGGCAAGTTTTTGTGGGGCTCAAAATACGCTCGTGCATATACCCAGCTCTCTTTTAACATGTTTCCTTTAAACTTTCAAGTAATTTGCTTTACTACAAATTGATAGACAACTTTATCACATGTTTGTGTGTACGTGGGTGTGTGTGTGTGTGTGTATGTATTCTACACACAGATGAATTATATTTGTGTAGAGTACGTCCAATCTATTACTTTGACTTGCAACACTTAAATACTCATACTCTTACTCAAGAAATTTTGTTGTACACTTATTCACTTACATTGTGGCAGTCTAGTTTCTGGGAATGGCTTTTGCTGCACATTCTTTTCGTATGACTTACTTAAACTATTTCTGATGATGGTAGTGGTAGTAGTTGGGGAAAGTAGTCAACATAGTAAGTAGCAGTAGTAGTCCAACAGTCGTCCAAGTGTAAGTAAATAGTTGTTGTAAATAATAGTTTCTTTGACCTCAACTCAATACATTGCTCGGTTGTTGTGTTGCGGTTATAAAACAACCGTGCTGTAAAAAAAATATTTTCTGAAAACTTAATGATTTCTTAGCCTTTTAGTTTAAAGACTGTTTAAGACTGTGTTCTTATTAAAAGGGAATTGAAACTTATTTTAACATTTCAGTTTGAAAAAAAAATTTAAAACAAATATTTACCTGACCAAAACGTAGATTACACCAAACATCAAAGCAGTTAATAAAACCAGACCATAGAAATGATTTTAGTCTAAGTCATAAATAAAAGACCAGACCACTGAACAAAATATAGAGCAGAACATAGATCGGATCATAGACCAAACCATGGACCAGATCATAGACTATACCATATACCAGACCATTCTATCTATAAATCAAGAGACCACAGATCAGACTATTAGACAGAACACAGACCAGCCCATATACCAAAACATACAGCAGACTATAGACCACAGTAGACTATTGACAAGATAAGACTATAAACCTGATCATTTTCTATTCCATAGAGCAGATCTCATAACATACATCTCATAGAATAAGATGGTAAAAAATACTAGCCTGTTGACCAGTGCCAGAACGTACCAAAATATTAACCAGAGCAGAGAGCCCATAGACCAAATATTAGATCGGAAGATAAATCGGGGTTGTACACAGAAAGAAAAACACTCGGGATAAATTAAGTTTTTTATACTTACTTTAAATACGAGGCGTTCTCAAAAATTCAAGTACAAATAACACTAAAACGTACTTAAAATAATCCTAAATGGGATTTTTTTCTAAAATCAATCCCGGAATTTCTTAAAATAAGTACAAAATTCTTCAACCAAGTAAAAAAAGATTAAACTTTTTGTTGTTAGTGCCACTCTTTGCTTTATTATTTTAACTTTTCTTAAAACTATATACGTGTATCTTTTTGAACAAAAATTATATTGATTTTTAATTTTTTTTAATCTTTCTTCTTTTTTACATTCACTGGAACTGATAGCGTGAAAAGTTTTTCACATGGGGTGATTATTTTCATGTTTAAAAAGAAAAATTGAGAACTTTTGCTTCTCATTTAGTTTATATTTTTAGTTTAATATTTACATAAAGTTTTTAAAGTAAAAACCAATTGATGCTAATGTATTATAGTAAATCAATCATTATGAAATTCTCGTTCTAATTTTATTTTAAGTGCGAATTCGGGATTGAATCGATTTCAAAATTCTTGAATCAAGCGCATTTTGAGATTGCCTCAATCTTAGCTTTACTTAAATCAAACTCATTTTCGAATTATTTCAAGTACGAATTTGGGATTAAATACGGATAGGTTAATTATTTCGGGATTGAAAATGCGTACTTGAATCAATCTTTCTGTATTTAATTCAAGAAAATCCGTACTCACCGTACTATTGAAACCGCTTCGGATTGATTTGAGTGCGGATGGATAATTTTTTTTTGAGTCTAGCCTAAACAGAAACAATTTTCATTAGTTTTTTATCAATTGAATAAATTTTTCAAAAGTTTTTTAATGTAATTAATGTGTTAATTAAATCAATTATTTTTTTAATTGAACAAAAATTAAAAATATATTTTTAATTAAATTAACATTTTTATTGTTTTATAACTTGCTACTTAATTGATAAAACTAAAGTAGATTTGGCTATAAAATATTCTTAAAGCTCGGCTTAAAATAATATACGGTACTATACCACATTGACCAATTACAAGGCTAGATAAACTGTACTTGAAATGAGATTAGCTGCAAGATTAAAGACTAGTAACAAGAGAGAATATACTAGGGTAACTACAGACAAGTGGACGAGCCAGACGATAGACTCAACTAGCTACTTTAATAGTAAAGTTTGTCTGTTTAATAAAAATTTAAATGTCCTTAAAACTGACCTGAGTATTATATATCTTTAGCACTTAAAGCATGTGCTTTACAAGTTGTATATATTCAAGGCTCGAAATGTAAGGCATACTTTTAAGATGCTTAATTATTTTATGTACGTTTAATGTACTTGCAAATGTTACACTTTAAATAAAACAAAATATACTTTTTATACATTTATCATTATCCGTCTTAAGGCTTTTCTTTTCTCTGGCAACATTTAAAGCTGTAAATGCCACAACACAAGGAGAAACCATTAATAAAAAGAATTACATTTTTTAAAAGCTTCAATGTAGAAAGAAAAAAATATGGGCTTGGAAAATGATTAAAATATAAAATAATCTTTGTAATTATGTAAAGAATATTATTTTTTTTTTTTAATAAAATTTATTTGTGTATTTTAAAAGCAATAATTTTTTTAAAAATTATCATAAATCGTAACAAATTTTAGGGACCTAAAAAGATTTAAAAAAATATAGCATTATTTTTAAATAATTTCGATGCCTCGAATTAATAAACATATTAATTTTGTTTTTTCTATTTTTTTTCTTTTCAGGTATTTCTTTCATTCATTTCTTCTATCAAACATTTTAATCTAAATTTCAACGACTTTAAGGACTTTACTACCTTCAAATTGCTTTATTTTTTACTAAAAAAAAAATATTAAAAAATACTATACGAATGTTAAGTAATCAAAAACTGGTGATATGTGAAGCAACAAATAAAACATAGAATGTTCAACTAAAAATGTGAATTTAAAAAAAATTAAGAATTGTTTGTACACGAAATCAAAATTATTGTCAAAAGCTAAGAAAAATATTTTTTACTCGCACAGCAGCAGTTGGAATTTAACAAAAATCAAATTAAAAAAAGTCAATATATTTTGCAAAGGTAAGAAGACATAAAAACCTAAAAATATGCCACAGTTTTTTTTTTTTTTTTTTAATTTAAAAGCACATACATATATAAAAAATTTATTAATGTACGTTATCTTTTATCAAAAAAATGGAAATACATAAATTCATTTTAAGAAAGAATTTTTTAAGTGAATCAATCCACCTTTAACAAAACCATCACAACAGCCCTCAAATGATAATTTTTTATATTTTTGTCTTTGCTCTAAAACCGTATGACGTTTTTGTGTTTCTCTGTAGCAATTTGTTTGTGGAGAGTTTTTTTTATATAACTACATTTATTTACAAAATACAAAAATAACGAACAGCAACCTTGTATACAAAAAGTACTTGCCATTTTGTAAGCACCCTACAATAGGCTGTAAATTTCTTATATAGTAAATTGAGAACATTTTGCGTTATTTTCTTTCTTTCTTATAAACAAACTTTTTAAACTTTAATAATTAAAAAAAAAAATAAATTGGTTGCATACTTTTTGGGCCGATTTTCGAACAATTTTAAATAAATCCAATGCCGTAATATGGCCCCAGTTTTTCTTAATTTTACTTAAAAATATATAAAATATTTCAGTAGAAAAGATACCATAAATAAATATACATTGCCTTCTTTTAGGATGGCCTTAAAACAAATTGGTGTAGCCAGATTGTTAAAAAAAAATTGGAATTTAGGGCCTATAAAAAAGCAGATATCTACAACAGGAATTTCGTTATAATTATTTTGCTTGAGAGAACCGGAAAGATTTAGTATTTTGTAGGCGAATGGTGAAGACTACAAAGACTTAAAGTAATACACACTCAGTATGTCTTTCTCTATAAATATCAGTTGTTTTATTTCAAACTTTAAAAAGCATTGCCGACCTTGCCATTCGATTTTGATCGAAAAGGACTTAACTTTTAATTTGATTTTTTCAGAGATTCTTTCATTTTCTTTAATAGAGTATTTTCCTTAATCTACTTCGCTTACTTAAAATTTTCTTACTCACTTTACAATTACCGTTGCTCCCTGCTCTACTTTAGGAGGCATGACGTAAGCTCTTATTTATTTAGTGGTTTGTAATTTTAAATTGACAGCAGGTGTTGGTTAGCAAAAAAAAAAAAAAAAAATCCCAACAAATACCAACCATCTGAAGTAAGAAATCATGCACTTAAACACAAAGAAAAAATAGAAAAATCTTTTAGTGAAATTGAATGTAAAAAAGGAAGAAAAACCCACTTCTCTTAGTAGAAGAAAAAAGCAAAGAAAGAGATAAATTACCTTATTTTTAGTACTTTGGCCAGGCAAAGTAAAAACAAATGCACTTCAACTCAATAAATCACTATCACTATAAAATGATTTTTGTATGTTTTTCTAATATATTAAGAATATATTTTATATCGAAAACTAACCTTAACTAATTAAAAAATAACTTTAATTTCCTTCTTTTTTTTTTGCTGAGAGCATTTTTTTAAATTTTCCCTGTATCATCATTTTAAATTAACTTTTATAGGAAAAGAAAAGTTTGTAATTTATAATAAGAAAAAAAGCTAATTTAAAAAAGCAAAAATTGTATCGATCAAACTTTTTATGGGTTTGGGAAAAAGTTGCTCTTGTAGCACAGCCTAAAAGTAGGCATTGTTGAAGTTTTTTTTTTGTTGCTAAAGAAGAAAAAGTACAAGCAAAAGTATGTTAAAAAAAGCAACAAAGTTAAAAAATTAAAAAAAAAAATTTTGTATAACAATAAATGTTTTTAATACTTTTTATGGGTTATGGATTTTTATGACATGTTTCTATCAAAAGTTTATGACACATTTAACCAATGGGGTAATTTTTTTTTCCTTTTAAAAGAAAGGTATAAAAACCAAGACAGGTTGATGCCAGGTTTTAAAGGTGAAAAAAAAGTATTTTCTTTTTATAAAACAAAGTAAAAACGGCTTATTTGGCTACGTCGAATATTTGAGACCCTCTAACGAGTATAAAAATATTTTAGGAATTGACTTTATGTTGGATTTATAATAAATGATGCCCTAGAGGCAAGCAAACCGACACCAAAGTATTCCGTGATTTTTTTTTTTTAATTTCGTAAGCTAGTTCTTACGCTTTATATGAATAAGACCTATCACTATAACATGGGGTTTTCATTGGAGGGGGTCAATTGACACCATTTGACCAGTCACACATCGATTTTTAATGAACGTATTTAGTGTCAGTTACTACAATGTAGTATTATTTCAATACAATGTAGTATTATTTCAATAAAACAAATCCTAGAATTAAATTCATGAACCAAATTAGGAAACCGAAAAATTAATCAAATATTCGGCGCCCCAATAGACTAGTTGGTAGTCTGCTAGTCTCTTAGTGCGGATGTCGTGGTTCGCTTCTCGCCAAAGAAACGGTCTGTTTTACTACAATGGGCTTAATTAAGTAATAATATAATTTGTAATTCTTAGTAAATACATAAACAAATCACATTTCGCCAGAAAAATCCGTATTTCAGACTAAAATGAACTAAGATTACATTATCCACATCTCAAAAACACGGCGTTTGTTAATAAAAAAAATCAAATATGTATAAGCAAAAGTAAGAAAAAAGCTTAAAGAACATTTAGAAACTACACCGTAAATTAACAATTTCTCCAGAAAAAGATTATGAAATCAGTGTTCATTCTAGAAAATACATCTATACTCTAAATATTAATAAGCTAATAAAAATAAAATGTAAACAGCCTTAAAGTATGCCGCACGAAATCTTAGAAAACACTCCCTAAAGGTATTGCAACAAAAACAATAATATTTTTCACACATAATACAACGAAAAAAACATTGACCTTTTGTCATGCCATCATATTGTTGGTGAAAGCTTTAATGGCTTTTATTATTATTTTTTTTTTTATATTATTTTTGCCATTTTTTTAAGGTTTTCTTTTGATTATGTTTTTTTTTAAGTTTTGTTTGTGGTTCTGTTTTATTTGTTGTTTTTATTGGCATAAAAGTCCGAACAGAAACTTGGAAAAAAACGATCTTCTATGAATTCAACCACAAGAGTAACCAACAACAATAACAATTTTAGTAGTAATAAAAAAAAACAGCATTAAATCAAAGCATATTGTTTAGGCGGTAGAAATGCTCGTAATAATTATGTAACAAACACAAAACAAAGGCAACTAAACGTTACGGAAATAAAATTATGAGGAAGTTATTAAATGTTTCTAACAATAAAGTGAATCAAATGTTATTTTTTTTATTATAACTCTTGTTGTTGGATTAATAGAAAAAATATATAAGTATTTAATATGAAACATAAAATGAATAAAAAATAAAAACAAGTTAGATGCCCTACACCACAGTATATAAAAACACTGTTTGCTAGTGTACCCTATACAAAATTTTGTTATGAGGAAATATAGAAGACCTACATTCAAAAGAAAAATAAATACATCCGTACTCAAATCAATCCCAAGCGGTATTTAAGTCTCAATAACACAAAACAAACTTATTATGCTACTACATAAAGCAAAAAACTGTATTTTGAAAGATGTGGTTTTATAATCAAAATAAATATTGGAATTTAAGAAAATGATTATAAAGTTTGCTTGTTGGTCCCGTTTTCTTTGTCAAATATTTGATAAGTGTGACCGTAGCTTACAACACTACATCCAAAGAAGCAAAAATAAAATACATTTAACTCAAATAAATAAAAATGCTATTTTTGACTATGTAGAATCTTAAATATCCTAACCAAGGCGAATTTACACCAGGTGACCTTGTCTTGCTACGTGAGCAACAGCTGATTACTAACCTTGTGTCAAAATGATATACCGTTCATGTGGTTCTGGGGAATATTTATTAAATTTTATTATTTTCGGGTAAAATTATAAAATTTAAAATTTTTTAAATTATTACATTTTAAACAAACAATTTAAAATTAAAAAGAAAATGAAATATTTGTTTAAATTGTTTACTACAGTGTTGTATTATTTTTGACACAACGTTAAAATATTTTACAGTGTTGTAAGCGTTTTCAAAATAAGACCACCTTGTATGAATTCGCCTTGTCCTATACTGTAGTTCCCTAGCTTATATAATGTAAGCGATATTGAGGCAAAATCTTTTTTCCGGGAATATATTTCTATATGGGAGCTGTGTGAAATGTTAGGTTAATTTGGCTGATTTAACCAAATAAATCTCATGTGTGGAGAAGCTAGCTTGCTTTGTAGGGACCCTTGCCGAAACCCTAAGCTCGGGAGGAGATCAAGAGATCTTCACACGATCTCTTGCGATTGCAGGGATCTTATCAGGTGCCACGGAAGTCAGAAGACCCGTTGGAACGGCACCGGACTGACTGTTATTAAGGGTTCCGTTAGTATGCTTCTTCCGGGAAATGGTTGCTGTCTTTGCCGATGTTTTGCCTTTTCGTCTTTTTTGCACCCCTATGTTCTTTAAGCTTCTACAAAAAACGACTTAGTCGTTTATGACAACGACAACCTTAATAAAGGTTAATATAAAATTACTTGTAAAACCGTTACATTTTATACTATTCTGACTTAATGTATTTGTGAAAAAAAAATCAAGTTAGGGCCTTTCTACATGAAACCAACGATATTAATATATATTTTATAAGTACTTAGATTAAATTTGTTGAAATAACAAACGGAATGACAAACTTATACATTTCGTTTCCACCTGCAGTAAAGCTCATGGTAAACTAAAAAAAGTCTTTATAAAATTTATTTTTATGATTTATTTTAAAATAAAAGCAACAAACGAAAACCAAAAAAAAAGTTGAAATTAATGAAAATAAAAATTTTAATTAATCACATGCGCTTATGTTTTCAAATTACATACATATATAAAAAAAATTGTATATATGTAATTTTTTGGAGCCTTTTGTTAACGACATTTAAAATTAAATATTTTTGTAACAAATTAAAATGTTTTTCAGGCGTTGAATGGGGCCCCAGAGCTCGTGTATCGTATTGTTATATGCATGTAAGTGGGTTTGTATGTGTGTGTGTGCGTGTGCATTGTAGCCGTGTTTTACTGACCCGTGTCATGTTACTTTGGGGTTTATTATCCCAACCATTTCCGCTTTTCATTTTAATGACAAATTTTGTCACTTGTTTTCTGGCTGTGCGCTTTATTTCCGTTTTGTATCTGCTTTTTATAATTTTTTTTTGAAGATTTTCATTTCGAAAAATAACAAATTGTGAGTGCAAGTGTATTAGTAACAAAAATGTGTAGATATTTAGGAATCGTGTCTGGGAGTACAATTTCCTAATGATTTCATGTATTAAAGTGGTGTGAAATTGGAATTTTTAAGTTTTCAAAAAAATAAAATATTTAAATTAAATATACTTCACAAAAAGTTAGCAATTAATTTATATACACAAGAGACTGAAAATGGTCTCTTATGTAATTTTGTCAGTTTATCCTTAATTTTCCTTTTATTTACATAATATTTTACCTAAATTTTTACCTAAATAATTCTTATAAATATTAACCTAAAATTTTTGACATTTTACATTGTTTACGTATTGTATGCTATATAATTTAGGGTAATTTTTTGCCTTAATTGTTTTTGATAAATATAAATTTGAAAATTGTATAATTTTACATTGTTTACATGATGTAAATTTAAGCTAAACACTGATATTTTACATAATGTCAAATATATCATTTTATCTAATTTTATGCTTAACTTGTTTTTATAAATATAAATTTCAAAATTGTATAATTCTACATTGTTTACATGATGTAAATTTAAGCTAAACCCTTATATTTAACATGACGAACTCTATATAATTTAAGGTAATTTTTGCCTAAATAGTTTTTATAAATACAAATTTTAAAACTGTAAAATGTTGCATTGTTTACCTGATGTAAATTTAGGCTGAACACTGATATTTTACATAATGAATATTGACTTGAAATATGTAACATGTTACATTGTTTACATTATGTATATTAAGCTTAACACTGATTTTTTAAATTTCGAATTTTTAATATTTTTAATTAGGCTTAAGTTCATTAAATTTAATTTTCATTAAATTATTTTTATGAAGAAAGGAATTTTACAACATGAAAATTAATTAAAATTTTTATTGATAATTTTTCATTCTTGACTTAATCTGGGCTCGAACCCAGGTGTTTACGGACAGGTTACCCTGACATGTTTCGATTGCAACCACTCAATCTCTTCAGAGGGCTTGCCGTTTAACACTCGCAGCCATCGACGACTGCTGACGTCATTAGTCAAACATCAATCCTTAAACCAAATTGTATTCAACCTTTTGGTAGATCGAAAATTTTTCTAAAAATTGTTACAAGTTCTTCATTATTAACATTTAAATAATATACAATGTAAACAAAATATAAAAAGAGGCATTTTCTTTCATTATTTTGCTTATAAATAAATTATTGACTTTTAATTTGTAATATTTTACATTACTTACATGATATTTGACATTACGAACACAATACTTTTTTAATATTTATTTTTGAAACACTGAGCTTTTTTCAAAAAGACTTTCTTATATTTTCTTCTGAATTTCTTAATTATTTACATGAAATATTATGCCATGTAATAATATAAAACAATTTTTAATTGAAAATTTGTTTTACAACTTTGATTTTCTTAAACTTTTCAAGCTTAAATTTATTTAAGTAATTTTACATTGTCTACCTTCTAAATTACATTAGGTAAACGATTCCATCTTAAATAACTTAACTTATGAAAAACTTTAATTATCATTTTGGTCTAACTTATAAACCAAAAACTTTGATTTTTCACTATTTACATTGTTTTCATAGTATTTTACACTATGAAAACAATTTATTTTTTATTCGAATTCTATTGTGTAAGATATTAATGCTAATTACGTTTTAATTTTCCATCGAAAATAAAATTTGAAAGTAGTATACATAGTGTTTGACATAAAGTAAAAAATATTTTTTTATGTAAATATTCTAATGTAACACCATAATCAAACTGTTTTATTTTCATAATTTACACAAAGTAAACAATTAATTTTCATGTAAGTTTTGTCAAATTTCTTAACCCAAATAATTTTTTTTGTATTTTTAACATTATTTCAATGTTTTTTTTAACATCATTCGTTGAATTTACTTTGTTTACATGATTTTTTGCCCCATGTCAACTATAAGTTTCTATGCCAATTTTCACCTAAAATGTATAATTTCTTGTCAGCTTTTATCTTTATGAAGCTTAAACGATATTTTACATAACGTAAACAATTCTATTATTATATATTATGAAATTAAATTTTCAAATTCGAATCCGGAATTATAAATTTGAAGTTTTTCTTATATTTTTTATTTATTATCTGTGCTCGTCGTTATTTTTTAATCTAGATATTTATATTTTAATTATTTTTATCTATATCAAAGTTTTCGTACAGTAAACAATAAACTTAAGGTAAATTTCGGCTCTTAATTATGTTTTTTTAGTTGTAAATTTTATGAATACGGAAATTTAATTATTTACACGATATCTTACGTGAAGTAAACATTAAGTTATTAGGTAAGTTTAAAGACGTTAAAAATAATTCCTGTTTTAGCGAAGTTAGAAATCAAAAATATTATCTTTTTTTTCTGTTCTATCTTTACATTTTATGCACTGAACGTAATTATTTACATTATTATTTAAATAATTTTTACACAAGGTAAACCGTAAAATTACATTTATTATATTTCCTATAAAAAATCTTGACATTAATTTAAATTAATAATTATATTATTTTTTGCTTATACATATATATTGTTTACATAATCGAAATCTTATTTGACATCAGTTAAATAATTTATTAAAAGGAATTTCAATTAATCGTTCGTTGAACTAAACATTTATAAGGCAAAGCTAAAAAGTAAAAATAATGATTTACCTTAGGTAAATTATGGAATTTATTCAAATGTAAAAATTTTTAAGGTATATAATTGTTTACATGAAGTAAATACTTCTTTACATAATGTAAATAATAAAAATTGAGCAGGTTTTTATAAAAAATTCCATATATTTGTAATAACTTTCATTAGTTACACCAAAAAATTGCCAATATTTCATACATTTGCTTATTTATATTTCCATTTAACAAAATATACTTCAAAAAGGCGAAATATACACTATAGACCACAGTAACTGCTGCAAAGCGTAAAATATGCAAAAATATGTACAAAAAAATCGATGCCAAAATTTCTTAAAAATTTCCATTGGTCGCACTAGGAAAAGCATATAATTGCATATTTACGATGTCCTTTCTTATTACATACCAAAGCTTAAAATATTCTCTGCTGTCCTTCCCCCATTGCTTCTTATCCATTAAAAAATTAATAAAAAAAAAATTTTTAAAACACGTACATCTGCTTACGTTTGCATGAAAAAAATACTAGACAGGGCCTTAAATTTCATAAAAAAAAATTCAATTAGTATCATTTACACCATTCAAAATAATCACTGTGCACACAAGACACCACGTTACTCAATACACGTACAGAGTTGAGTGTATTTAAAGTAACCTTTTCATTAGATGCATGATTGTTGATTCTAATAACAATATTAATTTTACCAGATTACCCAAATAATTGCGAATTCTAACGTGCTGTGGAGCAGTAGTTCGAGAAAATTATCGCATGTACATACTGAGAAAGAAAACAACCTAATTAAAAATTTATGAATGTAATTTTACACACAGGCTTCTGACTGCGCCTGAACAAATTGCAAGGACAAATGTAAACAATAAAGATACATTTTTTTCGTTTGCTGTAAAAACAAAATACAATTTGTAAATAATAAATAGTATTTTGATTTTTTTTTATTTTGTAGAAAGTGTAGTAGAGTAATGTAAATATATTATAGTGAAGACTATAGTTATGGGTGTTTTTTAAGAGGTATAAAACAAGTTTTTTAAATAAAACACCAACTCAATTTTCTAATTTTTGTGTTATAGTTTACAGCTATGCTATATTGCGGCGAACAAAAACATCAAGCAATTACAACTCAACACAACCAGTTGCTTTATTTACAACTCAACTGAGTCTGAGCTTTATTGGCTTACAAATTCTATCTCATTTTATGTTTAAAAATAATTTCTGGCATATGACCTCAGCAACTGCGTCTTATGAACTCCATCCTACCGGTGCAATTTTGCTGCACTTTTTCGAGCAAACCCGTTCTTACTTCGTCAAGAATGCATCAAATGTTGGCTTCTTAGTGATCAATAGTTATTGGCTTATCAGCATAGACAAGAGACTTGACGTGCCCCCCATAAAAAGTAGTCCAAAGGTGTCAAATGACACGAATGAGGTTGGCAATTCTAAGTCCATTTCTTGGGATAATGCGGTCACCAAACATTTGGCGCTGTATGAAATGTTGCGCTATCATGTTGGAAACACTTCTCCTCTAAATGATTGCACGAGATATAAAAAAATCACGAATCATTTGCCTGTTGCGTTCGCTATTTACGATAATGTTGGCACCGGTCATGCAACCTGCACCAAACAGTAATTTTTTTCTGAATGTAATCGAGTCTCAAGATTGTGCTCTTTCCAATAATGACAATTTTGCTTGTTTACATACCCTGGCTTAATTTCCAGATTATTCTCAGCCTATTCAAGAATACACGATGCGATTGATTGTCCGATGGATTTAATTCTTGAACCAGTTGAATCTTAGATGGATGTTTTTCTTTCCTCGAGTGTTTCCAAGTAGTGGGCGGCAGAGACCGAGTTGTTGAGAACGGCGTCGGATCGATAAATTCGAGTCTTCTGTCTACAGCGGCAATGATTCGTATGAATATTATTTAAGGTAAATGTGGTCATAAATCTATCCTTTGCGTATTAGCTAATCAGATGGACAATTATGAGCACCGTAAACTTAACAAAGTGCTATACAAGTTTGGCGAAAAGAGCGCTAATTTTGGAAACAAGTTTCCATGAATTGTAAACATTGTTCTAGTGAAAGTACCTGCATAATAGACTTAATATTAATTTCAATTAAATTATTCTTAACTAATAAAAAAAAAAAATTGTGGCATACTTTTAGGATTATTTTTCGTAAACAAAAATTTTAATCTATTTTCCCATTTTTCTTTTCTTTCAGCAAAAATATACACTTAATTTGTCTAAGTAATCTAAAACTATAACCAATAACTTGGCTTTAACTAAATAATTATTTTTATATAATCCAAAAACTTGATTTAAAATTACTTGTAGAGTTTATTTTTTACGAAAATAAAAATAAATCAACAAAAAGGAAAAACTACAAAATTAAGGGGAAATCAAAACGCTTCTTTCTAGGATAAATAAAAGTATAGGAAAAAAAACATTAAAACGAACTAATTAAATTCCTTTAATTTCTGGTTCAAAGAAAGACAAAAAAACCCAAAATTTTTTTAGGCTTAAGAGCAAACTATTATGGATAATTTATCTACACAAAAAACAAGTGAAAAAGATAAAATTTCGAAAACAACAAAAACAATAGTAAAAAATAATAAAGATTTAAAGAACTCTGTTAACAAACCCAAACGTTATAAATTACAAAGATCTACCGAGAATTACGATGATCTTTGTGAACCGGGCTTGTTAAGTACACACCTGGAATTACAGGAATTTAGAAATAACGTAATGGGTGGAGGTTTTGCTACACCACCGCCCAATTATTTTAAACAATTTGTGCAAAACGGTGAGACCAACACCTGCCCAGCGCTATTAACGAATCTAAACAACGAAAAATCACAGACCAATAGCTCTAAAACCATTAAGCATATTAAATCCGCCATAGATTTACCAATGCATGAAAAACTTTTAGAAAATGATGGGTGCGATAAGAACCCTCCGAACTCCAAAGATAAGACTGAGAAACTGAAGACAAAAGTCCACAAAGAATCAAAATTTGCCGAGAAGTTAAGGCGCAGCTTTAGGCGAGCCGAACACAAGTCCTTGGAAATTAAAAGGCAGGATAAAAAGGAACCTGGAGATTTATCGGCAGCCCAGGAGAGGAGTAGCAGTTTGAGGCCATTACAGCAACATTTACACAATTCGCCCTCGATTTTTTCTTTAACAAATTTGCCAGGCTTAGGAGGCCATATTAATCCGGCGTTATTGCTGGATAGTCCAGACGAAAGTACCCCGCCAGAGTTTGACTATAGGCACTTAAGTAGTGTGGCCACAACGAATTCGAGTACTTCATTGGAAAGCAATTTTTGTGAGAGTCCTACCACCAGCATAAGTTACTGGGCGTGGCATATAAACAATAACAATATGGGCGGTGAATTAAGTACCACCTCCAACAGTCAGAATGCGGCCACCAATAATCGCAAAGCAGTAGCAAATGACAACCGAAAACCTTTACAGCAACAAAGCAGCAGCAAAAGTGATTATGACCATCCGCCAATGACGACGGCCAGTCGCAGTTGCAGTACCGCCAGTGAGAGTAGTACAGCAGCGAAATTAACCCGCCTGCAAAATTTTCTTTTCAAATCCAGCAATGAAAGTTCAAAAAGTATACAGGGTCACTCCAATGAAGCCTTTACAGCATCCTCCATTAATTCCTCGTCGGGGGAATGGGAAAATCTATGTAATTTCCCCTCCACTTCCAATAATCCTCCCTCCAATGAGGACGGGTTACCTATAAGCAATGAAAATCAAACTTCTGTAGGAGATACAGAAAACAACGGTTCCATTAAAAACTATTATCAATATACTTTAGCCTCCCCCAATAATCCTTTTTTACCCGAAATCACAGCACGCACATATCACAATACCTATGAGGAGGAGGAAGAAGACCGTGAACTAGAAGATGAGCTGGATTCAAATGTTACGTCGGTTAAGTATAGAATAGGCACCCATTCTGCCCAACTGCCCACACCCAATTACAGTCGTACGGGTTCCCAAGAATCTACACACAGTGAAAATGCCGGTCATAATCTGGAGCCCAATTTGCAGGCCCAATCATTAAGTTCATCAGTTTCCCACGCCTGTATAACAACGCCGGGAAAACATAAAAGAAAATTATTTTCTCTTAGTACGCCAACCAAGCTTAATTTTCCCCAACCACCACAACTGCAACTGCACAATCAACAACCTAAATCGTTTGGTGGTGATAGTGGTTCTGCGCTCTCTTCGATAGCACAACATAAAAATGTCACCAAAACTTCTTCCTGTAGTTTAGTACGTAGTCTTAATCCTTTTTTACCATCCACCACTGTGACGTCATCTTCCCCGCCTCAGCGTACCTCGTCTTCGAGTAGTCTTAATAAACGAACGGGACCATTTAAACAGAAGGCTGTTACTTCACCGATAGCAGTGTCCACAACGAATCCCTTAAAGGATCTTAATTCCCGAAGAGAGGAATTTTTAAGGGCAACTATGCAGATATGTTTGGTGGTGTCACCGCCTTCTACCAGGTTACAGGTAAATTTTGAACTTTGTAATGTATTTTTTGTTTTCTTGAACATTTTTGTTTATATTTTCTTTCATTTATTTAAATAAATTTTGTTTTTAAAAAAGTTTGAATTTGTTTATGTATATTTTTTTTTGTTAATTTCTTTGAAATATTTGTTACTCCTAAAATGTTTTTCTAACTAACTAGAATAGACATCAGACTAGAGAACAGGCTTAACTCTAGCACAAAGCCCAGCTAAACTCTAGTCTACAAACTTGGCTTAAACGGGGATATATATGTAAGCCTAGAAACTAGCCTTAAGAGTAGCCTAGAGATTTAATGAAAAACTAGCTCTGGATGTGGCCTAGATGATTGAATAAAGACAAGGCTAGGTTATTGTGGCCTAGAGAATAATCGGTACTCTAGCCTAAAGTTTGAACTGTGTTCAAGCCTAGAGTCTAGGTTATAATCAAGCTTAAATCAGACAAATATAGTCAAGCTTAGGCTTGAGTCTACAATATACTTAATACCTTGAGTCTAGGCTTTACTCTAACATAAAGTCTTAACTATACTATAGCGTAGAGTCTAGAATATACTATAGCTTAGAGTCTAGACTATACCACAGTGTAGGATCTAGACAATACCATAGTGTACAGTCTAGACAATACCATAGTGTACAGTCTAGACAATACCATAGTGTACAGTCTAGACAATACCAAAGTGTACATTCTTGACTATACCGTAAAATACTGTCTACCCAATTGTAAAATCTAGCCTAGAGTCTAGTCTAGATTCAAGCTATACGTATAAAAATAATGCCTGTCCCAGTCTTCAACCCACATACCTTTATTGCCGCCCAAATTCAAATTTTTTTAAATTAACCCATAAAATTTTCCAAACAGTTTAATATAATTTTTGTTTGTTAATTCAATTACATATGCCACCAAATGTTTAACCCATGCCCCAGAGTATACTTGTTTAAAGGTTTGAGTTGCACTGAATCCCAATCTGCACTCAAAATTTCTCCATCACTTCAGTTTCGAAAAATTCGCGAAAAACTGATGTAATGGAGAAATTCTGAGCACAGATTCGAATTCAGCGTAATTCGTTAGAAGGATTTAGATTTCCCAGGCCAGAATTATTCTTAATACATTTGCAAATTGTATTACTGCTTTCAAAAATCTTAAGTTCTATTAAAAAGAGAACAAAAAAATCCAAATCCATCTCCTTTGAACAACCTACAGGCTTCTGTATCTATTTAAAATATTCAATAGCCAACGAAAAAATTTCTATTATATTAAAACTTTCGTAGAAAAAGTAACAATAAAAAGACTAAAAAAAAACTTTGAGACCTTAAGATAAACTAAAATTTTAACACAAACTTCCATTTCCATTCAAAAGACCAGACAAACACGTATGAATAAATGGACATTTAAATATTAGAGTATCCAATTAATTGACTTTTGGATTTGTTCGAGGGAGGAAATAATCGATTTCAAAGTTTTAATATTGCTCGCTTAATCGAATAAATTATTCAAATAACTCGAATAACTTTATCCAATGGGAAAAACATAGATACATGTCTATTCGATAACATACTTTTATTTTATTTAAAACCCAAAAAAAAACAATGAAAAAGAAATGTTGTTAAATAATTCCTTTTTACTACATACTTTTTACTATCGAGGCATTACCGCAAGAAAAAGCTTAAGCCACAAAAACCAGGGCAGTGGAGTCGGAGTCGGATTTAAGGTTTTTGTGCCGGAGTCGGAGTCGTAGTACCCACAAAAACTCGCGACTCCGATTCCAAAGTTTTTCGGCATAAAAAATTTAAGAAAATTTTTCCAAAATAAAAATTATCTTCTTAAAACACATTTAAAATTTAAATAAATGGTTTATGAATACTGCTCTTATGTGCTGTTTCCAAATGACAGGCGATGGACTGAGTGCTTTTCATATAAATTTTACTACGTAGTCAATCGCCTGTCATTTGGAAACAGCACATTAATGTTTGCGTATGGTTATTTCTTCTCAAAAACTCAAATTTTTAGAAGGTAATGAAAAAATAAAAGTTATCATCACTGAGTCTCATATAAATTTACAACCAAGATTATAGTAGGAGTCGGAGTCGCCTTAAAAAAATTTCAGCGTTTGGAGTCGGAGTTAGTACTTTTTTCGGACGACTCCACAGCCGACAAAAACTAAATTTTATAGGAGAAGATTTTTATTTACGATAAAAAAGTGTTTGCTATAAAATCATAACGGTACCTTATGTAACCATAAAGTAATTTATTAACAAAAAAAAAAAAACGAAAATTGAAAATGATGTCGCTTAAGCTTTTTTGGGGCAGTGTCTATTTGTAGTTCTAAAACTTAAGTAAAATAAATTATTAAAAAATTCAAAAAGTGCAGTTTTGAATGCAATGAAAAGACTGAAACAAGATTAGAACACATAATTAAAATAAACTAAAAACAAAGAACGCTACTTCGGTTTTGCCCCCAGGTGAAAGTAGGGAGCATCTAATGGACATTCCAAAAAAAAAAAAAAAATCCTATCGCTCAACGATCTCTTGAAGTCACGGTTGACCAGATATCCTATCTAGAACCACGGGAGTCTGAAGCCCCCGGTGAGCAGGCAGACTATTGTCTTCGTTGGTATGCTTCTTGCAGGAAATGCTTCTGTCCTTTAGGTAGATTTTCTTTACGAAATTTTCTCTTTTCTGTGGTATACTTTCGGGGATCACTAGAAACTTGTGGCTTATTACCTAAGGTCTTGAGTAGGGCAATCCTGAACATCCCACTAAAGGGCGAAATGATTTTTATTAAAAAATTTGTGATATTTATTAAAAAGGTAATTCAATTTGCACCAATTTAATTCACTGTGCAGTTTGAAATCTAAAAAAAAAACCTTTTTCTAAAAAAAAGTAGAATTTTCTAAAAAATTAATTTTAATCGATTAATTGACATACATTATTCGAGTTATTCATTATTCGAAAGTGACCATTTCAATTATTCGATCAAGTAATGGCGAAAACATTCTTCGACTATTCGTTCAACGATTAATCGAGTGGTTGCTCTACTAAACATACATGCAACATCGTACCTGTGTGTATTGTAAATAATACAAGTGTAAAAGATGATCTGTATGTTGAATTACAAATTACATGACTTAACAAAATCAATACAAATTTTATTTATTTAGTTCAAAATAAGAATATACAACGAGTACGAATACGTGAAAGATAGACAAAGAGACAGACAGGCAGACAGACATTTATAACGAGCGACAGATACTATATGTTAGACAGAAGTTTAAGATTCAAGAAGGACACACAAATAAAGTGTGCATAAAACTCAAGGATAAATTAAGAAAACATTTACCTGTTCTAATGGGTTGTTTAAAGTTAGAGAGAACCATGTACTCGTACATGTTTAAATGTAATTGAATAAATATTTTGTAGCCAAAAAAAATATATGTATTCTAATTTTAGGTTTTAACATGGCAAAAGGGCTTAAAGTACATTTTTTAAGCAATTCATTGCACAAATTATTGATATATAGACTATGATAGAATTAATAACGATTAAGAATATAACCTAGACTTTGATCTATGCTTTAGGTTGCAGGGCATTCCCCAAACTATGATCTATGCTCTAGACTAAAGACTAGACTATAATCTTGTTTTGAGACTGTAGCCAAGATTGTTATGTAGACAAAAACTTAGATTAAACGCAAGCCAAACTTAAGATTGCTCTTAAACATATTGCTTATTATAATGATATTGATTGCACAGTGAGAGATTTAAAAAAAATAATGGAAATAATTTTGAATTTTGTAAAATGTGACAATTAAGGACTTGCGTTTGAGTTTAAGTTTTGGATTTAGTGGTTAGCGAATTTAAAAACAGTTTTTTCCGCCCCTAAACATTTGAATTTTCAAAAATTCCGTCGAAGTGGAGAGAGAAAACAATCTCCGTCTAAAATTTTAACTTTAAGGATGTTCGATAATGTATCAATCAGTCAGTCCGTCAGCCAGCCAGTATATATATAGATAATTTAAGCCATAACATATGATCTTGGCTATAGCTTTACAGAAAAAATTCTCCAAATTGTTTCACCATTAAAAGAATTAATCAAAAATAAAATAAGTTTTAATTTAAAATTTAATCAAGTGAATTTAACGTTTAATCAAACGTTTAATTGATAATATTAATTTGCTTTCTGGTGGAATCTTTATAAATTTTTTAAAATATTACAAATTTTTTAATTAATATAAAAATGTTTATTTGTATGGGTTCGACCTTATTCAAGGATAAAGTCTAATCTATTTGCCTGGACTATGGTATACATTATAATCTAAACTATAATCTGAGCTGAACAATGAATAAAGTTCCAGGCTATAGCTTTATTCATTATTATGTAGGCTATAGCTTAAGTCATGATCTAGATTACAAATAGCTTATATATCTGTGCCAATATGGAAAAGTTGCTCATGTCGAATTTTGTAGTTTACAGATATCCTCAGTTTTGTTGAAGTTTTTTTACGAAAAGTTTTTTGCTTAAAGGCCGGGTTTTTGAAATGTGGATTACGTTTAAACTAAGCTTAACGTAGTCTGAAACTCAAATTTTTTTACTCACAACTAAGCTTTTCTGTAAAAAACTAAACCTAGTTTAACTGAGATTTAAAAAACCCAGCCTAAGTCTGTATATGACTTTATATTAAGGTGTATTCATCCATGCATTCCGAACAATAACTTACAATTTCATCGTAAAAAATTTTAAATTAATTATTTCTGTTTTGTTATTGAATTTCAGTGTGTTTTTTATTTGCAAAAGCTTTTAGCCATTTTTAAGCCCATTTTTAGCCATTTTTCCGTCAATTTAGCCATTTTGGGTCACCAAGTTTTGGTATTGGGTCTTATATATAATTAGGTACATATATAGTCTTGTCGTTGTTTTCTTCTAACTTTTAATATATTTTCATGATATTTTCTGTAGTTGTTCTTAACCAATTTTTTTTTCTGAAAAAATGGGGTTTTTGGTCCTTTTTTCTTGCTTTATTTATTTTTTTTACAGGTTTAAAAAAAACTGAATGTTTTAACCAGCTGAAATAAATTTAAATGAAAAGTTTTTCCTATCCAATAGATTTTTATTTAAAACACCTGGTTGAGAAATGAATTTTAATTGACAACAGAATAAATAAATCCATCAAATGCATACAAATTCATTGAATTTTAAATAATAAATATATAATAAATTTCTAAAGAAATTTAGAAAATAAAGTGAAGACCAGGGAAACCAAAAAATATGCAATTGCACATTTTTCCTTGTGCAACCAATGTTGGCAGGAACAATATTTTTTGACTCCCAAAAAAACCTTTGAATATATTTATCCGTTATAGAGCATTTGAGGAATTTTGGCATCGATTTGTTAGTGCATATTTTACCGTTTGCAACATTTTTTTGCATAATTTAGTTAAAAGATATTTTTTGCAGCATTTTGCCGCATATTTTGAGGCATATTTTGATACATGTAAAATTTTTAATACATATGTATGTGTATTTCGCAACGAATATGAATTTTTTTTTTTTTGTGAAATTTTGGCTTTTCTGTTTTAAATATTTATCTGTTTACCCAACTTTTTGCTTCACATTCGACATTTAATTTTTACTTGAAACTTTAAAATTTTATATATAAACAAACAAGAATATATCAATTATATACGTTTTCGGCTATGTGTGTAATGCATAGAAACATGGACCAATCTTTTAGTATACCAATCGACTCAGAATAACTTTTTAAAATGATCTAACCATGTCTATCCGTCCGTCTGGCTGGGTGTCTGTTCATGTTAACCTTGTGCGCAAAGTAAAAGTTGAAATCTTGTAGATAATTTAAACAAATTTTGTAAACACATTTTAATTGTACAAAGGACGAAGTCTATGTAAATTGTGAGAATCGGTCTATAATTTCACATATTCCCCATTAAAACTTCTTTCAAATTAGACTCTTTGTGTCCGTAAACCATCTAATTATGTTGGCATTTAGATTATTTTTTTATTATATTTTAGATTAATATTTTACTGCAAATTAAATTCTTTTCGAATCAGTTCACATTTCCCCAAAGCTCCCATCTAAAAACAATCTGATATAGATATTAATATATAGGAAAAAGGGAAAACCCCTAAATAACTTTGTTTTTGTGAGCCCATGACTGCCCATCGTTTCCAAAAAGGGTAAAATCTCGAAAATTCGTATGTTAACACTATGGCGTATGGGATGTATCGAATATTATTTTAGGATTGTTTTTATTAAAAGGAACTGTTATTAATGTGCTGATTTCACAACACAAGTGACTAAACGTGTAGTAAATATTATATGAAAAGCACTCAGTTTTTCTAGTGTTTTCCATATAAATTTTTCTACACGTTCAATCAGTTCCCTAGAGGGAAGCGAACTGACACCAAAGTAGTCCCGTGATAGGTCTTTAGTGGTAGAGACCGGTTCCAATTCTAACACTTTATATGAATAAGACCTATCACTTTTACATGGGGTTGTCATTGGAGGGGGTCAATTGACACCATTTGACCAGTCACAGAACCAAACTTAAATGAACTTTCTTAGTGTCAGTTACTACAATGTAGAATTATTTCAATACAATGTAGTCGTTTTTCAATAAAACAAGTCCTAGAATTATATTCAAGAACCAAATTTTAAAAAGTACCAACAAATGTGTCATAGCACCGCTGAAGACTGTACTGTAATTCATTACTTTTTCTACCTTTTTGTTCTTCATAAACCAGTTAAGGGATTGGTCCTTCTTTCTCTGGTCATGGGTCCTTTCTTTTTGTACTTGTTCTATTTTCACAAATCCCAGGACCAGTCTGTTGGACCAATTGACACAAATTTCCCGCAGGGTTGTAATTGAATTTAATTTATTTATTTATTGAAATCCTGCTTAACAAGAATACATCTTATAATTATAGAGCAAGAGTATTAATGCTAATAGAAAAAAAGCCACAACAATTTGATAAAGAAAAAAAAAAGAAAAAAAATAAATAAAATTAGAAAGTACAAAATTAAAACAAAAATTAAAAAGTACAAAATAAAAATTAAAAAGTACAAAATTAAAACAAAAATTAAATAGTACAAAAATAAAGCAATACAAAATTAAAAGTTCAAAATTAAAACAAATTTAAATTAAAAAAATTAAAACAAATTTAAATTAAAAAAATTAAAACAAATTTAAATTAAAAAAATTAAAAAATTTAAATTAAAAAAATTAAAAATATGTGAAAACTGAACATAATTTGTGGATTATATAGTTTTCAAATTAGGAAATTTTGAGTTTTTTTCGGGCATACAGTGCACTCGCAGTAACGTGAACTAATTAAAACCAATGGAGTTCATGTTAGCGAAATTGTTCACGTTAGCGATTGTCGAATTTCATGAAAAAATATGTGTGTTTTACACTCATGTCCACCATACACATTTAAAAATTGCTTCTTTTTTCTTTTAAATACTGCATATGGTTGACTTAGCGACATTATACTTTTTTGCAAAACTAGTCGCACTTGTTTTTTTTTGCAAACTATCTAAAATGTCTGCCTTCTTTTAACTCTAATTTTAGATTTTTTAACATTCATGCCGACTGATTCACCACTTTGCATAAGAAAAAGACTCAAACTAAAATTTCGTTGCCAAACAAAAAAATTTTATTTAGTGGATACACACATTTTTTATATAAGGGGATTCCCTCAACTTTAAAAATCAAATTTAATGTATGTATATCAGTGTTACGACAAGCCTGGAAAACATATGCAGTGAAAAAAAATTGTTCACGTTAAAGAGCTTTCTGAGTTTGTTCACGTTACAGAGTAGTCTACGTAAAAAACTTGTTCAAGTTAGGCGGTGTTCACGTAAGACGGTGTTCAAGTTACCGCGAGTGCACTGTATTTTTAAAAATTTTCAGGGCATATTTTCAAGTTTTTACGGCATAAAACGCATTTTATTTTAGAGCATATTTCTGGTTTGCCTGGTGATGACTTTTAGTTAAACACATTTTGCTTTATTAATTCTTAATAAATTTCAATATTTCTGTTTAAATATCAGTTATTTCAATCATATGTATAGATTTTTTTATTTAAAAAAAAAATATTAAATTTTAATATAATTCATGTGGTTTTTATTTCCTTTTAAAAGTTTTCCATTTATTTATGTATATTATATTTATTATTAATATATTTTCCAGCATACATGTGTGTATTATTTCCTTTAAAATATGATTATATTTTTCATATATCCTTGTGATTTATGGAATTAAATGTGCATTTACTCATTCATTATTTTATTTTTAAACAATTTAATAAAATTAACCATACGCTACAGTGGGTTAATTAACTATAAATGCCTCTAGAGGGTTTTAAAAGTCAATTTGAATTACAGTGGACACTCTCACTGGCTATTGGCTCGTTAGAAATCATTCGCCTAAAATAGCTCTGTCTAGAGCTAGAGGAGCGGTCCTTTAGTAGAGCTCTCGCTGTATATCAATAACAGATTTATATAAAATATTAATTTCTTAGAAATTTTGCTTTTTCTTAGCTCGAGTATTTTACTTTAGAGCAAAACGTAGCAGATTTGTAAGGCAAAGAGGTAAAAGTTTCGCTTTTACTATCTCGCTTAACGGAGCCATGAATTTTATATGACGAACTCCCACTTTGATGAAATTAAAGCGCTTCATTCATTGCATGTAAAAAGTGGTGGGTGCAGCATCAGCTCAATTTTTTGTTGGTACAGTTATTCTTTAATATTCTTCTTTAAGCTTCCCCCACACGAGTGACTTGTTCGTGCTCGAACTCTTTTTACTTGTGAATGGGGCTGTGCGCGCACAAATCTTAAATAATTAAATTTAAATTTTCTTGTGAATTGTTCGGTGTGTAAGTGGACTTGTGCGTGAACATTTTACAATTTATTTATTTTAGTTGATCAACGAAATGTAAATTTATATCTTTTGCGAATGTTTTTCCTATTTCTTCTTAAAAGACCAGCCATTTGTACATTTGCTTCTTTATTTTATTTTCATTTTTTTTCTTGTTGTGTACACAAATAAATAATAAAATGTGCAATTTTATCATCAGCTACACCATTCGTGTTTTCTCTTTGACGTTTATGGTTATTGTGATTTGTTTGACGTGTTTGGAGAAATGGTACGCGAACAAATCACACACACTAATTACTCGTGTGTGGGCAGCTTAACAAACCTGATTTTTAGCAAGGGAATGTCGTGGCCACTGGATTTTTTATGAATTCGCCCCCTTAACAGACTGCATCTATGTATGTCTTATTGCAGAGCGCATAAAAAGCACTGGGCAAAATAAAACAATTTTGCTATTAGGGAACTTGCTGTTCGGTAATAAATAGAAATGGTTTTAATAAAAAGTTGAATTCGCAAGACTGAAAGACAATTTTATGTTACAAGAAAAAAAGTGTATGATTTTAATAATAAGTTGTTGACTTTCATATACAATTTTATTGCTAAAATTGTTTGTGAAGTTTTATAAGTTTTTATAGAGGATGGCGTATGATTAATATTGATTTATAATGTTAATAAAACTCAATTTATTTCCTTTTTAGTATTTTATATTTGACTTTTCGACCACTGTCTATTACGCCTTAAATGTATTTCACTTTTATCCATCCGCTACTTTTTATTTATAAAAGTGCGTTCATTTAAATGGAAATTATTCAAATTGAAACATGATTGAAAACACACTTCCGTTTTAACACTATTTTTATCAGCTCAAATAAGTTTAAATTAAATATCTTTAACTGAAATAGAAATTTTAAAAAGAAAAACTTTAAAGTTTTGAATTAATTATAACAAAAGCTTATAATAGTAATTTTTGAATTATTAAAACTTATAATATGCAAATTCTGAATTTGTTTTTTAAAAAACCGGAATTTGATTTTGAAAAGGCCGAAATTTAAATTAAAATCACAAATTTAAATTAAATTCACAAAAAAAAGCGCAAACACGTACTCAACCCGCTGGGTTGGGTTTTTGTTAAAAAACCCGTGATATTGCCAGCCCGTGATTTTGCCATGCCTAACAATGTCTAAGCTTATTAGGCTTGATCCCTTATATTTTTGTCTGCTCTTGCTTTGTTTTCATCAACTGCAAGTAGCCATTCTTTAATTTTTTTTTCATAATTTTTTTTACCATATCTAAATGATCCTTTCTTTCCTTAAGCATGGTACTCTGTTCAGTATTTCGTGCGAAATGTTTTCAAACTCAATGTAAAAAAAAATTCTGTGAAATACAAACGAAAAAAGCTAATCAATTTTTGAATTGAGTGCAGATTGTATGCATTTATTCACAGTTAGTGGTAGTGAAAAAATATGTAACAATTAATTTTGTTTAGGGCTAGTGAAAAAAAAGGCCAATCATCACTCAAGCTGGTAAAAAATAGTAAAAACTAATTTTTGCAGTTTTATTTAGTGAGAGATTGCAATGTTGATTTAAATCAATATTTAGTGCACTACCCCCAACAATGGTTTTTGTTTACCTTCGCAAAATAATGTTTTATACTTATTTCTAATAAAGACGTTAAGTTTTGAAAAACCGCAAGAATGATAATATTGATACATGACAAAATTTTCGTGTGAAATAATCAATGTTGCTCAACATTTTTCGCAGAGTACTACGCTTTACCTTGGAAACTTTTCATGCCACTAGGAAAACAATCGTAATTTCTTTTAATAACATAATGATATTCGCTATTTTATTAAAAAAAATTTGGTTACATAGAAGACATTGCATGTTACCAAATGCATTATTTATCATGAAATATTTTTCACATATAATTCTGACTTCGGCCTAAAAGTTGTATCAATGTGCTAGAACATATACTGTCGTATTGGCCAGATCAAAGCCAATAAAATATGAAGGAACTTAGATTTCAATATAGACTTGTTTTAAGACTTGACTTCAAACAATATCATTGACTAATCTATAGGCTAATAAAGGCAAAATTAGACTTTTGGCTTGAATAGACTATATGCTAGACTAGGCTATAGGCTAGACTATAGTGTAGAGTAGACTAAAGGCTACACTATACTGTAGGCTAGATTAAAGGCTCGACTGTGGCCTTATACGTCACGGGGGCTTTGTATGGATCATCTTAAGAATGTTTCAGCTTTTGGTGTTCCATCCTCCAGAAAATCCGGTGTAGTCAAGTCAATACCTGAGATAAGACAAAAATCCACAATTGGCATATGTCAAGAGCTCTTTGTAGCTGACCATCAATTCTATCCGCTATCCCTGGAGTAATTAGCCCCCACTGAGCTGGTACTGGATTGACAATTGGTTGAAGCCTCCGAAAGTAAACTTCTTGCGGGAAATACTTTCAGTCTTTCAAAAAGATTGTCTTTGCGGGGAGTCTTTCTTTCCGTTGAAAAGATACTTTCGGGGTTCACGTGGTGGTTCTGGCTTATCACCCAAAGTCGCGGGAAGGTAGATCCTGAAAACCCCACTCAAAACTCCACTACTTGCGGGTGAGCTTTTGCTAAGGTACGGATCATCGCTAGTTGCTGTTGCTACTCAACAGATGTTGCTGGCATTTTTTAAAAAGCAGAGAAAGTTTAATAGCTCCAGCTCCAGGGATTATGTATTCAAATTGCTACCTGGCTAAGCTGATAGCTCTCACAGGGGCTACTGTTAAAAAAAGTATGTGTCACCCAGTGGTTAAAATCCACCATATGGCAGGTGCTTATGTAAATATTGTGCACATCTATGGCCTAATTTTCAAACTAAATAAGAGGATAGTTTCAAAATTAGAATGTCGACTGCAACAAAAACTAGACAGTAGGCTAGATTATATATTGAACTGTAGACTTTAACAAAGGCTTCACTAAAGACTATAGAATACATCTAGATCATAGACTAAAGAATAGTATGGTCTTGTCTTTTAATTTATTGGAAACAAATTTTATGAAATTAATGTTTAAATGTGATTTCTGCCATGTGGCCGCCACGGCTGGAGCGTAGAAAACGCAATTTGGAACACAAAGCATTTGCGGCGGTATTTCGCCGATAACTCTTCGAATGTTGATTTCCAGGTGTTCAATTGCTTGTGGTTTATCGACGTAGACAAGTGACTTAACATAATCCCAAAGAAAATAATCCAATTGGGTTTAACCACACGCCCATATTAGCCAAATTTCTTTGAGTAAATGAATTGCAGCGAAAAATTCGAGTCATGTTCCTATACCGTTCACCATTGACAGCAACATTCTGACCATCATTGGTTTTAAAGACATATGGGCCAATGACTCCGCCAACAATTTGCTTATTTACGTTCACATTCAACCAGAACTGGGCTTTATCGGAAAATAAATTTTGCATGGAAACTTAAAGTCAATATCAATTTGTGCTTCAGCCTATTCGCCGAATTATTCTGATTAAAAATTTAAAGAATTTGCACGCGTTGCTCTGGTGTAAGTCGATTTATTATGAAATTTCAAAGCAAACTTAACAAAAAGCAACTATCAGCTGTTAAATGGGTGATCAAATAAAACAATGATGCCAACTCAAAGTTGTTACACTCTAAAAAAAACACGCTTTAGTTAATAATCTAGTACAGGTCCTACAGGATGCTTTTAAATCGGATGACTAATACACCATCTGTCTGTGTTATTGCCTAAACTCTAGCGTAAAGTCTAGTCGGTCTTTTTTTTATTTGATATATCGTCTGCAAAAACAAATTTAATTTTTAAAATTAAATAAATGTGCAATAATTAATTGTGTGTTGTTTCTACTTGTTTTCTTATTTTTTAATATTTTAAGCTTCATGCATTTATTACATAAATTATTGGTCTTGTTAAGCTTAAACGGTCTTCGTTAGTCTGCCGGTTTAACTCTGTGTCGTATGTATTTATTTTTGTTCCACAAAAATGTGTGAATTTCTATTTAAATCTCTTTTCTTGCAAATTAATTATTTACGTTAATAAAATTTTATTCGGTTGGATGGTTGGTGGATGGCTGGTCTGTAGGTTTATTGTTTGGGTTTTTAAACATTTTATTTGATTTTTGTTTTCAGTTCAGTTTTATTATCTCTGTATTTTGTTTGGCACTGCCACATGCATATCTTTGGATTCTTTCCACTTCCACCACAAACGTTTCCGTTTTGACAACCGCAAAAAACACCATCATGGCACTTGAGAAAGCATAAAGTGCGAGGGAGAGAGAGAGCGAAACAAACAAATAAATGTTTATTTATTTATGTCCGTAATTTCTACAAACAGATATCTGCTCGTGTTCGTACCTTAAAGTTATCTTTACCTAGCCGGTAAAACTATTTTGGTAATTTCAAAGTTTATTTTGCCTACGTATTTTTTTCTTTAAGTTTTCTTTTAAAATATAGCAACATTTGTATATTTATAAATTATTTCAATTTACTGTCAATAATCGATGGTGTAAAAAACACTACAGATTAATCAGTAGGTAAGAAATACGTGTTTAAATTATGAAAAATTCTTTACACAATAGAAATCTATACACAGCTTTATATCTATTTGTAGAAATTACTGGCATTAACAGTAGAAAAAATACAGTGTGTAATTAGAGGGGTTTTTAAAAAGATTAGAACATACTTAAGGGTGAAATTTTTTTTAAGAAGTACGACTTAAAAGAAAAGAACAATAATGGTGAAAAATTGTTTCTAGTTCCCTGAAGCAGTTTTGGACTGAAATCTAGCACAATCGGTTTATAAGGAAAAAAAAAGTAATGAACCTAAATGTGGAACAACCCCCCATAAAATATTTTTGAAATTTTTGGTACAAAAACTGATATAAATTGGTGACGGAATCCACTGATTCTCATATCATTTTGCACCAATTAGCTCTTTATGACTAGAAATCATACCACTTAATTTTGTAATGGTCGGTCTTTAATTTGTAATAGACGCCCACTCTCGAAAAATATTTATTATGTTCCTTTAAGGATTTTTGAATTTATTTTTCCTTAAATACTTTAATTTCTTTTGTTTAATTTGTCACTGTAATTAAACTTAAACGCATACATTTTAATCATTGCGCTTAGTGGTAATTTGTGTGCCCAAGGAAAACACAAAATGGAAGTTAAAATTCTGCATTCTTTAATTAGTCATTCTCTCATTCACCTGGGATGTCGCCATTTTTCCTTTACTCATCGAAAATCGATCAAGCGTGAGTTTTTATTCATCTAATTCTTCGCTCTTTATTTTCATTCATTCTTTATCTAACAGTATGTTCCAGTACATATTCACTCATTCCCTCCACCTCCACCTTCAACTTCTAAACCCATAGTCACTCCAGTGCCTGCTCACCGAAGGCAACTAACTCCCGAAATGCTAGATATGACCTCAGGTCAGCCGCAACTGCAAGAGATCGAGAAGATCCCCTGTGATCTGGCAATTTTGGACTTTTGCCGAATCCCTGGCTAGTCCAGTCTAAATATTTGTGTAGTGTTTTTTTTTACTTGTCTCTCCTTATTCTCTATAAATTGAGCACCCCAATTGGCGTACTATAGGTTTTTGTTGGCCTTTATCTCCTATAACAGCTGCTACCTTTTCCGCTTCCGTTTATTTAATTTTAAAACATCATTGTCCTTTTTATTGCTTGCTTTTGATAAATAAATACGCTCTAGTTTTTATTGGCATTTTGTTCTAAATATAACTATAGAAAAATCTAAAATATAAAAATTTTTCAAAAGTATTGCAACCACTCATGTTGAAATAATACGAGGAACTCTTTCAATCTCAATACACTCATCTAAACACAGCAAAAAAAAAAACAAATAAACAAAATGTCTATTTTATACCAATTTTTACTAAAAAAAAATGAAATTTAAACAGTTGTCAATGATAAAAACCAAAAACAACAGAATAAAAGCCACAAAAATTAAACATTTTAATGGTCAAGGACTAAAAAAACTATTGACAGAAACAGAGAGAATTGTTGTTTTACAGCATTTATTAAATATTTAAGAAAAATGGTATCTCAAATATCCTTTTAATTAAAAATTTCTTTAGAATGTCAAAGAAGAGGGGTGGGGGGGGGAGTAAAAATAAACCAACTTTTATTATCCTTAAGATGTATTAAAATCTATAAAGAATTATTAGCTTTAATATATGGACTTCAACAATAAGAATTATTGACAAAAAGTACGAAAAAACAGAGGAAAAGGAAAAACATGTAAAATCAATTAAAAATGGAAAATCATTCAAAAAAGCAAATTTCGATCTACCAAAGGGTTAAAATACAATTTGGTTTAAGGATTGATGTTTGACTTGAATTCAGCAGTCGTCGATGACTGCGAGTGTAAGACGGTAAATCCCTTTGAGGAGATCGAGTGGTAACGATCGAAACATGTCAGGGTAACCAGCCGCCTGGGTTCGAATCTCAGGTCAGTCAAGAATGAATGATTATCAATAACAATTTTAATTAATTTTCATCATGTTGTAAAATTCCTTTCCTCATAAAAATAATTTAATGAAAATTAAATTTGATGAACTTAAGCCTGATTAAAAATATTGAAAATGTGGATTAAAAACCATAAATAGTTCAAAAAAATTACCACAATACTAATTATTAATATTTAAATTCTCTAAAAAAAAGGAAATTTGTCTTAATGAAGGGAAATTTTAAAATGTTCCTCAAAATTCTCATTGACTAACAAATCGTTTTTAAAATTTAGCAAAATTTTCAAAAACCTAGTTGAACACAAGGTGCATTTCTTTGGCGTTTGGCAAAAAGGTATTCAGTAAAAAAAAACTAATTTGAGCTTTTAATTGGGGTTAACTTAATGTTTTCCTCTCTTTCGTTTGGTATCAATAGCTAAAGTCCTGCTTCCAATTACAATATATTTGCCCTTAAGCAAAAAAGTCAATTATATACACCAATTAATTCTATGTAATTCTATGTAATTAATGTTTATCATACGCCTGCTGTACTTTTCAACTATAAATTCAACTTTGTAAAGTTTTTTTATTTATAAATTTCTAAATAATTGTCTCTATTAACTTTTAATTAAAGCGTTTAATTTACTTTTGCAACATTTAATTTGTATAATTTTTTTTGCTAATATTTCAACTTTTTCCTTAAATTTTATATATAAATTATATTGCAATAAAAATAACACATTTTTTTAAGGTCTTTTCAATATTACACTTCATTTGTTCCATTAAATTTAATATGTGAATTTTGTACAACTACACCACTCTACACAAAGATATTTGGAAAAATATGTTGCTTTATTGAGTTGTAAAATTGAATTTTATTATGTTGTTTTATAATCCGATTAAATTGATTTTTATCTAGTTATTAAGTCACCTGGATTTTTATTTGTTAAAAAAAAAATAAAAAATTATCAGCCCAAGTTTTCTTTTTCCATTATATCAACTTTAACCTACCAGGTAGGATAAACCTTAATTTACTTTATCGCTCACTTTAAGTTAAAGTAAACTTTAAATAATGAAACACTTTTTATAAGGTTGGTTAAAGTCTACATTTAGCTATCGGTAAGTTGTGAAAACAGGCCTTAAAGTACATTTTGATCATTTAAGCAAATTGTGAGGAAAGTTATAAAATTTTCTTGATACAAAAAAATCCTTTTTTAGGATTTGAGTTCATTCATTTAGAAAATTTCAGCAAGTCTTTTGAAAACAAAAATTAAAATTTTTCCCATATTAAACCCTTATAGGGATATATTCTTTCCAGGGCATTTTTAAATTTTTTCTTAAATTATGAAAAATGTCCTTTAAAAAATCTTGAATTTTTTCAGATTATTGAGAAATTTTATTTAATATTTGTTAACATTTTGATCATAAAAATTTTTTTTTTTTAATTTACCTAATTTCCCTAATATAAAAAACAGTTTCAAAAAAGGGAAAATTAATTTTAACACACAGTTAATGTAAAGTAATTCCCCTTTAAGAAAAATTTTAGTTCGAAACATATTTTTCAAATTTTGTAATATTTTACGTTGCTTTTTCTTTATATTACTTTAATTTTTTTTACATAAATTTCTTTTGTTTTTTAATTTTCCTCCAATAAAATCTAATTAAATACGAAATTCCATTCGCATTTGTTGGCACTCCTGTGTTGCTTCTAAATTCCATCCTGCAATTTTTTGCGTCATGTGAAATGCGAATAAGTTTTATTGTTTTTTCTTATTATTATTTTATTAATTTGATTTTATTTGTTTAAGATGACATAAATAATTCAATTCAATTAAAAATTAACGAAGTTTTGTTTGTTTTTTTGACGAGCAAATAAAACTTTTTTTTTTATTCGTACTTTTTATTTATATCTTTATGCTGCCAAAAACAAGTCGAGTATAGTTTTGATTTGAAGACAGAAATTATTATTTGCACGTTAAAATGTTGCGTGTGGATGTGTGTGTTTGTTGGAGGGTGGGGGAGGTTGAGAAGGCAGCTGGGGTAAATTTTTTTTTTTATTAACTTTGTTATCTTTGTTACTCAAATACAAAGTTTGAACAATGAAAATTAGTTTTTTGAAGCAAATTGTTGACTACATTCTAAAACAAACTTGTCAGTAGTTCAGTTTTGAGTTAAAAAAATTAGAAAACGTGTCTTAAACAAACATATGGGCATATCCAGAGAAAAGTCTACTTTTTTTGTTACGAAATGCCAGCAAATAATTTAAACTATTTCTCAACAAATTTTATATGTATAATTTACTTCTTTATATTTTGGTGTAAAGCACAACTAAAGGCTCAGTTAGGCGAACGTTGCTGTACCGTATCTGTACTGTATCAATCAGCTGTTCGCTTTTTGTTATATGAAACGCAATACAAAAGCTTACCGAAATGTAATGTACCGTAGTTGCAACGTACCATTCTGTATAAAATAGAATTTCATACCGTTGTTACGTGACATTTGTAAAACAGTGATGGGCGGCTTGTATGTTTCTTGGAATGCGGGTATTTTTGCTCTTTTTTTTTGGTAATTTTTTCAGTAAAGCTATGGAATTGTGACAAAACAACATTTTTTATATGTGAATACAAACATACATATGTTAAGATATGTATGTACACATACAATGGAAATGTGAAACGTATAAAAGGCTTTAAATGGTACCAAAACCTTGTTTGTTGTAAGCACATTTACAATAAATGTATGCTTAAAATATATATGCTAAAATACAAATTTGTTTATGGTAAATCAATAATATAAATATTATTAAAATACTGTTTTAAATACCATTTAAATCACTTGGTACTTTTTCTGCACAGCGGTCACCATTTAAAAATTTTTGATTCCCATCACTGTGTGTATTGTTTTATGTATACTATTTCTTTTTGTTTATGTATGGGAAAAAATATGACACGTTTTTCAATGTTCTATAAGTGCACCAACGTTCTTACAGTACGGTGCGGTACATTACGGGTACAGCAACGTTCGCCTAACTGGGCCTTAAGTAGCTCTACATTTAGTAACAGAAAGGATAACATTTGAATAACATGTGCCCAAAATACAAGCTTATTTGCTTGATGGTGTTACGTTATAAAAAGTAGACTTTTCGCAGGAAATGTCCTTATACTGATTAAAAAAAAAACATTTAGAGCAATAAAAGTCGTAATTACTTCATTTATTTTGTTTTGTAAGGAAATTGTTGAAGAAAATTTAAAAGTTTTCACTGCCCAGAAAGAAAAAGCCTGCAATGTATTTGAAAGTCCAACACACAACCAAAATCGAATGTGTATAATCACAATGACGTGATAGTGTTGTGAGGTAACAATAATTCAAAGGAATACACTCCAGACAGAACTTGTCTCTATCAAAACCTTTGAATACAGAAAAACCATTTTGCCTATATTCCTATAACATATTTGAAAACAATCTTGTGCAGTCAGCGAGATTTTGTGGTGTTTACTTGTGTCTCGTATGTAACGGACGCATACAAAGAATTTGTAATGCTTTCTTGTGTACCGTATGTGACGTACCTTCGCGTACCAAGAATTGTTTTTGTAATATTATAAAGAAGTTGACATAAAAAACACTCGTACTCATAATCCAAAACTCACATTTCAGAAAAACAAAGTGTTTTATTTTAATTCCCACTCTCATTGCTGTGTGTATTATTCATTCCCTTGTTAATTTTTGTATACCCGCTTTTCATTTGACTTTCCCTATAGGCATTTGGTTTTTGCTTCTACACATTTGCACAGTACATATTACAATTACAATTTAATTTGAAATTTAAGTGATAATAACAGCAAATTTCGAACCACCAGTACTACTGGTTAAAGATTGATGTTTGACTGTTGGCTAACGGGCACCGCAGTGGTGCAGTGGGTAGAACACAAAGATCTGCTGACGATAGAAAGTGGTGTTTCTTGAAACATGTCAAGATCAACCCGGGTTCAAATCCCAGCTCAGCCAAGAAAAATTATCAATAAATTTTAATAAAAATTCCAAGTTGTAAAATTCCTTCCCTCAGTGAAAATAATTTAATGAAAATTAAATTTGATGAACTCAAGCCTAATTAAAGAATATCAAAAATTAACAGTTCAACTAAAAATCAAAATTGTTCTCAAAACCGAAATTGTTTTTGTAAAAGAATGGGTGAATCAGCTTTAAGATATAACAGCTCACACGAAATAAAATACCTTCCGACCCAAGAAAGTATGCACTGTTTCTTTCAACGTAAAAGGTGCAAAATATAGTTCAAACAATACATAATATCTTTAAGTATTTGGAAAGAATGTTTAATTTCATTCTACTTAACTTACACAATCTTTACCCCATGTCGAAAAATGCTCTGTTTCTTTCTACTTAACAGTTTTTAATCTTAACTGAATCTATTTTCTACCCTATTTATACAATCTTTATAATTTTACTATTTTTTACAAATTTTAAATTATAAAAATAAATCCGTTCAAACCAAATAAAATTTCAGTTATCCCTTTTAGGTATACTATATTTTTTTAAATCTTTACGGTATGTATCAAAACAATATATTATTTTATTTACAGTCTTGGAAAAAATCACAATCATAAATAAAACAGTAACAATCAAAAAGCTTCAGAAAACTCGATTAACGCAATTCTATAAAGCCACTAAAAGCAGATTTTATTTACTTAAAAGGTTTGTGTTTAAACTAAATTTATTTATGATTGGAGAAATCTGAATCTTTCAAACCGAATTTCGAATTTATTTCACACCACACCTAATTGTGGTTTCAATGAACATTTTCTTATTATTTATTACTTCAATATAGACAGACATTTTAAATTTAAATTGTTTGTCTATTGTAATTTTTGTCACATTCATTATTTATGTATGTAACTAAAAAAAAAAATCTACAATTGATTTGTGCAATTAAATTGTAAGTGGTATTTTTCTGGCATTATAGATACGTAGTGGTTCGCCACAATCCAAGTACGAGCATAAATTAGTTGTAATACAAATAAAATTTTATCAATATTAGGTTAACCAAAAAATATTAAAATTACAAAGAAATTAAAAAAAAAAACAAAAATACTTAAAATTAAAACTACATTAAAAATTAACACATTTTATCAGCTGAATTGAGAGTTTTTTTGAACACATAAATACAGTTTTTGTATTAGATTTTGTCTAAAAATTTTTATGAAATTTTCTTAGCTGAATGTCAAATTACATATGCTTAATGAAACGAAAATTTTTAATTAATAATTTATATTACCGATTACACGTGGTAATTATTTTACTTAGCTGAATTTTAAAATTGCTCGCCTGTATTAGATTTTTATATCTTTGTGACAATTATTTTGTTAAATATTTGAAATTTGAACGAAATTTTGTCAGCTGAATTGCTAGACTTTTGAATCAAGTACATATACAATTTATTATCATAAAGTTAAAAACTAAATTTCTAATAACTTGTTTAAACATTTATTTAAAAATGTTGCTAAAATATTTCTTAATGAAACGATAATTTTTAATGAAATTTTTTTTATGTATTTCTGCTTATGTAAAAAAAAATGTTCATAGCTGAATTGAATAATTGCAGCTGAATTAGATTTTATTTGCTTTTTATTGACAATTTTGAAATAAATTTCTTAATTTTAGTTACATTTTTAAAATTTGCATAAATTTTCTCTAGCTGAATTGCTAAATTTTTTTGTTTAGTATGATTTTTATAATTAAAAAGTTAATTTTCTTACCTGAGTAGATAATTTCTAAAGGTAGATACTATTTTTAAATAAGATTAAGCAAACATCTTGCCTAAAAACTATTAATTAAAAAATTCTGATGAATTTCTTATTTTACCTAATGAAATAGAAAACTGTAATAATTTCTAACTGCAGTGTTTATAAAAAATAAAATTAAATGTGTTTTAAGGCAAAATTTTTATACAAATTTTTCTTAAAATGCATTTCAAATCCATTTTAGTTTTTTCTGAATACTGCAGTATATATTTTGGACTGAATTATAAAACTGTGCAGCTGAATTATAATTTTATTACTTTCTGATGGTAATTTTAATAAAAAAATGTTCATTTAAATAAACAATTTAGAAGTTCTCAACAATTTTTTTAGCAAAATTGCTTTTTCTTTTACCCAATACTAATTTAAACTTGCTATCAAATATTTTTTGAAAATTATATAATAACAAAAATCCCAATAACTTAGTTTATTATATTTTATAATTAAATTCATTAAATTGTTTTTTTTTTTCAACATAAAAATAATACATTTAAAATTTATTTAGATTTAAAATTGGAAAATAAAAATTTAGCTGATGTTGGAGTTTGGTTTATAAAAGACCACAATTATTACATTTATCTAGCATATGTGTGCAATTACTGTTAAATAAATAATAATTAAATCGAGCCAAATACTTTATTTACTTTTGAAAATTTTGTACCAAATAAAATCAAGCTAATAGAAACTAATTTGAAAATTTTATTTTATTATTACTTATATTTTAATTTTATATACACATAAATTAAGCTGTCTAATTTTTTTTAACCATTTTCCTAATTCTTTATTTAAAATTGGTTTTATATTGAAATGTTGCTGAAATTTTATTAGCTGAATGAAATGAAAATTTTTATATAATTCTTTGTATGTCCGGTTATGTACAAAATTTTACTTAGCTGAATTAAAAAACTGTGCAGCTGAATTACATTTTTATTGCTCTGTGATAACAATTTTTAAATAAATTTCGTAATTTTTGTTAAATATTTCATATTCGCACATCATTTTTGAACTAAGGATATAATGTAAAATTTAAATTTCTTGCATAAATTTAAATAAATAATATATGATTTTTGTTGGTTTTGGCTTAGCTGAATGGTAAATTATGCTTGATGAAATGACAATTTTTAATTAGTTCTTCCCTTTCCGCTTGTGTTAAAAATATTACTTAGCTTAATTGTAAAATTGTGCAGCTGAATCCGATTTTTATTGCTCTTTGATTAAAATTTTAGAAAAAATGGACTCATTTAAGTTAAATATTTGGAATGTGTACAACATTTTCATAGCTGAATTTATTGCCAGAATTAAAACATTTTTTAAGCTGAAACGGTTTTTAAATATGTAAGATATTTGTTTAAAAATGTATATATTAAAATTGTAAAAAAATTTGGAATTCAGCAAGACAAACAAAATCTTTTAAATTAAAAATTTTTGTATTCCCACAAAATTACTTTGATAATAGTGCTGAAATTTTCTTAGCTGAATGGAAAATTATGCTAGATGAAATTATACTTAGCTGAATTGTGTGTTTGAGTGTTTTCTTTATTTATTTATTACAAATTTCGTTTAAATTTAGTTTTTTTTTACTAAATTTACCCCTTAAATTTCATTAAGTGTTGAACAGATTAAAAGGATTTACATTGTAAACGTTTAAGTAAATAATAGAACGCAAAGATGTGTAACAATTTACTTATGCCCTTTAATCTCTTGTTTTGTTCTATTAAACACAACATTTGCTTTTAATACTTACAAACAAGTAAGTATGCATGTAAGTGTGAGGATAACCAACTTAAATAAGTACAACAACAACAAAATAACCACAAATATGCTTTAACGCCTGGGTTGTTAGTTTTATTTTTCAAAAAAAGTGGGACATTCCCGTCCCGGAATATTCAATTGTTTTCAATTTCCGCTTACTCAGGAATTATTTGCGGGATTCCTGGAAAAATTTAGAACAAAAACTTTAAAAAATGTTCAGCTACGTTCACCTTTTTTTATATGGGTTGAATAAAGAGCTTTCTGTGTTTAAAATGTATTGTTTCAAAGTGGGAACTTACCATATAAAATTCATGCCTTCCGTTTGCGGAAACGTTTTTTATTAACAATCCCGTTAAGCCAGTAATAAGCTTCACGAATCAAATCGATGACTGAATTTCAAAGTTAATCTGGATAATTTAATAGCTTGCTTAAGCGTGAATCTATTTATGATGATGATGTTCATAAATGTCAAAAAGTGGCCGCAGAATGACAGCCAACGCTTTTGTTCTGTTGTACTTAAAAAACACGAATTGTGTATGTATTTGTGTGTGCTTTTATTGTTTTATATTGTCTGTAATATTTAGTTGGTTTTGGTTTGATTTTTTTTAAATTTTCCTAAAACAAAACAATAAGAAAACAACGAATGTTTGGGAAACTTACATATCGTTACCCTTATATAAAAAGGCCGTAAATATACGTTAGTTAGGGGCTTTACAGGGAAAGGAAAAAACGTTAAAGAAAATTAAAGTTTTGCCGTGCGAATTTTATTAATTTCTCTATGTAATTTAATGCTGTAACAAGTTTTTTAATATAATAATTTTTATAAAATTTTTAAATTTATTGCAAGTTTAGGCTTTTTGTTTTAACAAAAAAAAAAAAAATTATGAGAAATAAACATTTTTTTCAACTGAAAACAAAACAAATAAAGATAAATGATAAATACATAGCGGAATAAAAAGAAGTTTTACAGGGTGTGTGGTAAATAATCATAAAAACTCGGATAATCGTTAAGTAAAAACTATTTTAGATAATCTAAGAGCTCCCTTTTTTTGTGGTGCATTAGAGGATTTATATAAGAGGATTCTCTATCAAAATTTAAAAAAAAAAAAAAAACTCCCTTACAAAAAAAACGAGTTATGGCCTTTCAATATTAAGGTAACGCTATGTTTTCTCCTTTGTTTTTGCTTTGTTAAACAGTATTGATGTGGTTAGTAAGAGCATAAAGCATAAAAACCTACATATGTATATACAGGGTGGCACATAACCTATGCTAAGTTCACACTTGGTTTTTTAAACGCGTTTAGGCAAAATATTGATTTAGCTAATCAAAGCCATTCACATTACATTTGAGATGATTAAGATGACAGATGATAAAAAAAAACACAACAAACAAATTTATATTTCTTTAAAGTATTGAAAATGGATAAAAATTCTTTTATAAAGTTATCAGAAGATTATTTCAATTATTTTGATGGTGAAATTGTGAAAATTAATGAATTATTTAAGTAAAAAACATAAAAACATAAAAAAGAAATCGTGGCCGTTGTACGCGTTCATGTTAGCCGTTTCTACATTATACTCAGTTTGAGGTATGTTCAGTGGATTATATGTGATTAATGAAGTGATTTAGTTGTAAACATGTCAATTAAAGTGATTAACAAATCACTTCAATGTATGGTTAAGAAGCCAAGTGTGAACATAGCATAACGCTATGATTTATTTAATGAATAACTTTTTTCTTTTACTTAGTCAACGTTGGCATTTATTAAAATTAAGAAAGATTATAGCCTGGAAATATGTTCACATTATGTTTTCAAAATAATATCTTTCAAATTATGCCCATTGTTTCCAAATGCACTTACGAGAGCATTTGCCGTAAATTTTCTTAGAATTTCGCCCTTCGGCATACACGTCACTTAAAAAAGTGGTATAGTTGGACGGCTTCATCTTCTTGGAACCCCAATTCAGGATTGTTCTCTAACTCAGCCTTAAAAAATGTTTAATCATTGTCCAGTATTGTATGCCATTCACATTTGCCGCAAATTGCCAGTCGTGTTTAAAAGAAAATGTGTTCCAATATGATATTTTCTGAAGTTCTTCGACGCGATACTCTGAGCACCTAAGTGGGTAAATTTGATGTTTAACAATTATTTTTTGGATTTTGGGTTCCATATATTCTGCAATTTTGTTTATTCACGTGACCGTCAAGGTGACAATAGGCCCCATCGCTCATTATTCGATATGAACTTTGGGTCTGAATAATCGAATGCTGACTTAAAATAAAAAAATTTTGGTTCTTTGTTCTATGCTAAGTTTTTCCATTATAATTTTCCCAAGTTTTTCAAAGTACGTTTTGAGAAAAACCAAAAAAAAAACGTTAACAACAAATTAAATCATACAGATACTTATGCGCCACCCTATACATACATACATACAATTGTATGTATGTTCATATATGGTTCAAGGTTATTTTTATTTTGGGTTGATATTTTTTTCTTTTCTCCATAAAGAAATCTCTTGTTCAGGAAAAAAAACAAATCCTTTTGTGATTTTGTAAAACAGTTTTCCATAAGTATTATCGCTTGTATTTTTGTCTCTTTAAATTCAGTTTTTCTAAAAGTATAATTTTGTCTATTTTTTCAGTATATTTTTAATAAGAAGTAATAAACAGTTTTGTTGTATTTTCGTTTATTTAAATTTTTGTCTTTATGTTTATATCATTTCTTTTATATTTTAAATTTACTTAATAACAGAACTTGTATCTTTTTTTATCAAGATTTAATTTTTTTTTCTTGTGATTTTCAAACAAAGAAAGACAAAATGTACTTAAAAATTATGGGTTTAAGAGTTTTGATTGTGGTTTAAAAATGAATGTGTAAGTGAGTGATAATGAATTTGATTTGAAAGGAATTCCGTTTAAAAGAAAATTAAAGTACAATAAACAAATTTGTATACCATTCAAATCGGATTGAAAGGGTATATATAAGTGTGTCATTCTGTTTGTAGTTTTCGCAAGTGGATTTACGATGTCCGCCTGACCGTGTGTCCATTACAATGGGGTTTCTGAAGACCCCAAATATGATGGGGATCGGTGCACAAATGACTTCGATATGAGTAAAAATCCACGACTGCCGCTAGTCCATAAAATTGTTGTTTTGTTTGTTTATTTTAATGTGTTAAATTTTTTAATATTTATGTAACGTACTGGTTTTTATCGCTTTATGTTGAAGGATTGGTACAAAAGATTCGGATATGGCTTTTTTGTTAATTAACGTCACATTTATTTTTTTTAAGTAAATTTTTGTGGTTTTGTCTGGATTTACACTATGAAAGTTTCCTTTCAGAAACTCTGAGTTTAAGGGAGACAAGAAAATCATGTTCTCTTTCCCCCTTATCAATAAACTCAGACTTTCTAAAAGAAAACTTTCATAGTGTGAACCCAGACTAAAAGACAAAAAATTTACTTTAAAATTAAAAAAGTAGGGGTTTTTTTATATCTAACTTTTACTCTTCCTAACCCCTGTCTCCCTTGCATTATCCTTCATGTTTACTCTTTTTTTTTCTTCTTTGTTGATTTACAAAGGATATTAATAAAACTAATTCTTAAACGCCTCAATGACATTTTTATGATGTCAACAACAAGTAACTATCAAAAAATGAAATCACAACAAGTCAATGGAATAAAATGTAATTTTTAAATCAAAATCATAAAAAACAATTTTATGTTAAAATGTAAAAAAAAAAAAAATTAAGAACTCGTGATGTTTGCAAAACATAAATTGTTTTAAAAACAACAATAAAAGAAAGAAACAATTTATCAAATTAACATTTATAAGGGCTCTTAAATCTCATAAAAATTCAAATAACCAAATAATACACAACAAAAAAGTATGAAAAAAAAACTAGTAAAAGTGCTTTATTCGTCTCCTTTCACCATGAGCAGGAATATCACCGATCATCATGAAAATTTATTATTTTATTTTCAGTCATAGAAAACTAAATTGGACTTAATAGCTTAAAATATCAAGATTCGTTGTGGTATAAGGGGTATTTAAATAATTTTCAGGTGGAATTTTTATATTGGACCTATGGGAATTTACGGACCAATCTTCACGAAATCTGGTAAATTTATTTTTAGTATTATAGAATTAAGACAGACAAAATTTTACTGAAATAGCATTATTCGTAAAGTTTTAAAGCGTACTAAATTTATTTTCCAAGAGACTAATCTGAATAAAAATGTTGTCTTATGAAACTACTAAAGACCAAATTTTTTGCAATTGCCTTTTTGTTGCTGTTTTAATCGTATTTATTTATGATTTCCTTGAGGGTGCCTTACATAGGGCATACGGTAAATTATAGAGCGATCGTCACGAAATTTGGCCAGAGTGCTTTCGAATCTTATAAAACAATGACAGACCAGATTTTACTACAATAAAATTATTCATTCAACAAACTTAAGTAGAGGGGGCTTTATTTGGGTCCTCTGGTAAATTATGGGCCGATTTTAACAAAATTTGGTTATGTGATTTCCAGTCATACATAAAACTAATTTGTGCAAAATTTAGGGAAAGTTGTTGCACATTTTGGCTCATAATTATTTTCCTATCGAACCGATTGTGCTTAATTTCAATCCCAAACAGCTAAGGAGAACTAGAAAGAGTGTGACACGAATATTGTTTATTTCCGTTGAGTCTTTCGAATTTGAGCGTGATTTCAAGGGCCCAAAATGTATAAACTTTATGGGGTTGTATAACAGTTAAGCCTTTGAAAATAGTAAAACTTTTGTAGAACAGGTAAACTAATATAAACTAGCTTAACTTCTGTAAAACTGTTTTTAAAACATTTATTATTTTGTATAACAGTTAATACTTTTGTATAACAAGTAAACTTTTTTAAAACACTTTATCAATTGCATAACAGTTAATTACTTGCATAAGAGTAAAACATTTGTAAAACAGGTAAACTGTTGAAAAACCAATAAATTTCTGTATAACAGTTTTGTATAACAGTTATTTTTTTGTGTATAACAGTTTTTCATTTGTAACTCCTTTTCTATAATACCACACAATTTGTGTAACACTTCTATGTTTGTGTAACATTTATATTTTAAAGTCAAAATGTTAATACGGGATAACAGTTTTAAATTTTGAACATTAAGGCAGTTTTGAATTGTAAAACAATTATATTTTTATATAACAGTTAATAAAAGTTATGCCTTTGTATTAAAGTTTATTATGTAAAGAAGTTCTTTTGTATAAAAATTATACGATTATTCTTCAATAAAAGATTTAAATTTCTTACAATTTATTATTTGTATAACAGTTTTTAGTATTTCAATTTATACAACATGACGCTTTGGGGATTTTTGAAATATACACCTACATACTTACATACATACATATGTACGTCTACATAAAGTCAATTAGTATATCACTTTTTGTATAACACAAAATCAATTTCACGGCACGCAAACAAAATAACGAATTGAATATGAGATCTTGTATGAATGTGTGTATATGTGTATGTATAACTTTCCAGATCTTTTTATAACCACAATCAAGAAAATCCTTTAAGCCTATACTGACGTTATAAATAATACAGAATAACCACATACACACGTTTCAACGTGCGCACGATATTTCTTCTCTTAATAAATTTATATTCGTGTATTTGTGTATTTACATGGTGCTTACAAGATTGATAAATTTATATTGCAATTTTTTTTTTGTCTTCCCTCCTTTGCAATAACTTTGAGCAATAACAAATACATTGTCATATAACCTTAAAAACACGCACGCCTCGTCTCATTTTTTATATTTTAAAGGTGTATTTATTTATTTAACTGTTAAAGTAAACATACACATACTGCATGCAGACAGACAGACAAACAGAGAAATATAAAGAAAGATGTTTTCAGTGATGCCATTTTAGCATTTTTCGACCAGTTTTGGCAAAATGAATTAGTGGAGTTTGGTACAAATTGTCTTGCAAAAGAAGATTTTTTTAATATATTTTAGAGCTTTATTTTAACTATAACATTTATTTTAAAAAACTCCGACTCCGACTTTACAACATTTTCTACACAAAATTTATTATTATCAAAAGGTTATGGCAACACTGCTTGTTGGTATATTTTAATTTAAGATCTCCTCATCAGAATTTAGCTGTTGAAATTAAGCCAGCTCGGTTCATAAATGGCTGAGATTAGCAAAAAAAAATGTTTTAAAAAAGTACCAAAATGTTGAAAAAAGTACTCTTTTGCTTGGTGGTCAGTACCATCTAAATATTTAAATTGTCCATCACTGATACGCATACTGTACTTGCAAGCAAGAATGCACTTGCTTGTGTAAACGGTGGACTATGTAGCCCAATCTTTTAAGCATTTTAAAATCTTTTGTATTCAACTTCTTGGCAACACTGTCTGGTTTAACTTTTATTTTTCTCAGCAAGTGAACAAATAACTACATTTCAATAATTGGAATATTCTCTTGTTTGTTGGACATTAACAAACAAGCCAAACAACAACAAAAGTATTAACAATATCCGTATCAACGTCGTTATCAAAAACATCATCCCCATCAGAATGATAAAAAAAAAGTTCACCAAAAGAAGACATTATTGAAATAATGGCGACAATTAAATTAAACGTCAAAACGACTTTGGGTGGAAGTACATTGTATTTAATTAAAAAAAATAGTTTAGTTTTTTATTCTTGAAACTTTAGGCAAATTGTAAAAATATTAATATTTAGAAAAATGTTAACAGTATTTATTGTTGACCTTTTTTGTTGTTGTGGTTTATATTTGTTTTGGCTAGAGGTCATTTATTATAAATTAAATAACAATTTGGATTTTTAATATTTTTATTTTTGTTAAAAAAATAACCGATCCAAAACTGAAACAATTAATTAAGAACCAATATGCAACGGCACTAAATTAGCACTAAATTAAACTGGACTAGAATTTAAGTAGAACTAAACTAGAACTGTACGTAAACTTAACTAAAACTGAAGTACAACTGATCTGGAAGTGAACGAGAACTGAACGAAATATGAACTAGAATTTAACTAGAACTAAACTGGATCTAAAGTTGAACTGACATAGCAGTGAGCTTAGTCTGCTATAGTTAAAAGTACAGTGCACTTGAATATTAACCATAAAAACCTCTACAGTGTGAAAATTGCTACATTGTTTTTAAATTAAATTGAACATTTTTTAATAATGGTTCACTATAGTTAATGAACAAGTGCAATTGTTTGGAAGACTTTATTAATATTCAATATTCTGATTTTACTTTTTATTTTTTTACAATTAAAAACATTTGAAGTTGAATTATTTTTTTTTTTTAACTTTCTTTAATTTAATTTTAAGCTAAAAAATTTATTTTTAATGTTTCTTATTTTTCAGTTAAAATCAAAAAGTCTTACGCATTTGGATGGCCTTGAATCTGAATTGGTTTGCAATCCTGCTAAAAACTCCAACAATGTAAGTAGAATTTACATATTATTTTCATTCTATTTCTTTGCTTTTTTTGAAAATAAATTTAATTTACAAAAAATATTTTTTGTTTAGTATGAAAATAAATTTTAAAATTATTTTCACTGGCTTTTATTTATATAATGGCATGTTTGTTTAGCACTTATTAAAATGCTTGATTTAATGCAATGGCACAGAAATTAGAAAGATTTTGCTTAAAATAAAAAAAACTCATAAAAAAAGATTAATGTTTAAAAAAAAACACATAAAGAGAATAACGTGTAAAATAATCCTTTTAAAAAATATTTTAAATTTTCTCTGAAAGAGATTTTAATTTTTGTTTTCAAATAAATTTTTCTAAACAAAAACTGAACTAAAACTAAACAAGAACTGATCTAGAACTCGACTAGAAATAACCTAAAACTGAAGCAGAATCGAACAATCGAACTAAACTTGAACTATATTAGAATCAAACTTTATAGAACTTAAAAAGAACTTTACTAAAATTAAACTGGAACAAATCTTAAATAAAACTAAAAGTCAACTCATAGAGCCAATTTAGACTAGACTAATTTTTAGTCGGATTAACTTTTGTTCTACCCAAACTACACTGGATTAATTATTCTGGCATAAAATTGTCTACGTACACGCAGCTTTGTATGTGTTAGTATTTTTTTGTTTATTTGAGAAGAAAACAGTGAACCTGTTTTTTCATAAGTGTGTATGTATTGGTTTTGTTCTGCTAATGCGGGGTTGAAGCTGGATTAAAAATTATGCCAACCAAAAACGACTCTTTTCACCTCTTTCGCCTACAAACAGTCGTTTTCTGCCAGAACAATTAGTCTAGTCTAAATTGGCTCATACAGAATAATAACTAAACCAAGGCCCCTGTATGAGATGCATTCCATAAACGATTTTCGTTGGCTAAAGAACATCGACCAGCGAATAAAAAATTTGTATTGTGAGTCGACGGCGCTGTCGAAGAATTCGAATTTTTTAACGAAAATAATGTTGCTTTCGTCACTAGAAATAAATGTAGTAAACTTTTTGGAAATGTTGCAAATTTGTAAATTTTTTTGGTTTTAGTGGACCAAATCAGGGTTGAAAACTGCAGTCGTAACGTTTAAATGTGCAGATCTTTTGGCTTTTTTAGTGTGTTTGACAGCGGAAGTTTACATTTAATGAATCAGAAGTAAAAGTCATATTTTTTTTTTGCTAATGACAAATGAAGAAGAAGAAGAAGAAATTGCGGTTTTTTCTACTTTGACTGCAGTTTTTTAAACGCTGGACCAAATACTTTTATGCAAATACATACACTAACAAATTAAAACAAATTGGTTCTAACTGTCAAAACCAGACGGCTTTTGTACAGTACTTTTAGTTGAATTCGCCTTGGCCAAGTATAATTTAATTTCCAAGGCTGAGTTGGTACGATATCTTCCCTGAGCACAAAGCCATCGCCAATTTTAATAGAGTTGGGATTTACTTGCTTAGTACTGTCCTTATACAATACATTGTCTTAATAATTTTTGTTTATTTTATGCTGGCAATTGAAAAAGCTCGTTTTCCTTATGGAACAAAATCCTTAATTGGTAGTGTCCTACCGACTGCATTTTTTTAGCCCGAATTTCGGTAAATTTTTTTTGTCATTAAATCTGAATAGTTGTACTTTTTGGTCACAGCCTTAAGATTTATAAATGGACTGGAGCTTAAAGGTACAGTCAAATACATTTGTATTTCTTTTTAAACAGTATTTTTGTCCTGTTCTTTTTGGACTTCTACATGTTGGATTGGAGTGTTATTTTCATATGAACAAATGAGTATAACTATGTAATTGCATAAAAAAGTTCGGTAAAGTTAGAAAAAAAATTTCGCCGAAGACTGTACTTTGGCCGATTATCTGTTTTTGCCGACCATAAGAGAAAAAGTCCTCTAGACGGATTACCTTTTGGGTGGAGAATCAAAACCAATATAGAAAATTATCAAAAGTTCCAATAAAATATCTTTTGATCTCTGCTAATTCGGTTCCTCCACAAAGGTGCTTTTCAGCTCGGTGAATTAATTAAATAACAGGTAAAGTGAAACTGCCTTAAGCCAAATAAGGTAAACATGCTTGTGTTTTTTTTATTCGATATTAGTATATTCAGCCGATATAAATATTCATAGTGAAATCTGAACTATCGATAAATATCGATAGTATCCCAGCACTTATGTACGATGCATACTGCTTTAAAATAACAAAATTAAAAACCCGATTAAGAAATCCTTTCCTTATATTTAAAAGCGTAAAATTGTAACAATAAAAAAACGGCAAATCTGCTTTAATACAAAACTTAAGATGCATGCGAAAGTAACGTTGCGCTTTACAAAAAAAAAACATTACGCAGTACTCAATAAAGTCTTTAATCTGCTTCAGATATTTTGATCAATAATAATAATTTGTTTTTATCACAATGTTCATGTGTTTTGCGCACGTGATTTATTTATCTGAAAGAATCTGAAGTTTTGAGCTCATTTTTCTCTTTTCTTTTTAAGACATTTCTAATGTCAGTTTCCGTGTGTAATACACTGTTGTCAACTTTTTTGAAAATTTCCCGCCAAATCGGACTTCAAAACCGCTAAATATTTTATTTAGCGGGATTTTTTTTAAATACCGCTAAAACCTAAACATGTTTAAAAGTTTTATATAAATCTAGATAAAAGAAGCTTTCTCAAAAGTAAACGACTTTCTATTTTTTTTAACTTCCCTAGCTATTTTATTCCCAAAAAAAAAATGAGTTAGAGAGATGCATTGGGCTGTGCCGAATCCTTAATACCCTCCACCTACAGTTCGAATATTTCCGGAGTGGTTTTTATATAAGACCTATCGTACATTATTGGCCGATCTTCACGAAATTTAAACAAGTAATTTATAGTGTTATAAAACTATTGTTATAATTATAATAGAACACAGATTGAGGGCGTTACGGTTTTACGCATACTTAAGTTTTTTCTCGAGAGTAGGCTTTATATGGGGCCAATGGACCGATCCGCACGAAAACTATGGCAGACCAAAATTTATTACAATAGCATTATTTGTTAATGTTTTAGGCGTACTAAAGATTAATAATTATGATTTTTAGTCATATAGAACGAATTTGTGCCAAATCGAATATCATTATTTGCATTCCTCCACTAGTTATGCTATTTTTTGTAACAAAATGATACATTTTTTGGGTGGTTGGTACTGGTATAACTGCTTGAGGAAACTAGAAACAATTTGATGCCACTATTTATTTTCTTTTGAGTCTTGAAAGTGAGAGTGATTTCAATAGACGGATAGACAGACGGACATGGCTTAATCGACTTAGAATGACTCAAGGACCTAGAAAATATGTATATATTGTTTGGGGCTTAGTTTCACACGGAATGACAAACTTAGTAGTTGTGGTCGAGTGTATATAAATTCCTATATAAAAACGCAAAAAAGTTTATAACATTTAAGCCTTTTTTTGGCAATTATTTGCCCTTTTAAGCACTTCGATAAAATTCGTTGGATGAAAGTTTTAGAGCAATACCGTTTTTTGTTTAAAATTGTTTAGCTAGCTTAAAGTTGTGAATTGTGGCACACAACCCTAACAAAATACTAACTGGAAATCGAAAAAAAATGCCACGTATAATCCTTAGTTAACTTAAACTACAAAAGCAAGTAAAACCGTGAACATAAACAAGTAGTTTTCTACCAGAAAAACAAAAAATCTAAATAAGAAAAAGTATTAAATCTGTAAATTAAAATATTGGGAAATGTTTTTGTAGCGGAAATGAGCCACTGAGAGATGTTTGAAAATCGCTAGATTTCCCGCTTAACACCAAAACGTATTTTTTCGCGATTGACATTTTAAAAACGCTAGATTTAGTGGGAAAATCTCTAAATTGGCAACAGTGGTGTAATAAGACAAGTTATGTGTCATTTAAAAAAACGCTCATACGCAGGAAAAAAATCACGTACAGCATTGAATTCGCCTGTAGGCCAAGCACTTCATTTGATCAATGTATTTACATTTTAAGCTATTTAAACGATTGATTTAAAAGGAAATTACTCCCTTAATTAAACCTTGACATTAAAAATTGTTATAAAATCTATAATTTAATACAATTTTTTCCTTTTTCGTAAATAAAACTATGATTGGCACTTCATTATGTTTTGTGCCAAATAGTCAATGCCATTAAAATTATAATTGAATTTTCTGCTTTTTTTTTTGTCACATACTACATATTCGCCGTTGTAAAATAATTTATTACCCACTACCCAAAAAAAAAATCTTGTATCCTTCAAAGAAACTATTAGAAACAAGACAATGCGAAATAAAAACTCGAATTTTTATTGACCTTTTGTTACGCATCCAATTGCCCACATCTCTGAACCATGAGATGAGTTTTAGTAATTGTTTATTTTCATTCCCAACTGTGCAAACAGAAAAAAAAAAACAATTACTGCAACAGAAAAAAAAAATAAATAACAGTTTAGTGTCCGCTTGAATTAACATGGTAAAACAATATTGTGAAAGTTGGAGAGACTGCACACAGTAAGAGCGTTAAGCGACAAAGATGCTAGTAAAGTATTAATTATAATTAAAGTTACGTATTAAAATTATAATTAAAGTTAAATTCTAGTTCAGTTCTAGTTCAAGTTCAACTCTATTTCAGTTCTAGGTAAGTCCTAGTTCAGTTTTAGTTTAGTTCAGTTCTAGTTTAGTTCTAGTGCAGTTCAGTTCTAGTTCTAGTTCAGTTATAGTTTTTGTTCCATATATTATGTCCAATTGTTTCTATAAGGAACAGAAGTCCGCAAAAGCGATATGGTCGATCTGATTCCTCGTCGTGCCATCTGGTGACACCCAAGTAGCTTTATGGACTACACTGTGGGGGAATAACGTGCCCCCGATCACAACTACTAATGCCATTAGTACCCATTATCCTCTCACGGCCTTTGTTTTCGGGACCCAGGTGCGAATTTACATCGCCCATTAGTAGCACAGATAATTAGGATATGTCGGACTTCTTCGAACAATAAAATAACGATACCATTCGAATTTGGTTGGTGCTCTGGATTTCCAGAGAACGAAAGTGTGGGGTTGTTAGAGGTTTTATATTTGCCGGTTCCTGGCGATCTGGGTTCGCACAGTCCTAGGAGCAGCAGGGTGTACTTTGTGAATTCCTTGCATACTTGGAAAAGTGTTGAAGGATAAAAAACTTTGCGAACGTTCCATGTTTTGATTCTACTTATCCTTTTCCTGTTAATTATTTGTTGTGGTTTCTGTAATCGTTGGTATTTTGAAAGGGTTACTAATTCGGACTCCATATCCGATCCCAGTTTGGGGTTGCCAACAGCCTCTGGGTAAGCTTACCGCCATGCAGCTAATGTTGCAGCGCTAATTTTTAAAGACACCTACTTAAAGGTTAAAGGTTTTATATTTGCCTGTTCCTGGCGATCTGGTTTCGCACAGTCCTAGGAGCAGCAGGGTGTACTTTGTGAATCCCTTGCATACTTGGAAAAGTGTTAAAGGATAAAAAAACTTTGCGAACGTTCAATGCTTTGATTCTACTTGTCCTTTTCCTGCTAATTATTTGTTGTGGTTTCTGTAATCGATGGTTTTTAGGAAGGGTTACTAATTCGGACTCCATATCCGATCCCAGTTTGGGGTTGCCAACAGCATCTGGGTAAGCTTACCGCCATGCAGCTAATGTTGCAAAGCTAAGTTTCAAAGACACCTACTTACCTAAGGCGCAACGGTGTTAATGTGGTATTCAGGTTACTCAGCAAAGCGATCGCCTTCTCACTCTAGCTTTTTTGCTCTACGCTTGTCCTCAGAAAAGAAACCAGAGTCTTTGGCAGGAATCGAACCCGCAATCCCGGTGGCTGATAGACTAGCTGACTACTAACTAGCCTACCGGGGCACTCAAAAGCGGTCGAAAGCTTATCCCATTCCTCTCTTCTAGTTTAGTTCAGTTCCATTTCTGTCCTATACTTCGTGTTGAGTGTTAGTTTTATTCGAACTTAGTTTTAGCATAATTTTCGGTAGTTTTCTTTTATGTATCATCCTTTTTGAATTCACTTTCTAGGGGGAAAAATCTCACTAGAAATAAAGGGCGCCGTTAAAGAGCCAAAAGTCTGCTTATTATGTAACTTTTTATAGTCTACCTTTATGCATTTTATCCTTGAAAAACAACGCAAGAAACTTCAATCTGTAACATAAGTAGTTTCAATTTTCCAATTGAATTTTTTTCTGTTCTTTCTTCTTCGAATTTCTTGATTTTCATTTTGTTCTTTTACTTTTAATTGTTCTGTCGTCTGTAAATTCAATAAGCGTGCAAGTGTCTGTGTGTGTTTGTAGTTTTTATTACACATTTCTGTAAAAGTTCCTGTAGCTTTCTTATGATTTCCTTTATGTCCCTTTTACTACTCTTAACAGTTTTAGCTTTTATTTTATGTTATATCTTGTATGTGTCATATCGCTTATTTGCTGAAACGTCGTCATAGCTCAAAAATGCATTTTGAAATAAAAATGGATTTGCTCACACCACTTCGAAAACAACGAAACCTTTTCTTCAAAAGGGGAGAGTATAAAAAAGATATAAAAATGAATTTTATACACAATGTAAAGAAAAACATACCGAATAATTATACATCACTAACTCCAAAATTTAATTTTTTGAGTTATAACGACGTGGCAGCAAATGAGTGATATAATTTATATAGTTTTTTTAATTTATTTTTTTTTATATTATTTCTATTTTGTAAAATTGCTTTGGTTATTTATTCCTCTTTCACTTTTTCACCAAAATGTCCTTTTTCTAAAAAATCTTTATAAATGTATACATTTAGATATTTAACGATGATGTAAGTAATGAAATCATCAACATTTTTTTAAAATAAATTAGAAGTTGATGTAACTGTGTGTTTACAATGACATATTACGTTATAAATAAATGATTGTTGTACTTTTATTTTAACGACTTTTCTTGTGTGTGTAGAGAGAGCAAAAATAAAAATCTGTGCTAAAAAATTCATTATGTTAAATAGTTAATTGTGAGTTGTAAAATCTTGAATACGATTAGTGGTATTCGTTAATTAGAAACAATTTAAGAAAAACACTTAAAGTAGGCCACAGAAAATTAGTTTTAAGCAAGAGCATTTCCGTCAAAAGGTCCACCGTGACTGAAAATTTAAAAGCTATTAAAACTGATTATTTTACGATATTGTTATAGAGAAATCAAAATAATTTTCGTGGGAATACAAAATTTAATTTTAAATTTTATAAATTTAACCATAAATTTGTTCACGTAGATGAACAATCAGACTGCAAAGTGGTGCAAACGTAATTTTTTATTTGTGAGAAAGTTTTATTGTATGTTTTCTTTAATATTATCTTCCTTAAAAGAGGTGATATTTGATAAAAATTATTCCAAGAAAATTTTCTTACATGGTCTGTAATCTAAGGAAAAGTTCGAAGAGAAATATGTTATTCGGATTAACGGTAAATTTTTTTTTTTTGGTCTTAATTTTATTCAGTTAAATTATTATGAAAAAAATTTCACGTTCGAAATGTCACGTATCGACCCAGATTTTGGCATAAAAAAAAATTTCAGAAGATTTTGGAATCAATCCAAAAACATTTTAATGTTACATTGCTACGTAAAATTCTGAAAAAGTTTGACTAAAAATTGTGATTGTATTACGCCTTTTTATAGATGGCCACAAAAACTACTACATACTATTTTTTTTACGTTCGAACCGCTACTTCTTTTGCTAATATCTTTGACCTAGAATCGCGCCCTTCATAAACTTTAGCATAGATAACAATGATTTCTTAGTGCTATAATTTAAGGGTTAAAAGAACGTAAAAATATTTGTTGTTAAAAATGTCATTGCATTTTTGATGCGTACGACTGTCCCGTTCAACACTTTGGAATTACCCATATGTACAATTTTGAAAATTTTATTATTTTTAATTCCACGAAACAAGAAAAAACTGTTACATTAATAAGCAGGAAATAATTTCAAAAATTTGGATACTAAATTAATTACTAAGTTGTAAAATATGGTTTTTAGTTATTGTATTCAAAGCTGATAATTTAGCTTTTTCCAGGTGAAATCTAGCGATTTTCAGACACGTATGCGGGAATCTAGTGTTTTTTGTTCAACCAAGAACAAACTGTAAAATTCAGAATTACATACTTAGTTATTGTACAGACAAGCAAATAAATTAAAATTTATTCCCCTTTGAATTTGAACCTCCGAATTCGCCCTTAAATCTAAAGGTAAAACCTAAACCGGCAACTCTGATAGCGATAGAAAGTTTCTACAGCAACTTTAGAGACACAAAGCACTGTAGGAAAGAAAACGTCAAATGTACACAAAATATAAACAAGCAGGAAGTAAAAAAATACTCTTAAAGTTTCTGTCTTTGAAAGTTAATTAGGCGAATAACCTTGGCAAGTCCTTATTCTCGAAATGGACTTAATGGTTTTATGTCTAATGTACGTGTATCGAAATTAGCAGTGCATATATTTTTGGCTACGAGAGGGAAAAATAACGGCAATAGCTATAAGTCCATGGACCTTTTTTTAAAAATTTTATGTTGTAGACAATTTTCACTGTAGTATTTTTCCAGCAAAAATTAAAACTTAGTTTTCGGTTTTAAATAATAAAAATTAAAAAAATCTTTTAAAAATTCTTATGTGATCTTTTTCATCAAAACTTTTTTAAATCTACAATATTTGTTTCCTTAATTTATATTAATAAAAAAATTAGTCATCAAACTAAGTAGATTACCAATTTTTCAATTCCTTGTAGTTCATACTTTTTTTTTAAATATACATAATTATTTTCTTTTAACTCTCTACTCTAAAATAAAAAACTCTCTACTTAAAAAAGTATTATAACTTTATAATCTAATCTATGTTCTTTTTTAATCAAAATATTACACATTAAAACTCACCAAAATAAAATACAAAAATCGCTTTCATTGTTAAATCACGTAACATCACTTTTATTCCTCTCCAACCTGCTTTTTAACTCTCACTCTCTTATTTCCTTCTTGCACCTTTTAGACAATAGCTTCTATCAGCTCAACACTCAATTCAGCTTATCCTTTAACACCCTCATCTCTCTCACCTTCCCTACCCCACTACCAACACTCCGCCAGCAAACATTCTCTCTCACCAGTAAGATCGTTTCATTACAAAACACCTCTTTACACCTGTACCCGCCTCTCAACTCGCCTAACACCTACTATTTACACACAAGCACCACAGCAGCAACCCACCGCAAAGTCACTACCCAATAATCTCAATTCACCCACTTCTCAAACACCATCGTGTACCACGACTACTACAGCAGCCTGTTGTAAAAGTAGAATTTGTTCAGCACACGTGGGCAACAGTGCTCCCTGCTGCAGCAGCAGTAATCTTCTATTCCAAACCTCTCATCATCATTATCATACCAATAAATTTCAGAGTGAAGCTTTTAGTGGTGACTCAGCAAGTGCAGCTGTGTTATCAGCGACCACAACAACAACAACTGCTGCATCGCAGTCTCATCATACCCTAAAACCTTTATATTTGCCTTCCACCGATGACAATAATGCCGCCTCCAATAGTATGCTCATGTTACCTATGGGGGAATTGGGGTCTGTCTCTTCTGCTACTACAACAACTACTACTATATCTTCTGCTTCCAGCTTTCATCCTTCTGGCGGCTGTATAACGCCAACTAGTTATAAAAAGAAATCATCTTTTCTGCAACGTAAAAAGCCTATACTCACACGCAGTGAGGTGAGTGTGTCTTTACTCATTCTCTCTCTCTTTCGTTTTTCTATTCAATTTTCTTTTTAATGTTGTGGTAGTGCTTTTTTCATTTACTTAGACATTTTTTTAGTTTTCTTTATAACTTAGCTTTTTCTTTAAATTTCCTTTAATCTTCTAATTTTTCTTTAAAAAAAAAATAAATTACGCATTTTCTCTAACCGCGCTAGAAACATGTGAAAACGTAAAAAAGAATAATATTCATTAATTTAAATGTTTTGTTTCCTCTTGTTTCCTTATGTTAATTTATTTCTCAATTATGCCATAAAGTATGCACTTTTATTATTTCACAATTACATCCTTAAGTATGCAAGTGTTATTTTAAGAATTTGGCACGTTTTATGTTATATTTTCTATTCAGTATTAAGCGTGTTTCTGTATGTGCGAATATAATTTAAATTGCTACATTTTCTTGCAGTTACCAAGTTTTAAAAATGTAGATATTAAAATAAGTAGTTAATAATTTAATCATTACTTTGATTTATTCTTATAAACTGAAAAGAGTTTTTGGCATATTAAATCTGATCAGAGTAAAAAACAAACATCTATGAGTTCAGACAAAATTCAGTTTTTAAATTTTAATATACATGATATAAAACAATACTGTGGCATATTGTAAGAAATCTATTAAAAAGTGCCAACAAGAATTTGTATTAGAAAGTATTTTAACTTCAATACAACAAATAAAAAACAAATATTTAAGAGAGAACCTTTTTATGTTTTTCAAACTGCAATATTTTTCTAATTTATTTTATACCGATTCAAGCAAATGAATCCGATTTTCAGTTTCAAGTATTTTTTTAAGTGGGAACAGTTTTCTTCTAGTGTTTTTGTTTAAGAAACCCAACTAAAATGTGTTTTATGTATTTTAATCTTGAAATCAAACTTTTTCCAACTAGAAGAAATTACTTCAAATCTTTTATCCGCTATTGCTGAACTCTTCTTATAACAATTTGGACAAATAAATAAGGTTGAAATGTTTTTCTGATAATTAATTTAAAGTCATTAAAGTTTTTTTTTTTTTTAAATTTATTTTATGATTTTATTTTATGATTAATCAATTTAAATCGGAGAATAGTCTTGTTTCTAATTTTCTTAAATTTTGTAACTTTCTTTAAAACTGGGAAGCGTTTCATTGTAGTTTTTATTCTATTTATCGAAACTGAAAAAAGTTTAAGGCCCGTTTTCACAACCTACCGATAGCTAAAAGTAGACTTTTACCGGCCTTATAAAAAGTGTTTTATTATTAAAACTTTACTTTAACCTAAAGTGAGTGATAAAGTAAATTAAGGTTCATCCTACCTGGTAGGTTAAAGTAAAGTTGTTATAATCGAACACTTTTTATACGGCCGATAAAATCATACCTTTAGCTATTGGTAACTTGTGAAAACGGGCCTTAATCTTTAGCTTATAATTTTTTTTTCTTTTAACTTTTGTAGTTTTCTTCAAACTTGTTTTTTTTTTTTTTTTTTTTTTTTTTTTTTTTTTTTGTAAATTTTAGAAAAAGTTACTTTTACTTATTTGGACTACATAAATTTCCAAAATAATTTCAAAATTGTTATATTGAGAACAGTTGAATGAGCCGTATAAGTTTTCTATAAAAAAAATATTAAAAATTAGGCCAAAACTTTTGAACTGAAACAAATTTTAAGCTGGGAATAGTTCAAGTTAATCTTTTTTTTCTAAAGTACACATAGTTTTCCTAAAAATTTCACGTATTTATTAACAAAATAAATGATTTATTAAAAAAATATGTAACAGTTTAAATTTAATCGAATTGGTTTTAGAAATGTATATACTCAAGGACAGCTCTTCCAGCCGGACAGCTCCCATTGGCGAATATATTTTTATAATTTTTATGGTTGCCTTATTTGCCTCTTTAAAACCAAAATTTCGCTGACCGTTCCCCAACGGGAGCTTTTTATAATTCCATATTAATAAAAATTTTTCTATTCCCCACAAAAACACATTTCTATTAGATCATTTTTTCCTCATAACTTAAACTACTCATTTGAATTTCTTTCTTATTATTTCTTTTTTTTTTTGCAACTTTCTCAATGACAGCATTCTTTTTTACTTATTATTTTTTGTTTTTCTTTCTCTCTATAGCTTTTGCAAATTTGTTTTGTGTCAACTTCTTTTTTTAACATGCATCAATTTTGTTAATGTTTAAATGTGTATCCAAAAAAAAAAAGCCTTAAAATTTACAGTTTCATTTTTAACACACAAAGGACATACTGCCATCGTTGTTATACGCGTATGTGTGTTCGTGTATAGTTCTAACGGCATTATAAGTTCTTCAAACATATTCGCATTATAAAATCAGTAGAAAATCTTAATACACTTGACTGCACTTGTTGGCTTTATGGCGAACAAGTGTTTAATGTGCTTAAAGCTATAAAAACAGATGTTTTAAGATGAAGAAACGAAAAGAATCGTAGCATATGTAAAGGCTGCTGAAAACATAGAAACAAACAAATGAACAATAGATAGGTTCGTTTATTTGATAGTTGTTAAGGAAGCGCATTAATATCAACATTCATGGATTATCTTAAATCCTTTTCCCACATACAAACATGCATATAAATGTGTATGTATACACACAAACATATGTTCAACAAAAAGCAAGAATGCCCCTTAAGCAAACATTTGAACATATTTGCATTAGAAAACCTCAAGATGAATAATAATTTTAGATCTAAATTTAATTTGTTTGTTGTTGTCTGTCAACGGTATACACAGGTAAACATCATACAGGTAAACATACATACAATATTAGACTTTTTTTCAGAAACAACAATTCTCCCTAAAAGTATACTTCAATCAACCAATTCAAGATCCATATGATGAATTGTAATCTGATACCTCCCTAATAATTTTTTTTAATAAATGAAAACCATTGTTACACAATACATAAGGAAAAAGAGCAGATTGCTAAGAAAAAAGTAGTAAGGGAAAACTTTAAGTTTTTTTTTCTCTCTTGATCGACTTTTGAACACAAAAAAAATTTGAAACTAAATATGCCACATCATGTTCAGTTTTTGTTTACAATGTTTGCAACAAAACATTTTATAATTTTATTTTTTACCTTTTGCCAAAAAGAAACAAAGTGCTTTAAAAGGATTTCATTGTAAGATTTATACAATTAAAAGGAATTTGAGAATAAGTCTGTAGAGAAGTAGAGAAAAAAAATTCGTATAAGTAATTTTATTTGCATTGAGAAATAGAAGCCTAAAAAATGCTTTCTTTCATTTTATTAAAAAAAAAATGAAAATGCGATAGAAACAAAACTTTTATCCAAAAACTATCAGAAGATAAAGGAAATTAAGATATTGGCCTAAGTTTGAGCATTGATATTTAATTGTACATTCAGATATTTCTGGCAGAGCTCATCATGTGGGAAAACTTATTTTTCAAATATTCTAAACAGATCTTGTAGCCATAAAACATCTTACTGTGTTGGTACTAAGATTAAATTTGGCTCAAATATATTGTATTACAACCTTAATCATCCAACCAAAGTTTATTTAAAACAAACCATATTTGACCATAACTACTTTTTTAAAAGTTATTATGTCATGAAAAAATGTTGAGCTGGTAGGTTTAGAATTTATCATATTTCCCACAAAAAAACTTCGAAAATCGCTTTAAAATGAAAAATCTTATAAATTTAGATGTAGATATTAACTAGATAATATTCGGTACAAATAACTCTTATATGAATCTGAACCTTTTAAGGTAATTTTGTTTTGCCAAATTTATGCCCATGGGTCCCAAATAGAATACACTCTGTTAATGCTGTGGTGTAGGGTATCAAATGTTGCGTCTTGTACGAATATACGTTATTTTCTTGTTTTATATTGTATTTTAACTGAATTACAGTTTAGCTGTACTCTAAATGAATCGGTTGTTCCCCTTCATTTTAATCAAAATGTATCGGGTTCACTTTTCATTATATTCTTAGAGGTTCGTTTTTTAGTGTGTTGATAATGAATCGAGATTCACTTTTTATTAGACCTATTTACAAAATTGTGCAAATGGTCTTGCATCGCATCATGTGCAAAATGGTTTAGCATATTTCTACTCTACACCAACAAAATATATAGACATCCCAACACACACAGAGATTAAAATTCAAATTGAAAATGATTTGAAATCAAACATTTTTTAAAAATTTAAAATGATATTTAGCTCATTTGAAAATCGATCATTCTTAGTAGGAATGGGCAAAAAATATCGATATATCAAAATATCGATATTTAAAAAAATATAATCGATATATATCGCCGATATTTTAAATACCGATATATCGATGTATCGATATTGAAATACGACTATCGAATTCGATATTTTTTAAAGTCAGTCTTCATTAAGAACTCTAAATTTTAGCCGTTTTTCAAACAATATGTTTTTTAAGAATTGGAATCATTGCATGCATCATAGATTTTTTAAACAAATATGAAGATCTAAAATAATTGGCATTTATAAGAAACAGTGCCGGATACAAGAAGCAGATTGTCTGGAGTGCACATAAAACAGAGAGTGCTCCTGATGTCCATATCTGATGATTACTCGTTTGACTAAAACCAGTTGGTACTTTTGGGGTGCAATTCAAATTTTAAGGAAAGTTGGTACTTCCATGACTTATTTACTTCCATTTAAATTTTTCGTAATTTATTTTTTTTTCTTATGGTTTTTTTTGTATTCTTTCCTTTTGTTTTTGTTATAATTGAATTTTTTGTTTTGATTAAATTTTTTTGTTTTTATTAATTTTTTTAAATACAATGAAACAATAAAAAGTAACAATGTAATTACATATAATTAATTTGTTCATACATATGTTTGTACAAAGGTATACTGAATTTTTTAATTCGGTAATAGTTTCAGCAAAATACGTTCGATATATCGATATTTTTGAAATAATAAATATCGATACTCTAAAAAAATATCGATTCGATATATATCGATATTTTTTTTATCCTGCCCATCCCTAATTCTTAGCAAAAAGGGACATTTTATTCAAGTTAATAAATGTATTTATTTTCAACTTCCATTGAAACGTTTTTCTTAAATGCTTTTTAAATGTGGATTGTAAAAAAGGGTGTTTTTTCTGCATTTCATTAGACTAACTCAATTTGAACCAACCGACTCGTTAAAGTAATTTAGGCTTAATATGAAAGTGGGCGTGCAAATCAAAATGCATAACGTGCACTTCGAGGTTTTTTCGGACAATTTAATCGTCCAAATGTGCGTACAATCGGAAAAATCGCGCAAAAATTTGACCAGACCGGGTCTGTAGGAGATGTGAGATCGTACTGCAGAAAATATTGCTGCTGTTCGCGATAGTGTGGCTGAAGAGCCGTCCACCTCAAATCGTCGTCGTCTTCAACAATTGCACCTCTCACGATTGTCGTTGATTAAAATTATGCATAGACCAGAATATATGTATATACTTTATGGGGTCTAAGAAGAATATTACAAAGATTTCACACGGAATGACAAACTTATATCATATCTGGGTCATTTATGGGCCGATATGTCTTAACTTCAATATTTTATTGAGTATCGGCCATGTTCTGGAAATCGAAACCACGTGAAAGTGAAATCGATCAAGATTTTTAATTGAATTTTTGTAAAAATGAACGCAGCTTTTTGCTGAATTCAAAAGTAGTTTAGGTAGATGAAAGTGATCCTAAAAGTATGACGCATTTAAAAGGAAATATTTTTATGAACCTTGAGCACGGAAAAGTTTTCAAAATTTGTTCGATTTCAATTTCACGTGATTTCAATTTCTAGAACATGGCCGTATATCTGACAAGTCCCCACATATCTGGGCAACTAGATTTGAACTTTACTTCTAATAAGGATCCAAAATATATAAACTTTATATAGTCTAGGATCAATATTGTGGAAGTTACAAACGGAATGACAATATTATATATGTATGTACTCTTTTACCTTCTCCGGTCAGAGTATAAAAAGTATACACAATCGTACAAAACAGTACCTTTTTTCAAAAAAAAACCTTGTTTTCCACAAAGAATACTTTTTTATACAAAATTCCTTTTTCGCCGTTAGAACACTTCAATTAAGCTTTAAAAATCTTCTATAATTCAACCAATTTTTAATAAGTTATGTAGTATATTATTTATTTTTCTTTCTTTCCACGAACAAGCTGTTCCTGCTTTTAAAATTATTTTAAACAAGAACGTAAATATTAAAAATAAGGTCAAGGATAAAAAAAAAATATGTATATATATTTTTTTTTTGGTTTTTTATTTATGATAAACCACTTGAGATATTTATTTCATTAAAATGAACTCAGCATTAAGAAAACCAGTAAGTGAATGAAGCTGTGGGTGTTAATGGAATGGCATGAATGATGGTGTTTGAGATTGTTGTTATATTTTTTTTAAAAAATAAAAGCAAAAAAAAACAACAGAAAAAATCAAGTGCATGTCATTAACCAACCAGCTTCTGTGTGACAAGTGTTGTACTGAAACAATATTGAAAATCACAAAAAATACAAGAGTCCATTCATTGCATCAAGAAAGCATCCAGCTTCACCTTGTCGTATACTTCTGAAGTTATCTTATTATTCATTATTTTTTAAACTTCAATTTCAGTAAATATGTTTTTTGGAAAAAAAACAAACAAAATATAAACAAATATAAAAATATATGTACCCTGCAGGAAAAGCCACTAGTGAATCTGTACTGATTCACTATTGACACAGTCACCAGTACTAGTGGCTTTTTATACCCCAGACAATGTTATTTACTATAGACATTTAACATGTGCGTGCCATTGAAAATCTATTTACTACTGACGTTGGTACTATTGACTAGGTAGTTCTTTTGGGAACATATGTAGACATTGGAACCAGAGAATACGATAACAATCTTTTTTTTATTATTTCTTGAACTTTTATAGGAATTATTCTTCTCAGTTGTTATTGATAAAATATGTTTCGTATTAAAGCCAAATATAGTGTATATATATACAGCTACTCACACTGTAAGTGGAACACCTTATAAAAATACTTAGTTAAAAACTTTATGTTAATTATTTCATACAGGTATTAACTTAATTGATATAATTTAATTCATATAAAATTAAGAAGATTTTACCGGAAAATTCTTTAACAAAACTAAGGCTTTCATTCTGAGTTCCAAACTTATAGGAGTTTTTCTATGTGTCCCACTTATAGTATGAGTAGCTGTATGTATAAAATAAAAAAACCAGATAAAAACAGATAAATCTTAAGTTAAAAGTTACAAAATAAATGTCTACAACTCATAAAATTGATGCCGAGGAAATTCGGCACAAAATGTCCTAATTTTTTAAACATTTATTTTATTGAAATTTTTATTTCAATGTTTGCTTTTAAATATTTTTAAAAAGTTGCTTATTTTGTTACTGAATTGGCAACACTGTTATTGTAGCTCTTTAGTTTTGGCAAATGTCTACAAACTTGTTACAGGCAATTCACATGGAGGCTTTTACGACGTCGTTTTGTCGACGTCTCTTTTGGGTTGATGGCAAGCGGTGTAGAGACGAAAGAGGGGTAAACAAAACGACTCGGTATGTGTTTTCATGTCGTTTTTTATATTTCTCTTTTAACTTTTTCTTTTTACGCTTTATTCTTTTTCTTACTTTGAAGTGTGTGGTTGAAAATACAGTGAGTCCTCGATTATCGATAACATACGGGACCGGCAGCATTCTTGATTATTAATTTTTTTTTGGTGTGTTTCATATTTTATATAAATATGTAATGTATTATTATGTAAACATAGGGGAAAAAGTAATTGGCAGAATATGCTTCCAGTACGTTGGGAAATTCTCTTTCTTCGTTTATTTAAATTTGGTTTGATTGTTCTAATTTAAAGGAAAAATATAATTTGTTTATAATTTCGAATAACAGAGGTGATTTAAATCAATGCAAAAACAAATTATATTTTCCAGTTAATTGATGCTGCCGGTTAATCGAATGACGGATAATCAAGGCCATACTGTAAATAAAAAAAAGACATACAACCAAAAATCATCGTATGAACGCAAAGAGATTTTGGAAGTTGCTTTAAAAGGGAATCAAGATAAAAAGACGTCGTAAAAGCCCTCATGTGAATTGAGTGTTATACTCAAACCAGTGTTCGAAAATAAACAGAACATTATTTAGCGTTCGGCTCACACACCCAGGAACGATATATATTTATTTAGAGTTTGTGTAGACGAACACAACACTTAATACCGATCGTAACTATTTTTAAGAAAGCCGAACATTTATACATATATTGTTTTGTAGTGATACTGTAGACAAACATTATATTTATATGTTCTATAATGTTTCTTTTTTTACATTTATAACAATAACCAACAAAAAATTTTAGCAACGACCGCAGCATGAACAGCTTGTGTATGTATTGTGTATATGTTTGATTTGTGTAAAATTATTAAGCTGGGTTTTTTGTTTACGTATGTGTATTTTGTTTTTTTTACCAGCCAAAAGGGCGCTACGCACAACAGTTACGAACGAACAGTAATAAGCTAAACCGAACACAATGAAGTTTGAGTTGTATTATTTTTCTGCTCGAAAGATGACAAACAAGTAAACGTTATTTTTTCAATGATTTTCTACACAAACACTATTAGCGTTTGTGTTTTCCACAAATCTACCGAACCAAACACTAAGGAGCGATATTTAGTGTTTATTTTCGAAGACGGATTTAAAAATTTAGTCAAGCCATTGCCGAACAAAAATTCATTTGTAATACGTATAATCATTATAATAAGTGTGAGGTGGGTGTTTTCTTTCATTATCACATTTCATGTAACGAGATCTGAAGTCTACCACATTCGAAGGTGTTGGCGTGAGTAAGTTTCGTTGTAGTATGTTTCGTTCCAGAAGGTTCGGGTGAGATTCCAACGTTTCTAAATATGTTGGATTATGTCTGATAGTTTCTTGTTTTAGTAGGGGTACAGTCAAATCTTCTTGCAACTGTTAGTTTCTCATATACCACGGAGCACCTGTGATCATTCTTTAAATCTTATTTTGGCACTTTTGCAATTTTTCTGTATTAGAAGCTGACGCAGTTCCCCATAATTGTTTACCGTATCACTAAATGGACTTTTAAATCGAGCTGTATATCAAAAGTTTACAATCAAGGGCAAGTTTTGCGTTCCTGCCTATTAACCAAGTGAGTTGCAGCAGCTTTAATTTTATCTGAATCATATTTGCCTCAATGTGGGGTTTCAAAGAAAGCCGCCGACCAAGGTAAATACCGAGGTATTTTACTTCAGAATTCTGGTGTACACACTGGTTGTTAATTTAAATTCGGGAGCAAGTGTTCTTTCACTTTTTTGCATTAACTTAATCATCCACTTATTCAGCCATACTTCCAATTATACAATATGGCGTTGCAAAAGCATAGATGCAGTTGCGTACTTAAGCTGGGGTTCTTTTTATTTTATAATATTTTCTTTTTCAATTTAATTTTTAGCTCTTAAAAACTTTCCAATCACCCTCGGAGAATTGTTTTTTTTTTTTTTTTTTTTTTTAATTTTACTGTTTTATTTCCTTTCTTATGCAATTTACTTGCCATTTCTGTTAATGTTTTCTTAGGAGGTGTAAAACTGTTACTATTGGCTAACAAAAGGATCTAAGGGAATGTTTCCACTAAAACTGATGACAACTTTCAAAAATAACCTTTTTAATATTTATTTTTACTCTGCCAGGCATACCTTCCCCTCTTTTCATATTTCCACTCACCAAGTAGCTTTAAAATCTTGTTCAAATAAGCTTCTTCATGGCATTCCTACAGCAAATCCATGCACTTACTTTTTACAATCACAGGACAGTGTTTTAGAACTCGAGATTTTTCATTTAATAACTGCCAAGATGTTCTTATAATTCTCTTTTAATTTTTTTCTTTTTTTAGTTTTATTTAAGTAATTTATACATTCGCTATTCCATTGTATTCATGGTAAGTTCAAGGATCGTTAAAACTATATTTGAAAAAAAAAAACGATGAGTAATCGAGATTTGATAAAACAAAAAAATAGAAAGAAAATTGAATTAAAATTCGCATAAAGGAATAGTAAAACGTAATGACAAATAAAAACTGTGTAATAAAATGGTAAATAAAAATGTAAAGGAGAGAAAAAGATGCAAGCAAATAGTCTAATTGACCTGCTTATGGCAAAACACAAACTTCTTTACTGCAACTTTAAGAAGGAAAGTAACAAATTAAATTTCAAATAGATAAAATGCAAGCCAAAGGTTAAAATAAAAGAAAGTTTAAACCTCTTAATATTATTAACTTGGCTTAATTTGCAAAGGAACTAATTTTAAAATTTTAAAATTAAAGGCTGTTTTTTAAGCCCGATGTTACTTACGAAAGGGTTCGCTTTTTAACGAACTGTCGCAGAGTGCTCACCTTTTCACCTTTATGATCACTTTAGTCTTGTAAATCATCATAAATATCTAAAACTTCCTTGAAAATCTCTCATCGACTCGCACAACTTATAGACGACTTAGTGATTTAGCTAATTTTTTGGCTTAACTTTGTTTCGCATTTCGTTAGGTTAGATTCTATTGGCAGCCGTAATCCAGCACAGCTCATGTGGGCCCATTAATAAGTTTCCGTTGTGTTACCATGTTACACCGATTCCCAAGGATCCTAATGTTACCTGGCTTTAAATGTTTTAACTCAGCCAACCGGTAGATTCAATAAAAGATTTGATCCGGTTCAAATCAATTTCAGAGATACAGTTTTTGTCCCCAAGGGTTCTTTCAATTAACGGTTCAAGTCTTAAATCTCTGAATGCCGGCCAAAGTTAGAGAAGATATTTTGTTGACTCTTCTTGTCGCCTCAACTTTTACATAAGTCATTGTAAGGATGCCCTTGCCTTTGGGCGTACCTCCCAAAGGGCCACTTGCCGGTTATAATCGCAATTAGGTTTCTGAGGTGATGTATGGGCAGCAGTAATGCCCGCCGAGTCCTTTTTTTTTATCTATGATGGGCCTGGTTTTCCCAGAGGTAGTTTCATTAAACCATCTCTGGCTAGCAATAAGATGGCACATTAAGTTGCCTACTCCTTGGGAGTGAAACACCTATATTATATGTATGTGGAAACGTCTCGATTTAAGGTGGTGTATGCACACGCCGATGAGTCCGCCATGCAGTTTCCATGTATGTCCTTGTGGCCGGGGACTCACTTAACCCAAATTGTACTAGAACTTTTTTGTAAAGAATTTTATTTTGGTTGGCATAAATAATGTTCAGATTGTTGTAAAAAAAAAATTTCCACAACAGTCTGATATCCAAAGTGTAGAAAACGATGAGTGTGAAGTTAAATTTTAAAATTTATAACCCTAGACACATTCTGTTACGTTAACAGAATGATGTTAACCACTTAACAGAACTTATGTCAACGCTGGTATGATGCATGCGTCCAGATTTCTGGAAAAGGAGTCTACGTGGGCGAAAAAAAAATGATTAGGATTTGTGGACAATACTATTCTTCATTGTATCCCATCCCCAGAATTTTTAACAGAGCAAGTTGGAGCGACTTATAGCCAATTTGAATTCTCTAGGAAATGAGTCCAGATTTCTTAAAAAGGAGTCAACGTGGGCGATAAAAAATGATTAGGATTTGTGGACAATACTGTTCTCCATCGTATCCCCTCCCCAGAATGTTTAACAGAGCAAGTTGGAGCGACTTATGGCCAGTTTACTCTTTTGAATTCTCTAGGGGATGAGTCCAGATTTCTGGAAAAGGAGTCAACGTGGGCGATAAAAAATGATTAGGATTTGTGGACAATACTATTCTCCATCGTATCCCCTCCCCAGAATGTTTAACAGAGCAAGTTGAAGCGACTTATGGCCAGTTTACTCTTTTGAATTCTCTAGGGGATGAGTCCAGATTTCTGGAAAAGGAGTCAACGTGGGCGATAAAATATGATTAGGATTTGTGGAAAATACTATTCTGCATCGTATCCCCTCCCCAGAATGTTTAACAGAGCAAGTTGGAGCGACTTATGGCCAATTTACACTTTTGAATTCTCTCGGGGATGAGTCCAGATTTCTAGAAAAGGAGTCAACGTGGACGATAAAAAATTATTAGGATTTGTGGACAATACTATTCTCCATCATATCCCCTCCCCAGAATGTTTAACAGAGCAAGTTGGAGCGACTTATGGCCAGTTTACTCTTGAATTCTCTAGGGGATAAGTCCAGATTTCTGGAAAAGGAGTCAACGTGGGCGATAAAAAAATGATTAGGATTTGTGGACAATACTATTCTCCATCGTATCCCCTCCCCAGAATGTTTAACAGAGCGAGTTGGAGCGACTTATGGCCAATTTACTGTTTTGAATTCTCTAGGGGATGAGTCCAGATTTCTGGAAAAGGAGTCAACGTGGGCGATAAAAATGATTGGGATTTGTGGACAATACTAATCTCCATCCTTTTCCATCCCCAGAATTTTTAACAGAGCGAGTTGGAGCGACTTATGGCCAATTTACTCTTGAATTCTCTAGGGGATGAGTCCAGATTTCTGGAAAAGGAGTCAACGTTAGCGATAAAAAAATGATTAAGATTTGTAAACAATACTATTCTCCATTGTATCCCATCCCCAGTATTTTTAACAGAGCAAGTTGGAGCGACTTATGGTCAATTTACTCTTTTGAATTCTCATGGGGATGAGTCCAGATTTCTGGAAAAGGAGTCAACGTGGGCGATAAAAAATTATTAGGATTTGTGGACAATACTATTCTCCTTCGTATTCCACCCCCAGAATTTTTAACAGAGCGAGTTGGAGCGACTTATGGCCAATTTACTCTTTTGAATTCTCTAGGGGATGAGTCCAGATTTCTGGAAAAGAAGTCAACGTGGGCGATAAAAATGATTGGGATTTGTGGACAATACTATTCTCCATCGTTTTCCATCCCCAGAATTTTTAACAGAGCGAGTTGGAGCGACTTATGGCCAATTTACTGTTTTGAATTCTCTAGGGGATGAGTCCAGATTTCTGGAAAAGGAGTCAACGTGGGCGATAAAAATGATTGGGATTTGTGGACAATACTATTCTCCATCCTTTTCCATCCCCAGAATTTTTAACAGAGCGAGTTGGAGCGACTTGTGGCGAATTTACTCTTTTGAATTCTCTAGGGGATGAGTCCAGTTTTCTGGAAAAGGAGTCAACGTAGGCAATAAAAAATGATTAGGATTTGTGGATAATACTATTCTTCATCGTATCCCATCCCCAGAATTTTAAGCGACTTATGGCCAATTTACACTTTTGAATTCTCTCAGGGATGAGTCCAGATTTCTAGAAAAGGAGTCAACGTGGACGATAAAAAATGATTAGGATTTGTGGACAATACTATTCTCCATCGTATCCCCTCCCCAGAATGTTTAACAGAGCAAGTTGGAGCGACTTATGGCCAGTTTACTCTCTTGAATTATCTAGGGGATGAGTCCAGATTTCTGGAAAAGGAGTTAACGTGGGCGATAAAAAATTAATAGGATTTGTGGATAATCTATTCTCCATTGTATCCCATCCCCAAAATTTTTAACAGAGCGAGTTGGAGCGACCTGTGGCCAATTTACTGTTTTGAATTCTCTAGGGGATGAGTCCAGATTTCTGGAAAAGGAGTCAACGTGGGCGAAAAAAAATGATTAGGATTTGTGGACAATACTATTCTTCATCGTATCCCATCCCCAGAATTTTTAACAGAGCGACTTGGAGTGACTTGTGGCCAATTTACTCTTTTGAAGTCTCTAGGGGATGAGTCCAGATTTCTGGAAAAGGAGTCAACGTGGGCGATAAAAAAATTATTAGGATTTGTGGACAATACTATTCTCCATCGTTCTACATCCCCAGAATTTTTAACAGAGCGAGTTGGAGCGACTTATGGCCAATTTACTCTTTTGAATTCTCTAGGGGATGAGTCCAGATTTCTGGAAAAGGAGTCAACGTGGGCGATAAAAAATGATTAGGATTTGTGGACAATACTATTCTCCATCGTATCCCATCCCCAGAATTTTTACCAGAGCGAGTTGGAGCGACTTATGGCCAATTTACTCTTTTGAATTCTCTAGGGGATGAGTCCAGATTTCTAGAAAAGGATTCAACGTGGGCAATACAAAATGGTTTGAATTTGTGGACAATACTATTCTCCATCGTTCTCCATCCCCAGAATTTTTAACAGAGCGAGTTGGAGCGACTTATGGCCAATTTACTCTTTTGAATTCTCTAGGGGATGAGTCCAGATTTCTGGAAAAGGAGTCAACGTGGGCGATAAAAAATGATTAGGATTTGTGGACAATACTATTCTCCATCGTATCCCATCCCCAGAATTTTTACCAGAGCGAGTTGGAGCGACTTATGGCCAATTTACTCTTTTGAATTCTCTAGGGGATGAGTCCAGATTTCTGGAAAAGGAGTCAACGTGGGCGATAAAAAATGATTAGGATTTGTGGACAATACTATTCTCCATCGTATCCCATCCCCAGAATTTTTAACAAAGCGAGTTGAAGCGACTTATGGCCAATTTACTGTTTTGAATTCTCTAGGGGATAAGTCCAGATTTCTGGAAAAGGAGTCAACGTGGGCGATAAAAAATGATTAGGAATTGTGGATAATACTATTCTCCATCGTATCCCATCCCCAGAATTGTTAACAGAGCGAGTTGGAGCGACTTATGGCCAATTTACTCTTTTGAATTCTCTAGGGGATGAGTCCAGATTTCTGGAAAAGGAGTCAACGTGGGCGATAAAAAATTATTAGGATTTGTGGACAATACTATTCTCCTTCGTATTCCACCCCCAGAATTTTTAACAGAGCAAGTTGGAGCGACTTATGGCCAGTTTACTCTTTTGAATTCACTCAGGGATGAGTCCAGATTTCTAGAAAAGGAGTCAACGTGGGCGATAAAAAATGATTAGGATTTGTGGACAATACTATTCTCCATCGTATCCCCTCCCCAGAATGTTTAACAGAGCAAGTTGAAGCGACTTATGGCCAGTTTACTCTTTTGAATTCTCTAGGGGATGAGTCCAGATTTCTGGAAAAGGAGTCAACGTGGGCGATAAAATATGATTAGGATTTGTGGAAAATACTATTCTGCATCGTATCCCCTCCCCAGAATGTTTAACAGAGCAAGTTGGAGCGACTTATGGCCAATTTACACTTTTGAATTCTCTCGGGGATGAGTCCAGATTTCTAGAAAAGGAGTCAACGTGGACGATAAAAAATGATTAGGATTTGTGGACAATACTATTCTCCATCATATCCCCTCCCCAGAATGTTTAACAGAGCAAGTTGGAGCGACTTATGGCCAGTTTACTCTTGAATTCTCTAGGGGATAAGTCCAGATTTCTGGAAAAGGAGTCAACGTGGGCGATAAAAAAATGATTAGGATTTGTGGACAATACTATTCTCCATCGTATCCCCTCCCCAGAATGTTTAACAGAGCGAGTTGGAGCGACTTATGGCCAATTTACTGTTTTGAATTCTCTAGGGGATGAGTCCAGATTTCTGGAAAAGGAGTCAACGTGGGCGATAAAAATGATTGGGATTTGTGGACAATACTAATCTCCATCCTTTTCCATCCCCAGAATTTTTAACAGAGCGAGTTGGAGCGACTTATGGCCAATTTACTCTTGAATTCTCTAGGGGATGAGTCCAGATTTCTGGAAAAGGAGTCAACGTTAGCGATAAAAAAATGATTAAGATTTGTAAACAATACTATTCTCCATTGTATCCCATCCCCAGTATTTTTAACAGAGCAAGTTGGAGCGACTTATGGTCAATTTACTCTTTTGAATTCTCATGGGGATGAGTCCAGATTTCTGGAAAAGGAGTCAACGTGGGCGATAAAAAATTATTAGGATTTGTGGACAATACTATTCTCCTTCGTATTCCACCCCCAGAATTTTTAACAGAGCGAGTTGGAGCGACTTATGGCCAATTTACTCTTTTGAATTCTCTAGGGGATGAGTCCAGATTTCTGGAAAAGAAGTCAACGTGGGCGATAAAAATGATTGGGATTTGTGGACAATACTATTCTCCATCGTTTTCCATCCCCAGAATTTTTAACAGAGCGAGTTGGAGCGACTTATGGCCAATTTACTGTTTTGAATTCTCTAGGGGATGAGTCCAGATTTCTGGAAAAGGAGTCAACGTGGGCGATAAAAATGATTGGGATTTGTGGACAATACTATTCTCCATCCTTTTCCATCCCCAGAATTTTTAACAGAGCGAGTTGGAGCGACTTGTGGCGAATTTACTCTTTTGAATTCTCTAGGGGATGAGTCCAGTTTTCTGGACAAGGAGTCAACGTAGGCAATAAAAAATGATTAGGATTTGTGGATAATACTATTCTTCATCGTATCCCATCCCCAGAATTTTAAGCGACTTATGGCCAATTTACACTTTTGAATTCTCTCAGGGATGAGTCCAGATTTCTAGAAAAGGAGTCAACGTGGACGATAAAAAATGATTAGGATTTGTGGACAATACTATTCTCCATCGTATCCCCTCCCCAGAATGTTTAACAGAGCAAGTTGGAGCGACTTATGGCCAGTTTACTCTCTTGAATTATCTAGGGGATGAGTCCAGATTTCTGGAAAAGGAGTTAACGTGGGCGATAAAAAATTAATAGGATTTGTGGATAATCTATTCTCCATTGTATCCCATCCCCAAAATTTTTAACAGAGCGAGTTGGAGCGACCTATGGCCAATTTACTGTTTTGAATTCTCTAGGGGATGAGTCCAGATTTCTGGAAAAGGAGTCAACGTGGGCGAAAAAAAATGATTAGGATTTGTGGACAATACTATTCTTCATCGTATCCCATCCCCAGAATTTTTAACAGAGCGACTTGGAGTGACTTGTGGCCAATTTACTCTTTTGAAGTCTCTAGGGGATGAGTCCAGATTTCTGGAAAAGGAGTCAACGTGGGCGATAAAAAAATTATTAGGATTTGTGGACAATACTATTCTCCATCGTTCTACATCCCCAGAATTTTTAACAGAGCGAGTTGGAGCGACTTATGGCCAATTTACTCTTTTGAATTCTCTAGGGGATGAGTCCAGATTTCTGGAAAAGGAGTCAACGTGGGCGATAAAAAATGATTAGGATTTGTGGACAATACTATTCTCCATCGTATCCCATCCCCAGAATTTTTACCAGAGCGAGTTGGAGCGACTTATGGCCAATTTACTCTTTTGAATTCTCTAGGGGATGAGTCCAGATTTCTAGAAAAGGATTCAACGTGGGCAATACAAAATGGTTTGAATTTGTGGACAATACTATTCTCCATCGTTCTCCATCCCCAGAATTTTTAACAGAGCGAGTTGGAGCGACTTATGGCCAATTTACTCTTTTGAATTCTCTAGGGGATGAGTCCAGATTTCTGGAAAAGGAGTCAACGTGGGCGATAAAAAATGATTAGGATTTGTGGACAATACTATTCTCCATCGTATCCCATCCCCAGAATTTTTACCAGAGCGAGTTGGAGCGACTTATGGCCAATTTACTCTTTTGAATTCTCTAGGGGATGAGTCCAGATTTCTGGAAAGGAGTCAACGTGGGCGATAAAAAATGATTAGGATTTGTGGACAATACTATTCTCCATCGTATCCCATCCCCAGAATTTTTAACAAAGCGAGTTGAAGCGACTTATGGCCAATTTACTGTTTTGAATTCTCTAGGGGATAAGTCCAGATTTCTGGAAAAGGAGTCAACGTGGGCGATAAAAAATGATTAGGAATTGTGGATAATACTATTCTCCATCGTATCCCATCCCCAGAATTGTTAACAGAGCGAGTTGGAGCGACTTATGGCCAATTTACTCTTTTGAATTCTCTAGGGGATGAGTCCAGATTTCTGGAAAAGGAGTCAACGTGGGCGATAAAAAATTATTAGGATTTGTGGACAATACTATTCTCCTTCGTATTCCACCCCCAGAATTTTTAACAGAGCAAGTTGGAGCGACTTATGGCCAGTTTACTCTTTTGAATTCACTCAGGGATGAGTCCAGATTTCTAGAAAAGGAGTCAACGTGGGCGATAAAAAATGATTAGGATTTGTGGACAATACTATTCTCCATCGTATCCCCTCCCCAGAATGTTTAACAGAGCAAGTTGAAGCGACTTATGGCCAGTTTACTCTTTTGAATTCTCTAGGGGATGAGTCCAGATTTCTGGAAAAGGAGTCAACGTGGGCGATAAAATATGATTAGGATTTGTGGAAAATACTATTCTGCATCGTATCCCCTCCCCAGAATGTTTAACAGAGCAAGTTGGAGCGACTTATGGCCAATTTACACTTTTGAATTCTCTCGGGGATGAGTCCAGATTTCTAGAAAAGGAGTCAACGTGGACGATAAAAAATGATTAGGATTTGTGGACAATACTATTCTCCATCATATCCCCTCCCCAGAATGTTTAACAGAGCAAGTTGGAGCGACTTATGGCCAGTTTACTCTTGAATTCTCTAGGGGATAAGTCCAGATTTCTGGAAAAGGAGTCAACGTGGGCGATAAAAAAATGATTAGGATTTGTGGACAATACTATTCTCCATCGTATCCCCTCCCCAGAATGTTTAACAGAGCGAGTTGGAGCGACTTATGGCCAATTTACTGTTTTGAATTCTCTAGGGGATGAGTCCAGATTTCTGGAAAAGGAGTCAACGTGGGCGATAAAAATGATTGGGATTTGTGGACAATACTAATCTCCATCCTTTTCCATCCCCAGAATTTTTAACAGAGCGAGTTGGAGCGACTTATGGCCAATTTACTCTTGAATTCTCTAGGGGATGAGTCCAGATTTCTGGAAAAGGAGTCAACGTTAGCGATAAAAAAATGATTAAGATTTGTAAACAATACTATTCTCCATTGTATCCCATCCCCAGTATTTTTAACAGAGCAAGTTGGAGCGACTTATGGTCAATTTACTCTTTTGAATTCTCATGGGGATGAGTCCAGATTTCTGGAAAAGGAGTCAACGTGGGCGATAAAAAATTATTAGGATTTGTGGACAATACTATTCTCCTTCGTATTCCACCCCCAGAATTTTTAACAGAGCGAGTTGGAGCGACTTATGGCCAATTTACTCTTTTGAATTCTCTAGGGGATGAGTCCAGATTTCTGGAAAAGAAGTCAACGTGGGCGATAAAAATGATTGGGATTTGTGGACAATACTATTCTCCATCGTTTTCCATCCCCAGAATTTTTAACAGAGCGAGTTGGAGCGACTTATGGCCAATTTACTGTTTTGAATTCTCTAGGGGATGAGTCCAGATTTCTGGAAAAGGAGTCAACGTGGGCGATAAAAATGATTGGGATTTGTGGACAATACTAATCTCCATCCTTTTCCATCCCCAGAATTTTTAACAGAGCGAGTTGGAGCGACTTATGGCCAATTTACTCTTGAATTCTCTAGGGGATGAGTCCAGATTTCTGGAAAAGGAGTCAACGTTAGCGATAAAAAAATGATTAAGATTTGTAAACAATACTATTCTCCATTGTATCCCATCCCCAGTATTTTTAACAGAGCAAGTTGGAGCGACTTATGGTCAATTTACTCTTTTGAATTCTCATGGGGATGAGTCCAGATTTCTGGAAAAGGAGTCAACGTGGGCGATAAAAAATTATTAGGATTTGTGGACAATACTATTCTCCTTCGTATTCCACCCCCAGAATTTTTAACAGAGCGAGTTGGAGCGACTTATGGCCAATTTACTCTTTTGAATTCTCTAGGGGATGAGTCCAGATTTCTGGAAAAGAAGTCAACGTGGGCGATAAAAATGATTGGGATTTGTGGACAATACTATTCTCCATCGTTTTCCATCCCCAGAATTTTTAACAGAGCGAGTTGGAGCGACTTATGGCCAATTTACTGTTTTGAATTCTCTAGGGGATGAGTCCAGATTTCTGGAAAAGGAGTCAACGTGGGCGATAAAAATGATTGGGATTTGTGGACAATACTATTCTCCATCCTTTTCCATCCCCAGAATTTTTAACAGAGCGAGTTGGAGCGACTTGTGGCGAATTTACTCTTTTGAATTCTCTAGGGGATGAGTCCAGTTTTCTGGACAAGGAGTCAACGTAGGCAATAAAAAATGATTAGGATTTGTGGATAATACTATTCTTCATCGTATCCCATCCCCAGAATTTTAAGCGACTTATGGCCAATTTACACTTTTGAATTCTCTCAGGGATGAGTCCAGATTTCTAGAAAAGGAGTCAACGTGGACGATAAAAAATGATTAGGATTTGTGGACAATACTATTCTCCATCGTATCCCCTCCCCAGAATGTTTAACAGAGCAAGTTGGAGCGACTTATGGCCAGTTTACTCTCTTGAATTATCTAGGGGATGAGTCCAGATTTCTGGAAAAGGAGTTAACGTGGGCGATAAAAAATTAATAGGATTTGTGGATAATCTATTCTCCATTGTATCCCATCCCCAAAATTTTTAACAGAGCGAGTTGGAGCGACCTATGGCCAATTTACTGTTTTGAATTCTCTAGGGGATGAGTCCAGATTTCTGGAAAAGGAGTCAACGTGGGCGAAAAAAAATGATTAGGATTTGTGGACAATACTATTCTTCATCGTATCCCATCCCCAGAATTTTTAACAGAGCGACTTGGAGTGACTTGTGGCCAATTTACTCTTTTGAAGTCTCTAGGGGATGAGTCCAGATTTCTGGAAAAGGAGTCAACGTGGGCGATAAAAAAATTATTAGGATTTGTGGACAATACTATTCTCCATCGTTCTACATCCCCAGAATTTTTAACAGAGCGAGTTGGAGCGACTTATGGCCAATTTACTCTTTTGAATTCTCTAGGGGATGAGTCCAGATTTCTGGAAAAGGAGTCAACGTGGGCGATAAAAAATGATTAGGATTTGTGGACAATACTATTCTCCATCGTATCCCATCCCCAGAATTTTTACCAGAGCGAGTTGGAGCGACTTATGGCCAATTTACTCTTTTGAATTCTCTAGGGGATGAGTCCAGATTTCTAGAAAAGGATTCAACGTGGGCAATACAAAATGGTTTGAATTTGTGGACAATACTATTCTCCATCGTTCTCCATCCCCAGAATTTTTAACAGAGCGAGTTGGAGCGACTTATGGCCAATTTACTCTTTTGAATTCTCTAGGGGATGAGTCCAGATTTCTGGAAAAGGAGTCAACGTGGGCGATAAAAAATGATTAGGATTTGTGGACAATACTATTCTCCATCGTATCCCATCCCCAGAATTTTTACCAGAGCGAGTTGGAGCGACTTATGGCCAATTTACTCTTTTGAATTCTCTAGGGGATGAGTCCAGATTTCTGGAAAAGGAGTCAACGTGGGCGATAAAAAATGATTAGGATTTGTGGACAATACTATTCTCCATCGTATCCCATCCCCAGAATTTTTAACAAAGCGAGTTGAAGCGACTTATGGCCAATTTACTGTTTTGAATTCTCTAGGGGATAAGTCCAGATTTCTGGAAAAGGAGTCAACGTGGGCGATAAAAAATGATTAGGAATTGTGGATAATACTATTCTCCATCGTATCCCATCCCCAGAATTGTTAACAGAGCGAGTTGGAGCGACTTATGGCCAATTTACTCTTTTGAATTCTCTAGGGGATGAGTCCAGATTTCTGGAAAAGGAGTCAACGTGGGCGATAAAAAATTATTAGGATTTGTGGACAATACTATTCTCCTTCGTATTCCACCCCCAGAATTTTTAACAGAGCAAGTTGGAGCGACTTATGGCCAGTTTACTCTTTTGAATTCACTCAGGGATGAGTCCAGATTTCTAGAAAAGGAGTCAACGTGGACGATAAAAAATGATTAGGATTTGTGGACAATACTATTCTCCATCGTATCCCCTCCCCAGAATGTTTAACAGAGCGAGTTGGAGCGACTTATGGCCAATTTACTGTTTTGAATTCTCTAGGGGATGAGTCCAGATTTCTGGAAAAGGAGTCAACGTAGGCGATAAAAAATGATAAGGATTTGTGGACAATACTATTCTCCATCGTATCCCCTCCCCAGAATGTTTAACAGAGCGAGTTGGAGCGACTTATGGCCAATTTACTCTTTTGAATTCTCTAGGGGATGAGTCTAGATTTCTGGAAAAGGAGTCAACGTGGGCGATAAAAAATTATTAGGATTTGTGGATAATCTATTCTCCATTGTATCCCATCCCCAGAATTTTTAACAGAGCGAGTTGGAGCGACCTATGGCCAATTTACTGTTTTGAATTCTCTAGGGGATGAGTCCAGATTTCTGGAAAAGGAGTCAACGTAGGCGATAAAAAATGATAAGGATTTGTGGACAATACTATTCTCCATCGTATTCCACCCCCAGAATTTTTAACCGAGCGAGTTGGAGCGACTTATGGCCAATTTACTGTTTTGAATTCTCTAGGGATTGAGTCCAGATTTCTGGAAAAGGAGTCAACGTAGGCGATAAAAAATGATAAGGATTTGTGGACAATACTATTCTCCATCGTATTCCACCCCCAGAATTTTTAACAGAGCGAGTTGGAGCGACTTATGGCCAATTTACTGTTTTGAATTCTCTAGGGGATGAGTCCAGATTTCTGGAAAAGGAGTCAACGTGGGCGATAAAAAATTATTAGGAATTGTGGATAATACTATTCTCCATCGTATCCCCTCCCCAGAATGTTTAACAGAGCGAGTTGGAGCGACTTATGGCCAATTTACTGTTTTGAATTCTCTAGGGGATGAGTCCAGATTTCTGGAAAAGGAGTCAACGTAGGCGATAAAAAATGATAAGGATTTGTGGACAATACTATTCTCCATCGTATCCCCTCCCCAGAATGTTTAACAGAGCGAGTTGGAGCGACTTATGGCCAATTTACTCTTTTGAATTCTCTAGGGGATGAGTCTAGATTTCTGGAAAAGGAGTCAACGTGGGCGATAAAAAATTATTAGGATTTGTGGATAATCTATTCTCCATTGTATCCCATCCCCAGAATTTTTAACAGAGCGAGTTGGAGCGACCTATGGCCAATTTACTGTTTTGAATTCTCTAGGGGATGAGTCCAGATTTCTGGAAAAGGAGTCAACGTAGGCAATAAAAAATGATAAGGATTTGTGGACAATACTATTCTCCATCGTATTCCACCCCCAGAATTTTTAACCGAGCGAGTTGGAGCGACTTATGGCCAATTTACTGTTTTGAATTCTCTAGGGATTGAGTCCAGATTTCTGGAAAAGGAGTCAACGTAGGCGATAAAAAATGATAAGGATTTGTGGACAATACTATTCTCCATCGTATTCCACCCCCAGAATTTTTAACAGAACGAGTTGGAGCGACTTATGGCCAATTTACTGTTTTGAATTCTCTAGGGGATGAGTCCAGATTTCTGGAAAAGGAGTCAACGTGGGCGATAAAAAATGATAAGGATTTGTGGACAATACTATTCTCCATCGTATTCCATCCCCAGAATTTTTAACAGAGCGAGTTGGAGCGACTTATGGCCAATTTACTCTTTTGAATTCTCTAGGGGATGAGTCCAGATTTCTGGAAAAGGAGTCAACGTGGGCGATAAAAAATGATAAGGATTTGTGGACAATACTATTCTCCATCGTATTCCACCCCCAGAATTTTTAACAGAGCGAGTTGGAGCGACTTATGGCCAATTTACTGTTTTGAATTCTCTAGGGGATGAGTCCAGATTTCTGGAAAAGGAGTCACCGTGGGCGATAAAAAATTATTAGGAATTGTGGATAATACTATTCTCCATCGTATCCCCTCCCCAGAATGTTTAACAGAGCAAGTTCGAGCGACTTATGGCCAGTTTACTCTTTTGAATTATCTAGGGGATGAGTCCAGATTTCTGGAAAAGGAGTCAACGTAGGCGATAAAAAATGATAAGGATTTGTGGACAATACTATTCTCCATCGTATTCCACCCCCAGAATTTTTAACCGAGCGAGTTGGAGCGACTTATGGCCAATTTACTGTTTTGAATTCTCTAGGGATTGAGTCCAGATTTCTGGAAAAGGAGTCAACGTAGGCGATAAAAAATGATAAGGATTTGTGGACAATACTATTCGCCATCGTATTCCACCCCCAGAATTTTTAACCGAGCGAGTTGGAGCGACTTATGGCCAATTTACTCTTGAATTCTCTAGGGGATGAGTCCAGATTTCTGGAAAAGGAGTCAACGTGGACGATAAAAAATGATTAGGATTTGTGGACAATACTATTCTCCATCGTATCCCCTCCCCAGAATGTTTAACAGAGCGAGTTGGAGCGACTTATGGCCAATTTACTGTTTTGAATTCTCTAGGGGATGAGTCCAGATTTCTGGAAAAGGAGTCAACGTGGGCGATAAATAATGATAAGGATTTGTGGACCATACTATTCTCCATCGTTTCCTATCCCCAGAATTTTTGAAAGAGCGAGTTGGAGCGACTTGTGGCGAATTTACTCTTTTGAATTCTCTAGGGGATGAGTCCAAATTTCTGGAAAAGGAGTCAACGTGGGCAATAAAAAATGATTAGGATTTGTGGACAATACTATTCTTCATCGTATCCCATCCCCAGAATTTTTAACAGAGCGAGTTGGAGCGACTTATGGCCAATTTACTCTTTTGAATTCTCTAGGGGATGAGTCCAGATTTCTGGAAAAGGAGTCAACGTGGGCGATAAAAAATGATTAGGATTTGTGGACAATACTATTCTTCATCGTATCCCATCCCCAGAATTTTTAACAGAGCGACTTGGAGTGACTTGTGGCCAATTTACTCTTTTGAAGTCTCTAGGGGATGAGTCCAGATTTCTGGAAAAGGAGTCAACGTGGGCGATAAAAAATTATTAGGATTTGTGGATAATCTATTCTTCATTGTATCCCATCCCCAGAATTTTTAACAAAGCGAGTTGAAGCGACCTATGGCCAATTTACTGTTTTGAAATCTCTAGGGGATGAGTCCAGATTTCTGGAAAAGGAGTCAACGTAGGCGATAAAAAATGATAAGGATTTGTGGACAATACTATTCTCCATCGTATTCCACCCCCAGAATTTTTAACCGAGCGAGTTGGAGCGACTTATGGCCAATTTACTGTTTTGAATTCTCTAGGGGATGAGTCCAGATTTCTGGAAAAGGAGTCAACGTAGGCGATAAAAAATGATAAGGATTTGTGGACAATACTATTCTCCATCGTATTCCACCCCCAGAATTTTTAACCGAGCGAGTTGGAGCGACTTATGGCCAATTTACTGTTTTGAAGTCTCTAGGGGATGAGTCCAGATTTCTGGAAAAGGAGTCAACGTGGGCGATAAAAAATTATTAGGATTTGTGGATAATCTATTCTCCATTGTATCCCATCCCCAGAATTTTTAACAAAGCGAGTTGAAGCGACCTATGGCCAATTTACTGTTTTGAAATCTCTAGGGGATGAGTCCAGATTTCTGGAAAAGGAGTCAACGTAGGCGATAAAAAATGATAAGGATTTGTGGACAATACTATTCTCCATCGTATTCCACCCCCAGAATGTTTAACAGAGCGAGTTGGAGCGACTTATGGCCAATTTACTCTTTTGAATTCTCTAGGGGATGAGTCTAGATTTCTGGAAAAGGAGTCAACGTGGGCGATAAAAAATTATTAGGATTTGTGGATAATCTATTCTCCATTGTATCCCATCCCCAGAATTTTTAACAGAGCGAGTTGGAGCGACCTATGGCCAATTTACTGTTTTTAATTCTCTAGGGGATGAGTCCAGATTTCTGGAAAAGGAGTCAACGTAGGCGATAAAAAATGATAAGGATTTGTGGACAATACTATTCTCCATCGTATTCCACCCCCAGAATTTTTAACCGAGCGAGTTGGAGCGACTTATGGCCAATTTACTGTTTTGAATTCTCTAGGGGATGAGTCCAGATTTCTGGAAAAGGAGTCAACGTGGGCGATAAAAAATTATTAGGAATTGTGGATAATACTATTCTCCATCGTATCCCCTCCCCAGAATGTTTAACAGAGCAAGTTCGAGCGACTTATGGCCAGTTTACTCTTTTGAATTATCTAGGGGATGAGTCCAGATTTCTGGAAAAGGAGTCAACGTAGGCGATAAAAAATGATAAGGATTTGTGGACAATACTATTCTCCATCGTATTCCACCCCCAGAATTTTTAACCGAGCGAGTTGAAGCGACTTATGGCCAATTTACTGTTTTGAATTCTCTAGGGGATGAGTCCAGATTTCTGGAAAAGGAGTCAACGTAGGCGATAAAAAATGATAAGGATTTGTGGACAATACTATTCTCCATCGTATTCCACCCCCAGAATTTTTAACAGAGCGAGTTGGAGCGATTTATGGCCAATTTACTGTTTTGAATTCTCTAGGGGATGAGTCCAGATTTCTGGAAAAGGAGTCAACGTGGGCGATAAATAATGATAAGGATTTGTGGACCATACTATTCTCCATCGTTTCCTATCCCCAGAATTTTTGAAAGAGCGAGTTGGAGCGACTTGTGGCGAATTTACTCTTTTGAATTCTCTAGGGGATGAGTCCAAATTTCTGGAAAAGGAGTCAACGTGGGCAATAAAAAATGATTAGGATTTGTGGACAATACTATTCTTCATCGTATCCCATCCCCAGAATTTTTAACAGAGCGAGTTGGAGCGACTTATGGCCAATTTACTCTTTTGAATTCTCTAGGGGATGAGTCCAGATTTCTGGAAAAGGAGTCAACGTGGGCGATAAAAAATGATTAGGATTTGTGGACAATACTATTCTTCATCGTATCCCATCCCCAGAATTTTTAACAGAGCGACTTGGAGTGACTTGTGGCCAATTTACTCTTTTGAAGTCTCTAGGGGATGAGTCCAGATTTCTGGAAAAGGAGTCAACGTGGGCGATAAAAAATTATTAGGATTTGTGGATAATCTATTCTTCATTGTATCCCATCCCCAGAATTTTTAACAAAGCGAGTTGAAGCGACCTATGGCCAATTTACTGTTTTGAAATCTCTAGGGGATGAGTCCAGATTTCTGGAAAAGGAGTCAACGTAGGCGATAAAAAATGATAAGGATTTGTGGACAATACTATTCTCCATCGTATTCCACCCCCAGAATTTTTAACCGAGCGAGTTGGAGCGACTTATGGCCAATTTACTGTTTTGAATTCTCTAGGGGATGAGTCCAGATTTCTGGAAAAGGAGTCAACGTAGGCGATAAAAAATGATAAGGATTTGTGGACAATACTATTCTCCATCGTATTCCACCCCCAGAATTTTTAACCGAGCGAGTTGGAGCGACTTATGGCCAATTTACTGTTTTGAAGTCTCTAGGGGATGAGTCCAGATTTCTGGAAAAGGAGTCAACGTGGGCGATAAAAAATTATTAGGATTTGTGGATAATCTATTCTCCATTGTATCCCATCCCCAGAATTTTTAACAAAGCGAGTTGAAGCGACCTATGGCCAATTTACTGTTTTGAAATCTCTAGGGGATGAGTCCAGATTTCTGGAAAAGGAGTCAACGTAGGCGATAAAAAATGATAAGGATTTGTGGACAATACTATTCTCCATCGTATTCCACCCCCAGAATGTTTAACAGAGCGAGTTGGAGCGACTTATGGCCAATTTACTCTTTTGAATTCTCTAGGGGATGAGTCTAGATTTCTGGAAAAGGAGTCAACGTGGGCGATAAAAAATTATTAGGATTTGTGGATAATCTATTCTCCATTGTATCCCATCCCCAGAATTTTTAACAGAGCGAGTTGGAGCGATCTATGGCCAATTTACTGTTTTTAATTCTCTAGGGGATGAGTCCAGATTTCTGGAAAAGGAGTCAACGTAGGCGATAAAAAATGATAAGGATTTGTGGACAATACTATTCTCCATCGTATTCCACCCCCAGAATTTTTAACCGAGCGAGTTGGAGCGACTTATGGCCAATTTACTGTTTTGAATTCTCTAGGGGATGAGTCCAGATTTCTGGAAAAGGAGTCAACGTGGGCGATAAAAAATTATTAGGAATTGTGGATAATACTATTCTCCATCGTATCCCCTCCCCAGAATGTTTAACAGAGCAAGTTCGAGCGACTTATGGCCAGTTTACTCTTTTGAATTATCTAGGGGATGAGTCCAGATTTCTGGAAAAGGAGTCAACGTAGGCGATAAAAAATGATAAGGATTTGTGGACAATACTATTCTCCATCGTATTCCACCCCCAGAATTTTTAACCGAGCGAGTTGAAGCGACTTATGGCCAATTTACTGTTTTGAATTCTCTAGGGGATGAGTCCAGATTTCTGGAAAAGGAGTCAACGTAGGCGATAAAAAATGATAAGGATTTGTGGACAATACTATTCTCCATCGTATTCCACCCCCAGAATTTTTAACAGAGCGAGTTGGAGCGATTTATGGCCAATTTACTGTTTTGAATTCTCTAGGGGATGAGTCCAGATTTCTGGAAAAGGAGTCAACGTGGGCGATAAAAAATTATTAGGATTTGTGGATAATCTATTCTCCATCGTATTCCACCCCCAGAATTTTTAACCGAGCGAGTTGGAGCGACTTATGGCCAATTTACTGTTTTGAATTCTCTAGGGGATGAGTCCAGATTTCTGGAAAAGGAGTCAACGTGGGCGATAAAAAATTATTAGGAATTGTGGATAATACTATTCTCCATCGTATCCCCTCCCCAGAATGTTTAACAGAGCAAGTTCGAGCGACTTATGGCCAGTTTACTCTTTTGAATTATCTAGGGGATGAGTCCAGATTTCTGGAAAAGGAGTCAACGTAGGCGATAAAAAATGATAAGGATTTGTGGACAATACTATTCTCCATCGTATTCCACCCCCAGAATTTTTAACCGAGCGAGTTGAAGCGACTTATGGCCAATTTACTGTTTTGAATTCTCTAGGGGATGAGTCCAGATTTCTGGAAAAGGAGTCAACGTAGGCGATAAAAAATGATAAGGATTTGTGGACAATACTATTCTCCATCGTATTCCACCCCCAGAATTTTTAACCGAGCGAGTTGGAGCGACTTATGGCCAATTTACTGTTTTGAATTCTCTAGGGGATGAGTCCAGATTTCTGGAAAAGGAGTCAACGTGGGCGATAAAAAATTATTAGGAATTGTGGATAATACTATTCTCCATCGTATCCCCTCCCCAGAATGTTTAACAGAGCAAGTTCGAGCGACTTATGGCCAGTTTACTCTTTTGAATTATCTAGGGGATGAGTCCAGATTTCTGGAAAAGGAGTCAACGTGGGCGATAAAAAATTATTAGGAATTGTGGATAATACTATTCTCCATAGTATCCCATCCCCATAATATTTAACAGAGCGAGTTGGAGCAGCTTATGGCCAATTTACTCTTTTGAATTCTCTAGGAAATGAGTCCAGATTTCTGGAAAATTAGTCAACGTGGGCGATAAAAAATTATTAGGAATTGTGGATAATACTATTCTCCATAGTATCCCATCCCCATAATTTTTAACAGAGCGAGTTGGAGCAGCTTATGGCCAATTTACTCTTTTGAATTCTCTAGGAAATGAGTCCAGATTTCTGGAAAAGGAGTCAACGTGGGCGATAAAAAATTATTAGGAATTGTGCATAATACTATTCTCCATAGTATCCCATCCCCAGAATTTTTAACAGAGCGCGTTGGAGCGGCTTATGGCCAGTTTACTCTTTTGAATTATCTAGGGGATGAGTCCAGATTTCTGGAAAAGGAGTCAACGTGGGCGATAAAAAATTATTAGGATTTGTGGATAATCTATTCTCCATTGTATCCCATCCCCAGAATTTTTAACAGAGCGAGTTGGAGCGACCTATGGCCAATTTACTGTTTTGAATTCTCTAGGGGATGAGTCCAGATTTCTGGAAAAGAAGTCAACGTAGGCGATAAAAAATGATAAGGATTTGTGGACAATACTATTCTCCATCGTAATCCACCCCCAGAATTTTTAACCGAGCGAGTTGGAGCGACTTATGGCCAATTTACTGTTTTGAATTCTCTAGGGGATGAGTCCAGATTTCTGGAAAAGGAGTCAACGTAGGCGATAAAAAATGATAAGGATTTGTGGACAATACTATTCTCCATAGTATCCCATCCCCATAATTTTTAACAGAGCGAGTTGGAGCAGCTTATGGCCAATTTACTCTTTTGAATTCTCTAGGAAATGAGTCCAGATTTCTGGAAAAGGAGTCAACGTGGGCGATAAAAAATTATTAGGAATTGTGGATAATACTATTCTCCATAGTATCCCATCCCCATAATTTTTAACAGAGCGAGTTGGAGCAGCTTATGGCCAATTTACTCTTTTGAATTCTCTAGGAAATGAGTCCAGATTTCTGGAAAAGGAGTCAACGTGGGCGATAAAAAATTATTAGGAATTGTGGATAATACTATTCTCCATAGTATCCCATCCCCATAATATTTAACAGAGCGAGTTGGAGCAGCTTATGGCCAATTTACTCTTTTGAATTCTCTAGGAAATGAGTCCAGATTTCTGGAAAAGGAGTCAACGTGGGCGATAAAAAATTATTAGGAATTGTGGATAATACTATTCTCCATAGTATCCCATCCCCATAATTTTTAACAGAGCGAGTTGGAGCAGCTTATGGCCAATTTACTCTTTTGAATTCTCTAGGAAATGAGTCCAGATTTCTGGAAAAGGAGTCAACGTGGGCGATAAAAAATTATTAGGAATTGTGCATAATACTATTCTCCATAGTATCCCATCCCCAGAATTTTTAACAGAGCGCGTTGGAGCGGCTTATGGCCAGTTTACTCTTTTGAATTATCTAGGGGATGAGTCCAGATTTCTGGAAAAGGAGTCAACGTGGGCGATAAAAAATTATTAGGATTTGTGGATAATCTATTCTCCATTGTATCCCATCCCCAGAATTTTTAACAGAGCGAGTTGGAGCGACCTATGGCCAATTTACTGTTTTGAATTCTCTAGGGGATGAGTCCAGATTTCTGGAAAAGAAGTCAACGTAGGCGATAAAAAATGATAAGGATTTGTGGACAATACTATTCTCCATCGTATTCCACCCCCAGAATTTTTAACCGAGCGAGTTGGAGCGACTTATGGCCAATTTACTGTTTTGAATTCTCTAGGGGATGAGTCCAGATTTCTGGAAAAGGAGTCAACGTAGGCGATAAAAAATGATAAGGATTTGTGGGCAATACTATTCTCCATAGTATCCCATCCCCATAATTTTTAACAGAGCGAGTTGGAGCAGCTTATGGCCAATTTACTCTTTGAATTCTCTAGGAAATGAGTCCAGATTTCTGGAAAAGGAGTCAACGTGGGCGATAAAAAATTATTAGGAATTGTGGATAATACTATTCTCCATAGTATCCCATCCCCATAATTTTTAACAGAGCGAGTTGGAGCAGCTTATGGCCAATTTACTCTTTTGAATTCTCTAGGAAATGAGTCCAGATTTCTGGAAAAGGAGTCAACGTGGGCGATAAAAAATTATTAGGAATTGTGGATAATACTATTCTCCATAGTATCCCATCCCCATAATTTTTAACAGAGCGAGTTGGAGCAGCTTATGGCCAATTTACTCTTTTGAATTCTCTAGGAAATGAGTCCAGATTTCTGGAAAAGGAGTCAACGTGGGCGATAAAAAATTATTAGGAATTGTGCATAATACTATTCTCCATAGTATCCCATCCCCAGAATTTTTAACAGAGCGCGTTGGAGCGGCTTATGGCCAGTTTACTCTTTTGAATTATCTAGGGGATGAGTCCAGATTTCTGGAAAAGGAGTCAACGTGGGCGATAAAAAATTATTAGGATTTGTGGATAATCTATTCTCCATTGTATCCCATCCCCAGAATTTTTAACAGAGCGAGTTGGAGCGACCTATGGCCAATTTACTGTTTTGAATTCTCTAGGGGATGAGTCCAGATTTCTGGAAAAGAAGTCAACGTAGGCGATAAAAAATGATAAGGATTTGTGGACAATACTATTCTCCATCGTATTCCACCCCCAGAATTTTTAACCGAGCGAGTTGGAGCGACTTATGGCCAATTTACTGTTTTGAATTCTCTAGGGGATGAGTCCAGATTTCTGGAAAAGGAGTCAACGTAGGCGATAAAAAATGATAAGGATTTGTGGACAATACTATTCTCCATCGTATTCCACCCCCAGAATTTTTAACCGAGCGAGTTGGAGCGACTTATGGCCAATTTACTGTTTTGAATTCTCTAGGGGATGAGTCCAGATTTCTGGAAAAGGAGTCAACGTGGGCGATAAAAAATTATTAGGAATTGTGGATAGTACTATTCTCCATAGTATCCCATCCCCATAATTTTTAACAGAGCGAGTTGGAGCGACCTATGGCCAATTTACTGTTTTGAATTATCTAGGGATTGAGTCCAGATTTCTGGAAAAGGAGTCAACGTGGGCGATAAAAAATTATTAGGATTTGTGGATAATCTATTCTCCATTGTATCCCATCCCCAGAATTTTTAACAGAGCGAGTTGGAGCGACCTATGGCCAATTTACTGTTTTGAATTCTCTAGGGGATGAGTCCAGATTTCTGGAAAAGGAGTCAACGTAGGCGATAAAAAATGATAAGGATTTGTGGACAATACTATTCTCCATCGTATTCCACCCCCAGAATTTTTAACCGAGCGAGTTGGAGCGACTTATGGCCAATTTACTGTTTTGAATTCTCTAGGGATTGAGTCAAGATTTCTGGAAAAGGAGTCAACGTAGGCGATAAAAAATGATAAGGATTTGTGGACAATACTATTCTCCATCGTATTCCACCCCCAGAATTTTTAACCGAGCGAGTTGGAGCGACTTATGGCCAATTTACTGTTTTGAATTCTCTGAAGGATGAGTCCAGATTTCTGGAAAAGTGGTCAACGTGTGCAATACAAAATGGTTAGAATTTGTGGAAAATACTATTCTCCATCGTATCCCATCCCCAGAATTTTTAAAAGAGCGAGTTGGAGCGACTTGTGGCGAATTTACTCTTTTGAATTCTCTAGGGGATGAGTCCAGATTTCTGGAAAAGGAGTCAACGTGGGCGATAAAAAATGATAAGGATTTGTGGACAATACTATTCTCCATCGTATTCCACCCCCAGAATTTTTACCATAGCGAGTTGGAGCGACTTATGGCCAATTTACTCTATTGAATTCTCTGAAGGATGAGTCCAGATTTCTGGAAAAGTGGTCAACGTGTGCAATACAAAATGGTTAGAATTTGTGGAAAATACTATTCTCCATCGTATCCCATCCCCAGAATTTTTAAAAGAGCGACTTGTGGCGAATTTACTCTTTTGAATTCTCTAGGGGATAAGTCCAGATTTCTGGAAAAGGAGTAAACGTTGGCGATAAAAAATGATGAGGATTTGTGGACAATACTATTCTCCATCGTATTCCACCCCCAGAATTTTTAACCGAGCGAGTTGGAGCGACTTATGGCCAATTTACTGTTTTGAATTCTCTAGGGATTGAGTCCAGATTTCTGGAAAAGGAGTCAACGTAGGCGATAAAAAATGATAAGGATTTGTGGACAATACTATTCTCCATCGTATTCCACCCCCAGAATTTTTAACCGAGCGAGTTGGAGCGACTTATGGCCAATTTACTGTTTTGAATTCTCTAGTGGATGAGTCCAGATTTCTGGAAAAGGTGTCAACGTAGGCGATAAAAAATGATAAGGATTTGTGGACAATACTATTCTCCATCGTATTCCACCCCCAGAATTTTTAACCGAGCAAGTTGGAGCGACTTATGGCCAATTTACTGTTTTGAATTCTTTAGGGGATGAGTCCAGATTTCTGGAAAAGGAGTCAACGTAGGCGATAAAAAATTATAAGGATTTGTGGACAATACTATTCTCCATCGTATTCCACCCCCAGAATTTTTAACAGAGCGAGTTGGAGCAACTTATGGCCAATTTACTGTTTTGAATTCTCTAGGGATTGAGTCCAGATTTCTGGAAAAGGAGTTAACGTGGGCGATAAAAAAATTATTAGGAATTGTGGATAATACTATTCTCCATAGTATCCCATCCCCATAATTTTTAACAGAGCGAGTTGGAGCGGCTTATGGCCAATTTACTCTTTGGAATTCTCTAGGAAATGAGTCCAGATTTCTGGAAAAGAAGTCAACGTGGGCGATAAGAAATAATTAGGATTTGTGGACTCGCTCTGTTAAAATTCTGGGGATGGGATACGATGGAGAATAGTATTGTCCACAAATCCTCATCATTTTTTATCGCCAACGTTTACTCCTTTTCCAGAAATCTGGACTTATCCCCTAGAGAATTCAAAAGAGTAAATTCGCCACAAGTCGCTCCAACTCGCTCTTTTAAAAATTCTGGGGATGGGATACGATGGAGAATAGTATTTTCCACAAATCCTAATCATTTTGTATTGCCCACGTTGACTCCTTTTCCAGAAATCTGGACTCATTCAATTCAAAACAGTAAATTGGCCATAGGTCGCTCCAACTCGCTCTGTTAAAAATTCTGGGGATAAGATACAATGGAGAATAGATTATCCACAAATCCTAATAATTTTTTATCGCCCACGTTGACTCCTTTTCCAGAAATCTGGACTCATCCCCTAGATAATTCAAAAGAGTAAACTGGCCATAAGTCGCTCCAACTCGCTCTGTTAAAAATTCTGGGGGTGGAATACGATGGAGAATAGTATTGTCCACAAATCCTTATCATTTTTTATCGCCCACGTTAACTCCTTTTCCAGAAATCTGGACTCATCCCCTAGAGAATTCAAAACAGTAAATTGGCCATAAGTCGCTCCAACTCGCTCTGTTAAAAATTCTGGGGGTGGAATACGATGGAGAATAGTATTGTCCACAAATCCTTATAATTTTTTATCGCCTACGTTGACTCCTTTTCCAGAAATCTGGACTCATCCCCTAAAGAATTCAAAACAGTAAATTGGCCATAAGTCGCTCCAACTCGCTCGGTTAAAAATTCTGGGGGTGGAATACGATGGAGAATAGTATTGTCCACAAATCCTTATCATTTTTTATCGCCTACGTTGACTCCTTTTCCAGAAATCTGGACTCATCCACTAGAGAATTCAAAACAGTAAATTGGCCATAAGTCGCTCCAACTCGCTCGGTTAAAAATTCTGGGGGTGGAATACGATGGAGAATAGTATTGTCCACAAATCCTTATCATTTTTTATCGCCTACGTTGACTCCTTTTCCAGAAATCTGGACTCATCCCCTAGAGAATTCAAAACAGTAAATTGGCCATAGGTCGCTCCAACTCGCTCTGTTAAAAATTCTGGGGATAAGATACAATGGAGAATAGATTATCCACAAATCCTAATAATTTTTTATCGCCCACGTTGACTCCTTTTCCAGAAATCTGGACTCATCCCCTAGATAATTCAAAAGAGTAAATTGGCCATAAGTCGCTCCAACTCGCTCTGTTAAACATTCTGGGGAGGGGATACGATGGAGAATTGTATTGTCCTAAAATCCTAATCATTTTTATCGCCCACGTTGACTCCTTTTCCAGAAATCTGGACTCATTTCCTAGAGAATTAAAAAGAGTAAACTGGCCATAAGCCGCTCCAACTCGCTCTGTTAAAAATTCTGGGGATGGGATACTATGGAGAATAGTATTATCCACAATTCCTAATAATTTTTTATCGCCCACGTTGACTCCTTTTCCATAAATCTGGACTCATTTCCTAGAGAATTCAAAAGAGTAAATTGGCCATAAGCCGCTCCAACTCGCTCTGTTAAAAATTATGGGGATGGGATACTATGGAGAATAGTATTATCCACAATTCCTAATAATTTTTTATCGCCCACGTTGACTCCTTTTCCAGAAATCTGGACTCATCCCCTAGAGAATTCAAAAGAGTAAATTCGCCACAAGTCGCTCCAACTCGCTCTTTTAAAAATTCTGGGGATGGGATACGATGGAGAATAGTATTGTCCATAAATCCTAATCATTTTTTATCGCCCACGTTGACTTCTTTTCTAGAAATCTGGACTCATCCCCTAGAGAATTCAAAACAGTAAATTGACCATAAGTCGCTCTAACTCGCTCTGTTAAAAATTCTGGGGATGGGATACGATGGAGAATAGTATTGTCCACAAATCCTCATCATTTTTTATCGCCAACGTTGACTCCTTTTCCAGAAATCTGAACTCATCCCCTAGAGAATTCAAAAGAGTAAATTGGCCATAGGTCGATCCAACTCGCTCTTTTAAAAATTCTGGGGATGGGATACGATGGAGAATAGTATTGTCCATAAATCCTAATCATTTTTTATCGCCCACATTGCCTCCTTTTCAAGAAATCTGGTCTCATCCCCTAGAGAATTCATAACAGTAAATTTGCCATAAGTCGCTCCAAATCGCTCTGTTAAAAATTCTGGGGATAGGATACGATGGAGAATAGCATGGTCCACAAATCCTAATCATTATTTATCGCCCACGTTGACTCCTTTTCCAGAAATCAGGACTCATCCCCTAGAGAATTAAAAGAGTAAATTGGCCATAAGTCGCTCCAACTGGCTCTGGTAAAAATTCTGGGGATGGGATACGATGGAGAATAGTATTGTCCACAAATCCTAATCATTTTTCATCGTCCACGTTAACTCCTTTTCCAGTAATCTGGACTCATCCCCTAGAGAATTCAAAAGAGTAAATTGGCCATAAGTCGCTCCAACTCGCTCTGTTAAAAATTCTGGGGATGGGATACGATGAAGAATAGTATTGTCCACAAATCCTAATCATTTTTTATTGCCCACGTTGACTCCTTTTCCAGAAATTTGGACTCATCCCCTAGAGAATTCAAAAGAGTAAATTCGCCACAAGTCGCTCCAACTCGCTCTTTCAAAAATTCTGGGGATAGGAAACGATGGAGAATAGTATGGTCCACAAATCCTTATCATTATTTATCGCCCACGTTGACTCCTTTTCCAGAAATCTGGACTCATCCCCTAGAGAATTCAAAACAGTAAACTGGCCATAAGCCGCTCCAACTCGCTCTGGAAAAAATTCTGGGGATGGGATACTATGGAGAATAGTATTATCCACAATTCCTTATAATTTTTTATCGCCCACGTTGACTCCTTTTCCAGAAATCTGGACTCATTTCCTAGAGAATTCAAAAGAGTAAATTGGCCATAAGCCGCTCCAACTCGCTCTATTAAAAATTCTGGGGATAAGATACTCTGGAGAATAGCATTGTCCACAAATCCTAATAATTTTTTATCGCCCACGTTGACTCCTTTTCCAGAAATCTGGACTCATCCCCTAGAGAATTCAAAACAGTAAATTGGCCATAAGTCGCTCCAACTCGCTCTGTTAAAAATTCTGGGGTTGGAATACGATGGAGAATAGTATTGTCCACAAATCCTAATCATTTTTTATTGCCCACGTTGACTCCTTTTCCAGAAATCTGGTCTCATCCCCTAGAGAATTCATAACAGTAAATTTGCCATAAGTCGCTCCAAATCGCTGTTAAAAATTCTGGGGATGGGATACGATGGAGAATAGTATTGTCCACGTTGACTCCTTTTCCAGAAATCTGGACTCATCCCCTAGAGAATTCAAAACAGTAAATTGGCCATAGGTCGCTCCAACTCGCTCTGTTAAAAATTCTGGGGATGGGATACAATGGAGAATAGATTATCCACAAATCCTAATAATTTTTTATCGCCCACGTTGACTCCTTTTCCAGAAATCTGGACTCATCCCCTAGATAATTCATAACAGTAAATTTGCCATAATTCGCTCCAAATCGCTGTTAAAAATTCTGGGGATAGGATACGATGGAGAATAGATTATCCACAAATCCTAATCATTATTTATCGCCCACGTTGACTCCTTTTCCAGAAATCTGGACTCATCCCCTAGAGAATTCAAAACAGTAAACTGGCCATAAGCCGCTCCAACTCGCTCTGTTAAAAATTCTGGGGATGGGATACTATGGAGAATAGTATTATCCACAATTCCTAATAATTTTTTATCGCCCACGTTGACTCCTTTTCCAGAAATCTGGACTCATTTCCTAGAGAATTCAAAAGAGTAAATTGGCCATAAGCCGCTCCAACTCGCTCTGTTAAAAATTATGGGGATGGGATACTATGGAGAATAGTATTATCCACAATTCCTAATAATTTTTTATCGCCCACGTTGACTCCTTTTCCAGAAATCTGGACTCATCCCCTAGAGAATTCAAAACAGTTAATTGGCCATAAGTCGCTCCAACTCGCTCTGCTAAAAATTCTGGGGGTGGAATACGATGGAGAATAGTATTGTCCACAAATCCTTATCATTTTTTATCGCCTACGTTGACTCCTTTTCCAGAAATCTGGACTCATCCCCTAGAGAATTCAAAACAGTAAATTGGCCATAAGTCGCTCCAACTCGCTCTGCTAAAAATTCTGGGGGTGGAATACGATGGAGAATAGTATTGTCCACAAATTCTTATCATTTTTTATCGTCCACGTTGACTCCTTTTCCAGTAATCTGGACTCATCCCCTAGATAATTAAAAAGAGTAAACTGGCCATAAGCCGCTCCAACTCGCTCTGTTAAAAATTCTGGGGATGGGATACTATGGAGAATAGTATTATCCACAATTCCTAATAATTTTTTATCGCCTACGTTGACTCCTTTTCCAGAAATCTGGACTCATCCCCTAGAGAATTCAAAACAGTTAATTGGCCATAGGTCGCTCCAACTCGCTCTGTTAAAAATTCTGGGGATGGGATACTATGGAGAATAGTATTATCCACAATTCCTAATAATTTTTTATCGCCCACGTTGACTCCTTTTCCAGAAATCTGGACTCATCCCCTAGAGAATTCAAAAGAGTAAATTCGCCACAAGTCGCTCCAACTCGCTCTTTTAAAAATTCTGGGGATAGGAAACGATGGAAATTAGTATTGTCCACAAATCCTAATCATTTTTAATCGCCCACGTTGACTCCTTTTCCAGAAATCTGGTCTCATCCCCTAGAGAATTCATAACAGTAAATTTGCCATAAGTCGCTCCAAATCGCTCTGTTAAAAATTCTGGGGATGGGATACGATGGAGAATAGTATTGTCCACGTTGACTGCTTTTCCAGAAATCTGGACTCATCCCCTAGAGAATTCAAAACAGTAAATTGGCCATAAGTCGCTCCAACTCGCTCTGCTAAAAATTCTGGGGGTGGAATACGATGGAGAATAGTATTGTCCACAAATCCTTATCATTTTTTATCGCCTACGTTGACCCCTTTTCCAGAAATCTGGACTCATCCCCTAGAGAATTCAAAACAGTAAATTGGCCATAAGTCGCTCCAACTCGCTCGGTTAAAAATTCTGGGGGTGGAATACGATGGAGAATAGTATTGTCCACAAATCCTTATCATTTTTTATCGCCTACGTTGACTCCTTTTCCAGAAATCTGGACTCATCCCCTAGAGAATTCAAAACAGTAAATTGGCCATAGGTCGCTCCAACTCGCTCTGTTAAAAATTCTGGGGATGGGATACAATGGAGAATAGATTATCCACAAATCCTAATAATTTTTTATCGCCCACGTTGACTCCTTTTCCAGAAATCTGGACTCATCCCCTAGAGAATTCAAAACAGTAAATTGGCCATAAGTCGCTCCAACTCGCTCTGTTAAAAATTCTGGGGTTGGAATACGATGGAGAATAGTATTGTCCACAAATCCTAATCATTTTTTATTGCCCACGTTGACTCCTTTTCCAGAAATCTGGTCTCATCCCCTAGAGAATTCATAACAGTAAATTTGCCATAAGTCGCTCCAAATCGCTCTGTTAAAAATTCTGGGGATGGGATACGATGGAGAATAGTATTGTCCACGTTGACTCCTTTTCCAGAAATCTGGACTCATCCCCTAGAGAATTTAAAACAGTAAATTGGCCATAAGTCGCTCCAACTCGCTCTGTTAAAAATTATGGAGATGGGATACTATGGAGAATAGTATTATCCACAATTCCTAATAATTTTTTATCGCCCACGTTGACTCCTTTTCCAGAAATCTGGACTCATTTCCTAGAGAATTCAAAAGAGTAAATTGGCCATAAGCCGCTCCAACTCGCTCTGTTAAAAATTATGGGGATGGGATACTATGGAGAATAGTATTATCCACAATTCCTAATAATTTTTTATCGCCCACGTTGACTCCTTTTCCAGAAATCTGGACTCATCCCCTAGAGAATTCAAAAGATTAAATTCGCCACAAGTCGCTCCAACTCGCTCTTTTAAAAATTCTGGGGATGGGATACGATGGAGAATAGTATTGTCCATAAATCCTAATCATTTTTTATCGCCCACGTTGACTCCTTTTCCAGAAATCTGGACTCATCCCCTAGAGAATTCAAAACAGTAAATTCGCCACAAGTCGCTCCAAATGGCTCTGGTAAAAATTCTGGGGATGGGATACGTTGGGCAATAGTATTGTCCACAAAACCTAATCATTTTTTATCGCCAACATTGCCTCCTTTTCCAGAAATCTTGTCTCATCCCCTAGAGAATTCAAAACAGTAAATTGGCCATAAGTCGCTCCAAATCGCTCTGTTAAAAATTCTGGGGATGGGATACGATGGAGAATAGTATTGTCCACGTTGACTCCTTTTCCAGAAATCTGGACTCATCCCCTAGAGAATTTAAAACAGTAAATTGGCCATAAGTCGCTCCAACTCGCTCTGTTAAAAATTATGGAGATGGGATACTATGGAGAATAGTATTATCCACAATTCCTAATAATTTTTTATCGCCCACGTTGACTCCTTTTCCAGAAATCTGGACTCATTTCCTAGAGAATTCAAAAGAGTAAATTGGCCATAAGCCGCTCCAACTCGCTCTGTTAAAAATTATGGGGATGGGATACTATGGAGAATAGTATTATCCACAATTCCTAATAATTTTTTATCGCCCACGTTGACTCCTTTTCCAGAAATCTGGACTCATCCCCTAGAGAATTCAAAAGAGTAAATTCGCCACAAGTCGCTCCAACTCGCTCTTTTAAAAATTCTGGGGATGGGATACGATGGAGAATAGTATTGTCCATAAATCCTAATCATTTTTTATCGCCCACGTTGACTCCTTTTCCAGAAATCTGGACTCATCCCCTAGAGAATTCAAAACAGTAAATTCGCCACAAGTCGCTCCAAATGGCTCTGGTAAAAATTCTGGGGATGGGATACGTTGGGCAATAGTATTGTCCACAAAACCTAATCATTTTTTATCGCCAACATTGCCTCCTTTTCCAGAAATCTTGTCTCATCCCCTAGAGAATTCAAAACAGTAAATTGGCCATAAATCGCTTTAACTCGCTCTTTTAAAAATTCTGGGGATGGGATACGATGGAGAATAGTATTGTCCATAAATCCTAATCATTTTTTATCGCCCACGTTGACTCCTTTTCCATAAATCTGGACTCATTTCTTAGAGAATTCAAAGAGTAAATTGGCCATAAGTCGCTCCAACTAGCTCTTTTAAAAATTCTGGGGATAGGAAACGATGGGCAATAGTATTGTCCACAAAACCTAATCATTTTTTATCGCCAACATTGCCTCCTTTTCCAGAAATCTTGTCTCATCCCCTAGAGAATTCAAAACAGTAAATTGGCCATAATTCGCTCCAAATCCCTCTGCTAAAAATTCTGGGGGTGGAATACGATGGAGAATAGTATTGTCCACAAATCCTTATCATTTTTTATCGCCTACGTTGACTCCTTTTCCAGAAATCTGGACTCATCCCCTAGAGAATTCAAAACAGTAAATTGGCCATAGGTCGCTCCAACTCGCTCTGTTAAAAATTCTGGGGATGGGATACAATGGAGAATAGATTATCCACAAATCCTAATAATTTTTTATCGCCCACGTTGACTCCTTTTCCAGAAATCTGGACTCATCCCCTAGATAATTCATAACAGTAAATTTGCCATAATTCGCTCCAAATCGCTGTTAAAAATTCTGGGGATAGGATACGATGGAGAATAGTATGGTCCACAAATCCTAATCATTATTTATCGCCCACGTTGACTCCTTTTCCAGAAATCTGGACTCATCCCCTAGAGAATTCAAAACAGTAAACTGGCCATAAGCCGCTCCAACTCGCTCTGTTAAAAATTCTGGGGATGGGATACTATGGAGAATAGTATTATCCACAATTCCTAATAATTTTTTATCGCCCACGTTGACTCCTTTTCCAGAAATCTGGACTCATTTCCTAGAGAATTCAAAAGAGTAAATTGGCCATAAGCCGCTCCAACCCGCTCTGTTAAAAATTATGGGGATGGGATACTATGGAGAATAGTATTATCCACAATTCCTAATAATTTTTTATCGCCCACGTTGACTCCTTTTCCAGAAATCTGGACTCATCCCCTAGAGAATTCAAAACAGTTAATTGGCCATAAGTCGCTCCAACTCGCTCTGCTAAAAATTCTGGGGGTGGAATACGATGGAGAATAGCATTGTCCACAAATCCTTATCATTTTTTATCGCCTACGTTGACTCCTTTTCCAGAAATCTGGACTCATCCCCTAGATAATTAAAAAGAGTAAACTGGCCATAAGCCGCTCCAACTCGCTCTGTTAAAAATTCTGGGGATGGGATACTATGGAGAATAGTATTATCCACAATTCCTAATAATTTTTTATCGCCTACGTTGACTCCTTTTCCAGAAATCTGGACTCATCCCCTAGAGAATTCAAAACAGTAAATTGGCCATAGGTCGCTCCAACTCGCTCTGTTAAAAATTCTGGGGGTGGAATACGATGGAGAATAGTATTGTCCACAAATTCTAATCATTTTTTATCGTCCACGTTGACTCCTTTTCCAGTAATCTGGACTCATCCCCTAGATAATTAAAAAGAGTAAACTGGCCATAAGCCGCTCCAACTCGCTCTGTTAAAAATTCTGGGGATGGGATACTATGGAGAATAGTATTATCCACAATTCCTAATAATTTTTTATCGCCTACGTTGACTCCTTTTCCAGAAATCTGGACTCATCCCCTAGAGAATTCAAAACAGTAAATTGGCCATAGGTCGCTCCAACTCGCTCTGTTAAAAATTCTGGGGATGGGATACTATGGAGAATAGTATTATCCACAATTCCTAATAATTTTTTATCGCCCACGTTGACTCCTTTTCCAGAAATCTGGACTCATCCCCTAGAGAATTCAAAAGAGTAAATTCGCCACAAGTCGCTCCAACTCGCTCTTTTAAAAATTCTGGGGATGGGATACGATGGAGAATAGTATTGTCCATAAATCCTAATCATTTTTTATCGCCCACATTGCCTCCTTTTCAAGAAATCTGGTCTCATCCCCTAGAGAATTCATAACAGTAAATTTGCCAAAAGTCGCTCCAAATCGCTGTTAAAAATTCTGCGGATAGGATACGATGGAGAATAGTATGGTCCACAAATCCTAATCATTAATTATCGCCCACGTTGACTCCTTTTCCAGAAATCAGGACTCATCCCCTAGAGAATTAAAAGAGTAAATTGGCCATAAGTCGCTCCAACTGGCTCTGGTAAAAATTCTGGGGATGGGATACGATGGAGAATAGTATTGTCCACGTTGACTGCTTTTCCAGAAATCTGGACTCATCCCCTAGAGAATTCAAAACAGTAAATTGGCCAAAAGTCGCTCCAAATCGCTGTTAAAAATTCTGCGGATAGGATACGATGGAGAATAGTATGGTCCACAAATCCTAATCATTAATTATCGCCCACGTTGACTCCTTTTCAAGAAATCTGGTCTCATCCCCTAGAGAATTCATAACAGTAAATTTGCCAAAAGTCGCTCCAAATCGCTGTTAAAAATTCTGCGGATAGGATAAGATGGAGAATAGTATGGTCCACAAATCCTAATCATTAATTATCGCCCACGTTGACTCCTTTTCCAGAAATCAGGACTCATCCCCTAGAGAATTCAAAACAGTAAATTTGCCATAAGTCGCTCCAAATCGCTCTGTTAAAAATTCTGGGGATGGGATACGATGGAGAATAGTATTGTCCACGTTGACTGCTTTTCCAGAAATCTGGACTCATCCCCTAGAGAATTCAAAACAGTAAATTGGCCATAAGTCGCTCCAACTCGCTCTGCTAAAAATTCTGGGGGTGGAATACGATGGAGAATAGTATTGTCCACAAATCCTTATCATTTTTTATCGCCTACGTTGACCCCTTTTCCAGAAATCTGGACTCATCCCCTAGAGAATTCAAAACAGTAAATTGGCCATAAGTCGCTCCAACTCGCTCGGTTAAAAATTCTGGGGGTGGAATACGATGGAGAATAGTATTGTCCACAAATCCTTATCATTTTTTATCGCCTACGTTGACTCCTTTTCCAGAAATCTGGACTCATCCCCTAGAGAATTCAAAACAGTAAATTGGCCATAGGTCGCTCCAACTCGCTCTGTTAAAAATTCTGGGGATGGGATACAATGGAGAATAGATTATCCACAAATCCTAATAATTTTTTATCGCCCACGTTGACTCCTTTTCCAGAAATCTGGACTCATCCCCCAGATAATTCAAATGAGTAAACTGGCCATAAGCCGCTCCAACTCGCTCTGTTAAAAATTCTGGGGATGGGATACTATGGAGAATAGTATTATCCACAATTCCTAATAATTTTTTATCGCCCACGTTGGCTCCTTTTCCAGAAATCTGGACTCATTTCCTAGAGAATTCAAAAGAGTAAATTGGCCATAAGCCGCTCCAACTCGCTCTGTTAAAAATTATGGGGATGGGATACTATGGAGAATAGTATTATCCACAATTCCTAATAATTTTTTATCGCCCACGTTGACTCCTTTTCCAGAAATCTGGACTCATCCCCTAGAGAATTCAAAAGAGTAAATTCGCCACAAGTCGCTCCAACTCGCTCTTTTAAAAATTCTGGGGATGGGATACGATGGAGAATAGTATTGTCCATAAATCCTAATCATTTTTTATCGCCCACATTGCCTCCTTTTCAAGAAATCTGGTCTCATCCCCTAGAGAATTCATAACAGTAAATTTGCCAAAAGTCGCTCCAAATCGCTGTTAAAAATTCTGCGGATAGGATACGATGGAGAATAGTATGGTCCACAAATCCTAATCATTAATTATCGCCCACGTTGACTCCTTTTCCAGAAATCAGGACTCATCCCCTAGAGAATTAAAAGAGTAAATTGGCCATAAGTCGCTCCAACTGGCTCTGGTAAAAATTCTGGGGATGGGATACGATGGAGAATAGTATTGTCCACAAATTCTAATCATTTTTTATCGTCCACGTTGACTCCTTTTCCAGTAATCTGGACTCATCCCCTAGAGAATTCAAAAGAGTAAATTGGCCATAAGTCGCTCCAACTCGCTCTGTTAAAAATTCTGGGGATGGGATACGATGAAGAATAGTATTGTCCACAAATCCTAATCATTTTTTATTGCCCACGTTGACTCCTTTTCCAGAAATCTGGACTCATCCCCTAGAGAATTCAAAAGAGTAAATTCGCCACAAGTCGCTCCAACTCGCTCTTTCAAAAATTCTGGGGATAGGAAACGATGGAGAATAGTATGGTCCACAAATCCTAATCATTATTTATCGCCCACGTTGACTCCTTTTCCAGAAATCTGGACTCATCCCCTAGAGAATTAAAAGAGTAAATTGGCCATAAGTCGCTCCAACTGGCTCTGGTAAAAATTCTGGGGATGGGATACGATGGGCAATAGTATTGTCCACAAATCCTAATCATTTTTTATCGCCAACATTGCCTCCTTTTCCAGAAATCTTGTCTCATCCCCTAGAGAATTCAAAACAGTAAATTGGCCATAAATCGCTTTAACTCGCTCTATTAAAAATTCTGGGGATAAGATACTCTGGAGAATAGCATTGTCCACAAATCCTAATCATTTTTTATCGCCCACGTTGACTACTTTTCCATAAATCTGGACTCATTTCTTAGAGAATTCAAAACAGTAAATTGGCCATAGGTCGCTCCAACTCGCTCTGTTAAAAATTCTGGGGATGGGATACAATGGAGAATAGATTATCCACAAATCCTTATAATTTTTTATCGCCCACGTTGACTCCTTTTCCAGAAATCTGGACTCATCCCCTAGATAATTCAAAAGAGTAAACTGGCCATAAGCCGCTCCAACTCGCTCTGTTAAAAATTCTGGGGATGGGATACTATGGAGAATAGTATTATCCACAATTCCTAATAATTTTTTATCGCCCACGTTGACTCCTTTTCCAGAAATCTGGACTCATTTCCTAGAGAATTCAAAAGAGTAAATTGGCCATAAGCCGTTCCAACTCGCTCTGTTAAAAATTATGGGGATGGGATACTATGGAGAATAGTATTATCCACAATTCCTAATAATTTTTTATCGCCCACGTTGACTCCTTTTCCAGAAATCTGGACTCATCCCCTAGAGAATTCAAAAGAGTAAATTCGCCACAAGTCGCTCCAACTCGCTCTTTTAAAAATTCTGGGGATGGGATACGATGGAGAATAGTATTGTCCATAAATCCTAATCATTTTTTATCGCCCACATTGCCTCCTTTTCAAGAAATCTGGTCTCATCCCCTAGAGAATTCATAACAGTAAATTTGCCATAAGTCGCTCCAAATCGCTCTGTTAAAAATTCTGGGGATAGGATACGATGGAGAATAGTATGGTCCACAAATCCTAATCATTATTTATCGCCCACGTTGACTCCTTTTCCAGAAATCAGGACTCATCCCCTAGGGAATTAAAAGAGTAAATTGGCCATAAGTCGCTCCAACTGGCTCTGGTAAAAATTCTGGGGATGGGATACTATGGAGAATAGTATTGTCCACAAATCCTAATCATTTTTTATCGTCCACGTTGACTCCTTTTCCAGTAATCTGGACTCATCCCCTAGAGAATTCAAAAGAGTAATTTGGCCATAAGTCGCTCCAACTCGCTCTGTTAAAAATTCTGGGGATGGGATACGATGAAGAATAGTATTGTCCACAAATCCTAATCATTTTTTATTGCCCACGTTGACTCCTTTTCCAGAAATCTGGACTCATCCCCTAGAGAATTCAAAAGAGTAAATTCGCCACAAGTCGCTCCAACTCGCTCTTTCAAAAATTCTGGGGATAGGAAACGATGGAGAATAGTATGGTCCACAAATCCTAATCATTATTTATCGCCCACGTTGACTCCTTTTCCAGAAATCTGGACTCATCCCCTAGAGAATTAAAAGAGTAAATTGGCCATAAGTCGCTCCAACTGGCTCTGGTAAAAATTCTGGGGATGGGATACGATGGGCAATAGTATTGTCCACAAATCCTAATCATTTTTTATCGCCAACATTGCCTCCTTTTCCAGAAATCTTGTCTCATCCCCTAGAGAATTCAAAACAGTAAATTGGCCATAAATCGCTTTAACTCGCTCTATTAAAAATTCTGGGGATAAGATACTCTGGAGAATAGCATTGTCCACAAATCCTAATCATTTTTTATCGCCCACGTTGACTCCTTTTCCATAAATCTGGACTCATTTCTTAGAGAATTCAAAGAGTAAATTGGTCATAAGTCGCTCCAAATCGCTCTGTTAAAAATTCTGGGGATGGGATACGATGGAGAATAGTATTGTCCACAAATCCTTATCATTTTTTATCGCCCACGTTGACTCCTTTTCCAGAAATCTGGACTCATCCCCTAGAGAATTCAAAACAGTAAATTGGCCACAAGTCACTCCAAATCGCTCTGTTAAAAATTCTGGGGATGGGATACGATGAAGAATAGTATTGTCCACAAATCCTAATCATTTTTTATCGCCCACGTTGACTCCTTTTCCAGAAATCTGGACTCATCCCCTAGAGAATTCAAAACAGTAAATTGGCCATAAGTCGCTCCAAATCGCTCTGTTAAAAATTCTGGGGATAGGAAACGATGGAGAATAGTACTGTCCACAAATCCTAATCATCTTTTATCGCCCACATTGACTACTTTTCCAGAAATCTGGACTCATCCCCTAGAGAATTCAAAAGAGAAAAATTGGCCATAAGTCGCTCCAACTCGCTCTGTTAAAATTCTGGGGATGGGATACGATAGAGAACAGTATTGTCCACAAATCCTTATCATTTTTTAACGCCCACGTTGAGTTCTTTGCCAGTAATCTGGACGCATGCATTATAACACCATTAACATAAGTTTTGTTAAGTGGTTTTCATCATTCTGCATTTGATAGATGCAGTTGGACCATTTGCTTTGCAGAATTCCCAAGCACAACTTCTTTCATTTTCAATAGTGCTGCATAGTGACCACAACCATCAAAACATAATATCTCTTTTCTTTTCCTTCATGTTTCAGTTTTTTTTCAACCCAATTTGTGATATATTGGGTGTTCTTTTCGGGACATCTGCCAAGCGTTTTAATCGCTATTATCCATCAGCTACGTAAAAACTAATTGCCACCATTTTATTCCTTTTTATAATGTTCTTACGGATAGATATTGTTCCATTCGATTTACACCGTGCATAAATTTGTAATAGTTGATTATTGAGAAAGAATCGTAGACGAAGCTTGACAGTTATGCAGCTCATCTATTGTGGATGGTCTACGTCTACTTCTTAGTAGGATTACACAATTAGCTTTAGAAGTTTCATACATCACCTGGAATACCTTGTAGTTCGATTTTAGTGTCATCTTCTCTACAAAAATAAGCTTTATTTTCTGGAGGCACAAAAGAATTGTATGCACATTGTTTTCTCCACCTTTCCCTACACTACCTTTTCAATATAGTGCAAAACCATTTTTGCTAGCATCAATTTGCTTTTAAATCGTTAAAAAATAAGTAAAATAAAGCAAAATAATGTGTTTTGTGGAATATTTATTTTTATTTACAATGTACCCGTGTGTCCGTTTGGACACCTTTAAAATTCTTTAAAAATATACGTCATAACAACAGAATTTTTAACATAACAAGTAAACATTTGTGAGAATTTCACAAGACTTTTGTGAGAATTTTAGAAGGCAAAAACCACATAAAAGAAGTTCCTCCAACAAAGTACGTTCTAAAAACGTACAACTTTTAAAGGTCCTTCTTTGCTCAAGTATTGAATCAATCGAAATATAACCCAAAGGATAAATAAAAATAATAAGAACATGCGTACAAAATCATGCAGGCTTTTAAGAAAATAAAAGTACTTTTTTTAAAGGACGTACCTAGTTCAGAAGGCTTTTTTAATAAATAAAAGTACTTTTTTAAAGTAACCTTTAATTTATAATTTAATTTTTGCATTTAACTTTATTATTAATTTATTTCCATTTTTGTAATTTTATTTTTTACTTAAAGATTTTTACAAATTCTAGTTTTACTTTTAATTTTTAAGGTCTCAAGTTCGGAATACTTTTCGGTTAGTTTTTGTACCGAATCGGGCTGTCAAGATGAAGAATTCTTCCCTGCTACCAAAGGTGTTACCTTAGCGTAAGTAGTTTCTATATTTCTTTTAAAAATTTTCTAAGAAACTATTTGGAATTTTTCAAAAAAAAAATCCCATTTAAAATTTTTTTTACAGAAATGCATTAAGCCAGTCTTTAAGAAGACGGAATTTAAGTTTTACCCAATTAACAATCACGGATAGTAATGACAATAACCAAACACCAGCCTATTTGGAAGCGGGTAAGTTGTCAGTCACACTTATGGCGTTTTCTTTTCTAAGTAAAATTCTGCATTTATTCTGCCTTTAACATTTTTTTATGTTCTTTTCTGAAAAACATGTGTTATTTTATAAGTATCAAGCGTTCTTTTCTGATGATGTTCCCTTTAAAATTAAAAAAATATACATGTTCCACGCTCATTTTAATTAAAGGGGCATGAGTGCAGCACGAGATCAAGGCTAAATGTTTTATGCCGAAATTTTTGAAACTTTTTTTTTTACTCAAGAATTCAAAATTGTGAAGATTTTTTTTTTATTTTATTTCATAAAAATTTTGTATGAAGGTTGTGGCTTTAGACAACATTGTTTTTGCTATGAAATCGTAACGGTACCTTATGTAACCATGGTAGTGAGGAGATGATGCAAGTGTTGCCAGTTAAGTCGTTTATTCAAAAACGAAAATTGAAAAAGATGCCGCTTAAGCTTAAACTAATGGTGTTTTCTTTTCTACAAAAAAATACCACATTTTAAAAGGTGCATGTATAAAATGGCTTGCCGAACATGTAATTCTGCAATTTTTAATTTGACGAGAACAAAACACAAAATTGGATCGCCCTGTTTTTAATAGCTGACAAAAAGTTTCAATATATAAAAAAAAATATCTACATAATTAAAAAAGTGTGTTCTTCAAAATATAAAGAACAAATATACATACGTAACTCCAAATTTGTTCATAGATTGATATTAAATAAATAACTAAATGAACAAAATTAATGACGAAGTTTCAATTTCTTTAGTTTGTTTTTCATAAAATATGTAAACAAGAAAACACCAAGATTTTACGATTTGACGTTTTTTTTTTTTTTCAAAAATAATTTTATAACACCGAATTCATTTGAATTTTACACCACGTACATTAACAATGTACGGCTTCTTTTGTTTTTACTATAAAATAATAGAAAAAATAACTATTAAAACATAAAATGTTTACTGTCCTGATTAGAGGCGATTTTTTCCCAACATCGTCTGGTAACCCTATATATAAACACAAGCCATCTTTTTACAGGGCATTATCAACACGCTCGATTTATAAGGGGCATAAAGTGCCTTATGACTTTTAAGGGTGAATTTTTTTTAGAATAAAACACGCTGCCCTTTTAGAGAGCAAACCATTTTTAAGAAACGAATACCAAATTGCATTTTTTTAAAATAAAATGTGAAATTTTTTCTAGAAAAGAAAAAACTATAAATGGTATTTAAAAAAAAAACATTACGCCGTTTTGTAAAAGGATACTTTTTTCAAAAATACTTCAATTAAAGAAGTCTTTTTACTTAAAATCCTTAAAAATGTTCCTACATATTTTGAAAAAAGTACTTTTTTCAAAAAGTTGTTTCTCTTGAGTTTTCTATAAAAGTACTCGAATTTTCTTAATTCCTCTTCTTTCAGGAACTTCCCCTTTGCAAACTTCGTTAGATGAAAATACTGAGGTGGAAAATTTAGCTGGCCATCATTTGATAATCATGGACAAAGATAGTTCGCGCAAGACCCTACAAAAGGCCGCTTCTTTCGGTTCACGTAATCGACCGCCCCGCCTCTTATCTTCCGCCTCAACCGATGAATCCTCGGAGGTAAATTTAACAGGCAAACAATTGAAACAACGATGGTCTGGCCTATTTGGCGTAAAAAATCCCCAGCAAAGTCAGTTGTGTGAATTACTTAATAACTATACCAAAAATGGTGTACCACAAAAAACTCCTGCCACTTTAAGTTTTAATCATCCCGAACTAGTTAATGCCATAGATTATTTAGATAATAGACATAAATCCTGGATGGATATTGTAGAAAGCGGTGCCATGAATGATAGTGAAATGAGAATACAGACTGCCATATGGGAATTGGTGACAACGGAAGTGGACTATATACATTGTTTGCAAACTGTAACAGATGTGAGTTGTTTTTTTTTTTGGTTTTTATATATAAGGAAGCATCAAAATGTAATTGTTTTATTTTGATAGCTTTTTCTCGCCTGCTTGGAAGCCGTCCAGGAAGAAGGTCTTCTCAAAGAAGTCGATCAACATCGATTATTTTCCAATATCCGTGACATATGTGAGGCTAATTTGAAATTTTGGTCCTTTTATTTGTATCCCATGGTGGCGCACAGCATCAACACAAGAGAGCCATTGAGAGTGGCTTTTTTCCAACAGGGTTTCATATCGTTTGGTAATATTTTCGCTCCATACAAAAAGTACTGTGCTGAGCAGAGTACTTGCCAGTTTTATTGCAAGGAGCTGAATCGTACAAATTCATTATTCACATCCTATTTGGCCTGGTGTGAGGCCCAGAAAATGTGCAATCGTTTACGTTTAGCCGATATATTGGTGAGGCCCATGCAACGTTTGACAAAGTACAGTTTATTACTGGCGGCTATAAAAAAACAAATGACAGATGTGGAAGAAATCGAGGCGATTGAAACGATGGTAAGCGGAATATACTAGTGTTTTTTATATCTGTAACATAATCTATTAACTTAGTCGGTTAAAGAATATACAGGCCTGTCACAGAAATCAATTCCGATCGAAAGTAGAAGTGATTTCGTATCTTGCTTCACATTAAACGAAATCACTTTCGATCTGAATTGATTTCTGTGACAGGCCTAGTAATTAAAATCTTATAAAACGTTACTAGAAACAACTTTTTAATGATATTTTTCTTTTATAATTCCAGCTTCATACCACCGAAAATTTTGTTTTTAGCGTTAATAATCATTTAACTACTCGACAAGAAAATGAGCGCTTAAAAGGTGTTATGGCCCGCATAGAATCCTATGATGTGGTGGTAAGTTTTTAAGCAAAACTCAACATTTTATACTCATTCCCAAAAAGAGATAGTGGATACGTTTTGGAATGCAATACGTATATCAAAATAATGTTAGTAAAGTTAAAATTTTAAGACAATAAAGTCCGAAGACAAACTCTTTGCTAAAGCATTTTAAGGGACGTTTTCACATACACCGTAATCAGCTACGAAAACGAATTTCCATAGAATACACAATAAGGTCTGCAAGATTGGACTTATGTATGTAAATAGAGCTTAAAGAATGCAAAAGATCTATAATTTCAATAAGTCGCAAATTTTTAAAGTTATAGGCTACACAATATGGGCTAAATATGATGACGATTTTCTCTGGATCTAATTTTGTGCAAACGAGTATTGAAATTTAACAAAAATATATAAAACTTTTTAATTTAAAGGACCAAATCTGTTACTAAGAGTCCTTCGAATTGGGGGCTAAATTGAGCGAGATAGCAAATTTGGAGAACACAATTTAGCTTAAAATATTCAAATAGATCTGGCCAAATTCTAAAAAAAATCCCTTTACTGTGGTGGTGGATGGATAATTATTCCATTAATTTTTTTTTTATTTTCTTCAACAGGACACCAACAATGAACAGTTGGAAAAATTAATAAAACAATACAGTCAAATGTTCGACTTGTGTGGACCCATGAAAGGCTGTGCCTCTCAACATGTCCGTCATTTGTTCATGGAGGGTGATCACAAATACAAAGACAATCTCGGCAAAGTCGAAGTGCATTGTTTTCTTTTAACCGACATGCTATTGATATGCAAACCAATAGCGAAAAAGGGTTTGGGTACCCTTAAAGTGATACGACAGCCATATCTAACCGATAGGCTTATAGTACAACATTCCAATAATTTATTAAGTTGTGTTTATCTAAATGAATTCCAAGTGGCAATAAGTGCATTTACGCTGCAGTGTACAGAGGCTAAGAATTGGTATGATGCTTTAAAACGAGCCAAAATTATTTATACCAGGCTAAAGCAGAGCTCATTGGTAACGCCTTGGGATTCAATGCGTTATGCAGGCAGTACGGCTGATTCTTTGGGTGTTAAAAAATCACCCATGAATTCTTCCATTTGTTCACATGTGACCAGTGCTAATAATAGTCATAGTGGTTCGGTGGAATGGAATGATTCTCGCAATATTTCGGTGGACTATGAAAAGACCAATTCACTGTCCAGTGATGAAGGGTGCACGTTTTTAGGTAAGTTTAGTTTGAAAAAAAAATTTGTTTTAAATTATATTGAAATTTTTTAAATATTTTAGGAGCCCACGGGTTTCCTTTGAAAGGCAAACCCTTGACGACAATAAGTCCACAAAAATTAAAAGTTAATACCACCTCTTCCTCCAATATGTTAACGGTGCAGCCTCTTAATCATTTGGGCCAAAGTTTACCTAACCTCAATCTGCATCACAGTCATACGTAAGTTTTGAACAGCTTTAAGCTTTTTACCAGTAGTTGTTTAAATTTCTATTAGCATTTCAAAGTTAATTTATGTGTATTTTCGAAATTTCTTAATTGCATATTATTAGCTATATTTCAAATTCAAAATAATAATTTAAATAAATTACAGTCGTCCAAAAAAAAGTCCTAAAATTATTTCATTTAATTTATTAAATTTTTCAAAGGTTTTGGCATGAAAATGTCTATTTCTACTGAAAGAGAATTTATTCACATACATTAAGTGTATTTCAAAATACATATTAGTATAGAACTGCCTAGAACTGAACTAGAATTAAATTAAATTGAACTAGAACTAACCCAGAACTGAAGTAAAACATTGTAAATGTATTAACGAATATCTTGGCAACTTAATGGCTTAAAATTTGACAAATTATATAAAAACAATTATAATAAAATGGACCAATATGTTTAAGCGTTCTGTTTTTTTAAGTGAACTCGTACTTGTTTGAATGATGCAAAAGAGGTCGCATTAAAATACAGAACACGTACGTTAAAAGAACACTACGTGTACGCTAACGCAAGATCGGCACGTTATCTTAGTGTTTGTGTTCGTCAAAAAACTCAGCGCAATAGCTTTACACCAATGGTCTATTTTATAAAACCTCGAAATGGAAATTTCTAATGGACACTTTTGAACTATAATAAAAAACATTTAAAGAAATATTAGAAATTTCTGAAACAGATTTAAAAGTTTTTTAAAAATTTTAGAAATAACAAGGGACTTTTTAGCAGCAATTCGACTTTTTCAAAAACTATTGAAAAAAAATTTAAAATACAACTTTTTAATTTGGAAATGCATTAAAAGAAGTTCTGCAAATCAACGTAGAAATGTTTTTATAATAATTTTGTAGTTGTGTGGTAAAAAAAAACAAAATATTTTTTTTTCTTTTTTTCAATTCAATCTCAAAAAAAACGTAAAAACCCCTACTCATCAGATTGTCGTCACCATCATCCACATCCTTCATCAAAACTTGTACTCATATTTGTAAAGACAACATTTTGTAAATAATTAATCAGTAAAAACAAATACGAAATAACCAACAACTAAAATGTTTAAAAAATCGTATTCAATTTTATGTTTAATCATATATTTTTTCTTTCTTTTTCTGTTTTATTCTTACGTTAAATCAATTTAAAAAATTTTTGGTTGCCATTGTATGTGCGCGTATCGTTTTGTGTGTGTAAAATTTAAATATGTGTATGTATGCGTAACATTGGGGACGTTATTTAGTAATCTTTATCATACTTATAGTAATAATACATTATTGGTACCGGGTACCGCCAATAGTGCACATTCCGGTAATTTATTGCTTTCAACTAGTCATCGCGGCATTTCATATCCACCACCCAGTCCAACAAGGTAAGTTTTGTTTCTAAACCACATATTTTATTTCGAACATTTTAAAACAAACTAATTGATATTCAAAAATTATCAAACATTCTTAATTACAAACATTTTTCGTTTTCTTAAAACAAAATCAAGTTTCAAGGATATTTTCCAAAAAAAATTAATTATATTTTTACTTTATTTCGGTCAGTTGGGATTTTGATCAAAATGAAATAATTTCCCTCAGAGAAAAATATTATTAACAGTCTTATTTTGTGACATTTTTAGTGCGTTTTGATTATTTATGCAAATTGAGATATACATTTTTAAAATTCCTCTGAGGCGAAAAATTACCGTATTTAGGAAACGTTTCATTTTAGAGAAATTTTAGCTTTAAGAATGTTAATACATTTCTATCATTTATGCAAATCTTGTGAAAAGTTACAAACTATTTAGTTATTTGAAGAAAAAATCCATCTACGGGAAATTTATGTTCTGGGCTTGTTTTTGAAAAAATTTAATATATTTGTAACATTTCCTTTATTAATGCAGAATTTTAGAAAAATCATTAATTTTGTATGAATTAAAAACATTTCCCTGACAGGGAAATTTTATTTTAAGGTTATATTTTGAAATTTGTAAATATTTTTGACACATTTCTTTTATTTAGACAAATTATAAAATTTCCCCCTATTTGAAAAAAATTTCCCTTTTTTAAGTTAAATGTTTTTTCAACATTTTTTTATTTTTTCGAATTTATTCTATGAGCTTAATTTCAGTTATGTATTTTATAAAGCTTTTTTGTAATAGTACTATTCCTTTAATTTGGTTTAGGAATGACATTACACACTGGTAGTGTATAATGTCAAAATTAAAGGAATAGTACCATTACAAAAAAGCTTTATAAAATACATAACTGAAATTAAGCTCATAGAATAAATTCGAAAAAATAAAAAATGTTGAATATAATAATATAACCTATGAAAGGAAATAATTCCGTTTCTATTTTTTATCTTTATTAATGCGTTTATGGCAAATGTGTGAGAAATTTTTAAAATTTCCATATTTGGAAAAACTTTTCTTTAGAGAAAATGTATTTAAAAAGTAATTTTTTACAAATTTTTGAATATTTAAGTTAAACGTTTTATATTTAGATTTAGGCAGATCATTAAAAATTATAAAATTCTCTGTTTAAAAAAATTAAATCCCCCTTATAAAATTAAGATTAATGACAATTTTTAAGAGTTTATGTTTGTGTATGTTTTTGTTATTTCAATACCTTGATTTGAAAATTTTCTCATTTTAAAGTGAATTTAGTTTTTAAAGTAATTTCCTAAAGTTTCACAATACGTATTTGTAATATTTTCTTCGTAACTAACACATTTTGTAAACATTTCTATCATAAACTACTAATTTTCAATTTTGTTAATACATATTCACCCCTATCGTGAATAAAACTCCCAAAGAATTTTTATTCACGATAGGGGTGATTATTGAAAATGTATGATTTTTAAACGTTTAATGTTTATTTCTTTCAATTTTTTTTAACCAGAGTCCCCTTGCGCAGAGGCATGGCATTTTCGAGTTCTATTAAAAATCCGCCCCTTTTGAAAACTCGCAATATAACCTCACAAAACAGTATAAATTGGCATCAAATACCCGCCACACCCACCATCCCACAGTCTCAACAAACCTCACCGGCCAATAACGTGACTATTAAAACCTCAACAGCAGCATCACCTTCGGCGGGTCTATCTACAGCAGCTACTGGTAGTAGTCCCACTGTAAACACCATAGCAGAACAAGAAGAACAACAACATCCTGTTCAAACTCTTGCCAGCGATACAACAACAACAGATTGTACTGGGTTACAACTGACCAATAGTGTAATGCTTAGCACGCAACTATCAAATTCCACAGAAACAGATGTTTGATTTTTTCAAAGAAACAAATCTACTACACCAACAACTACCAAAATTGTTATAAATTAGTTTAAAAAAATGTTTTATTTAAAAAAAAATTACCAAAAAGAAATTATTGAAAACAATTTAAATTTGTTTTGACCAAGGCGAATTTACACCAGGTGACCTTAACTTGATACGTAAGCAACAGCTGATTACTAACCTTGTGTCAAAATGATATACCGTTCATGTGGTTCTGGGGTTTATTTACTAAATTTTATAATTTGCGTTTAAAATGTGAAATTTAAAATTAAAAAAAAAAATAAAATATTTGTTTAAATTGTTTACTAAAGTGTTGTATTATTTTTGACACAACGTTAAAATATTTTACAGTGTTGTAAACGTTTTCAAAATAAGACCACCTTGTATGAATTCGCCTTGGTTTTGACATTATAAAAAAAGTATTGAAAAATTAAAGGAAACTACTGTCTAGGACAGTAGTAGTTTGAAGATTTAAAACAAAACATATTTTGCAAGTAAAAAGACATTAAATAACAAAATTTGTACAACAAAACCAAAAAGGTTTTTAAAAAAATTTGCTAAAAAAATTTTTTTTTTTTAAATAACAATATTAAGAAACATTTTTTAAACTATAATCAAACTTAAAAGAGACCATTTTGTTAATAACTAGAAAATCATAGAAAATTTTTACTTTGAAAACAAAATTGTTAAAAAGCAACAAACAAAAGAAAAGAGTTATTTTTTTTAATAAATAAAACTGCTTTAGTTTTTTTTTAATCTAATTTAAGTGTCGAAAACTGCTATAATTTTTTTTAAGTTTAAAAAAAAACATTGTAAATTTATTTTGTTAAATACATTTCCTTAAGTAAATTTTAATTAAATATTTAGAATAACAAACTCTTTTAAAAAAATCAACAGTATTTGTGTTGTAAATATTTAAAAAAAATATATATACATATATAAAACAACTTATACATAGTTAAACAAAAACTGGCTTAACTTAAAGTAAATAATAATAAAATAAACATTATGTAAATGCAACAACAAAAAAATTTTGAATAAACCAAAAATTTTGTAAATTTTTTTTTAAATATACCGCCATGTTATGAAATTCAAACTCGATGGAAATTTGCATCTCCAATTTTTTTAGGTCCTCGGTTTTTCGTTATTTAACGAGTATTTATGATAACGATAATTGGTACTTAAAGTAAAGTCGAAAAAATATCGAAAACGATCTTAAACTAGGTTCATAAAAATAAATGTATACTTCATGCTTTTACTACCATATTTATTTATCAGAAATACTCCTTAAAGTGGAGTTCGCACTATCGATCATGAGTGACCGTCAAAAATGTCGTCAGTCAACAGGTATATGCATACATACATATATGTATAAGTTCCTGTGTAAATGCATTCCAAACGCATGCCATACAGATTTATTTGATGCTGTGTTCTCCAGTTTGGTCCAAGTTATATCCAAGAGCTCGATTTCTACCTCAAGTTGGTGTCGACATGTATGTGACGGGCGTCCTCTTCGACGACTTTCCTGGTGGTTCCAGTCAAGGGAAAGTCTAGTAGCACCCAAAAGCGTACATTGTTGATTGTATTAGCCCAAAAATTGAGCATCATTCTGCGTAGACAACGGTTTGAGAACACATTGAGTGCATTAATATCCTAGGAACTTGAGTTCCAAGGAATCGCAGTCGTATAAGAAAACGGATTTTAAACGATGTGACTTGAGCTCCATATTAAGGACTAAGTCATGGCTGTGATTTGTGAGATTTCTGTTGTATATAGTGTCAACAGTTAACCACAAAATAATGTTGTGGTTTACTGTTGGTTGACTGAATAAATGGTCACGCTTATCGAGCAAGCTAAAAGTTTAGAAAAACTGTCACTTATGATCGTGTGTAACCCACTTTAAGTAGCATTTCTGATAAGTATTTTTGATATTTAAAGCATAAAGTTTGTATATAAAAGCGAATATTTTTGTGAACATTTTAAACAGGATAGGAATCAATCTATATATAAAATTGTGAATTAATTGTAATGTTACGTTATTGTTAACTGACTAATTCATCATCGTCCAGTCCAAACGCCCGATGCTCAATCGATCCACTAAGCCCGAATTATTTGATATATTATATAATATAATATATTTGGAATATTTAGGGGGTAAACAAGTGTAAAAACGTTTAAATTCGCTTACATTTTTGTTAAAACCTATAAACACGACACGCTAACGAAGTAGCGGGTCAAGTGCTAGTACAATATAAAACAGGATCGTTTTCAATATATGGCCGATTTTAATTTCACTCGAATTCGAATTCCACAACATGACTGATAACCAAATAATAATGTGAACATTTTCAAACAAAATGACATTTAATAGGGAAATATTTATTAACAAAGAAAAAATACTAAATAACTAAAAAAGTAAAACAAAAAAAATTAAAAATATTTAAAATTAAAGAAAAATCAAAGCAGTGATTTGAAAAAAAGAATGCACTCTTAATTTTATTTCGAAAAAAGATACAACCCAATTATGAATAAAAAATCACCCGAGAATTATTTCCCTTCTCCCACTTTTTCTATTAAAATTCAATTGAAAGAAGGGAAAAATTGCCGAGGAGTTTCTATTCATAATTGTGTTGATAAACAAATTCCAATTTAAAAAAATTTCCCCTTTAAATTACATCCAGTGTTAAAAAAAATTAGACTTAAACTAGCAGTAGCGAACTAAAAATTGCTATATATTCTAGTTCAAAGCCATATTTTTACTAACGCTACTTCTCCCTTTACATTTTATTCGCAATAGTTGTGGTCGTAACAGAAAAATAACTTTTTTAAAGTAGCAGAGTTTTTAAATTTCTTTTGCAACTGTTATTTATACAATTAGAAAGAAAGAAGTAGTAATAGTTAAAAAAAAAAGCATAGAGCATAGATAAATAACAGTAGAGATAGCAAAATATGCAATAAAGTAGCATGTGATGTAGCAGCAAAAGTAGAATTCAAGTATATTAAAATATAGCATTTATGTATCAATAAAGTTGCATATGGGCAAATCGAAAAAAAAAATTTCATTGCAATCGTAAATTGCGATTATTTTACGAACGTATGATACCGAAGACACTTTTACCATTAAAAGCCGAATTCAAAAACAATTTTTTATGTTCAATTACACTGATGGCGATTTTGTTTTTCGACTACATTATAGCTACATCAAAAACTACTTTTATTGCAACCTGCAGCCGTATTCTGTAATTCGCTTAGCTAAATCCCGATCGCTAAAATGCCTTAGAGAATACAAAATTGAAAAATTTAAGCGATGAAATTAAAAGTTAAAATTGCGGCAAATTAAATGTTTATGGCAATGCCAAATTTAGCAATGTACGTTACATTATTGCATTCGTAGCCAAAAATCGCTAAATCAACTTTTTAGAATTTTAGCGATAGAGATTTAGCTTTAGCGAATTACAGAATACGGCCACTGATGTACTGCTTTTTTACTACTTAAAAATAAAATTGTTGAAGTAGAAATTAAAAACAAACTACAGGTTAAGAAGTAGCAAATGTTATGATCCTAAAACTACTTGCTCTATTGTTAATTTATGTTTTACATGTTTACATGTTTAATGCTCCATTTCGACTTAAGATTTTCAATATTTAGCAGAAGTAATAATATTTGAGGGTGCTCTGTTAGTTTAGTTGTTAGTGATCTAGTCTATCAGTGCGAGGATTGCGTGTTCGATTCGCGCCATAGACTTAGTCTGTTTCACTACAACGGGATGAATGTCTAAGTTACTATATATATGCAATCTATCTTTTAACCCAATAAACATAGAAATGAAAATTGTAGTTCATTCGTAACTTATAAATTTGGTACTAAGAGGAAATATGGGATTTTTAATTTCTTTCTTTTATTTTTCTGTTCAATATGTGGTACGTTTTGAATTTTCTTGAACTTAGAAGCATAAAATTATTGGGGCAGGGTCCTGAGTGAATGAGAACAAATAAGATGCCTAAATATGTCCGCGAAAGAAAGTAGGATGCTACTAGTTTAAATGCTTGTAATTTATAATTGTATTTGTAAGTCTTAACAAATAAATAAAGCATATTTTAATAACTACAAAATAATTTAATGCTATTACAACTGCTGCAGAATTGAAAACGTAAAACGTAAGAATTTTAAGTTGCTTTCAATACACTTTTACTGCCTGTTCATCGATTTCGAACGTCAACGTTCGCATAGAAAATTATATTTTACACAAAAACAACATTCTAAAATTTGTTTGAAATGTAATTTTCTATGTGAACGTAAACGTTCGAAATATATCAACAGACTATAAATCTAATTTTTATAATTGTTGTTATAAAATTCTGTTTAATAAAAAAATATTTGACATACAACTCTATTATTACAGAAATCTAATTAGAAAACGACTTTAAAAATTCTTGCGTTTTACGTTTACGATCCAGCACACCCCTGATAGTTAAAATATTTATTAAAAAAATTTATTAATTTGTTACAAAAACAAGCTTAACTAGTGGCGTAATGCACATATTGATATAATATTTTTCACAAATTTGTTCTATATGATTAAAAATCATACTTATAATCCTTTAGTACGCCTAAAACCGTAACGAATAATGCTATTGTAATAAATCACAGTTTTATATGACTAGAAATTACACTCTCAACTTTCGTGCAGGTCGGTCCATAACTTATCATCGGCCCCATATAAAGCTTCTCTCGGAAAAAACCTTAGTACGCATAAATCTGTAACGCTCTCAATCTGGGGGCTAATTCTGGCAGTCGTGATCGAATACTTTTTCGTTTCGAAAGCAATTTTATTTCTAATCCTTTCTGTCGATATTGAATAAATCGATATTATTTTTTCAGTGTTGTAAAGCATTTATTTGAGTTTTCACAACACTGAAAAAATAGTTTCGATTCGTTTAGTATCGACTGAAATAAAATTGCTTCGGGATCGAAAATGTATTCGATCACGACAGCCAGAATAAGGCCCCTGTGTTTTATTATAATAAAATTGGTCAGTCATGGTTTTATAAGACTATAAAATACTTGTTCAAATTTCGAAATATTCTAACTGTAGGTGGAGGGTATCAAAGATTCGGCGCAGCACAATTCGTCGCTCAAAAAATTTTTTTTTTATTTTTAATAAAATAGCTAGGGAAGCTAGAAACCTTATGGTGTTTTCTTTTCTAAAAAATAATAATGACACGCACCCTTACAAAGTAATACATTGTTCTAAATTGCAATGCAACAAAATAATAGCAACGTTTTACACTCAACACTAATGTGTATTTAGCGTGTTAAATATTCTATATTTATTTGTACTAATAAGCAATATTCACCACGGTTGTTGCGATTTTCAACATTAAATTTTCTTTGATTTGTAATAAGCGTTAGCAACACTGATTTTCATTAATTCAAGTGAGCTGCTGTTAAAAATTATGCGCAAAAAAAAGAATTATTAAATAAAAGTAAAACGAAAAGTTGTTATATCCATCACAATATAAACAAAAATCTAAATACAACACAAATTGTACGCAAACACAAGAAAAAAGTTGATAACAAAAATATTTGCTTGCATAAAAAAGTACTTAACACAGATGCGAAAAATGGTATTATCTCACACTCAATTATAACTGGGGGTAAGAAATGGAACAAAACTGCCATTTATTTTTGCAACATATTTAGAAAGGAAAACGACAACTTTCACACTTTTGCATATTTTTTTTAGAATAGAACAAAAAACCCGCGCGAAAGGTAGCATGCATGGAACATTATTATCAGAAAAGAAAACACCATTAGTATGTAACGTATTTGAGATTCATATACCCTTGAATAAGCAGCTTATATCTAGATTTATATAAAAATCTAGAAGATGGTCAACAAAGCTGACCGAAATATTGGGAAATAAAATAAATTTGAATTTTTAAACAAAATATATTTATATTTTTTTTTATTTAAAAATTTGGTTTTAACTCATGACCTAATGCCGAAAAATATTAACAAACAACAAAACTAAAGGTCAACAATTTACAACTTTAAACATTTATACAAAACCTTAAAAAAAAATTTAGGTTTTTGCGGTATCTTTAAATAAAAATCCCGCAACATTAAATATTTAGCGGTTTTTAAGTCCGATTTGTCGGGAAATGTTCAAAAAAAAGTTGGCAACAGTGCTTAAGAGGTAAATGTGCCTTTGATAAAAAGCTTCTCCCACCAGCAATTGGCGACCAGTGGCCTGTATTCGGACAAAACTTAAGAGGTTAATTTACTTAAAATGAACTTTAAAGTTAAAAATAAAAAGGTTTTAATATAAACTAAAACCAAAAGTTTAAAAACAACTTTAGCATTCTTTATAGGACAACTTACTGACGTTTAACTTTTAAATAACAAGTTTTGTTAGTCCAAATTACCCTATTTAAAACATAACAAAAGGAATATATTTTAGACAGCAGTTTAGAAGGAAAAAATACTTAAAAGCTGGTGTTCTCCAATAAAAGAAAAATACAAAACATAGAGCATACTAAAAAAAACTAGTGTTGTAGGCTTTATTAAAAGCTTTTTGTAAAATCACTGCTTTATTTTAAAATTTTAGACAAATTTGCCATTTAAAAAAATAGAAAACGCTTTAAAATAGTAATCAACAAAAATATATAGCTTTAAACGAAAAAAACATACATATAAACTTTTAAAATCTCACACTTTTCAATAAAAAATAATCTACCCAAATAAAACGCTAAAACCAAAATTGGCCTTCTTTAACATAAATTTTTTTAAAAACCTAGAATCTTAAAAAAAAACGGAACCCCTCTCTACCCCTGTTTGAATATCTTCCTAAGTATTAACTTAATAAATAAGATATTTATTAAATTTAGTATAGATTTTAGTGTATAGAAAATATTTAAATAACCAAAAAAAAACGTTTACATATGTTGGTATAAAAACAAAACTATACTTGAAGACACTGTAAGAGCTAAATAACATCAATTAGAGTTAATTCAAAAGAAAATTTAACCAAAAAAAAACAAACAAAAAGTATCACTCAAATACGATTGTTTTAAAGAAAATCTTAATGCAACATTTTTAAATGTATAACGGAAATTAAGAGTTGTTTAAAAAAAAATAAAAAAAAATAAATTTCAAACATGTTTGAGCATTTTGTTCTACAGAAATGTTTCACTGTACATTTAAGAATTTCTAATCGTTTTATAGTTTGGATAAAATTTCAGAAATTTGATTTCTTGTGATCAGGCCGTCTTTATTTGTCAGCCTTTACACGTTTTAATTTCTTCTTAATTGATTTATGGTTTGGCGTCGAATAAATTTTTAAATTGTTAAAAAATGTGTCCTGTTGAAATTTTTGGAGACACGACATCAATCTTACATTTTAAATCGCGCTGGTGGAGTATCCACAAAAACTCATTTTAATATAAGGGGCTGACTTTGGAAGTTTTGGCTTCCTACATGAAAGTTTTCGCAAGAATTGGCTCATCAGTCGTTAGCCGACATTTGTGATGACATTCAACTAGAGTATCTAATTAATCGACTTTTGGTTTTCTTCGAGTAAGGAAATATGTAATCGATTTTAATTTTAAAATTGAATAAAGGTTTTGAATTTTGAATTACTCGAATAACTCAAAGAATTCAAATAATTGTATCCAATGGGAAAAAACAAACATCTCTATTTGAACTTATACTTTTATTTTCTTAATAAACAAAAAAATAGAGGTGAGAGGCTCCAGCCAGTTATGAAAAACATTTAGAATCGAGTGAAATTGAATTCGATGGAGATTCTCCATTAAATGTTTTTATAAATCGCCTCAGTTTTTCCTGATTTTAAGAGAAATGCTGTTAAAGATAAGAATTCAATGTTTAATATATTAAAAGGATTTTCTTTAAATCTTTTAAAACAGGATTTTTTTTAAATCCCCTTTTAATTCCTTTATTTTAAAACTCTTTTCTATAGGTTTGGTTAATTCATTTTTTAACGTATTACTATTTCACGACAAAAACCAGTAACTTTGTTTTCAAACAAGGACACTAATAAGAGTTTTAAGACGAAAGAAGTGACGTCTCACATGTCACATCCAGCCGATAAGATACGAGGTAATAAAAAAAATTACAGTAAGGTAATAACAAATAACAGATTATCTGACAGTACATGGTTTACAAATTTATAACTGCTGATGAATTTTTTTTTTTACAAATTTTACGTTAAAAGTCAGCGTTTAAAAATCTGCAAAGTTGAAAAACTGCCATTTCTACTACTTCTTTATTTGTCGTTGGCCAAAAAAACTTTTGATTTTACTCCTGATCATTAAAGGTACACAGTTGCAGTTTACTCAGTTTTACTAAGCACCCTTTTGGCTGGTTAAAAAAAATTTTAATTTTTTACAAAAAAAAAACATATCCATACAAAAAAAACAAAAAGCTAGCAAAAAATGTTACTTCAAACATTACATGTGCACATACATACACAAGTTATTCGTGCTGTGGTCGTTGCTAAAATGTTTTGTTTGCTCATTCCTTTATCAATGTAAAAAAGAAACAATATAGAATATTAAAAGATAATGTATGTATACAGGACCACTACAATTGTTTTGGTTTATAACAAAGTAACGTTCGTTAAAAACTAGAAAACCCATGAAGGAAACCTGGGTGCAATTGTCTCCAAGCCACCAGTTTTGTCGACTATTTTGGCGAGATTATTAACGAAGTGTCTTCACTTTAATATTTGCCTTTATTACGAAAAAAAAAATCGTATTTTATTTTTTTTTTAATTCATATTTCGAATAATTGGAAAATTTTAGAAAAAATTAAGTAGAAACCTGAGGAATAAAAGTATTTAGCAATATACAATTAGCAAATTTGGTAAAATCATAAAAGAATTTCGAAGCGGATTAAAATAACCCAATTCTGAAACAATAGAAACATGTTTGACTACTTTTTGCAAATTTCTAAACAATAATTGATAAATTTCTTTAAATTTATTGCCTGGCCCACAATGTTGAAAACAAAAACAAATTTTAATTTTTTATTATTGTTTTCAATATAAATATTCGCAAGAAATGTTCTGGGGTCTAATCACCGCATACGATATCGAGCAAAAGTGATCGAAATTATTTATTTTGGTATCATGAATCTCGATATAGAATGAAATTTATTGAACTTGAAAGAATAGCATTCGATATCGAGTAACTCGACATTACATTTCTCGAATTTTCATTCGATACGTCAGTGTCTATCGTATGCAAAAACATTCGATAGTTTATTCGATACGATAGTATCGAATGCGGTGATTAGACCCCTGGTCTGTATTGTGGGCCAGACAGTTAATAAAAATATTTTAAAATGCAGTTTGAAATACCTAAAATACATTTATTTTTTAAGTTCAACCTTATTTCGATTTCAAAACCATTGTAATATACATACTATTATTTTTTTTTTTTTTGTTTTGTATGATAAAAAAAAAGCGTAACTAAAGTTCTAAATTAAATTTTAATCAAAACCAATCACTAATATTATTCATAGAACATTGGTTTGTACTAAGTAATGCATATATTAATCCCATTTTAAAATCCTTAGAACACTTAACTTATTATCCTTTTAGGCAGTGTACATACGATTTCTAAGATAAATAGAAACCTTGAATTAAGCAAGTTTAATTTTAAAAAACAAACTTATTCCATAAAATTAAATTAATGTAGATGATAAAGTTATTAGTAAAAAGTAGAGAGTATTTGGAAAATAAGCTTTTAAAACTTAAAATCAAATAAATGTGTTAAAAAAAACATTTCAAATGATACTTAAATATATATTTATTTATAACAAAACATATTAAATTAAAGGAAATTAAATAAATTTAGTATTATCATTATATTAAAAATCAAAGAGTTTTATTTCAAAGAAAAACTGTTAAAATCACACAAAATCTGGAGATTTTAAATCATTTTAAGATTAGTTCCGTTTTAGTTCAGTTCTGTTTTACTCTTAGCTTAAATCTTGAGAAAAACAACTGCTTTTTATATTTTTTAAGAAAGCTGCAAAGCGTTTATTTTTTTCAAATACGTTTTATATATATCGTTTATATCGTTTAACTTAAAATCAACTTAACAAAAACGGCGTTTAATTTAGAAAAAAATCGAAACTTTTTTAAAAATGAATTTTATTCCAAGACACTTGCTAAAAACAATTGTATTGAATTTAGAAAGTGTTGTTTTAGGTGTATTTTGAAAAATCCCGATTTGTATTTTGTTTATCCGCTGCACGATCATCAATGTCAGCATTAGCAGCATTTGAACCGACACGATTTTGATTTTCGAGCAGCTAATAGAAAAACGACATATTTTTCAAGTAAAAAAAAGTGTAAAAACATTAAAAACACTTACCTTAGTACGTAAACGTTTAATGGTGCGCAATCTTTCCAACCAATTTGAAGCATATGGTTTCTTTTTTTGTAAACTTTGATAAACATTTGACGCAAGCTAAAATAGACAAAGCATATTATTATTAGGTTTTTGTGCTAAACTTCAAGTAAAAAGAAACAAAAACGAACTAAATAGCGGTTAATATGTTTACATATTAAGGGTATTCACGTCACAAGTTGCACCCTTGCAAAAAAGCAAAAGTGCAAACACATAACAACAACCACAAAGAAAATTATTTACGCACAACTAATTGTCTGTGTGGTTGTTGTTATATTTTTGCACTTTTGCTTTTTCGCAAGGGTGCAACTTGTGACGTGAATACCCTTATTAATTTTGAATGGCCAGTCAATCACTTAACTCTTTTTATTAAAATATTATTTTTGAAAATTGACTCATTTTATAATAAGCCCAGTCTACTAATGTCTCTTTAACGGTTTACAACTCAACTCTAGTTCAGAAAAATTGACCAATTTTGTATTATTGTTTATATTAGGTAAGGTTAAAAAGAGGGGGACGATGCATCATTTATACCCTACGCTAATGTGGCATGTTGTGCGCTCTAAATGGAGAGTTTTTCTATTCTTAATCCCAAAACAATCGACTACTTTTAACTTCCGTAAAGAATTTCAAATTTGATATAGTGTACATTTTAAATTTTTCGCACCTAATGCGATTAAATGCAAGACACTCGCATAAGTTGTGTTCCAGTGTCTCGTCCTCTTCACCACATGCACTACATAGAGTATTGTTTAATTATGCTTTGTGAGCTGAATGTGGCCCGTTAATACATTATCTAGTTTTCTAAGTGTTTCAAGTCGTTTCCGCTTGGGGCCCATATTATCTCTAAACCTACGCAATCACAATAAAAGTTTATCTCTTCCTTTCATTTTATTACGGTCCGAGATTTAAAATTGTCGTTTTCCAAAGTTTTAACTATCGTTTAAAATCCGTGTCGCAGCTCTGTTATCAATTTCCCTCATTCATCTAAAACACCCGCAATAGTCTGCGTGCAATCAGCCTATCCTGTGTAAATGCGATTCACAAAAATATCAAACGTTTACAACTCTTCACTAGCAGTTGTAAAGTTAAGTTGCTTAAGTTTCAACTCAACCTGAGTTGAGTTGGAATCCGTACAAAAAGCATATCGTACGCAAAAGGCCCTAACTAACAACCAATTAAAAATCTACTTTGTCAGTAAGCAAATGTTCACAAAATCTTTGGAATCTTTCCACCAACATTAGCGATTTTATTGACAAAAAACAAACCGCTCTATCTACAAAATAGTATATGATAAACGCTAAAAGACCTAACTAACAGTTTGTATAATATATGTACAACATTGTTAATTGTCAAAACAACTTGTAGGTTTTACAAGAAAATAAGAAAAAATATTAATATTAAACAGTTTATTGCAATTTATCATTTTATCGTATTAAATAGTTTCTTTCTTCTCCTTTAAAATCTTCAAAATGTAAGATAGGGCCTTTTGTGCTTAGGTGACGATATGTTTTTCTTTTAGTAATAGTTTTATAATTTGTGATTTTAACTTACATTGGCATGTAGCGCAAATTGTCTGGCCAATAAGGGAGCGCTTTTATCAGACACTATTTTCGCTCCTGGATGGCAAACAAATTGTGCAATTTCCGGACGAGCTTTGACGTAAATACGATTAGTATTAAGCTCTAAGGGCTCAACAATAACGCAGGCATAACTAAAATGACCCTAAAGAGAAAAAAATTTATAGTATTTGTTAAAAAATCAAAAACAATATTTTAATATTTTTTATTAATTAAAAAAAAGGTAAATTAATTTTTCTGAAAGTTTTTCTATGACGAAAGTTACGTTAATATAATGAGTCAAGAAAAATGTTCTAATCGCGAGAAGATCCAATTAGTTGAACTTATATTTGGTTCAGTTTAAAGTTTAGTTCAAAAATCGAATTTTTATAAAAAAAACTTCCAAAACTAAAGGAATTACAGTCTAACGGTGATCACTTTTATTTGTATTTCTATATTAGAAAACCGAATGTAGAAAATATAATTTTTTTTAACTTACCGATATTGTATTAAGATTATATTCCTCGCCACTTTCGTTGTATATAATGTTTACATAGTCGTTGCCAATATGTTTCTTTTTCTCAATGCAATTGGGATCACTATTAAGTTTAGTAGGCATGAGAGTGGCCACATGGAAGGTAACCTAAACAAGGAAACATTTATTTTACTCGTTAGAATAAACAAAGTTTCGTTATTTACCAACCTGCACTATATCATCCTTCCATATATAGGTAAATTTACCGTCCGCTCCATCTGTGACCAATGTAACAAATAGATTATTTTGTGCTGCTTCTTTTAAACTAACCAAAGTTCCAATACTGCGCAAGAACTCTACATAACGTGTACTGCCGTGAGAATTTCGTAATATTTCTACTTCATTATTACATTGCCCTTGACCCACATACAAAACACCAATTTTGTGGGTTTCAAATGGTGGTACCAAATCCAAAATACTTACTGCACTCATTTGTTCGGGTGGTACTTTGATGGGTACATCGGTCACTTGCAATTGGCCAGTGTGATATAATTGCATGAAAATAAAGCTGGGATTCATGCAAAGCTTTGTATTGAGTTGTGGTTTTGGGGCACCATAACGTGGAAAAGTAGTCGAAAGTGATCGAGTTTTGCCATTGTTAACCTCTCTAACCACAGAAATAGTTTTGGATCTTCCACGCATTTCACCATTATTGTAGTCATCATTTTGATTCGTTCCTCCTTGAGATGAAGACATATTGGTGTTATTGCCTCCACTGCTGGATTTTGCTAAGCCTTGGTGATGGCCGAAAGAGGTAGATTTAATGGCTGGAGCATGTGTCTTTTCCATACGTGGCGAATGTTGTGGGGCCGGGGACAGAGGCGGTTTGGCTGCAATTTTGTCATCTCCTGCCGCACTAGTGCCAGTTGATTTTAAGGATGCAGCTGAGGATGATTGTTGCACGGTGTTCTGAGCTGTACCAGATTTCTGACTAACATCATCAGCCGATAATTGTTTTGGTGGTAGAGTATGGTCCTCTGGAGCCTTTAAATTTGTATCCATTTTAAAACCTTGTGGAGGTGTGGAGCCTGCAATTTCCTCAGGTATAGCTTCACAACTAACCTTGCTATACTGCACACTCTTCTTTTTTTGCTGTTGCAGTTGTGGCTGTTGTTGTTGCTGCAATTCTGTTTCAGTGTTTGGTTCTGTAGTGCCAACTGATTCTTGAAACAAAGGAGCCGGTTTATTCATAAGGAAATTGTTGCGCCAACTAGAAGACATTTCAGGACTAGAATTTACTCTTCTTACGGGCTTACGAGCACGCATTTGTCCACCTTCTATGGCCAAATATTCCTCATCTGCCTCACCATCACTAACACTGCCACACAAGGCTTCTTTTCCTCTCTTTCCCGGTGCTGCCAATTTGGGTATGTCTATAGCCTGTGTGCCTGCTACAGCCTGGGCCGAAGAGGTAATTTTTTCCTGTCTTTGTAAGTTTCTTGTCTTCGACACAGATTTAGGTCTTTCATCTATAGATTTGGCCAGACTTAGCTCGGTTTTAATTGGCTCATTTTGTACACCATCCTTTATATCCTTGTTAATATCTTTAATATCTTCGAAATTGTCGACTTGCAAGAAATCTGGCCCAAAAACGCCACCATGATGAGTGGGTAAGAATAAGGAGACCATGTTGCTTAGCGGTACATCATAACCGAAACAATCATTTGAAATTGGATTTTGTATACGTGTTATCCAAGATATGTTGCCAGTGGGACGGCGTACTAAAATTTCTGCCCAAGCTGTACACGAACGAACACATATGGGAGAAGCACAAACACTTAAGGAAGACAAGGAATTGCCCAACAAAGAAGTACAGCTGCCACCTCCTACACCACCCGCAGTGCTGCCTACCCCCAAATCTGTGCTACCTGCTTCAGGGTTAGAACCGCGACGTGATAAAGCTTCTAAAGAAGCAGAAGAACTATTGGAAGTTTGTCTTTGTGTTGTATGCGAAGTCGAAGAAGAAGATGATGTCAAATCTGTGCTTCCAGCCGACTCATTACCACTGCTGTGTTGTAAGGAGACTTTAGTATAACGATGTTCGTATGTGGGTGCTCCTTGGCTATGACTTATTTCAGGTGATATTGGTGTTGTACCCGCATTAGTATCAGTGCTATTTTTAGGGCTTAAAGTGTAGGCCTTGCCTAGCTGAGAACAACGATCGCACAGGCCATTACGTGTTGGACCTGTAGGGCAGCCAGAAGTGGTAATTGTCACCAAATTATGACCAACTAACCAGGTCTGAGAGTGGCCATCTTTTAGGAGATATTCCACAGCTGGAAGTCTACGTTGAAGAAATATTCATAAATGATAAACAAGTAAAATATAGCGAGCATTAAAAAATTATTTTCAAATTCACTCTTTTAAGCAATTTTTGAGGAATATTTAGGGATTAAAATATTTTTTATACAAAATTCAAAAAAATTTAAAACTCGCATTTCGAAATAAAGTTCGTGTGCGATCGAAATTCTATATACAAATTATTTAGAATTTGCAAGCGATTGAAATTTTTTGATATAGATTTAGATCTTACCTCTTTGGCAAAGCCGAACAGGGCGAAAATGTATGCCGTGCCAAAAAATCAATACAAGTCTCAGCCAATTCAGCATGAAAAGATTTTAAGCCTTCATTCATTAAGGGTCGCATTTCGGAATTATTACGAGCCGCTGTAGCCGAACTATTACGACTACCGCGTTCAGTTAAACTCGTACTACGTTTGCGATTAGATGAATCTTCATTTAAACTTTGAAAATCTTGCCGTTGTATATTTCGTGTAAAATTATAATTGTCCTCATACAACATGCTGGCATTAGATTGTATGGACTGAAAATCCAAAGATAATGAAAATTGTAATACATTTAATAAAAAAAAAAGTAATGTGCTGTATTCAGGCAGGGCTGTCAGATGTGGTGTTTTCTCGCCAAACGTGGCGATTTTGAAACGTGTTTGGCGGTGGGATTTTCCATTTGGCGACTGGCGACTTTAATGACGATTTTTGGTGTAACTGGCGATTTGCTTGGCTATTTTTACCATTTATATAGTATTTCAGTGATTTTTTTAACAGTTTGTCATTTTTTCGTTATCATTACTAATCTAGGAACTTTTTTTCACATGATTTTTGTTTTGTTATAATTTTAGGTGATGTTTATATTGAGTCACTATTAATTTTTCTAATAGTATGTATGCAGGTCAAAATGGACTTGTGTACCCTATTTTCGTTTTTTTTTAACTGAATATATGATCTCCATTTTATGTTATTTAAAAAAAATAACAGAAACTAAACAAAATTTACTTTCGGCGACTTTTTTGTATTTTTCTCAGTTTTTGTCGATTTTTGACTGAAATATTATACTAGCTTTTTTGTATTTTACCTTACTTTCGTTTTTTTAACTGAATATATGATCTCCATCAAGGCGAATTTACACCAGGTGACCTTATCTTGCTACATAAGCAACAGCTGATTACTAACCTTGTGTCAAAATGATATACCGTTCATGTGGTTCTGGGGAATATTTACTAAATTTTAAAAGTTTCGCTTAAAATTATGAAATTAAAAAATTTTTTAAATTATAACATTAAGAAACAAACAATTTAAAATTAAAAAGAAAATTAAATATTTGTTTAAATTGTTTACTACAGTGTTATATTATTCTTGACACAACGTTAAAATACTTTACAGTGTTGTAAACATTTTCAAAATAAGATCACCTTGTATGAATTCGCCTTGATCACCATTTTATGTTATTTAAAAAAAATAACAGAAACTAAACAAAACTTTCGGCGACTTTTTTGTGTTCTACTCGCTTTTTACTAGCTTTTTTGTATGCAACTTTTAATAAAAAACATGTTAGAAAAACTAAACAAAATTGACGTTTGGCGATGTTTGGCGATTTCTGACATCCGGTTTGGCGATGGAGCTCAAAAAAATCTGACAACCCTGTGTCCAGGTGACAAGCAATTGATTGTGCAGTAAAAAATTATATAAATTCATATAAGCGGGTTTTTACTTACATTTATTATATAATTAACACAATTTCTTCTTAACTCCAATTTACATTTCAAAAACCAGCCAGCAATCACATGATGAGCCAGCGAGACGGTATAATGATCATAACGATGTGGTTTGGTATAGGGAAGAGATATAGCAAATACGTACATGTATTGACGTGAAGTAAAATTTGTGCATAAATCATTAGATAAACGACTAAGAACTAAGAAGGAGATTGATAAGTTTATAATTTTTTTTAACAGTTAATTAACTTACTGGACAAAAAATCTAGCACCGATAAAGCCACTGTTGGTGTGTCAGACATTTTCGACATTTGTAGTAAAATATCGGGAAGCTTGCGCATTAAGGCTTCTGGCATTTCCAAAATAATAGTAGTCATTGTGTTTATGCATATATTAGCTATAGTGGCTATACCGCTGCCAAAATTCGCAATGCCCATTTTAAGAACTTCAATTATTTTATATTGATTAGAAGGCTGCAAGTATTGGTGATAAATAACAAGAGCTCCTATGGCCGGCAGTACTAGAGAATTTAATTCATCTGTGGTACACTTGTAGACCACATGCAGAGCTTTGCTGCTTTCTGAAATTGTTTTGAAAAGTGATGCAGCCAAAGATTCGATATCGTTGCCTTGTATTAAGGCTTTGTTTTGCATGACTTTAGGAAGTTCTTTAATGACCAATTGGAAGATTTGAAAATCTAAAAAGAAGGGAAAAAAGTTGAGAATGTTAAATGTGCAAGTTAATTTTACAAAGTATTACAATTCTGGAAAGCATTATTTACCTCTGTCTTTTTCCAAACACTTTACTATAGTTTCACATGCTCTTTTTATAGAAATCGTGGTAAAATGAGCATTTGACTCATGATTGGACAATTGTGTCATTATGGGATGACGTTGATGATGATGACTAATATCATGTACTGGTAAACTTGAATCTATGCCCAAATAATAGCTATACTTGATATTGTCGTTATTAGTGGGATCTGGATAACCAATATGATATGAAGCATTAGCCCTGGCTTTAAGCATCCAGCAGAAGATCTTTTAAATCAAAAATTAAGGAATTGAAATTTTATTATCAATAATAGATAAATAAAAAGAAAAATTACCTTATATCTTATAACATTAACCTGCTCAAATACTTTAGGATACTGATAATGCAATTCCAAATGTCCCACTAAAATATTAAAGATTTTAATGGCATGACTAGAAGGCAAATGGTATAGTTTAATGACAAAAACTTCAATTAAACCATCTACAGCTGTTATAACATCTTGTATCTCTTTTTCGGTTTTAATATCTGTATTGTACTGTTTATGTAATTCATAAGGGCGATTTATGATCTTTTCCAAAACATCTAGCAATTCTCCACAACGTTTAGTGTCACAATGACGTGTAAATTCAATTAAAGCATCTGCTACGGCTCTTCGTAGTTGTACATCAGTTTCATTACAAACATGAGCAAACAAAGGTATGACAACTCTTTCCAAAATCTCCTCTTCATAACAGGAACGATTCAAGTCCATTATATTTACCAGGGATTGAATAACCTTAATGCGTATGGGAGTATTGGACATTTTATAGAAACGCTGTACAAAAGTATTTAATAAAAGTAACCATTCCGGCCGAGTAGCAGTTATTTTTGATGATCTATAGTCTATCAAAAGCAAAACTGAAGTTTCAGGTCTACTTTCTGCGACACGTTCTATTAAATCGTAGATTCGTTCATAATTTGCCAGAATTTTGGTTTTATCATCTTCCAAAAGTTTTTCAATGCAGGTTATATTCTCATGAAAATGATTTTTAAGTTGCAGCAAGCCGTTAGTAGCAGTGGAAAAACTTTCTGTTTCAACAAATTCAACAAATTAGAAAAAAAAGTCTGTTAGACTAATTAAAATAAAACTCACCATAATATTCAATATTATCTACAATTGCTGACATGATATCACATATACGATCCCATATAATTTCAGGTAGTTCCGATTTATATTTTGTTATAACAATTTGTATGCCAATTATCACCTCATAGGTAACACTAACATGACGACTATCCAAAGCCTAAAAAAGATGTTTTTCACAAAAAAGAGAGTTAATATTTCTTCATTTATTTTAAGATTTGTTTTACTAACCCTTAGAAAACTGTTTAGTACCATGGATGCATAAAATAAAGGTGACACTTGAAATACCACCGGAGCGCCAAAAATATTCATATTCAAATGAAATACAGCTCCTCTTAGCAGAAAATTATCTTCATATAATGAATGATCATTTAAAACGTTACACATCATTTTCATGGAGTGATAACCCAATTCAGTGCCCAATAGATTTTTCATGATCTAAAAAAAGTAACCAAAGTTTTTATAAAAAGTTGTAACTCAAAACTAAAGAAATTGATGTAAAAGCTGTAGACAGCAAATTATAAATTTGAAATAAAATGTACAAACAAGAGAAAAAAGTTTTTATAATATTTTAGATATATGTATAAATTAGAAAGAATTTACACAAACTGCATTTTGCATATCGCCAAACGTAAATTTCGGCAAAAGGATAAAGAAATCGCCACATTTGGCAGTCCTGCCAATAACATCAAAAACAACAATATTAATAAAAGGTATTTTAAATTTGGTTATATTTTTCTACATTTGGTAACTTTTTCAAAAATTTTGGTTGCAAAAATTGTATTGGTTGTGGCAGCACTGGTGTATATCAAGAAAAGCTTTAGTTCAGCTTTCAAGAGAAACTATTTTTTTATTTAAGCAGGGATGGAGATTCATTTTGAAAATAATAAAAAAAAAATTTAAGAGAAACATATTTAATAAAAAACAGGTAAGAGTGATATATTCTGCTGTGCCGAATCTTTAATATACTTCGCCCTAGCACTCATTATCAAACATAATTAATTAAAAAATAAATTATACAAATTTTCATATTATTCGAATGTGTATTCTAAGTCAAATTCTGCTGGTATCTAATAGTTGTATAAATTTTCTTTACAATTTACTTCATTGCTAGCCAAAGGATAGCATAACTAAGCTTCGTAACAGAAATATACAAAAACAAAAATTCTGATAGTGCATACAAAATATTCCTGAAAAATATTGAAGGAATAAGACTATTAAAGTATAAAAGCTTTTGAGGATTGTAATTTGAATACACATTTGAATAATATGAAAATTTGTATAGAAAATGAGAAATAAATTCCCAGATTCTATTTAAAAAATAAATTTTTTCGTTTAAAACCAGGGACCGATTATGTTTTATTTTAAAAATTGCTTTTTAATCATAATTTCTTAACATTATTTTCGCTTAAAAAATAGAAGTTATTTTCTGGTTTTTGTTTATTCCTTAGAAATAAAAGTTATTTCTTGATGGAATCTCAATAGAAATAAATAATCAAGCTCGAGGTCATAGGGTTTTTCTATTGAGATTCCATTAAGAAAAGGTCGAATTAAAAAACCAACTTTTATTTTTGTTATTTCTTGATTTTTATTTATTCCTCAAAATATAACAATTATTTTTAAGTTTTATTTTTTCTCCAAATTTTCAATACATATTTTTAATCAGGCTTATTTATGAAGAAAGGAATTTTCCCACATGAAAATTAATTAAAATTGTTATTGATAATCATTCATTCTTGACTGACCTGAGATTCGAACCCAGGCGGCTGGTTACCCTGACATGTTCCGATCGCTACCACTCGATCTCCTCAGAGGGATTTGCCGTCTTACACTCGCAGCCATCGACGACTGCTGACGTCAATAGTCAAACATCAATCCTTAAACCAAATTGTATTTGAACCCTTTAGTAGATCGAAATTTGCTTTTTTGAATGATTATCCATTTTTAATTGACTTTACATGTTTTTCCTTTACCTCTGTTTTTTCGTACTTTTTGTCTATAATTCTTATAATTCTTTTTGTTTTTTCATGTTTGTCTTTCTTTTTCTTGTTGACCTTTTTCAGCACAACTTGAAGGACAAATGTACACATAGAGCTTGTGCCTTTTTTCTTTAGGAAATAAAAATTATTTTTGAGTTTTATTTTAGATAATCAATATTATTTTTAGCTTAGAAAATTTGAATTTTTGACTTTTTTTGTTAAAAAATAGGAAATTAATTAAGGGCGAATTTATCCCCAGAAACCGTGCAAAAACTCTTATTTGTTGAATTGAATTAATTTTTTTTACATTCAATTTAAAAATTAATTTTTTTAAGCTAAACTACTAACTGCCTGTTTTTCAAACTAAATTTTCGTTTAGAAATTTATATTAAAAACAAATTTGGGTTGTTTCAAGGTATATTTACACAAGGTAAACTCGTTGGCCCATATGTTTGTCAGCTGTTTACCTAAGTTGGAACACCAATGTCAAATTTCGTGTATATGAGCCAAAATTTGTACATGTGTGCGTTAAATTTATATGAAGACAATTTTGACAATTCCGTTTCACACGGTTATTTTTATAGATCAGCATGTCTACACTCCCAAATGAGTCTACCTTGTATAAATATACCTTGGGTTGTTTCAATAAATAAATTTTCCCAAGCGAAAATTTTTATTTTATTTTGAAAAACAGGCAGTAAATTAAAAGAATAATTTTTTTCTGAGGAAAAAATAAAAATCAAGAACTAACGTTTATTTTCTAAGGAATAAATAAAACTCAAAAATAACATTTCTTTATAATATGCTGTTTTTACAACACAAGTGAGTTATATGAATTTGTACGAAGAACACTCAAAAAAAAAACTGAGTGCCTTGCCTTATCTGTACATAAGCAAAAGTAAAACTTAAAAAATAATTTTTATTTCTGAGGAATAAATAAAACTCAATAAACAACTTTTATTTTCTTATGTGCTGTTTTCACAACACAAGTGACAGAACGTGTAATAAAATTTATATGAATAGCACTCAGTTTTTGGAGTGTTTTCCATATAAATTTTACTACACGTTCAGACACTTGTGTTGTGAAAACAGCACCTTAGTAAAAAATAAATCCCAAAAATAATTTTTATTTCCTAAGGAATAAATAAAACTCAGAAAATAATCGAAAAAGTTGAGTTTTTAAAAAAATAAAAATTAATGTAGACAAAAATTAGAGGAAATTTTGGTTTTCTACTTATATCTCTGCCATTTATGGACCTATCTGGCTAAATTTCAATAGCAAACTTTAACGAATTATATGTATAATAAATATATTTAAACCCAGAACATACAACATGTAAACTTGATAGGGGTTAATATCAATATTGTAGAAATTACAAATAGAATGACAAACTTATACATGTATGTATGCCCTTTCCACCAGCGGTGAAGGGTATAATTAAGTAATTGAAAATAATTTTGTGAGTACATTGGCTTCCGTTGGAAAATCGTGGTTGCAAAGAATAATGCCTGTATTCATAAAAATGAATAATTATAAAATAATACGGGGGTAAATGTTTCTGATATGTAGGTATATACCAAAATTAAACAATAATTCAATGGTACTGAAATTCCCATCTTTTATCTATACTTAAGCTTTTATTGGCTTAAGTTTCTCTTATTACGGATAGTGTTGCCATAAGTAAATATTTTCATTTGGTTCCAAATGTTTAATAAATTGGATTTTATGAATTCAAATTTTAAATAAAAGTCTATCTTAAAAATTGGCTGTAGGAAATATCGCCCAAAGAAAAATGGCCCAAGAAAAAAAATGAAAAATCGCCAAAATGAAGAATCGTCCAAAAGAACATGACAAGTTACCCAAAAAGTTAAATATGAAATTTTGCCAAAAAAAAAAACAAAAAAGGGCCCAAAAAAAAATTAAAAAGGGCCCAAGAAAAAAAATGAAAAATGACCCAAAAAACAAAACCAAATATTTTCTCAAAAAAAAAAAAAATACAAATTACTCAATTTGCAAAAAAGTGTTTATTATTCATATAAATTTAGTTAAATACAAATGTAAGTTTTATGTAAAAATTGCATTGTATCTTCAACAGCTGCTGGGCAGTATGAACAGTAATACTCATTTTTTGTATTTTGTATTTATTATTATTAATAATTGCCTTTCTAAAGCAACAAGATATAACATCTTATGAATACCAGCTCTAGAATCAGATGAGTTATCAGATATAATATTCGTAAAATAACATTTGTTGAAAATAAATATACTTATCTAGTGAAATTTAACATAAATAAACATTAATAACATTTTAAACTTGAAGAACAATGTTGTAAAAAAAAAATAATAAAATAACAAGAGGATTGATTTTACATTTGAGCCCTCCGCCAAACTTTGTGCCTGCATTTTGATCACACATTCATTGCAACCTTTAAAATGTCTGCATTGCAATAATGCTGTGTTGGGAGAATTGACAAAGAATACAATCAGGGCTGCCAGATTTGAAGATTTATCGTCATTTTGACGATTTTTTGTTCGTATATGCATCACTTGTAAGAAACTTGGCATTACTCTCACATGTCAAAATTTTTTTTATGCAGTTTATGCAAATTTTTGCATCCGTTAATTTTCTGATGCAATAACTTTTAACATAAAAGAAAGCATTTTATTTTTCTTTTTTGATGCTTTTTCTTGTTATTTATAAGAAAACTATTTCTTTTTGATTTAATATTTTCAATAAAATTTACCATCGCTATTGTTGATAAGATTTTTAGTATTGTTTTACGTTCGCTTATAAAACTTTTTACATTTAGCTCATGTTCAAAAATTCAAACTTTGCACAGCGGTTGTGCAGTAAACAAGCATCAGCATCAATCGGCATTAAACAGCTGCTTCGAATATCGGTTTTATTTGTATTCGAAAATAAAAAATCCGACTTGTTTTCATGGCACCAAACAAAACCAATATTGGTTTTCAAAACCGACTTGGTTTCTATGACACCTCTGATTAATAATAGCGGCAAACTTCACTACTAAACGAGCTGTCAAAATCGGTGTTTCCAATTGCAAAGCATTCAGGCCCCTCTATTAAAGAACTAGAAAACGCTTTTGTTTAGGTACTGATGTAATATACAAGAATTAAGAAAATCATTGATTATTTTTAGAGTACAAGAACAACAAAGTTACACTTTGTTTATATTTCGTCAAACCCTATTCGAATGAACCTTTTACGACTCTCTGTATAAATCATATTTTCAAGATAATATTTGTAAGATAATATCGACATGAGTCTCATACGATTCTTGACATGAAAGTCTCGTTTGATTATATATACCCACGTCTTAAACAATTCCCACAACGATTGAAGAAGCGTCTTTCGCTGAGCTATGGAAGAATCTCACTCGTGTTACAGTTGTTCCCGTGTGAGGAACTTTCTACAACTAAAAAATGCTGTCATCGACGATTAACAACGCTCTTCATGAGACTTCTAGCTCTTACACGATTGAAAATGCTAGCTGGATATCAAGTGAATATGTTTTTGTTTAAATGTTTTTTTTTTATAAAAATCGAACAAAAATTGTTTACAAAAAACTAAATTTTGATTTGTCCGATTTTTTTACGGTTTTTCGAAACGATAAAGACGATTTTTTTTATTTTTTCTCTGGAAACTGACGATTTCCTCACAAATTTATCTGGCAGCCCTGCATACAATGCATTTAAAAGTATTGTTTACGTTGTTGACTTCATTGTTATCGTCTGTCGATTCCACTTCACTATCTGTTTCTCCCGGATCGCTTTCAAATATGTCTCGAACGGTTCCCAATCAGTACAAACATTATTTTTAGGAAAAACAATTCGGTTTAAAAACGTAGCAACAGTAATTGTGGCTGCTTCTAAAGCTTCACTTACCTCTATAATTTTTCGTGCTTTAATTGCATATTGCCGCGTGACTCTCTTTGTTCCAAGTGTACCACTACTTTCGATCAAGAGTTTTAGAGCCCTGCTTTTACAAAATTCTTCATCTCGCCCGGCCGAAGGCCTGCTATACAGAGATGCGTTAATTAGCGAAGCCGGTGTTTGTTTTACCATAGAGGAGAAAATCCTTGCGCCCGGCCGGAGGCCGGCTATGCAGAGAAGCTTAAGTTAGCGAAGCCGGTGTTTGTTATACCATAGAGGAGAAAATCGTTGCTCCCGAAAAAATGTGGTATTTTTCATACAATATTTTTTTTCATAATGAAAAATCACCAAATTTAAAAATCGAAAAATCACCCAATAATAACGAAAAATAGCCCAAAAATGTTGGGTTACTTTTCATATGAATTCAGGCCCAATTTTACATGGAATTTTTTTGGGCGATTTTTAATTTTTTTTGTTTTTGCCATTTTTCTTTGGGCGATTTTTCCTACAGCCTTAAAAATTATTATAAAAGTAACATTAATAATACTTACAAATCCTAAGTAAGGTTTAGAATGTGCAATACCGAACCCGTAGTTCAATATTAAATTGTTTTGAAACCCGAAATTTCGGTATTTTTGATCATAATGATGTTTTCAAACAGAATGTAGCAGAGCGAGCTGTATGCTTTATGCTTTGAATTTTTTTATTCTTTTTTTATAGCATTTTGTGAACAAGACTTGGGAATTTAATATGACTAACTACACAATCGACAACGTACCAAAACAATTATTTACAATTTACCGATGGACCCCATTCCCTATTAAATAGTTATGCCAACAAGCAAAACTGCAGTATTTAAGCTACGGAGAATGTAAGAGAAGTTCATTAGCGACAATTGTACCCAATTAAGTGTACAGTTTAATAATTAACCATATCACTTTTTTGATAATTGCATTTGTTTGTCAATCCATTTCAAGGGTGGTGCAATCGTTTTCCAAGTTTTTCAGTTCCCTGTTTTTTGGTTAATAATTTTTTAATAGGTAACCTTATCGCCACTTTAAGAGAATTATTTAAGAGTACAAATTGAAAATGATCAACTAATTTTTACAGCTGTTTATTATTTTCTTAGCTTTTTAAAGTACTAAAAAATTTTGATAAGATTAAAATAAAAAAGAATGCAAAGCAGACGGCAATTTTTTAATCGCAATGTCAAAAAAATAACAAATAAAAATACATATTAGCAATTAAATAATAAATAAATTATTTTTGCCAAAATAATTTTGTAAAACAAGGAATTTAAATTGGGGATTTCTAATAAAAGAGGTAAGTCAAATTGTAAAATCAATTCTTATACATAATTGGCTTACTAAAAGTAAAAAAAATACAGCGCACAAATGAATACTTAATTAAATTTTACACTAATTTAAACTTAATGTGTTGGCCCTTATATTGTCCAATTTTAGCTACAAAAGTTGGAAATTTAATACACTAGTTTTTGCTTCAATTGTAGCCCATTTAAAGTCCGAGATTAGCTTGAATCATAGCTCTTATATATTAACATTTTAGCTACAATCGTTTGTTTCGAAATAAACTTTTAGCTCCAAAAATAGCTTCATAGATAACGCACTTTTAGGTCGATTTTAATGAGGTCAGCTTTTTGTTTTAATTATAAGTCTTTCTATAATCCACTAAGTCATAAATCCGTACATAGTCCACTCTTAGTTTATTTGTAAATTGATATAAAGTATTCTTGCGCTTTTAATCGTAAGTCTTACTATATTCCATTTTTTATTTCAATCGTAAATACTTGTTTAGTCTACTTAAGCCGTCTATTTATAAAAATTTATTAAAAAACCTTTTTTCCCTAGATGTCGGATTCACGTATACTATGCGTGGGTATGTGTGTTCTGGATATAATACACTTGTGCTCGGAATATCCTCAAGAAGATACGGATAAAAGATGCTTAAATGGCTACTGGCAAAGAGGTGGTAATGCTTCGAATAACTGTACAGTACTCAGTAAACTTGAAGCTAAATGTGAATTTTTAGGCATGACCTCGTCAGCGCCACCATTTCAATTTCTCTATGAAGACTGTAAAGATAGAAACATCAAGATTCATAACTGTCCCAAAAGTAAAATGAATCCACCATTTTCCAGCGTAATATTAGTGAAAAACAAAGGTAGCCGAACCATAATTCATGCAAATACAGGGTTTCCGATTTTGAAATATAAAGATTTTCGTAAAATAAATCTTCGGGAATATTCCTGGATACATTTCGAGGGCCGTAATGTAGAGGAAACTGAACAAATGATAGATATGATAAGAAAATATAATAAAGAACATTGCGAAAAACCCATAAAAATTTCTGTGGAATTGGAAAAACTTAACAAGGATTTATATATATTGGCCATGATATCAGATGTGGTATTTGTAGGCAAAGATTTGGCTCAACATATGGGCTGGTCAACAGCAAAAGAGGCAGTTTATAATTCTCTTAAAATTATATGCGATTTAAAGACTAAAGAAAATTATAAGGATTTTCAAAATCCCTCCATAATTTGCCCTTGGGGTTCAGAGTGTTCAGATGCTTTAGATAATTTTAATAATGAATACTTTTCGTTGAAAGCAGTACCAGTAAAAAACATTGTGGATTCTTTGGGTGCTGGTGATACATTTGTAGCGGCTGTCATTTATGCCATGAACAATTTAAAAAAGAATTTAGCCGATGCTGTGGATTATGGAAATCATATGGCTGCTTTCAAAATACAACATCAGGGTTATGATTGTGTGGAAAATTTTAAATTGTAATTGATTTAGTTTGAAGATTCTTAATAAAATATTAAGAAATTTGTTGTCTAAATTTAAATTGATAAAAATAAGTTTTTTTAAATTTTTTAAAAAGCTTAATTGTAATTTTAGTTAGACGCAATTTTGTAATATGATTACATTATTTTATAAGTTTATTACTAAAAGTTAAATATAACTACGATAGATATTCTAATTAATAAAAACTGTGTGTAGAAAAATAAATTTAAAGAATTATATGAATACGAGCAATGTTTTTTTTGATAGATTCAATACCCGTTCATCATATTTATCGCGACACATTATTCATTATTTAAAAAAAAAAAATTTATTAAAACTGGTAAAAATCTAAAATCACTTTTTGTTATATTGAATAAAAATTAAAAATTTATTCCTGAAAATTAATGAAGAAAACGATGAAAATTAAGTTCTAAAAGAAAAATCAAATAAATAAAGTATTGACCCATTAACGTTAAATGTTCCTTTCAAAAATGGATCTTTTGACAGCCCAGTGTAAGGTTGCTTTCCTAAACGTAAGTTAACAATGTGTAAAAACAGTAAAGGTATTGACGTCAATTTTTTTTGTTACCCTTACAACTGCTCAAAAAAGCATAGTTACACTTATTGGGCGTGAGCATCCCATTTTGCTTGCAGCTTCAATTTTCAACATTTTTTAAACCATTTTTTAAACAACGCACCTTCCATTTAACAATATTCGAAGATCCATAAACTTTCGATTATTTTAAAACATTTTTTTAATAAAATTCAATCGTAAGTTTCTTGAAAATTACACAAAATTAAATAATTTTATTAATTTACAAGTCGAATTAATAACTTATCTACCAGTATTGACACGGTGTTGATGCGTTGTCTACAAAAATTTGTATGTACGTTGTATTGTTTATATATCGCTCATTTTCTGCAAGACCGGCATAAATCAAAAAATAAAATTTTGGAGTTAGTGTGCAGTAAAACAATTAACAGATGTCAAGTTATTTGTTAGTGGAATTTAAATATGTATGTACTTCATAGTAGACCCTGGTCTAACCAAGAAAAAGACACAATATAAATTAAATTGATAATTAAAAAAAAATTTAGTACTAAAAATCTTATACTTTCACTAGGCAAACACAATAACAAGTGCTTTAAATTATTTAGAAAATTAATAGGTAAATGATAAAAACTTGCTTTAATGATGGCAAATTTTTTGAAAGTGTTATGCGTGTACAAGAGCAGTTTAATAAGTCCGTGACTTTTTAAAAGAAACAGGTTTTTGGATATACTACATATATAAAAAATTATACAAATTTTTTCCCTTTGAGTTCTCCTTGAGCGCTTTGTCCAACGGTTTTCCAATTTTTTTTTTCCTTCCAAAAATAAGATTGAGCAGTTCCTTACAGTTTGAATATGTTTGTGAGATGATTTCATAAAATAGCTATCCGCCGAGCCATTTTTTTAGGTTTAAAAAAACAAATTACACGGGGCTAAAACCGGAGAATTGGGCGGATGAGGGGGCAGTTCGTATCGTAATTCATTGATTTTTTCCCTGGAATGCTAAATGAGCACAAGAATTCACTTTTTGCATTTTCTCCTTAAATCACGAAATAGTCTGCTTTCAATTAAAGTCAAACACAAACTATAAATATATAACGGAGCTTAAAAAAGTTTTATTAAAAGTCGACTGGCATTTGGCTGTTTACAGAAGGAGTGTTGACTTTTCAGGTGGTCAATTCAAAAAATAGCAGATTTATTTAGTTGATAGCGTATTTAAAAATAAAGACATTGACAATGAGCTCTTTTCTGCTGGCCCCGATAATAGATAGTCCGATTTTAACATGTATCGTTGGTGTTCATGTAGAACAATTCTAGCCTGAAGCATTTTCATTTCATTTATAATTTTGAAACTAAACGGGAATTTGATTTTTGAAAACTTAAATTTTTACAACACAATTTTAGTTTAGTAGATCTTACCCAATAAGCAATTTTGCCGGAAATCAAGTGCAAAACATTTGGTATTCAAGTTTCAAGGGTTGAGAAATACTTGTGTTACATTTTATTTTCATAGTATTCTCCAGTAAAATGGGAATTTTAAATCAAGTGAATTAAATATTTTGAAACTTGAAGAGCATTTAAAAATACGTTTGAATTCAAGTTTATTTCAAGTTAATTTTAAGCACTTTTTGAGTGCTTATTGGGCAATAATTAAATTTATTTATTTATTTATTTCATTGACTGTCCTTTGCTACAAGATTAAATCTTATAATTACAGCATAGGATTTTATAAAGCTAAACAGGTCAATTTGTTAATAAGAATTAACTTAAATGTTATTTTCAAACCTTGATAACTTTTGAACAATTTAAAATGGAGGTACTACCCCTAAAAAAAATATTATTTACTTTGTTCTTCACAAGAAATAAAATCACTATTTTACAAAATTTTCAATATGAACCAAAAAACTTTTTAATAATTTCTGGAAAAAAAGCATTAACTTGTTCTTTGGTAATTGTCATTTCCCCTTGTTAACACCAGATGAGAAGAGTAATTATGTTAAGTAAATAAAAATTTTACAAATCAATTAACTCCTAGCAAAAGTAATAACACTATAATAAAAACACAAAATTCGTGAAAATAAATACATACAACAAAAAAAAAAAAAGATCGGAACTAAATACAAACATAAATTTGATTTCCTTTTTTTTCTTTCCATCAAACAAACAACGATACTGATAAAATTTGATAAAGAGAATTTTGACATTTAAAGAATTTTTTGTTAACAGGGCTTATAAACTGCTAACAATCAGTTGACAAGACACAGTCGAAATTAAACAGTTGCATATGAAATATTAACATAGAACATACAGATTACAAAGGGAACAACTAAAACTTTAGTTTAGGAATTTTTTTTATTTGTTAATTAAAGTGTTCAATTTGTGTGAAAAACAAAAAAGATTTAAAAACTACAATTTAAAAATTAACAAAAAATAACAACTATGAAATATTTACAAGAAATATGTGTGATTTTGGCGCTTTTGGCTTTGAGTGAATTCGTTAAAGGCGAAGTTAAGGTAAGCATAAATGTATTGAGGTGGCCACAAAATTAAAAACAATTATTTAAGAAAACCCTATCGGAGTGTAACTTTTTTAAAGACTTTTACTGTAACTTATAAGAACTATTATTCAACGCCACTATTCTATTTAGTCGTAATATTTGTTTTAAAAATATCGTGTGCGCTTAAAAAGTATGATAGTGCAGGGCAATAATTAAATTGAGTGAAAGATTTTTTTGAAAAGTCTGTCCGACTTGCAAATGCTTTTGAAAATTTTCATAAAATTTTAGATTTCAAAATTTTCAAAAATTTTTTTATGTCGGATAGAATTCTGTCAGATTTGCGTGTGTATAAATCGTACGATTGTGTAGGATAGTGAATACCCGGACGAGACAGTCTACGTTGTTGTTAATGGAAACCAAGTGAAATTTAAAGTTTTTTTTTTTAATTTAAATAATTTTTCAAAGTAGTTTTTGGCTGTCCACGCAATTAGAAACGTGCGGTGTTTGTTTTAATTTCCTAACATATCCATTAATAACACAGTGCTAGTTAAAGAAACAGACAAGCCAGTGACATGGCGTTTTAACCTAATTCGGGTACGCTTAATCCAGTGATGCTAACCGTTTTTTTAGGTTACCTCTAGTTTTCGAGATATACCGTTATTTCGAAAATGGAATAGGTCGCACAACATATATTGGCGTAACTCATAAACGGTTTAGTTTATTGAAAAAACTAATAACCCGAAATGCTGCAATAAATTACCTTTAAGTAACGTTAAACTTTTTTCTAATATGCGCAGTAGTTTAAGAAACATAATTATTTTTTGGCAAAATGTCTCGAAAAAATGTTAGGGATATACCCCCTAGGGACGACTCATGGGCAGTTATGGGACTTTTTCTTCAATATATTTCTTGTCTGTATTGAAAATTTTGTATGAGAGCCCCCTTAAGGAATGGAGTATGTATGTTAGAAATAAATGATGGAGATGAAAAATAAAGTAGGGTTGGTCATAGATTTGCCCCGTCTAGGGGCAGGGACCAAATTTAAGAATTTTAAACCTCCTTTTTTGTATGGTTGAAATTCTTAAATTTGGCACCTGCATCGCCTAGGATGCCCCTAGACGGTCGTGGCAACGCTGTCTGTGTCTAGTTCATGGTCGTAGACTTAACAAAATTTTAAATAATAGCTTAAGGCCCGCTTTCACAACTAACCGATAGATAAAGGTAGGATTTTATCGGGCGTATAAAAGGTGTCCCATTATTACAACTTTACTTTAACCTAAAGTGAGCGATAAGTTGAAGGAAGGTGTAGGATGAACCTTCCTGGTAAGTTAAAGTAAAGTTGGAATATTGGAACACTTTTTATACGGTTGATTAAATCTTACCTTTAGCTATCGATAAGTTGTGAAAACGGGCCTTAAAGTTCTGAAGTTATTTTTATTAAATTTAAAATTTTCAGTGTAAAAGAAATTTACTTAAACTTTTGTAACTCTTGGAAGATTTTATACATAAAAATGTCAAACTATTCAAGAATATTAAGATATTTTGAAACGCCTTTTTATAAAACTAGTTTTAGCAGTTCTGCTTTATTTTTAATTCGTCACTTAACCAATCAAAATTTAAGAAGGCTTTAATTATTTTAATTTAAAGAATATAACTATAATTTGTATGAAAAAATTATTCACTATAATTTTAAATTGCAATTTTTTCTAGTAAACTTTATTTTATTTTCTCTTCCAGTTATCGAATAACAAAAACATTTGCCGATCTCAACCAAATGGTGCCATTATAGAACATCCCAATGATTGTCATAAATTTTACATCTGTATTAAACAACAGCCCGTTGAATACAACTGCGATCCCGCATATCATTTCGATGCCAGAACAATCACTTGTTTGGTGGGCTCCTCATGCAATGGTGAGATTAATAATTCGACAATGTGTGCTGAAGGTACAACTAGATCCGTACAAGATGATTGTTTTGCCTTTGAGGCTTGTATAAAGGGACATTATCAAAAACTCAACTGTCCTCCCAACTACTATTTCAATACCCAGCATGCTTTATGTGTAGCCTTGAAATATAACGCCCAATTGAAATGTAATTGTTTGATGCCCGAGCGTACTGTCATGGAAAATAACGACAACTGTGAAACTTACTTTGTATGCCGTAATAAAACCGCAGTTTTAGAAAATTGTCCTTTGGGTCAATACTATAATAATACACTTAATACTTGTATAACCGATTTAGATGGAGTTTGTCTAATGAAACCTACCATGGTACCTAGTTCTGAGGAAGATGTTAAATTTATTGAAGCCTGTGGCGATTTGTATTAATGGTCAACTATATACACAACTATATGGCCAACTATATACACAACATTGTCCAAAAGACTTTTATTATGATATTGATAAAAAAATTTGTGTTCTTGATTCTAACAAGAAATGTTTAAATGGAGAAGATAAAAGTCAAAAAAATTTAAAAAAAAAAATTTACATTAAATTTAAAGTAATTCCAAAATCTATAAAATTTTTAAATAAAATGTAAGAATATGAATTCATTTAGTTTAATTTATAAATGAACTAAAGCTTTTGTTTTTAAGTTAAAACTTGAACGAAAGAGCAACTTATTCTAGTTAATGTTAAGTTTTCTTTTTACAAATTAATTGTAGTTTTAATAAATTTTTAACTATTATTCTTATCACTTGTTTCTTAAAATTTATTAGTAAACAATTATTATTTTGAGTCATATTCACCATCTGTCTTTTAAAATATTGCTAGATAAAAACAAGTCATTAAATGATTGATATTTAAAAATAAAATATTTTATGAATTTGCTAGATAATTTAACGGATTTATGTATAAAAAAGGAGTATGTATGTATGAGTCAAGACAATGCAAATATGCTGAAATGAAGGAAATAGACTGAAAATCTATTTATGAGATTATTCTCTTTAATCAATTTAATTAAAATTAGCTTTCCTTCTGTCCTAAATTTTTAATGGCAATCAAAACACTTTCGGCAGAACATTTTGTATGGTAATAGTAAATCTTTCTATAAAATTTATTATATTACCAATGTTAATAGCAATCTAAAGCAAGCGTATTTTTTATAGCCGATTTTTAAAAGCAATCTAGGTTTATATAATTTTTAAAAGCAATCTAGATTATTTTTTTGTTAAATTTTTTAAAGGCTATCCTAGCTCCTTCGAATCCAAAGTTTTGATAGCAATCATTGTATATTAATAGACAAAATTTTGCATAAGAATTGTGATTCTTCTGATATATATTGTGACTTTTGTAGACAAAGTTCGTTGTTTTATCAGCCATATTATGAAATTCAAAATCGATGAAGATTTTCATTTCAATTTGTTAAAAAATAACGGTTGTTTTTCCTGATTTGAATAGGTACTTTAAGTATGAAGTGAATATTTATATGAACTTTAAAAGCTGTATCGTCTTTAAAATTTGTTCAATTTCAATTATGTGCTGTTTTCACAACACAAGTGACTGAACGTGTTGTAAAATTTATATGAAAAGCAAGCACTCAGTTTTTTGAGTGTTTTCCATATAAATTTTACTACACGTTCAGTCTCTTGTGTTGTGAAAACAGCACATTAAACTCGAATTCGATTGGCAGAACATAGTACAAAATTTGTCTTCAAATAGATACTTTTATACATAAAATAAAAAAATAAAACTTCTGCTAAGGAAATGATTGTATCTCTAGAAAAGTGTTCTGTTAAAAAATTTCAGCATTTCTAGACAAAATTTTAACTGAAAAATTTATCGCCTTTTTGACAAAATTACCCTTAAGAATTTTTAGATATTCTAGATGGCTTAATCCAGTCAAAAATCATTACTGTTTCTGCTTCCAACAATCTTTTGCCCTTTTAGATTTATGAAATGTGGTTTGTTTAAAACAAGATTTTATTTGAAATTGTTGCTCGTGGATAATAATAGTAAAAAAAATATTCCAATAGGAAAAACAGACTAAACTTTAGACCTATCTTTGTAAGAATCTTTGCATATTTTATGTGGAACTACTCCTAATACAAATAACTGTTATTATTGAAATTCTGATGCTCATTATAGTACTTTTGATTTAAAAATTTCATCCAAAAACTGCAATTTCCTAATCGAAATTTTTGCTAAAAATTGTCAACTTTGTAGAAAAAATGTCTTTAAGAAACCATGACAAATTAAAGGCAAATCGTCGTTTGCATTTATTTATTTGACTTTTGTCTTCAACTCTACCGTTGTCATAGTTTTTTACAAATTTTTTTTAAATTGCAAAATATACCACTTACCTTCCATGAGGGATGACAGTATGGCGCAATGTTAACCGTACGACATAGTGTAAAAACAAATTGTGGTAAAGGATCACTAGGAAAAATTGTATAGCTCATAACCATTTCCAAAATCGATAAACATTGTAAGCCAATATCATAATCTGAGACTGTGCAGCTTAAATTACAGGAGTTTCTAAAAGAAAATATGTAAATAATAAAAAGAACTAAAACCTGAATCTGTATTAAACAACTCACTGAACTATTCCAATTATTATCTCATTATCCAAATGGGCAGCATTGAATTTAATCAAATTAACCAGCATATCCAAATATGGACGCAGGAGATTGGCTTGATGAATATCTGGAAGCCACAGTAACATAAAGCGACCAATCTAAAAAAAAAAAAATACTTTATAGAAAATATGAATTTTTTAAATAAGAATATGTGTACCTTTTCTTCTAGATTTTTAATATCTTTGCCATTTTCCGTTAAAGTATCCAATAATTCCAATCTGTGTTTAAGATCTTCAGATACTTCATGATTTTGTATAACCAAAAAGAATTGTTCACGCATATAAGTTAGATTTTTGTATTGTGTAGAAATAAGTCTTTTGTAAAATGTTAAAGCAGTCTGGCGACATTCTGAAGATTTTGTAGGCACTAGCAAATCTTTAGTAACGTCCCAAAGCTTAATTATGGCGGTCTGCATTTAGAACATACATACATATGTACATACTTAAAGAATTAATCATTCACAATGCATTTTTACTTACCTCCTCGAGATTATAAGACTGCAAGTGAACCTCACTTAGATCTTTCAATATTTTACATCTCTGCGCAACTGGTTGTTCTGGCCTTAATTCCCACTCTATTTCTGGCCTTAAACACCGTTCATTGGATCCTTGTATTATTTTTATATGATCAATAATGAATTTTTCATTAAACTTATAATAATTTTTACCAACCTGGTGGATTTTTCGCACTTTTAAGAAACGACTTAAACTTTGATTTCGATAATTCTTTATCCTTTGAGCTCATTACTAAAGTTTATTAAAGCTTATCTGTTTATAATTATTTAATTATTTGTTGTTTATTTTTCAGGCACACACCAGCTAAAACCCAAAATCACTATAATATAAAAAATTAACACGAGCAGCTGTTTACCAGCTGGAATTGCGCTTCACAGGAAATTTCATGAAAATACAGGGTTGTATTTAAAAGCGCAGACAAAAACTTTTAATACCCTACAAGAAGACTACCGGTCATTTTACTAGTTATATGACCGGTAGTGTTGACCAATATAGTGTTATAGGAATAGTAATTTTTTTTGTTTTGGTTATGCATTTCTTGTAGGGTAGTTATAAAAAAAAGTGGTGAATAATTTCAAGACTTTAGGCAAGGTTGGCAATCGATACCGGCGTTAATTTACAGTCACTTTTGGACCAAGAAACACAAAATTAATCATGCAAAGTCAGGACTAAATGAGAATCTTTAAGAGGGATCTATTAAGTACTATTTCGTTCTTTAACTGGTGTTTTTTTAATTTTCGTTTATATTGGACCTATGAACATTGAGATAACCATGTAAATTCCCGAGTGAATGACAATCTGTAAGAGACCCTTTTGGTACTTGTAGTTCTTTAACTGGTATTTTTAAAAATTCCGTTAGTATTGGGCGTAGAAACATAAAATTAAACATGCAAGATCCTGAGTGAATCATAATCTATAAGAGGGATATTTTTGGTACTGTTTCGTTCTTTAACTGGTATTTTTTATTCGTAGTAATAGCTTGTTTTTGTAAAGAATTATTTCTTCCTTGTGGTAGATTAAAAAAAAGTTAATAAAGAACCTGAAATAATAAGGGTAGCATTTTTTTTATTTATTTTTCGGTTTAATTTCAAAAATGTATTTTTGTGTTCTGAAATATTGTGACTTGTAATTAATAAGCTTTTGTATGTCGTGATTGTTATACAAATTTAATTTTGAAAGAATTTTTAAACACACAAAATTTAAATATTTTTGCTCCTTTTTTGACGTTCATACACATCAAACAAAATGCCTGTACATGTTGCATTATTGTGTTTGTTGTATTACCGAAGGTTTCAAAAACCAGTATTCATCAAATTAAATCTGATTGGGTATAATTTTACATAACTGCTCTTGAAAAGTATATATTGTCTAAACTGGATGCTAAAGCGTTTTTGTCCGAAATTGATGTTGTGTTTATGTCACTCTTATTAAAGCTGTAAAGTAAAGGGTGTATGATACAATAACAAATTTGACAACACTCACGTATAAAATTATACTAGAAGATTGTCAAGGCGCGCAAAAAGATCTAAGTTACCTTACTTTTCGCTTTTCTCCGCGTTTAAAGTACTTTATGTGAAATGTTTCGTATAAGTATGAATATTATATCTTAAATGCCAAAGCGAATCTCTAACGCAACGCAAAGCAAAAGTTTTATCTGACATGGCCTTTATGATTTTCTTATACCGGGTGGCCCAAAATTACCGAAGGGGTTTGAATTGCTTATAACTTTTTTATTATAATTGTTTTTTCTTTTCAGTATTTTGTAAAGAAGACTTGGGGAATTTAAAATAGAGCAGTACTCAATTGAACAACGTTCCCAAATTGTTGAGTTTTATTTTTAAAATCAACGATCCATTTTTTTGAGCATATCGACGTTATTTTAATGTGCAGAGGAGTATTCGATGGAGAAACATAAACCAGGAGACGTTGGACACAACTTGGCCTCTCATGAGTGTCGCTGCAGAGATTTTTCAATGGAATGTTTCCATACAAGATTCACCTTGTCTAAGAATTGATACTGACAGATTATCAGCAACGACTTGATTATGAAGTTTTTTTCCCGGAAAAAAGCAGAAGAAAATCATAATTTTATTCATTATTTAACTAAGAGCGACGAAGCCTATTTCCAATTAAGTGGGTTCGTTAATAATCAAAAAATAATTGGCTACGGAAAATCCGAGGATAGTTCAACAGCGAGAATTACACCCACCTAAGTGTACGGTTTGGTGCGGTGTTTCATCAGAAAGAATAATTGGTCCTTATATTTTTGAAAATTAACACGGGGTCGCAATATATGTATCTATAATTATAACATGTTCACATGGACAGCAATATTCGTGTTTCACTCTCTTATTCCTGTTTCGCACCACAAACATGATTGAAACGACTTGTTTCCCCATACACAATTTTGAGAGCGAAACAGGTCATTTCATTTTGAAACAGGCTGCGAAGCAGGAAAAATGTACTATCATCTCCAATTTGATAACAGTTATCGTTAGTTTATCTGAACTAGCTCTCAAAAAAAATCAAATAATAACGTAATAATATTAATACAAGTATTACTAGAAAAATAAATAAATAAAATAAATAAGTTTTAAGTTTTAAGTTTTATTTACTTTTTTATCTATTATAAAAAGAATCACACTAACAACACAAAAACAATATCAAAATGAAACAGGAACGAATCGTATGAACAGCATGTTTGGCAAGCTAGTGGTTTATATCGTCTTTTGAACATAGCATTATACCATGTTCACACGGACAGCAATATTCGTAATTCGCTCTCTTATTCCTGTTTCGCGCCCCAAACATGATTGAAACGACTTGTTTTCCCATACAAAATTTTGAGAGCGAAACAGGTCGTTTCATTTTGAAACAGGCTGCGAAACAGGAAAAATGTACTATCATCTCCAATTTTGATAACAGTTATCGCTAGTTTATCTGAACTATCTCTTAAAAAATATCAAAACAAAGAAAAAAACAAAATAAAAATAGATTTTTAATAAAATAAAGTGATAATAATAACCTAATAATATTAATAAAAGTATTAAATAATATATTCTTTAGTTTTATTTACTTTTTTATCTATTTAAAAAAAAATCACACCAACAACACAAAAAAAATGTCAAAATGAAACAGGAATAAATCGTATGAACAGCATGTTTGGCTATCTAGTTTCAGAGAGCGAAACCAGTGGTTTCAATCGTCGTATGAACATAGCATTAGTCAAAACAAATATTAAAACTTTAAAAATCTTTGTTGTAATCGCTATTTTAACATCTCTTGGTTAGCACATAACTAAAAACAAGGCGAATTCAGTCGCCTTCACTAGTAAAGTCCGTTACAATATTTTATCATTCTATCTCTTTTTATCTTTCACTTCATCTTGAAGAGAAAAAGTGCTAGCTATAAGACATTCTATAAAATGAAAAAGCCGAAAATTTTTTCCTAATAAAATGAAACAAAAGCACTAAAAGAATGAAAAACTGCACACTGAAGGCAAGACAATAAAACTGAAAAATAAAAAATTACAAATTTTTGCAAGATAGAAAAACTTAACGTGGAAATTTGGTTTTTACTCGGTTAATTGACAAACGTATTTGCATATTATAAAGTGAAGTGAATTAAAAGAAAGTGAAAAATTTATTAAATAATAGCAAAGTGAAAATAATTCTGCAAAACAAAAATTTCTACATAATTTAATTTGAAAGGTAAGTACGTAGTAAAATTATATTTGCTTGGATTAAATAACAACTAACTAACGATATTCGGTAAATCAATATTGTTTTTAGCTTTTTGTGAAAAACTTTGTAAAAATTTTTTATATTACAATTTTACCTAACCTCTTATGGAAGTGGTTGCCCTTGTGACATTTTCAATGTATTTAATTTTGTTTCTCTTTTTATGGGTCTTTTTTAGTGTGTTGCAATTTTTATTTATTTCTTACAATCTTTGCTACGCCATTTTAATTTAAATGTCCTACCACAAAAAAATCAAAAAACTTCGTTTCTTTTGTTCTTTATTTAGTATGTGTATTCATTGTATTTATTAAAATATTATATTTTCTATATTATAATTTGTTTAAACATGTAAATAACTACAAAATCAATTTTTTGCTAAAAAAAATATTTATGTTTGCATTTTGTTGACATTTTTTCTTGTGCTTTTTGGCTTTGTTCTATTGTTTTTAATTTTCTTCCTTATTGTTATTTCTTTATTGGTGTGTTTGTTTACATGGTTGTTAATTTTTATTTGGGGGGTGTAATTATAACTGTCAACACTTTACCGCTGCATAGAGTTGCCATTGGTTTTTAAAAAGAGGGAATCAATATGTAATTGGGCGAGTGTTTTATCTGTTATATATAGTTTTAATTATAGACTTGAAAAATTTTGTAAATAAATAAATATTGGAAGATAATTATATTAATTTTATAAACTTTAATGAATATTAGATTTGTTAAATGCACATTTTTTTTTTTTTTGTTAATTTCCTAAGCTTATCCCGCGAAGCTTTATGCTTGTCTGCAGGAAAGAAACCAGAGTCTCAGGCGGGAATCGAACCCGCAACCCCGGCGCTGATAGACTAGCTCGCTACCAGCTAGTCTACCGGGGGGCACTCATGTACCTCTTTATTCATGATTTTAATTGAAATGGATACATTTTTAAAGATGATTTTTTTTGCAATGATAAGTGGGCAGAAATCAAGTTATCCTCAGGCCCGAGTTCGTAGAAAGCCGGCGACTGGGAACAAAACCGGGGACAGTTTAAACCGGTTAAAGAATATACATATATGTACATAGATGCCTACATACTTATTTAGACGACGTGCAATAAAGCCATAGGAAATAAAGCCATTTAAATTTTTTTCTTTTCATATAATTGCAATTTATTTAAAAATTGTTTTGTTGGTTTTTCTCTGGGTGTTTAAATAAAAAATATAAGGAAAACACTTTTGGACGCAAGGATTTTCTCCTCTATGGTATAACAGAGACCGGCTTCGCTAACTAAAGCTTCTCTGCATAGCCGGCCTTCGGCCGGGCGCAAGGATTTTCTCCTTTATGGTAGAACAAGTACCGGCTTCGCTAACTAAAGCATCTCTGCATAGCCGGCCTTCGGCCGGGCGCAAGGATTTTCTCCTCTATGGTATAACAACCACCGGCTTCGCTAACTAAAGCCGGCGGACAATATGCAATATAGAGCGCACCTGACGCGTATGCCCCGGGCCCGCCGTACGCGCTGCGATCGCTTGCCGGACGCGCTCCCCCACTTCCACCTACCGTACCATATTTTTTTCAACACTTGACAATGGCAACTCATTCTTTTGCCAATTTGTAACCATAACAATTACACTGTTATGGCGTTATTTCCACTTTGGTTAATAAACGATTATGGTGTTATTGCACTTGGGTGGTGGTAATAAAGCCATATGGCTTTATTGCACGGCGCCACTTATTTACCTGGTTTTTGAATTAGATTGTGAAATTATACATTTTCTATGTGTGATAGCTATTTATAAAATAAATTCTTGGGAATTTGAAAGTAATAATTTTGGTTAACAATAAAATAATTAAACTGTTTTTGATAAGTAGCCATACAAAATTATCTTATTTTGTAGTCTTTCTAAATTAATTCAGAATTTTGTAATTTGTGAACAATTAATTAATTAACAGACGAGTAACCCAATTTTAGCCAGCGTTGGCAGAGATATTTAAACACCTTATTTTCATTCTCCACACCATGACAACTTCTGCAGTAGTGAATATAACCGAGGCCGAGTTATTTCCGATATCACATCCTAATCTGGCATTGCGTACGACAAAGTCAGTTGCACTCTGCGAAGGTGGGTTTTAAATATTATAACCGACATAAGATTTGGTAAATGCTTTGGACTAGGAGTCAATATATATTTGCATTAAATTTAATAAATTCTTTAACAAATTTTTAGCATTTCATCGTCAAAGAAATTTATAAGTAGGACTTGCAAACAGTTTTTAAATTCTAGAATTTTCCTTTGGTCTCTCCATGTCCAACGATTTTGTAAAATTTAAAGATTCAAGTTTATTGCGGAATACAAGATTGTTGTTCGTTTCAGACCTACTTATTACAAAAAAATCACAAATGTGTCCAATTAGTAAAAAATACAATAGCGGAAAATAAATGAAAATTAAATTTTATTGTTGAAGTTATTCATTCGACTGTCTGTTAAAGAGCGATAGAAAATCGGAAATTTTTGTAAAAGTTTAAAGCGATGATTTTATTTATTTTAACCATTTCTCGGCGTTATTACTTTATTATACATTTAGGTGTGGAATTTTATTTCATTATTTTTTTTATTTATTAAATTTCAGTAACCTAGCATATTCTTAATAATATATAAATTATACATTATTGCATCCTTAACAAAAAATCATTTTTCTTAATTTTTTTGTTTTGTTTATCATTATTTTGCTAGAATTTTGCTTAAAATGTATCACTTTGACGATTGTAACTCACATTTTATATAATTATTCCTCTTAAAAAATTTGATTTAAAAAAATCATACGTTAATATTTTTAACAATTTCTTCCAAATTTTACAGCATTAGCGTTTTGTGTTTCTTCTTTGTCAATAATAAAATCTAAATATTCAAATGAGTTCCACTGAAGAAACTAGTAGCCAAGCTACCACACCACAAGATGCTCCCGAGGATCAGGTAAAATAAAAACAAAAACTTTTCGAATTCTCTTAATTACATATGTACTAATATCTCGTTACCTTTATCTTTATTTAAACGATAAAGTCCAATGCCCGGGAATTGGAAAAAATTGAAGAAGAGAAATTAAAATCGAAATATCCTGTAGGCTTAAGAGGCCCTGGCGGTCATACTGCTTTCTTGCAAAAGAGATTACAAAAAGGGGTTAGTTTTTTTCAATGAATTTTCTTGTTTTTTTTTAATATTTCAAATATCTATTTTCATTTTTATTTAAAAAGCAAAAATATTTTGACTCTGGTGATTATCAAATGGCAAAACAAAAAGGTGGCGGCGTTAAGCAAGTATTTGCTAATAAAGTTACAACCGGAGAAGCTATACCAACACCTGAGTCAGTGCCTGCGCGTAAAACTTCGATTATACAACCATGTAATAAATTTCCTGCGACGAGTTAAGTTGCTTTACTTCCCAAATCCTACTAACTTTACTCACTTCTACTTATATTAATTGAAAGAAAGGAAAATAGGCAAAATAGAAAAAAGTTTATTTTCCCAGTTTTTACCAAAAATCCTTTATTTTTTAAACAAAATGTATTAGGATTTGTGGTAATTAAAATTTTTTTATTTTTTAAACACTACAGCATTACAAATATTAATAAAATTAAACAAACATTTTATTATTCTTATTTAAACGTTTTTTAACATTAGCCATTTCTCGCAATTATTTTCTTAACAACTCCTATTAATATGAGTTTTTTACAACTTCAACTTTAAAACCAATTTATTATAACTTGGTATGTGCTAAATTAATGTAGACAAAATAATTCTCATTTTGTTAAAATTAAATTAAAAAAAAATATTGAAAAAGCAGCCTTTAAAATTTAGTTTGTAAGTTTTTAATTTCATTTTCCAACTTATATTTTTTATTATAATTCTAATTAGTTTGTTCTTACACAACTTTGTGAAAAGAAGAAAAAAATTATTAAAAAAAACAGAAACGAATTGAATTAAAATTTACACAGGAAATATATACTTCAGCAAAGCGAAAATAATAAAACAATAAAAAAAATTTAAAACAAAGTGTTTAATTTATGTAAGAAATACAAAGCAGCATAAATGTTAATTATTTTCACAGTAAAATTTTTAATGGTTTCCAATAATTTAACAGTTTTAAATTTTCATTACAAAATTTATTTATTTCTTTACTTTACTCCTATAGTTGATTATTTATTTACATATTTCGATTAAAAGTCGTCCAAATTATAAAAAATACAACAACTTTTAACTTAAATAATTTATTATGGTTGAACTCCACAACGTCATGTGCAATACAAGTGAAAAGTTATGCATTTCTAAACGCAGCCATTTAAACATTGACAATTTCATACGTTCCTAAATTTATAATTACAGCTATAGATGCCCAAATGCAAACTGTACGCAAGGCAAACTGTGCATCAATAAACAAAGCAGCTATTAATTTTCTAAATTTTAACAGCAATTAAACATTTATTAATTAATTGTAATTTTTCTTTTAGTTATTAACTAAAGTTATGAACTTAACTCGATTTTCGACCGCAGTCGAATTAACTGACTGAACGAATTTTCATTTGGTTTAATGGCGCATATTCGATAAGAAAGTACTATTGCGATTTAGCTTATTCGTTCGTAATTCTGGGGGTTTGTAATTCGATTAGAATCGAAAAAATTTTCTTAAAGCAAAATCATATTTATTATTGTTATAAACGGTTTGTTTTTATTTTTTAGAAAATCCTGCTATACATTATCGATCTCACTGGTTCCTCTAAAGGGTATTAACTCAAAATGTATACATTTTTAGTAGAGCCAAAAAACTTTCTATTTTAACAAGGGTAATCACGATGGTCATTGTATTGTGCAAATTTGCAATATGTAAATTTGCAGTGCATACCTATATATTATGATTGATCGTGAGCATACCAATTTTATTTTTGTGCAAATGTGCTAAAAACTTTTTCTGGCAACACAAAAAACTTCTGGCAGCACTGTAAAAAATCTGAATTTGTTTAAAATTAAAATAAATTTTACTTTTTAAATTATTTAAATTTAATTCTCTTTTTATATTAAAACCCACAAACATTTTCATTTTATAAGTTTCATTAAAAAACAATATGGCGCTTAATATGTAAAATGTTATTGTTTACATTTGTTTGCAAGTGAGCAAATATGCACTACTAAGTTTGCTCATGGTTTTTTTAGTGCAACGAAGTTGTGCAAATTTGTGTATGCATCGTTTGCACACTTTGCACTACCCATCGTGATATCCCTTAATATAAAACAAAGAGGGAATATAAAGATTTACAGTAGCAAGATATGACCAATATGTACCTATACATATGTATACATATATGTATGTACATATATTTTTTTTACAAAAAATAAGAATTTGTAAATTTTGAATTTATCCCCTTTAGAGAAACCAGTGCGACAAGTTTTGGGTATGTAAATTTTCTGGAGCTCATTAATGTTATTATTTTAATAAAGTTCGCCGTATCTCTTTTAGTACATATCTAAAAAATTGAGATTATATTTTCAAAAACAGTAGACATTTACGTAAATAAAATATTGGGATTTTGGTAAGTGAATTATTACTTTTCTAGACTATGAACTCTCTTCTAAAAACAAGCATGTTTTAAGAAAACATCGACTTTTGGTTTCACTATTAGGGGTTTTCTGGAAATCGAAAACTCAAAACACAGGAATTTTAAACATCGTTTTTAATATGATTTCTGTAATAAAAGAATTTTATGGAAAATATTATACACATATGTGTTTCTCTATAAAACAGAATTTTGTAACAAAATTTATAAAAATTATCTAAAAAGTGTATTAAAAACAATTCCAAATTCTTGCGTTTTCGATTTCCAGAACACCCCTGTAGAACTCTTCTATATACAATTCTATTCAGTTTTTAATGAAAATCTTGTTTTTTATTTGAAAAAAAATTAAATTTCGTGCGTAATCAGGGATTTCACCTTAAATTTTTTTTTGTTGTACCTATCTTGTAGTTTCCCAAAACTTCGAATTAAGGTTTTCAAATAAAAAAATTTCATGCTCGATTGAAAAATTAAAAAACTATTTGATATGGCACCTCATATATATGTAGCATTATAACTAATTGTGATAGCGTTGTATTTTTTGGTATCAATTCTTTTTATACCGTTTTCTAAGCAAGTCTGCGGGTGTGCATTAGTCACCTCACTTCATTAATACCAAGAGAACAAAAGACATATTTTGAAAACATTAATAATTTAAATAAATTATAAGTTAATTTATAATAAATAATTAGTTAAATGCAGGTAATAATGAAAAGTGGCAACATAGTATTAAAAACTGCAAAATGACTGTGTAAAGAAATAAAAATCGAAGAAATTTTCGTCTGCAAATTGCTGCATGTCAAAAATTGTGTGTTTATTATTTCCTTATATGGCAATTTTGTGGGTGGTAGGTAAAATTAAAAAAAAAATTAATTGAAATCTGACACAAAAAATGTGTTTATTAAAAATAAAAATACTATACTACTATTATAGGACGTTAATGAAGATACTGAGTGGAATGATATTCTGCGATCCAAGGGCATATTGCCTCAAAAGGAAAAAGAGGCTGAAATTACCGAAGATCAAATTCAGGCCATGATAGATGAGGCAATTGATAAACGAACTGATCTTAATGATGGACGTACGAAAAAAATTGAAGATATGTCTATGGATGAATTAGATGAACTGGAAGATTCGGAAGATGAAGAGGTATTAGAACGTTATCGCCAACAGCGTATTGCCGAAATGAGAGCATTTGCTGAAAAGGCCAAGTTTGGTGATGTAAGAGAAATTTCTGGCCAGGATTATGTCAGTGAGGTAACTAAAGCTGGTGAAGGTATTTGGGTTGTACTACATCTCTATGCCAATGGTGTTCCTTTGTGTGCTCTCATTCACCATCATATGCAACAGTTAGCTGTTCGTTTTCCCCAAACCAAATTCCTGCGTTCTATAGCCACAACATGTATACCAAATTTTCCTGAAAAGAACCTGCCAACCATTTTTGTTTATCATGAGGGACAAATGAAAAAACAATTAATAGGACCCATGGAGTTAAGAGGTGAAAAGCTGACCTTAGATGAATTGGAATTTATGTTGGGTCAGGTGGGTGCGGTGCAAACAGAGATTAAAGAAGACCCTAAGCCACAAATTAGAGATAAAATGTTTAGTGATTTGGAAAATGCAGCGGATGATTTTTATTCTAATTAAAAAAAAAATTAAAGCTCATTTAAACGAAACCGTGTTAATTAAAAAAATTTTTTTTGAACCCCAAGAAAAACTGAAAAAGATAATTTTTATTTACCAATTTTCATACAAAATTAATAAAAAAGTATTTTGCTGTAATTTATAAAATAAAATATATACCTACATACACATGTATGTTTTCAATCCCTTCTTGCTTACTATTTAGTTAGATTAATCTTTTAAATGCTAGCTGGGCTTGAAGTTGTTTATATAGATAGAAAAAACATTTCTGTTTTACCTCTTAATTTTCTTATAGTAAATCTCTAGCGCCTTTTCTTTTTTGCTAGCTCTTAGTTTTCTAAACTGATAGAAAAATGTTCTCCTAGCTCGAAATTTTCTAAATATGTCCTTTGCTAGTTCAAAACAAATAGCTTTCGAAATATCGCGTTGCATGGCAATTCAAATAGTTTTGAAATTGTTAAATTTTTGCTAAATAAAGATATTTTGTAAATTTCATCCAAATCGTACCATAAATTAAAAAAATTATGTGTCACGACAACAGCACCACCTCTCGAGATTAAACTTAAGAGAAACGTGGTTTCAGACTAAACTAATTTATTGCCCAAGCTTGAGTTTTAGTAACAAGTATCCGGAACAAACGATTTTATATAGAAGATACCAAAGCACACTTAACAATGTGGACTTATTCGGAAAAGCACTACAAAAAAAACCCGAATTTTCTAAATTGTCTACATAGGTATAAAACAAAAAGAAACGTGAACGTATTTTGGCCCAAACATACGAAATTTGACAATTGGGGTACTATGCCTGTCCCTAATGAGTCTACTTAGTTAAATGTGCCTTGATACATACCATGATTTTAATCTAGCTCGAGATTTTCAATTTATTTATTTCGTTTTTTAAAAGTTGTTATCGAATGCATATTTTCTTATTCTTTTTTATTTTTTCCCTCATATTTATGCTTAGCATTTAAACTCGCTTTCGCTGCATTACTTTTGACTTTAACGCGAAATATATTGGGATCCACAATGTTATAAGGATGTTCAGGTGCCGGGTTTATTAAACGGGCACGTCGTGGCTCATTTTCTTCTAATAAATGAGGAGCTAATAACAAAAATAATTGCTGTGAAGGAAAATAAAAAAATTAAAATATAATAGTGTGCTCATAAAGAAATAGCCCACCTCTGTCCAAGAGGGTAGACCAAACGAGGCAAAACATAACTCCCAATAGGGTAAACCCAAATGAGCTATAGCCATGCGCATATACTCGCTAAAGTTATCTGCCAAGAATACCCATTTAAATGAATCTAATTCAAGTAAATAAATTTTTGGATTATTAGAACTGCTGGAGTCATAAATTAAGCAGACTTTAGCTACTTCATTAACGGTGTTAAACTCAAAAATTTTAGATTTAGGGCCTATTTGAGGTAAAGTATTGCCCCATTGATCTTTGAGAGTGGTACTAGATGCATTAAATGTTGAATGAGAATGAATAGTGCTGCTAGTGGCATTGATGGCAAGACTAGATGATAACGTAGTATTTGAAGAAGAATCACTATTAGCTTGAAATATGGGTTCAACATTTTCCCGCAGTAAAGTTATTTGCACCAAATGGGGAAAGTGTATATAACCCACTCGTCGGATATCATTGGCTAAGAAAGCGAAAGATCAAGAGATATAAAATTTTTAATTATTGAGTAGACCTACGTGCATATTGATAACTCCAGTGCAGTAAAAAACCATCTGTAGACAAGTAAAATTTTTTCATGTCCTCGGGCAAATAAACCCCATGTCTCTGTTCCCAGGTCATAACATTGGATTTTTCACAAGGTGTTCTCTTTTCCATTGTAACATTGCAAACTCGTGGTACGTTAGCTAAAATATCGGTTAAGTTTTTGTTTTAGTAAATTTACAATTTTGATTATCTACATATGAGTTTCTTTATACTTAAAGTAGAATTAAGACCCAATAGTAGATTATTATAAAAAGCATCTTCTGGAGATTTTTTAGACATTTTCTTCAAATAATTTTGATTGAAATTAACAAAAATACAATTTTTTATAATGTGAAATGAATTAGTATATTATAAAATGAAACCATAGAAACAGTGGCTTGGAAACTATGGAAATTTGGTAAAATAATAAAACTAAAATGATAATAAGCACATTTGCGTTAATAGTGTAAATTCTCTTAAGGAATAAAAAAAAAACTGTTGCTCCAGGTTAGTGATGGGCAAAACATTACGATTGTGTGTGTAATAAAATGTTTACACTTGGGTTTTAAGGGCGTTTAAGCAGCTCAAACGTGATTAAGCTCTAATCACATTAAAATCGAGATGATTAACCATACATTGAAGTGATTTGAATGTCCTTAAATAATCCATACATTTTCACCATTTCAACATTAATACATACATACATATGTTTAAAATAATCTTCTGATAACTTTATTAAAGTATTTTTATCCATTTTTAATACTTTAAAGAAATATAAATTTGTGTGTTCTGTTTTTTCTTAATCAACTGACTTTTTAATCATCTCATATGTATTGTGAGCGACTTTGATTAACTTAATCCACATTTGGTTTAAACGCGTTTAAAACCCCAAGTGTGACCATAGCATAAAGCAGCAGATAGTTAAAACCAAGGCGAATTTAACTACTGGTAGTGTCGAAACTACAACAATCCAAAAACCACAGGGTTTTTTTGCATTGCATTGTTAGTGTTTACGGCTCGAAATGTCAACCATTCTTAGCAACACACTAACAAATCAAAACAAATAGGTTCGAACTGTCAAAATCAGATGGCGTTCCGACACCACCTGTAGTTGAATTCTTCTTGGTTAAAACTAAAGACTACTAAATACAGAGGGCACTATGGTTTAAACCAGGTCTGTAGAGTCGGAGTCGAAGTACCCACAAAAACACGCAACTCCGACTGCCAAATTTTTCGGCATAAAAAATTTAAAAAAAATTTCTAATATTTTCCAAAATAAAAATTCTTTGAAATTTAACCTCCGTATTCATATAGGATTATTAAAATTAACAAACGTTTATAAGTTATATTTTCATAGTAAATTTGTTCTTAAAACCTGTATTAAATTTAAAAAAATTTTGCGAATACAGGCACACATTTTTACAGAATAGTTTTCTTACTATATTTAACCATTTAAAAGGTAACACCTTACAAGTTTTAGTCTTGTTCTTTTAGGAGAGAAGAGATAAGAGAATGCCATTTATTTTCCTTTCTCTCCAAAATCCGGACAAATCGACTAATCTGACAACTCTGTTTATTGGCTAAACTATAGATTATAGTGTAGGGAATGATAGATAGATTTAAAAATCGATTTTCGACTTTTTTATTTCGTTTTGTAAAATCGATTGATTGGATCTTAAAATCGAACGCAATGGCGCACAAATGTTCGCTAACAATTTTGTCTGTTTTTTGATAAATAGTTTTTTGTTTTTTAGCCGCTTCTACAGTGAATTTAAATTTCGATCACACACTACATACATATTATCGTGAATTTCCCAAAGCCCACTTTCAGTGCTTGGCTTACGACTGTCTTGATAAATGTCTTTACGAGTTTTTCTTTTCCCGGACTTTTTCATTTGCCAGGTTCCCCAGAAATCCAAAATATTATTTCATATAATTGATATGAAAAAAAATACCAATTCATTAGATCTATTGCATAAGTTTACAAATACATTAAACGTTTATATTTTATGCAAGGCCATTGATATTAAACCATAAAAGTTAAATAATTAAAAAAAAAATACAAAATCTTTCTTTGAAAACAGGATTTTAGTACAGCATAAACATACACATGTACATATACAAAATCGTTTGACAGCCTTTTTCTTATTTTATTTAAGAAGCGTCCTGTCAATGAGACGCACGCTTACTTTTACTGGATGTAGTAAAAAAAGCATAATATAATCTCTGGGACTTTTACGTTTTTACCACTTCCTAAAAAAAATTGTAATTTATTTTTTTAATGAAATTATTTTCTTTTAATTTCATTAAATGTTAATTTTTCACCGAGAAATTTTAAAGCGAATTTTTGTAGCTACTTCGACTCCGGCAAAATCACCGCGACTCCGATTCTTAGCCTTGGCTAAAACTATAAAACTGTACTACTGTTTTAAAAAAATAGACTATATTTAATTTATTTAACTACGTGATTGACTATAGTTTCAGCTACATTTTTAGCTACATAATTTTAAAAGTAGTTTTTACCTCAAGGCGAATTCGTTCAGGGGCCTGATTCTGGCAGTCGTGATCGAGTATATTCTCGATTCGAAAGCAATTTAATATATAATTATTTCAGTCAACACTGAACGAATCGGTTTTTTTTCAGTGTTATAAAGAATCAATTTGAGTTTCAAAATACTGAAAAAATAATTTAGATTCGTTCAGTATCGACTGAAATAAAATTGTTTTCGAATCAAGAAAGTACTCGATCACGACTGCCAGAATAAGTCCCCAGATGACCGCATCAGAGTGAGTAATGTTGGTTGTCCCTTTTTTGTATGCAGCTATATGTATTCTAAATGTCAAACTCCATAAAAAAAATTTTAACCATCTCTAATTGCGGCCATATGTATGAATTCGCCTTGCATACATTTTTTTTTGTTCTATTAAAACAAAAACCCTTTAAAGAAAAAAATTCATTTTATTTACATAAATACATATGTACATATGTATCCTTTTTATGAAATTAAGTATTAATTGATTGAGACATTTAAATTTTACAACCTCTTTTGTACTGTTTAATACAAACTACTTAAAACTTTACACATTTTTTTATACATGTATACTACATATTTTTTAATATGTGTCTATATTTTTTCTTTAATGTTTATTTTTGGCATTTAAAACATCTTCCGATTCAGCTTCCTCTTCATGTCAGGAAACTTCCCACACAGTAGATTCTACTGAGCGCCTTGGTCGTGCCGCCACCTCAACATGGGCATCAAGTCCATCACTTAAACGTGAAAATCTACGTGCCCAACTGCGTCGAGTAGCAAATTGATTTGCACCACTACTTTCAGTACCATTGCAGGGTAAACCATTGGTTGTACTACTATTGCGACTATTCGCTTCACGAAATAGGCTCATTAGATCTTGACTGTCACCTTGGGCTCGTTTCATGCCATGCTGATATTTGGCCTCTTTGGCCAGTAATTGTTCACGTTGCTTTTGGGTTTTGACTTCGGCGGGTATATCGGGTATGATGAATTGCATAATGCCGGTTATGACGAAAACAACGTGCTTGAAAGAAAGGGTTAAGCTAAATTAATATCGATCATTTTTAACAAGAGAGTTAATATAGGATGTAGAAAAACTAAATGAAAATTTTTGAACTGAAAGGACAAACTAGTTTTCTAAAGGGATCCTACAAATGAGATGGCTTATTTGGTAATTCAGTTCATTACTGCTTTCTCTTTATAGAATTAGTTGTTTTTTTTTAACTTTTAATCACATACCTCAAACACTACCACAAATGCTAAACGAGCGGCAAAGACATGCCAATAATGAGGACTTAAGCCATAAGGTTCAAAATCTTGGGGACCATTTCTAAATAAACAAATAGTTTATATTTAATTTACCGTTAACAATTTTGGATTCCTTTAACTTACCTATAACCCCTGTAAGCACAAGTATCTGGATCCTTTTCCGTTTTGGCACCCCATTCCTCTTTATAATCTGAGGTATTAAAAATCGATAGCGAATGTTCTATATAACCCACCAAAGTATTCGATTCCGAGTAAACGAATTTATAAACCATTCGCGGTATAAAATCACTAGTGTAAGCAATCACGAAAGCATTTGACACCACTGCTGTATAAGTAATTATGCGCAGTATGCCATACCAGGCTCCAATGTCTTCAACACGTTCTGCCAAAGGCCTACGAGATTGGGTAACCATTTTATAGGCATCCAAACGTATTTCTGCCACATTGTTGAGCAAAGCGAAGAGAGGCGCCAAAGGAAAGGCTGCCACGAAGAGTGTAACAAAACCATATTGCAGAACTGAAAAAGAGAGAGAGTGTTAAAAGGTTTATCTTACGACTTTAGTTTTTTTCCTAGTGCTCACTCATTTCCAAATACTCATCAAATAAAGCCAATCTACCCGGATCTTGCATATGATAATCTTGTTCCCAGGCCATATGTAAATGCGAACGATCCTTGGTGGCCTGTTTGTGTTTACGTTGACGCCACCAATTGTAGAACTTAGGGAATAAATATTCCATAAAGTTGTTCCAACATTGTTTGCCCACCATTATAATGGCCAGTTGTATGCACAATTCTGATAAGCAACCCGCCGGATCACAGATATCGTTTTTCAAGCGGAAAAATTCACTTCTACGGGCCTGATCGTCCCCAGGGTAGTCAAAGAAGCGGCCTTTGAAAAAGGCAATATAAATCAAGGAGGAATAGAAGTTCATAAACTCGAAAAAGAAGATTTTAAATGTATAAGAGTCCTCATATTCTGTTTGCGTGCGCGGGTTCTCCAGATTTGTTAAACGTATAGCCAGCCGGTGATATATCTTTGAAAAGAAATCTTGTTAATTAAAAAATTTAGGAACATAAATAAAACTTTAAATATATGTACATACCTTAGTTAAAATCATTATAACCACCAAATTAATCAGGGCCGCTGTAACAGTAGTAAATAATTTGGCATGTTCTTTCACAAAAAATCCTCCCCCGCCATAAATGATGGTAACGACCGAAATGCGATAGATAATAGTGCCCAGAACAGCCGATAAAACAATGAATATCTTTAATTAAATAAAATTAAATAATTCAGTATTTAGAACCATGACTTTAAAATCATTTCCTTTGCCTACCATAAACAATACCGCACTACCGGTTATAACAAAACGTATAGACCGAGTCCAGGTCGACATATAAGGTTCTTTTTCTCGAGTCACCGGATTCATTCGAAAACTTGTGGCATTGGTTTCAAATTCGGGTCGATTCTCCTCATCGGACTCAACATTATGCAAATCCCATTCCCAAACAATGATCGATTGTTTTCGTTTCCATAATTCTAAAAAGGTGGTCGCTGTTGGAAATATAAAGTCAATATGTTCTTAATATTCTTTTGGTTAAATTCTCCCTACTTACCCCAAAATGACATAAATATGGCAAAAAACACTGTCGAGGGATTGTCAAACAGATAAGTTATTTTCGAAAAAAGACAGGATTCATGTAAATACTGATAATTGCAGGCTTTATCACACAATGGGCATAGGGTGATATTCCCTGTACCCGATTTACTGCAAATCTCTTTACTGGGGGTATTATCCCCTGAATCCAAAGTGGCTAGGCCATACAAAAAACACAAAGTCCCGACCACCGCTGGGTACACCAACATTTCTGTGTAAAAACCCAGCCAGCAAAAATATAAAGCAATTTTATCACCAAAATATTTGCGTACCAAACACAGGGGTTGTTTCTTATACCACTGGGAGGGGTGGGCCCAGGTAACATAAAGAATACGGCGATCCAAAGATACTCCACTAGAGTGAGGTCGGTCATAGCGACCCTCGTGTAAAGGGAAGCAGGCCAAATAGGTGTTATCATTAAGAAGGCGTCGTATGCCACAGCGATCGCTATCGTCGAAGGGAGTGCGTAGCAAAACCTGCATGACCATTAAAGAACGTTGCGCACTGGTAAAAGAAGTGGCACGGTCTTTGACTATAAATCTGTAATGAAATAATGAAGCAAATTTTAAATTATTGAAAGTATTTAAACGTTACAACAAACATACTGTTCCTCCGGATTACCATTGGCAGTAGCAGCTTTAAAAGTAGTTTCGCCTTCTAAAATACTTTCCTCTAGTTGTATCTTTTGGGTCAATCTTTGCCACATTTCTTTCCAATATTGTATATTACGCATCATAATGTTTTCTTCATCCTAAAAAATAAAAAAAAAAAATTTAAATTTATTTTCATTTCAACCACAATAAATCCCTTATCTTTTACCCAAGATGATTTAACCGATATTGTTATAAATCTTTTGACAGGCAATTTAATATTCATAACCTCCGCCAAACGTGTTTCCAAACGCCAGGGCAAATGTATTTTCAAAAAGTAGGTGCATTCATTGAATGATTGGGTCTTATCCTCTAGCTCAACCTCCAGGCCTTCCTTTATCAAATTTTCCATAAACATTTTACGATAATCTCTTTTTCTAGATTCCAATTCGGTCATAACACCAAAATCTTCTTCCTCCCACACCAAAACCATATCAATCTTACGCCTTCCATCTCTAAACATTAAAGATTCAGAATCGAGTCCTTCGCGATCTTGTTTACTAACACGTCTTGACCCATTATCATCTTCACTATCCGAATTACGTTTACTATGCTTGCGACTATTGTAATGACTGCTAGTAAGACTGGATTCTATAGAAGAGGATTTTGAATTTTGTCTAGATTTTTCATAAGGCACTAATTGTCTGTAGGCAAACTGATCTTCCAACATACTTTTCTCCGATCTATTTACAGTTTTGTCTAATTCGGGAGCACGTAATACCTCCTGGCTTGTTATATACTCTTCCCGTTCTGGTGTGGATGGGGCGGTTAAATTTAAATCCAATTCCTTAAACATGGCTGTACCCGGTATATCCGAATTTTCTATTTTCGGTCCAAAAGCCTGTGTAGGACTGGGTTCGGCAGAATCAGTTTCCAAATGCGTAGGCAGTGGTATAGAGATCGAATGGGATTTAAAGTAGTTAGAATTATAGCTACCGGACCGCCATTTTTCATTATAAGAAGAATTACAATTTATAGCCGTTGGTCGATGATTGTTATGAAAAGGTGGTAACGTAGTCATTTCGTTTTCGGACAAGGGTGCTGGTGTTGGCGGTATATATTGTATATTATAGGATGTGTTGGTACGTTTTTCGGCTTTTTTCGATTCGGTTTCATTAATGAGTAGAGTGTAAATGTTGTCGGTTAAAGTTTTCTGAGGATTTTGTAGGGTAAATGGAGTAGGATCGAAGAAATGTATATCCTGAAAGAGGATATAATTAATGATAAGAAAAGCTTAACGAAAAGAATTCTTAGAACGTTCCCGTTGTAAAAGAAAAAAAAGAAATAATGAATAAAAAAGCGGAACAAGTACATGGTAGGAGCTGGATAAGGCGGAGTAAAAAAAGGAACTAGTGAAAAGAAAGAGAGGAAGGAACATTTTTGGAAGATAAAAACAATAAGGAGGAGAAATTAATATGAAAGTAAAGATACTGAGAAATTAAGTGGATGTGAAATATGTATATGTAAGTAAGGAATGGAAAAAAGTAAGGAAAGACGGATGATAGAAAAAATAAATGAGAAAAGAAAAGGAAATAAATTGAGAAAAGATTAAAAAAAAATTAAAAAAAATGGATGGAGGATGGTAGAAGGAAAGAAGTATGGAAAAGGAAGAATGAAGAAAGAAAAAAAAAAATAAAGAAGGCTAAAGTAATAACGGACATTTGGTGTAAACTAAACGCAAAAGGTAAAATGAGTAAGGAACAAAGAAAAATAGTGCTTGAAAGAAGAACTAACGTAGAAGGAACGAGAAAGGAATATGAAGCAAGGTAAAAAGGGGAAAATGAAAAATATAGAAAAACAATAAAAGAAAAAAAGATGCCGAAAACAAAATGGGAAAGCAAAAAGAAAGTAAGAAAAACTATAAGAATATACTAACTTTTCGCTTAAATTTTTTATTTCTTAAATTTACTCACCCCACCATTAATTAAACGTCCCGCAACTATTCCACTGTCTTGACTTAATCTTCTCGCTGGCACTTTTGTATTTGAACAATCTCTTGACATACGTTCACTTTTAGCCGGACTTGAAACAATATCACGTTTTCCCATTCGTTGTGTCTGTACATTACGCAAGGCTGGTACCGAAAGAAATCCTTCAGTAAAAATTATAACAGAACGAATATTATTAACCATAAACATTTTTGATTATTCAAAAAAATTGTAGTAATTTACATAAGCGCAAACGAACTTACTTGGAAATTGTAAACCTTCTCCGGCTCGTCTTTGATATTGTTGTGGTGACTCTTCTTCATCTTCATCTTCACCTCGATCTTTAACAATTAAATCTTCACGCGAATTTGATTCAGTGATTGAATCCTCTACGCTATCAATACGAAGTTCATAGGAATGTTTATTGGGTTGCGTGTGCAAAGACAACTCACGACTTTCGTGTTCAGGACTGGAGTTTGAGTTTTGGTGTGTATTTGGATTGATGTTGTTGTTGTTTCTATTACTGTATGCAATATTTGTTTCGTTCATATTGAAACTTGTGTTGGATTGCTACGGCGAGCTATTTTTAAATCAGCTTAGTTTTTTTTTAATTTATAGACATTGTAAGGTCACAAAAAGTTTACTTTTTTTGGTTAGAGTTGGTTCTGCAAAATTAGTGATTACATAGGGGGAATATTATTTAAAAAAATTTCAAATTTTGTATAAATATGTAGTACCGCTTATAAAACCGATTGCCATGAAAACTTTATATCCTCAAAAACTCGGTACGCTCATTATTACCGTAAGAAAAACTAAAGACTTAATTTTTTTACTCTTACCCCAATAATCATAATAACCCCCATATTCATAAAAAACTTTTGATAAATAAAAGGTTTATGGAACAAATTTTGCATAGAAAATTCGTTTCTTGTTTTTTATGAATGTGGGGGTTAAATTTTAAATATTATTTGAAATTTTCAGGTTTCATTCCAATACGCTTTATATTTTAGTAAGTTTTCATTATTAACCTAAAAATGATTTTAATAATTTTAAATATGTATTTCTCTATCGTTAGTTAAAGAAAGCATATGTTTAAGTTTCCATCATTAAAATTGTATTAGCTTTTTTCAATTATTATTTTTTTTGTAATTTAAAGAATTTTTAATCAGTTGTGACTGTTAGATTTCATTAAGGTTAGAGGTAAAAAGACATTCTATCGTTATAAAATTCGTAAAATTCAATATTTCTTGTTTTTAAGTTAAAAGGGAGTAAGAAAAAAGGGAGGAATATGAATGGAACGAAGAGAATGGAAAAGAGGATAGAATAAATAAAAAATTAAGGAAAAAAGGAGGAAGGGCAAGAACGAAAAAAATAGAAGATGGAAGGAAATTTGTAAAATTCAATATTTCTTGTTTTTATTTTAAAAAGGAGTAAGATAAAAGGGAAGGAAATACATGTAACGAAGAGGAAGGAAAGCAGGATTGAGGAAATAAAAAAATAGGAAAAGCGGGCAAGGGCAAGAACGAATGAAAAAGAAGATGGAGGGAAATTCGTAAAATTGTTTTTATGCCAAAAAGCAGTAAGAAAAAAAGAGGGAAATGAATGGAACAAAGAGGAAGAAAAGAAGGATGGAGGAAATAAAAAATAAGGAAAAAGGTGGAACTAATAAAAAAGAAGATGGAAGGAAGAAAAAATTAAGACTGTAGGAAGAAGGACGAAAAAAGAAAGAGAGATGCGAGAACGCAAGAAGAAAGAAGGAAGTGTAAAAGAATGTGGAAAAAGGAAAAATTCACGAGTTTCAGTACACCTTAAAATAAACATGCCCGTTAATAAATAAAAAGAATAGATAGAAGGTTTGAAGGAAATAATTAAAGAAGAGATTGGATAAGGGAAATTGAATATAGAGAACAAAAAGACAATAAAATAGAATAAAATGAAGAAACAAAAGAGTGAAAGAAATAAAAAAAATTTTTCCTATCAATAAATTTTCTGCCAAAAGGACTTCTATTGAGTTTTAGATTGACACTAAACATTATAAAAAGTAAGTTATATTTTCAAAATCAATTAAATAAAGCAGTACTATTTCTAAAAATAACTACCTTTGACATACTTTCAATCCACTTAAAACCATCACTACTTTTTCTTTAAATTCTATTAATACCAAATAAAATTATTTTAAAATAACTAGTTGGCCTTTATAAAAGCTAATTTCGGGAAAACAAAATTAATTATAAAAGAGATTTTTTTTATGACGTGCTAAATTCCCAATTTTTATTTTCGGTAAATACACTGAAATGTATTGTTGAGGGAAAGCTAGTTTTAAGCCTTTGAATTATTAAAATAAGTTCGTTTTCTTATTAATTCTCGCAAACACTAAAAAATATGTTGTGCCTCATGACGTATGAATATTAAAAACTTCATAACAATCTAATAACTAATACTCATACGCCATAAATAACACAGTTTTCGTTTTATTTTAATTTATTAGAATTTATTGACCTACAAATAGACAAACAAACAAAAAACAATAAATTGCAAATAAATTATGAAAATTTATGTTAATAAAAGAGCTAGAGAAGGGAGAACAGAGGGAAACAGACTTATGGAAAAAGTCTACTAACGTGTGAGTGTCTTTAAAGGCAACAATTGATAATTGTTAGAAAATGTATTATGTACATACATATATAAATGTATAAAACTTATGCACAATATTTGAAATCCAATAATCAGCGTTTTGTTAGGTATGACAGTTCGTAGATAATTGTCTACCCTAAACAGGTCTTAGTGGTATTATTGGCTATAAATAAGAATTTGAAAGTAAAACTTTTTTTCAAAACAACAAGTAAACTCCGTATAACCGTAATTATTTACCTAAAAACTTATCGATTACGAAAAATATTTTTAAACATTTTTTAGGCTTTCCAAATTTTCTATAGAAATATTTCGAGAATTTTAAATCAGTGTTCGAAATTAAACAGAACATTATTTAGCGTTCGGCTCACACACCCAGGAACGATATTTATTTTTTTAATTGTTTGTGTAGACGAACACAGCCCTTCTTCGTTAAAAAAAAACAATTGTAGTGAACCCAGCGTTGCCAGAAGATTTAGAAGGAATATCTTCATTTAGCGAAACAAACCTTATTTTGAAGAGAAAAATCTTAAATTTTGTATAACAAGGGCAAAAAGCCAAAAATTATTAATTTTATAAAAGAAAACATACCTGTTTTTTGGAAACTAAATTAAATTGAAGGTTTAAATTGTGTTTTTAGTTATATTTTCCATACAATTTTTTCTAAAAATATATTTTATATCCATTTAATTTCTAATAAATAAGATCGTTAAAAAGTCCATTAAAATAAAGAAGAATCATTGAAAGTAATTAAATTCTCAAATTAGAGATATGTACATTTTGGACAAGAAAGTTTTAGTTTGGGAGCTATGAAGCTCATACATTTTATGAAATCTTAAGGGTTCTCAGTTTAATATTATATTTTCTGATACCGTTGTTATATCAAAGGAATTTTGGGAAAATTGCATTTAAAAAAGCTCAAATAAATAAATAAAAAAAAATAATGGTGGTACACCTTTTAAAAGATATTCTTAAGAACTTATGTATATAAACATAAAATTATCATAAACAAGGAATGTGGAATTTTCAAACTAAAAACTTTTTAAGTTCCATTAGTTTTACCTTTTGTACTATAAACATGAACTTTTTTTACATATATGAAACTTTATAAAAATAAGTTTTTTCTTTCGCAAATAATTTTTTTTTCATCAATATTCCCAAAATGAACAACGGCTTAAGGTGCATTTTTTAATATTTTGCGTGCCCAGAAAAAATGGTGCATTTTTGTGTATGCTTGACAGTGGGTACAAAACTGTGCAAAACCAATAAAAAAGCTGATACAAAACTGCTTAAAAAACCGTAAAAAATATGTTGTATGTTGTACAAACTTAAAGTAAAAATTTTAATTTCTAAAAATAAAAAATCTTCATTTGAGAAAAAAATCTTCAATTCATATTTTGGTCAAAAAATCTTAAAAAGTAAGATAAAATCTTCATTCTGACAACGCTGAGTGAACCAAACACAATGACGCTTGTGGAAGAACAGTATTACTTTTGAGTTTAAATGATGAGAAACAGGGAAACGTTATTTTTTTTAATGACTTACAGCGTTTGTGTTTTCCACAAATCTACCGAATCGAAAACTAAAGAGCTATATTCAGTGTTTTATTTCCGAACACGGCTTTAAATTATGTTTAGAAAATTTTCGATAACTTAAAGTTTTCTATGGAAACATTTCGATAATTTTAACTTTTTTTTAGAAAAATTTCGATTACTTTAAATTTTCTATTTACCCCTTTCAGACTCGGCAAGTTAGTTGCGCAAGTCTCTTGCCTAACTGAAGACTTGGTTGTACTCGACAAATTGTTTTTTTTCTTTCAATCTTTTTTTTTCCCCGGAAGACGATTATATTTTTTTGTTTTTGACGTTTCCTTTTATTTTTTTTTTAGTGAGTTGTTATTTGTTTGTGTTTGTTTTATGTAGATTTTATTGTGGCATAATTTTTGTATTTTTATACTTTTTATTATTAAATAAAAAATTGAGAAATTGGTCGCGATTTGAAACGGAAAATTTGATTAATTTGGTTCTTGGGATATTGCGCAACTAAATTGCTGAGTGTGAACATAAAAGCAAGTTCAAAATAAAAGAAAATGAAAAACTAAGTTACGCAACTAACTTTAAATATTTTATGGAAAATTTTTCGTTAATTTTAAAATGTTTAGAGAAATTTTACGTTAATATTAAATTTTCTATTAAAAAATATTTAATAACTTGAAGTTTTCCTTAGAAAAATTTCTATAATTTTAAATGTTTTATTGAAAAATTTTTATAATTTTAAATTTCTATACAAAATTTTCGATAACCTTAAATTTTCAATAGAAAATTTTTGTTAATTTTAAATTTTTTATATAAAATTTTTAATAATTTAAAATTTTCTGTAAAAAAAATTTCGATAACTTAAAATTTTTTATTAATAATTACGATAACTTGTTAGTCGTGCTTCATTCCCAATTTTTATTTTTGACTGAAATTTATTGTTGAAGGAATAATCTATTCCTATGCGCATTCGGGAATGTAAGAAGAGATAAACTCACTGTTAATTGTTGTTGTTTTTGTTTAAGCTTTGATATTTTAAATTAAAATTTTGTATTCCCAAAAATTACTTTAACTTTTTATTTTGTATAAAAAATTTTGAACAACTTAAAATTTTTTATAGAAAATTTTGGTTAATTTAAATAATTTTATAGAATTTTTTCTTCTGATAACAACAAGTTTTCTTTAAAAATTTCTATAAAATTTTTTTTGATAACTTTTAATTTTCTATTAAATATTTTTGATAGCTTAAAATTTTAGATAACCTTTAAATATTCTATAGAAAATGTTCGTTAAATTTAAATTTTTGTTAATATTATATTTTTTTTAAGAACGTTTTCAATATACATATTTAAATTTTCTTTAGAAAATTTTAGATAATATCATATTTTCTCTTTAAAATTTTCGATAATTTTTAATTTTCTATTGAACATTTTTGATAATATTAAATTTTCTATACTGATTTTCCGATAACTTAAAATTTTATACATTAAATTTATGATAGCTTTATATTGTTCATATAAAATGTTGGAAAACCTTGAAATTTTTGATAACATTAAGGCCCTTATTGTGCAAAACGCAACGCAACGCCAAATTATATTGAAAAACAAAGTCTAAAGTATAATTTTGTTGTTGCTTTCTGCAGAAATTCATATTGGGTTTTTAAATTTAAACGCCACAAGAAAATTTGAATTTCTGTAGAAAGCAACCATAAAATATTTTTGATTTTGTTTAAATGTTATTTTTTGCGTTGCTTTTTTAACACAATTAGGGCCTAAGTTTTCCATACTACGATTACTTTGAAACATAAAAAGTAACCTAAGGAAAAATTTCAATTTCATACATTAATTTTTTTTTATTGATTTACTTAATGGTTTTCTTTAGATAATTTTTATTTTTAAATAAAAAATTTATTATTTTACTAGATTTACTTAAAATTTTTTACTTTAATTGATTTTTGATTTTAATTTTATAAACATCAATTTGAGGGTTAAGGCAATTAACCTAATTGCATATGAATAGGTTAAAATTAAACGAGTTTTTAGGGAATATAAAATCTATTGATTTTGGTTTCCATTTCACATTTTTTTTTTTAAATAAAATTAAAATAAGTATGGTTGTATTTGAAAAACTTATAATAGCAATAGCGTGTATAATTTTTAATTTTAAGTTATGATAATAATGATTATTGTCATGATAATGAATAAAGCAATGATACTCTTTTTTTCTTTTCCATGTTGTCTAACATATTAAATATAAATAGTATTGCTATAAACAATGGAAACTGGTGGCCTCTTACCCATTTGGATAATTGTTTTGGTGTATACTACAAATAAATTGAGGAGTCCTTTTAGATTTAATTTAATTTTCAATATTGCGCTATTTTTCAGAAACATTCTTTAAAGCATTTGTTAAAATGCAATAAAATATTATTCGTGTTTTTTTAAAGAAAGGAATTATGTTAATCATAATACAAATTTCGATAATTTAAAATTTGCTTCTAAACATTTTCCATAACCTAAAATTTGCAGAAAAAATTTTCAATAAATATATAAAAAATTTGTTAGCTTTATATTTTTTTTTGAAAAGTTTAAATTTTTCTGAATTTTTCGATAACGCTAAATTTTAGCATAGATCAGAGTTTTGACGTATTCCCACAAAAAGTAGTCCAAAAGTGTCAAATCACACGAACGAGGTGGCCAATTCACATGTGCATTTCTTGAGATAATTTAGGCACTAATTTGGCTCAAAAAATGATTGTAATGACACGAAGAATAAATAAATCACGAATCATTGAACGGTTATGTTGGTACGGGTTACAGATTTAATGGCAAATGACACGTAGACGCCTTCGGCATGTAAACCTTACCAAACAGTGATTTTTTTCGGTTGTGCTCTCTTAAAAACGACAATTCTGCTTGCTTTCATTTCCGTTAAGCCAGAAATAAGCCTGTTCGAATACGCGACAAAATGCTCTACAAGTTTGGCAAACAGAAAACGTTGTTCTGGTGTAAGCAGGGCTGCCAGATTTGATGATGTTTCGCCATTTTGACGATTTATTGTTCAGAAATTAGTAAAGTGCCGATTTTTTTCTAAATTATGACGATCTTTTTCAGTCTCTTAAAGTAAATTTAAATAAAACATTAAATTTTCTGACGCGTTCGTTTTTCAATCTTGGAACAGTCGCACCTTACCAAGAGCGGAAGGGGGGAAGTTTTCTTTCGCTTAGCTTTTACGCTGATATGCCATACCCAAACAATAGCGTCAGCGTTATGTCACGAACAGAAGTGATAACTTTCTTGTTTATTAAAACCCACAAATTAAAAATAAACGCTAGATTGACCTAAAAAAAAAAATAAATTGCCATTATTAATTAACAATAGCGCTCAACTTCACTTTTAAATGAGCTGTCAAAATCGGGTTTTCAAATTGATTTTTTTTAATCGAACAAAAATTTAAAAAACAAAAACTTAATTTTAAGTTTTCCCATTTTTTTGACGATTTTTAGAAACGAGAAAGACATTTTTGTATTTTTTCTTAAGAAATTGATGATTTCTTCACAAATTTATCTGGCTGCCCTGGATGTAAGCTTTTGCATCGGGATTGGCCAAAGTACGTCTAAAAAATAACAAGCTTTATATGAATTTAGTGATTCTAAATATCGAAACTATATCTAAAAAAACTCTGTATATTGCATATAAATATACCTTGGTCCTAGTTGTTTTCCTAGCAACAGACTGGCGTTTCAAACCGTGAACGAATTGCGACTTGATTATGTACTCGTACCCACTGAAAAATCCAAAATATAAAATTCACTATATTTTTTAAATTTTAATTAAAACCAATAATTAGTATTTTGTGGTTATTTTACAGTTTATGGTTTTTATTAAATCATAACCATTAACTTTTTAATCCAAAGTTTGATCACGCCCACTTTTCTAATCCCACCACCTCTTGGACTGATATTGCGTATTGATAACCAAGCTATTTGCACCAAATTCGGGAACATAAACTATTGTCGTTCTCCAGATTTACAGAAGTACATATTTTCTTTGTATGGGAGGTGTCCCGGCACTTAAAATTTTAAAAATCAGTACTATCAGTAATAACAGTGTCATAAAGATTGGCCCACCTGTTACTGAGATTACCTCTTACAAACAAACAATCATACATACAAAAATTACGAAGAGTTTTTAATTATATTTTCGAAATTTTTAAAATTAACATGTTATTCCACAATATTTATTTTCTAGCTAACACCAACATTAACGCAACAAGTTTATTGTACCACGTTTTCGACCTTCAGAAACCCAAACACTCAGTCGGTTACAAACAAATAAACTTACAAAATTAATACGGAACATGAATAAAACTATTGTTAATGTTGGTCACAAATGTTGTATTTAGTTGAATACTATAAGGTAAATATTAGGACAATATAAATAAATAAACTGCATACTACTCGTATAGTATACGAAATTAAGGTAAAAGCTCCCTCCCTTTAAGTCTAAACAAAGAACACTTAGCAAATAAAAAAGATAATGGAAAATAAAAGTCGAGAGCTGTTCATTTGTTTGTGGTCATTTTGAAATATGGCCGGTCATTAATTATCGATTTTAAAAGTGAGCAGACGAAAAGTGTTATATATTATTTGGTTGAAGTCTTAACATGTGTGTCCGTATAATATTTAATTGCCAGTTGGTATTATAATAGTAAATAAGTCCTTAATGAATGACATGTCTTCTTAGTTTTAAATTTATAAATTCATATACATACATATGTATATAAATATTTGGGCTCTATACATAATTTTTATAAAAAAAAACAACAACGACCCGATAAAACTAAGACCACGACTAACTACAACTGCTACCATTTATAGCTCATAGCAAATTCAGTACTGCAATAACTAAATGTTTGCTTTCAATTAAAAACTCACCATTTTTACTTCACTAACATAAAAGTTTTCTAACAACATTCAATACTACCAATTTTCATTAAAGAGAAAATAAATCTGAACAAGTACAATGGCTTTATTCGGCTGTTCCGAATCTTTGATACCCTCCACCGATAGTAAGACTATATCAGAAGTGTGCTTTATATGCGATTTAATCATGAACCAGTCTTTTTAAAAACCAAAAAAAAAATTAATTTTTGAATGTAAATGTTATAGCTAATGTGTCCATATAAGTAGGAATCTATCTACTCGCAAAGAAAAAACATGGTTAAGAGCAACTATTATGATAAAATTCATCATTGTAGTCAACCGAGTAGGCTTTATATAGGGCCTATGATACATTTTTTACCGATCTTTACGAGGCTTCGAGGAATTCTGCCACCAATTTATGTAAGTTTTAATAAAAGAAATATAATTTTTTTTAGGCTGGTTTTCCATATTTGGGATCATAACTCCTTTTCTACTGAACCGAATGTGCTGGATTTCAATAACAAACTGCTGAGGAGAACCGGAAAAAATTTGACACATAAATTGTTATTTTCTGTTGAGTCTTACGAAAGTGTTTTCAAAGAGACGGGCATGGGTTAATCGACTTTATGGGATCTCAGATGAATATTAATACAAAAAACGTGGCCTAAAAAGTGGCAAATGCCTCTAAAAAGGTCTCTTAATTTTCTATAGAATATTTTTTATAGCTCTTAAATTTCCATTGAACACTTTCAACTACTCCTCAATTTCTTTAGACAATTTTAAATATCTGTTAAATTTTTTAAAGATTTTTAATTTGGATAATATTTAATTTTGAATAGTTTTTTTAATTAATAGTTAACAATAACTCTTATGGTAATTTTCTCAATGTATCGACAAACCGTTTGTAACTTAATGTCAACATAAATTTATTAGACGGATAAACGGTCCGTTAACGATTTCGGGTTTCTCAATATACCGACAAAAAACAATGTTTTCAGTTGGCAACACCTCTCAAAATACATGTAAAATTTGGGAGTCAGCTAATTGACGGTCCAACAAAATCCAAATTTTAACTATTGGCAAGTTGTAATAATGGCCCTTAGTTTTTTAATAGAAAATCGAAATTTTTCTGTAACTTTAATTGTCTTAAGAAAAGTATTGTTAACTTAACGGGTTTTTTTTAATTTTTAAAACTTTACAAACAAAAACAAAATTCGATAACTTTATCTTAAAAAACTTCGATAGCTTAAGAGTTTAATCTAGCTTGCAATAATTTAGACTATTTTGTACTTTATCCATAAATACTATTTCGTTTATTTTGTGGAATTTCCTCAATAAAGTTTTACATTTTCCGAGTTAATTACAGTTTATTGTTTTCAGTTTTAATTAATAATTCAGTCTCAAGGTAAAACAAATCGATAAAAAGTATTTATTTATAAATTATTTGCTTTAATTATTGAAGTGCTTAGGACAAACATTTTAAAAGCTGGTTTGAAATTAAAAGTAATTTTTTGTTATTATTTATTTATATCCACATGAGATGACAATGTCCTTGTCTAAAGTGGCGTGAGCCACTTTATGCACTTAATGTGCATATCAAGTGATTCAGGCAAAAAACTCGTCAATCATTGAACTTACTGCCAAATATGATTCTAATAGAAATAGGACCGCTTACGCCCAATACCTATACAAAACAGTGTCTTTTTCGGGATGCATTGCAAAGATTCATAGATTACGCCAAATAAAAACACTTTCGTGTTGCATTGGACGCTCTTGAATCTAATGTGATTTTGCGATTTTGGTTTTCTCGATATACCGACAAAAACATTATTTTTATTTGGCAAAACCCCTCAAAATAGATGTGGAAGTTGTGAGTCTGCTGATTGAATTTATCTGTACGGAAAATAACTGGCAAATAAATATTACATAAAAAAAGATAATTCCCTAATGAGAAAACGACCATAATTAAATCTGTTTGTAATAAGAGCCTTTTATGAAGTCAAGGTTTATTTTGACAAAGTTTGTTGAATTCTCTTTAAAACTTTCTTTCGTGCTTAGACACAGAAAGTTTAATTTGAACAATTTTTGTTTTCCTTTGTTTTCTTTTGCTTGAAAAATCTTTATATGTTGACATTTTTCTTAAATATAAAGTTGCATCCAACTTCAGTTAAAAACCACGAAAGAAAAACAAAACGAATTTGCAAGTACAGGAAAGCATCTACTCCCCCGCTTTTCTCTTTTCCCCTCCGTTCAATAAAAACAAGACTGGCAAAACAGAGCCAATAAATTCTAAACATGTAGCTTAAAAAATGACGGTCAAAGTTTGAAGGTCTCTATTAGGCGACCCATTTATTAATACATATACAATGTATTCTTTAATTTTTTTTTTATATTTTGTAATATAAATTTCTATTTTTTCCTTCAGATTTATTAACACGTTTGATGTAAAATTCACTCATTAATTTTCTTTGCATACTTTTCTTGTTGCACTTTTCTGTTAAAAATATTGCCTAGTTTAAGGCTTATATTAAAAAAAAATGTTTTTTATTAATTTTAAGAATATTTTAAATATTTTTTAAAACATTTTTATATTTATTTTTAATAGAATTCTTGTAGTTTTAAAATCAAAATTAGGAATTGTTTGGCGTATGTGTTTTTTTTTTGTTTTACCAAGATATGATTTTAATTTTTTTGGACTTTATTCAATTTGTTTTTCTGTTTATTTTTCTATCAATTGTAACGCCTACATTTAGGTAATTTTTATAATTGTTTTTTTTTATTAAACTTAAAATATTATTTTAGTACAGCTTTCAAGTTTGTTTTTTTAGAACAATTTAATGATACAAGTTAAAGAGAAATGTGTCTTTCTTTTAGCACAACTATGATTTTATGTTTAATGTAATGCCTTTTTTTAGCTATTTTTTATGCTTTAGATATTTACCATCAATATCATAGCCTACTTAAAGGCTTATTCGTAAAAAAAATAATTAAAGAACTATGTTTTTTAATCAACCCATTTAAATTTATTTTTTTTTAACTTAAATAATGCATACAGCTTTTCACAACTTTATTTTTAACTAAGAAGAACACTTTTATTTATTTTATTTTTAACTCTAATTTATTACACTATATCGATATTAAATATTTCTTTTAAGGGTCTCCCTTTTTTTCTATTAAGCTGTTAGATATATTTTTTTTATTATTTCTTATTTTTTAATCAATCCGTTTTTTACAACTGTTTCCCTTAACCACATACTAACGAATGTTGTCCTGTTCGCCTCTTGACGAATATTTCATAAATTTTATATTTTGATTTGAATTAATATTGTTGTAATTTGTTTAAATGCCATTGAATACAGGACAGGACACAAGCACAATTTGTGAATTGACACGCATTGAACTTGCACTTCCTGTCTAATAACTACATATACATAGATAGTTAAAGACAAATACTAACAAAGACATGACACACACACACTTCTACATATGAATATGTATGTTCCCTGCAAGCAATTTCGATCGAAAAATAATCTAAATAGTTTCCCCATTTAGTAAAAACCTATCGCTTCTGCTATTCAATTCTTTTTGATGTAGTGACATCGTTCGGGAAGAAGTGTCCCACTGTGGTAATATTTACATTAATAATCTACTTAGTGTCGATATTTTATGGCGAATTAGATCACTTTGGCAGTTGAATATCAACTGAATTTAGTAGTATCGCTTTTGGTTCTAAAAACTATTCTTTTGAAGTTTAATTTTTTCTTACTGTTCTTTATTATAAAAAGGCGTCCATTTTACTGTTTATTTTTGCTTGTTTTTGTGAGGCGAGTCTGTGTAAAATAACAAATAACTGAGCGGAAAGTTATAGAAATGAACAAAAATCTACAGTACATTTAGTCAAAACAATTGTTATGGCCAATTTCACCAATTTTTTTTTTAAACATAAATTCATATTTAAATATATTTTTTCATATAATTTTGTTTAATTTGACATGAAAAATCAATTTTTAACATAAATCGATATTATAATAAATTGGTGAAATTGGCCATGAATGTTTCAAAGTTAAAAACCTAATGTGGACAATTTTTTTTAAGGGAATTACAGAAAGTCGCAAATTTGTTTAAACACTAACCTTATAAAAGTTTCATCATATTTTTTTTTTATTATTATTTTATAAATTTTTTCCTATAATAACATTGATTTTCAATAGAAAAATAGAAACACTAATTTTCAACAAAAATTAATAAAGACATTGAATAAACAAACCGTTCAAAAAATCACCAATATGCTTTAAAAAAGACAATTATCATTTTTTTAGTTCACTTTTATTGGCCTAAAAATATTAATGTATGATAAATTATTAAAAATTTACCCAATCTACCAGAAAACTGAGTTTGGCCTGTTTTGTGTACTCATTTAATACTTTTGTGTACTAGAACGCTCGGAAACTTTTAGATCCAGCGGGGTCCTAAATTAGAGTACAATATTACTATTTAATTTTTAAATATTAAAAATTTTACTTTATTTTACACTTACGCACCACCGATCACATTGCAATTTAAGTAAAAACTGTCATAACTTTGCCAATTGCTTTGTATATGGTATTCACTTTTTAACTGCAAATCGTTGCGAAGAAGTCAATAATATATGGGCAATGTTCATTTGTGCTATTGGTGTAAAAGTATAGTTTTAACTTCCAAATGTGACCAAGTAGTTCAAATTTCGTAGATAATCGAAAATAACTCTGCCAATTACTTGGAGGGTTATATGGAATATACTCCTACATGTCTATTTTCTATTAAAATATAGGAGCAGAAAAAAAGGTCGTGTAGAAAACTGTACTTTGATTAATAAAACTATAACGAGGGTAATTCCAAAAGTGTAGGAAGTGTTTTTAATTCGTTATTTCCAAGGCCCATTGAAAAGGTCTGCGCAAGAAGCCTGATGATCATTGTTTATCTTCTTTTTAGTTGTCAAAAGTTGTTTACATTTTGTTTACATGTGCATGTATACGTTTGTTTACGTTTATGGTATGCTACAAATACAGGTTTTTTCCTTTTGCTTTGTATATGTGGTAGTACATTTTTGACAACTAAAAAGAATCGTTTTTTGTTTTTGTACAAGTAAGCAGACCTGATAGATGGGCCTTGGTTATTTCATTGTGTTAGTTGTGTTAAATGTTCGACAAATTTTAAAATTTTCGATTAATTTTTATTTTTCTCTAAGAAACTTTCGATAAATTGTCTTCTTTTTTTTAAACAAATTTTAATAAATTTTTCTATTTTCTCTATAAAATTTGCGTTAAAATTTTTTTCCATGAAAGTTTTTTTTTTTTCTTAAAATTTTTTAATAAATCTATATTTTTAATAGAAAATTTTCGACAAAATGTTTAACCTTCAAGATGTTTTTATTTCCTAACTGCTGTTGTATACATACAAATATTTTTAGCTTAATAAAGTTTAACAAAACAAATTTTCTATAAAAATTTTACTTAATAAGCGCTTGGCCAATTAAACAATCGTTTATAAATACGGTTGTTAGCCTTTAAGTACTATCCTCGTATATAATGAAGAACACAATTTATATGAGAAAAAAATACATTAAAATTGGTTTAAGTGTATTAATTCTCTATTTTTGTTTTATTATAGAATTTTTTCTCTTATTAATAAAATAGTGAGAAAATATGAATTTAAATGTGATAAAACATTTATAAAGGCATTTGTTCCATATTTATTTCGGTGCTATTATCCAAGACAGATACCTAAATGATTGTTTTCTTAAAGGAATATTTTCTATACTAAAAAATTTTATAATTTTTCTTTCTAATAAGATTTTGTTTTTTTTAAATCAACTAACAACTGCAAATAAGCCTACGTTTCCACATGCAAATTATTACTTAAAAAAATTGTGTGAATGTTAGTGAAAAAGTGTGAGTGTATTGAGTTTTTCGAACTTGGATGTGGGAACGGGGGGTAAGATACGACTTAAGTGCATGTAATTCCCATTCACACTGAAGTTTTATCAAATTATCAAAATTGGAAATGATAGTACATTTTTCCTGTTTCGCAGCCTGTTTCAAAATGAAACGACCTGTTTCGCTCTCAAAATTTTCTATGGGGAAACAATTCGTTTTAATCATGTTTAGGGCGCGAAACAGGAATCAGAGAGCGAAACACGAATATTGCTGTCCGTGTGAACATGGTATAAGTTGTACAGAGATAATCAGTTTTTGTACTATTCTTTCTAGGTTTCTGATAGATCATATTTTTTCCTAAAAAAAAGTCTAAATTGATTCAAAATTCTTTTCTCTTTAGGAAGAAGTTAAGAGATTATTTTCTCTAAACAAAAAACTCGGTTGCTCTTTAGAAACAAATATTAACTAATAGTAAATAATTTTTTTATTTTTCTGTAGAAAAATGCAACCTGAATTGCCAACAAAAAGAGAAAATCGAATTTTTTTTAATCAAACAAAAACCTAAATGAAGTTAATACTGATTAAGGAAACATAATTAAATTTCTTCCGTATGACGTTTTGAGTCGCCATTATTTATTTAAATGCCTAAATATTTAATTTATTTATTTGTCGTTACCTATGTACATAAATGTGTTACGTATGAATAACTTTTATTTATAGCCAACACATTGGCCTAAGTACGTCAAGGGTAAATTAATAATATTACTTTTAGGAAACGAGCCTTCGTTTTAGTTTTTATTTAGTCTTTTTTTAGAAACCAAAATCTATTTTAAACTGTGAAAGTTATTGGGGGTTTCTTTTAATAGATTTAATTATAATAATAAAAAAAATAAATACAAAATTTTTATAAACTGGTTTGGGAAATTGTTAGTTAACATCAACAGGCTATACCCTAGTTATACTTTGATTTAAACTTTAGGCAATACTTTGGTCTAATCTATTGTAAAGGCTTAAACCTAACTATAGTGTGAACTAATTCTAAACGCTAGCTTTTAGTCATAACTACAGACTAACCTAGAGTATTCGCTATAGGCTGAATATTAGTTACAACCAGGGTTTAAACAACAGTTTTATCAACAGCCTAAACTTTAATTAAAACTGGTCTAGTCTTTAGTTTAAACTATATTTAAAACTACAGTCTAGTTTGAAGTTCTAACTACAGACTGTTGTTTCTTAAGAGCTTTAGTTTATACTTGCATCTCAAAGAGAAGTACGTAGAGAACTCTGTAATGAGGGAAAATTACATCGAGGCTTGGCAAAGCAGATAGGAGAATACAACTTTAGAACGATGGACTTTTAGACCGTTGCCTCTTATAAATATGTGGTCAGCGTTGCCAAATGGGCAGATTTATCTGTTTTTTGAAGTGCAAAACAATCTTGCAAATTTTTACTTAAAAAAATGTATTGTTTTTAAATCACTACATTTTTTTCAGTTTTATTTGAATAATACAAAAAAGCATTTAGTTACAATTGGGGGATTCACAAGGTGTCATAAAGTCATATGTCTTAAAATAATAACATGAAAAATACGACTGTTGTGAACTACCCCTCATACTTCAGTGTGCTATTTTGAATTTAAATCAGCTGATTATAAACAAATATAAATAAATAAATATTTACCTAAACTAAAAATATTTTTTTTTTAATTCTAATCCATGAATTAATTAATTAAATTAGATCTTACCTGAATGTTTTCCATTTTTCAGACGCAAATCACAAATAAATTTTATTTTGCTTGTTTATCAAACAGCAGAGTCCTAAACCAATCTAATTTGACGCCGCAAGTGATTTGTTGCAAAAATTGCTAGCCGCAGGTTAAATTCTAATGTTAGCCTGATCAAATTATACCATCAACGGCGAAGGCTTACAAAAACCAATGCGGCTCGGCTCAGCCGCTCACCACAGGTCTCTTTCTAATTAATTACGACAGCACAATAAACATAGCAAGCAAAGTTCTATTCATTTAAGGCACTTTTCGTTTACAAAGCAACAACAATATTTTTAAACCATTGTAAAATGTTAGATCATTATGACAATATAACATAATAGCACACCTTGAGAATACCCCAAATATTATTAAAACACATTTATTCTCATGCAACAATGTTATAAGTTGCACTACCTTTTAAAAGCAACACATTTACATTTATTCTAGCAACGGATATGCCCCCCACCCTTTTAAAAAAAAATTATTTCAGTTTTATAAAATGTTTTTTAAACAAATAACCATATAAAATTCCCTTTAGGAACATTTTATAAACTTACCAATGGAAATTAAATTTATTCTTATGAAATGTACCCAATAAAAAATTGAGCTTTAAACGAAGCGGGTTTGTAAGGGAGAAATGTAAGAGTTTCGCTTACCATACATGTCGCTTACGGAAGACATGAATTTTATATGCCGAGTTCCCACTTTGAAGCAATACATTTTTGACACAAAATGCGCTTTATTTAACGCACATTAAAACTGGTAAACGTAGCGTTCAGCTTTACACACTGAATGTTTTTTAACAGTTATTTTTGATGTTCTTCCTTAGCTTTCCCGGGAAAGCGGGATTGATTTTTGAATGTCCCGTGGATTCCCGCCCAATACAAAACTATGTAGAATATTATGTAATTTTATCAATTTGAACCGAAAACAAGCAACAATTCATTAGATCTATTAAATACGTTAATAAATACATACATTAAACTTTATTAAAAAAATATATAAAATATATATTTCTTTGGAAATAAGACTTCACAGCCGATTTCTTATTTTATTTAAGAAGAGTCCTGTCAATGAGAAAACTCTTTCACTTTACCACTTCCTTAAAAAACTTGTATTTCCTTTTTTAAAAAATGATTTTAATTGAATCGAATCTTTACCAATTGCTGCATTAAAAATTTCTATAAATGTTAACTATTTACAAATAGAATCTGGGAATTTATTTCTCATGGGGAGTAACATTTATTATATAAATTTTCATATTAATTCGAATTTGTATTCTGAGTCAATTTGTAATTTAATTATTAACTTTACATTTTCATAATTGAATCCAAAAAGTCTTTTATGCATCTGCTCGGCATATGAAAACATTAAATTTTTTGAAGCACGAGGAAACAACATTTTTTTTTCGCTTTTATAAAAGAAATCTAGGCCTTTCAAAAAGTTAAAAGTTTGCCTTCCCCGATTCGAAATTTACTTGAATTTACTACTAGTTGTTGATATCAGCAGTAAAGTACAGTTGCGATAATTAATTCAAAAAAATCTATGTATAAAATACCCACACAAATGTCCCGGTATTTTTTTCCGAACTAAAGTAGGATTAGTTTATTGACTAAACTACAGTCTTGTGTATGGTATAAACTGTAGTCTATTCAATAATCAAAACAATACTCCAATCTATAATCTAGTCTGAAATCTTTTCAATTGTTTTCTCTATAGTTTTGTATATAGTTTTGTTTATAGCTAAAAATTTTATTGAATTGTATATAATCGGTCATGTCTGGAAATCGAAATCACGTAAAATTTAAATTGATGGAGGTTTTTAATTAAATCTTTTTAGATGATTTTGTTGGTCATGCCTTTTTTCGATTTTAAAAGAAGTTTTGGCAAAGTATGAGGTTTTTAAAAAAGGAAATATTTTTATGAACTTTAAACACAGGATAGTTTTTAAAATTTGACCGATTTTAATTTCACGTGATTTCGATTCCCAGATAATGGCCGAATTTTGTAAATATCTAAGTACCATTTCTTAATTTTTTTTTATCATATGCATTTAGGAAGATCCATTCTACTTCATTTCGTTTTCATCTAGTGTACACACTGTACAGTTTTAGCTTCTGAACTTCAAGTGCAAATTGTTTTAGTTTCAGCTGTGCATATAAGAAGTTCCTTATTAAACATCAATCCTAAAGGACACAATTCGTGACTCACATCACCATTGGCATGGCAGACATAAAAGGATCGACAATCATTGTCCAGATTGGCATAAGGATATTCCAATTTCTTATTGGAGCAAAGCTGAAAAAGATATGAACATTTATGAATCTTAAACTTAAATTTTCCAATTTTAATTTTAAAACCTGGCTAAAAGTTTGACTGAAAGCAGGTGATCTCTGTAGTGTTTGAGTAGGCATTATACATTCAGTTTTATTCTTAACACATTTGATGGCTAAGGGATCGAAAAACAAATCGTCGGCACATTTGTGTACCTTGGCAACACCTTTAATGCATTGGAAGTAAGAACGGCAGTTGTCATATACAAAGGGGTAGAGTACAGACTCGCTTAAGCCGGCACAAGACTTTGTAAAAAAAAAATGGGTTTTTGTGTTTGATATGATTAAGTTACTATTTTCATTATTCTTTCTCATACCTGTTGTATCTGCACATCTGGAGGCTGGGTGGGACTACAAACTTTTTCTGTATCCTTTTTACACATATTTTGTGTTTTACTAAAGTATTCATCATCCACACAAGTTTTGGCAATTTTCTGGCCATTGATGCAAACAAAATAGTTGCGACAATTAGTGGGATCTCTGGCCAATTGGCCGTGCTTGCCACTACATTCACCCACCCTTTGGCCATTCTCTAACAGACAGGTGCCGTCATTTTGGCGGCAGAAACCTAAAAGACTGTCAAAACTTTCACCATTACGACAACGTTGAGAAACAGGTTCCTCATTTGAGTCCTGACAGGTTATAAATCGCCTACAATCTCCTGGTTCAGCTAGGGAGGTGCCTTCCGACAATTCTGAGCAGAGTTTTTTACTAGATGTGGTTTCATCTAGGCATTGAGCCGCCCCCTTATTCAAGTCATTTATAGTGGAATTGTTTTTAAGTGCTGTTTCCGCTAGTAATTTTGGCTGGCACTGCTGGGAAGTCGTATTGAAAAAATGGTGGGAGTAACACCTTTCATGTTTCATTTTATTGTGTATACAGGCATAAAAATTATTACAGTTTAAAGGATCCATCATTATAAATCCATGTTTGCCCTCGCATATGGCTGGATCTGGTGGTAACAAATTATTTTCATCGTTGACAAACGGACACGAACCATCATCGGGCATACAAAGCATGAGTTTACTATCATAATAACTAGAACTGGAACATATCTTTGGCAATGCCTGACCCTCGGAACAGATATAATAACGCGTACAATCTCTGCGATCGGGTAAATAGGAACCATCAATTAAATTGCCACAGCTATATGTAATATTGCCCTCTTCCAGTTGGCCATTATGACATTGATTTCGCTCGTCCAGTACACATTTACTCAAAGCGACATTAAAATGATAGTTTTTGGGACATTCTACAGGTATCGCCAGACCTTTTACGCAAGCATAAAAGAGATTACAGTAGGTCTCATGAGCCAAACGAGAGCCATGTTTCAAGCCCGCACATTTTTGCTTTGGAGCCACAACTTTTTTGCACTCACCCTGATCAGGGAGACATTGATGAGTACTATTGTTGAAATATTGGCCTTCCGGACAATGCTGCAATTCAGTGCCATTGACAGAAGAACATTTGAAGAAAGCTTGACAGTCCGACGGATGTGGCACCAAAGTTTCATCACTCACATTAGCACATAAACCAGTTAATGGCAAGCGACAGCTGCCATCATTGGGACGACAATAGCCCACTAAGTGATCAAAGAAACTGCCTTGGGAGCATTGCATTGCATGGGATGTGAACTGTTGAATGCAAATATAATAACGTGTACAATCCTGGAGATGTGCTACTGATGTGCCATCTTGTTTTCCCTGGCAAGGATTGCTACTCTCATTAGAGTTCATGGCAAGTTTTTGAGTAAAAGGCTTGCAAATGTCTTCCCGCATATGAGCTACGCACATTTGTTTTTCCTTGGAATACATAAAACCCTTAAGGCATTGACCCAAACTCCAAGTATCCTGAGAACAATAGTAAAACGTAGAACAATTGTTCTGAACAAACATAACCTCTTCAGTTCTACAGACACGTTTTACACCATACTTTGAGCATATACCCTGATTAGTGACACATTGCTGCAGCAATTCATCATACATTTCATCCTGAGGACAAGTCACTACCAGCCATTTTCCATCATTGGAACATTGTTCGTATAAAGAACAATTTTTTTGCATCATTCTTCTTTCATTGGGCAAACAATCCTTATGTAATTGTTTGCATACGGCTTCTGTATCCACCGAACATTTGGCATTTTCCACATCGTAAAATTCTCTCGAAGAACAGTGTTGCATCTGCCATTTGGCATTAAGGCAGACAAAATAACGATTGCAAGCCATGGCTGAGGGCCTTAGTAGGCCATCTTGATGGCAAGAATCCTTGGAAAACTCTTCAGCACTTAGAATTACTTCAGCTTGTTTCACATCTTTGCACTGCTGCTCCACATCTGTAACACAATAGTTCAAGGAACGGTTATAATACATACCAACGGGACAATACTGATACCACCAGTCATTATCTAAACATATCAAATACATGGCACAATTTTTATCATAATAACGCTGACTCAAGTGCTGGCAAGTGGAAATATTTTTTGCACTCGTAATTTGTTTTCTAGTAATATTTGCCAATAATTCACATTGAAATGTCGAATCTTGCGGTACTGGCAAACAAGTTGACCTTTTTTCGTTGAAATATTGCTGGCGTCCACACGATTGTAAACGCCATTTTCCCTCCTGACAGCGATAGTATTGCTGACAAGTCTTGCCCTTATACAGAAAATATTCCATGGTTGTATTGCAAGCGGGTAATGAGGTTATTTTTGCATACGAACAAACAAAATCATCACGTGGTTCAAGACACTTTTTTTGCTCGGGATTATAGTAACGATAGTTCGAGCAGGTTCTACGCTTCCAGGTCCGTTGAAGGCAAATTTCATATTGTGAACAATTCGAGGGAACTGAACGTTTCTCATTTTCGAAACAGCCAAACTAGAAGTGAATGAAGTGATGATAGAAGTTAACGTTATTTTATTGTAAAAAGAAAATTAAAAAAACAGTTCTAAAGTTAAATTTACCACAGCTTTAATGCTTGATATTTTCTTGCTCAAGTATTAGTGCATAGTACTTACTCTCTCTTCTATAAAGTTAAGTTTGTTAGTTACAACTTTTTGAAGTTTCCCTAAGATACAATTTATGCACAGCAAGTTTTCTATCGCATATATTAAATATTTGATGACTGCCTTTAAGTCTTTTGTCTGATATTGCAGTTTCCGAAAACAGAGTGTGTAAATTGTATCTTAATCAAATTAAGAACTTCTCTGAAAACTACTTTTTCAAGTATCTTTGTTTTAACTTTAGATTCTGTAGAATTCTTAAACTATACGGTTTCCAAAATGTTTAATCAAATTTTAACTAGTAAAGTAGATTATTAATTTAGTTTGATTGATTCGACTAAATATAAGAGAGTCAACGATAAATTGGCTGAAAACATTGCAAATATAGGTTAAAGTTCCCTTCTCTGACTGACTCCAAGAATTAGTAGTGTTAAGGCGTTTAAGGCATAAACTGGTAATTGGCTGGACCTTTTTGACTAAAAGCTCGGTCTACTAACCGTTCTCGTTACACAGAAATAAGAAACTCGTACCAAATTAAAGTGTTTTCTACTTACTTTTACTACGACTCGTACATACAAGTTTAAGTAAAACGATGCGTTATTTTCATGTTTAAATAGAAAAACCTTCCAAAATCTATTTAGTTAAATACATCACAATTTCAAAGTAGAATGATAACGAGACCCATTTCAGGCATTCTGCTGGTGTCTTATAATTGAGAGTCCTAATGTAAACAAAGGATGGAATACAACAAAAGTAAAAAACATGTGTAATGGGCAAGTAAATAATAATATACTCTCTATCTCTGGTTCACTTGGTTAAGTGCTTAGGTTGGAATCAATAATCATCTCACTTTCGGATTATTTCAAATACCCATTCGGTATTAAAAATCAACTTATAGATTCTTGAATCAAGCACAGTTTGGGATTAATTTTTTTCTCACTTTTACTTAAGTCAATCCTGTTTTCGGACTATTTCAATAATCCATTCCTTGCGTGAATTAAAATTTCCGTGCCATTGACACCGCTTTGGCTTGAGTTAAGTACGGAAGGATTGATTTATCTTTTCAGTGTAAATCGGCACCTTTGTGTTTGTGTTCATACATGAGGCTTTATAGCATTATATTCGCCTGGTCGATCATCCTGGCAGGTATCCAAGAAAGTTTTAAACACATCTGTACCTTATATTTTATGACTAAATGTAGCCCCATAGCCTTTAAGCCAGCTCTAATTAATGGTAGGGATTATTTCGGAATGTCATATAAAAGGAAGAAACTTTTCCCATAACCTAGAGTGAATTTTAAACAGTAAATGGGCTTCTTTGTGTTCTGCTGCTAGTAAGCAGAAGATAGGGCTTGTTGGGAAATGCATCACTCCTCTGCATCTAATGCTCATGCAAACTAGCTGATGCCAATGCTTTTATTCGTGCTCTGTTAGCCAAACTTATATATCACTTTGCCAAGTTGACGGTGCACATAATTGTCCATATGAGCAGCTAGCAACCAGGCCATGAAATAATCCATGGTATGATTATTTCATGGCCACATTTATTCTTTTTGGTAAGAATCATCCAAATCGAAGTGAGTGTGACAGAGGACTCGAATTTATCTATCAGATGCCGTTCCCAGCAAAAAGGTCTCTGGCCCTTCACTACTTTGGAATTTGTTTGAGGAAATATCTTGGCCTACGTCCTTATAAGATCCAACTGGTGCAATAATAAAGGTCAGCGGACCATCAATTGCATCGTGTGTTCGGTGAATGTTCTGAGAATCAACCAGATTTTTTATCGTCAAATCATTTTCAGCGATGATACTTGTTTTTGGCTTAACGGGAATGTGAACAAGCAGAATTGTCATTTTAGGAGATAACAAAATCCTCATGAGACTCTATTACAGTCCGAAAAAATTATTGTTTGGATGGACTTACATGTTCTTAAATCCGAAACCGGTGCTAACATTACCGTAAATGCCGAACGCTACAGGCGAATAATTCGTTATTTTTTATACTCCTCATGTCATTGCAAAGCATTTGGAGAAGAAATGGTGCCAACAAGAAGGCGCAACATGCCATGAAGCGCGGGAAACCATCACTTTATTGGGCCAAACATTTGGTGACCGAACTATATCAGGAAATTGAGCTGTGTCACCACGTTCGTGTGATTTGACACCTTTTGACTATTTTTTGTTCGGTTACCATAACTGGTCTATGCTGCTCAACCATCAACGATTGATCATTTGGAAGCCAACATTCGAAGCAATAGTGACTAAATAATACCTGTATGTTCGAAGAAGAGGTGCCAGTAAAGGGATAGATTTCGAAATTTCATAAATTTTTCGGGTTTGGTTAGTTTTGTAAACTAATCCATGTGGTTTCAGTCAATAATTTTACTCCGATATTCATAAAACAATTTTTGATTTATAAAAGGTTTATTGAACAAATTTTCATAGAAAATTCCAAGGTACATTAACACAAGGTAGACTCATTTGGCAGTGTAGACATGCTACAAAAACAATTTAACGCATGCACAACTTTTGGCTCGTACACACGAATTTGAAAATTGGGGTTTATGTCTGTCCGCTAACGAGTTTACCTTGTGTAAATATACCTTGGAAAATTCGTTTCGTAAACTTTTTATAAACCTGAAATGTTTTTTATGAATATAAGGGTTAGTATTTCAATGTTTTGCATAGATGTAAGGAAATCTTAAATCTTTGCTTAATAAGTTTTTAGTTCTTATTAAAAACTATAAAATTGTGCCCAAAAAGCTGTTGTTTATTTTTTATAAAAACAAAATTTTGAACAAAAATTTTGATTTGTTTTTTAATTATTTTTTCTTAAATTTTTAAAAATAAGTCTGCGTTTTTAGAACCCAATTAATTGCCAAATTAAATAAAATAGAAATTTTGATTTTTATTTTGTTTTCAAAATTTTGTTTTTATTAAAATCATTTTTTTTTTTGCTTTGCAAATTGCACAATATATGTATGTATATGTATAGGAGTTATAAGAGCTATATAATATATATACTTATAACAAGTGTATATGTATAAGAAATTGTACGATTTGGTACAAGCGGAGATATGAACATTTAAAAAAAGTAAATGGTAGAGCAGAAATACAAAACACTTACAGAACAAAATTTATCAATAGAATTTTTTAAAGAAATTGGAAATTTTTTTAAAAGTTCTTACTTCATGGTCGACGCTGAAATCAACGGAACGTTTTTGGGGCATTTTAAGACCGTTTATGCATTGTTTCTGGTTGGCACTGAAAATACGATTTTTCTGACATTTATTTTCATGCAAGGCATTATTCTTGCAAATATAATACATCTGGGGATTGATGGGATGCGGCAAAACTTCATTCTCATAATAGATGCCTAAACAAGTGCAGTCAGATTTTTTGACACAAACACCTTCGCTATCCAGGACACAATCTTTGACGCAGTCTTTGAAGAAGTAGCCATCGGGACAAGTTTTTGACTCCATAATTCCATTACGGCATACAAAGAATTTATTGCATGTTGTATTATCAGCTACTTTCTGACCCTCTCCCATATCATTCGGACAACAGTTATTGTCCTCCATGTGACTAACACACATGCCCTTTGCCCAATTGTAGTACTTGCCATTGGGACAGGGAAGTAGCATTACATTGGTGGGACTTGAGCAGTAGCAAAACTGTAAAATACTATTGTTGGCTGGCAATGTAATGGGATGATCGATTGTTGCCTCAGCGCACAAGCTGACATCGCAAACATCCTGTAATTTTTTTTTAATAAGATTCATTGAGGGAAAACAGGGTTAGAACAAAATATTTTTACAATTCAACTTACTTCGGCTGTAGGCAAGCATGATTTTGTTTCTTGATTGTAAATACCTTCTAAGCATTTTTTAAAGGTTGGTGGTTGCCCAATCGCAGTGCACAAACAAAAACCAGATGAAGTACCTTGAGCTTGAAAAGGACCAGGAATTTTACAAGGGTCAGTACCACACATTTCCTGAAACAAATGGAAATTATATGCTTAGCATACATTTTCAAAGAATCCATACTTTTATTCGTTTTACAGTTTTCAAGAATTTCGAATATTCGTGAAGCGATCTTAATGAAAAAACTGTTTAAATCCTTTTTAAAAACATACCTTTGCATTTGCCACGCACATCTGGGCGGGTTGATCGAATATCGGGGTATCTGATGGACAAACTTCATAGGTAACAGCCATTTCTTGGCTTGCATGACAGACACAGAAACTATTTTTATTAATTAAAGATGATGCCATATATTGATCAGGTTTACCAGTACATAAATTTAGAGGACATGGATTAATACAAGCATATTTGATTTTGCTGAATAGAGTGCCTGCCGGACAAGGGACATATCCTAAACGACATAGACAGAAACCTTCAGATGTTGAGGCTGGGAAAGGATCATCGCGATTCGTGGTCCCGTTGCATTGTGTCAAGTCACAAAGCGGGGCTTCACATTTACTTGTTGTAGCGTTGAATTCACCATTGTATGGACAATTATGGTAAGTGGCAACACCGGCAACACATTCGCAATAACCCTCAGTTGAGGTTGTTGATGGAATTTTTGTTTTATCCGGCAAGCCACGGCATTGATTGGAATTGCAATTAATCTGCAAAGTAATTAAGCGTTTAATAAACAAAGAAATATTTTCGAATATCAATCATCAATCAGCACCTCAGCTTGTTGACATATAAGTAGGTCAGGATTTAGGGTACTTCCATAGGGGCAGGGTCTAAAAGTGGCAATTTGATTTATGCATTGACAGAAGCCATTACTTTTTTTTGTATCGATGGGATTGAAGACATATGCATTACCTGTCTTGCCGACACAAGTGGACTGCAAACATTCAGGCTTAGAATTCAAAACAACAATTAAACAAATATGCAACTTGAAAATCAAATCAAAGACTTCGCAAACTTACCGAAATTTCATCATCCGAACATTGTAATGTATATGGATTGAAGGTACCATTATTGGGACAATCCATAATCACAGCCTTTTTGCCGAAACACATACAGAAACACCGACTGTCATTGCGATTTGGAGACCTATCAAATTCATTGGCTTCCAAGCAAAAAGTGGGGTCGCAAGGTGCATTCTAAGAACATAAAAAAAAAATTATTTTCATAAAATTTATTAAAGTTTAATAAAAAAATTTTTATATTACCGAATAACAGGTGCCTAATTCTGAGTTATATGCATAATCCTGAGGACATTCGATTTTTGTAGCTACACCATCCTCGCAAACACAAAATTCGGTATCGTTATTTTCATCCAAAGTAGGAAAAGATCCGTCCTGGGTGCACAATTTACAGTCAGGCTAAAAGTTTTACAAAAAGAAGAACTTTACTAAACCAAAGATAAAAGTGAACTATATCTTATCTAGAATTGAATTTGAACTAAACTAAAAATGAACCAGAATTAAATGGTGTTTTTTTTAGACTGTCACAACTTTGAGTTGGCATCACTGCTTTTGTTGAGCACTCATTTAAGAGCTGATAGTTGCATTTTGCTTAGCTTGCTTTGAAATTGCATAATGAATCGACTGACACCAGAGCAACACGTGCAAATTGTTAACATTTTTAATCAAAATAATTCGGCGAATGGGCTGAAATTGATTTTGAATTCCCATTCAAAATTTTATCGTCGCATTTGGAGTGAGGAGAATCCACAAGCTTTTGTCGAAACACCAAAACATCCACAGAAAATTACTGTTTGGTGCGCTTTATGGGCTGGTAGAGTCATTGGCTCATATATCTTCAAAAACGATGATGGTCAGAATTCGAAAAGTTGTTGAAAATTGGTGTTCCAGATTGCTCCTTCTACGCGCCATCCGTGGCGGTCACATGGCAGAAATCATATTTAAACATTAATTTAAAAAAAAATTTTCTTTCCAATAAAGCCCGTTTCATTGATATTGAAAATATATTTCCTTGTTTTATTGTTATTCAAACTTGTGCCACTCTATAAAAAAACACCTTTAAGAACTGAATTAGAACAGAACATAATTGAACTTAAACTGAATTAAAACTAAACTAGTACTGAAGTAGAACGATACTAGAATTGGTGAGACTTTAATTAGAATCATACTAGAACTAAAAATTTTCTAAATATTTATTAAAATACATTAAAATTATTTTAACAAAAGGAAAAACAACTTTTACTTACATGTGATACCTTCTTGCATATTTTAAATTTAATATTAAATTCCATTCCTGCTGGACACGTATAAGGTATTGGTTGCCTTTGTGCATTACACACAAAGAATTTGGAAGGATCATATGGATCGGGAAACGAAACAATAGTTGGATCTTCGCAGGGATTTGGGAAGCATTTCTTTGTATCATTACAAACACCTGTTTCGATGTCAAAACTGCCCACCTGACATGTGCCTACAAATGTTTGCCTACCATTACAGAAATAATATTTATTACAAATGGGATGGGGTAACAAAACGACTGGACTGGCATTTTCATTTGCACAGGGATTGTAGCATTTAGCATCTACATCGGCAACGCAAGCATTTTCGGAAGGATTAAACCATTGGCCATCTAAGCAGGCTTTAGGTATAGCTTCGCCATTTTCGCATATGAAGAATGTATTACATTGCTGGGGATTTTTTACTAAAGCACCATTTGATTGTCCCGCACATAAATTGGGCCAGCAAACGTGATAAGTGTCAGTTTCACAGGTTAAAGTTTTATTATTAAAGAAATAATTGGTATCGCAATACCTTAACACCTGGTGGCCATCGTCGCAAATGTAGTATTTGTTGCAATCAATGGGATGCATTGAAAATTCGCCTTCTTTATAGCCACCAGGGCAGGTACAGACAGCTTTAGTCCAACATTCATTATAGCTATCGGGTTCACAAGTTAAAGTGCTTTTTTTAAAGTAATTGTTTTCGCCACACTTCTGTAGTATTTGTTTGCCTTCCTCACAAATAAAGTATTTATCACAGTCATAGGGATGTGGTGATATATCCCCGTTATTGTAACCACCAGGACACTGACCGGGCTTTTTAATTTTACATTTATTTTCATCATCCTTTTTACAGCTTAACGTTTCTTTTTCGAAATAATTATCTTCACCACATTCATGCAATATCTGATCACCTGCAATACACATGTAGAATTTATCGCACTCATCGGGATGGGGAGATGTTTCGTTTTCTTTATAGCCACCCGGACAGGTGCACTCCTCCTTGGCAACACATGCCATTGAAAGTTTGTTAAATATACTGTACCGGTCGCAACTATTTACCACTAGTTTGCCATCAGCGCATTCATAATATTTCTGATTATCGTTGGGATATGGCAGCTTTTCGCCTTCGGTACAGCTGTTAATAGGCCAACAAACATGTTGCACGTCTAAGTTACAGGTCAAGGTAGTTAAATTAAATATGTTATTCTTGCCACAGCCATACAATAGATTTTGACCTCTGCTACATTTATAGAATTTATCACAATCGGCAGCTGGAGTTAACGCATTTTCTACACATTTAATACTACGTTTGTTACGTCTTCCGTTAAAGTTCACTCGAGCCAGTTGGGTATCGGGACACGTTCGCTCGCTATCTTGTAAGCAGGCCTTAATGGTTTGGTTAAAATAGTTGCCGGCCTCACAGCTAATCTCTAGCAATTTGCCTTTAAAACAGATATGGAAAAGCATACAATTGTTGGGATTGGCTACAAACTCGCCTTCGGTATAATGCCCATTGCATAATTCATTAGTAGATATCGTCGATTCCTCTGTACTGTTAGCGGCTTTTTCGCAGAAACCCAATTTTTCATTAAACACATAATTGGTACCCGGACAATCAAAATAACTGGCTTCGCCTTTCAAACATCTACAGAAACCGGCAGTTGTATTGGAAGCAGGAAAAGTGGTATAGTCGGCAAATTCGTTGCATTTAAGTGAAGAGCATACTTTGTCTTGGGCCACACAAATTTTAAGCGATTTGTTGAAGTAGGCATCATCGGGACACATTCGATATTCGGCCTTTTGTTTAAAGCAAAAACAGAATCCAGCATTGGTATTTTTGGCGGAAAAGACAAATCCGTCTTGAGCGTTTTGACACTTCGAGCTGTCACAAGTAGCCTATATTAAAGCACATAGATTATTTAAATTAATGGAGGAATGTTAACCAATAGGTACTTACATTTAAACAGTCATCACCAACTGGAGTTGTTGTTTCTTGTGGAGAGCAAGTTGTGGTTGTTGTTGGTTTAACAGAACAGGTTGTAGTTGTTTCAGCAGTACATGTTGTTTCAGTGGTTGTTTCCGGTGCACAAGTAGTGGTGGTGGTAGTTTCTGGAGTACAGGTGGTTGTGGTGGTAGTTTTTGGAGTACAAGTGGTGGTAGTTTCCGGAGTACAAGTGGTTGTGGTGGTAGTTTCCGGAGTACAAGTGGTTGTGGTGGTTATTTCAGCAGTACATCTTGTAGTAGTTTCCGGAGCACAAGTAGTAGTGATTTCAGGAGTACATGTAGTTGTTTCATCCGATGCACATGAGCCTGGCTGACAATTCAGGTCTTCTTCACTGAAATAACTACCTTTAGGGCATGTTTGTGGTACAGGCTTTTTGTCCTTACAAACGAAGAAACCACTACAATCCTTTGCATTTACCAACCAGTCACCATTCACCTTGTTAATGCATAAATTTTCCCAGCATAAAATTTCTTTATCTGGTAGACAAGCCGATAGTGTTTCATTAAAATAGCTGCCTGCATCACAGGTTTGTGGATAGGCCAACTTGTTATTGCAGATATAAAAACCACGACAACTCTCAGGATCAGACACAGAATTTCCAGAAATCTTGTCGGCACAATTATTTGTTGCTGCAGTCAAAGGTGCAACTAAACTTAACTGACAGAGATTTTTGCCTTTAATAGCACAACGACCAGTTTTGGGATTATATTCTTTACCCTCAGGGCATAATAGTTCGCGTTTGATATTCTTATTGGTGCAACGGTAGAAACTGGAACAGTCGGTGGGATTGGGCCAGTGTACGGGTAAACCGCGTATTTTACGTTGAATGCATTCCTCGTCAATAGCGAAAGTTATAGCTAAAGTAGCCAAAACAGCTACAGCTAAAAGGAAACCTGTAGAATGAGAGAATACAGTGAAAAGGCGAGCCTAATGAAAAATAATACAAAACTATTGGCTAGATTGATATTAAATAAAACAAGAAGGAAGCTAGAATTGGACAAGAATAAACTAGAACAGAGTTGAACAAGAACTGAGCTTGAATAAATCTAGCATTGAACTAAAAAGGAACTGACATTGTTCTACAACTGAACTAGAACGGTTTTGCAATTAAGCTTGAATTGTTCTACATCTGAACTTGAACTGTTCTACAACTGAACTGGAATTGGGCCCTGTTTCTCAAAACTACAAGTGACAAATCTACAAGTAACAATGCAATAGAGGCGAATTCATTTATAGGGTGGTGGCGATACTGCAACAAGTAGCAACACCAAAAACATTGTATTATATTTTTTGCTTTCGTTGGTCGATATGTCAAAATCTAAAGTAAATTTTGACATTCCTCTTTCAACGCCACTTAAAAAATGAATTCGCCTTGAATGCTATTTAAAAAATAGAAAACACTGAACAGTATAATTGCCAGGTTGCTTTTCAAAATTTTGTCTAATTATTTAAAATCTTAACTCATTAAATTATTTATTCACTGTTTTATGCGTCAAGTTATTTTTATTTGTTTAATGAAATATTTTTAAATTTTTTATTATTTATATTTTTATTGTTATTTACACTTTTATTTTTTTAATTTACTTCACTCACCATTCATTTCAAGTATCCTGTTTGTATTTTTCGGCAAAATATTTAGATTTCTTTAAAATTAATTATTTAATTTTATTTATGAAAAAAAAATTTTTTTTGAAACACTTGACGTTGCTAGAGTCAAATTGCAACTTTCTGATATTTTCAAAAGTATTGCAGCTTTTATATCTTTCTATAAAAAGATGGAATTTTTTGCCAGTAAAATGCTTGAAAACATTAATTTTGAACATTTATTTTATCTAATTTCGATAGTTATCATATCAAAAACATTTAATTGATTTTTATCGTTTATATGTAAAAGACTTCTAAGAAACCAAAGAGTTTTTAAAAGGAAATATTTTTTCAATACCGGTAGCATTTAAAAATAAAATGATTTAAAAGTCCGATAAAAAATTTATGATGTGCAGAGAATTTTACAAAGAAGAAACAGAGATAAATATCGAACACACCCTAAAAAAAGAGATAGAAACAATTCTTTTTTATTTTCAAGTTCAAAAAAAGTGAAATTTGTTACAACTTAATTTAGATTTTATTGAATGAATGTGATAATTTAAACGTATGTACACATGTTTCTAAATTTGTTTAGTTTTTACTATATTAAATATGTATGCCAAAACAGATAACAAATGATAAAATATTTATTAATTATTTGTTAAATATAATAAAAATATTTTTTAAAAATTAAGTACTTTATTAAGTTTTTTTTTTTATTTAGTAGTTATTATTGTTTTATTTTATGCAATTATTATTGCCTCAAGAAACTCGTTTAAAATTAATGGTTATTTACTTAATGATACCAAGGACCTCGACGTAGAGCTAGTGCATGATCTGCCATTCAAACCAGTGATCTGCAGAAATCACTAGTTTTCTTGATTTACTCATACGCTTAAATTAACATAAATTCTATGCCTGCAAAACAAAGTTCAACGTTGGCAATATTGGCATCGTTTCGAAAACATTTTATTTGCGCATGTGTGAGTTTTATGATTGAACGTGCCTTGTTTGCATTCATTGATGCGCACGCCCATTGTTGTTAGATGTGACGATTTTACGTAATTTTGACGATTTTTTTGAGAAAATACAGTAAAATGACGATTGACGATTTTTTAACTAAAAGCAATAGTGTTATGACGATTTTCTGGCATCAATAAAATACTGACAAGAAATATTAACAATTATGTATAACAGGAACAGTCCAAAACGTAAAAATCTATTATTCAAAGTGCAAAAATTTTTTGAAATTAAACAAAAAAAATCTTCCCCCATCTTTATTAGAACCATTAGTAATTCAAATTCTACAATTATATAAATGCCATCGATACTGCAAAAAATATACACTAGAGCCCCGCTTTTCGTCCTTTTTGGCCCGCATTTTAAAAATTGGTTAAATCCGCTTTGCGTTTTTTTGATTTCGATTTCTACATACGATTGAATTTTTCGATGCAGCCATAATCACATGTGAAGAATTTTTCTATTTGCGTGTAAAAAGGCGAATTCCCATTTAATTCTGTTAGGTAAGTTATTCTAAGTATAGTTGCGTGTTAGGAAGTAAGAAGTTTGTTCTTAATAAGAAGTTGTGTAGAAAAATGAGCGCAAAGGGAAAACAATGCATTAGTTTGGAGCTAAAATTGGACGTAATAAAACGTTTCAAGTCGGGTAAAAAGACTGTTGATATCAGTGTTGCCAAAACTTGGAGACCAAAAATGGCTAAATTTACGAGAAAAAATGGCTAAAAATGGCTAAAAATGGGCTAAAAAATGGCTAAAAGCTTTTTTAAATAAAAACACATTAAAATTCAATAACACAACAGAAATAATTCATTTAAAGTTGTTTACGATGAAATTGTTAGATAAGATCAATTTCTTAAATAAGAATAAACGTTATTTAATATTCTGAAAGATATTTAAAAAATAAAATCATCGATAAATGTTATGTCGTTCATCTCATAGGAATCACTCGTGCCTATTTGTTTTAAATAATTTGAAGGTAAATAAAAATCACGACAACATTTACCCAACCTTTTGATTCCCCGGTTTTTTGCCCCGGTAGACTAGCTGGTAGCGAGCTAGTCTATCATCGCCGGGGTTGCGGGTTCGATTCCCGCCTGAGACTCTGGTTTCTTTCCTGCAGACAAGCATAAAAGCTTCGCGGGATAAGCGTAGGAAATTAAAAAAATAAAAAAAAAAAAGATCTACAATAAAAAACAAGTAAGAAAATATAGTCGGTCAACCCCGACTGTATGATACCCTACACCTAATTTGAACCTGTGCACCAAATTTTATTAAATGGTCTGCAAATTTGCGATATGTACTTTACGCACAAGGTTTACATGGACGTCCAGCCAGCCGGACAAACATCGTTAATTCGACTCAGAAACTGGTTCTGAGTCAATCGGTTTACGAAAAGGTGGGCTTAGGACCAATATTTTAAGGTGCTACAAACATCAGCACAAACGCATAGTACCCTCTCCACTATTGTGGTGTTGGTATAAATATTTCATTGATAAAATCGAATTAACGGTTGCTAAATTCAACCTTTTTCTGAAATTACTTTTAACGATGTTTACTTCAGCATTAGAGCATGGAAGTGTGAGCAACTTTATAGTAAATTCTGAAATTTCTAAAAAAAATTTGTTGCCGCCAGCATCTCTTTATTGAAATACTTGCAACCAGAAAGAAACACCGATGTTTGTGTTGATCCGTTTTATAAATTTAATATTGGAATACTGTTCCTTTATTTTGAAAAACGTTTCATCATCATCGTTTATAGCGATTTTCAACATTTGTAAAAGTTGTGATTTAAATTAAAGCCGTTTTAATTATTTAAAATGTTTATTTTGCATTTATATGTTGAAAAATGGCTAAAAAAATGGCTAATGGCTAAATGCATTTTTTAATGGCTAAACAGAGTGAAAAATGGCTAAATCAAGCCGCTAAATGGCTAAATTGGCAACACTGGTTGATATAGACAGAACCCTTGGCTTAGCACCTTCAATATTAAAACCAATTTCCAATAGTCATAGCGCTAAAAATTAATCATTTAAAGATAGCACGAGTTAATAGCAAATGAGATTTTATTTTTTATTTAATGATTTTGTGAATATGGATAAATGAAATAAATAAATTTTTGTTATGTATTTATGAAAATATATTTTTTCTTATCTATTTCTTTTCAAATATTAAATATATTTCAGCCCACTTGCTGAAATAAATAGAACAAAACTTAACCACATCGCTTTCTTCATCATAAATAGAATTTCTTGCTAAAAATTTATATTTTTGAACCAATCAATTCAATAAATTGTCTCCAATTTGTAAAATTTAAATATTTGACGATTTGTTGACGATTTTGTTAAATGTTCGTGACGATTTTGACGAATTTAGTAAAACTTTTGACGATTTTTGAAGAAAAAAGCCTAACAACCCTGCGCACGCCACACAATGGTTGAAGTGTTTTTTTTTTGTTCATGTTCGCCGATTTGGATAATTTTTTGGTATTTTGTTGTCACATATCTGAATGATATGATTCCGAAATATTAGGCTGATATATTTATTATTTGTTCAGACAGACACGCTCAAAGTTCATATATGTTCGCTTGTTTAAAATGGCATGCAAATTTACTGTATATTCAATCTTTTGGTACAATCACAGTTAACTTATCATTTGACTTTGTTGTATATTTTCGTAAATAACAATTGTCACAGATGAGATTTGCATTAAAAAAAGTTGGAAAAAGTGCCTTATAAAAAATTTCGTAGAACAAAATATAAGCAACATCAAAATTTCAATGTTCATCAACTTTAGTGGATTGCATCTGTTTAGCGCTGTGGAGTGCTGTTTCACGAAATATGTCATATTACAGCTGGAAGTCTGAGCTAAAAGTTAAAAAAATTCAGCTGCTCCTACCTGCTCCTTTCCAAAAAAAAAAAAAAAAACAGAAAAACTATAAAATGATAAAGTAACAACACATGAATTTTCGTTCATGCTTGTTGTTGTTGCCATAATTCTTTACTGTTTAAAATTATTACATAATGTAATATACATACTAGTCAATAGTGTTAATTGTTATATATTTCATTATTTGTTACATTTTAATTGATTATTTGTATCAGGTATGCTGTCCGCGAAAGCTCAGGAAGCGAGGAATAATGTCTATAGAGCCTTTAGATTACAGAATTGGACGGGTAGCCACTAATGAAGACGTAATTCATAATCTTTTATTGTCTTCAGACCCATTTATAAATAAATTTCGCTCAAAGCTGCAAATCAAAAAATTGGAGTACGATAATGATGTTAAAAAATTATTAAAAAACTATGTTTAAATTACGTATTCATGATTTTTCTATTTGTTTTTTTTTATGGGGAGGTGGACGTAAAAGTGGGCGGATCAGGTATATGTTTTGGGTTGATGCTTTAAAAATCAAGGGAGTTATGCCGTAGGTCAAAATTTAATTTTCACTTTGTATGGGAGGTGTGCGTAAAAGTGGGCGGATCATTTTGATTTTTCCATTTTTTTCCTTGATTTAAACAAAAAATGACCATGTCCAAGTTTCACTGTCCTTCGACAACTTCTTCTATTTTTAGCCGCTATGAACTTCAACCAATGTGCGCCACAACGCAATTGCTCAAAATCAAAACGCAGGCATTCTTATCCTTTTGCATTCAAGTAGTCATTGTCCACTCGATGAGGCAACGAAGACCGTAAATGAGCATGAGTGTATGATTTTGCTTAATTTTTTCAGTTTTTTTATTTGTATCCAGCGTTACCGTTGTATATTAAAAAAAAAAATAAAAAAAGGGAATATTTACAAAAAAAGTGGCAGCAAAAAGGGGACTTAAGAAATATTCAATATTTTTGAAATTCAAGTAATATTCTATAAATGGTAAAAAAACAAAACACACGCAGAAAAAATCAATGTAAAATAGTCGAAAACAAGGTTTTACTGTGTTCGGTAGTGATTTTGCTGCATTGTTACTTCATGTTAATTTAACATGATTTTACAATCACTTGCGAACAACATTTATTTCTTTTAAAATAACTATAATTCATGTTAATTTAACATTGCAATAAAGTTAGAGCAAAATGTCATTTATATTGAAATACAAATCCGAATCACGTTGAATGAAAGTTTTTTTAAGTTGAAACAACATGAATTTCATGTAGAATCAAATTGGTTTGAGTGTGATACAACAGTGTGAAGAGGTTGCAGAGACAACATATGCGTTAAGTTAAGAACAATTCAAAACACTTACCACTGTAACACATGTTTCACTTATTTTGTATTCTCCTTTGTTAACAGAAGCATCAGCAGAATGGCCCGATATGGGTTTCGTCATCATTTTACTTTGAAAACTTGATGAACTATTTAACTAAAAATTTTTATTAAAAGAATACGGGAATTGTCTTCTTTTTATAACATATTTTAAACATAAAATATGGAATAATGATAAATTTAAATCAAGGGCATACTTTTGAAGAAATTTACTATGATTCTCAATCAACATTTCGACATGTTAATTTAACACTTGTCAGCAAAAACCAAAACAAGTCGGGAGCAATAACTTTTTTATGTGGTTTTAATTGACTTGAGCGAGCCGAATCCAAATCTGACTATGACTATGCTAATTCATTTTATCATAACTTTTAGTACGGTTAGAACGGTAACGCTGCTTGTATATTGTTTTTGCATGTGGACCTATGTATGTGTGTTTTCGTTTCATTTCGATTTTTTTTCCGAATCCAGCATTAGAAAATACTAATATGTATGTACTACACAGCAACTGCTGCATATGCATCAGAGCAATGCTTGCTTGCTTTTTATACCCTCCACCACAATACTAAGTTTGTCATTCCGTGTGAAACTTTTTAACTATTCATCTCAGACCCCTTAAAATATATATATTCTGGCTCCTTGAGTAATTCTAAGTCGATTTAGCCAGGTCCGTCTGTCTGTCTGTCCGTCTGTTGAAAACACGCTCACTTTCGAACAACTCAAAAGAAATGAACAAACTTGGTGTCGAATTGCTTGTAGTTATCCTAAGCAGTTTGGGATTGAAATCCAGTAAAATCGGTTCAGTAGGACCAGAGCTATGAATCAAAATGTGGAACCATCACCTTAAAAAATTGATAATTTTGTTACAAAAAATAACATAAATGGGAGAACAAGGCACGGAATGAGATAAGATTTTGCAAAAATTCATTTTATTCGACTGGAAATCACGCTGTAAAATTTCGTGAAGATCCGTCCATAATTTACCCTAGGCCCCATATAAAATATAGCACTCTAACTTGTTTTCTTTGTACATATATGTTTTTTACCAAAGCAATCATTGACAAACGAAGCTAAACATGGTATGAATGGCAAAGCCAATACGCTCTACAATACTAATTACTTTTTTATATTTATTTTAAAATTTTTCAAGTTTAAAATTTTATTATAAATCACACTCCTGGTCAGCATCCAAAACACATTGGCCCTGCTCTGCGTCAAACCACCAGCCATCATGACAATTAAGTAAAAACGCCCAACCGGCAAAACATTGATAATATTGATAGCACTTAGAGGCCTTGAATTGTCGACGATTGTTTGTGCCTAGACACTCAACTGAACGAAATGGTAAACGGGGATCTGGAGTGGTAGCATCGTTTACGATATGATTATATAAAGCTGTAGTTTCCATTTTATTATTTGAAACCAAATCTGGAATCTTTTTTGTAGTAGCAGCAGTATCTTTTCTATCATTTACTATCAAATTCTTATTAAGCACATTCTCCGCAAAGTTAACGGAATCTGTTGCAGCTGTTGGAAACTCAAATGCATTTGTGTTATTTACTCTTTGTGTTGTTTTACTTAAAGGGTTAACGGAACTTTCTGTGATTTCTTGTGACGTAGCTGAAAGGCTGGTACTCTTGATTGTATTTCCAAAGTTAAGATTATAAGTTTTTGTAGAATAAGCTGTTAATATTATGTCTGTTGATTTAGTGCTGTTGCTTTTAGCGGTTGTAAGAAAATCAAATACCGTTGCAGGATTTCTATTATTTTCATTTATTTTTTTAGAGAAATTAAATGAATCAGAAGGATCTTTGGTAGTGAAAAGAACATTGTCATCTGTTAAATTAAAAGAGTTAGCAGCATTTTCTGTAAATCCAAATGAAGTTGATAAGAGTTCAATTTTTTTTGTGCTGTTGTAGTTTTGAGTATAATAATCCATTAATATGGCTGCTGTTAAGTTAACAGAACTATCTTTAGGTGTTGCTGGTATCTCAAATTCAGTTGAAAAATGTCTGTTATTATACTCAGTAGAATTGGCTAAGAAATTTAAGAGTTTAACGGAATCTTTTGTAGTTAAAATCGCATTTTCATGTTCTCCCTTTGTTAAATTCGCTGTGAAGTTGTTTGTTATATTAATAGAATCAAAATAACTTTCTGTAATTGTAGCTAAAGTTACTGGTAAAAAATTTAAATCTATTAAAGTAGTTCCATTTGCTAAAATTGTGCTGTTAACAGAACTTTGTGTATATCCAGTTGCATCTTTTGAATCTGTTAAACTAACAGAATCTGTGCTCTCCTTTAACATTAGTTGGCTATAGTCATATTTAGAACTTTTGTTAGAATAATTTGTTTGTGTGACTTTTGTTAAATTAACGGAATTGTCTTCTGTAATTATTTGAAACGGGAACTCTTTCGCAAGATTTCTGTTTGTGGTTTCAAAACTTTTCGTGGAAGTCAACGGAATCAATGGGTTTATTGTAGTTGTAATTATATTTTCAATTCCTTTGTCTGTTAATTTTACAGTATTAGTTTTATTATGCAAACTTTCTGTTATTTTGGCTGGAGAATTCAGAACGCTTTCAAACTTTTTTTTAACATAACAGTTGGGAGAAGAACTTTGTATAGAATTATTAGATCCGAAAATTGTTTTCCTCTTATACTCTGTTGTTTCAACAGGAATTTTTTGTGTTGTGATGTAGGCGGAATTTATTATTTTGACTTCTGGCAAATTTGCTATCAATTCATTTGTTTTATTTCTGGCCGACTTGGTTGTCTTTGCTAACATTGTTATGATGTTTTTTTCTGTGGAAATTGTTGTTAACATCATATCTGCTAAATCGTTAACATCGTCAGCAGCTTGAGCAATGTCTTTTAGCGCGACTTTTACAGCAGTTGTTTTAACATTTTCTTTAAAAGCTTCTAAACATTTTTTCTTCTGTTTAACTTTTCTGGAAATTTTAGTGGTTTCCTCTGTCGTAAATTTAATCTCTTTTTTAAATTGTTCTTTAAAAGAATTTTCTTCTTTCTTTTCATTTATCTCCTTTTTCGTAACATTATCTGCCTTTAATTTACATTTTGTGCGATAAGAAAAATCACATGTTTTAATTTCATGATGCCACAATAAATTTGCAGGACATTGAAATTCATAAGCTCTTTGATGACTGCATCTTATGAATTTGTGGCAGTCATGAGGATGTCTTAAAAAGCCACTATTGTTTGCTAAGCACAGGTTATCGTAATTAAAATAAGAGCCATTACACGTCACCGTTGTAATCAGCAATGTCAAGAAGAAAACTAAAAAGAAACATTTTTTAAACAAAAGTTATTTATTTTTTATTTAAAAATATTGAAAAATTACCTTCCATGTTGAAAAGTTTTTAATAAACTATTTATGCATCTTAAAAGTTTTATTGCATTTTGAAGTGCACTAGTCTAATTTGTATGACGTTTAACATGACTTTTTTTATCTTTGATTAATTAACGTAACAGTTGTTTTGATTTCTTATTTATTTAGTTCAATACACAATAGATAATTAAATCTATTGTTTTCTTCTTGTGTTTTTTTCTGATTAATTTTTTGTTCAAATGACGCATTACTAAAGGGGAAAGTTTTGATATTAAATTAGGGATTGTGAGGCACCCTGCATGTATACTGTTACAAAATTGGTTGGTTAATTTAACCAGTATCTAAAATAATAGAAGGCATAAATGGGAATATAATTTTATTAATAAAGATCTCTGGATTTACAATTTTTAAATTCATTGAAAACATTTAAGAGAAATCTTACAATACAATTTTAATTATTAATATTTGGATTCAGTGTAAATAAAGTACTTATAAATTTTAAAACGTTTTGCGTATTTTACTTTTATCGACGAGGAGGAATAAAGGCTACACTGGATCATACTTAAATAACACAGCAACCAGCGAAACCAGCGTGTCGTTACATTGGCAAACACATTTAACAACATAAACTTAACAGAAGCAATATTAACATTTATTTAAAACAAAATTTCTAAGCAAAACGTTTAAAGCATGATTCAAGCAAAGGCAGCTTATTTAACAGAGTTACACTTTTTCTACCAGTAATTTTAGTTACAATTACAGAAAGCTTTACAATTTTATGTATACTGGGTGGATTACTTCAGTTGCGTTGTCAAAAAAGCAACAAAACTGACATTTAAATTGGTACTAGGTATTGCAACATTGTTAAGTTGCCAAAAAGTTAGCGATAATGCTACTTTGACAGTTTGGTACAGAAGCAATATGAATAGTAGATATACGTACATTATTTAACAGCATAATGTTAAGAACGAATACAAATTTTAAAAATTAGCACGCTTTTGATTTACTTTGAACGAAAATTTAGAACATTTACAATATTTATACCAACACCACAATAGTGGAAAGGGTATTATGCGTTTGTGCTGATGTGTGTAACACTTAAAAGCATGGTCCAATACCCACCCACCATTTAATATACCGATAGACTTAGAATCTCTTTCTGAATCGATCTAAACGATGTCCGTCCGGTTGGCTAGCTGTTCGTCTGGCTGTCTGTCCATGTAAGCTTATGCAAAAAGTACTGGTCGCAATTTTGAAGATAATTAAATAAAATTCACTACATACGATTCAATTGTGATAAGGACAAAGCCTATTAAAAATGGTGAGAAACGGGCCATAATTTCACACAGCTCCTAAACAAACTTCTTTCCAGAATAGTCTGTACCTACACAGTAAGAAAAACACTCAGGATTAATCAAGTTTTTTTATGATTACTTTAAGAACAAGTCGTACTCAAAAATTCAAGTACGAATAATATCAAAACGTACTCAAAACAATCCTAATTGGGGTTACTTTCGAAAATCAATCCCGGAATTTCTTAAAATAAGTAAAAAATTCTTAAATCAAGTAAAAAAGATTAAACTTTTCGTTGTGTTTAACCCTCCGGCTTAGGCATGTGTTGATTTTTTATACGCATTGAAAAAGGTCTGGCCAGACCCATGTGTACCCCGAACGGTTTAAAGTAAATTTGAACTCTTGCTTCTCATTTAGTTTATATTTTTGGTAAAATATGTACATAAGATTTCTAAAATAAAAACCATATCGGGCATGATGTTGGTTTTTGATAATTCTTTAAGGTATAATACGGATAAGTAAATCAATCGTAATAATTTTTTCTTTCTAATCCGGGATAAAATCAACTTTATAATACTTGAATCAAGCGCATTTTGAGATTGAGTCAATCTTAGTTTTACTTAAATTACTCTCATTTTCGGATTATTTCAAGTACAAATTCGGATTAAAAACAATTTTATAGTTCTTGCATCAAGTGCATTTTAAAATTGATGCAATCTTAGTTTTACTTAAATTACTCTCATTTTCGATTATATCAAGTACGAAATCGGGATTGAATATGGAAAGTTTAAAATATAAAATATTATAATGATGTTGATATCTATATAATATTTGGCAAAATAACTCTTATATGAATCTTAAGCTCATAACATATGGGTCTATGGGTCCCAGTAAATATTGTGGCTTAGGATATCAAATGGTCGGGCTTGACCACAAAAAAAAATTTAAATTTTTTAATTTTAACAAAAACAAATTAAAAAGAATATTCAAGGCGAACTTATGTAAGTGGTGGTGTCGATACTACACCAAGTAACATCAACAAAAACACAACAATGTATTTTTTTGGTTGCTTTCGTTGGCCGATATGACAAAAAAAACAAGTAAATTTTGACATTCCTTTCTCTCTAATTAAGAAAAAAAGTAGCACAGCTGTGTTTTCAACGCCACCTGAAAAATAAATTTGCCTTGCGAATATTATTGAATATTAATATTCTGAAATATTTTCAGCGGTGCTGTAAATAGCCGTTGTATAAACAAACAGCATAAGTCAAAGTTGGTTATTTAAAATCGATAACATAATTTTCAAAGTGTCTTCGCTTTTAACATAATTTAAAAATAAGAACATATTTTAAGGCTGCTTAAAGTATGGTAAATTAAAGATTTATTAAATATTACAGACATGTATGTAACAACATTATTGTTTGCCCTTTTTAGCCTAAAGCTAATTTAAAAACGACTGACTATCAAACAAAATTTCCTTTCTTACTCCAAATATTAATTAATATTACATGTACATACCCTGCAAATAATAAAACTAGTCCAAACATGCGTGTAAAATGTAGCCCACAAGGGACTAGGACTAGTCCAAAAGTAACCGAAACGTATGAAAAACACGGTCTATTTAACATTACGATGTCCTAGGGCAGGACCATATAACCCAGCTTTGGATTACAATGGAGTAGTCTTAAAACTACTCGATTGTATACACAAGAGGATTAGTTTTAACTTCGCTTAAAAACGAAAACATGTCGTTAAAAAAAGACATGTCGTCTCACTACAAACACTTTTTAACAATGACATGGTCCATGCTTGCATTACATCGGATCAGTCCATGGAGTAATCCATTTCATGAAATTGGATCAGGTGGTCCAATAATATTTGCAGGGTATGTATCTATGTACGTTTTTATTTTACACATATCTAATATTTATCTTTATTACTTTCTTTTGCAAAAAAGAAACTAAAAAAAGCTTTGTAATTTGTTGATACAAATCACTCTTGAAATTTATATTTGTCTACCCCGAAAACGCTTCAGAAATTAGATAACAGTTGCATATAAAAAACAAAAAATATTAATTATTTTGAATTTTTATTATATTGTAAAAATTAATAAAAATAAATAAATAAATAATAAAACTAGACAGTTTTGGAAATAACTTCAAGCGGTTAAGTTTACAACGATTCGCTAATCGGCTTAGAAAAATGAATATTTTCTTTATTTTTTCAAACATTTTGTGCTATTTGTTGGCAGTTCGGGGTTATACGGTGGTAACTAGAAATGTAGCCAATGATGGAGTTTATAAAAATATTTGCGCTCAGGGCGGTCAATATCATGCGGATCCGTATGATTGTCATTATTTTATACAATGTAGCAATGGAATACCGTATAGACAAAAATGCGCTACACCTTTGTATTGGAATCAAAAGTTGTTGACGTGTCAGTGGTCTGGGGCTCATTGTAGTGAACAGATCGGTACGACAACTGAAGCTACTATTACTTCGGAGGCTGTAACAACTACAACAAAAGCAACAGCTACAACCAGTGAAAGTTCTTCAACAGCGACTAAATCTACTGAAGGAACTCCATTTCCAATAGATACAACAACGGGAGCTACAAGCGAAAATGCAAGCGCAACAGAGACTACAGAAGCAACGGAAATTTCAACAACAGAGGTAGCGACGGAAACTACAAGCCAATCGGCTACAGAGTTAACAACCTCATCAGAAGCTAAAACTTCAACAGAGGCTACAACTACAACAGAACCTACAACCGAAATTTCAACAACCCCAGAAGCAGCAACTACAACGGATGCTGCGATAGAACCATCTACCGAAACTTCCACAACCTCAGAAGAAAGAGAAGAAACGACTTCAGTAGAAATTTCCACTGGATCAGACACCACTACCGTGGCCTCCACACCCCCAGAAAAAACAACTTCAAGTGAAATGACATCAGAACCTTCAGCAACAGACGCCACCACTACGAATGATTCAACGGAAACTTCACCAACCCCAGAAACATCAACTGCAAGCGAAACGACATCGGAGCCTTCCATCACCGACTCTTCTACACCCGAAAGTACATCTACGGCAATTTCAACAACCCCCGAGGCATCAACTGAAAATACTGTCTCTGCAATTTCCACTACAGAAGAAACTACAAAAATCTCTCCGGAAAATACTACCAGTACGACTGCCACAACGGAAGAGTGTGAGGATGGTGATATCGATCTGTCTAACAATTGTCAATACTATATACAATGCATTAATGGCAAACTGGTTATAGTTAAATGTTCTGATGGCACCTATTGGAATCAAGAAGTTGTTGCTTGTACAATAGATAACAGTCACTGTCCCCAGGCAACTTCAACGAATCCAAATGAAACTACTGAAAGTGAAATAACGGAAAATAGTTCTACTGCTGAAACAACAACTTCCAACGGAACAACCGAGAATGGATCTGCTTCAAGTGAAACAACCAAAAGTGGTTCGAGCACAGAGACTGAAAATGATTCTACTTCTGAGCCAACAACGTCTAATGGATCTACAGAAAGTGAAATAAATTCTAGTCCAGCTACTGAAACAACAACATCTAATGGATCTACAGAAGGCGAAACAACACCCATTGGAACTACCGAGAGAGGCTCGAGTACAGCAGCAGCTACGACTTGCGGAACGAATGAAAATGAATCTACATCTGTAAGAACAACTTCTAATGGATCTACAGAAAGTGAAACAGCTACCAGTAGTACCACTGAGAGTGAAACCACGGAAAATAGTTCTTCATCCGAAACTTCTAAAGGATCTACAGAAAGCGAAACAACTTCAAACGGAACTGCCGAAAGTGCTTCAAGCTCAGAAATAAATTCTACCCCCGAGACAACAAGCGAAATTAGCTCTAAGCCTGAGACAACAAGTTCTAATAGTTCTACCGAAAATAAAACGACCGAAATTAGCTCTACCCCAGAGACAACAGCTGCTACTGGTTCCACCGAAAGCGGAACGCCTGTACAACCAAATATCTGTAAGAGCAATGACAAAGAATACCACGAAGATCTTAATGATTGCACAAAATTCATAGAATGTGTCAATGGCCAGCCAAATACTCTCAGTTGTCCTGAACTGCATTATTGGAATGACGAACAGCAATCGTGCATTAAGGGCGAGTGCCCACAAAGCACAACTTCAGCACAAAATGAAATTAATACAGAAGCAACCACTAAATCAACGTCCAAGATCACACTAGCCAAAACAAATACAATTGCTGCGCCAACGCCTCTTTTAGAAACTAATGTTTGCAAAAATAATTCCCAGCAATATATGGGAGACTCTAATGATTGCACCAAATTTATAGAATGTATCGATGGTGAAGCCAATATTCTTAGTTGTCCTTTATTATATTATTGGGATGAGCAAAAAGGCTCGTGTGTTAAAGGAGATTGTGCCTAAACTTTGTTGAAAAAAATTATGTACCGAAACGTTTTTAATGTAATAAAATTGCTTAATATAACTTTTTTGTTTTCTCTTTATATGGTTTTAAAAGATATATGCATATAAGTATATGTATGTATGTATGTACATATATTATCTTTTACAGTTCTTGGGAATTTTATAAATAATTTCCTTTAAATTAATATTGTGGCGTATGTAAACAAATACTTGAGATTTTTTTTTAAATACTTGCAATAACTAAATTAATGCTAGTTAAATGTACTTTACATTTTTTTAGATAATATTATTTGATGTATTTACGATTACAGTCGTGGCCAAAACTGAACTTAAACTAATAAATCTTTTGCTTAAAGACACTTGAATGTTGAATAAATCTTTTTGTAAGATTAGTTAAGGGGGTTTTCAAGGGCTTTCAATACGTTATAGTTCAAGGTAGTTTAAAACTTAAAGAACACATTATTAACGTTCCTTTAATTGATATAAAAGAACTGAAATATTTTTAACATGTTTCAGTTGCCTCAATAACATCTTGTTGCAAGTTCTCGTAGTAAAAGTGAAAAATGTTTCGTTTTCTGAATTTATTATTTGGCTTAACATTTTTCGGGGGAAGTTTTGCTGTGGATTATGCGGTAAATATTTTGAATTATAAAAATGAAAAAGTTAAATACTATCAAATGGCGAATTTTCTTCGCCTTTTTCATATTATACTTCTATTGGCAATGTTTTGGCTTCTTTTCCCCTTATAACTGCACCGATATATGGAAAAATGGAAATGAAAATATCCCGGAGAATTTTTATTCATGAATTACTTTAACTAAGAAAATTGTTGCTTAGCCCAAAACAGCTTAGAAGAGGAAAACTCACTTATTTCATATACGGCCATATTCCGAAATCGCATAACAGGTGTTCTGTTAATCGCAATCGCACGAAGTTTTGCGACTTAAAATTGTAAAAGTATGCTTATTTTCATTTCCATTTGTCCAAATATGGGTGCAATTATAAGGGGAAAAGATTCCTTGGAATTTATTGGGAGTTTAAGAATTTTAGATGCATTTGTACTGTAAGCGCATAATTCGTTTTGTATTTTTGGATCATACTAAGGGTAATTACGATGGTCATTGTGCAAATTTGCAATTTTTAAATTTGCAGTGCATATTATGATGTGCAAATATGCTATATTTTCTAAACATTTATTCCGGCAACGCTAAAAACTTCTGCTGTCAGAGTAAAAAACCTGCATATGTTTACAGTTATTAAAATAAATTTTTTCTTTTTAATGAAATTTAATTCTCTATTTTTTATTAAAACCTACGAAAATGTTCAATTTATAAGTTTCCTTAAAAACAATATGGCGGCTTATATGGCAAATGTTATTGTTTACATTTGTTTGCAACTGAGCAAATATGCACTCCTAAATTTGCTCATGGTTTTTTAGTGCAAACGAAGTATAATAGAGCAAATTTCAAATACGTAAATTTTGTTGTTGTGTTGTGGAAATGAGTGTATTTTTGCACGCATTTGCATCGTTTGCCCACTTTGCACTACCCATCGTGATTTCCCTTACTGATTTTGATTTTGTATTTTGTGAAACAAACAAATTTCTTGATTTCTAAGATTGATTTTCGGATTATTACATCAGAGATTTATGTTGGCTTATAAAATAATCTATAAGAAAACTTTGCGATTTTTTGGTAAAATAATCGACTTTTCTTTCAACGTGTTTTTTTCAATCACATTAAAGATCTGTCGTGAAATCATCCAGTCTCATAAATTTGTTTATTTTTTAGTGAAACTTTGTTGTAATTTAAGCAATAAAGTGCTAAAACATAAAAATTTAGTGAATTATGCGATTTTGTTTTCTAATTTCACCGATTTTTAAGTGAAATTTAAGATTTTTATTAACAAAAGCGGTTATTTTTAATTTTAGTGATTTCTTAATGAAATTTAAGACTTTTTTTTAAATAATCCTATTTTATGATTTTAAGAATACGAGTTTAATTGTAAGGATTTTTTTGTGAAAATAATGATATACGTAGCCTTTTAAAACATGTGATATTTTGGTGTACCGTTTTTTGTGTTTCGGTGTGATTTTCAATTGCCGAATGCACACGGAAACACAAAAACGGTTTGACTTTCAGAACACCAAAAATTAATAGATACTAAAGCAAAATTTGCAGTAATTTAAGCGATTTTGTCTAACCTAAAGATCATTTAGTGAACTAAGCCATTTAGTTGACCTCTCTCTCTCTCTCTCTCTGCCTAAAATTAATATACATATGTATATATTATTTTTCTTAATTTGTTTTGCCAGATTACTCCAATACCCCATAGTGATTGTCCCCTTGTAGACGATATCAACCACGCTGTTATGTTGACCTATCCCCAGGATTGTAATAAATATTATAGTTGCTACAATGGATATGCCTATCTACAACAATGTCCCAATAATTTGCACTGGAGTACTCTAACCTATCGCTGTGATTATCCCTTGATAGCCAAATGTCAACCATCAGGATTGTCAACGCCAGCAGAGCCTCAGATACCTTCCGCTAGTACTTTAATACCATCATTAATTGGCGAGGTAGTCTATCAGTTAAAGCCCAACGATTGTTCAAAATATTTTAAATGTCAAGCTTGGGCATGTCCAACTAGTTATCACTGGAATGCTTTAACGAAAAAATGTGACTTCCCCCATAAGGCCCGCTGTCCATTTATGATTGGGGTTGCAGAGAGGGTTATGGGTTTAGATTCAATGCCCACCCAGCAGCCAGCAGCTATTGGCTTAGAAGCTAACTCAAAAGAGATATTTAAACAACTGTACCCCAATGATTGCAATAAATACTACCAATGCGAGTCCATGTCGTGTCCCTTTAACTACCATTGGAACTATCGTCGTCAACATTGTGATTCGCCCCAATTGGCTCAGTGCCCTTTTAAGCCTGCAATGCCTACTGTAGTGGAAACTACAACGGTAGCTACAGTACCAACAGCTTTTACACCACCTCCAACATCTGTAATACCAACACATCCCATTGATATTGCTTCAACTGAATGTGTGGATTGCGTTCAAATGTGTGACGGTTCATTGAATCTTCAATATTACCCACATCCGTATGATTGCCATAAATTTATACAATGTAATGGCTGGAGTTTTATACACACCTGCCCCGATAATCTGTTTTGGAATGCAAAACTTAATACTTGCGATCGTGTTTGTGTTAAAAATTAAGAGAAGTGAAAAGAACGAAGAAAAACTAAGTTTGCATGTACGGCGAAAGAGAAAAACTTGCATATTATATATCGTTAGGAATGAAATTGTATTAAGTTAAAAAAAAAAAATATAAATATTTTTTTTAAATTTTTTCAATAACAACTCTTAAACGTTCAGATAAAATCTAATAAATTAAAAAAAGTAGCTTATTGTGAATTGATTTCCGTTTCCGAACACCACAATAGTGGAGAGAGCATAATGCATTTGTGCTGATGTTTGTTACACCATTTCCATGTTTACCTTGTGTGCAAAGTAAAGCTCGCAATTTTGGAGATTACAGAAGGCATAATATCCAAGCCCAGTGGAATTGGGGCGAATCTGTCCATAATGTCACATAACCCCCAGGCAAGCTTCTTTGTGAACATAAACCATATTTTTAATTTCGTATTTAACTTAACTTTGGTCCAGACGTATTTTATTGAAATCAAAATCATCAAAACATATTATATTGGAATCGGTCAATATTTGAGCATAGCTCCCATACAAATACTGCTCCCGAAAATAGCTTTTAATGCCATGGCTTCCTTGTAACAATAACTTTTACGAAAGCTACTATGTCATGACAAAATATTGTGCTGGTAGGTCCAAAATTTATAAACATGGGATTCTACTGGGTATTTACCTGATGTCTGGGTAAATACCCGGTATTTTTTGGGAATTTATTTGGGTAATTATAAAACGCAAATGAATATGGCAATCATTAACCGTCAATAAAATTAATTTAGTTTTAAATATTTTTAAAAACAGCAAATTGCTCTGCTTGTAATTCCTCGCATAAAAAGGATTTAAAAAAACATGCCGAATCCAGTCGCTACAAGCAAAATAAAATAATTTTTTTACTAATTACTAATTTTAAATTAAATTACTAATTTTACTATTAAATTTTTTTTTTACTATTTTTAAAAAAATTTAAAATTTTTATTTAACAAGATTCAAAATTTGGTCAGAAAAAAACAAAAGAAAATATAAACTTTTTACTATTTTGATTTTTAAGTTGGGGATTTTGGGGGATTTTTTTTTAATTTTTGGGGACAAGGAAAAAAGTATCTGGCAGCCCTGGTTCTATCTAAAAGATAAGATTTAAGCCAGCGGATTGCGTTGTTAAAAATATCGTGGTTGACTTTATCAAAAGCTTTACTAAAATCCGTGTAAATAATGTCGGTTTGTTTATTATTAATAAAACCTTCATTTACAATAGTTGTTAATTGTAAAATGTTAGTAACAGTGGAACGTGATTTCCTGAAACCATGTTGACAAGGTGATAAAAGGGTAGAGATTTGATGATATAAACTATCAGTAAAGCATTCAGCTTTACAATTCCTCTATAATTCGATATTTCCAGTTTACTTCCAGGAGAAATATAAGATTGTTTCCATTCAGTCATTAGTACTTTTGTTCTTAATTTTAAAATCAATATAACGGCAAACAAAAGAAAACAATTAAAACAAGCGCCAGAAATCAAATAAATTAATTTGACATTACATGGGTAAATATTGACAACTCTCCCTAATACAGGTATTTTTTTCTAGATGCCATTTTGGTCTCGAACACATTTAAAGGTTAACTTCTTTTTCTGGTATTAAACCTTTTTAACTATCCAAAGTATTTTCTTAAAATTATTAAAACCAAACATTTTTGGGATTACACAAATCAAGTCCCAAATTCATTTAGGGATTTAATTTACCCTTTGGAATAAATTAAATTGTTGTAAAATAAAAACGCCTGAATTTCAGTTTTAATAAAAGTTTAAATTTTTTCTTTAAACACATGGAATTCATAGCAGTGTTTCAGTTATCTTTATTTTCAGGCACAGACTGCTAGCGTTACATATATCTTTTTTAATTTAAACAATGTCTTTGTAAAATAAAGAAAAGATAAAGAAAATTATTGTTTGATGACTAAATTTTTTGTCTCTAAAAAAAACATCATATTAATGACAAATTTCTTAAAACACAAAAAATACTAAAAATTTTTGGTAACAAATGCTTCAATAGATTTTACTATAAATACAATAATTAAAATGAGTTTTTGGCAGTCTAAAATTTAACAGTAGTGAAACAATCATGTTTTGGTTTAATGGTAAATAAAAGTGAAATAAAAAAATTTAATAATACTGACTTTTATATGCCAATTTTGCAGCAATGGCAATATTTTGTTTAGCACAATAAAACTTTTTGTTGACGTGATTAAAAGTCGTTTTATTACAACATGTTTTGTGTTATTGTATCAGCATTTCTTTACAGAGAATAATTGTGAAGGACATCCTTTTTCATTTAAAATTTTGCTTTCGAATTTAGTTTTAATTCACCAAGCTTAGTTAAAAGTAACTATTACTATAACTGCCAGTTAACAATATGTTTTTTACAGTTATAATGATAGGCAATTTTAACTGAACTTGGTTAAATTGGACCTATTAAAATAAACTTTAGAATTTTTTAACTTAATTTCAATTCCAGCTTATTATTTGCTTCTTGTTTTTTGCTTTGGCACCAACCTCAGCAAATCCCTGGCTGCAATTTCATTAACGGATTTGGAAATAAAACAGGTAAAATTTTATTTTTATTTTAGGAGAGCTGGAAGAGAAATTCACTTTTTTACTTCGCAAATCCCTACACCACAACTAGTTGTGAAGATGGTACACTTGGTTTTTTAATATTTATCTAATACTCCATAAAGTATATATGTATGTATATATTTTGGGTTCCTGAGTAATCCTAAATAAATTTAGACATGTCCTCTTGTCTGTCTGTCCGTCTGTTTAAATCACGCTCACTTTAAAGCTACTCAAAAGTAAAAATATTGGTGCCTAACTCTTTCTGGTTCTCCCAAGCAGTTTGGGTTTTACTTAAGAACTTTTTGCCTAAAGCCAAAGAATTCTTCGAAGAACTTTTTATTTTAACAAACATTTCTAAAATTGTATCACAATCTAGTGAAACAATCAAAGGAGTCTTCAAAATGTTTTTAAAAATAAAAAGTAGTAATGGGTTTTCTTTATAAGATCAATTTAGGCCCTTACTCGTTTAAGTTATAATATTTGATTAATTTAATTGAAAGTATTAAATATTTATTGCCAAAAATGTTTGTTTTTTGTTTCAAACTTGTTACTTATTTGATCCCAGTTTACCTAAAAGGGTTTAATTTTATTTTAAAAAATAACACCGTCTGTATAAAAGATTAATTTCATCTTTGAAAATCTAATACTGTAGAATCCTGATAATTCGTAATCGCAAGGGACCGGCCATTTCTTACGAATTATAGGGGTTTTCGATGTAGCGGGGTTTTCGATTTAACGGGGTTAAAATAAAACAAATACGAATTAACGGGGTTTTTAAATTTATTTACTAATTAAAAAAAAACATAAAAAACAATTGTTAAAAAGAAAAAATATATAAAAGTTATTCATGTAACAAACTGATCTTAAGAAAATAAAGAAACATACAAGGAAAAACCCACGCAAAAAAATAGCGGTAAACAAAAAATTATTCTTTTCATGTTTCTGTTGCTTTTATTACGAATTATAAGTGGTAATTACGATTTATAAGAGATAAAGAAGATATTATTAAAAAAAAAACGAATTAGCAAGGGGACCAAAATGAATGGAAATTTTACGAATTAACGAGATTTTTTCAAGGGACCGACAATTTATTTCGAATGATCGGGAATTACGATTTATCGGGGTACGAATTATCGGAATATGACTGTATTAAGAACTCATATAAAAGTTTTCTTACGTTTGTAATTATTCCTTTGAAATGTTTAATGCCATTAAAAATATTAATACACAATAATGGTGGTTATTTTATAATTTTTAACCCAAATTTGTATATATCTAGAAATGTCAACCATTCTTAGCAACACACTAACAAATCAAAACAAATAGGCTCGAACTGTCAAAATCAGAAGGCGTTTCGAACTTTTTAAAAAAACTTTAGCTAAATTTTTGTTTAAAAATTGAAAGGAAAAATATATGAAATATTTTGGAAAGAAATAAGATTGTACATAGAAGAAAAAACGAAATTGTTGCTCTGATTGTGAACAAAGCTTAATGCTGTATTTAAAAAATTTTCCGCATTTCTATAATTTTCCCTAATTTCTCTAAGATTTGCCACGGACTGGAATATAAATATGTTGCTCATCCCTCAAATAAAAAAAATTATGTTCTATGCGTACCTGAATTTGGATACGAAAAGGAGTGTGATAACAACGAATGTTTCGACGAACGTGATCCACCCTGTTCCAAAGTTTGTAATTCGAAAGAAAATGCTGCCGATCAAGCTACCAAAGACTACTGCGATGATGATGATACACCCTCCTTAGATCGTGTGGCTAACAGCGAAGATTGTGAATCATATTATCTTTGTATGGGTAAAGGTGTGGACCCTTTGCCGCTAAAATGTCCACCCAATCAACACTATTCCGAAGAACATAAAAAATGTTTGAATTACATTGAAGCCAATTGCGCTGCCACTACGAAATGGTGTAAAAAGCGAAGAGATGGTACACGCTTTCCCCATACCAACTGTTATCGGTATTATGAGTGTCAGGGTGAAAAGACTGTCACCGAAACATGTACATATGGTGAACATTTTAACAGGGAATTGAATAAATGTGCCAGCGGAATATGTCAGGAAGATACGAGAAAACCGAATTGTACAAATAAAAATGATGGTTCACGATTGGTCCATGAAAAATGCTATAAGTATTATGTGTGCTTGAATCAGTCCTTGTTCGAGGCACAGTGTGCCAGTGACGATTATTTTAATGATAAACTTGGTAGTTGTGTACGAGATGTTAATAATAATTGTAATGATATTTAAATAAAGTGTCAAAACAAATGCTGATCTTTTTCTAATGCAAATGTTAAAATAAAATTCCATTTTAATTTTAGAGAACTTCGTACCTATTAAGTCTTAAAGTTTTTCTTTCTTCGTCCACCAAGCCACAATTAGGACATGGGACTTTCAGCATAGGTGCACGTAGTGTGAAAAGTTTTCTGACTGTCATTCACTTGGGAGTGACCAGTAACGATTCCTCTGTTTGACTGCCCAAGCAGCTCACTACTTCCGGTCCTACACCAAGTATTTCCCGGACAATGGCTTTTCGGACTCCTCTGAAAGCCAACTAAAGTGAGAAGGCGGCCAGTCAAGTAGCCTGAATGGTTAAAGTACATCTTAACGTCTCAGGCAATAAGGTAAATCACATGAATATTTGCTGAAGCATGACAGCATCGTGGGATTGGGCACGAAGATAGCAGCCCTATCGCCAATATAAGAAAGGAAAGCCAGCAACCCACTTTTCCGAAATACAATTTGCTAACGAATCGATTTGGCGCCCTATGCTTCAGTGGGAGTTAGAGGAATATATGTATATATATATATATAAGCCAAAATTTGATGTTTAATTATTTTTTTTAATTTAAATTTAAGTATTAAATGTTTAACTTTCTGGGAAACATATTTACGAGGAACATGAAATTGTTGCTTGATTTTACATTACGTTACTTACCCCGCATGTGTCTCTACACCCATCGCCATCAATCGTCTGTCATGAAATATTTATGTGCGACATGTCGCAAAGTGTACATACATATGTGTTTTAAAGCTCCAGATCTTTTTATAATACATATCTATGTATGTATGTATGTTTAATCATATAAAATGCTTACTATATTATTTGATACACTTATGTATGTATATCAACTTTTAAAATTAAATTCTACAAATAATTGGGCTTTCGTTTTTATTTTGGAAACAAGTATTTGTCAACATTTATCTCAACTATTAAAAGCATTTCTTTTGTAAAGCGGCTCATACACTCGCAATATAATTGTTCAACTTAACGTGTTGTACAATTATATGGCCAAGGTGTATGTGATATTCGAAAGTGGCACAATATAAAGGGCACTAATCAAAACCCTTTTGATTTTTATTGCACAACGAAAAGAAGTGCAATATACTGTTAAATGTGTTGGCAACAATGTACGATGTTTTTTTGGATATGTTTGGTTTTTAATAAGAGTTGCACCAAATTTTAATTGAAACCATTATGGCACTTATTGAATACTATAGGGCAATATAGAAGTAATATGGTGAATGGCATGTACAATAATATTGTAAATAGATGGGACGCTTAAGACTAAATAATCCTTTACACAAGAGACTTATTATGCTGGCATAAAATGATAGGCAAGCGTAGTGAGGGGAATAGTTTTTCGTTGGCGTAAAGTTTAAGTCGGCTTCAATCACATGATGCTATTTTTGCAATGCATTTTTAACTTAATTTCAGTGTTATTTACTTGATAGGAACAGAACACAAACGTACATATCGAGTCCTTTTTACGATTATACAGAGTCTATCGTATGCAAACAAATTCAATAGGTTATTCGATACGATAGTATCGAATGCGGTGATTAGACCACAGCTCCATCTTGAGTAAAGTGGCCTATTAAATTATCACTTAGCACAGATGCGAACCTTTAACCATTTAAAAAAAACCTGGCATCACCTATTGCCAGTTACATATTTCATCCAACCCTCCACCCCACAAGTTAAAAATAAATTCTAATAAATATGTTTTTTTTGATACCGGAAAGTTAAAATATTTCAGGAGTAGGCTCTTTGTGGGATCTTTAAATTGTTAACCAATCTTTATCAAAACTGACGCAAGTGTTAAAATTGGTTGCTCCTTTAATTCAATAATGACATAACTCAAAAAACCTGTGCAGAATTGTTCGCTATGTTTTTCTTTATATTTTGTTTAAAATTTTTCTTAATATCTTTTATACTTTCCTCGTTTGAAAAGAATGTGTCGTTAGCTATATTTTCTAAGTGAGTTATTTCACTTATAAATGAGCGATATATTAAAATAAGAACAGAACAAAATAACATGGTTCTGACCAGGGTTGTCAGATTTTTTTGAGCTCCATCGCCAAACCGGATGTCAAAAATCGCCAAACGTAAATTTTGTTTAGTTTTTGTAACATTTTATTCAAACCAAAATTTTTTAATTAAATTTTGCAAAAAAAAAAGCTAGTATAATATTTCAGTCAAAAATCGCCAAAATCTGAGAAAAAATACAAAAAAGTCGCCGAAAGTAAATTTTGTTAAGATTCTGTTATTTTTTTTTAAATAACATAAAATGGAGATCATATATTCAGTTAAAAAAAAACTAAAATAAGTACACAAGTCTATAAGATCGTACCATCAGCCTTGTCGATTTCATTACTAGTATTTTGACCGGCATACATACTCTTAGAATAATTAATAGTGGCTCAATATAAAATTCACCTAAAATTATAACAAAACAAAAAACATGTGAAAAAAGTTCCTAGATTAGTAATGATAACGAAAAAATTACAAAATGTTAAAAAAATCACTGAAATAAAATATATAAATGGTAAAAATAGCCAAGTAAATCGCCAGTTACATCAAAAATCGCCATTCGCCAAATGGAAAATCCCACCGCCAAACACGTTTCAAAATCGCCACGTTTTGCGAGAAATCGCCATATCTGACAGCCCTGGTTCTGACAATGAATTCTGGTAGAGAACAAAAAAAAAAAAAAAGGCGTTATGAAACATGACATCATCATTTTTTACTTCTAAAATTCTAAAATCTATAAAATGTGCACACTTCATTAAATCGCGCAAATGCCAAGGAAATGACAATTACATTTGACAGTTCATGTTATTTCTTTAAAAAATGTTCGAAAAGAAAAACTTGGATTTTAAAAATTAAGGAAAAAAAAGAATTCAAAGTAAAATTACACATAGATTACATGGGATGAGATTTTCATGCACTGAAATATCGAAAATAAGCGCTAAAAAAATATGCACTAAAAAATCCAAAATTTTATTTTCAAATCCTATTTTGATTCTAGATCAGATCAAAAATATTTGAAATTTATTTTATTTTTCAAACGTTTTGGATTTTTTTTTAATTTATCGGGCTATGCTTCCTTCTACATTATTTTTTTTAAATTTCTGCAATATCAATAAATTTGAATTGAGTATTAAGTAAACTTAATCCCTCCTAATAAGTTTTTTTTTCACTAATATATCCGTTATTGGAAAATACAAATGCTAATTGACTTCTGATGTAAATTAAATTTACTGTTTCTTTTACTTTTTTAAGTGCATAATCATCGGTACAACTCTGAAGTATCTAACCTGGCCCCATTTTGTTACTACTGGCTGTGCAAGGGGAATCAAGGGATAATTTTTTTTTAAAAATTGCAATATCGCATTGGTTTCTAATTTGTTGCCACGAATGCGCCAAGCAAGTCACTTCCAACAGTTTGGATATTTTAAGCCCATGTAAGGAGCTGTATCGGCTTTAAAAAGAAGGATCTTTTGTCGAAATCTTAAAAATCTTGTATTTTAAGCAAAGCTCCTAAATAATTTATTTAATGATCTAAAAATTTTTTTTTGGAAGGTTTCTTTTTTTACGTTAACGTTCGCATAGAAAATTATATGTAAAACAAAAACAATATTCGACAATTTGTTTTTGTTTTAAATGTAGTTTTCTATGCGAACGTTGACGTTCGAAATCGTTGAACAGGCTTTTAGATATTTAATTTCAAACATTTTACAAAACATTAACGGTCATAACGGGTCACCGGTTTATAGGGATCCGTACGATGAGTGTGGGCTTAGTTTATAATGACTACTGCATTAGTTGCTAGGATAAGGAGAAGGAGCAAATGGTGTTTCACTTGCTCTGCCAATATTTCGGTCTCGGGGTTTTTAAGGCATTTTGAGAGACCAGTATTTCTGCGCTTGGATGCGCTACCTAACGTACGACTAAGGTCGATCTCTCTTTTCTGCAGGGAATCAAAATTGTTCGATGCTGCAGTAAAGTCTAGAAAATAATCTAGTGAACTGGTGAGGGCTTGACTCTGATCAAAAACACAAGTGAACTATCCTCGCGTCGGCTACCCATTGAACCTTACATTTCGTGCTACCTTGCTACACCCTTAGTCAACATTCTTTTGTGCCATGAAATACTTATGTGCTACATGTCGCATAGTGTGAAGCAGGTATTATAAAGCTCTGTTTATCTCTCTATATATACAGCGTAACTGACTGATTCATCTTCGTACGGCCTAAACTCCTGAAACTTAAAAGTTGAAATTTGGACCGAAAGATGGTCTCTCGCCAAATCGGTCCACTAAGACGGGATTTTTGGAAATTCGAACATTAAAGGCCCTTAACTATAAGAGATAAAAAAATTCAATACTTATCGTTGTTGATTAAAAAATAAGCAAACGGGAAAATGGCTCTTTTGGTAGGTAAACGAGTAAACAAATATATGTATATACCAGAATAGCAAAGAATGTAAACGGATGTAAACCACACAAGCTGAATGAATAATGGCAATCGCGGATCTATTGTCGGTATTCAACACTTGTCAATTTTGTAAAAATGTGCAAAAAAGTGATTGCAAACTACCTAAAAGGATTGAGGCGACTTTTTAAATGTCATTGAATTTCGTACGTAATGACAAGGTCCAAGCATTGTAATTAAATAAAAGTTTCATGGAAATCATAGCTTTATTTGTATTTTATTTAACTTTACTATTGGAACCGAAAAGTATATATTTATACTTTTGTGGTTATAAAAATATGGTCTCCGTTTGTATGTCTTATCAAAATCTACACACTTGTTTAAATATTATCATTTACTTCAATTTTGTTTGAAATTAGTCACCAAACTTTATTTATTTTTTCATATAAAATTTCATATTATGAATAGGTTTAAAAAAAAACCTTGAACAAAAATTACGTGCTTTTTTTTGTAGCATTTTTTGACCTTCTCTAATGCCCGATTTAGGTATTAATAATTTTTAAATTTGGCCACACTACAGGTCGTTTTGGATGCACCCATTTTTCTCAGAAATATTTCATGAAACAGAAGATTGGAGGCGAAGTATGTATGTGGAGAAGTTTAGGGAGTGAACAATGTCACACGAAATGAAAACTCTTTAATATTTTTCAAAAAAATTTTGAACTTAATAGTTAAATTTTAATTTCAGACTCAAACATTAAATTGTGGCTTGAGGCTCACAACAAGAAACGTAACTGAAGCAGGCATGTAAAATAGCAATTAAATTAAGAGAATTGTCATTTCCGTAATTTTAAAATCATGTCCAATGAAATCTAAATTAAATCCTTATTATCAGCAACTTATCAGAATCGTTGCTGACTAATGTTGCCACTTACTTCCAGGGCTACCAGACTTGGTGATTTATCCCCAAAGGATTTCATGCAAGCAAAAAGTACAAAGAAAGACCCCTTTCAAACGCGGAAAGTTACTTTTTTTTTTTTTTTTTTTTATTTCCTAAGCTTATCCCGCGAAGCTTAATGCTTGTCTGCAGGAAAGAAACCAGAGTCTCAGGCGGGAATCGAACCCGCAACCCCGGCGATGATAGACTAGCTCTCTACCAGCTAGTCTACCGGGGCAACTCTTGGTTTGTAGACGTCAGCGGTAAGGTCGGGGTAAGGTAAAAAACATTTTGTACAGACTTTGTTGTACTCGGCAAGTAACTTGCGCAACTAACTTGCTGAGCCTGAAAGGGGTCAAAGTCATGTGGGGAATGTGGATTTTCTTGGGGATTTAATAAAAATAATCGGGGATTTTACAAATTTTTAATATATTTTTTTTATTTTATCATTTACGCTTATTTTTCTTTGTTTCGTATAAAAAATATGAAAAAAGTAGCAAAGATTTAATCTTACTCTTATCAACAACTTATACGATGTAAAGGGTCCTAATTAATATTAATATTTTTGTAAAGTAATACTACATTTACATTAGGCCGAAATCTTGTAGATTTGATTTAAAATCTTCTTCGAAATCTAGTGCGTTTACATTACACTTTTTTGACATTAGCGAGATTTTGTTTTTATAACACAACAACTAACTAAAAGTCTTTTCGTAACACACACAAACACAAAAAGAAATATACATTAAAATATTTGCATTGCCTTTTATTAATAAACAACGATATTTATTTTATCAATATTATTCGTCTTTTTTATTTTTTTACACTTTTTTATTTATTTATTTTATAAAACTTTTTAATTTTTTTTAACAACTTTTGTTTTGTTTTTTTTAAATGTAATTTTTTCTTATGCAGGGAAGTATTTTTTAGTGCTTTATTGAAAAAACCATAGTTGCATCATTAAGTACTACTAGATTTTGAGTAGATTTCGTCGAAATCTAGTCACGAAGTAGATTTTGTTTTGTATGGGAAATCTAGTCAAAAACAACTAGATTTGGCTCGAAATCTCGTAAGTACTAGATTTTGCGTAGGTGTAAATGTAGTATAATAAGTAAAAGGTACTTAATAAACTTATGTTATTATTCTTGAGTGAGTGTTTTAAAAAAGAAGAATCCAAAACCGTTGACAGCACATACAATTTTTGACTTTTTAAAGACAATTTTCAAGCAAATATGTCTTCCCCAAAAATAAGTAAACATGAAAGATAATATAACAAAGTTTGTGAAATATGTATTATTATTGTTGATTTTAAAGGCGGGCTACAACCGATTGAACAAGCTCAAAATTCTTATAAATTGACTCATTCATCTTCAAAAACAGCATATTAAAAACATGCCGAAACCAGTCGCTACAAACAAAATAAAATTAATTTTTTACTAAAAATTTTTGTGTGGGGATTTTGGTCAGAAAAAAATCAATATTAACTTTTTAAGGTTATTTTTTGTAATTTGGGGATTTTTTTTTAATTTTTTGGGGACAAGGAAAAAAGTAACTGGCAGCCCTGCTTATTTCAAAACTTTTTCATCCCAGAAATCCCCTTGTGTTAAGTTAAGCATTACCATTAATCGTTGCTATCTTGGCGAAAAAACATCTGTTGTTTCTGTTGGCTTTGGTTTGTTGTAGTCTTGCCACCACCTGTAATTGAATTTATCTTGCGCTAATTGTACTTTATTGTTTAATGCCGAAATGTGTGTTCTTTTGTAAACGTAATATTTGAAACACCTCTTAAAAATAAGGGGATCGTTTTAAAATGCTGCCAAGTCACAAGTAATACTTATGCAACACTTTTTTTTAGAAAAGAAAACGCCATTAATGGTATACGTAATTACTTGCCCACTACTTGCAAGTAATTACTTGCATGAAAAATCACCTATACGTATTATCAATGAAAATTCGAGGAAACAGCCGATTGGCTGAATGTACAAAAATTGTGTGAAGGTAAATGAAGAAGTGTGAGTGTGTTCAGTTTTTCGAACTTGCACTTGCATGTGGAAACGGGGAGTAAGTTGAAAAAACGTTTTTTTTTATATATTGTTAATTACACAGTGCAACAAAATTCGGGTTATCTCCGCCAGCCTCAATACTTGCAACGCGAAATGAAACTAGACTATTGGTAGAGCAAATCTGCAAAAGAGATGTGAAAAGTTAGCTCTTGCTCCCGAAATATCGGCTACTAAAGTTTTTGAATTTTTTGAATAGGCGTTTGGTATAAGTCACAAAAATATACTTAAGGTACTTCTGAGCTAAAATACTATTTCAGATGTCTTCAGTAGAATTGTATGGCGATTCTTTTCTTAGAATATATTAACCCTCTAACACTTATTTTAAGGAGTCATTTTTGTCATTTTTTTACCACAATCATGAATCTTATCATGATATGTTGCTCTTAGAATATGTTTACCACAACCATGTTTTTTCTTTGCGTGTATGCAAAAATCACCATAAAAATAATACACTGTAAAGACATTTCTGGTTGAATGGGTACGTAAATCAGCAGAATTGTCGCAAATGGAGTGAGGAGAATCCACAAGCTTTTGTCGAAACACCATTATAACCACAGAAAAGTACTGTTTGGTGTGCTTTATGGGCTGGCGGAGTCATTGGCCCATATGTCTTCAAAACGATGATGGTCAGAATGCGAAAAGTTGTTGAAAATTTGTGTTTCAAATTGCGCCATTTACGCGCCAGCCGTGGCGGCCACATGCCAGAAATCTTAACTAAACATTAATGCCATAAAATAAATAAAGACCGTTTCATTGATATCATTAAACTTGTTTCACTATATAAAAAAACACCCTTTATTAATGTTTAATAAAATTACTACTTAAAAATTATTTACAAATATTTACATTACAATATCGAGCCCGAATAGCAAAAATTATGTAACCAACAACAATTTTAGGTTTTTGGTTTTTGATGAAAATCAATCATTTTGGATAATTTTCATCATCTCTAAAAATCTCATATCTCTGGGAAGTACCGTTAGTGCTGGTTCACACACGTCAAGTTTTACTCGTCAAGTCTTGAGAGAATGGAAAAGAGAATGCCATTTCTTTTTTCTATTTTAGCGCTATAGAAAACCTTTTGCGATTAGAGATTTTTTGTATATAATAATTTTCTTTTGTTCTAAGGGATTTTGTTGAAAAACTAGAAAGTTTTTCGGAAACAGGTAAGGTTTTTACAATAGGTTTAAACGTTATTGAAGTTTCGTAAATTATAAATTATTCCAAGATATACGGTCATTTCTCACAATCGCAATATTTGAAATCGCAATACACCAGACTTTTTTCATGGTGTTCTGCATTAAGCTCGCGATCATCCATAGTTACTTAAATATATTAAAATTCCCCTGAGCACACTTTTGCTATTTTAAGTCGCCAAACTTCTTGCTATTGCGATTTTAACAACAACTTTTATGAGATTTCAAGTTAGAATCGCAAATGTTAAGCGTTTTGCGATTCTAAGAACATGCTCGATAGTGTTTTTTTCTTTTTGTAAGTTTTTTTTATTGTTAAATCAAAGATTTTTAAGTTGGTATTTCTATTACATGTCTTCAGTTTTAGGTGGTAACATTTAGTTAAATCTTTAAAAATTTTCACACAGTATTCGTGAAATACAGAAAAGATAAAATTATTATTTGTCTCTAAAATCAACATCATCATGACTACAAAAAATTTTAGTACCAAATTTTAGTATAAATACAAAGATCGAATCAGAATTTTAGACAGATACAAATTAAACCCTGGTGAAATAAGAATGAAATTAATAAACGGTAAATAAGAGTGAACAAAAAAGAAATTAATAAAAATTATTTGTAATTGCTAACTTTGTAGCAATAACGATAAATAACGGTTTACTTTGAACAAATTTTGTGTTATTTAAGCAAAATTTGTTCAAAGGAATTTACAATTTAATAAAATATTTTTAAAATTTAAATATATTTATGAAAAATTCAAACCTTTAAGTAAATTCTTCTATTACAGTTGCATATATAATACTTCATTGTTTAGGCATTAAGTCCAGGAAATCCCTGACTGGAACTTTATTACCGCCAAAGGAATTGCAACAGGTAAAATATTTATTTTTTCATTTTATGCTTTGATAAAATTCAAATCAAATATTTTTAAATTTATATAATTTTATAAATTTTATCAAGAATAGAGTTATTTTGGTTCTAGTACATTGAAAGTGTAAGTTTCTGTACGTGAAAGGGTTAACTATTCAGATTATGCAAACTTTAAAATTTAAATTAAATTAAAATTAAATTTTAACTTATATTTTGTATCCTAGAAGGTTTTAAAATCAAGTGAGTCCATAAAAGGGTTTTCTACGTGACGCCTTTCGGGGGTCTTATACATTTAAAGGTTAAATTTTAACATGAAATTATCGATTTGTAAGATCATGTTTTCTACTTAAATCTATTAAGTGAACTTAAAAGTAAAATAGCAACTTTGCTATATTAAAAGGTTGTAAAAGGAAACTTATAATCTGGAACAAAATAACGGCATTCGATATCGGTCGAAATAACAATACAATTTAAATGGATTTCGATCGATATTAAGTGCCTTAATCTTAACCCTAATTTAATACTTTAGTGTGCTGTTTTCACAGCACATAAGTTATATGGGATCTATTTAGTCTTTTCAACCTTTAAGGTTAAGCACAATATTATTTAGTTTTTATATCATATTTTCTAAATAAACTTTTAAAGCTTGTAGATTTAGTCGGTAATTAACTGGATACAAATTATTTATTTAAAAGGCAAAGTTTTCAATCATGAAGCTTTTTGTACATTTCAATGTTGAATTAATAAAAACTCTGTAAATTTAGTTCTGTTTCTTAATTATGTTAGTTTTAGTCCCATGCTCATTTAAGGATTAAAATCTCAACCAATTTTTTTTTCAAATTTTATTCAAATTCTAGTTTAATAAGTAAAGTATTGTTCGAAAATAAACACTTAATATCGAAAACACAAACGGTAATAGTGTTTGTGTAGAAAATCATTTCAAAAATAACGTTTCCCTGTTAGTCATCTTTCGAACATAAAAATAATACTGTTGTTATCAAACTCTACAAAAGATAAAAACATTTAATTCCTTTCGGTTTTTTTTTAAATCCACAAACTTTATTGTGTTCGGTTCGGCTCATTAATGTTCGTTCCTTTTGGCTGGTAAAAAACCAAAAGTTTTTTACACACACAAAATACACATACGAAAAAAAAACAAAAAGCCAGCAAACTAGTTTTACAAACATGTTCGTGATGCGGTCGTTGCTAAAATTTTTTGTTTATTCGTTTCTTTATTTTCGTCGTTTCTATCTTTTAAAAAAGAAACATTATAGAACATTAAAATATAATGTTTGTCTATAGTATCACAACAATTGTTCTGTTTTTTATTCTAAAAAATAGTTACGAACGGTATTAAGGGTTGTGTTCGTCTACACAAACACTAAAAATTGTTCCTGGGTATGTGAGCCGAACGCTAAATAATGTTCTGTTTATTTTCGAACAATGATTTAAGGTAATAAACAGATACTTTTCAGAAATTAAAAATAGTTAAAATTTTTCGTTATCAGATCCTTTTGTGCTCATGGTTTTTTAGGGATAAATTATATCTAAAACAAGTCTCTTAAACATTACAATTCTTATGGAACAATTAATTTTATAAAATTTTGCAATTTTTATTATTCTCCTTATTTTCTTTAGATTTGCCAAGAAGGCATACTTAAATTCGTAGCTCATCCCCTTAGCCGAAGCCACTTTATTTTCTGTTTACAACGGAAAGGAATTGAAATGACATGTGGTTATGGCAAATGCTTTAGCGAACATGATCCAAAAAATCCATGTACCACAAATTGTAATTCGGCTGCAAATGCTGTGGATGCAGAAATCAAACATCAATGCAATCTATATCATACAGCCTTGTTAGATCGTGTGCCTAATCCTAAAGATTGTGAATCATATTTTCTCTGCATGGGTAGAAACATGGACCCTTTGCCGCTTAAATGTCCACATAATCAACACTATTCCGAAAAACAGAAAAACTGTTCAACTAAAGCTGAAGCCAGGTGCACTGTTATCGCAAAACGATGTGAACAGAAACAGGAAGGTCTACGTTTAGTCCATTTTAACTGTTTTCAATATTATGAGTGTCATAAGGGAATTATTTATACTGAAATATGTCCATTTGGTCAACATTTTGACAAGATTTCGAATCATTGTGCCCACGGCATATGTTACAATGATAACAGACATCCGAATTGTGTAGATGAAGATGATGGTACAAAATTCGATCATAACCGATGCGATATGTTTTATGAGTGCAAGGACGGTCTTTCGTGGCCGAAAACATGTCTTCGTGGCCAATATTATACTAGCGAACACGGATGTGTGCAAGATACTACTAACTTGTGTGTAGGAGGGAAATTGAAAGTACAATAGTATACTTGTAAATGTTTAATGCAAAAAATCTTATTGAGAAAACTTTTCACATATTTATGGAGCAGATGTTTTTCTTTATTGAAAATGTAATTATGTATGTATATTGGTTTTTTCTTTAATTTAAATAAAAAAAAAAATAATAATTAGTATTGTGGTAATTTTTTTGAACTGTTTATGGGTTTAAGTCCAAATTTTTAATATTTTGATCAGGCTAAAGTTGATTAAATTTAATTTTTAATATATTACACTGGTCAACACATCAAATGTTTCCTGACTTCTGTCCATTGTTTTTAGTTAAATTAGAATTAAGGTGCTGATTACGATGGCATCAAAAGTTTTTTTCTAACAGCTTTTGTTTTATAGATATAGTGAGATTTAATATTTGAATAATTAACAAATATTTTCTGGATTATTAATCTACACAAAAATCTCTTTCATTTGAATAGAATCACATTGGTGGGTAGATCAAGGATGTTCAAAATGATGTATTTTGAGATTTGTCCTTAAAACTTTGAAAAATCCTATTGTTTTCTCCCATTTTCAATTTATGGACAAACTCGACATTCCAACGAACTTATTCTAATGCTCTAGATGTTTTAAATAGTTCCAAAAATCACAGGCTTCAGGATGATAACGGGGCTCCCGCTAGATTATTGGTGTCCCAAATTAAATTCTGGGGCATTTCCCAAGTTACCATAACATCCATTGTTTATCTTGATTGTAAATATTAATTTTAAAATATTAAAAATATGCAACTTTCCCGAAGTGTAAAGGTTAACGATACTGAGCAAGAACATATTGACACAAAACTGTCTGGATTATTTACAAAAAGCCTTTTATTCGTAGCCGTTTTGTTATTGATGATAAATTTAACATAAAAACCAAATTATTTTGAATGGGGTTAGTAAGGAATGTTCAATTTTGTTTTTTAATTTATGCACAATGCCTCCAAAAGGTAGACAAAAACGAATGTTATATTCGAAATCAGTGGTCAAAAATACACAAAGATCTCTTATTTTATTGCAGAAGGATCAGTAATTTTTATTCAGACAACTTTTTAAAAGCTCTCTTTTGTAACACAGAAAAAATAGAAAAACGACTTTAATTAAACAATTCGTTCAGACAATTAAATATTTAACTAATTTTGCCCCTGCAAAGGAATTGATCATATCAATTAACGGAACATAAATTTAGTCAATTAAAAAATGAATTGCATAAACTAAAAAATACACCACATATACACAAACTTTTAATTTTATTGGTTTTGTTTAAAAAAATTAATTGCAGCAAACAAAAAATTAATTGCATAATTAATGCACACCAATTAATTATTTAGTTGAATAATTTTTTGCAAACATTTTTTCTGTGAAAGCAGTGCTATTTTATGAAGAAAGTAATTTTTTACAACATGGAATTAATTAAAATTTATTGAAAACTTTTCATTTTTGAAAGAGATAAATGAATTTATGATTATTTTTGGTTTTTATTTATAAATCAACATAAATATTATATTACCAGGGAAACCAGAAATATGCTCTATAAAACACGTTTTATGCGCATTAAATATGCAAGAAAAACTTGCCCTCAAAATTGTTAAAAATATGCACCAAAAATTGCTAATTTGAAAATGAAATATTCAACAATTTAATAACTGTTCCAATTTATAAAAATAATCCTAAAATTATTATCGGTAAAGCCCAAACACCATAGTATTTACAAACAAATTTTCGAAATTTTACGCTATTTGGAAACGATGGGTAGTCATCGGATCACAAAAACAAAGTCACGTTAAGAGGTTAAAATGCATATGAGAGTTATTTGTGCCGAATATTATCTAGATATCAACAATCTAGTAGATATTTTGTTTTAAAGGGATTTTAGGGACGGACGCGAAATTGTTTATTAATGAAAACATTTCAAAGGAAGCTAAAGCTATTTATAGATGTGAAATGATTCGAAAAGAATTTAGTTTGCAGTAAAACATTTTTGGGGCCAAATTAATCTAAAAACCAACGTCATTCACACATCATTCCTCTTTTATTTTGATTTCTAAATGAATTAAATACTCTGAATGTACTGACAAACTGCATGTTACCTAATGTCTACATAAATTTGTTAAAAAAAAATAAACTGTCCATTAACGAGTTGGCAGCACCTCTCAAAATACATGTAAAAAATTAAATATAATTAATTTAATTTAAAATTAATATAAATTAAATTATTAATTTAAAATTAATATAAATTAAATTAAGAAATAACGGCATATTTAGTGAAAACATCCGAATTTGAATTTTCATAAAATTTTTTTTTAAGAATGCTTCTATTACACTGCGGAACAGTAAGTTTACGGTCTGGAATTCGATTGTAAATTTTTACTAATTTGAGGTCGCTGATTTCAAAACGAATCTCCATTTTTCTCTATCAGCTCTAGAAATAAGCGCACTTTCACTACATATATTAGAATAACTTGAAAACGGTTGACCATATTCAGTCCCAAAACTCGGCAACAATATTATCTCTAAGCCGTGCTAACATTATTTTTTAATTTGCCCTGTAGATTCAGAGATATCGTAGAATTTTTAAAGAAACAATTTACACAATTTACTGAGAAAACTGAATATCGATTTTCATACAAAAATAACGTTTTTTCCTTTTTGCATGGAAATCGATATTCAGGTTTCTCAGTAAATTGTGAATAAAATCAAAAGTTGTCCACCTATTGTAATGAAACAAACCTCATTTCATTCGAATTTATGTAAAGCAAAACTTTGATCTTTGTCGCGGTTTTATTTTTTATGAATTTAAAAAAAAAAAAAAAAAAATTTTTGGTTATTTCAAAATGTCCCTATTGTTTCTTCAAAAATTCTACGATATCTACAGGGCAAATTTAAAAACAATGTAAACACGGCTTATTTTTTATTAACAACTGCACAAAAACTCGATTTTCGCGTATATCTCAAAACGCTTCTCGTTAAAAATAAATGAATGCCATATTTGGATCAGCAGCCCCGATTTATCTAAGAAAACATCTAATTTTTGAGGTTATGGCAAAACATTTGTGAGTTCAAGTGATTTTTATTATATTTAGGGGATTCACAAGGTTGTCATAAAGTTGTAAAGTCATATGTCTTAAAGTAATTACAAGAAATATATATGACTGCTGTGGGCAACCGCTTATAATTTAGATTTCTACAGTATAATTATGACGAATCAATGAACACAGCATTACAATTTTTAATTTGTTTGAAACACAACAATATATTTTGTAAACAATTGTAAAATATTATTTAGGACATTATGACGATATGACTGAATAGCACACCTTGTGAATCCCCCAATTATATTTTAAAATCTTTTGTCATGCGATGTGGAGATTTGAAGAAGATTCCAAAGATTTGGAGCAGCTGAAGAACTGAGTTATTTGAATTAATCACTGAACAAACAACTTCTTAAATGTATCAAAAAAAGTGCAATTGTACCATGATTTCTACCCCTGTTTCCTCTGCTAGAGAATGAGAAGCCTGTTTATACTTTGTTGTTTTAATTTTCACGTTATTTTTTTTTAAAACAGCTGTATTTGGTTTGCCAAGATAATATTTAAACAATAATGTTAATATGTACGTAGTTTTTGTTTATTCTTTTTGCTTATTTTTTGTTAATTTTTAAACTTTTAAACAATTTCTTTTTTTTAAGCTAAAAATCATAATTTTGTTATTGACATAAGTGTGTTTGCATGTATTTATGTTTATTATGTGCGTATGTGAGTATGTATGTATGCATGTAAAGGGTCCGCCAAATATCCTTTTTTTTGAAAATGCTATAAAAAAAAACTACTGAATATTTTCTCAAATTTCTTTTTTTTATTTGAAAGTACAATCCTTCCGGTTAATAATGGAAAATAATTTCATTTCAATGGCTGTCTCGGCTGTCCTTTAAAGCGTCAATTGTCTTTGGCTTGTCGGCGTAACACTTATCTTTGACGGCACCGCACAAATAATAATCCAACGGTGTCAAATTGCAGCTCCGAGGTAGCCAAACGACATCAGCTCTGCGGCTTGTAATGCGATCTTCGAAAACAGGGCTCAAAACATCGAGTGCAGCTTCGGCTGTGTGGCACGTAGCGCCGTACTGTTGAAACTAAATGTTGCCAATATCCTCCTCTTCGATTCTTATCACAAATTTATTTTTTTACTTTATGTACTAATTATTTTAAAAATTAATCATATCAGTCAGTTTATGTATGTATGATTAATTTTTAAAATAATTAGTACATAAAGTAAAAAAATAAATTTGTGATAATTTGAATTCATTTTTTGCAAATATGGCACATATTTTTATAAATCATGAGTTGAGCCCGGTCCGCTTCGCTGGCCCAAAATACATTACATTGTTTTTACTATGAATACTAGTTTGACTAAAACATTGCTATTTAAAGTTGGTAATATTGGTGGCGCAATTAAAATTTAAAATTAAATTGGTAATTCCGTTTTTTTTTTTATTTTATATGGCGAATAATTAAAAGGTGGTCTTTTGGAAATAAACGAACTGATGCAGTTCTGATCGCAAGCATTATATTTAAAATGGCCGACAACTTTTAGATTTTTAAATTAAGTGTGGTAATTAGATCGAGATTAAATTTGTATCCGAAACTTTAATGTCATATTAATAATTAAACTAAACTCAATTTCAAGTCATAATTTTTCCTCAGACACACAATTCATTTATCCACGAAGAAGTGGGCGTGGCATTGCCCAATCGACTTGACATTTTTACTGAGGTCTTTAATGGGCCTTATCCTCAATTCCACTAAATTTCAAAAACCGGTCACTGAGCCCACTGTGCTCTGGTGAAATAAAATGGAATTAATAAACGGTAAATAATGGTTAACAAAAAAGAAATTAATAAAAATTATTTGTAATTGCTAACTTTGTAGCAATAACGATAAATAACGGTTTACTTTTAACAAATTTTGTGTTATTTAAGCAAAATTTGTTCAAAGGAATTTATAATTTAATAACACATTTTTAAAATTTAAATATATTTATTAAAATTTCAAGCCTTTAAGTAAATTCTTCTATTACAGTTGTATATATAATACTTCATTGTTTAGGCATTAAGTCTAGGAAATCCCAGACTGGAACTTTATTACCGCCAAAGGAATTGCAACAGGTAAAATATTTATTTTTTCATTTTATGCTTTGATAAAATTCAAATCAAATATTTTTAAATTTATATAATTTTATCAAGAATAGAGTCATTTTGGTTCTAGTGCATTAAAAGTGTAAGTTTCTGTACGTGAAAGGGTTAATTATTCAGATTATGTAAACTTTTAAATTTAAATTAGATTAAAAATAAATTTTAACTTTTGTTTTGAATCCTAGAAGGTTTTAAAATCAAGTGAGTCCATAAAAGGGTTTTCTACGTGACGCCTTTTGGGTTTGTTATACATTTAAAGGTTAAATTTTAACATGAAATTATCCATTTGTAAGATCATGTTTTCTACTTAAATCCATTAAGTGAATTTAAAAGTAAAATAGCAACTTTGCTATATTAAAAGGTTGTAAAAGGAAACTTATAACCTGGAACAAAATTACGGCACTCGATATCGGTCGAAATAACAATACAAGTTAAATGGATTTCGATCGATATTAGGTGCCTTAATCTTAACCCTAATTTACTACTTTAAGTTACATGGGATCTATGTAGTCTATTAAACCTTTAAGGTAAAGCACAAAAGGATTTAGTTTAGATTTAGTGGGTAATTCACTGGATACATACTGCCGTATTCATAAAAAATTAAAATGGATTTGAAATGCATTTTTAGAAAAATTTGTATGAAAATTTTGCCTTAAAACACATTTTAAACTTATTTTATTTTTTATGAATACGGCAGATATTGTTTATTTAAAAGGCAAAGTTTTCAACCATGAAGCTTTTTGTACATTTCAATGTTAAATTAATAAAAACTTAGTAAATTTAATTCTGTTTTTTAATTAAGTTAATTTTAGTCCCATGCTCATTTAAGGATTAAAAAAACAAATTTTCATAAATCAACAAGTTTTTCTAAAATGTTATTCCAATTCTAGTATAATATTAAAAGTAGTGTTCGAAAATAAACACTCAATATCGCTCCTTACAATTCGGTTCGGTATATTTGTGGAAAACTCAAACGGTAATAGTGTTTGTGTAGAAAATGAGTAAAAAACAACGTTTCCCTGCTAGTCATCTTTCGAACACAAGAATAATACTGTTTTTATCAAACTCAATTAAAGATAAGAACAATTAATTCTAATTAATTCGCCTTGGATAAGAACAGAAAACCACACATTTTTTACAAAAACAAAATACACATACGAAAATAAACAAAAAGCCAGCAAAATAATTTTACACAAACAAAACATACACACACAAGCTGTTCGTGGTGCGGTCGTTGCTAAAATTTTTTGTTTGTTCATTTCATCATCAATGTAAAAAAAAAATGTTATAGAACATTAAAATATAATGTTTGTCTATAGTACCGCAGCAATTGTTCTGTTTTTTAAACGAAGAACAGAACACTATATTACGTTCCATCCTTTCTTGAAAATAGTTACGAAAGGTATTAAGGGTTGTGTTCTTACCGAAGCCACCTTTCAGTAATTTCACCATGCTTGCTTCTCTGCCCCGTTCGCCTAAGAATGACAAAAGGCAAAAAGGCCAACATTTATGCCAGAAAATTAAACGCCGTATTTTTTTTTACTTAAATAATTTATTAGTCTAAAAAGTCAGCAAAATAAAAGTTTAATTTTTATATTTAAATTACAAAAAACATTATTATTTTATAATATTCTGTTTAAATATCAGTCTGTACAAACACCTGGAAAATATCGTAAGCAATTATGTTGCATTGCATCAAAATAGTTGCCGTTGGGACACTCTTTTTCAACTGGAATATTTTGTGTACACTCATAGTACTTATTGCATTTTTTATGGGCTAATTTATAACCATTACTTTTATCCTTACAATTCGGTTGTCTCAAATCTTCCTCACATGAGCCCCTGATACATGTATTTAAATTCTCGTCAAATTTATGCCCATAACTACATGTTCGGATTTTAGTCTTTCCAGTTGTACATTCATAAGACATATAACAGAGTTTAAGGGGGTGACTTCCACGATTATTATTCTTTTCACACAATTCCGAGAAAGGCATACAAGTGGGTTCAGTTTTTGTTGTACAAATCTTTTGCTCTACGGAAAAGTATTGTTCGGGCGGACAGTTTAGCAGCATAGGAGCCAAATTTTTCCCTATACATAAATAATATGATTCACAATCGTTTTCATGATGCACCATATCAAATATTTCTGTATGGTCATCATTGCAATGGTCTCTGGTATCTTGATCGACAGCGGTTGTATTCGACTTGCAAACTTTGGAACATGGAATACCTAAAGCTTTCTCGTCAAAGCATTCGCCATAATCACATGTCATTTCTATTGCACGCCCTGGTACGCATAAAACAAAATAGTTTTCCTTTGGGCTGGGATGAGCAACATATTTAAATTGATGCCCATGGCAAACCTTAAGAAAATATTGAGAATAAAAAATAGAGAACATTTATTAGAAGTATTGTAATCAAGCATTACATTTTAGCACTTTTAGCTCTAGATCTAGCACTTTTTCTTCTAAGTCTTAGCATTTTTTTATTATTTCATTTTTAATCTATTAGTAAATTCATACCTACATACATATAAATCTCTCTTACTGTGTGAATTTCAAGCCGGGTTAAACGGAAAAAATTCAAAAACAGTAGAGCTATGTATATTAGTGATATCAACATTAATACAACAAACTTCTGGATCTTCTGGTTTATCATACAAGCCCCCCAAAAGAATTGGTATGTGATGAAGATGTTGTCATTCAATATTCTTCAAAATTTTATGTGAGCATTAAAATATTTCTGTGTAAATAAATAACCATACAATTTTTGAATTGAAAATTATAAAGAACTTACAATTTCCGTATTCACAAAACCCCTTGTATAGTTGTATCAATTGTATGTTGTATTGAAATACATAGTTCACTATTGGTTTTGTATACAACATGCAATAGATACAACGATACAAGGGCTTTTGTGAGTACGGCAAATGTTAATCTGTATTTAAAAGTTAAATTAAAATCAAAGTTTTTCTTAGGAGTAAAAAACTTATTACTAAGGTTTTGTTTAAATGAGCTAAATATGATTAATTCCCAATTCGTACTATTGATAAACACACTTAAACTTATTGTTGGTGGGATATCGTTGCATGTAAAACTTGGGCGTTTGTAATTCTCATTCGCTTTACAGTTTAATTTTTATAATATCTTTAGCTTTTCTTAAGTCATTTCAAAAATTTTTCCTGATGATCTGGAGAAAGCAACCAGTGAAATGCGCATAGATAAATTTCAGTGCGTTTATCAAGAGTACGAATTGGGAATTAAGCAAATTAAAACCAAATATTAGTAACTAAAAATGTCAACTAGCTTTTCTAATTGTTTTAATAAAAACAGTTAAAAAATTAATCTAGCACTTTGTTTGCAACGAGAAAAGAAAGACAAAAAACATGAAAAACAGACAAATCTACTTTAAACAAAAAAAAAAAAAATTCTTAAAAAAAGTAAAATAAACAGAAGTAAGAAAGAACATGTAAAATTAATTAAAATATGTAATCATTCAAAGCAAATTTCGATCAACCAAAAAAATACCATTTGGTTTAACGACGTTTGTGCTAAACGGCAAAGATTTCTGAAGAGATGGTGTGGTTACTATCGAAACATGTCAAATCAACCTACGAACTTTGGTTCAGTCAGAAATGAAAAATTATCAATAAATTTTAATTCATTTCATGTTTCAAAATTCCTTTATTCATAAAAATAATTAAATGAAAATTAAATTTAATGAATGAATATGAAAATTTGGATTAAAAATCATAAACAGTTCAACAAAATAACCAAAATATTAATTAATATAGGAAATATATATTTTACTGTCAGAAACTAAAAAATATAGGCTTTGGCGATTTTTGAAATTGAATTTGGCTAGATAGGTAAAAATCAATCTGACAACCCTGATCGATTAAGATTCCCAATAAAATTTTTTATAATTTTGCGAAGCACTAAAGGTACATTTATAAAAATAAGCGCACAATTATGAGCTACGCAATAAGACATGCAGTAAAGTAAGTGAAGGAACTCTTGACAAGTTTTATAAAAGAAAAAAATAACATTTCAAGTTCTACGGCATTCCCTTACAACGAAGCAGGTTTGTAAGGGAGAATTCTAAAAAATAACTGCAAAAAAACATTCAGTGTGTAAAGCTGAACGGTACGTTCACCAGTTTTTAAATGCGTTGAATAAAGCGTTTTTTGTGTCAAAAATTGTTTTCCTTGAAAGTGGGAACTCACCCTATAAAATTCATGCCCTCCGTAAGCGAGATGGTAAGCGAAACTCTTACATTTCTCCCTTACAAATCTGCTTCGCTTGAAGCTCAATTTTTTATTGGGTTGTTGTATAAATATTAAATTAATTATGTATGTACCAAGGCGAATTCGTTACAGGTGATCTTGATATGTACTTTTGTAATTTAATTTATATGGAAAAGCTGATATTCGTTAAGCGTCGCACTTCTAAGAAACAAATAAAATATTTTTTTTGAAGCCCTCCCATAAACCTTAAAAATATAGAAATAATATTGTACAAATTCCAAAGGGAATGATAGACTTAAAGTATAAATAACCCAAACTTTTTGTCAATATTTTTTAAATGTGCACAGGATCTACATATATGATTAAAATTTTGTCTCTTTAAAAAAAATGTTCAATTATTTTACCTTCTGCAATTCAAATTGCGTTAATAAAGCTCCGCTGTGTTGTGCCTTCAAGTTAATGCCAAACAAACTCAGTAAATAAACGAAAACTGTAATAAAAGTTTGATAAGTTAGTTCTTAAACATAATTAATAATTCAGAATTTCTTTAAAATTTTAACAAAATTTAAAATTGGTAAAAAGCTTTTTGGACATATTAAACCTTGTTTACTTATTTCTTAAAACAAACATTTTTCTTAATTACAACACAAAACTTGTTCAATGAAAAAATCATTCTTTAATTACCGCTTAAGAAATCCATTTTTTCACCAGCGTTAAATTTTTAACTGTCTAAAATTCTGTTTAGTGCTCTGTATTTATACCAAAATTTGTAACTAAAGTTTATCGTTTTTATGATGATGTTGTTTTAAGAGACAAATAATAATTTTATTTATATTCTCCGCATTTCACAAATACGAATAACAACAAGTTACCACCAAAAACTGAAGACATGTAACTGCAAAGCTAAAATGAATTCCGTGTTTAGAAAAGAAAATAAAAACTTGGAACTTTTAATATAGTCGAGAATGTTTGCTTAGGGCGTCGCATAAGTACCGTTATGATTTTTTCTTTCTTATTTTATTAAAATTTAAATTATAGTTTAAAAATATGTTCACATAAAGCTTCGTTTGCAATGTTAGCTACGATTTCGTTTCCACTAAGTCCCAATTCACATTATACGATTTTTGTCGTTGCGATTATTGTCGTTTCCTCTTTGAAGTCGGTCTGATGTTTACATTGTACGATTTTAGTCGTCACGACTTTTTCTTTTGCAACCGAACTTCAATACATTTTTCGTCAAATAAGAGAACAATGAGAGAACGAATGAGCGAACAAAATGAATCGAAGAGTACACTCGCTTGTGTAGCCCATTTAATTCCTCTATCCCCTCCCGACCATAAGTTAAGAATCGCCACGACAAAAATCGTATAATGTGAATGGGCACTAATTTTTGGAACAAAAATGCTAACGTCGATAAAATCACAGATTACTAACAGATATGTCACGACACAGAAGATTTTGCGTTTTTTTTTTGTCTCTTTCTAAGAAAGGTGCCCTTTTGCATTTCTCTTTGCATCATATTTCTGGCGCAAATAATGAACACAAAGCAAACTGGTTTGCTTTTGGTTATTTTGTTTTGATCACGAAATTTGTGTAGAAATTATTCTGGCTTGCTTTTTCACATTACCGCTTTACTGCAAAAAAAAAAGCTTTTTTATCTCATTCTTCGAAAGCTGCCCTCTCATCTGATTTGGGCCTTTTTCACACGTCACTTTTTACAGTTCTGTTAGTATTCTGTGGATAAAATGAAGACTTCGTTCGCTTAAGTTACATGTAAAACAAAAACAATATTTTATAATTGGTTTTTGTTCGAATTCTTCATTCGCTATCGACGAACAGGCCATTAACTTAAGTTAAAAAAATGAATCTAATTCTACATCAGCAACAATTTGTATGTAATTGTAAATGACATTTATAATAATTTTTATTTAGTTTCGAATGAAGATTTTAACAATATGCTTTAAAAAACAAGCAATGCAGCATGTACACGAAAAAAATTCATTATTTTTATGTTAAAAAATTTCCATATTCTGTTTTCTAAAATGAATTAGTTGCAACAGCACTACAACAAGAAAAAATTTATTATTTTTATGTTAAAAAATTCCCATATTCTGTTTTCTAAAATTATTCAGTTAAAAACACCAAAGGGTGGTGCCACCAAAGCGCACGATGTTAATTGTAAATAAAACAAAAAATTTTTAGAGAATAATCTTGATATTTTTGTTATTATAGAACGATCTATGATAATTATGTGTGAAACAAAATATCGACCAAATACTCGCCACGGTTTCGATGGAACACCACTATCCGATGGTCCATATTTTCAATGACTCTTATGCGCCCCATACACTTTTCAATTCAATTGTCAACTGAGTCTTTCAACTGAATTGATACTTGGCCACACACTTCTTCAACTGAATTGAAAGATTTTAATTCAACTGTCAAATTTAGATTTTTTTACAATTTTACAAAAATTTATTTTCTCTCCAAGTATCCATGTTTGCCACCAATGTCATTTTTTTATTTAAAATTTTATTGAAATTAAAGACAATTTTAAAAATATTTCACTTTTTCTTTGCAAAAAAAAAATTACAAACATAAATTTTGACAGCTGATCAAGAGACTTAAGCACACACAGTACAATCGAATTGAAGGACTTGGAGTCAACTTGAAAAAATCAAAATCTTTTGATTTTTCTTCAACCAACTCGACAACCGTAAAACTAATCAACTGACAAGGCCATACACGCTTTGATTTGGACAACAACCGACTCAGTTGACAATTGAATTGAATCGTGTATGGTCTGCTTTAGACATAATTGAGGTTCAATGTCGTTAATGTGTCGAATTTTATTACCGTACACTTTTTCCTTTAAATATCCCCAAAGAAAGAAGTGTCGATTCACATGATAGTGACGGGCAATTAACATCGCTTCGACATAAGATAACACGGCTGTGTGGCAAGTGGCATCTTTCTGTTAGAACCACATATCGTCCAGATCCATAACATCAATTTCTGACCACAAGAAGCGAACACCATTCACGAGCATGCACAGATGTTTTCACATTTCCTACAGACCCGGTTTGCTGAAATTTGCTCACAATTCTTCAGATTGTAAATGCATTTGGTCGATTGTGCTCACTATAATAATCACGAAGTGCACAAAACAGTACCATTGGAAAAAACAGTACGTCTGGCACCCCTATTTTTATTTCACTTTTACTTAAGTCAATCCCGTTTTCGGGGTTTTTTAGTACAAATAACATAAGCAATCCGTACTTGAATCAAGCCTTCTGTACTTGATTTAAGGAAATCCGTGCTTACCGTACTACTGACATCACTTCGGCTACATTTAAGTACGGATGAATTGATTTTTCTTTTCAGTGCAGCTTTTGATCAAATAATAATGAAAATGATACGCAACCTAATGCAATTAACAGATCTGAACTTTGTTTTTATTTGTTATGTTAAAGTTTTTCAGCAATTTAAGAATAAAATAAAAAGAAAAAAACTTAAATCTATTTCAACTACTTTTGGACAGCAGACCTGGGCTTATTGCACAACATTAGATAAACATTAAATTAATCAGCAAATATTTTAGCGCAAAATTATTGGATAACCATTGACTTTAACAATTTAAATGCACTATTTTTTTTATCATGGTTGTGCATTAGTTTTTAAAAACCATTAAATTGTATGCAAATTCATGCACTATTATTAAAATTGCATTCTTACTAGAGTAGTGAGAAAAAATAATGCACTATCTTTGCATTATCATAAAAACATCTTTTGAAGTAGCTTAAGCGATTTTTTATTAGAAAATTCGGATGTTGCTTTTGTAAATGGTTTAATAAATTTGAAATTACACGCATAGTAAAACATACAGAGATTGCATTCTGCACTTATACCTCGCATGTTTTTTAAATGTGCCGCTAAGGTACTTTAAAATTGTATAAAATATTAAATTGTGTTGAGTAAATTACTTTATTTACAGTAAAACTTTCATTTTAATTACCGAAATGTCATAATTGTTATGGTCTACGCTTATTTGTCTTATATGATGAAAAATAACCAGGTTCTATTTAATGTTGCTGTTCACAATGTGTTGTAACGATAATGCAAAAATAATACATTATTATTTTAACACTTCTGTAGTGATAATGCACTATTAAAGATGTGCTTTAATAATAATGCAAAAGAAGTGCATTAATTGGCATACAGTTCAATGGTATCTCAAAAATAAAGCACTACTTTTATAAGAAAATAGTATAGTGCATTAAAATGGCAATAAACTTGCATTATCATTGTATTGGTTTAAGGTCTGCTTTTGGGCGAAGACTTACCCCCGTATTCATAAATAATCGGTAAATTTAACAAACGTTTTTTTAGGAAAATTTTCACACAAAAATTTTTGTTGTAAACAAATTTTTACGAAATCATGCAGGCAAGGCGAATTCATGTAAACGGTGGCGGCGAAACTACAACACCTAAAGCACAACATTTTATTTTATTTGTTGCTTTCGTTGGTCGGTATGTCAAAAACACAAGCAACTTTTGACATTCCTCTCTCTAAATACGAAAAAAAGTAGCACAGCTGCGCTTTCAACGGCATCTGAAAAATAAATTCGCCTTGAATACAGGCATTAATGTCTTTCCTATTGTCTAACAATATATTTATAAATGACCTACTATTATGAAACAGAAATGCCCAATCTTAAGGCCCAAATACATTGATCAAAATACTCATCAAGCATTGTGGCACCGACAACGCTTGATAAAAAATTAAAAAATTTAGATATGACGGCAAATATTACGTCCAGCACACGTTCGCGTAGAATTCGCCGGCTGGACAAGCATTTGACAAGTGTATTTGGCCCTTTAAACGTTTCTCAAAATAAATTCCAGTAATTTCGATTACGATTCTTAAATCTTTTTAGAAGAGGAGATTTGAAGACGATTTAAATTCAACAAGTTCTTAAAATTATCGAAAATAGTGCAAGTGTACCAGGGTTTCTATCCCTTTTTCCTTTGCTAGAGAATGAGAAACCTGTTAATACTTTGTTGTTTTAATGTTCACGTTATTTGTTAAAAAAACAGCTGTATTTGGCTTGCCAAGAAAATATTTGAACAATAAGGTTTTTAGTTTTCGTTTATTCTTTTTGCTTATTTGTGTTCATTATATATTTTTTTTAAGCTAAAACCAACAATTTGTTTTATTGACATAAGTATTTATAAGGGTATTCACTTAATCTTTGCTTTGTATTAATCGATTAATCAGGCAAATAATTATTCGAGAAAAAAATTGAATCGAATAATAACCGATCAATTAAATAATATTCGGTTAATCTATTAATTTTGTCTAGTTTAAAAGTTAAAAAATAAGACAAATTATATATTCTAACATAAAAATTTTGATAAATTAGTAACAAAAGGTACCTTTCATGTAATAAAAGAGAACAACTTTTTAAATAAAAAAAAGAATCATCAAAATTTAAGCCAATCTTTTAAAATAAACTTTCAAAAATAGTATACAGCTTAAATGTTTATGTTCCGAACGATTTCTTTCTTTTGTTTTGATAAAACTTGATTTAGAAAATATTATTTCACTAACTGTTGACGTATGAGAGATTAAAAGTAAATCGTTATAATCTCCCAGTACACCACTTAAATCTCTTATTGATTTTTTTTTAACAATTTTATCAGTCTTGTTAGGGTCTAGTAGAAGTTGATTTCATTCGTCTCAAAAAAATGATATTCCGCAGCTGTATCATTGTGGTAAAAGTCTGTACTAAACATTCTTAAAATTGTATTATTCACAAACTCCTGGGTTTCAGTCTTTGTTCTATATTTTAAAAAATTGTTACTTCGTAGGAAATGTTCCTTTTAAATTATTCGAACATTCAATCGCCCAAAATTAATCGATTAATCGAACAATGGTTAATCGTTTGAATGCCCTAGTATGTATGCATGTATGTACGTTAGGGTGGCCTTATTTTTTTTAACTTTGTTGATTCAATCGTAACTCTTACTTAAAATGTTTGTTATAGAAAAAAATACGGTGTGCAAAAAATTGTCGAGATTGAGACGTGGCGAATCTCTCTTGAAATTTGGTCTAAAAATATTAAAAATAACATTTTGTTGGTTGTAAGAAATATATTTAACTGTTGTTCAAATAGAAAAAAGTATTTATGTATATGGGCATTTCCATTTTGACGTGTCGTGATATTTGTAGCACAAAATGTAAAAAAATTAAATGACGAAGTCAAATTTGTAAAAAGGGTTTTTATATATACAAAGTAATGAAGTAGCTCTACATTCAGAAAAAAAATTACAGTAATCGACGCTAAGGATTTGCAGATATAAGCAAAAATCTGCCCTGGCGTGACGTTAAAAAAACGGAAGTGGGTTTTGATTGCATTACAAAACTGAAAAATACTGCGAATTGAGCAAGAAGTTTTGTACAAAACCTTTTTTAGTAAACTTAGAACTTATATAGATTTATTTTTCAAGCTATCAAATTTAAAAATCTTTGCTCGTTTTAAGGTAAATATGGGAATTTTCAGCTAAAAGTCTACTTTTTTTAATGTAACGCCAAATTGCAAATAAGGTTGTATTTTCGGCCCATGTTGTTCAATCGTTATCCCTTTTGATACTTAATGTAGAGCTTGTTGCGCTTTACACCAAAATATAAAAAAGTAAACGATACATATAAAATTTTTTGAGAAACAATTTAAAATACTTCTGGCGTTACGTGACAAAAAGTATACTTTTCGCTGGAAATGCCCATATGGAGACGTATTTACTAAGAAAATAAATGAAAATTAATAAAAAAGATAGAAAAATGGTTTACTTTTAGAAAGCAGAGTTAATTATTACTAAATAAACAGAAAATATGGCTTGACCTAAGAAAAATTTGCATGACCTCGTCCAAGCTAAAAATTACTTATTCTTAATATGTTTGTATGTAAATGTGTGGCTTAGTTTAAGCAAAATGTTTCTTTAGTTAAGAAAATTTTACTAAACACGAACAAAATAAGTTAAAATTAAGAAATTAGTTTTGGCGTTTTTTGTTCAAAGAAAATAAATTGATTACTTAAGCAAACAAACTTCTTTCCGTTTAAATAAAAATAATTTAGATGATGTTACAATATTTCTGTCTTACAATGGATAAATAAAAATGCTTTGTTTTTAGTTATTGATGTGTCACTTTATTTAATTCGGCAGTAAGAATATTTCAGTCGTGGACCCTATTTGTAGCTTATAAGTTACACTGTGTCACAAATTTTCAGCAAAGTCGTGTCCAAATAAATCCGACACCTAATCTTCCGAAACTACCGAATACGAATATGAAGTCGAAATGGTCAACAGTACATCAGTTTTCGTGATATTGTCATGATTTGCGTTTTTTAGAAAGATAATATCACTTTAATGAAAGTATTTTTGAAAATATTCACAGGTTTTTTTATTTCTTAGGGTCGACTAACAGGACCTTTAGTCATGGTGGAATAAGTAGGTGGCATCGTTACGGCAACAAATACAACATTACAACAAAATTGGAAATTACATCACCGTTTACGTCAAAAAATACTTTTAACAAAAATCAAAGCGCGCCGCTGAACGTGATGAAATAAATTAATTTTTAGCCAATTTTTATATTATTATAGTCAATATCTTATTTATTTTAATTAACAATTATCAAAAACTTTATTAAAATACAATAATCTCAGCACAAAACGTGGACTTTTTGTAAACATAAACAAAACTTTGACATAAACCTAGACAAACAATGCAGGAGCAAAAAATCGTCATCTGGCGTAGTGCTGCCACCTGTTTATTTCACCATGCCTTTAGTCCCCATTTACATTAAACAATTTTCGTCGTTGTCGTATCTCCTTTGAGGTCGGTCTGATATTCACATGGTTCCTCTTGTATTTGCGGATAAAAACGCTCGTCACTTTCATCGCCAAGCTTATTTGCGAAGAAATTCCAGTGCAGAAGTTGTATTTTTAAAGACATATTAACTTCTTTTTTCCAGCTATGCTGTTCGTACTCTATTACCCCCGGTAATTTTTTGATGGACTCAAAAAATTATTTAGCTTTAACTGCCTGCGTTACTAGAATTGAGCTTCTTCAGTAATTTTTTTTACAATCTTCTGTAGCTTTGTCATTACTGCATCAATCTTGGACTTGTTGGACGCAAAATGTTCGTATTAAAATCAACTAGTGTCCTATGTTATAAGACATTTTTTGTCGGATGTTGTATATTGATAAACAAGATGTTTGTTCTTAACTTGAAAAGCTTGGCTCTTTTTGTTCTTCAGATATAAAGAAATTTATATATAAGAAAATTATATTAAATTTAACTCAATTTTGAATTTTTGTGCTTGACTGGATTTTGAAATAAGCGATTCAATTGCTTCTAACATAGTCTCTGTTTTTGTTCGCATAGATTTTGCAGAAACGAAAGTAGTTCGCGGTTCCCAATCAGACTATCATTCTCCATTACTGTCAAAAAAAGCGCAGGGTCAGACGGTAGAAAAGTTGGGAGTATATGCCCAAGCCGGTCTGTTGTTATCGTTAACTGTATGTTTTATTTTCATGAGTCAAGAGCAATATCGTCCAAATAAGGGGCAGTTCAGAAGTACATATTCACAAAAAATAATGTGTATAAAGAAATTTTTTAAAGTTTCTTGCTCCGGTAATTGTTTGTTGAATTCATTTGTATTGGAATAAAAAAAAATATTAGGAAAACATTTGAGCTAATACATTGTTGTACTATTTCGTTAATATATAATTAGTTCATTTGTATTGTACTTTTGTTTGGGTTATTAAATTCGCCTATTTAGAAAAAAGAACTTCTTGATTTTATAAATTTGCTTTTGCTAGTTTTTCTGCCAAGCCGACAGGCTTTAAAGCTAGTATAAACATAAATCGGTATGTATATCATATGCTTTTATGAACAACTTTAGGTTATGTCAGATGAAACCAAAAACAAACATGTGTGGAAGCAAACATAATTAACCTTCTGTATTTGTGAATTACATATGGATTTAACATCTGACAAAATCCACTGCAAATTACATGTCGTGTAAAAGTACCATAAGTGTGAACATAGCATAAAAAACATTCCACTTTTACACTTTGGTGTATACCTGGGCCTAGACAGGCATTCTTTGAATTTTTTCCAGTTTTTTTTTCATATACATATTTATTAAATATATTATTTAGAACGATACTTTATGCATTCCTCAATCAAAGTGGTTTTTACAAGAAAACGAAAAAAAAGTGTAAATTTAAACAACGTGGGCGTGGCAATTGACCTCATGAGAATTCTGTGCATATTGTATTCACCTGGTCCTGGCCTATGAACTTCGCTCATGTAATAAACGAGTCTTGTATTTAAATAACGCGTTCTTTGCATTTTAATGCTATTAAGTGCAGAAAGGGGTTTACTTCATGTAACACATTTGAGTATTGCTAAGAAATTAGGGTAAAAAGTGTCATCTTGGGCAACTTCAAATAAAGGTCTGTTGACCCTCTACGAGATCAGAACATAAAACTTGCATTTGTTATTATCCAAAATTAACTACACTGTTTTAATTGATAATCTCAAAATTAATGTTTTGAAGAATTTCCCTATCAGCACTTAGCGATTCATATGTATTGTTATAAATAAAATCAAAACCAAACGTATCAAAAAGCATATGCAACACAAATAGAATTCATTCTTTATTTTTATTTCGAAGAATATTTTGTTTTTGCTAAAGCTATAAAACTCCATACAAATAAAAGTTGTCCCAGCCAGACCAAGGAGTGCGTTAGTGTGATTTTTTGCGATAACCACAAAGAACTCCATGTTAAATACAAGTGGCCCCGGCCAGGCCCAGATGATGGTTTGTGCCATACAAATTTGTTGTCTACTCAAGAGTTAAAATAAGAACAATCGTAAAACTGCTCTGGGCGAGGAAGCAGTTCGCTCGTCTTTGTTGTTATCTTTAAAAGACTGTCAGGGCGTGCTTGTTTGTTTGCTTTTCGTGTGTTTTACGTTTCATTCCGCATTGTCTAGTGACGTGGCGTCGCATAACTTTACCGAGTAACAGCCGTACGTAATGTTAATTATAAAAACTAAATGTCGTTTTTATCTGATAGAGTACCATAAATTACTCTAGACGTTTACAGGTGGAGACCAATACAATCTCGAGCGGATTCTGAAAGCTTCCAGTACGAAGGTCTAGGTCAACCAAGGATTTATGGATGAGGCTCCAAACAAATCGTGTGATACTCTGGCAATATAACTAAACGGAGTTATACAAAACTTTATAGTTTTAGAGAAGACAAAAAAAAAAATTATAATAGGAAAAAATTAAACGCAACATGAAAAACTGAAACTGGTCAAAAGAAAAATAGACATGAAAAACACAAATCGAGTTTTTTTGATTATCCCTCTTGCTTCTCTAGACCAAACGCTTGTTGGGCAATATTAGCAGAAAAAAATTTAGAATAGAACACAAGGAAGGGCGTTTACGCCAACGCCACCCGAAATCAGGCAATATATTTATTCTAGAAAAGAAAACGTCATAATTTTTATTTTAATATACATATTTTTTTTTTTAATATACTTTATTAGTCTAAAAAGTCAATAATATTACAGTAAAGTTAAGTTAAAATATTTTTATTACAAACAATTTTTAAAACATCATTATTTTGTCATATTCAAATACTTATGTATGTTACTTATTACAAACCTTTCTATCATCTGGTGCACATTGCCCATGGATAGCATCAAAATAGTTGTTTATGGGACACTGTTTTTCAATTAAATCATCTCTTGAACATTCATAAAAATAATTGCATTTCTTATGAATAAATTTATAACCACTTAAATTATAAATACAACTCGGTTGTCTCATATCTTGTTCACATATTCCCCTAACACATGTGCTCGTCTTGGTGTCAAAATTGTAGCCATAGTCACATGTTTTAATTGCTGTCTTCTTATTTTTACACTCATAATAATTATAACAATACTCAAGGGGAAAGCGCCCATCTGATTTATCTTCACACCATTTTGAGACGGGCATACACGAGTCTTTAGTATTACGTATACACATTTTTTGTTCCACGGAAAAGTATTGATTGTGTAGACATTTTACCAGCAAAGGGTCAACATATCTACCCATGCAGATATAATATGATTTACAATCGTTCTCGATATACAAACGTTCTAAGGGATCTGTTCGAAAATCATTGCAATGATCTTTGATAGCAGTATCGGCAGCACTTGTACTCGAATTGCAAACGTTGGTACATGGATAACTTAAATTATTCGCGTTAAAGCATTCGCCATAACTACACGCCATTTCAATTGCTCTCCCTGGTACGCATAAAACATACATGTTTTTGTTTAAGTAATGAGCAACATATTTAAATTGATGTCCTTTGCAACTCTTAAGCAAGTAGTGGGAATGGAAAAAATAGAGGAAATTTAATAAAAATATTGTTTTCAAAGTATTGTAATGCTTGAGAAAATTGAATTAAATTAAATTAACTATTAAATATAGAAATAATGCATACGTACTAACATACATACATACATGCGTACATACATACAATAATAGCAAAAGATAGCCTTAGCCGATGTGATAGGTAGCTCAGCGAACATGGTCTAAAACTAGCAACAGAAAAAACAGAGGCAATTCTTATCAAAGAACTTAGGGTGTTTATAACCCCGGAATCGAAAATACAGGGTAAAAATATAAATTTTGGTCAAAGTGTTAAGTATCTTGGTGTTATACTCTATACATACATGTAAGTACGTACCATAAGATACAATCTCTAAAAACGGAAAGTGTAATGTCAAGAATTATGCCGAAAATAAATGGACCTAAAGACTCTACTAGGAAGCTCTGCACCTATAATTGCAACGGCTGTGAAAGGAAAGGATGTGAAATACAGGGAGGGGGAGCTTTTAGCCCACTTACCCTATTTCACGCCCTAAATAATAAAACTTATGGGTTATAGTTCCTGCCAGATGTCAAGAAAATCGTTTGATTAGTTAAGAAACTATAGGGAGGGGGAGCTTTAACCCTTCTTGCACTACTTCATGTCCTATTCCCTATTTCCTTTCAGATGTAACAGTGTCTGCGTGCCAAATTTTAAGAACACCGGTTGATTAGTTTTTAGCTTTTATCCTTCTAGCCCTATTCGCTATTTTCTTTCAGATATTACAGTATCTGTATGTTCATACCTAACGAATACGCATACAAAATTTCATAAAAATCGGTCAAGTCGTTTCGGAGGAGTTCAATTACAAACACCGTGACACGGGAATTTTATATATGAAGATTATTTAAAGGGTCGATTGTAGGGATGCCAAATGGGACCAGGTTTTTTGAAACCCGGGATCCGGGATTTTAATTCATATAATTATAATTTAATGTTTATGTTTAAGTTTTAAAACAAATTAATTCAAAAAGGAGCTAATTGCAGACTCTGGTTTCTTTCCTGCAGACAAGCATAAAGCTTCGCGGGATAAGCTAGGAAATTATAAAAAAAAAAAATAGAGTTTAAATTGCTGGTAAATGCCACACAGTATGAAAACAAATTAATTCATGAAGAAAATTAAACTCATTACAAAATAAAATAGTTTAATTTAATGTATTATTTTAAAGTAATATTGAAGAATTTTGTATTAAATAATTTGATAAAAAAAATTAGCACATTTTTACTAAACCCAAAACCTCGGGATTCGGGAGTTAAGTTTTAAGAATAATCCCGGGATTTCGATCTATCGATTGGTATTAAACCGAAACTCGATAAGAAAAGGTCTAGCGGAACAAAATGCATGATATTAAGGACACTTTGCATCAGCCCTACAGCGAAGACTATCCCCCTTAATAGTTTGTAAGCAATATACGCTCAAAGTACAGCGTTAATATTCTTTAAGCTTTGTGATCACTTGTATTTTTGACCAAAAATAGATTTTTTTTATACAAAAATGCGTAAAAAGTTTAAATGGATGTTGCTGCTTAAATACCGCTTCAATCGAAAAAAGGACGTTCATCAGTGATCACTTTGAACTCAGTCTAAGAGAAATTTGTTATTATTATTTGTTATTATATCTGTTAAACAGATAAAAGAGAAAGATGGGCTCATATGTTAATACCAGACATCAAAAACTGGATAAGAAGAAAACACGGTAGAATGCACTTCTATCTGACACAAATATTAACAGGTGATGGAAATTTTGGCTCATAACTGAACAAATTCAAAATAAAGGAAAACTCACATTGTGGATACTGCGGATCAGCAGAAGATGCCGAGGACATGTTTTCTTTCAATGCTTCAAATGGAAGATAGAAGATATTGGAGCCATTCTCCAGTCAACCTAATTTCGTATATGTTAAAATCTAAAGAAGTGTGGAGGTAATGTCAGGATTTTATATCTGATATAATGAAATGCAGATCTAATCGCAATGCCAAACTCTTATCACATAGAGAGATGGCAGAGTAGGACGGCGAAAAAAATCGTCTCTCCCGATGAAATTCGAAAGTGGTGGCGGGGTAGGTCGAGGCCACCAATTGAGAGTTATCTATCACTACGTCCAATAAAGAAATATTCTTACATACACAACATACATGCACATATACATTAAACCTTTAAAGTTTAAACACAATGGGGTAAAAAACCAACAAGTACAAAAACGTCATATTTTAGAGTTTCTTAGGGTTTTACTGCGTTTGTCAAAACATATCTTTTAAAATCGAAACGTAAAATTTTAAGCTTCAGTTTTCTGGAAGTCATATTTAATTTTATAGAGGTGACAGTGAAAAAAAGAAAGTTAATAAATTAAAAAAAGTTTTTAAAAATTAAAGTTTCATGGATCAAAATTAAACAGTCAGATTTGTAGTCTGATGTGGCTAAAGTTTAATAGCAATGCGTCCGGACTTTATGTGAAATACATATATAACAATCTAGTACCCATAGTATATCTAGTAGGGTCTTGGGAAAACCATGTTAACCGATACGTGGAGAGGCAAGCCAACAAATAGCTAGACGGCTACTCGCTACTCATAAGGATCTAGAATATACATATATATTTTTATACATGTATATACTTTCTTAGACCACGAATCAATATTGTGGAAAATGTTTTTCAATAATTTTAATACAGTTGTTTGCACATTGGATCTAATTAATGGTCATTAAATCAGTACATATGTATATGAAATAATTTATTATATTCAAAAAACTTTTTTTAAGTTCTTTTTTAAATAATTTTACCTCCTGCAATTCCAATTGCGTTAATAAATTTCTACTCCGGGGTATCATCATGTTGAAGCCGAAGCAATGCAGTACTAAATAAAAAGCTGTAATAGAAGTAAAAGAAGTTAGGTCTTAAAAAATTTAAATTTTAAAATTTATTTTTCCATTTATTGTAAAATTTTTAAATTTTATTTTATTGTAAAAATTTCCTGAAGAAGATTTCCAACGGAAAGCGAAATATTGAAAATTAAAATATTTAAATTAATTTTATAAAAAAAGTGACCTTAAGCTTAAATAATTTATTAAAGAATAATATTTAACAAAAACAGGTCGAAGAAACAGGATTATAATTTATTAAATATATTTTATAATTCATAATTTCAATTAGGTTCTTTGTGGTTAATCAAACTGTTTATGGATTTTAATCCAAATTTGATTTTATTTTAAATCAGCTCTGGCCCAAATTTAAAGATTAATGTTTGACTATACACTAGCATTCATCGCTTAAGCGGTAAGGGGAAACTGCAAAGACACTGATGATCAGAAATTGGGGTTTCTCGAAACCGCGTTAAAAGTTCAACCCCGGTTTCAGTCAAGAATAAAAATAACCAATAAATTTTAATTTATTTCATGTCGTGAAATTCCTTCCTATATTAAAATAATTTAATGAATATTAAATTTGATGAACTTGAACGTGGGGGGCCTAATTCTGGCACTCGTGATCGAGTACTTTCTCGATACGAAAGCAATTTTATTTCAGTCGATACTTAACGAGTCGAAATTTTTTTTTTAGTATTGTGAAACTCAAATTAATGCTTTATAACACTGAAAAAATAATTCCAATCCGTTCAGTTTTGACTGAAATAATTAGATATTAAATATAATTGAAAGGTCTCGATCACGAGTGCCAGAATTAGGCCCCTGATTTGAAATAAAATCAAATTTGGATTAAAATTCCTAATTTTCATAAAAGTTGCTTAAATTTTTATCAAAATTTGTATACATCTCAGATATTTAGCACTTGTTCCTTAAAACAGAATTTTTTTCTACAATAACACAAAACTTGCTTAGAGTTAAAACTATTCTTAAATTACCGTCTAAAAATTTCATTTTTATTTCGCCAGCGTTAAATTTGTAACTGTCTAAAATTCTGTTTCAATCTTTGTATTTATACTAAAATTTGCTACTAAAGTTTTTCGTATTTACGATGATGTTGTTTTGAACCACGAATAATAATTTAATTTATCTTCTCTATTTATCTACAAAAAAAAGTATAACTTCAAATAATCACCTAAAACTGAAGATATGTTACTGCAAAACTACAGTTTGGAGAATGTCTTACCGATTTTGGTATGCACAATAGGCACTTATTCTATCACGATGAAAAACGATTTTGAAAACAATACGATTTTAAAACGATAGTATCGTTTTCAGTATCTTTAAAAATTGATTTATAATACATTTTTCACTGGTTTCCTGTATATCGAGCCCTAACCGCGAAAATAACGTAAACGCCAAAAATAAAATTTTACAGGAGAAAGTTTTTTTTATTTTATTGCATATAAATTTTGTATGAAATTTGTCGCTTACGATAAAATTGTTATTGCTATAAAATCGTAACGGTACCTTCTGTGACCATGACATTTTAGGAGATGATGCAAGTGTTGCCAATAAAGTAATTTAGTAAAAAAAAAACGAAAATTGAAAATGATGTCGCTTACGTTATTTTCGCGGTTAGGTCTCGTAATATTCTTTTAAATTTCTTATTATATATCGCCCCCTAACCGCGAAAAAAACGTAAGCGCCAAAAATCAAATTTACAGGAGAGAGTTTTTTATTTTATTTTATAAACATTTTGTATGAAATTTATCGCTTACGATAAAATTGATCTTGCTATAAATTCGTAACGGTACCTTATGTGACCAAAAGATTTCCGGAGATGATGCAAGTGTTGCCAATAAAGTAATTTATTAAAAAAAACCAAAATTGAAAATGATGTTGCTCACGTTATTTTCGCGGTAAGGGCTCGATATGTATGTTAATTGAACTTTATTTTGAACAAAAAGTTAAGACTTTACTTCAGGAATGGATTGGGTCAAAATTTATCACACCTGCTAAAAACAAGATTGTTTTGAAAATGATCGTTTTTCACCACATACTTTTATAGTTTTAATATACACAGAAAAATGTTAAAAATTTATTAATTAAAAAAAAACAAACAAAAATATATATACGATTTACATTTTAATTTATTTACTAGCTGACCTGGAAAACCTTGTTTTGCCGTACAACTTATTTCTTTTAGAGGTTGCAGTATCTGCATTCCAAATTTAAAAAAACCGGTTGAGTAGTTAAGAAGATCTAGGGGTGGGGAACTTTTACTCTTCTTGCCCTATTTCACACCCCATTCCCTATGTCCTTTTAGATTTTACACTGTCTTCGTGCCAAATTTTAAGAAAACCGGTTGATTAGTTGAAGAAGATATAGGGATGAGGAGCTTTCACTCCTTGCCCTATTTCACGCCCTAAATAATAAAAATTATAAGTTATAGTTCCATCCAGATGTTATACTATTTGCCTGCCAAATATCAATAAAATCGGTTGATTAGTTAAGAAGATATTGGGAGTGGTAGCTTTTACTCTTCTTGGCCTTTTTCACGCCCTATTTTTTTCAGGAATTACATTTCCTGCGTGCCAAATTTTAAGAAAACTGGTTGATTAGTTAATAAGATAGGGAGATGAAGCTTGTACCCCTCTCGCCCTATTTTACGCCCTCTAGCGATATGAAAAATACCTTAAGATCAATCCTTATACCTAACAAATACTCATCAAAACTTCATAAGAATCGGCCAAGCCGTTTCGGAGGAGTTCAATTACAAACACCGTGACACGAGAAGTTCTTAGGCATTGATCAGCCCCTATCCCGATTGCTTTTAGGCCACACTCTTCGCGTTTTAAGTTAAATCTGCTGACACAATTTTAAGCCTTAAAATAGCTTTAGATACTGGTTGCACCTAAATACACATGGACATATCGTTGTTGTCATGGAGAAACACCCTAACTCACATTAATTATAGTTTTACAGGTAAAACGTAATAAAATGTGGTCCAACCCTAATGCACGATGTTAATTGTGAGTCAATTAATCGGGTTTTATTTTTGTTCGATTAAACGATTACTCGATATTTTTAAAGTTAATCGATTTATCGAGTAATCATAAATCCAGAAATTATATAAATATGTAACGAGATTTTTTCGATAATTTTAGAAAAAAAAATTAGTAATTGAGTAAATAAACATTCTTTTTTAAATAAAACTTGTTGCTTTACTTTCGGGCACTTAGATTTCATAAAACTTTAGATTTTTTCCATCCTCTGCTATGCATCTGCAAATTATTTTCTTCTAGAGAATTGATCGAAGCATCTTCTTTAAAATATTTATTCATTGGACCACTTGTAGTCCCCTTTGATTTTGGTAGTTCAGCATCTTTTTCAAGTAAATTTTAAGGGCCGATGTTGAATGTTAACCACACCTAAACGTCAAGTTTTTTTCTGCATTTCATTTGACATTTTTCAATTTCAAACTAACTCAATTTTAACCATGCAATGATACGCAATCGAGCATCGCGTTGAAGTTATTCAGGCTTATTATCAAAATGGGCGTTAAATATTTTTCGAAAATGCTTCCCTTATCCAATAATTGTTTGAAAATTAAAAAAAAAAAAAATAATAATAATAACTTGTGATCATTATATCAGGTTTTTATTTGTTTGTTGTTATGTTTGTGATATTAACTGCCAGTTTTTTTAATGTTGAGATAAATATTAGAATAGTTTTTGATTAGAGAATAATTATAGCACTTAAGGTACGGTCACATATGGCAAACATTTGACAAAAAATATCAAATATTTGTTTGCCCTAATCTGACAACAAAATATTTTTGAGGGGCAAGCAGAAAAACTGATGATTTTTGGCAAACAAAATTATTTGCTAGCAAACAAAAATGGTCCTAATGTGACCATTTAACGTCAAATATTTTCCTTGTTTTTAGGCAAATAAATATTTGTTCTTACAAAAATTGTGTAAGAACAAACAGTGGCAAATAAAAAGCTTTAAAATAAATGAATGAAAAATGGATTAACTAGCAGAAATTCGCCAAAAATTTGCTAATAGAGGCATGTTTATAATCTTTATATATAAAAATCAATCATCGGGTCAGTTAGAACTTAGGTTTTTATGGAAAGAAAATTTGCTCCGCTTCTTTTTCGATTTACCTTAAACCAGAAAACGGCTACATCGATTTGACGAATTTTTCTTTCAAATGTACGTATTTATTTTGAGTTTTCATTGAAATTTGCAACACCTACTTTTACGCCCACTTTTTTCTATTTATCTAAAATCGGAAAACAGTTGCACCGCACCGATTTGGCTAATTTCTTTTTCAGATATTCGAAGCATTCCAATTTAAGTTTTCAACAACAATCGTGAAAGTGAATCACCAGGACATTCAAATTGATAGTTCCGTATTCCCCACTACTCTCCAAGACATTCAAAGCACATATCAATGTCGTGCATTTAGCCGTACATCTGGAAAATGGTCAAAGAGTGTACTTTACTAAATATAATATATTTGAAGAAGCTGATCGACCGCCACCTACAACATTGACCAGATTTTTCGAAATTTTTCGAACGCTGCTATCTGCTTTGTGGAAACACGTCAGGAAACTCAAATTGACTCTGAACATGGGGGTCGAGCTGCAGAACAATCAATCTCTAGATGTATTTTCCAAACAATTGCTGGACATAGGAAACGACAAAATCCAGGTGGATATTTCGACCGGTTGTATTCCATTTCCCGTCGATTTCAGCTAGTTCACCGAATCAAAGTCCGAACTCATACGAAAGGTGTTTCCAAACAGTACAAAAAATTACAGAAATCATGATTGGTTGAGCGAACGTGCTATATTGGCTGCGAAAAACGTTGATGTCGACGAATTGTATTATATAATTCAAAGTGAAATCGCTGGCGAATTGAAGAAGTACAAATCGGTGGATTCCGTTACTTCTTAGAACGATGTCGTTAACTATCCATTCGAAAGTTGGATCGGTCATCATAATGTTACGAAATATAAGCCAACCACGTCTTTGTAATGGCACGAGACTTACGGTAAAAAAAACTGATGAATAACGTCATCGAAGCAACAATACTTAAAGGAAAGTACAAAGGAGAAAATGTTTTGATACCTCGGATCCAATGATTCCAACCGACAAGCCATTTGATGTTAAACGCTGCAGTTTCCAGTAAGGTTCGCATATACAATGACAATCAACAAATCTCAAGGGCATTCAATCGTTATTTGCAGTCCTTGCCGTTTGTTGTTTTAATTTGCACGTTATTTGCTTTGCTTTTATTTAAAAAAAAAAAACAGTTGTATTTGGTTTGTGAAGATAATATTTAAACAATAATATCTGTAGTTTTGGTTTTTAATTACGCATTAAATCTTTTTGTTACATTTTTTATTTGGTTTAGTCTTTTTACTTATTTTTGTTGATAAAAATATTCTTTAAACAAAAGCTGTTTTTAAGCTAAAATCACAATACATACTTTACTTAACAGATAAGTGTTATATTAAAGTACCCCAGGCTATCAGGGCGAAGTTTTATTTCGAATTTAGAAGCGCATATCCTCTAACTTGTTTGCCTTTGATCTTATTAGTTGAAATAATAAATATTATATCGATCGCATACAGTGAAAGAAAAACGCTTCGTTGCTGGAATGAAACTTTTAATGGCAGTCATATAGCTTTTATTTATACTATGAAACTTTCAAAATGTAAATGCTCTTACATTTTAATGTATCATTAATAGGATATTCAGTCGATTTATTCTTGTTCGATTAATCGAACAATTTTAGACGAATAATTGTTCGAATAATTTAAAATTGATTATTTCGTTTAAAGGATAAATCGAAGAATTTATACCGATTAATCGAATAATAATAATATAAAGTATTTCTGTAAAAAAAACTAAACAAAATTAATTTATAAAAATAAAGTAAAAAAAGGGCATAATTAAATGCGAATATGGGCATTTCCATGAGAATGTCAACCACGACTCAAAAATTAAAACGCTTGAAACTTTGTTTCAAATATGGTAGAAAGGAAAAAAACACCCACACTTTACTATGCAGAGGTACTTATAGCTTGTTAAAAGTTTAAAAAGCCGGAAATAATTCTGGATTTCCTAAGCGGTTGGTCCGATTTAAAAAAAACATTTTAAATGGCAGTTAAGGGGTATAAGTTTTCGTCTTGGGGTCTGCAGAGAGTCAGCAGTTCCGCCGAAGGTTCCCAAAGTAGGGAACATCGTACTGTAAATTCCTAATTTTACCGCGATCTTAGAAATCATTTTTAAATTAATTTACATACTTTTAAATAAGCATTTCAGCTAATTTTGATACATTTTTACACTTTCTGACTTTAATTTTACATTTATTTTTACGTTACATGGCCTTTTTTAATTAATTTTTTATCTTTTATAATTTTCTACATTTTTAACACAGACTTGACATAACATTTTTTACTTTTTTACCTATAAGCACAAAAACCATTTTTAAGCATTTCCTTTTATATTTGACTTTTGAGTAGAAACACAAACACACAAACATAAAAAAAACAATACAGCAAAAGAACTGGCCGGCGGGCTGCCGGTTACAATTTGCTGCCGCTTTAAAAACACTTGTATTTTTGTAACGGAACTCTTTTTTTAATAACTTATTTTGATAATTACACTTTTATTCAGCATTACTGCATTTTTTTTATAAATTTTACTAGATTATGACGTCATAAAATATTTTCTTCAACGGCTGCAGCAAATTCCCCAATCTTATTTTTTTATTCACTTGCGGTGCGGTATATTTACTTTGACTTGTCCGTATATTGACTTTTTTATTATATTTTATTAAAACACTTATTATTTAACACATTTATTACATTTTTATTCACATTATTATAAAAATAGTTCGACCACTTAATTGTACTTGTTTCCGCCACGAAAATGGAAAAGAAACTGATAAATCAGGCAAATAAGAGGACGTATAGTTGGGTCTTTAAATCTTTTATTGATGAGCCTAAGGGTATGCTAAAGGTTTTACTGATATTATAAAAAGCGACGAATTCATAATAGAATTGCCATAAATTGGCAAAACTTGAAATTTATTGCATATTCAACATAAATAACATGGATTGGGGTAGGTATGTCGATAATTCGCAAACGAAAGGATAAAAAGCTTAAACATGCCATACCTACAATACAAACTTGGTTAATAAGAGCGAAAATAACTTTTCTATTTTCCTAATTATTTAATAAAAAAATGTATATGTATACTTTAATATTTTTTCTTAATTCTATAAAAAACTGAACCTGAAAATAACATCAAATTTTCAAAGATTACAAAACGTTAATACCAAGGCGAATTCATTTTTCAGGTGGTGTTGAAAGCACAGTTGTGCTTCTTTTTTTGCTAAATTAGAGAGAGGAATGTCAAAAGTTACTTGTGTTTTTGACACACCGATCAACGAAAGCAACAAATAAAACACGATGTTTTGTTTTTAGTGGTGTTACATGAATTCGCCTTGGTCAATAAATATTATTTTCCCTCAAAATTTTACTATGTATTTACATAGGTATATCCAATCAATTTTATTTTGCAACTATTCTACTGAGTATTAAATATTTGTTTTTTAATTGTGATTATTTTTAATAATATGTACGTATGTTTGTAGTTAAATTGGTATAAATTGATTTGTATACACATTACCTTTCTTATTTCACCAGTATTCTGTAAATATTTCCATGTAATTTGCTGCGCACTTTTTCAATTTTGTTTTAAATTAACTACAAACTTTAAAATTAGCATTTCAGATTATTTTTATATGTTTTAAACTTTTTAACTTTAATTTTACATTTATTTTACTTGGCATGACCTTTTTTTATTTAATTTTAACTTTTATAATTTTCTACATTTTTAACAAAGACTTGACATAACATTTTTTACTTTTTTACCATTAAACACAAAAACAATTTATAAATGCTTTTTTCCTATTATATTTGACTTTTGAGCAGAAACAAAAACACACAAACATAAAAAAAACAATACAGCAAAAGAACTGGCCGGCAGGCTGCCGGTTACAATTTGCTGCCGCTTTAAAAACACTTGTTTTTTTGTTAACGGAACTCTTTTTTTAATAACTTATTTTGATAATTACACTTTTATTCAGCATTACTGCATTTTTTTTATAAATTTTACAAGATTATGACGTCATAAAATATTTTCTTCAACGGCTGCAGCAAATTTCCCAATCTTATTTTTTTATTCACTTGCGGTGCGGTATATATACTTTGACTTGTCCGTATATTGACTTTTTTTTTTATATTTTATCAAAACACTTATTATTTAACACATTTATTTTATTTTTATTCACATTTTTATTAAAAATAGTTCGACAAATAAGAGGATGTCGTATAGCGGGGTCTTTAAATTTTTTATTGCTGAGCCTAAGGGTATGCTAAAGGTTTTACTGATATTATAAAATGCGACGAATTCATAATAGAATTGCCATAAGTTCGCAAAACTTGAACTGTATTGCATATTCAACATAAATAACATGGATTGGGGTAGGTATGTCGATAATTCGCAAACGAAAGAGAATAAGAATAAGAGCGAGAATAACTTTTCTATTTTCCGAATTATCTGATAAAAAAACGGAACCTGAAAATAACATCAAATTTTCAAAGATTATAAAAAGTTAATACCAAGGCGAATTCATTTTTCAGGTGGCGTTGAAAACACATTTGTGCTTTTTTTTCTAAATTAGAAAGAGGAATGTCAAAAGTTACTTGTGTTTTTGACACACCGACCAACGAAAGCAACAAATAAAATACAATGTTTTGTTTTTGGGGGTCTTACTTGTTTTAGTATCTACACCAGGGATGATAAATGACATTTTAGAAATTGTACTAAATTCAGTAAAAAATTGTACTTTTTTGGAACTAATTGTACTAATACCCAAAAAAGTATTTTTTACTAGTTTTATAATTGAATAACAAAAAAATATACGTACAAACATACATTTATATTTAAAATGTACTTTTGGCAATTATCAAAAAAAAAAACAAGTTAATAAATTAGAATTTAGACGAAGACTTTTCAGTTTGTTTTTTATAGTAGATTAAGGAACAGTGAAAAAACGTTTAACTGAGTAACAATTTTAAAAAATATTGTCTTAAAATGTAAATTCCTTTAGATTTGGTATCCCACTAAACGCCCTTATACCCCATACTTTAGCTAAAAAGTCCGTCTAAATTTCGTACGAAAGTATTTATAAAGAAATGAAAAACTTGCAAAAAAGAGATATACGGGCATGTTATGTGCCTTGAACTCGCAAGAGAGGTGATCTGTAAAACAAAATTGTGAGAATCTTAGCGAGTTCAAATCGCAACTATATACTGAAGTGATTTAAACAAATTTTTAAGAAATAGTTTTGTGTCAATAAATTTAATTTAGTATGTTTTCTTTTTATTTGAATTGATATTAGTAACACGTTGCTAAAATTTTTCTTAGAACACTAAATTAAAAATAGGTTCTGCGGTTTTATCAATTATGGCCTTGCCGATTACAATAAACAGCTGATTAAAATAATATTCTAAAAATACATGTTAACGATTTGCAACATTTGCGATTTGATAATTGTGCGAATATCTGAACAAACCTGATTGTAAGGAACATAAAATGATTATTTTCAAGGAGATCAAAGTTCGATTTATGTAGGAAATAAGTTTTTTGACAAATTTCTATATAAGTTTTTTATTGACTTAAACTGTAGCAAACAAGAATTATTAGACTGTAGTTAATCTTTTGTCTGAATTAAATTCGATACAGTATTTACATTAAGGTGACTTCTTGCATTGTTTGTATCATATTTTGATATAAAAAAATATCCGTTCCAATTTCGCCGACGAATGAATACCTTTGGCAGTTCTACTGATATCCGAAAACATTAGTGCATTAATTTTCTTTTTCAATCCTGCAACCCTAGACCAACAAGTTTCAACGTTACCAGAATGTAATGAAATTATCACAATAATTTCCATTTTCTTTTAGAATAAATGAAACCCAAACACGCGTTTCCTGCACGCCGGTTTTAAGGCGATTGAAATTTCGAAATCTTACTAAACATGTCATTGATGTACTTCAGTACTTTTGCAAAGCTATTAGTACTGAAAAAAGTAGAATTGTACTAACTTTATCATCTCTGATCTACACTACCGTTTACATGAATTCGCCTTGGTAAAAACATATTGTTTTCTCTCAAAATTTTTACGATTTCTAATCAATTTTAACTGAAAACTATTCTTATGAGTATAACATATTTGTTTTTTATTTGTGATTATTTTTAATAATATGTATGTATGTTTGTAATTAAATTGGTATAAATTTATATGTATATTACCTTTCTAACTTCACCAGTATTCTGTTAATATTTCCATGATATATTTTTGCGCCCTTTTTTTTAATTAGTTTACCTACTTTTAAATTAGCATTTCTGCGTATTTTTATATTTTATACACTTTCAAACTTAAATTTTATATATATTTTTACTTGACAGCCTTTTTTAATTTCTTTTTTAACCTTTTTGACTTTCAATTTACATTTATTTTTACTTGGCATGGCCTTTTTTTAATTAATTTTTTACTTTTAACACTTTCTGACTTTAATTTTACATTTATTTTTAATTGACATGGCCTTTTTTAATTTATTTTTTACCTTTTACACTTTCTGACTTTAATTTTACATTTAATTTTACTTGACCTGGCCTTTTTTTTTTACATTTAATTTTACTTGACCTGGCCTTTTTTAATATATTTATTACCTTTTACACTTTCTGAATTTAATTTTACATTTATTTTTACTTGACATGGCCTTTTTGAATTTATTTTTTACCTTTTACATTTTCTGACTTTAATTTTACATTTATTTTTACTTGACATGGCCTATTTTAATTTATTTTTTATCTTTTACACTTTCTGACTTTAATTTTACATTCATTTTTACTTGACATGGCCTTTTTTAATTTATTTTTTACCTTTTACACTTTCTGACTTTAATTTTACATTTATTTTTACTTGACTTGGCCTTTTTTAATATATTTTTTACCTTTTACACTTTCTGACTCTAATTTTACATTTATTTTTACTTGACATGACTTTTTTTTAATTTATTTTTTTACCTTTTACACTTTTTGACTTTAATTTTACATTTATTTTTACTTGACATGGCCTTTTTTAATTTATTTTTTACCTTTTACACTTAATGACTTTAATTTTACATTTATTTTTACTTGACATGGCCTTTTTTAATTTATTTTTTACCCTTTTTGACTTTCATTTTACATTTATTTTTATTTGACATTGCCTTTTATTAATTTATTTTTTACCTTTTACACTTTTTGGCTTTGATTTTAATTTTATTTCCACTTGACATGACTTTTTTTAATTTATTTTTTACCTTTTACACTTTTTGACTTTGATTTTACATTTATTTTTACTTGACATGGCCCTTAAAAATTATTTTTTACCCTTTAAACTTTCTGACTGGGTATAATTTTGCATTTATTCTACTTGACATGGCCTTTTTTAATTTATTTTTTACCTTTTCTAATTTTTTACATTTACCACACGGATTTGACATAACATTTTTTACTTTTTACCCATAAACACAAAAACAATTTTTAAATGCTTTTTTTCTTTTTATATTTGACTTTTTACCAAAAACTAAAACACACAAACATGAAAAAACACAATACAGCAACAAAAACTGGCCGGCTGATGGCCGGCTGTTTGGTTGCAGGTTACAAGTTGAAGCCCCTTCAAAAACACTTGCATTTTTTTTGACTTATTAAATGGAAATCTTTTTTAATGAATTATTTTGATAATTACACTTTAATTCAGACTTATACTGCCCTTTTTTATTAAAATTTAAAATATTATGACCCCATAACATATTTTCTTCAGCGGCTGCCGCGAATTTTCCAATCTTTTCATTTAATTCACTTGCGGCATATGTATTTACTTTCACTTGCGGTATATAAACAATTTTCCATTATATTTAACAAAAACACTTATTATTTAACAGATTTATTATATTATTATTAATATAATTATTAAAAATAAATTAACCACTTAATTTTACTTGTTGACGCCACGAAAATTAGAAAGAAACTGATAAAACAAGAAAATAAGAAGATGTCGTTTAGTGGTTTCTAATATTCTTTAGTGGAGATCCTAAAAGTATGCTAAGGGTTTTAGTGATATTATAGAATATGACTGATTCATATTGTAACGGCCGTAATATGGTAAAACTGGTACGGTATTGCATAATTGCTATAACAGCCATATTCATTAAAAGTTCTTATTTTAAGCTTATAGCATGTAATAACTTTCAAACGCTTTTTGTCTAATAAACCTCCTATAAAAATTTGTATTCATAAACGTACATTAACAGTTTTATTACTATTAACAGTTTGTGGCGATTTTGTGTTTAAGTATGGCAACTTTCTTTATATTTTTTGTCTGCCATTTTATTGCTAGTGATGCATGAAACTTCTCTTCGGTTCACATGATATTCTATATTAAATTGTTTTTTATAGTTTTTTTTTAATTGTAGAACTTAAAAATTATTCTTATCAAATAAAACTACATTTTATTTTAGTTTCTTAACAAAATTTTGCCGAAAGGTATCACAAACACTTTTGTTTGAACCTTTTTTAAATATACGATAAGAAAGTATTCGAATAAAAAGTTTGTTTACTTTTTATTAACATCACTATTATTATGATTTGTTTATTGTATATTTTTCAATATTTTTGAACAAAAATTCGTTAGTTTAAAGAAAAAAACAACTAGTTTCAGTAAGTTAAAAAGTTATTAATGATAATATGTATCTGCATTTGCCCCTGAACGTATTCTTTTAAATCATATAAAAATGTTTTAAATAATTAACCATATATGTAACTTTAAATTGGTTGCCTAAAATAAAAAAAAATTAGTTAAATGTATTTAACATGTCCATATTAATAAATAAAACATTTTTTAGCATTCTTTATGAACATATTTCACAAAAATAATATCATAAAATGCAGGCACTTATCAAAATTTCATTTTATTTTTGGTTAAAAGGAGGGTAAATAGAACAATAAATTACTTTATGAATGGTTTATTAAAGGTTTAATAGACTATTTTTTGTTTACGAATACAACTTTAGCAATTTTGCCTTATATTTGGTTAATTAACCATTAATAAATATTTATGAATACGGCTGTTATTATATTATTAATAATATAATAATTAAAAATAAATTAACCACTTAATTTTACTTGTTGACGCCACGAAAATTAGAAAGAAACTGATAAATCAGGCAAATAGGAGGATGTCGTTTAGCAAAAGAACTGGCCGGCGGGCTGCCGGTTACAATTTGCTGCCGCTTTAAAAACACTTGTTTTTTTGCTAACGGAACTCTTTTTTTAATAACTTATTTTGATAATTACACTTTTATTCAGCATTACTGCATTTTTTTTTATTAATTTAACAAGATTAAAATGCTTTTTCTTTTCATATTTGTCTTTTTACCAAAAACACACAAACAACTAACAAAAACCGGCCGACCAAAAGTTACAGCCTCTTCAAAAGCACTTGCATTTTCTTTTAAACATTTTACAATCTTTTTTTTATTTAACACATTTATTATATTATTAATAATATTATTATTAATATTTTCATTAAAAATTGTTCAACAACTTAATTTTACTTGTTTACGCCACGAAAATTAGAAAGTAACTGATAAATTAGGATTAGGAAACTGATTAGAGGATGTCGTTTAGTGGGGTCTTAATATTATTTTAGTTAAGAGCCTAGGGGTATGCTAAGGATTTTACTGATATTATAAAATACAAATTATTTAACATTTACATTTTACACATTTACACTTGGACATAGAACAGACAGACGGTGATACGAAACTGCAACGAAGCTGAAACTTCTCTTGATGTTTGAGCTTGATTTGATTTGATTTTATGCCATAGACTCAGGCCTGCCAAATTTGCCGATTTATCGGCATTTTGCCGATTTTTTGCCTCTAAATTATCAAAGTGCCGTTTTGCCGATTTTTGCTCCAAAAATGCCGATTTTTTGATAAACATTTAAAACACGGGAATTTTTTGTTGAATTTAGAGCAACTTGTTGATTTTGGGTGAAAATTAAATACTTGTTTCATGAAAAAGAGTAAACTGTTATTAATTCAGCGCTTCTACTTAAGAAAATAAAGGTTAGATTTGTTTGTTATGTATGTCTAAGCCAACACACACATTTTATTTGAAAATGTTTCAATTGTAAAGAATAAAAGACTTGATCAAAACAAAAAAAAAATCATAAATTTTTTTGACAGGTAAAGAAGAAAAAAGTTAAATTTAAAAATATAAAGTACTTTATCAAGGTATATTTACACAAGGTAAACTCGTTGGCCCATATGTTTGTCAGTTGTTTACCTAAGTTGGAACACCAATGTCAAATTCCGTGTATATGAGCCAAAATTTGTACATGTGTGCGTTAAATTTATATGAAGACAATTTTGACAATTCCGTTCCACTCGGTTATTTTTATAGAGCAGCATGTCTACACTCCCAAATGAGTCTACCTTGTGTAAATATACCTTGTACTTTATGTTTGAATTTGGAAATAGATTAATACTTAGAAAAAAGTTGTGGCAAACTTAATTCATATTCACTTTAAAAAAAATGTAAATCATAAAAGCGCAATTGAATCGTTTATTTCAGAAGCCCGTTAAGTATGCCTATTTTAAATTAAAGTTGACGGGTTTCTGAAATTAACTTATGAATTGAGGATGATGCAGGTACATCAGATTACCAATCTTTTGCAAGAAAGTCAAGTAAATTAACAAACTTTTTGGCAAAATAATTTAAAGATTTAAAAGTGGGAATTCCCCTGGTGCATTTCTAACAAATCATGGGGCTTTCACATTCTTCCGCCAATGTGGAAAGAAATATTAGCTATATAATTAAACAAAATTTTTATGCACCCTGCAAAATTAATCTTTGAAAGCAATTCTTCTCTCTAAAGATTATTTTAAATGAAACTATTTGATGCTGATATTAAAATTTTGGATTTAATAAAAATGTCAAGCTCATATGTATCTATAAAAACCAAAAGTACAAAACTTAAGAACAATTTACGCTAAAATACAGAATATACACATAAATTTTTGTTTTTAATAAATTACAATTTAATTTTAAAACTTTTATTTCTATTGAATTGTATGTTATTTTTCGTGCTATTAACATAATGTTATGCCGAATTGTTCTGTGTTGTTATTTTTTAACAAAAATAATAAAGTAACAAAAAATAATATCTACAAACAGTTATCTTTACCTATCCGGTAATACTATTTTAGTAATTTCGACGTTTACTTTGCCTACGTGTTTTTTCCTTTAAGTTTTCTTCAAAAATATGGCAACATTTGTATTTTTATTAGTTTTTTGAATAAACTGTCAAAAATCGATAGTGTAAAATACACTACAGTTCAACCCATAGGTAAGATATACATACATACGTGTTAAAATTATGAAAATATCGTTACACCATAGATAATATACTCAGCTAGATATCTCTTCGTAGAAATTACGGGCATATATTTAAAATAGGTATTTTTGGTTTGCTGCTTTTTTGCCGATTTTTTTAAATTAAAGTGCCGATAATGTCGATTTTTTTTGGAATCTTAGCCGATTTCTTACCAAAATCATCTGGCACCCCTGCATAGACTCCTTTGAGTGAGAAACTGCATAGGATTGAATTTTTTGCCCAACTTTTCTAACATAAGACTTCACAAAAAATAAGCATTCTATCTGTGTTATTTACAAAGTTATGATTTTTTACGTCCTAATTATTACATTATTATTTTTATTCAAATGGTCGCTTCATGTGCGATATCTTAAAGGAGTCTATTGCGATAACTCAAATGAAGCTCAACTTCGTTTCACCGTCTGTTCTGGGCCCAGTGTGATTGGAATTTGCAAAATTTGTGCACTACCCCAATCTATGTTATTGACTACCGTAAATGTTAATTATGCAATACCGTACCAGTTTTACCATATTACGGCCGTTACAATATGAATCAGTCATATTCTATAATATCACTCAAACCCTTAGCATACTTTTAGGATCTCCACTAAAGAATATTAGAAACCACTAAACGACATCTTCTTATTTTCTTGTTTTATCAGTTTCTTTCTAATTTTCGTGGCGTCAACAAGTAAAATTAAGTGGTTAATATATTTTTAATAATTATATTAATAATAATATAATAAATCTGTTAAATAATAAGTGTTTTTGTTAAATATAATGAAAAAGCGTTAATATACCGCAAGTGAAAGTAAATACATATGCCACAAGTGAATTAAATAAAAAGATTGGGGAATTCGCGGCAGCCGCTGAAGAAAATATGTTATGGGGTCATAATATTTTAAATTTTAATAAAAAAGGGCAGTATAAGTCTGAATTAAAGTGTAATTATCAAAATAATTCATTAAAAAAGATTTCCATTTAATAAGTCAAAAAAAAATGCAAGTGTTTTTGAAGGGGCTGCAACCTGTAACCTGCAACCAAACAGCCGGCCATCAGCCGGCCAGTTTTTGTTGCTGCATTGTGTTTTTTCATGTTTGTGTGTTTTAGTTTTTGGTAAAAAGTCAAATATAAAAAGAAAAAAAAACATTTAAAAATTGTTTTTGTGTTTATGGGTAAAAAGTAAAAGATTTTATGTCAAGTCCGTGTTTAAAATTTTAAAAATTAGAAAAGGTAAAAAATAAATTAAAAAAGGCCATGTCAAGTAAAAATAAATATAAAATTGAAGCCAGAAAGTGTAAAAGGTAAAAAATAAATTAAAAAAGGCCATGTCAAGTAAAAATAAATGTAAAATTAAGTCATTAAGTGTAAAAGGTAAAAAATCAATTTAAACAGGCCATGTCAAGTAAAAATAAATGTAAAATTAAAGTCATTAAGTGTAAAAGGTAAAAAATAAATTCAAAAAGGCCATGTCAAGTAAAAATAAATGTAAAATTAAAGTCATTAAGTGTAAAAGGTAAAAAATAAATTAAAAAAGGCCATGTCAAGTAAAAATAAATGTAAAATTAAAGTCATTGGGTGTAAAAGGTAAAAAATAAATTAAAAAAGGCCGTGTCAAGTAAAAATAAATGTAAAATTAAAGTCATTAAGTGTAAAAGGAAAAAAATAAATTAAAAAAAGTCCATGTCAAATAAAAATAAATGTAAAATTAAAGTCAAAAAGTGTAAAAGGTAAAAAATAAATTAAAAAGGCCATGTCAAGTAAAAATAAATGTAAAATTAAAGTCATTAAGTGTAAAATTAAAAAAAGGCCATGTCAAATAAAAATAAATGTAAAATTAAAGTCAAAAAGTGTAAAAGGTAAAAAATAAATTAATAAAAGTCCATGTCAAATAAAAATGTATGAAAAATTTAAGTTTGAAAGTGTATAAAATATAAAAATACGCAGAAATGCTAATTTTAAAGTGGGTAAATTAATTTAAAAAAAAGTGCGCAAAAATATATCATGGAAATATTAACAGAATACTGGTGAAGTAAGAAAGGTAATATACACACATATAAATTTATACCAATTTAATTACAAACATACATTCATATTATTAAAAATAATCACAAAAAAAAACCAATATTTTATACTCATAAGAATAGTTGTCAGATAAAATTGATTGGGAATCAGAAAAATTTAAGGAAAATTTACACTAACTTTTTATAATCTTTGAAAATGTATTTTTTTCAGATTCCGTTTTAAATAAAATTATAAAAACCCATTAACGTATACAAACACACTATTTTTTTAAAAAAATTGCGAAAATAAAAAAGTTATACTCGCTTTTATTAACCAAGTTTGTATTTTTAGTTTAAACATTTAATATGGGCCAAATAAACTACACAAACGGCTTAGAAAATACACACTTTTAACCACACAAACATTATTATGAATTTTCTTTTGTAAAAAATCAGTCAAAAAAGTTTTATCTGGTCAATTTTAACGTGCTTCTTATTCTCCCTTTTCAATCTGCAAACTTTTCCCTAAAATTAATTAATTTTGAAACCCTACTCTCGGAAAATAGTTGGGTATGATTAAAAGCGTAGCTAATAAGGTTTTTGTAGCAGAATTTGGTCTTTCGTAGTTTCATAAGGCTTTTAAGAAAAAAGTTAAATTTAAAAATATAAAGTACTTTATCAAGGTATATTTACACAATATAAACTCGTTGGCCCATATGTTTGTCAGTTGTTTACCTAAGTTGGAACACCAATGTCAAATTCCGTGTATATGAGCCAAAATTTGTACATGTGTGCGTTAAATTTATATGAAGACAATTTTGACAATTCCGTTCCACTCGGTTATTTTTATAGAGCAGCATGTCTACACTCCCAAATGAGTCTACCTTGTGTAAATATACCTTGTACTTTATGTTTGAATTTGGAAATAGATTAATACTTAGAAAAAAGTTGTGGCAAACTAAATTCATATTCACTTTAAAAAAAATGTAAATCATAAAAGCGCAATTGAATCGTTTATTTCAGAAGCCCGTTAAGTATGCCTATTTTAAATTAAAGTTGACGGGTTTCTGAAATTAACTTATGAATTGAGGATGATGCAGGTACATCAGACTACCAATCTTTTGCAAGAAAGTCAAGTAAATTAACAAACTTTTTGGCAAAATAATTTAAAGATTTAAAAGTGGGAATTCCCCTGGTGCATTTCTAACAAATCATGGGGCTTTCACATTCTTCCGCCAATGTGGAAAGAAATATTAGCTATATAATTAAACAAAATTTTTATGCACCCTGCAAAATTAATCTTTGAAAGCAATTCTTCTCTCTAAAGATTATTTTAAATGAAACTATTTGATGCTGATATTAAAATTTTGGATTTAATAAAAATGTCAAGCTCATATGTATCTATAAAAACCAAAAGTACAAAACTTAAGAACAATTTACGCTAAAATACAGAATATACACATAAATTTTTGTTTTTAATAAATTACAATTTAATTTTAAAACTTTTATTTCTATTGAATTGTATGTTATTTTTCGTGCTATTAACATAATGTTATGCCGAATTGTTCTGTGTTGTTATTTTTTTAACAAAAATAATAAAGTAACAAAAAATAATATCTACAAACAGTTATCTTTACCTATCCGGTAATACTATTTTAGTAATTTCGACGTTTACTTTGCCTACGTGTTTTTTCCTTTAAGTTTTCTTCAAAAATATGGCAACATTTGTATTTTTATTAGTTTTTTGAATAAACTGTCAAAAATCGATAGTGTAAAATACACTACAGTTCAACCCATAGGTAAGATATACATACATACGTGTTAAAATTATGAAAATATCGTTACACCATAGATAATATACTCAGCTAGATATCTCTTCGTAGAAATTACGGGCATATATTTAAAATAGGTATTTTTGGTTTGCTGCTTTTTTGCCGATTTTTTTAAATTAAAGTGCCGATAATGTCGATTTTTTTTGGAATCTTAGCCGATTTCTTACCAAAATCATCTGGCACCCCTGCATAGACTCCTTTGAGTGAGAAACTGCATAGGATTGAATTTTTTGCCCAACTTTTCTAACATAAGACTTCACAAAAAATAAGCATTCTATCTGTGTTATTTACAAAGTTATGATTTTTTACGTCCTAATTATTACATTATTATTTTTATTCAAATGGTCGCTTCATGTGCGATATCTTAAAGGAGTCTATTGCGATAACTCAAATGAAGCTCAACTTCGTTTCACCGTCTGTTCTGGGCCCAGTGTGATTGGAATTTGCAAAATTTGTGCACTACCCCAATCTATGTTATTGACTACCGTAAATGTTAATTATGCAATACCGTACCAGTTTTACAATATTACGGCCGTTACAATATGAATCAGTCATATTCTATAATATCACTCAAACCCTTAGCATACTTTTAGGATCTCCACTAAAGAATATTAGAAACCACTAAACGACATCTTCTTATTTTCTTGTTTTATCAGTTTCTTTCTAATTTTCGTGGCGTCAACAAGTAAAATTAAGTGGTTAATATATTTTTAATAATTATATTAATAATAATATAATAAATCTGTTAAATAATAAGTGTTTTTGTTAAATATAATGAAAAAGCGTTAATATACCGCAAGTGAAAGTAAATACATATGCCACAAGTGAATTAAATAAAAAGATTGGGGAATTCGCGGCAGCCGCTGAAGAAAATATGTTATGGGGTCATAATATTTTAAATTTTAATAAAAAAGGGCAGTATAAGTCTGAATTAAAGTGTAATTATCAAAATAATTCATTAAAAAAGATTTCCATTTAATAAGTCAAAAAAAAATGCAAGTGTTTTTGAAGGGGCTGCAACCTGTAACCTGCAACCAAACAGCCGGCCATCAGCCGGCCAGTTTTTGTTGCTGCATTGTGTTTTTTCATGTTTGTGTGTTTTAGTTTTTGGTAAAAAGTCAAATATAAAAAGAAAAAAAAACATTTAAAAATTGTTTTTGTGTTTATGGGTAAAAAGTAAAAGATTTTATGTCAAGTCCGTGTTTAAAATGTAAAAAATTAGAAAGGGTAAAAAATAAATTAAAAAAGGCCATGTCAAGTAAAAATAAATATAAAATTGAAGCCAGAAAGTGTAAAAGGTAAAAAATAAATTAAAAAAGGCCATGTCAAGTAAAAATAAATGTAAAATTAAGTCATTAAGTGTAAAAGGTAAAAAATCAATTTAAACAGGCCATGTCAAGTAAAAATAAATGTAAAATTAAAGTCATTAAGTGTAAAAGGTAAAAAATAAATTCAAAAAGGCCATGTCAAGTAAAAATAAATGTAAAATTAAAGTCATTAAGTGTAAAAGGTAAAAAATAAATTAAAAAAGGCCATGTCAAGTAAAAATAAATGTAAAATTAAAGTCATTGGGTGTAAAAGGTAAAAAATAAATTAAAAAAGGCCGTGTCAAGTAAAAATAAATGTAAAATTAAAGTCATTAAGTGTAAAAGGAAAAAATAAATTAAAAAAAGTCCATGTCAAATAAAAATAAATGTAAAATTTAAGTCAAAAAGTGTAAAAGGTAAAAAATAAATTAAAAAGGCCATGTCAAGTAAAAATAAATGTAAAATTAAAGTCATTAAGTGTAAAAGGTAAAAAAAAATTAAAAAAAGGCCATGTCAAATAAAAATAAATGTAAAATTAAAGTCAAAAAGTGTAAAAGGTAAAAAATAAATTAATAAAAGTCCATGTCAAATAAAAATAAATGTAAAATTAAAGTCAAAAAGTGTAAAAGGTAAAAAATAAATTAAAAAAAGTCCATGCCAAGTAAAAATAAATGCAAAATGAAAGTCAAAAAGGGTAAAAAAAGAAATTAAAAAATCCCATGTCAAGTAAAAATGTATGAAAAATTTAAGTTTGAAAGTGTATAAAATATAAAAATACGCCGAAATGCTAATTTAAAAGTGGGTAAATTAATTTAAAAAAAAGTGCGCAAAAATATATCATGGAAATATTAACAGAATACTGGTGAAGTAAGAAAGGTAATATACATACATATAAATTTATACCAATTTAATTACAAACATACATTCATATAATTAAAAATAATCACAAAAAAAAACCAATATTTTATACTCATAAGAATAGTTGTCAGATAAAATTGATTGGGAATCAGAAAAATTTAAGGAAAATTTACACCAACTTTTTATAATCTTTGAAAATGTATTATTTTCAGATTCCGTTTTAAATAAAATTATAAAAACCCATTAACGTATACAAACACACTATTTTTTTAAAAAAATTGCGAAAATAAAAAAGTTATACTCGCTTTTATTAACCAAGTTTGTATTTTTAGTTTAAACATTTAATATGGGCCAAATAAACTACACAAACGGCTTAGAAAATACACACTTTTAACCACACAAACATTATTATGAATTTTCTTTTGTAAAAAATCAGTCAAAAAAGTTGTATCTGGTCAATTTTAACGTGCTTCTTATTCTCCCTTTTCAATCTGCAAACTTTTCCCTAAAATTAATTAATTTTGAAACCCTACTCTCGGAAAATAGTTGGGTATGATTAAAAGCGTAGCTAATAAGGTTTTTGTAGCAGAATTTGGTCTTTCGTAGTTTCATAAGGCTTTTAAATACAGTAGAAAATGTCATGAAGATCGGCCCATAATTTATTAAAGGCTCCATATAGTGACTACTCTGAGAAATTATTGAAAACTTTTAGCTTTAGGGAATATATGATTTATGTTTTGATGGTCGAGTTGTCAAAGTTTGTATCCAAGCTACAGTTTTGATGTAAACAAACCTTTTTTTACTGCCAATATTTTTAACAATCGAACCACAAAAACGTCAAAAGTTGTGTTATTAAGCCCTGCTGATAACTTTGTTTTTTTTTAGCTAAAATCATTGTTGGATGCCAAAATTTTGTTTATTATCTTTGTTTTTTTTTTGTTTTGTTTCTGTATTTGACATTGTACAATGATTTTACAAAAACAAATTGCTTGTGGTTTTTGTACTAGTTGTACTTGTTGTAGTACCGAGATTACCTGGGATGAATTCGCCTTGGTCAAGTCTGTGTTAAAAATGTAAAAAAATTTTAAAAGGTAAAATGAAATGAAAAAAGGCCATGACAAGTAAAAATAAATGTTAAATTAAAGTTAATAAAAAGTGTACGAATATAAAAATAAGCTAAAATGCTGATTTAAAAGTATGTAAGTCCTCTCGCGATACTATGAACCCCCTTATATATGAACACCCCAAATTATGAACACTTATTTTCATCCATTGACTACTCTTAAATATGAACTTGTGCAAAAGTTTTCAAATATTAACAACTTATTTCATACGATATGCAAAGTTTTTGCTAAAATTAATTAATGTAGCACTAGACAGTGCAACATTCAAAAGAAAAATCAATCCATCCGTAATCAAATCAATCCGAAGCGGTATTAATAGTACGGTGAGTACGGATTTTCTTAAATCAAGTACAGAAAGATTGATTCAAGTACGGATTTTGAATCGCAAAATAATTCACTTATCCATATTCAATCCCTATTTGAGTACGGGTGGATTGATTTTTCTTTTGAGTGTTCGTTCGATTTTCGAAAAAATACTAAATTTATGTTTGTATTTTTTGGACAAGTTGATATCATTTTTATTTATATGTTAAAAAAATAGATGGGGTAACACACGATATTAACTTCTTTTATGTTCTCCTCAAATCACACGGATTAAACTGTCAGATGGCTGTTGATAGGAGCAGTGTTCCCCTTTTATGTAAGAGATATGGCATCGTATAACCTTTAGCTTTTGTTCTAAATATTTAAGACTATCAATCTTAAATAAAATAAATAAAACTCTACAATTTTGCTTTTGATTAAATATTTATTAAAATTTTTTAATATGCTTCAATTTTTCGTTTTGTCTCTTCCTTGATCTTCTACTACCAAGGACATTTATACTGATCCTTGGACACACACTGCTTTATTATCGGATTATAGTTCCAGTCAAAACTACAATCCAAAACAATTGCATCGGAGCCAAAACAGTAATAATATTTTGTACAGTCACCGTTAAAGACCATAGTTTCACCATAATTCGAGAGAGTACAATCCGGTTTTTTGAAAGTCGAATGCTTAAATAATTTACATCTAAACGAGCTTGCTTGATACGAACTACCTTCGGGACACGTATAAATTTCTGGTAAGGGATATTGACAAACAACATATTTGGTATTATCACCGGGATAAGGTAAATATGTGCCCGAATCTTGGCCACAACAGATATTGTCTTTTGGTTGTTGAGTCGTGGGTGGCGTTATTTCGGTTTGTGATGTAGTAGTTAAGGGTCCTTCAGTAGGGATAGATGTATCAGTTGAAGGGGTGGTTGCTATTAGTTCCTTACAAGCTGTGCTCGAAGTCTGGCTATCACACTCTGTACTTTTGTAATTGTAATATGTTCCACCTAAACAGTTGCACAATACCGCTGAACCCTTTAAACACAAAAAGTACTGGGAACAGTTTTGTTCGTTAGCATAAATAAAACCATTTTCTTCATTGCTGCACGATCCCAGGGGAGCTTCAGGTGTCGTAATATTCACTGGGGACTCAGAGGTTGTTTCAGTTGTGGCCCTACAAGCGTCAGGTGAAACATTATTATTACACTCACCTGTATTTGGGTCATAGTAACTGTTCAACATACAATTAGTTAATTTCTCTTTGCCATTAATACAAGTAAAATACATGGAACAGTCTTTTGGATAGGGCAATGTTGAGCCGGTAGGTTTATTTTCACAAGACTCTGGAGTTTGGATTGTAGCATTTATAGGAATGGTAGTTTCAGTTATTGGTGCAGATGTAGTAGTTTTAATGCTACAATCAGCTAATTCGGGTGAAACACATACCTGTTCCTTGGCACTAAATTCTAAGCCTAGCAGACAATCAAAACCCACATTTAGAGGATCATGGCACTCTATGTACTTAGTGCAATTATTGGGATAGGGAATTTTTGTGCCATCTGGTTTGTTATAACAAGGACCTAAATTAGGATCTACAGTGGTAGAAGTTGGGTATGGAGTTCTTGTGCTAGATCTACAAGAATCATCTGATGCACTTGATGAACATTTTCCTTCTGTAATATCAAAATATTCCCCGGATTTACAATAAGCCCAGTGTTCCACATCTTGTAAACAAATATAAAACATGGCACAGTTTTCATCGTCGGGCAGTAAAGTAAGATTGAGTTTATTCGTGCATTGATTATAAGGTTTAGTAGGCGGTGGCAATGTCGTCGTTGCTATAGGACTGCTTGTAGTCTGTAGGCCGCAATCTGAATTTGAGGGCTTAACACATTTTTGCTCAGCCGCACTAAACTGCAAACCAGTTTCGCAATTACATCCTACTGGTATTAAACTGTCACAAACAATATATTTGGAACAGTTATGGGGATAGTTAACTTTCCAGCCTATTGGCTTTTCTGTACAAACGCCTTGAGGCTGTGGGGCTAAGGTGGTATCAAAATTTTGCTTGCAATATTCAGGACCGATTTGTGAACTACATTGTCCTTCTAAGGGATCAAAATATTCTTTTAAATTACAAGTCTTTAACATGTAATAACCATCACCAAGACACTCATAATACAGCTGGCAATTATTTGGGTAAATTTGATAGTCTCCACCCTTAAGACCCTGACAAATATTACTGGGTGTGGCCACAGTGGTAGTTTCATTGGTAGGTAAGTTAATGCAGGAACCTTCGGAATCGGGTACACATATCTTTTGCTCCTGATTAAAATAACAGTTATGATTGCAATAAAAGGCAATGGGTACAGGCTGAACACAGCTGATGTATTTTTCACAATCATTCGGATAGGAAATTAGTTGGCCATCAATATAACTTGTGCATATATTTACAGATGGATTCGGAGAGGACGTAGGTGTGGTGTAAATTTTAGTTGTTTGTTCTGTAGAAGATGTTGTCATAACAGGTGTGGTGATTTCTATTGGCTTACGGCATATATCCTTATCATCGCTCGGTCCACAATTTCCAGATTTCGGATAATAATAGTTATTATAGGGGCAATTCATTATCACAAAGCCTCCATCGTCTTTACAGTAGATATATTGGGCACAGTTCTCCTCATAGGGATAAGTTACTCTAGCCGTTTGGTTATTACACTTTTGACTTGGGCTTAATGTTGTGGTCTCGATGGTAGTGAATGCTGTAGTTGTATCTGGTTTTAAGCAGTCGGTAGGTGATACATTGGGACCACACTTTCCCGAATTGGGCTCATAGTAATTGTTATTGGGACAGGAGATAATATAGTAATGACCCTGACCTCGGCAATAGTAATACAACTGACAATTTTCTTTATACGAAAAAGTGGTGCCGATCTTTTTTTCTAGACAAGGCTCATAAACAGGTTCTCTGGTGGTAAGAGGCTCTTCAGTTGTTGAGCTAGCTCCAGTATAACACACATCCTCTGAAGTTTCATCACATAACATTAATTTGAAGTTAAATAGCCAGCCATTTGGACAATTCTCAATTTGGACCTCTCCACTTTGACACATTAAATATTGCTTACAATTTTCCTTATAGGGATAAATAGTACAATCCGGTCTACCTCGACAGAAATCGGGATTAACATTTGGTGGCAGTTTAGTGGTCGTAGGTAGCGTTGGAGTTACCGTATTAGTTGTAGAAATATGAGTAGTACTTTTGGGGGTTTCAGTTGTAGGTAGAGGTATTTCATGGCACTCTATATCCTCATCACAAATGCCCAGTAGGGAATTAAAAATTTTACCATTTTTGCAATATTCTAAACAAGTTTCTTCGCCTTTACATGAGACATATGCTGTGCAATTGTACGGATAAGTTTGATAAATGCTGTGGCTATGCTCAGAACAAATACTGGGCTTAATACCAACGGGAGGTATGCATTGCTGGGGGGTTATTGTAGAAAAGGTTGTTAGTGCTGTAGTGATGTCTTCGGTTGTGTTCGGTTCGTCAGTCGTAGTTGGCTTCTTTGTGGTGGTGGTAGGCTTCTCGGTAGTGGTGGGCATTTCTGTTGTGGTGGGTTCCTCAACAGCAGGAGTGCTAGGCAAAGGTAATTCCTCACAATGAGCCGTATCTGGGGTATCGCATATTTTTAAAAATGCATTAAAAACCTTGTCTGGCGGACAATAATTCATAACAGGACATCCCATTGTACAATTGATATAAGCATTGCAATTGTAAGGATATCGTAACAAAAAACTATCTGGATATTTTAAACATATATCGGATGACATACCGGTAGGATCTATACAATCTTCGCCCCATTCATTGGACTCAGTGGTCGATGGTTTTGTGACAACAGCACTTGTCTCGGTACCTTCAGGCGTTGTGCTGATAGTAAAAGTACTTGCACTTTCTCCATTTCCATCTTTACAGTCCACATTTTGTGGATAGTTACACGTCTTTATTTTATTATCAAACCATGTCCCACCTGGACATTGTTTAACCGTTGGATATTCGCAATTACATACCAAAAACTTTGAACAATCTCCCGGATAAGGTATCAAATCACCAAATGGTTTCCCCACACAAGCTTTTTTATTTTTCGGTCTTTGTTCATTATCACAGATACCTTTATTATGATAATGAACTGATGCTGGTGTTACGGTGACAATTTTCCTACAATCTGATTTGTCGTAGTCTACACAGCCTTTGGCAGCTTTACTAAAACCCATGCCAATTGGACAGAATATAGTGAAGGGTGCTTGATTCAAGCAGTAAATATATATACGACAGTCATCGGTAACAGGTAAGACAGCTCCATTAGGTTGGGAATAACATGTTGACCAGTCGTTAGAGGCTTGGGACAAAGTTAGGGGCAGTACGGCAAGAAATAATAAAAACAGATTGGTTTTGATTTGGAGGGCTGTTAAAAGAAAAAATGTTGATGATCATTGTTATTGTTATGTTATAGAAACGTTAGTAATTTTTTTTCAAAATGTATGATTTGTCATTTGTTCTAAGCAACTTTTTTGGATTATGGTATGTACAAATGAGTAGTGTAGGCGCACAAAATATAATTACTTATGTATATCTGATTAACCGTAAAAGAAAAATTGTCTAAATTTTGTACACATAGCTAAATTTTAAAAACACAAACTCCAAAAAAATAATCAGGGTTGGAGAAATAGGCATGGCGAATTTCGTATAAAAACATTCTGAAGAACGCCAAGAGCTTAAGTTTTCAAATTAGGTACAAGCAGCTTGGCAAATGTTGATCACAGCATTACACGTAAGTTAGCAACATTTGCTTTTCACAATTTACGATTAACACGTAACCGAAACTATTGTTTAAACCAGTGTCCAAAAATAAACAGAAATTATTTAGCGTTCGGCTCACTATCAATTTTTTTGGTGTTTGTGTAGACGAACACAACCCGTTCGTAACTATTTTCAAGAAAGAACCGTACGTTGTATAGCGTTCTGTTCTTCGTTAAAAAACAGAACAATTGTAGTGATACAGTAGACAAACATTTTATTTTAATGTTTTACACTGTTTCTTTTTTACATTGATAAAGAAATGAACAAACAAACACTTTTAGCAACGACCGCACCACGAACAGTTTATGTGTGTATTGTGTTTATGTTTTGTTTGCGTAAAATTATTTTGCTGGCTTTTTGTTTTTTTCGTATGTGTTTTTTGTTTTTGTAAAAAATTGTTTGGTTTTTTACCAGCCAAAAGGAACGAACATTAATGAGCCGAGCCGATAACAATGAAGATTGTGGTGTTTCAAAAAAAAAACGAACAGAATTAAATGGCCATATCTTTTGATGAGTTTGATAAAAACAGTATTATTTTTGTGTTTGAAAGATGACAGACAGCGAAAAGTTATTTTTTTTAATGATTTTCTACACAACCACTAATAGCGTGTTTTCCACAAATCTACCGAACTGAACACTAAGGAGCGATATTTAGTGTTTATTTTCGAACACAGGGTCCAAATTACGGCATTCGATATCGATCGAAATTACAACACAATTTGAATTGGAATTTCGATCGATATCGAATGCTGCAATTTAGAAACAATACTTTTTACATGTTCTACATTTTTGTTTTCGTTTGTACAAAAAATACAACTGTGGGAACAATTTTTAAGTTCTTTTGTGAATATATGATGGAAACATGCAGATCATGTTGCATATGTTACCCTAACTTTTATGCTGGGTACACACTATGCAACACATTTACGCAATCTAGTGAATTAAATTAATTTTCATTCATTCCAGATTACATCAACATCAAAACGCTTTGATATTTTGAGGTTGCATTGAAACAGATTGCATGTAGGTTGCACAGTGTGTACCCAGCATCACTTAAGGTGTGCATACTGCCCTGTTTTATATGTTTGGTACTCAATACTTCGTTTGTACATCCAATGTTATATTTTGTCTGTCATAATTCATGCCGCTCATAATTTTGTGAAAAGATTGTTTTAAAAGATAAAATACAAATATTTACATACTAAAATGGAAAAGTCTATGTTTATTATTAATTTTTCCAAGCCATAATTGATGCCAATATTTGTTTCGAAACCGTAATAGCGGGCAGAAATCGCTCATAAATGAAAAAAGTGTAACATTTGTAAAACAAAGAAGCAAATTTTGTTCTATTAAAGTTGCACTACATGTTGTGCACACTTCGAGTGATTATAGGTAACATTAGAAAGTGTTACATGTAAACTCTGTAACATATTTTTCTCAGAAATTAAACATAAGTTTTAGGGTTTTCATAACACAATTTTTCATGTGTTGATGGTGTTGCCACATTTTCTATCTAATGTTTAAGTTCAGTAGCCAAAATATGGTGAAAAAGAAAATGATAACCTTTGGTTAAATAGTTGCTGAATCAATTTATTAATATATTGTGGAAAGGATCGTCAATCGTATAATAAGATAACACATTTGTATGAAAATTATCAATATCAAAAATGCAAAACTGTATAATTAAACGCTTATGCCTGTATTCATAAAAAATGTTTAAATTTAATAAAGTTTTAAAGAACTAATTTACTATTTAAATTATCCTTAATAAACGCTTGTTAAATTTAATAATCGTTTATGAATACGGGGTTAAGTATACGACGTCCATTTGACAATAGTCCGGAAAAGATTGCTATTAAAATTTAGCCAGATCGGTACACAAATGGCAAAAAACGCGAATGCCTCTAACTACTACTCATAATAAAAAATGATTCAAACACAAATTGCTGCTTTAATTGTCTCACTGTTTTGAATTAAAAACATCATCATTATTTCACTTTGTATATAAATGGTATTTGTTTAACTTAATTAAAATATTCTTCAATACCATTAAATTCTTAAATTGTGCTATACAGTTAAAGAATTTGCACTCAAACACTTTATTAATTTTGTAAAACTTTAGTTAGTTATAAAAATCACCTTTAAACCCCATTTCTCTTCGTTTTTATTTGATAAGAAAAATAAATGTTAAATTAACTTCCAAATGGTGAAATTATTTTGTACACCCTTTTAGTTACTGCCAAAATTTTTTTTCGTTCTTTACTCTTCGAAATATTGTTCCTAACTAAAACAAAAATTTGTGATTAAGGTGCTGAAAATTTGATTTAATAATCCCTGGCGGCAAAAGTTATATTTAAAATTAATGGGAACATATGAAAATAGATTAAAATATTATCAATGATTAAAAACAAATTAAAACAAATAAAGAAAAAAATTGGCCATAATATTATAAAAATAAAATTAGAAATTTAATTAGACTAAAAGTTTTAGTGATTTAGATAATGCAGAAAAAAGCAGGTCACTTTAGAGCAGTGTTCGAAAATAAACACTAAATATTGCTCCTTAGTGTGCGGTTCGGTAGATTTGTGAAAACTCAAACGCTTATAGTGTTTGTGTAGAAAATCTTAAAAAAAAAACGTTTAACTGTTAGTCATCTTTTGAACACAGAAATAATACTGTTTTTATTAAACTCAACAAAAGATGAGAACAATTAATTCCGTTCGGTTTTTTTTTAAACCACAAACTTCATTGTGTTCGGTTTGGCTCATTAATGCTCGTCCCTTTTGGATGGTAAAAAAACCAAAAGTTTTTTACAAATACAAAATACACTTACGGAAAAAGCAAAAAGCCAGCTAAATAATTTTACACAATATACACACACATAGTGTTCGTGGTCAGGTCGTTGCTAAAATTGTTTGCTTGCTCATTTCTTTATCAATGTAAAAAAAGAAATATTATAGAACATTAAAATATAATGTTCGTCTACAGTATCACTACAATTGTTCTGTTTTTAACGAATAACAGAACACTATATAATGTTCGGCTCTTACTTGAAAATAACTGCGAACGGTATTTAGGGTTGTGTTCGTCTACACAATCACTTAAAAAAAAAATATATAGTTTTTGGGTGTGTGAGCCGAACGCTTAATAATATACTGTTTATTTTCGAACACTGCTTTAGAGGGTCAAAATGTTCTACGAATATATTCTGCAACAAATTTTACTGGGGGTCTTCAAAGACTAAAAGTTCGTGTAATGGATATAAAATGTCTAATAAAGGAAAATTTAAAAGTGGCATATATTTTTCACAAAAGCTGTGGTAATTAAGTCAAAACAGTGTAAAGCATTTCCAAGCTAAATAGTTTATTGGGATTTATAAAAAAAAAACCTTTTAATCGGGCGAATGCTGTAGCCAGTTAAAATCAGAAAAACGATATATTATTCGATCACCACCAATATCGTACAGGAGAGCTATAGTGGAAATGCTGTGGCTTCATCTTATTGGAACCAAAATTCTGGATTGGTCTCTACCGCGGACCTTAAAAAATGATCACTCATTGCCCATTATTGAATGCTATTTAGATTAAGCGCAACTTGTTCGTCGATTTTGGTGGGTGGATTTTATGTTTAACATCTATTCCATGCGCCATATTCTACAAGTTTTTTATTCACGTGATCATTGAGGACAAAATGTATCTCATCGCTTATTATTTGATATGATCTCTGTGTACGAATAATGTTGTGGTGGATTTCAAAATACAAACAAAAAATTTATTCACTTTTTAATTCATAACGTTAAATTTTTTTGAGGCCAAAATATGAATTCCAGAATATTAATGGTTTTCAATTTGCGGTCCGTGTAAAAAGAAATATTTAAAAAGTTCTTCATAGACAAACTACAAATCTTTGGAAATTTAAAAACTGGGGTTTTCAAGAAATAGTTTTAAGGCAAACATGTTTAATTTCAAATCCGTTGAAGAATAACAAATCGGGTTTTTAATCACAGCGCATAATAACTACATAACAATAAGTTTCCTTTGTATATAAATTCAGATTTTTGGGGAATGCTATCGTGAATAGCAAGTGAGATTTTTGTTCCCATGACATTTTTATTCACCTTGAAGTAAAAAATTCAATCTGAAACTCCCGTTAAAAAATTTTCACGCTATCAGTTATCAGTAAACGTTAGTTTATTGCACTTTTTAACATTTTTGTATTAAAATAATTTCCAAAATTCTGTCACCATGTCTTTCGAAAGCTTTACAAATCCGCAAGCAATCATCCTAATGTTTTGCATTTTGTTGCGCAATATATCAGTTTGTGCCTAATTTACGAATATTGCCCTTGATATTCGAATTATTACATATACATGTTCAGTTCCCCAGCAAAAATAAATTGAGAAAACCAAAGAGAGAAGTAAAAAAAATTACGAAGGAAAGAACTATTTACTATAAGGAGAATTTTTTGCCGTCCACATTTTTTCACCTTATTATTCTGCTTTTAATTACCCCAAAAAAATTTTTATAATCGCAAATTTGTCACGATGCACTATGCTTCGTTCCCATATAACGAAGGGACAAAAATAGAAGGAGTTGTCAGATATTTTTGAAATTTGGTACACTAGCATAAAAAAGCTTAGTTAAGAAAAATTAGAATTTTTGAAAAAATCGGCCCAAGGACACGCCTACCTCCCATGTGTCCTGAAATTGAAAAATGTAATTTTAGCTTCAATAATGCCCACAAAATTCCAAAATGTGGTCATGCTGATACAAATGCAACTTGCAATGTGTGTGTAAATTTTTTTTTAAATCGGGCTAAGGACTCAAGGTCCTGCCATATATCCTCTTTCTTAAAAACGCTATCACTCCTACAAAAATTGTCCGATCGTAATAAATTTTGGTATGTAAATTGATATTTGCAAGATATATATTTGTGCCAAATTTGGGTAGAATCGGATTATCAATGTGGAAAATACAAAAACATCATTTATTGAAAAATAGGATAAACCGGTTAAAATGCTCTTGCAAAAATAAAACTATAAGGATATTTTAAAGATAACATAAATGAAAAAATTAAAGAGGAAAACTAGCAATGTAAACGTCATTAAAAAATTATGAAAAAATCATATCGCACTTGATCCATCAAAATTTTTATTTTTCCACTTTTAGAAAAAAATCGACGAGTAGTATTCATATCCGCTGTAAAAATATCGAGCTATTTTGCCTACTTTTTTATAATGAAATGGTTGGTTTAAAAATTCTTTTTCATGTGCCTTTAATATTAAATTTAAAATTGTTTTGCTTCTACTGAACATTTTGAGTTAATACCCTCCTGTTGATTAAGTGCGATATACAGTGCCTGACAAAATAATGGAAACTTTTCTCAAAATTTACTTCCTTACTGTTGGAGGTCTCAAATCTAAATTATTTCTTGAAAAAAAACTAACAAGTGTTTCAGTATTTTATTTTATAGATTGTTTTTGATATATTTACTACAGTATAATAACAAAAAAAAATATCATACATCTAAATTATGAAGCGAAAGTAAACAAATTCAATATTTGGGTATTGACAAAATAATGGAAACTTTTACACTTCTGCACGAAAGATGACTAAAACAGAGCGCATTAATGAGAAAACAAAGCAAAATGTAAGAAAAATTAACCGTTATCTTTAAAATTTTTATTTAAATTCTTCTTAATCAAATAAAATGAAGAGGTCATTCAGACTCCCCGATGAGTGCAGTGTCTTCCAGGCTGAGATCCTAGCGATCTGGAGGGCGACGGAGGTGATACTGGAACACATCGTGGGTGGATCTGAGGTGACAATTTACGTCGATAGTCAGGCGGCGCTTAGGGCATTGACGAATTATACGGTGCGATCGTGCCTGGTCGCTCGGTGTAGGAATGCTCTTGGTGGACTCATGGAGGCATTCAATGTGAGGCTGTGTTGGGTACCTGGACACTGCATGGTTGAGGGAAATGAGGTGGCGGACGAACTCGCGAGAGGGGGTTCGAGTATGGACTTAGTGGTAAGGGACAGGGGGGTAAAGCCTCCCCTATGTTACTACTATGGTGTGATACGGGAGAAATTCCGTGATGACGTTAACCGATCCTGGGGGGACAGAGTGGATTGCAGGGTGTCTAGGGCATTATGGCCCGGATTGGACGCGGGGGCAACCAGGGTTCTATTGGGATTGGATAGGAGTAGTCTTAGAACGCTTATAGGGTTCTTGACGGGTCATTGTCCGGTCAGGGCTTTTGTAGGCAGATGGGACAATACCATACCGGACTTCTGCAGATTGTGCGAGGATTCGGAGGAGCTGGAGACGATCGAGCATGTACTTTGCCATTGTCCCAGGGTGCAGGGCCTCAGACAGAAGTGGCTAGGAAATAGGTTTCACGACGAACTGGGGTGCATCGCTGGATGTAGTCCAGCTGATCTACTGGGGTTTGTCAGGGAAATAGTGCGGTTGTTTCTGTTGAGGGGACAGTAGAGAGGGAATTTTGTTCTTCACATCACCTACTAACTTTCCTATATTCTATACTCTATCTACCTCATACTTCTTTTCTTAACCTTTCTCTTTTTCTATCTTCTTTATCTATTCTTATCATATTGAAGTGTGCCCTTGGGCACATAACCCTTCTGAACCTAACCTAACCTAATCAAATAATTTAACACAAAAATTTATAGTACGTAATTAGTGAAAATGGCTAAAGTTAAGATAAGTGAAGACCTCAAAGTAAAAATAATAAATGATTTTAATTCCGGATTAAAACAAAAAACTATTTGCGATAAATATTCTATGAATAAATCAGCAGTTTCGAAGATAATTAAGAAATTTTATGAAACGGGTACTGTTAAAACTCTGCATTCAGGAGGAAGACCACGCAAGACTACTGCAAGACAGGATAAATTAATAGCAAGGGAGTTTAAAAAAGACCCGCAAATGGCATCAACAGAGGTTAAAAATGTTCTCGGATTAAATATTAGCTCACGAACAGTTAGCCGTCGAGCTCGCGAGGCTGGTCTCGGATGCTTTCGCCCTGTGAAAAAACCTTTGATATCTGAGAAAAACCGCGCAGCTCGTTTAAAATTTGCTAAAGAGCATATTAATTGGTCTAGACAGAAATGGAACACTGTCCTCTTCTCAGACGAGTCTAAATATAATTTAAGGGGAAATGATGGAAGGTTCTTTGTGAGGCGGCCAAAGGGAAAGAGACTTGACCCAAAATATACATGTAAGACAGTCAAGTTTGGAGGTGGCAATATTATGGTCTGGGGGTGTTTTTCTGGGCAAGGAATGGGCCCAATTCACGTCATAAAAGACACATTAACTGGTGTAGGCTATAAAGCTATTTTAAACGACATAATGTATCCATATGCAGAAGAGAACATGCCACTAATTTGGCGATTTCAGCAGGACAATGATCCAAAACATACCTCTAGAGTTGTAGCTGACTGGTTACAATCCAATGAGGTGCATGTTTTGAAGTGGCCCGCCCAATCCCCAGATCTCAATCCCATAGAAAATTTATGGGAAATTGTAGATCGCCAAATTAGATCCCGTAATTACACACGAAAAGAGGATTTATCTAATGCAGTTTTAAGTGAATGGCAAAAAGTTTCAAAAGACACAGTTGACAAATTGATTGGGTCAATGCAACGTCGATGTGATGCAGTTATCAAAAATAAAGGATATCCAACAAAATATTAAGTTTTGATGACTGGTCAACTATTTTTATTGAAGTAATATTTTTCTTTCCATTGTTTTGTCAATACCCAAATATTGAATTTTTTTACTTTCGCTTCATAATTTAGATGTATGATATTTTTTTTGTTATTTAACTTTAGTAAATATATCAAAAACAATCTATAAAATAAAATACTGAAACACTTGTTAGTTTTTTTTCAAGAAATAATTTAGATTTGAGACCTCCAACAGTAAGGAAGTAAATTTTGAGAAAAGTTTCCATTATTTTGTCAGGCACTGTATGTATTTTGATAAAAAATTAAAATTTTGGATTTTTAAACAAAAATTATAATAAGTAGTTTAACTAAATAATTATATTTTATCACTGTTAATAATTTAGTTACATTAATTTATAAATTTATTTTTTAAACCTTGTTTACATTACAAATAGAGATGGACCCGTTAATATTTTCATCCACTAGCACTCACGATCACTTATGTTAAAGGCAATTCAATTTGTTACACTTACGGTTTTTATACAATTGAAACTTTTATAGAAAATAAAAATTTCTCTCGCATTTCCGAAAATTTAATATATGGTCGTATTAGCGCTGCTGGAATATAGTTACTATCACACGCGTGTATTGTAACTTAAAAACAAATGTGTCACGCTATCATCTCTAATTTGAAAAATATAAATAACGGCAAATAATATGATAAAGCAAAACAAAAATATGAAACCAAAAAAAAACTTCAAAATCGAAGTCAATCGCAACTTACAGTTTAAAATAGTAATTTAAATATAAAACCGAATCTAATTTATAGTTAAATTGGATCTAACTAATTATTAATGAGATATATTACATAACTTAAAGCTACAGTTGCATACACAGTGCAACAAATTTTGGGTCTCCGAGTTTATCTTAAATGTTAAACGTGTTAGTGGTGTTATATGAGGAGGGGCCGAAATCACCCCTAAACATGGCAGATAGAGGGTTAATTAGTTCTATGAAAAGAACCGTCATTAAATTTTATTAAAATCATCTATTAACCTTATTTAGCTCAGAATTAGATTTAGTACATTTTTTTTGACTTACTCAAAACGCCTTTAAAAAAAAATTAAAAACTTCAGTGGGCCATACAAAAAGAACTCGAGCTAAATTTTGAAAATACTTCTGTGGTTTTGGTCTACTAATGATATAATTAAATTTTTTTATTTTTTAACATTCAAAATATAAAATCGTGTTGCGCAATGATATTAAACACTCTTAAATGCCTGATATTTGAGTAAAAATCATAAAATTAGGCATTTCAAAAAACGCATTTTTTTTTAAGTTGTGGTAAAAAATAGTAACTAATTTTTGAATACCCTGTTAGCTAAGAGTATAAACATACAAAAACAGAACAAAAAAAATATCTAATTTTATATAATTTTTTTTATACTCCATCAAACTTAAGTAATTTTTGAATTTTCAACAAAAAAAATGTGTTTTTCAGAGCAATAAAAAAAGTTGTTTTGTAAATATAAAAAAAATTATAAATTTTAATTTAACTGCAAATATATCAAAGTACTTGAATACCAAATTTCGAGCGACTTTTTAAAAAAATGAATTTTTCAGAATTATTTTTGTGAAACAACTAAAACTCATTTTTCTGTTAAGTAATTTTTGAAAGAAATTATCTGCTTTTAACGCCCTCTCGTGGTGGCAAAAGCAATCAGAAAATTTTTTTTTGTTAACATTTATTTGAGATACCTTATTATCTTTCAAAAAATCTGTATTTAAAAACAATTTGAGACAAAAAATTTTTTTTGATTTTTGTTCTCTCTCGTCGAAGGCTCGTGTAAATTTACGTCAGTAAAATTCCAACACTCATGAATTGTTTGAACATATTTTCCTTTTTTTCAAAATAATTGGTCGGTAAGATTCAAAAACAGTTATATAGTTTTCTTTGCTAATTTATCTTTCAACTATATCATTCACATGTATTTTGATAATTATTTATGATAATAATTGAAATAAATTTTTAAATTGATTGATTGATTGATTGCTACAAACACCAAATGAAATGGTGAATTAATGCATTCTCAGTGGAACAGAGAAAAAGCCAGGTCACTAAAAAAGAAAGTCACACAGTATTGCAAATGCTTTTCCATGACTAAGAAAAATCTGGATATAATGAATCATGCAATTTAAAATAATTTTATTTTCTAGAATTTTTAAATGTATAGTTTTTTTATTATTTATTTTGATAGTTTACAAAGTGTTCGTTTAAAATTTGAGAACAAAAAAACAAAATTTTCTCCGGTTCTTTCATTAACTTTCCGTTTATACATTTTAACAATTAATTTTGTAGGGCCAATCACATACACCTTTTTCACCATCAAACATTAAGGAACTGCTGCAGGAACGTTCGATTTCACATTCACACTGACAGACGAAATATTTGCTGCTGCACTTATTGTTGGCGTCGGAGAACCAAGTGCCATCGGGTTTTCCTACACAACGACCACCGCTGGCGCAATGGGTACCCGAAGGACCGGCATTTGGTCCACTTGGAGGTTGATAGGGCTTATCACATTTGGCATTTTCTGGGAAATCGCAAAAGCCTTCGGCAGCGTTGAAGTGTAGATTATTGGGACACTCAAAGACGGTGCCCTGATTGTTTTGACAGACAATAAACTGTTGGCATGTATCTCCGAGAATTGTTTTGCCATTGGTTATACCACAGCATGCGCCCTCGCATTCAGTGGTTGATGGTGGTGGCACAGTTGGTGTGCCGGTTGATGGGGTTGTGGATTTAGGTGTTCCAGGATTTGATTCACTGGGAGTAGTCGTGGTCGCTTCAGGAATTTGTGGTGTTGTTGGTTTTGCAGTTGTTGGCTTAGGAGTGGTTGGTTTTACTGTGGTTTCACAGGGAGTTGTTGCTTTAGGGTTTTGTGGTGTTGTTGGTTTTACAGTTGTCGGATTTGCTGTTGTTGGCTTAGGAGTAATTGGTACTTCTGTGGTTTCACAGGGAGTTGTTGCTTCAGGGATTTGTGGTGTTGTTGGTTCTGCGGTTGTCGGTCTTGCTGTGGTCGGTTTTACAGTTGTTGGCTTAATGGTTGTTGGTTTAACTGTGGTTTCACAGGAAGTGGTCGCTGCAGGGGTTTGTGGTGTTGTTGGCTTTGCGGTTGTCGGTTTCGCTGTTGTTGGCTTAGGAGTTGTTATTTTTGTTGTGGTTTCACAAGGAGTGGTTGCTTCAGGAGTTTGTGGTGTTGTTGGTTTTGCAGTGGTCGGTTTTGCTGTTGTTGGCTTAGGAGTCGTTGGTTTTGCTGTGGTCTCACAAGGCGTGGTTGCTTCAGCAGTTTGTGGTGTTGTTGGCTTTTCGGTTGTCGGTTTCGCTGTTGTTGGCTTAGGAGTTGTTATTTTTGTTGTGGTTTCACAAGGAGTGGTTGCTTCAGGAGATGGTTGTGTTGTTGGTTTTGCAGTGGTCGGTTTTGCTGTTGTTGGCTTAGGAGTTGTTGGTAATTCTGTGGTTTCGCATAGAGTTGTTGCTTCAGCCGTTTGTAGTGTTGTTGGTTTTGCGGTTGTCGGTTTTACTGTTGTTGGTTTAGGAGTTGTTGGTAGTTCTGTGGTTTCGCATGGAGTTGTTGCTTTAGGAGTTTGTGGCGTTGTTGGTTTTGTTGTGGTTTCACAAGGAGTGGTTGCTTCAGGAGTTTGTGGTTTTGTTGGCTTAGGAGTTGTTGGTAATTCTGTGGTTTCGCATGGAGTTGTTGCTTCAGGAGTTTGTGGCGTTGATGGTTTTGCGGTTGTCGGTTTTGCTGTTGTTGGCTTAGGAGTCGTTGGTTTTGCTGTGGTCTCACAAGGCGTGGTTGCTTCAGCAGTTTGTGGTGTTGATGGTTTTGCGGTGGTCGGTTTTGCTGTTGTTGGTTTAGGAGTTGTTGGTTTTGTTTCAGTTTTACAAGGAGTGGTTGCTTCAGGAGTTTGTTTTGTTGTTGGTTTTGCTGTTGTTGGCTTAAGAGTCGTTGGTGATTTAGTAGTTTCACACGGAGTGGTAACTTCAGGAGTTTGCGTTGTTGTTGGTTTTGCAGTTGTTGTCTTAGCAGTTGTTGGTACTTCTGTAGTTTCACAGGGAGTAGTCAATTCAGGAGTTTGTGGGGGTTTTAAGGTTGTAGAGTTTTCTGTTGTTTCCCCATTTCCACAAGGTGTTGTAACCTCTGGCTTGAGTGTAGTTGTTGGTGATGGTGTATTACAGCAGACATCACAATTACAAGATTGACAAGAATCTGCTGCGGCCGCCAAAAACACTCCACCGTATCGGCAATTAACTCTCAAAGGTAAATCGCACATTTCTAACTCACGATTGAAGTGTAAGCCCTCAGGACATTCTCTCACAATAACACGACGAGTACGAGAACAAACAAGAAATTTCGAACAACTTGTTGGCAAAGCAATACGTTGGCCAATATTATCCGAATTACACACGCTTGCGGACGCATAATTCACAATTGCTAAAACTGTAATTGTTATTGAAAGTACTGATAATTTCATTATACGTTTTTTCTTTAGCTTTTCCTTGTATCGTCAATCAATTTCTTAAATTATACTTTGCCTTCCGGAAAGCAAAGTATCTTTATGACGGTTATAATGGAAAAAACTTTGCTTTTTATATGAAATTATAAGAAGATGCTGAATAAAATATTGAAAAGATAAAAACAACACAGAAACCACTTATTTCCTAATTTAATTATTGTGTAGATAATTGATGTTATTTTGCTGTTTCACTTTTATCTTGATTTTTATCTTAATATAATATGAAAACTGTTAAATGAAAACATTTTCACGAAACTTTATCAATCAATTGCTCTTATTTTAAATTATTTTTGAAAATCATATACATTTTTAGAACAGAAATTTGGTTAAAAGAGGTTAAAACTAAAGATGGTTTATTCAAGGATTTCGCAAAAAGTTTAGTTCTGATTGAAAAATTCTAATTCCCAGGATTTTTTAAATCAAGATACCGGAATTTTCGGTAATTACCAAATCAAAACAATTTAAAATGTTCTTTAAATATTTAATAAAATCAAATTGATGAAGTTTCTTAAGTGCCGGTTCACACACGTCAAGTTTGACTCGTCAAGTCTTGAGCTTTTAGGAGAGAAGGGAAAAGAGAAAGCCATTTCTTTTCCCGTCTCTCCTAAGAACCGTGAACCGGCACTAACGAAAACTAACCTCTTCATTTCATACCCTTCACAACAGGTAAAAGTTTGGCATTATGTTTGCTTATCCTACAATGACTACACTGTGTCACAAATTTTCAACAAAGTCGTGACCAAATAAATCTGACACCTAATCTTTATGAAAAATTGTCCGCTGAATCGAATGTGAAGTAGAACAGTTTTGGAGATATTCCAAAATAACCATAATTGGCGGTTTTTAAAAAGATGATGTCACTTTAATAAAAGTATCTTCGAAAATATTCGTGGGATTTTTTATTCCTTCATTTTTATTCAAAGATAATACAATTACAAATACAACCACAGGTCGTTCGTAAAAATTAATCAAGAAATCACTAATTTTCTTGGACCAAAGTTCAAATTTCACAAAAATTTTAATGATTTTTTGCAATTTTGCTCTTTTCAACTTTGTTTTTTAAACCAAACAATACAATTGTTTTAAGTTTTATCGGCTACGACCAAATCGGTAAAAAAACACAAAGTTGCAGAAGATTATTTGAAATATCACACTTCTTAATTTTTACCAAATCACAAAAAACACACTAATGCAATGTTTGCACGGTGCTTTGGATAACTTCGCTCCTTATTTGAATAACCATCAGCGATGCCAACTTAGTGCTTTTGGCACTAGTTATGGTGCTTTTTGATGTCTCAAAACGCCAAAATTGTATCCTTAGTGCCAAACCAAGAAAAAGCACTAACTTGGGGCTTTTTCAATTTTTCGTTAGTGTCTTTAGTGCTTTTTACAATTTTTATTTTTTTTCTACCATTTTTCAAAACTTCGATTATAAAGAGGATGATTTAGATGAGCTTTGCTATTTGGATTACAATTTTGAAAAAGATTATAAAGATTTTAAGATTTCAAATGATAAAAAAAGTGATAAAAGAAAGTTGCATTCGTTTTGCCAAAAACTTTATTTACGAGGTTAGAGCTAGGCTTCCTAGCAATTTGGAAATTTTACAAAACGTATCACTTTTTAGCGATGACAACATATTTAGTAATCGTAATAAAAGCGATGTATTTGTTTGCGATAAACATTTTTTGAAAGATGTAGACACAGTGTCAAAAATAGAAAATGGCTTGGAAAATATTAGGAATTGTGAAAAGAGTCGTAACGTAGCTAAGCAAAGTGTTAAATAAATTAAAAACAGATGACAGAAAATGCTTTTATAACAAGCGTTGTGTAACCTGCCTGCCATTTTTCATGCGCTTTAGTTTTCAAACGCACAACACTCGTCTCCAAATAACCGCGTGTTGTGCACAATTTTCCATTAAGATTAGGTGTCAAATAAATTTGGTGAAAAAACTGTCACATAGTGTTATCTTAGACCCCATAAAATATATATATTCTGGATCCTTCAACGAAATTCAGTTATCCTTTTGTAAGTTGAAAGCAACTCAGTTAATAAATTAGACATAATGGGACCTAGGTTGTCATATACTATTGATTCAAAATGTCTGCAATAAATTGCTATTTTAATTTAGCCAGATCGATTTATGATTGGCTGAGATGTGAGCAAAAACACATGATTGCCTCAAATTTTATAAGCTAAACAAAATTTTTTTAATTACTTATTTAACTAAACTCAGGAAACCGTCATGATGCTTTTGTCAAGATTGTGAACTTTAACAATCAGCTTTTTTTGTTATTAACTCAGCTGTTTAATATTTTTGCTTTGATTTTACAAAATGTGACTTTCAACAGACTTTTATTCTATTTTCTTAAACACGAAAAGAATTCCATAATAAAGGGTGGTTAAATTTGATGGGTCGATGTTGATTTTGAAAAAAAAACACAAATTATTTAGGAAATTATTGTCATTTCTTTTTTATTATGATAATATTGGTATGATTCAATTATGTATGGAACAAAATATCGGCCGATGGTCCAACATTTCGATGAAGCTGAGGCATAATTGAAGTTCTATGCCGTTAATGTGCCGAATTATCTCAACATTTAGCTCTTAAATTGTTGCTGGCGTATCGACGTACACCATTTCTTTCAAATTACCCCAAAGAAAGAAGTCCAACGTTGTGAAATCACATGATCTTGGTGGCCAATTGACATCGCCACCACGTAAGAAAACACGTCCATTGAATTTGTGGCGTAAAAGAGCCATTGTTTCATTAGATGTGTGGCAAGTGGCACCGTCCAGTTGAAACCACATAACGTTCGCATCCATATCTTCCGATTCGGAATCATCTTACGATAGCGAAAACCATTCACAGTTACTGCCTGACCGGGCTAATTTTAGAATAAAAACGGCCCGATGATGCCGCCAGCCCACAAACCGCCCCAAACAGTCACTCCTTGTGGGTGCATTGGTTTTTCGACAATCACTCTTAGATTATCAATCGCCCAAATGCGACAATTCTGCTTATCGACGAATCCACTGAGGTGAAAATGTGCCTCATCACTGAAGGTGATTTTTATCGAAAATTTATCATCCACTGTTGTCATTTTTTTCCACCATTCTGACCATTGACGACCTTTGGAATGGTCAAGAGGCTTTAGTTGTTGAGTCAATTGCACCTTGTTAGCGTGTAAATGCAAGTCCTTATGCATAATGGTAATCAACGACGAGCGTGGGAGGTGCAATTGTTAGGCACGACGACGAATTGATGTGGACGGCTCTTCAGCGCCACTATCGCGAACAGCATGCCCTGGTTTTTTCACGTCTACTTCAGACCCGGTTTGCTCAACTTTTTGCAAGATTTTTGCGATTGTTCGCACATTTGGACGATTAAATTGACGGAAAAAAATCACGAAGTGCACGATATAAATTTTGATTTGAACACCCATTTTCGTAATGAGCCTGAATATCTTTAACGCGTCGCTCGATTGTGGTTCTTTCCATGGTTCAAATTGAGTTAGTCTGAAATTGAGAAATGTCAAATGAAATGCAGAAAAAAAAACATACATACCTTGTACAACCATGTAAAGATTCCTTTAAAGGTAACCAATTCTCAAACAGATGAAGAATTCTAAATAATATTCGCAGCAAACAACTTTTACATAAATCTTGACCTCATAACATTATTTAGGTGTGGCGAGTCCATGGGTCCCAAATAGAGTGCACTCCTAAAATTTGTTTTTAAATACTGCAGTGTAGGGTATCAAACGGTCGAGCTTGATCGGCTATACTTTCTTACTTGTTCAATATATAGAAATGCAAACTAAACTAATAAAAATCATTTACAAACCATTTTTCAGATTGTAAACCGTAACGTTGGCGAACCGTTGGGGTTTCATATGTAAAAGTGCTTTTGCATTGTTACAACTTTTGTACAATTAGCAATTCCTGCCTGGGTATTTAACAGGGCTGTGGAGTCTTAAACAAATTCTGACTCCTACTCCAACCGCTGACATTTTTTAAGTCCGACTCCAACTTCAACTCTGACTCCTAATCTTACATTAATGTTAAATGTTTATAAGACTTGTGCTTACTTGACTTTAAACCCTTTTTTAATGCAATACCTTCCCAATAAAAAAATTTAGCTTTCAAAGAAGCAGGTTTGCAAGGGAGAAATGTAAGAGTTTTGCTTTCTATCCCACTTTGAAGCAATACATTTTTGACACAAAAAAAGCTTTATTAAACGCAGTGAGAATAGCTATCAGCTTTGCACAATGAATGTTTTGTTACAGTTATTTCTCCCTTACAAACCTTCTGCTTCGTAGTAAGTGCATGCCGTGCCACTTGAAATGTTATTATACCCACACCACAATAGTATTTAATTTTTGTGCTGATGTATGTAACACCTTAAAATATGGGCCCTGAACCCACCTTAAAGTATACCGATCCACTCAGAATCACTTTCTAAGTCGATCTAACAATGTCCGTCCGGCTGGCTGGCAGGCTGTCCATGTAACCTTGTGCGCAAAGTACAGGTCGCAATTTTGGAGATAATTTGATCAAATTTGGCTTAAAGGTTCTTATTGGCACACGGACCAAGGCTATTGAAAATGGGCCGAATCGTAGGACAACGAGGGGAGATAGGGGCACTTTCTGCCTCTCAGAAACTATCAAACCGATTTTAATGAAATTTAAAACATGGATAGAAATATATGGACACATAAGCGTGATTCTCCATGGGTCCCGAATAGGGTGCACTCTCGTAAATGTGTTTTAAAATACTGTGGTGTTGGGTAACATATAGTCGGGAATGACCAACTGTACTTTCTTACTTGTTTTTTTTTATAAGTCTTTTTAAGAATTTGTTCACTTACTTAACTGCATCTCTGTATGTCTTATTCCGTAACTCATAATTGTGCGATAATTTTTTTAAAAGAACCATTAGTGCTTGACATTATTTTTGAGTTGCGATTTTGGTGGATACTTGGACTCCGAATCCAGCACAAAAACCTCTACTCCGACTCCCACTCCACACCCTGGTTACGGATTTCCCCTAGTTTGAATTTCTTCTTAAACAATTAGGCAATTGATAATTAAGAATGTTTTAAACGCCAGAAAAGCGAAAACGAATGCCTAAATTATTTTATAGCTTCAGGAGTAAAAGATATTAACGTTTTATAAAAACGAATGTTTTACATTAAGAAAAGACGATTTCCTGATGGTTTTAAAAATAGATGCCAATCGGTACCTCTAGCTTTGGTGCTTATATCTTGAGACTTTGATCGTAACAAATTCGTTTATAAATAACCGGTAGCGTTATCTTTGGCCCAATGCCGATACATAATAAGGAAATTATCAGGGGTAAAATACGTTGTGAACAAATTGGACAATTTACGATTTAACTGATAAAATTAAACTATTCTTTTAAATATACATAGATGGTTTTCTTTTTATTACGTTAACAATTTTTTAAAAACTTTTTAGAACACATTTAATTAGTTTTTGTTTTAAGATAATTTACACGTTACATTTTCTGGATAATTGCAAGTCGACAATTTTGAATCCCAGTATAAGCCACTGGAACAATTCATTTCAACTTCACACTCACACTGACATACAACGTATTTCGAGCAACTGTTTAAAGAAGATAAAAAGGTACCCTCTGCCTGACCAACACAACGTCCTCCACTGGGGCAAGCTGTTCCCGATGGTCCGGCTGATGGACCAGATGGTGGAGTATACGGCCATGGGCATTTGAAGTCTTGTGGATAAACACAAATTTTTTCACGATGATTAAATATTAGATTGTTGGGACAAAGATTTTCCACGGGACAACCATTGTTGCATATATAGAATTTGTTGCAAACACCGTAGACGGGAAGGAGGGTATTCTCTGAATGATTTTCACAGATTTGTTTATCAGTAGCGCAGTAACTATTGTCATTATCCTTGTCTAGTTCGCAAGTCAACAGCTTATCATTAAACTTAGTGCCCTTGGCACAGGGTCTTTCAATTTCACATTCACACTGACATACTATATATCCACTGCCATTCCGACTAGCTAACATTTTTCCATCTGTCTGTCCGGCACATCTACCCGACAGGGCGCAGGCTACACCAGAAGGGCCCGTTGCCGGTGATGTTGATTTCCAAGGACAATTAACATTTTCAGGTTTATCACACACATTCGTTTCCAAACTATATTGCAAATTATTAGGACATGCCAAAATATTAGCACAACCTCCAACACAAACAATATATTGATTGCAAGTGCCTTCGAAGTAGGCAACACTGCCATCAGCTTTACTAACGCAAGTGTTCAAGTTGTTCGAACAAGTGATGTCTGGTGTGGCCAAACCTGTGTCAAGCCCTAGGACAATGCTGAAATTGAGCAGTAGCATACAACTACTGACGACTAAAACTTAAAAAATTAAGAAAAAACTTTTAAGACCAAAAACCAAAAAAAGATTTATCGTTTTAAAAACGCTTACCTTTAAGCATCTTAATTTTTCTTCAATGTTTAATTGTTAACCGTTTAATTGTTTTAAAGTAAATAATAAGTTTAAAAAGTTTTAAGGCTATATATACTACTAAATATAATGTGGTAGCTCCTATAAATCTATCTAAATTTTTAATTAAAATAAGAATGTTATATTTTTATATTTTTAATTAAAGATTGTTGAATGAAATAAAAGACTTTAAAACTGATACGAAAATTTTTCTTTATAATCCAATACAGAGGATTGCAACAAAAGTGTTATTTCATTTCAGAAAAGTTAAATTTTAGATAAAAACATTTATTGTTGGTGTTTTTCTAAGCTTTAATATCGTTCGCAAGTTAGACTTGAATGTTTGTAATTCTCATTCGTTTTACAGTTTTCTTTGGAAAAAGGTTTTCTGATGCTCTAGCCTTAGCAACCAGTGAAATGCGAATATAAACTAGTTTTGCCCCGACAATAAATTTCAGTGGATTTATAAAAATTGGAAATTAGGGTAATCTTATTAATAATAAATTTTGTATTCCCAAAAAAGCTTCAGAAATTTATGCATTTTTTCTTAAGATTTTTAACATTTTCTTATTTAATAATTATTAAATAAATTATAATTAAATTATACACAGAAAAAATTATTGCCGAATTATTTTCAAACAAACGATTGTTTGAAATTTTTTTTAATTTCTACAAATTTTTTTACTGATTCAATTAATATTTTTGTTTGATTTTTATTTAACCAACAAATATGTTGACAACTTTTCAATAATATAATATACGCGCTATTGGTTTCAATTTTTCATAATTTTGTATGAAATATTGAACGCTCTTTAATGTTGTCGTTTTTTGCATTTTTTATTTGATCGTAAGCAACACTTCTTTATACGAAATATAAGAACAACAACACAAAACACATACAGTTTATTTTTGCACGCTTTAAAAAAGTACAACAAGAAGAAAGATGATAAAATAGCGCGACGAGGTTATTAGTAAAAAAACAAAAAAATATCAGGTAAAAAAAAAGGTTTCATTCATTTTTGAACAACAGAAACAACAACAACATTATAAGAAACAAAATAAATTTTTGGTTGGTTTCAAAGTTGGAAAAAAAGAATGAAAAACAAAATCCCGTATTCAATTTTTGAAAACTGTTTACTTAAATACCTACATCAAATACAAAAATAAAATGATGACGAAAAACATATCGAGTCGGTCTGCTGCCGTTGTTTGTTACATTTCTTCTTCTTTAGCCAAGGAAAGGATACAGCAACAGTGAGTGATGAAGAAAAACATTGTGTGTATAAACAAGACTTCGTTCAAAAATTATTCCAACAAAACATGTGTCTTAAAGCCAGCCGCCGCTCTGCTTCTGCCTTCATCTTCTCCTTCAGTGATAGCTTGGGTGCGCGTCATTGCTTGTGCAAAAAATTTTTGTTTGATTCAGCAAAATTATTTGTTTGAAATTTATATGAATTTCAGTAAACTTTTTGTTTGATTCTGTAAATTATTTGTTTGAAAAAATCAGTGTTTTTTTTTTAGTAAACAAAATGCAAATAAATTGTTTGAATATGCGAATTTGTTTGTAGGACCGATTTCAGACAAAAAATGTTTTGATACTACAAATGTTTTGTTTGAATTCGAAAAATAATTTTTTCTGTGTAATAGAGACATTGAGCAATAACCGCGAAAGTGACGTAAGCGCTGAAAATCCAATTTTACAGAAGAGTGTTTTTTTTTATTGCATTTCATATCAATTTTGTATGAAATTTATCGCTTACGAAAAAATGTGACCATGACATTTTAGGAGATGATGCAAGTGTTGCCAATAAAGTCAGTTATTAAATAAAACAAAAATGGAAAATTATGTCGCTTACGTTATTTTCGCGTTTAGGGCTCGATTTTTTCCCCACTTTGAATTTTGTAAATTAGTTTTATTATTCAATTATTTCTAACGTTTTAAAATTTTATGTGATTTTTTTTTATTTTAACGTTTTTTTTAAATTTCAACGGTTTTTTTTAATTCAAATTTCCTTAGAATTGAAAATTATCTAATTATCGCGACTTCTTTTGAATGAATTTTTTGGGTTAAAAGTAGTTTTTTCGATTTTAAGGATTTTTATATTTGAGCGTATTTTTGTGTCGTTTTATGTCCCTTTAAAGTCTTATTTTATTTTGCTTTTTGATTTTAAAAGCTTAACAGCTACCAAAATTTTTGCTATTTCTAAGATTTTGGCAACAACTATTCAAACAAAACTGTATTGAGTTACAGTTTACATACAATTTGAAAAAAAAAATTGTCCTAGAAAGCCGTCGTGAAAAAGAATCTGTTTTATTTTGAAAACGTTTTTTCTAAATGCCCAACCAGTATGTGAATGAATACATTTAAAAAAAACCAAAAACAAAATAAAAAACATCTAATTTTGTACGGAATGTGCGATCAGTTTAGCACTTTGCTTAAGTCAATGACAGTTTCATAAAGCTTAACAAAAGGTTTCTTAAAGTCCAATACGGTTTGACACACGTGGTTAACATGTATTAGCACAGTTGCCTAAGCCACCTTATGCACACTATGGTTGCTCCTTTATGATCTCACATATAAATAGTGGTTAAATTTTAAGATTTTGAATAAAACACAAATTATTTAGGAAATTGTTGTCATTTCTTTTTATTATGATAATATTGGTATAGTTCGATTATGAATGGAACAAAATATCAGACAAATGGCTGCCGCGACCTCGGCGGTACACCTCCATCCGTTGGTCCAAAATTTCAATGGCGCTGAGGCATAATTGAGGTTCTATGCCGTTAATATGCCAAATTATCTCGTCTTTAGCTCTTGAATTGTTGTTGGCTTTTCTTTCAAATAACCCCAAAGAAAGAAGTCCAACGGTGTCAAATCACATGATCTTGGCGGCTAATTGACATCGCCACCACGCAAGATAACACGGCCATTGAAACCACATATCGTCCACATCCATTTCTTCCAATTCGGGCCATAAAAAGTTCGTTATCATCTCACGATGGCGAACACCATTCACAGTTACTGCCTGACAGGCCTCATTTTGGAAAAAAAACGGCCCGATGATGCCGCCAGCCCACAAACCGCACCAAGCAGTCACTCGTTGTGGGAGCATTGGTTTTTCGACAATCACTCTTGGATTATCATTCGCCCAAATGCGGCAATTCTGCTTATTAAGACGAATCCACTAAGGTGAAAATGTGCCTCATCACTGAAGGTGATTTTCTTCGAAAGTTGACCATTAACTGTTGCCACTTCTTGCCACCATTCTGACGATTGACGACCTTTGGAAAGAGGCTTTAGTTCTTGAGTCAATTGCACCTTGTAAGCGTGTAAATGCAAGTCTTTGTGCATAATGTTCATCAACGACGAGCGTGAGAGGTGCAATTGTTGGGCACGATGACGAGTTGAGGTGGACGGCATTTCAGCCACACTATCGCGAACAGCAGCAATATTTTCTGCTTGACGGTTTTGTTAGGGACCAGAGTAGGGACCCATTCCATGAGAATGGGCATAAATTATAAAGACATCTGCAAAAGTTGGTAACAGTGTTTTACATTATCTGCCAATACTTAGGTCTCGGGGGATATTAGAATAAGGTATGTATTTTGGGAGACCAGAATTGCCTTGCTTGGATACTCTATCTAATCTCTCTTTTCTACATGGAATCGAAATAGTTCGAAGCTGTAGTGGTGTCTGACTCTGGTAATTTTTTATATTTCTAACATTTCAGCGATTTTTTTAAATTTTCTCTAATTATGGGTTTCATCATTGTTCGAAAATAAGCAGAACATTATTAAGCGTTCGGCTCACACCCCCAAAAACGATATATATTTTTTAGTGTTTGTGTGGACGAACACAGCCTTTAATACCGTTCGTAACTATTTTCAAGAAAGAGCCGAACATTATATAGTGTTCTGTTATTCGCTAAAAACAGAACAATTGTAGTGATACTGTAGACAAACATTATATTTTATGGTTCTATAATGTTTCTTTTTTTACATTGATAAAGAAATGAACAAACAAAAAATTTTAGCAACGACCGCAGCACGAACAGCTTCTGTGTGTATTGAGTATATGTTTTGTTTGTGTATAATTATTTTGCTGTTTTTTTTTCGTATGTGTATTTTGTTTTTGGAAAAAATTTTTGGTTTTTTTTACCAGCCGAAATGGACGAACATTAATGAGCCGAACCGAACACAATGACGTTTGTTGAGTTCGATAAAAACAGTATTATTTTTGTGTTCGAAAGATGACTAACAGGGAAACGTTATTTTTTTAATGAATGTGTGGTTTAGTGCTTTGATTATGTTTATTTTTGCGATTTTTCTAAAAAAAAAAATATTTAATAAAGAGATACAAAATTATTATGTTTCATTAAAATTTATTTTATTTATTTTCTTATATAGTTTTTTTACGGTAAAGAACATGTTGTGTTTGCGGCATAACTGCATGTTGACAATTCATTGTCCCACAGTAAATTATTGGCACAATTCATTTCAACTTCACACTCACACTGGCATACAACGTATTTAGAGCAACTGTTTAAAGAAGATAAGAAGGTACCTTCTGCCTGCCCTACACAACGACCGCCACTTGGACAAGCAATACCCGATGGTCCGGCTGACGGACCAGATGGTGGGGTGTGCGGCCATGGGCATTTGTAGTTTTGTGGATAATCACAATGTTTGGCGCTGGGATTGTATACAAGATTATTGGGACAAATGATTTCCACTGCACAGTCATTACTGCATTTATAGAATTTATTACAGATGCCGTCGACGGGAAATTGAGAGCTTTCGGTTTGGTTTTTACAGATTTGTATATTATTGGCGCAAACAACGTTGGTAACATTACCGTTTCCGCTTTCATTGCCATTTTCACTTCCATTATCATTTCCATTACCATTCTCATTATCGTTACCGTTTCCATTTTCACTATCGTCTCGTACACAAGTCAACAGCTCTTCATTAAACTTTGTACCAGCAGAACAGGGTCTTTCCATTTCACACTCACACTGGCAGACAATATAACCATTATCATTGGGATTAGCGAAAAATGTTCCATCAGGTTGACCGGCACACTTATCGGGTTTAGCGCAAGTTACACCGGAAGGACCAGTTGTTGGTGGAGTCGATTGCCAAGGACAGTTTACATTTTGAGGGTAATCACAACGTTGGGTTGCAAGATTATATTGCAAATTATTGGGGCAAGACATGATGTTTGCACATTCGCCAACACAAACAATATATTGATTGCATGTGCCATTGACATGGGAAACGCTACCATCGGATTTGCCAGCACAAACAGTTAAATTGTTGGAACACTGGTTGCCAGATGGAGTTTCAGGTGTTGAAGGAGTTTCTGGTTTAGGGGGACTTGTAGGTGTAGCTGGAGTTTCCGGGGTGGCTGGTGTCTCTGGTGTATCTGGAGTTTCCGGAGTGGCTGGAGTTTCTGGTGTTGGAGTCACTGGACACTCTGGATTAACAAAACAACCAAAAAGAGCACAACATGCTGAACAGTTTGTCTCCTCGTTGGCAAAACTTACAAACTCTATGTCACAAGCTGCACGTTGTCTTAAATCACAAACGCTTTTGAAACGATTAAAATGTAAGCCCAAGGGACAACTTATAATGCTGTCGGTTTTGCCATTTTCGCATATCACAAATTTACTACAATCGGCTGGATGTGACAAACGTACTCCATTAATTTGGTATTCGCAAATATCCAATGCAAACGCAAGGCCGACGCTCAAGCTAAGCAACAACAAAGTTCTTTGTACTAAAAATAAAAGTTTCCTAGATTTTAAAATTCTTCCCTTTCCTGAGTATTTAGCAGAACTCACCTTTCAGCATTTAAAATGCAACTACTGTTTAGATTTCTCTAAATATTTTCGAAATGCTGAACGCTTACTTTTGTAATATCGACTACTGTTTGACGAACTTGTTTCGTTTATATATACGGATATATTTTTTTTATTCCATATCATTTTTATCGGCTACATTAACTAACTGGTGTTCAATCTGTTCAATAAAGTTGTTATTTCAATATTAATTTTTAAATGGTATTGCAATTTCGTTAGACAGTTTACATAAACAGAGTGTGTCGTTAGACGGTTTCAAATTAGAAGAAAAAATACTGTTTTTGTTTTGTGTGTTTGAAGAAAAATAATTTAATGCAATAAAGTTCTACAATCTTAGAAATAGATCTAAACCATAACACCCCTTCTTCAGATTTTCTATTCTATGGATAATAAATATTACATATTCTAAAGAATTTCAAAGATGTGAAAAGAAACATTAATGGATTGAAACTGACTTTTATCTGAGTTGATATCTAGTTAGTTTCTCTAGTTTCGTTAGTGCCGGTTCACACACGTCAAGTTTTTCTCTTCAAGTCTTGAGCTTTTAGGAAAGAAGGGTAAAGAGAATGCCATTTCTTTTCCCCTCTCTCCTAAAAACTCAAGACTTGACGAGTCAAACTTGACGTGTGTGAACCGGCACTTAGCTCTAGTCTAGTCTAGTTCAGTTTAAGTTTTGTTTTAATTCAGATCAGTTCAGTTGTAGTGCACTTTAATTTCAGATTAATTTCACTTCTGTTCTAATTCAGTTCTACCAAATTTTTCTAATAACATCTTCTATTTCAGAACTTTGTAAAAATTTATCATATGATTAAATCTCATTTTTGGCATTGTTAGTTCTTTCTTTTTTTCAATTTACCTGGTGAATATTTTTTTTTTATTTTTATTTAATTTTTATTTATTATCAATTTTGCGAATGTTTTTTGTATGAATATCTAGCAAATATATTCTTATCTTCTTTTTAAAATAGGAATACTGGAACATCGTTTGAAAAATTTATTGTTCAATTACTTCCGTAAATATTTGAAGTATTAAACAGAACTATAATTGAATGACAGGCTTAAATGATTTTGTTACAAACAAATAAAAAATAGATATGAATAAGAAAGTAGCATTTATAATATAAAAACATAAATAATACTATCAAAAATGTTCTTGGGAGTCAAAAAATTAATTAACAAGTTTTCGTTTAAATATGCTAAATTCCCATTTAAAACTATTGATAAACTGAAATTTATTGTTGATGGGATAAGCTATTCCTATGAGTATTTCACTGACGTTTAGGCCAGATTATCAAAAACAAATAAAACTGTTAATCAACTAAGAATTATAACTACCTGTTCTACTTGTAACAATTACAAAGCTTAAACAAAAACAATAGCAACAAGTTAGAGTGCTATATTCGGCTGTGCCGAATCTTTGATACCCTCCACCGAGAGCTCAGTGGGCTTTATATTGGGCCTATAGTAAATTATGAACCGGGCATCACGAAATTTATTAGTGTGAGTAGTGAAGTATTTAATTTTATTTTGATAGCATTATTTATTACGGCTTTAGGCGTACTAAACTGTTTTCCGAGAGTAGGGTTTACATGGGGCCTTGGGTAAATTATAGATCGATCTTCACGAAAATTCACAGTGTAATTTCTAGTCCTTTAAAACTGTGACGTGCCAAATTTTGTTATGATAGCATTATTAATTACGGCCTTAGGCGTACTAAACTGTTTTTCGTTAGTAGGGTTTTTATGGGACCTAAGGTAAATTATGGACCGATCTTCACGAAATTTCACAGTGTTATTTCTAGTCCTAAAAAACTGTGACGTACCAAATTTTGTTATGATAGCATTATTTTTTACGGTTTTAGGCATACTAAACTGTTTTCCGGGAGTAGTGTTTATGCCCCATATAGGGTAAATTATGGACGGATCTTCACGAAATTTTGCAGCGTGATTTCCAGTTGAATAAAACAAGTTTTTGCAAAATCTTATCTCATTCCGTGCCTTGTTCCACCATTTATGTTATTTTTTGTAACAAAATTATAATTTTTTGAGGTGGTGGTTCCACATTTTGATTCATAGCTCTGGTCCTACTAAACCGATTTTGCTGGATTTCAATCCCAAACTGCTTAGGATAACTTCAAGCAATTTGGCACCAAGTTTGTTCATTTCTTTTGAGTTGTTCGAAAGTGAGCGTGTTTTCAACAGACGGGCATGCCTAAATCGACTTAGAATCACTCAAGGACCCAGAATATACATATATACTTTATGGGGTCTGAGATGAATAATAAAAAAATTTCACACGGAATGACAAACTTAATATAACCTCTTCACAACTAATTGCGGTGGAGGGTATAATAAACAGTGAGTTTATTTTTTCTTACAGTCCCGACTCTAATTGGTTGATTTTTTGTCAACTCTAAATGTAGTTGTAAGTGAGCAAAGAAAAAACAAAACTAAAAACACATTACTTTATTTTATTTTGCCAGTTCAGTTGTATTTACACTGCCACTTACATATTATTATAAATATTTTTATTATTTTATTTATATTTTAGTTGTTGCTACAAAAGTCTTATTTTCAAACTAGACAAGCTGTCTTTGATTTTGCAAAATTTGAAAATATGAATGGAGATAAAATAGAGCCAGAGCTGTAAAAAACTGCAATCAAAATAATTTCAACCAAACTAATTTCATTCTTTAATTTCAGATTTGCATTGAATGCAATCAAAAGACTGCAATACTTTGTGATTGCAATTATTTTAAAATCATGTTTTTTTTTGGATTTCATTGAATGCAATCATTTCGTTTGCAAACAAATTAGAATTAATTGTCATCTTGTATTTTTAATTTTGTTACGAACGCGTTTTGCATCTCACCTACTTAAATAATATATTTTGTGGAAAATTGGCAACTTGCTCTATGAAAAAGAAATTGGAAATTTGTAATTGAGGATAAAATTTACGTGAAAATCCCCCGGAGATCTTTTGGGGAAAAACTGTTTTTTTTTGGGGATTTTTAACTAAAGTCTTTTTTGGTTCGAAAACTTTGTCATACCAATACATACTGAATCAAACATTTTCCAATAATAATTATAATTAGTATTGTGGTTATTTAATTGAACTGTTTTTTTCCATAGTTTGAAGTTAAGAGTTTTTAAATTTTTTAAAATAGTTAAACGTTAACAAATTAAGTACGGAATTCAATATTACTATTTCTTATTTATAATAAAGATGAATAGCTCAAGTTTACACGTTTACCTTAACTTGAATACTGCAAATCTCCTCTACGAATTTGATAAAAAGTTTTCAAAGAACACTTTAAATTATACCTTTCTACAGAAACTTCAATCACTTAAAAACTTTTCTCGACGCCTTCATTTTCAAAGTACGATTTAAATTTAATTATGAAATAGCTTTTGTAAAAACAGTTTGTAAAACAAGAACATTTTTTTAAACAAATTGCAAATACTGTTTACATAATTAGCCAGCAACTACTATAAAAAGACCAACTCAGGTAATGTATTTTCAGTTAAATAACAAACGTCCAGTTAAAACGCATTAAAATTTTCTTTCCAAAATTATGTTAAAAGGTAAAAACATTTGAGAAAAATCCAGGCTTCTGATTTTGAAATGATTAAATTGAAACAAATTTCAGTCGCCTTTTATATTACGCTCCTTGGCTGGAGCTGTTTAGGTGTTAACAGTTTGGACGTGTGCGAAGACCAAGTCGATGGAACTCGTTTAGCGCATCCAGCCGATTGTTCTCGATTTATTCAATGTCATGGTGGTACAACGGTTGCCATAAGATATTGTCCATTTGGTTTACATTTCAATCGCTATGAATCGATATGTGACTTTAAATTTCGTGCTGGTTGTGATTTTAGCTACGCTCTGCAGTTGGTGGGTTTTGATAGTGGAAGTAGTAAAGATTGTGATGAGTGCCGGTTAAAATGCAGTGGATCCCATGGTAATAATCCAATTGGTCCAGTAAAGCCGCCGCAATTGCCATGCAAGCCAACAGCACCTACTCCTGGTCCTACCAAGCCCTCTAAGCCACCAGCACCAACACCTTGTCCTAACAAACCACCTACTCCAAATCCACCTACACAGGCTCCTGAAACACCATCAACAAACCCCGCTACACCTGCTCCTCCCAAACCTTGTCCTAACGAGCCCCCAACTCCAACTCCACCAACACCATCACCAATAAAACCATCTACACCTAGCTCAACTGAACCTGGCCCACCAACACCTTGTCCTAACGAACCATCAACCCCGCCTACACCAGCTCCTGAAACGCCATCTACATCTTCTTCAACAAAACCCTCTACACCAATTCCATCAACACCTTGTTCTATCGAACCCCCAACTCCAGCTACACCGGCTCCAATACCACCATCTACACCTTGTCCAGAAAAACGCCCTACCTTGCCAACACCTTCTACACCATGTCCCAAAAAAACAACACCACCATCCGGCAGTGAGGGAGGTAATGGTAATCCCCAAAATCCACCGTCCATTACCGGCCCATCGGGTACTACTTGTGCCAATCCAGGCAAGTGCGCAGGTCAAAGGGATGGCAGATTATTCGCTGATAATTTAAGCAACGGTTTCATTTTGTGCCAGTGTGAGTGCGAAATTAAAATGCCATGTCCTGCTGGACTAGTGTTTAATGAGCATCTACAAGTCTGCGATTGGCCTCAATCTTAGAAATCATATTTAAAATGGAGACATAGAATACATTAGCCTCCAATTATGAAATAAAAAGTATTGCAGTTGAAAAAATAACCCCTTTTATTATCTTATGTTGAAGCAGCCTGCCTTTACACGTGTAAAAGAAAAATTAATTAGAAATGAATTAGAACTTAACGTAGAAAAAATAAGAACTGAATAAGATCTTAGCTCGGCATGAGCTAGAATTAAACTAGATATGAATTCAAACTCAAGCAACACTGAACTACAACTAATCAAGAATTTACGTAAAGCTGAAATAGAACCGATGTGAAATTAGGACATTCAATACCGATCGAAATAAAAATACAATTCGAATGGAAATTTCGATCGATATCGAACAGAGACCCTAACAGTTTTAAGATAAACGAAATGGTTAGAACTTTAAGATGAATTTTAACTTCAATGGATGGGTCCAAAATAAGATACACTTTTGAAAAATTTTCGGGTTTGACCGACTATACTTTCTTATTTGTTTTTAATGAATCTTTGTTACCAGAAAAATAAATACTTTTTTTAAGGGATATTTTTAGTTAAAAAATGTTTTTGGTTGGTTACGATTAACAAAATGAAATATAAAATAGAATTTTTCTAGTAACCTAAATTTTAAAAGATCTTAATTTTGCAAAAAATTCTTTAAATCTTTTGATTAAAAATTCCATAAAATAAAGTTAAATTCTTCATTCTGCCATCGCTGGTGCGTATTGATGAGTGCTCTAGTGTAATTTGGTATTGTTATTAGCTGCGTTCGAGAACACAATAATTTGTAATATTTTTTACTGAACTTTACTGCATTTTACTAAATAACGTTCGCGTACACTAAATACAGTTAATGAAAGCACAAATTGAGAGCGTTAAGTGACAGTTCTTGACCGAGTATTTAAACATTTTTACTGCAGATATTTTTGCAGTTAAATTCAGTAAAACAAAAAAAACATACATAACGGGTCCGCCATCTAACGTTTTTTTTTTTAACAAGTGCTTATTTCGAGAATGGTAACACTTAGCTCATGTCTGATCTGACAGATAATTAGTTTTATCCTTCCGCTGAGCGAATATGGTTGTGCATACGCTTAAACAACGCTGGGAAATATTGCGACATTACTTTGAAAACCATGGTAATGTTGCAGAATGTGTGCGTACGGATTTTGGATGAAGCTCTTTTTGATCTAGGCGGGTATGTAAACAAGCATGGCAACATTTGGTTTCAACAGGACGGCACTACGTGCCACACAGCCGAAGCTACACTCGATGCTATGCGCTCTGTTTTTGAAGATCGCATTATCAGCCGCAGAGCTGATGACGTTTCGCCACCACGGAGCTGCGATTTGACACCGTTGGATTATTATTTGTAGGGTGCCGTCAAAGATAAGTGTTACGCCGACAAGCCATAGACAATTGACGCTTGAAAGGACAATATTCGTGAAGCCATTGGTGAAATACAGCTGCACGCAACCGATAATTTGCTTAAAAATTGGACCGATCGTGTAGGCTACTGCATGGCCAGCCGAGCCAGCCATTTGAATAAAATTATTTTCCATTATTAACCGGAAGGATTGTACTTTCAAATAAAAAAAAGAAATTTGAGAAAATATTTAGTAGATTTTTTTAAGAGTTGTAAAGGTTAAATTTTAAGGGCCGATGATGAATGTGAATGTCATTCGAGAATCGCGTTACAGTTATTCTGGCTTATTATGAAAATGGGCGTTCAAATCAAAATGCATATCAGAGAAAATCATTTTCAGTGATGAGGCATATTTTCATCTCAGTGGATTCGTCAATAAGCAGAATTGCCGCAATTAGGCAAATGATAACGAAAGAGTGATTGTCAACAAACCAATGCACCCACGAAGAGTGACTGTTTGGTGCGGTTTATAGGCTGGCGGCATCATTGGGCTGTATTTTTTCAAAATAGGGCCGGTCAGACAGTTACTGTGAATGGTGTTCGCTGTCGGGAGATAATAACGAACCGGCCCGAATTGAAAAGTATGGATGTGGACGATACGTGATTTCAACAGGACGGTGCCACTTGCCACGCAGCTAACGAAACCATAGCTCTTTTGCGGGACAAATTCAATGACTGTGTTATCTCACGTGGTGGCGATGTCAATTGGCCTCCAAGATCATGTGATTTGACACCGTTGGACTTCTTTCTTTTGGGTAATTGAAAGAAAAGGTGTACGTCGATAAGCCTGCAAAAATTCAAGAGCTAAAGGAAGAGATAATTCGGCACATTGACAGCATGCCTCAGCGTCATCGAAAATTTGGACCATTGGATGGAGGTGTGCCGCCGACTTCGCGGTGGCTTTTTGGCCGATATTTTGTTCCATACATAACCAATCATAATAAAAATAAATGACAATAATTTCCTAAATAATTTGTGTTTTATTCAAAATCAACATCGGCCCTTAAAATTTAACCACCCCTTTAAAGTGTTAAGTACTTGGGTACTTTAGTAATCAATAGCAAAAAATTATTCATGTTCTTTTGAATAAATTAACCCGCCCCGCCACAAATTAGTAACATCAAATAAAACAAAAACACAAACAAATATGAAAGATTACAAAAAATAATTTGTTTGTATTTTCCAAAAATCTTTGTGTTATAAAAAGTATTTAATCGAGTACCGATAAGAAAACGAGTTTAGTAGTCAAAAGCATGGCCTAATTAGTAGGTCTGCGCACAACTACAACAATGCAACAATAGAAAAAACAACATGCGTTTTGTTTGTGTATACAAATGGTAAAAATGTCAAAAAGTTGTAAGTTATCAAGAAATATGTGTTTTGTATTTTTCATGTATTTGCTTGTTGAATGAAAAATTTTCAATCCAAATTTTCATTAAATATGTTAATTTTGAAAAAAGTGCTTAGAACTAATTGGGCGGTATAGAATCAATATAAATGAATTGCATTTTTACATTTTGCAACATACAACCAGTATTTGCTGTTTGAAAACTTAAAGACGGACAGAATGGAGAACATTTATCATTTCCTCCTCCGTTGTGATTCAGCAGCGCGAATGTATTTATCATTTGATGCCGAAAGTGCCATGTCCAAATTATGTTACAAACAAAAATTAATCTGAATATAATCATTTAAACTTACTTACTAAAGAAGAAGGTAAGAAACCTCCTCCGCCTGCATATGGTTGTAAAGAAAACAACAGAAATGCTTTACTTTAATAGAAGAAGTGTCCCCTTGGTCAACATGTTCGTCTATGTAAATTTCTCTTCTGTTATTTAATTAAAAATTTTTATTTTGATGTTGTTTTCTTTACACCATATGCAGGCGGCGGAGGAAAGTAAGCAGTCTTTAATGAGCAGTTCAAATTCTTATCCTCAGATTAATTTTTGTTTATTGAATCGTTCATACCAAATAGGAGTTTTTAACTTTCTTTGGGCATGGCACTTTCGGCATAAAATGATAAATACATTGGCGCTGCTGCATCATTACTGGGAAGTAGACGATAAATGTTATCCATTGTGTCCGCCTTTCAGTTTTTATTTATTTCTTATATTTTTTTTATTATTATACATAATTATTTAAAATTTTTGTTCACATTTTTAGCACAATTATTGAATATAATTTCTAATATCACAATAAGAAAATTAATTTTTTGAAATCAAAAATCATATTAAAAAAGTAAAAAATTTTTAAAAAAACACAATGGCTTTAAAAAATGTTAACAACTTTAGACATTTTGCCCATTTATGCCTATGTATTATTCTTAAAAACACAACTCTGTAAAAAATCAGCAGGCGTTTCGAGCAGACCTTCTAATTGGGCCATGGTCAAAAGTGTAAACATTTTTCAAAACTTCAATTATTTGCCATTAGCTGTTGCATTTATTTTACGAATTTTTAAAAAATTTGCGTTTGCGTACTTTTTTGTACAGCAGCTTTTTGTGAGAGCAAATTTTACAATTTTGTCATTAACCTGTAAAAGTACTTAAACGCACTTATTATACGAAGCAACGTAAATGTGGGTGGATAAAAAGAGAATGAGAGTAACTTATCTGCAATCCTATGTTTCGCTCAAGCAGATAATGATGGAATACAATAACTTATTGTCTGGTAAAAACAACCCAATAATTTTTTACAAAAACAAATCTTTTATACAATACACACACAGGCTGTTCGTGCTGTGGTCGTACAAATTGCCGAGCAATAACAACAATACTTTGTTATTTAGAAGAATTTCTAAATGTTGAGTTTGATACAAACATTATTATTTTTATGTTCGAAAGATGACTAAGAGGGAGACGTTATTTTTTTAATGATTTTCTACACAAATACTATTAGCGTTTGTGTTTTCCACAAATCTATCGAACCGAACACTAAGGAGTGATATTTAGTGTTTATTTTCGAACACTGCCTAAAATACCCACTTACTGCATTCAAAACCTGTTTCACCAAATTTTTTACTGTTTCCGAGATAATAAAAGTGCATTAAAACAGCTTCATAATTCTTGCGTTTTCGATTTTCAGAACACCCCTGTACATATGTATATGGTGTTGTCTTTTCTCCTTTTTATATTTTATGTATAAATAAAAGTACACCTACAGCCATCTTCAAGTTAAAAAGTGTGAGAATAACAAAACAAAACAGAATTGCAGAGTACATACAAGTGAGTACACCTCCCCCATCTGTTCACCCTTCTCAACCATAACCTCAAGAATTGCTGCAACAAAAATTGCAAGTCTGGACGATGACTAAGCAACGGTTTATGTTTATACCATATTTTTTACACCTATTCTTTCATTAACATCGATAGAAACCGATATGTACCTAAATGGTATATCTGTTTTTATAATACTTTATGATACATTCTTGCACGTCTTTAATATGGATCGATATTTATGTATTTCCGTTAAATTTTCTTTTCAATATGATTTTCTTAAACTAAATTTGTTTATCTCATTAACACAAATATGAAATCAATTACATTGATTTCTATTAACCAGAAGTATGTATTTTTAACAAGCATGTGTTTTTTTTATCTGATATAAAAATCTTTGTAGATGAAAAAAAAATTACATCTAAAAATAATTGTTGTTACACCTATTACTTTTTATGTTTTACAAGTTTTTTGTATGTTTCTCAAATATTGTTTCTACATGCGACTCTTTCGCTCCCTTAAATAAAGATAACTTTCCACAGTTGACAACAGGGCAATCAATACACTTAAAACTAATGGACATCGTTTTAATTAAATATGACAAGTTTTCAAAGAAATTTTGCTAAGATTGTAAGAGGCCTTGAACTTGTCGAAAAAAAAGCTATAAATGGAACTCAAATGGCAAATGTTTTAGGGAGAGTGAAATTTATATATTCATTGTTGCAAATTTGCTTTAAATGACTAAACGTGTTTAAAATTCAAACATATTTTTTTTTAAGTTTTTTAATTGCAAAAATAAGATTTTGATAAGATACAATCAAAAAATTAAATAAGTAGAAAATGCTAGTCAATATCTTATCAAATGTATTTTCAATTTATAAGGCCTGTCACAGAAATCAAGTCCGATCGAAAATGGAAGTGATTTTTATTAAAAAGGCTTAATCGAATTCGATCGAAATTGCAACTACGAAATTAAAACCATTTTTAATGTTAATAAAAAAAAAACAAATCAGTTACATTTTTTGTCTTAATAGTGTATTTATGTATAATTAAGAGTGATTTGTTGTTGAGATTTGTTATTTTAGTCATTTAAATATTTGAAATTTACTGCAGTTCTTTAAACCTGACCCTTCTTCAACACCCTTGATAACTTTTCGTGCCAATTGTTGACCCTTTTTAGAAAAAGCACTTATGCACATACAGGGGTGTTCTGGAAATCGAAAACGTAAAACGCAAGAATTTTATGCGTCGTTTTTTTAAACGATTTCTGTCATAAAAGAATTTCATGACAAATATTATACAAATAGTTCTCTTTTAAACAAAAATTCGATTAAAAGTATATTAACAACAACTTCGAAATTCATGCGTTTTCGATTTCCAGAACACCCCTGATATTGTTTTTTTTAGCAACGCTGCTGTAAAAACTTTCGTATGCGGCATGTAACCGACCCATTAGGTTTTTGTCCTTAACAGTTTCTCAAAACATACTTGCCCCTTATCGCTACTCGTTAGGAAGGCTCGTATACAAATATGGCGGTTTAATGAAATTCATACAGGGGTGTGCTTGAAATCGAAAACGTAAAACGCAAGAATTTGGAAGTTGCTTTTAATACACTGTTAATCTAATTTTTTTTATTTCTTTAGTTAATAAATTCTATTTAATAGAGAAATATTTGCCTTAAAATTATTTTATAACAGAAATCTTGTTAAAAAAACGATTACAATTCTTGTGTTTTGCGTTTTCGATTTCCAGCACATCCTGTAAAATTAGTCCCTGCAGCGCCTAGGATGCCCTAGGCGGATTTTGGATGTCAAATTGTTGCTAGTTCTTCTAAGATTGAAATTCGCCAGAATCGGACCAGTAGGGAAAGAGTTATGCACCCTAAAAATATTGGCATAAACCAACATAAGTTAGATTTCAACAATTTCGTTTTATATACTGACTGATACATCATAGCACAGCCTAATCGCCTGAAGCTTAAAAGCTGAAATTTGGACCAGAGATTGGTCTCTCGCCAAATCGATCCACTAACCCCCTGTTTCCACATGCAAGTGGAAGTTCGAAAAACTCAATACACTCACACTTGTTTTACTAACATTCACACAATTTTTGCACTTTCAGCCAAGAATTTGAAAATTGTTTTTATTAATTTTAAACGACGTTTACATTTCTTGCGTTTTCGATTTCCAGAACACCGGTTAGCTTTGATATCGTTGCAAGTAAAACTTGAATGGTTGAAATTCTCATTCGCTTTATATTTTTATTTGAATATCTTAAGCTTTTCCAAAGTATTTGGGAAAAGTTTTCCTGATGATCTGGCCTTAGCAACCAGTAAAATGCACATGGAAATTAGATTTTATCCCAACAATAAATATCAGGGGTCTTATCACCGCATACGATATCGAGCAAAATTGATCGAAATTTTTTATTTTGGTATCATGAGAGTCGATATCGAATGAAATGTATCGTAATTTGAGATGATAGCATTAGATATCGACCCTACAAGAAATGAATGAGCGAGTAGTCACATTTTTCATTTTGGTGCTAAGAAAATGATAGAAAAAATGACCGAAATGACGTGTTCGGTCACAATCAGTCATTTTTTTCTATAATTTTCTTAACACCAAAATGAAAAATGTGACTACTCGCTCATTTCTTGTAGGGGAGTTACCAAAGAAATTACATCTCTCGAGTTGTCATTCGACACGTCAGTGTCTATCGTATACAGAAAAATACGATAGAATGCATTGATTAGAACCCTGAGTACAATTCAAACTCTTAAAAAAGTATTCTCTTATCCATGAGTTAAAAATTTGCTGTCCTGTGTTATCTATAGAAAATATATTTCTTAGCGAAAACGGAAAAAAAGTTTCTATATAGAAAATATGTCTCTTAAGAAAAACTAAAAAAATTTGTCTGCAGAAAATTTATCTCTTAAGCTAAAAGAGAAAATTAGTTTGTTTGCAAAAAATGCATTTCTTAAATCAAAAAAAGAACATTTCCCCCAAAATCTTTATATGTATGTTGATAATTTATCCCCATTATAAATTTTATAATTTTAATTTAGGATTTTTATATATATTTTTTGTTACATTTTATGTTTTTTTTATTGGTAATTTTATTTAAAAAGTTATTGATATACAACTACTCTTAAAATAAAGATAATTTTTTTTTCTTTAAATTTAATATTAAATTATGCACCAGCAAACTTTGTGTGTGTGTTTAAGAGTGTTTTATATAGTAATTTTTATATAAATCTAAATATCTAATGAGAATTTGGATTAGTAGACAAATTTATATATATTTTTTAGACCAAAGAATTTGTTATGCCAGAAAATATGAGCTTTGAGTGAAACCCAAATTAGTAATTAAATCTTTTTGAAATGAAATGTAAATTTAATTAAAAAAAATTTTAAAATACGTTTGATAAAAGTTTTAAATTAATTTGAAAATTGTTTGCCAATATATTGGAAATTTATTTTTATATTAATTAATTTCATAATACATATATTGAAATGTGATTCAAGACTTTTCTATTAAAGTATTTAATATTCCGTAATCAGAATAAATTTTAAACTTTATAAACAAAAGTTGTAATTAAAGACTCGTTTAATACCAATTTGGGTTTCAATATATAATTTTTTCCATTTATAGTTTTTATGTCATTTTCAATTGAATAAATTTTTAACTTTTAACATTCATTTTGATTATTTAATTTCTTACGATTCCTTAGGATTTAAATCTATTTTTTATTATATATTATTGTTTTTCTATTCTATTCAAGGGCTGGTTTAGTTTTTCTCTAAAAAACATTACAAAATAAAAAATATGTTTTTATGTATAACAATTTGTTGATTCTATAATTTAATAAAGAAATATTTAAAAAATAAAAAAAAAAATATTATTTATCTCCTTCTGGTAAAGTGTTGAATCGAAAGTAAAATATTTGCAAAAATAAAAAAATTTCCGACAACAGAAACCTGTTTATAACAAAGTCATATTCGTAAGTATTTTTTTTTTAATTTGATCAACAATTGATAAGAAGTAAACGATAAATGGAAATGGTGAATACATTAAGTTTATTTGGAAACGTTTGCATAGCGGGACGTAAATTAAGAAACAAAATTGCATTTATGGCCCATATAAATATTTTCGTTTTTGATCTTCGATATAATCACGAGTGGACATTTGTATGGCGCGTTGCAGCATTTCAGATTCACTAATTTGGCCGAAACCTAAAAAAAGGTTAAGTTATTAATAAAACTTCAGAAAATTTTTTTGTTTAAAATAATTACTCTTACTAGGTACTCATAGGTGAAGTGATAATGTGTAAAAACAAACAGCTGTGCACAAATGGAGGGCTTAGAGCTAAAGCGAACCAAGTCAAAACAGAATATTCAAAAATATTTTGAGTTTGAGCAAGTGAACTGCCATTTATTTCTGAAGCCATTGACTTAGGCTTTTTGCTTACCTTAAGAACAAAACAGTTTTTGATTTAGTACGAAAACTGGATAGATAATCAAATTGTGCGACGAAGGGCCTGTTCGGAAACGCATCACCGCGCTGAATCAGAAAAGCAAACTTTTTTTTAATGCCGATAAAAAAATTATTTCAATTTATTTTACTGTGTGACTATTTTTTTTTTTTTTTGTGGAGCATTTGACATTTTTTTTGTCCACATCTTCTTCACTGTTATATATTTAAGCATTTGAAATTACTGCTGCAGCACGAATTCGCACAAGATCTGAAATACTTGGTTCGGCTCAGTTCTGAACCCTCGATATACACATAAATACATACAAATTTAATGATCAAAACAAAACAAATTTAACAAAATGCTTTTCTCTCTTTGTACAAGAATTAAATTTTCAATAAAAAAGTTTAGCTCTTCTTTGTACAGAAAATTAATTTTAAAGTATGTGGGCACTTCCACATACTTACGCCTCGCCTCGTTAGTATAAAAATTTGAAATTTTCCTCTCTTTCGCTTGTTGTGCAGCTAGTTGCGCTTTACACCAAAGAACAATAAAGTATATAATACATAAATTATACTTTAAGTAACAATTTAAAATGCTTGGTGGCGTAACGTTACAAAAAGTGCAATTTTCTGTGGAAATGTCCATATGTAAATGAAAAATGTTGCAAAAATGTTGTTCTTTTTTAATACATTAAAGTTATTTTTAAAAATTTCTGTCCTAATAAGAGATTTTCCTCTTTCAAAATGTTTACTTTCTTCTTACCATCTTTGGCATATGATGCCTCCAACAACTCTTGGTAAAAACTGGAACATGGTTGTTTAACGGCAGATGATGCGGAGGAATTGGATGATGGTGATGACTTTGTTTCTTTAGCAGAAGCTGAGGAGGAAGACGGCAATGCTCTAGTATCGGCAGTGCATAATTTATGTTTTTCAGGTGAATGCGATTGTTTTGAGGTACACGGTTGTTGCTGCTCAAAATCCGGAGTAGATGGACGCTTTTCTTCTGCTACAGATATGAAATCCCGTTTGGGACTTTTGCGTAAAATTGTAGAGTCATCCCTGAAATTGGAAAAGTTAAATGTAAAAATTTTACTAGTCAGTGAAAGAAACGTACTGTTGTGAATGCTGCATATCTCTGCGTCGTTTTTTATTTATTTTCTTGAAATTTGTAAGATTTCTAGGTTTAGATTTTTTACTTCTAACAGACGCTGAAGGTGAAGTAGAACCCTCACATACTTTGCTGCCACTTATTGAACTGGTACTACTCATATCTGTGTCATCGCTATCAAAACCTATATCCTCGGGTTTCTTTAAGTGTGACGATAATGAAGAAAAATGTTTGGGCGATAATGAAACAAATTGATGCTGGTCCATTTTATTTAATGTTGTGCCAATGCAGTTGCTACTATTACTATTACTATTATTGCAATTGTTGTTTGTTGTAGTTGAAGAGGAACTTGTAACAGTACTACTACTGGAATTTAAACGTTGTAAGGCATATTTTGATGGTGAAGCCTCCGCATCAGAAGCTACTTCACCTGAAGTTACGGTCGCTGAGGTTGAAGCTGTCGCCGAGGTAGCTGTGGCATTACGATTTTTGTGTAAATTATCCCTACACCATTGCAAATACGATTCTCTAGCAATTTGTTCTTCAATGGCTTCATTTGTTGCCTCCCAGTCTGTGGTTTTTAATTTGTCCTCGAACATGGTTTGTTCTATTTCGTGTTGCTCACTTAAACGCACAGCCTCTTTAGTTTGCAGTTCTGGTTTATATCCAGCTAAACCTAGTCCTACACCAACAGTGGCATTATAAGGATCTACAATGGCATTATAATGTGAACCTCTCTGATAGGATAAGCGCAAGGGTGCATAACCATTGTTTGATTGCTCGGAATTGAATATATTTATGGGAGCTGTAATAGTATATAGAAAAAAATAAACTGATGTATGCTCAATTTTTAATAGTTTGCTTCTTACTTGGTTTGTAGCAATAGACCTCAACAGGACGACTGTATATTTCCGACATGGCTTGTATTTCAATATGGTTGCCGTGAGAGTCTTTACGTCGTTTCCGTTTAATGTAACTGTTTATGTCCTCAGTTACAAAATGACTAAAATATTCACGGTTTTTGTACTAAAACGAAGATGAATTCGATAAAACTTCATATAAAAGTTGTTAAAAACTAAAAGAGTATAATGTATAAAAATTAACATCCCCAATCGCGATAAAATTTTTCCCACTAATTTATGTACACAACTGTAAAGGTTATAGGCTATATATTTTTTTGACGGTGGGCTTGGCACAAAATAAAGTTATTTATATCTAAATAACAGTAAGGAAAAAATTATCTAAATTTGGTACACATATCTCCCTTAAAAAAAGCGGGATTGGAGAAGTGGGCGTGGCAATTTCCATACAATGTCATTATAGATTTATCTATAACTTACGAACGGCAAAAGCCAACGTTTTCAAATTATGTACACATCATCCGATTAAATGTATGCTGGATTGGAGAAGTGCAAGTGGCACCTTCCATACAAAATATATTTCTGTCTATCTGGAGAATTGTAGCAGTAAAAGTTTGCAAATTTGGTAAAATTGGGAGTTTTTGGAAAAGTGAGCGTGGCATCCTTCCAAACAAAGATAAAATGGTTTCCGTATGTGTGGAATATGGTGGTAGCTAGTTTCCAAATTTGGTGATATGTCTAGGTTATCAATACGGGACACACGAATAAATAAATAAAAAGTGGGGTTGAGTGGATAAGGGGGGAACCTCCTTTATAATGACATTAAAGATTTCTCTATATTTATAAAACGGTACAGGTAAAGTTTCCAGTTTTGGTACAAAAAGCTTGGTTATCAATAAGCAACATCAGTCAAATAATGATAAGACATGTATTAAAAACAGTTTTCTTATTTAATTTTAATGGGGAAGTGAAGCTCACATGAACAATTTTACAAATTAAAAAAAATTACTTTCTAAATTAAAAAAAAAAAAATTAAAAATATACGGACAATTTTTTAAATCGCAAACATTATTTAAAATTAGAAAAATTTTTAAAGGAGGAAAGTAAAAAAAAAATTTTAAATTTTCGGTACCACGAACATTTTTTGAAAATAGAAAAATATGCGAAAATTTTTTGAAATTGAAAGTTTCTCTTTAATCCTTGTATTTTTTTTTTAAACTTGCACAAATTAAAAAAACAAATTAAATGCACAAAAAATTTAGAATTTCTTTCAAAAATGCAAAAAAAAATTTTCTTTAGAATTTTGAGATTTTTATATCGAGAAATATCAGAATTATTGATTTTACTTACTATATAATCCATGGTATGCTGCCTTATAACATCATGCATTTCCTCATCTCCATATATCTGCAGTGAAATTGAACGAAACAAACAAGCACCATCCTCTTCTACAGGCTTTAAAATATAACCACGGTCTGCCATACATTTGGTAAATTGCTCATCTTTCTTTTGCCACTCATCGGCCGTGGGCAAACCCTCTTTAGACTGCAAGTGCTCATCTCCGGAATTATAACCCGAAAATGTATCCTCAATAGCTTTTAATAAACCACTAGCTTTCTGACTTACTGAACCAGCTGGCGTTTGTGGTGCTTGAGAGTTCTTAAGTAAATGATCAGGAGCCTTGTTAGTCAAGGCTGTAGAATGAGCAACAGAACTATTAGAGGGATTGACACCTGGTCCTACAGAAGAGGATGTAGAAGAATGAGGACTATTGCATTTGTTGGATGAAACACCCATGCCAACATTGCAATGTTTCTCATTAAGTGCGACAGCTACACGTTCCCTTTTATGATGTAATTGGGTGGAATCATTATGATGATCACGACGTTTATTGCGAGAGGTTTTGTGGGGACTGCGACGATGTCTTGCCAATTCGTCGTAAACATCTACACGACGTTGCGGACTCTAGTAGAATGGTAGAAAAGATAAAATAGAAATGATAAATAAAGGAGTCCAAAGGCTATAAATGCATACCTGACCATGAGAATCGATTACCACATTACGATGTTGCTGAAGCGCATTAGGCCCTGCATCTCCTACATTGGCCACTTGGTGCGGTTCTTTCTTATCTGAATCCCCAGCAGAGGTACCAGACCTCTTTTGTGAATGTGCTATTACTGGTTTAATAGTCATTCCAACTTAAAGAAAACTTATTCAAACAAATTCCTTTTCACTTATGACGCAAATCTTAAAATATTCCGTCGTGGTTGGTTGTCGTTTTTTCTCTCTAGCTTTCTGTTCTGCAATCGCCTTTTTTTATTCCGTGATTTTTTTTTTACTTTATATATATTTTTCTATTATGACTATTAGAGTGCTTGTGTGTTTTAGCTGCTTTTTCCACCTTTTTTCGTATTATTTGTATTTTCTCTATATTTGCGTCTTTGTCTTCTTTTATTATAGTTTTTTCCTCTTTTTGTTTTGTACGTGGAAAGGAAAATTGGCTATTTTCCTTACGTTTCTGGGTTGCAGTTTGTCAAGAACTATTTTTTTCTTAAAATATTTAACGAATATGTTAAATGTATAATGTCATCTAAATCGATTATGTGATTTATGTTCTTGTTGATATTTAATTGTTTTTTAAAAGGTTTTAATAAAGGAAATTTCCATTTTTTAAGAGCAATTCAATATTTTTTGTCTTTTACCAAATTTTGTTTTTGTTCGTATGCACATCTGTTTTTTCGTATGTTTTTACATACAGAGTTGCATGCGAAGGGAGTAGTAAATGTAAACATATGGCAATACATGAAATTTGACATATAGATGGCAGATTAACGCAGTTGCATTTCACAGTACTATCTATATAAATAGATAGTACTGTATCTAAAGCAGACCATACACGATTCAATTCAATTGTCAACTGAGTCGGTTGTTGTCCAAATCAAAGCGTGTATGGCCTTGACAGTTGATTAGTTTGACGGTTGTCGAGTTGGTTGAAGAAAAATCAAAAGATTTTGATTTTTTCAAGTTGACTCCAAGTCTTTCAATTCGATTGTACTGTGTGTGCTTAAGTCTCTTGATCAGCTGTCAGAATTTATGTTTGTAATTTTTTTTTGCAAAGAAAAAGTGAAATATTTTTAAAATTGTCTTTAATTTCAATAAAATTTTAAATAAAAAAATGACATTGGTGGCAAACATGGATACTTGGAGAGAAAACAAATTTTTGTAAAATTGTAAAAAAAGTATCAATTCAGTTGAAAGACTCAGTTGACAATGGAATTGAAAAGTGTATGGGGTGCATAAGTTGCTGCTCAATTTAATCATAATTTTTAACAATATAAAAATTTTTAAAATAAAAAGTAAGTGAAAGCTCATATGAATGAAACTCAGGAGATTTAAATTAATATTAAAATTTTAAAGTTAAATGAAGAAAATTTTAACCCTAAGTCTATACGAGCAATTTGTTTGGCAAATATTGCTGTAGCAACTATCAAATTCTATTGCCAACACTAGATATTAACGTGTGAACTGCATAAATATGTATATGAACACATGATCAGCAACATATGTCATAATACATTGCTGAGCAATAATATTTTAACACAAGCAGTCAAAATTAATTATCAGTAACAAAAAAGAAAAATTTTAAACTGAAAAATATAAAATTTAAATACAAAATTTACAAATTAATAATAAAAAAATAATTAAAAATAAATTGGTTGCCAAAGAAAATGTAAGTATTTATTTAAATACAAATTCATGTTTTGATGATCTGGCCTAAGCAACCAGTGAAATGCGCATAGGAATAGCTTATCCCATTAACAATAACTTTCAGTGTTTTTATCAAAAATAAATATTGGGAATTAAGCATGAAAAACACAACAAGAACTTGCTATAGTGGCTTTGTAGTGTCGTCAAAATTACGTCAGAACCACTTGGGCATGTGGCTTTTTACATTTCGTGTACTATAGGTTTTAGCCTTTACCCATGCAAGTAGGCTTTAAGTATTTACATCGAAAATGTCGACAAAATAGTCGAATATCATACAAGTTGCATGAATGTTTACACAGTCAAGTGAAAGTTCCTTATAAATCAGAGTTACCAAGTGCGAAACAGAGCTTCATTTCTAAATAAACATTTGGCATTAATAATTATTATTACTTTTTCAAATAAGATTGATGTTTAAAAATTAAATTAATTGTCTTCTTTATGTATACATATACATATGCAAAAAAAAATCAAGAAATATTTTTAAATATACTTTAAAAAAGTTAAAAGTATCAATAATATTGTTTACTATATCAATCATGTAAAATCAGTTAAATACCAATACACGAAACAGAACCTATTTTAGAATTCCTAGATGCTGTTTAGAAACAACCAACTAGCGAATTGATTATATTGGTGGAATTAAATTTTATAATTTGCCTAAATAAGCTATTTAGAAATATTTCCTATTTCCTATTTTCTAATTTAAAAACATTATTGTTTAATAAAAAAATATGTTATATCTTTTGTTTTATTAATTGTATAATAAAATACTAAAAACTATTATATTACATAATTTTTTAATTAATTTACAAAATATTCTATAATTTTGTCTTATTTACTTTCTATTATATAAAAACACATACAATTTTAATTTATTGTTTTAGTATTTTAGCATACATTTGCTTTATAATATCTACAATAAAAAAATAGGTGTTTTGCATTGTTTAAAAAATCTATGACTTATATTACAAATACACATATAATTAGTTATATTTATACATTTTATAATTGAGGCTATTTTGTTAAATAATTAAATATGTAATATTATAATTTGTATAAAATTATGTTCAAAATTAACGTTTGTGTTAAAAGTACTAAGAAATACAACTATGTGAGAAATAGCGTGAGAGAGAGAGGATATAAAACGTAATTAGTATACAACAACCCTGGTTATAAAATGTAAACAAAAACCATGTAACGGTATTTCAAACAAAAACTAAACAGCCATTCAGCAAACAAGAGACGTTTGAGTAAAATATTAGCCTTTGAAAGAACAAATTTTAGAAAAAGGAAAAACTTAGTGTTAACATATAAATATAATTGCCCAAAACTGAAAATAACTTAAATGTCAGTTAATGTTTAGAAAATAAATCGTAAAGAAATAATGAAATAAAAGTTTAAATAGTTTGTGAAATAAGCGATAAAGTTATAATTGTTTATAATAAATTATGACAACAACAACAAAAATGTGTAACTAGCTAACTTTACAAAATTCTTGCTGTGCGCCACCAGGTGGGGGCTAATTAGGCATTTGCATTTGTTGCTGCTGCTGTTGAGGAGTTTGTTGTTGTTGCTGTTGCGGCTGCTGCGTGACTACAACGTGATGCTGTTGTAACTGTTGGGTTTGTAGTTGTACTTGCTGTTGCTGTTGCTGTTGAACTTGTGTGGTTTGCTGAGTTTGAGGTTGTTGCTGCTGTTGTTGTTGGACTTGCTGCAGTGTGGCTTGTACCACCGCAAGAGCTCCTGCCACTGGCTGCAACATACTAGTACCATTTTCACTTTCATTCTGCATACTTAACTCAGCCTTAACTCTCCTTGCTATATGCGATCTAGTGTGTTTTCTCAAGTGATCTTTACGATAGAAACCTTTGCCGCATTCCTGACAAATGTGCCGCTTCTCGCCGGAGTGTATAACAAAATGAAGACTTAATTGTTCTTTTCTCTTAAACGCCTTTAGGCAGACCGTACAAATAAATGGCCTTTCCGGATTGTGTGACTGTTTGTGCCGCGTTAAATGATCTTTCCTTTTAAGGGTTGCTTGGCAAATATCGCAGATATATCTTCTTTCAGAATTATGTCCTATTAAATGGATTTCTAGTAATTCGGGTTCAGGATAAGCTACTTGACATTCAGGACACATATACAGCGGGCTGCCATCTAAAGCCGTGGTTAAACGTATTTCTCCAGGTCTTGGTTTGGGTTTACGTTCCTTAACACGCTTTTTTCGCTTCTTACGTTTTGGTGTGGTGGTAGCTGTGGCGGTGCTAGAGCTGGCTTCAACTATAGCGGTCTGTTGATTGGTTTGAAGCGTAGCCGCCAATACACTTGTAGATGGTTGGGTTTGTAGCACCGGTAAGGCGGTGGCTGAAGTTTGTTGTTGTTGTTGTTGTTGCTGTTGATGTTCCTGTATTGTGGCTGTTACTTGTTGCAATTGCTGCTGAGGTATTGTGATTGTGGTTGAGCCGCCGATGGTGTTTAAACCCAATGGTGGTCCAGTTTGTACCTGTAAAACATGTTGTTCCAAAAATATCATAGATTTGCTTCTTAGGTAATAGTTTTAAGTTCTTATTTTGATAATTTGCTTAAAAGTTTTATTAATGTTGTATTTTTATAAATATACTACATTTATAAATATACATATGTATATTTAGATATTCCTATATATAAACTTCTGTTCTCTCCCAACCATGGTGAAGGGTACATAGCCGAATATAGCACTCTTACTTGTTTTTATTCAAAATGTATTGTTTAGGGAGCTCATTAAAACATTTGTCATTTCTTTTATTATACTTACTACATTTTGGTTTTCCTTCTTAATATTTTCCGCTGAATATTTTAAAAAATGATGCAATGACAGTGGCAATGTATTAGCCGGAAGATGTGAGAGATAATCTGCAACCGTAGTACCTGGGGTCAAGGATTGCCATGAGGTATTTTGTAACACTAAAGTTGAGGAAAGAAATTAAAAAAGTTAATGTAATGACCAAAAGCTTAATTAAAAAAAAACATTTTAAAATAAAATAGCTTCCATCGGGGTCTCTCTTAAAAATCTAAATATAAAGAAAGTGAATTGTTAGCTGATTTTAAATGAGACGACGGATTTAAAATTTTAGTAAATGCAAATTTTTAATTCAATAACACAATTTTAAACCCGTTGAGCCTGCAGACAAGCTAGAAATATTTGTAAATTAATTAATAACTCCTACAAATATTATAAATGTGAAAGTTTGTATGTGTTTAGATGTTTGTTAGATTGGGAAATTCGAATTAAGATATTTGGTAGGCTGATAGCATATGACCCAGATTCAAGTAAATGGTACTTTTTAAGAGGAAAATCGGGGGAAAATTTGGTACTATGGTACTCTTTGATAAATTTGGAATGCAGATTGCATATGGTCAGGAAAAAAAAGATGTATTGGGCACTTTTGAAGGAATAAACTTGGTACTTTTTAAAGGGTCAAAACGGGATAAAATTGGTACTTGTTCTCTTTTCAATAAATTTGCAATAAGTACAGATTAAAGCCTACATTAACATACAGCGTACTCTATGGATGCTTAAGGAAAAGTCTTGCTCTAATTTTCACGTGAATGAAGTCACGGGTAAAGCTAAGTAGTAATAAATAAAATAAGTTTTATAAATAAATTTGTATATGAACCTTTTATAAAAATTTAAAAAAAATTAAAAAAAAAAACAAAATTATTTTATGAGGCTAAGTTTCATAAAAGAATCTAATAAGATTTTTTCGTCTTAAAATGATTTTAGTGCGGGGGTTAATATGGGGGTTAATTCTAAATCTACCAGCTTTAAAATGAATGGCATCACTTGCTGCCGATACGGGAAAAATTATCCACAGAGAGTCAAAAAGCCAAACAAATTGCAATAGTTATTTAAAAACACCAATACTTAAATTAAAAATTTTAATTAAATTTTGTGAAACACATCTTTTAAGTTTTCCATGAGTTTTTTTTTAACTTTTTCCAAATACTGACCTATTGAGCACCTCAATTGATTCTTATTTTTGCCTGCTGGTTAGAGACCCGCCCACTTAAGCTATTCTAACTCACCACGTTTTGAATCCACACCTTGTTGTTGCAATATTGCATTGCATAAATCCTGAGTTAACTCCTGAGGTGCTGCTAGCTGGGTCTGCAATTGCTGTGTCGATGTTGTCGGCTGTAATTGAGCTTGTTGTAAACCTAAGGCAGTAGCAGCCGCTGCTGCTGAGGTGGAAGCTGTTATGGTATTTTGAGGATAAGCTATTGCGGCTTGTACTAAACGTTTATCTTCAGTTTGTTGATTGTAGGCGGGTATAGTGGTATACTGGGTAGTTTGTTGTTGCTGCTGCTGTTGTTGCTGAACTTGTTGTTGATTACTCACACCAGCTGCAGCTAAGGTAACCATATGGCCATTGTATTTATCACCTTGAGAATCATCGTTGTTAGTACGAAATTTGGCTGGCAAAGCGGTAACAGCAGTAGCGGTGGCAACTTGTATGGCAGGCTGATTAAAATGGGTCATACTAATAGTGGAGGTACTTGGTTGTTGTTGCTGCTGCTGTTGCTGATAACGATTGCCCGCAATAGTTACATTATCATGTTGCTGCTGCTGCTGTTGTTGTTGTTGCTGCTGCTGCTGCTGTTGCTGCAGTGTTGTAGTTGACGTTACCGTGGCCACTGCCGAGGCCGAGGTTACTGTGGACACCAACGGTGTGGTGGTGGCAGTAAACTGGGCTATGCCCGGTAGCGAGCCCGGAAATGGATTACCAAATGGTGTAAAGTTCATTTTTTGTCTTTAAGGATTTTCGTATTAAAGTTTATTAAGGATTTTTTACGTATAATTAAATTGTTGTGTGTAAGAATTCTACAAAAATATTTCAAAAATTTCTGCAATAAAAAGAAAAGCAGACATTTTAATTAACTTTGTTATTTAATCAAATAAAATTTTTTTAGCTTTTGTTGTTGTAAAAACATTTTTTAATTTTAACGCTAAAACATATAACAAAATTCCGGTATTTACAAAACATAAACAGAGAGCCAAAATTTTCGTTTATATTTGTAAGTACAAGATATTTACATACAGAAATATAACATCTTAAATTTTCTCCTAACTTTCCATATAAAGTGTACAAAACATTTATTACTGTGTTGTGTTATTCAACTCCCTTAAGCCTGTTTATGCCACACAATACGAGCACAATACAAATTATTCGTACACACTTTATATGGTCTATGGTAAATAAAAAGTGAAATTCCGTTTGTAATGAGAAATTGGCTACCAAAAAATAAAGGACGACATGAAAGCAACAACAAAAATATATCAACAATCACCATCACACAGCAATACTTAACCATACTAAAATTTAAACAAAAACTTTTACTCATAGTTTAACTATAGTCATAGTGCATAGTAGAGTGTATAAAAGGAATTAATTTTGGCGAAACTGAAATAAATTGAGTGATATTTGCTTTTAAAGAGAGAGAAAGAGAGAGAGAGTGGTTGTTTTTTTAAAGAGAGATAACTACAATTGTTGCCAATTATTTGACTATAAGGAGTTTCGAAGTTTTATGTAATTTAAAAATAAAATCGACATCGTTAGATTGATAAAAATTGCAAAGTATTTAAAGTTATAAGACAGCCTAAAAAACTAGAACATTGTCTTTAAAAAAAATCCTTTGTTATCCTAAGAAAAAATTCTATAAAATTTAAATATTCTCTTACCACACAGAAAACATTCTCGTAATTTTTTTTCAATAAAACCAATAATCAAAAATGAAATCAGTTTTAATTAAAAATTTAATCAAGTAGTCCCGATAATTCGTAATAAACTGTCGGCCCCTCGAAAAAATCTCGTCAATTCGGTAAATTTCCATACATTTAAGTCCCTCGCTAATTCGTATTTTTTTTTTTTCAAATAAAATCTTCTGTACCTCTTATTAATCGTAATTGCTCACTAACTACCACTTATAATTCGTAATTAAAACAACAGAAACACGGAAAGAATGATTTTTTGTTTGCCGCTATTTTTTCTGTGGGTTTTGTGTGTGTGTTTATTTTTGTGTGTGTGTTTATTTTCTAAAGATCTTAAGATTGAGTTTTATGTTTTTTTTACCGTTTTAGTAAATAAATTAAAAAACCCCGTTATTTTGTATTTATTTTAACCTCGTTAAATCGCAACTCCGCTAAATCGAAACCCCTATAATTCGTAAGAAATTACCGGTCCCTTGCGATTACGAATTATCGGGAGTCCACTGTATTAAGAAAATATTTAATTGATATTATTAATTTGTTTACTGTTGCAAATTAAATAATTTTTTTAGTTAATATAATTTTAATTGAAATTAATTTTGATTGATTCTGTGCATCCGTTAAATACAGGGTCTAATCTGTTTAGGTTTTTTTAACACTGTCGTTTGTGGAAATAAAAATCATTCTGTCAAAAATGCTTGGTTCCTTCGAAGAGGTTACAAGATCTATGAGCAAAGCCACAAACCATATTTGAAAACATAATAAATGAATCATCGGAGTTGGAGAATAATTCAGATTTGCTTCTAACTTAGCATTAGCGCTTAATGAACGATTTAAGGTTTTATAAAAAATGAAACCTATTGTTTATCTTTAATTCTGGACCCAGATACAAAGCTTGAATATTTTAAAGTCAATCGTATCGAAAAAATGTCTTATTGAGAAACTTAACATGAGTGCTTTCTGAAAGTGTTGTAGATGATGTCACCAATACACAGTTTTTTCATCAATCAAAGCATTAATCAAAAATGAAATCAGTTTTAATAAAAAATGTAATTAAGTGAATGAAACTTTTAATCAAGTGAATTAAACGGTTAATCATGTGAATTAAACTTTTAATTGACACTATTAATTGGCTTACGTAAAATCTTGTTGTTGTTGACTAGATTTCCCATACAAAAGAAAATCTTCTACGTGAATTTGAACAGAGTACTAGACTATATTACACAAAAACTTTCAGCCAGCTGTTGTTGTTATGCAAACAAAATCTCGCTAATGTCAAAAAAGTACAATGTGAACGCACTAGATTGTGCAGAAGATTTCAAATCAAATCAACTGCAAACCGCCAATTTGAATACATCTATTTCGATTCTTACTTAATCTTAGAAAAATTTGGCAACCCTAACTATAGCCACACGGTATCCGAAGAGAGTAACAAAAACAATGGCTTAAATATTTACAGAGAAACAAAAAAGAGGAAAAACTTAAATAAAAACAAAAACAACAGCAATAACAAGTAACAAAAACTTAGTAGATGTAGTAACGAATTAGTGTAGAAGAAAAAAAAGGACATAATGAGACAACTACACTACCCCAACTCCTGCTAGAAATAGCGGTAAAATAAAAAAATTTACTAAAATATTAAAATTTTTTTAAATTATTGCAATTAGAGCAATTATTTTAAACGAAAATACTAACTAAGAACTTATATTTTCTTCAAGGAGCTGGAAAATTTTATAAATCTTAGATTTTGTAGCAGCTGGTATAATTTTAATTTATTGATTTTAAGCCAAATAAAACACAGGCCCTAAACACTTACCTTTATTAGCTTTTTAGTGATAGCCATAGTGTAAAGTGATGAATTTTTTTTATTTAATTTTGTTAAATTTGTATAAATTATTTATTATTTTTATAAAAAATATTTAAATTGTTTTTCTTAAGTGGTTTCACTTTTTGCTTTGATTCTTTTTAAAGACTTTTTGTTTGTTGCTTCTGACCAATATTTTCCAAAATTATCTTTAGTAACACTTTTGTTTTTTTTTTTGTATTATAACACACTTTCTGGGCCACAAACTGAGAATCAATGAATGATTTTTTTTATATATTTTTTTTACTAAGGGGACTACGTTTACTTTTGCAAAAGCCTTGTTTGCATTTCAATGCACTTCTTTAGACCGAAAAACAGTGAAAAAAAGAAAAACAAATGAAAAAAGTGAAAAATGTATACAAAAGCACCGAAATGTATGCGACGTATGTACAAATAACGTTACTGCGTTACGCACTCATACCACAAGTGAAATTTTTTTTTCATTTGCAATGCAGGAGTTGCTGCTGCATTTTTGCCACTTGCCACAACACTTTTACTACTTTTATTACTCGTCGTGCTGGGGCTGCTGCAGCTGCCACCCAAACTTTTTTTCTTCTACTACAACACACTGTACATAAATGTTCTTCAATTCAAACCACAATTTTTGCTACTCGTTCTCGTATTACTTTTGCAATGCCAACACCAAAAACGCCAAACGTCCGAATTGAATACAGTAGAAAAACCCACAGGAAAAAAGACACAATGCAAAATAAACGTTTAACCCACACAACACATATTGCCCAAGATGGGTCTTACTCAGCCTTTGGTTTTTTTTCCTGGCAATAAGGCTCAATTTCTGCCTTAATATCCCTACGACGACATTCCCATAAAAGAAATCGGTGGTAAAACAAAAAAGTGAAGAAAAAAAGTATAAGCGAAAAAACAAGTAAATGTTTTGTAGTCGTCCACAAAAGCACCGTTATGCACCACCTAACGGTGTGTGTCGTAAGTTGAATACTGGCACCGCCAGACAATTTACTCGTCTATCCTCGTCGCCAACAATTTGCAACACATAATATTTTCTGTGTGTGTGCGTCTTCTATGGAGTATTTTATGGGTTGGTCTTTTGGTTGCCTCAATCGTTTTGTCATCTGGCTCTAGTTATGTATGTGTAAACAAGTCCTACAGAGAGTAACATTTCTCTTTAATTATTTTGTTGAAACTCTCTCGAAGTATATGTGTTTATACATAGGCATCTCTTATGCCTCATCTCTAATATTTATCCTTAGTTTCCTTTTCCTATTGAAAAGAGTAAAAAAGTTGTGTATGAAGTGGGTGAGATTAAATGTGGGTCTGGTTGTTTTTAATTTAAATTTAAAAAGTAATAGGTGATTAGTGCATTAATTTATTATATAAGGGTTATTTCTCAAAAACGGAAAAGTTATAAATACAGAATTAGGAGGTTTTAAAGGATATTGTATAAATTATTTTTAAATTGTATACCCACACCACAATAGTGGAGAGGGTATTATGCATTTGTGCTGATGTTTGTAATAACTTAAAATATTGTCCCTTTTAGTATACCGCTCTACTCAGAATCACTTTATGAATCGAACTAACGATGTCCGTCCGGCTGGCTGGCTGCCCATGTAAACCTTGTGCGCGAAGTACAGGTAGAAATTTTAAAGATAATTGGATGCAATTTGGTATATAGATTATAATTGGCATAAGGACCATTGAAAATGGAGCGAATCGGCCCCATAATTTCACATAGAGTTTGCTAAAAACCGTAAAAATGTGAAACTGCGATTTCGGTTTTAAAATGATTAAAACCGGTCAGTTTCGGTTCGGTTTTCGGTTTTGAAAATATCAAAGTTAAACTTTATAGATAAACATATGTACATTTATATTTTTTGTATGTTATAAAATTTTTTTATTTGTTTCAATACAGGTACTTTTATTAACCCTTAATTGTATACCTGGGCCTGGCCAGACATTTTTTTACTTTCTTACAGTTTTTTTTAATAATTATTAAGTAAATTAAAACGAAACTTTATGAATTCCCCAATCAAAGTGTTTTTTTACATGAGAAAAAAGTGTAAACACCATGGACATCGCAATTTGCCAAATAAAAATGTTGTGCATATCCAACTGGGCCTGACCAGGCCCTGCCCTTTTATATATGTACTGCAGTATATAAATTAAAATAAAACGTATCAAAAAGCATATGCAACACCTAAGAATTCTTTCTTTACTGTTTTTTTAGAAGAATTTGTATATTCACGACAAAATGTTTCTGCTATGGCCAGAAAAACTCCATACGAAATACTAGTGGTCCCAGCCAGGTTTATGCGTGAACTTAAGAGTTAAAAAGGTAACATTTGTTCTTCTTAGTACTTATTTTGAATTTTAAGAATTTTGAAATAACTTGCCATTGTTGCAGGCTGTTATGTTTTATGTTTTGGCATATGAAGTTCGAGTATTATGTATAATTTGCAATTTCTTTAAGCATAAAAATATTGTTAAAGTAAAAGCTAAGACCGAGGTTTTTTGACGGTTGCCTTAAAACCGCGGTTTCGATTTCGGTTAAAAACGAACAGCAATCCCTTATTTCACATAGCCCCCATACAAGCATCTTTCCGGAATAGGGTCTTTGTTCTCATAAACCATCTTATTATGTTGGTATTTTGATTAAATTTTTTCAAGACTTTTTTATTCGAGTCAAAATCATTTTACCAATTAAATTGCAATTGGTCCATATTTTATACTACTCCCGAAAATAGCTTTTTATGAACAATAACTGTTACTATGTCATGACAAAATGTTGTCCTGCTAGTTCCAAAATTAACTTTTACAGGAATCTTAACTTTAAAACATAATTTTTTTAATGCGGGTCCATGATTGCTCATGAGTCCCAAGTAGGGTACACTAGCAAAAATTGGTTTTTATATACTGTGGTCGGGGGTATCATATGGTCGGGCATGACCGACTAAACTTTCTTTTTTGCTTAATGTTGCCATTGATATGACAAATTTATATTTAAATAGGGCGTGTAAGAAATTTATGCTTTAAATTTAGAGCAATTACTTCTCTATTTAGCTAAAATCTCCATGAAAAGTCCAATTAGACATTACGTCAACATAATGCCATAGTCGTAACGATGACCATAGAAAATAAAATTCAATTGGTTTGCATGGTCATGGTTATGTCCTTATGGTTAGACACCTACATATAATCAAATACAGTGTTGCCCATAAGGTTGATTCAAATAGCTGTTTTGTATGGTAAGGCTAGCTGGAAGTGAGCTAGTTTATCATCGCCGGGGTTGGTTTGATTCCCGCCAGGGACTCTTAATTCTTTCCTACAGAGAAACTTTTTATTTGATTCAATGATAAAATTTATCAAAATTACACTTTGCAAAATAGCAACTAACAAAACACATTTATTAATGAAATAATTTAATATTTCTTCATATTCAATAAAACAAATTTTGAATCAAAGTAAAGACAGTATTTTTACAGCTCTTGTCCATTTTTTAATAGCTCATAATTCTCATTCGCTTTACAGTATTATGTATTTGTATAATATCTTTAGTTTTTCCAAAGTCTTTGGAAAAAGATTTCCGGATGATCAGGCCTAAGCAACCAGCAAAATGCGCGTAGGAACTAGCTTATTTATTTTATTTTATTTATTTATTTTAATAAATCAGGTAAAAATTTTTAAAAAAAATTTATTTTGGGCAACAACCTTTTTTATTGACTCAATAAACTTGATTGTTGACTACAAATTCAATAACTATACATACCTACAAACCTTTTGACCAATACCGCAAAAATCGTCATCGCAGAAAATTCAAAATTTTTTTCAATCAAATTTGCAATTTTTGTATTCAAATATGAAAATTTTTTTTTTTCTATGCGGTGTGTGGAGCTTCACGAATTAAAGGGAATTAAAAACGTTGGGGAACACACTATCGAACTTGAGCGACAGTTTAAAAACGGTTGCCTGAAATAACTAGCGGCCACACTATCGAGCAAGCGAACATTTGAGCAAAACTTTCACTCAAGTTCGACAGTGTGTACCGCACTTTAGTATTTATTATGAGAACTGCACTGCCCTTAGTGCTTTTAAATTTGTAAAGTATGTTCATCTGGCTACTTTGCTGAGCTACAAATAGCAAAAATATTACAGCTATTCACTTCGGAAGTCAAGAATAAAAAATTATCAATAAATTTTAATTAATTTCATCTTGTAAAATTCCTTTCTTCATAAAAATAGTTCAATGAAAGTTAAATTTGATGAACGTTAGCCTAATTAAAATATCAAAATTTGGATAAAAAGCAGAATATTAGAGCTATTCACTTTCCATTTGCATGACGATAAGAAGAAGAACTACCTACTACCTAACTGTCTATTAGTAGATACAAGACTTGCATCTCAGAAGTAGCTATTAAAATTAGAAAAATATTCAATTCCTCTCAAAATTCCTCTCGAGTTTATTTTATTCAAACGACGGGTGTTTTTTATTAAAACACCAAGAAAAACAAAACTTAAATGGTATCACAATTAGAAATATTTTATATAAATTAACTTCTTATAAAACAAATATTAAAGATTAACACGTTATGCAAGAACAAGTTAGGATTGGGATAAGTAAATTAAACCCATCAAAAGTGATCGGGTTTTATAGTGTTGGTTAACTAATGTGAACTTAAAATTTTTTTGCATCAATTTTTTCTGTTTATCAAAGAGCTATTTTAGATCAACTTTTTAAGAGTTTTACAAATGCAAGTCGATTCTCGTTGTCATGTATAGTTATTTCAAAAACCATAATGCGCATGTTTTTGTACTTTAAATCCGCTTTTAATATTCTTGCTTGCATTAATATAGAAATAAGTCTCTACAAATGCTTTTAAATGTTAAATGCTCGCTATTTAAATTACCAAGAATCTGAGATTTTCCTTAACTTCTTTTTTATAATAAAGCACAATTTTTCGCAAGAACAACTTTTAAGATTACGCTTCTGGATTTTTAATGGTCTTATTACAGCTACAAAAAACGTCTACAATCCCATAAGCAATCCTTGATTTGTTCTCAATAAATTTAACTATTCTGTTACATCAATCATTTTTCTTTGTAGTCATTAAGTTTAATTTTAGACTTGTTAAGTTTAATCTAATTAAAATGATCCATACTTACTGATTATTAATTATATACTCTTGATGCAATAAACACTCTCTCTCTTGGTCTCTACAACATACAAAATAAATGTACCGAATAAATTACTTTCTAATTTACACATAAATCTCACTTAGTTAAACAATACTAATAACATGTTTTCTAATTATCAAACATTCTTTTAGCACGTTGTCATGCATCCTGTACAACAACTCTTCTAACTGACCTCATTATAGTAATTCAACCGAAAATGTTAAATTTAATCAGGTCATTTACCCTTAGTGAAACAAGAATTTAGACCAGTAGTACTACCATAAGATATAATAAATGCACAGAGAAATACATGCATCTGCGATACGTGTACATGTGACTACCACATATTCCAACAAACACCCTTTTGATGATGCATGTATAAGTATTACAAAGTGAAATGCCATGTACTCCTCAGTCTTTTAGTCAATACTTTTACCAAATATACATTGCACACATAATAATTTCCAAGTCAAACCAAACGCCAAAAGGAAAAGCAGCAGCAATACCCAAATGTGCCATCATATCAGCTATACCACCTTCGCCACTAAATGCACACGCTCATACACACACACACACCCCAATAAGCCACATTATGGTTTGCTTAATATAATAGACCCACAACTAGAGAAACGCATATACTTGGCCAAACAACAAGTATATTCACATATTTTTGGAGGTCACTAACGCCAGAAATTGGCGGGCTTACATACCTTCATATGTATATACATAAACAGACATACATACATATATAAACTGCAATCATACAACCAACCAACAAAACTGCATACTTACAACAAGAATACGCCAAAATATTAACGACAGCAACCTATTTTCTGTTGACTACCGAAAGAGTTTGAGAAATCGTCGTCGTAGTAGTATTATCGAAGAGGTAAATGTTGCAACAAGGACATTCAACGCATTCAAAATACTACAACAACGACGACTACGGAGAATTCCTATACAGAAATTGTAAAGAATGGCTGACTAGTAGAAGGCTGCCCGCCCGCCTGCATGGCTGGATGATGCATTTTCCTAACCAGACAAACTGAATACACAAATTCTCATACTTAACTTTCAATAATGAAGGAGGGGTTGGTTACGGTTTGCTTACAAACACCCACGATTGAGGTGTTTTTCTATAAATATATGTATGTATATGTATATATACACATACATGAATTTTTAGTTATACATACACAAAAAGTGAATGCACTTTTACATATGTATAAGGTGTTATATGTTTGGGGGAGAGTGCGAGAGAATTTATGTGGTATTGGATTCTTGTTTGGTTGTATGGTTAAGTTTTCCGATTTTATGTGTGTCTGTTGCAATTTCAGATGTTAGGAATCTCTCTGGAAAAGGGATGCAATGCATTTGTGTAAATGCCTACATGTGAATATATCTACAGAAATACCTCTTCTCACTTTTACTAATCAATGTCAACGAAAAGCCAGATATTAAAAGCGTAGCTAGAACAATTTGGTAAAGGGTAATATGGTAAAAATAAAGGTTGGCATGGCAATTGAAACGAATTTTCGATAACGTATAACGTTATCGGTAAAAAGTTGTCTGTTATATCGGTATCGGTATTTTAATTGTATCGATATACCTGTACTGAAACTTTTATAAAAAACACTTAATATCGCTCCTTAGTGTTCGGTTCGGTAGATTTGTGGAAAACACAAACGCTAATAGTGCTTGTGTAGTAAATCATTAAAAAATAACGTTTCCCTGTTTGTCATCTTTCGAACACAAAAATAATACTGGGGTCTAATCACCGCATACGATATCGAGCAAAAGTGATCGAAATTATTTATTTTGGTATCATGACTCTCGATATCGAATGATCAAAACGATAGTTTATTATCGAATGCGTTCTTATCCAACTCAACAAAAAGATGAGAACATTTAATTCCGTTCGGCTTTTTTTAAATCATTAATATTCGTTCGTTCGCAAAAAAAAACCAAACATCTTTTACAAAACCAAGCCAGCAAAATAATTTTACACAAACAAAACCCATGCACATGTTCAATACACACACAAGCTGTTCGTTCCGCGGTCGTTGCTAAAATTTGTTGTTTCTTCATTTTTATATCAATGTAAAAAAAAAAGAATGAATTAGAACATTAAAATATAATGTTTGTCTACAGTATCACTACAATTGTTCTGTTTTTTTAACGAAGAACGGAACACTATATAATGTTCGGCTCTTTCTTGAAAATGGTTACGAACGGTATTAAGGTTGTGTTCGTCTACACAAAAACTAAAAAAATAGATTTAGTTCCTGGTGTGTGGGCCGAACGCTTAATAATTTTCTGTTTATTTTCAAACACTGATCCAAACAATCCAATAAGCTAACATTATATGACCGCACCATGGTACGTAACAGAACAAGATCAGTGCTACAACCGTCCAAATTAACAAGCCTGCTTTCCGTTACCTTGTCTTTACTATAACAATTTGCTATTGTTTGCCTTGAATGCACTCTTTATATCGCTCCTTTGTTGTATCATAGTCAAATCTCACAAAATCAAAAATTTTAAGTTACTTAAGCAAAACTGCTCCTTCATACCTTCTCCATATGTAAAACAAAAATCAGTGTATTTTGCTAAGTTTGATTTTCTTTGAGACATGATTATGTTGCAATAAAGGAGCGATATGTTGTTTTAAATGTTGTTAAATTTTCTACAATGTAAACAATAAACAAAAAATCAGAAAACAAAAGCAAAATAAACATTGGTCTAAAGTTATCGTGGAGTTGGAGCTGCTTAAATCTTTTCAGTTTATCAATAAAAAGGGTGTAAAAAAATCTAGATAACGCTACAGAGAGAAAAATAAGTAAAGTTTCGCTCTATTATAAAGCTCGTATTCAATCCTAACGATGGCATAGTCAATTTAGTTTTGCTTTGAACGTTAAATAGCAAAGACCTGAACCGTGAAAAATACTTTAAAAATCATTGTGTTGTAAAGTGCTACAATAAAAACTTTTGCCATAAAAAAACTGAATTTTATTAAAGCGAAATTAACCAAAACGTTTTTAAAAAAAAAATATTTTTGCACTGTAAATAAACTGAACTGGCAAAATAAAATAAAGTTATTTGCTTTTATTTTATTTTTGTTCTTTCTTTACCCACTTAAAACTACATTTAGAGTTGACATAAAATCAACCAATTGTAGTCGGGACTGTAAGAAAAGATAAACTCACTGTTTGTTGTTTTTGTTTAAGCATGATATTGTTACAAGTAAAACTGGGGTCTATAATTCTTATTCGCTTAACAATTTTATTTGTATAATATCTTTAGCTTTTCTAAAATCTTTGGATGAAGTTTCCTGACCTAAGCAACCAGTGAAATGCGTAAAGGAATTGCTTATCCCATCAACAATAAATTTCAGTTTATCAAACGGATATTTAAACGGAACCTTGTTAATTAAAAGAACGCAACAGTTTACTAGTGTAAAAATTGTTGAAATTTACTTCTTTCTAATTCAACCCCCTTTTCCCTAAGCGATACAAAAGTTTTGCCACTATCTCTGCTTCAATATTGTGTCTAGCCACACAACGGTAAATCCAGACATACAAACATATTCAGAAATGCTCATTTCAGCATATTTGGCTTTAGCATTGCAGTCTGTTTATGTGCATATGTAAACAAAATGTGTATGTGTATGTGTGTGTGTTTTCATAGTGATTCTGAGTTGTATTCATGTTGGTAGATTGCATTTGGCAGTGAAAATTTCATTTTTAGCCTTGACACGAACACAAAATTTCACATTGTATAAGTATTTTTAACATAAATATGGACAAAAGTATATGTGCATATATGTATTTAGGAGTATGTATGTATGTATTTATGTGTGTATTGGAGATTTAACAATATTGTTGTTATTGGTTCAAGTAGTTTGGGGAGTTAGAGGGACCAACTAGCCGGCCGGTATAAATGACAATTCCAGTGCTTCTTCTATTTGACTGTAGAATATGTCAGAATGCAAATCAAGGAGTAGGTTGAAAAATGTCTTTAGTATCAGCTTTTTGCAATTAAAAAACCTTAGGATATATTTAAAAAATTAAAGCGGTTTTGAATTAAATGTATCTCTAGCTCTCGTTATAAGAAGGCGGTTAGGCTAATAAATTTCTTCATTAATTGAGGAATAAAATTTAATGGCTGGCAATGGTTGACGTGCACATAGAGAAGCCGTCGAGAGTTATCAGAAGATTTATCTTTTCTGCTTTATAGTCGTACTTCCATGGAGTTCTTCGGAACAGAGATATGGTAGCAGGCTAGAGGTGCATAGCAGCTTTCTGTTGTATCGATATTCTTTCCTCGGACATTGAAAATATTTGCTGGGCTGTTCTACACCTGATATGATACGCCAATGTCCGAAAGAGTTCGAGGTTATACATCAGTACTTAAACGATGGTGCCTCGGGAGTCAGTAGCCCCCGGCCTGACTATTCATGAAATGCTTCCTCGAGGACTCGGAAGATGACCTTGTTCTTCAATGAAGGAATACTTTCGGAGAGCACGAGGTGGCTGTGGGAATCAGAAACTTCCCTCCTGGCAAACCAGTCTGACTATTGGCGAGGAGTCTGTTAGTACGCCTTCCAAGAAATGCTTCCTGCATCCAGAGGAATCGAAATATGGTCTTTTCCTTTATTAAAGGAATACTTTCAGAGAGCACGAGGTGGCACGTGGTGTCATTGCTAGGAGAACCTATGATGAGTGGGCACCTGCTGCGAATTTAAATCGTTCTAAAGTTTTATTGCTTTTAGTATGGAAACTGCCTTTAATCAGATTGGCAGTAAAGGTCAGATAGGTGCAGCTCCTTAACAGGGCTATCCCCTTGTGGTTTGGTAATTGCACTCTTAAATTGCAGCCTGTGCATTAAACCTTAAAACTTTTTGAAAGAAAACATGTAACATGAAACTTTTCCTGAAATGACAAGAACATTTTACAGAACTTTTTAAACTGCCCTTGTACTTCTGAAAGTCTGGATGCAAATATGCAACCATGAAATTGAACATAAGAGTGTGATGGTTTATATATATAGATTTATATGTATATACTGCAGACAGTAGTAGACAGCTACAGTAAAAAAAAAACTACAGTTTATAGTAAAATCTGGTTAGGCCATTCCAATTGCTATTGCAGAACACAGCATTCAACATTTACAGCCTTCGGCCAAAAATTCTACAAACCCATTTTCAATGTAGTTTTTGGTCGTGCAACATAAATACACTTACTGGTTGTTGGTGTATGTATGACTTTCAAACAGTCTTTCCATACGACCGTCTGTCTGGCTGTTGTGTTTTTGCCAAACGAGTGTGAGTAGCATTGCAGGTTGCGATTCAAATTGTTTGGGCTGTTGTGGCTGTTTTACTTTTGCTGTTGCACGACAAGAACCACAACGACGTTTCGGATGATGATGACGATGGTGATATTTCAGCTACAATATTATTTTTGTTGCTGTTGTTGATGACGATGAGCATGTTAATGCAAGTACAATGTGTGTCTTTGTGTGAGAGTAGTATTTGGTAGGCAAACCATTTCACAATTTTCTTCAGTTCCAAACTAAAGTTAAAGACCTTTTTGTGGGTGCTTGAGAGTTAATGTATACAATATAAACATACATATGTACATAAAAACGTTATAATATTAACAGTTTCATATACAGACACATTTTTATATATGTAGATATGAAATTCATAGATGTATTTATATATGTTCATGTACATGGTGTATTATTTCCTGTTGTTTTTGCCGCTTGTTGTTATTGCAGTTTTCTGTGTCGCGCTTAAATACATTCGCGTTGAAAGTGAATTTTGCGATGCTGTTTCGTTGTCATCATCGTCGTGAGTTTTATATAGAGATTTAACGTGTTTATATGTCAAGTACAACAAGTAGGTCTTAAAGTAAGAATGAATACAAAAAGAGGAACAAAAAATAAAAAAATGCCACAAAAATTTTTGTTTAAAAAAAAGTAGCAAATAAAAAAAGTTTAAAGATAGTAAAAAATTTAAATGCTTTAATTTTTTCAAGATGTTTGTTGGATGTTTCTTTAAAAAAAAAAATAGATCTTTCGGGATTTAATTAAGAAAAACTAAATTTTTGCAATAAGCTTAAAAAAATCTTTTTAACGGAGTTGCAATTTTACTGAATTAAGATTGATTTAATTTTTAATAATTGCAGATCTTTTGCTTCCAACAGTTGTTGATAGCTATAAATAACTTATTTGCTCTTGACAAAACCTGTTTTATAATACAATCTTGGCTATTTGTAAAATTAATTTTTGCCCGGTTTTAAAATATCTAAATTCAAGGAATAATGGCAAAACTTTGTAAAGCCGAATTTTAGCTGGAATAGTAGAAAGTAAAGTAGCCCAATCTTAGCTTCAAATTTGGATTATCGTAGAATCGGAGATTTTGTATAGCCGAATTTGCTATACAAACGTTAATATTTATATAATTAAAATTTAGCTAAATCATTACATAGCCATATTCTAGCTTAACTTGAACTCATACGTTTCAACATGAAGGGATATTTCATCGGTAGCCGTAGTTTTTTTTGTGTAAAAATATTGTAAAAAGTGTAAAATAATTTCGATTCAATTGAGGCAATGAAAATAGCCAAATGTTAGCTGCATTCGTCACTCCTAAAAAATAAATAATTTTTTGTTTAAATCGTAGCTCTATACATAGAAAAAGTTTAGCTAAATCGTGGCTGTGAACATAGTTTAATTTTACTTACTATGATTGCTCTAAATACAGCTTTAATTGTTCTAAAAGTGGGGTTCTAGTCAAATTTTAGCGGCACTCGTGGCTTTAAATACGGCCTTATTTTATCAACAATTGTCGCCTTAAATATAGATACATTTTAGATACAATCGTGACTCTAAACAAAACCCAATTGTCGTTACAATTGTGGCTCTAAATCTATCCAAATTTTAACTACAATCGCCACTCCAAGCATAACTACAACCGTTGCAAACGTGTTTCAAAATATATTTAGTTACAATTAAGGCTCTGAATATAAAAAAAAGTTTTTGATTTTGACCACAGCGAAATACAAAAATTTTTGCTATGATTGTTGCTCTGATCGTAGTTTAATTTTAGCTACTATCGTAAGTTTTTAATATTTATTTGACTACATAAATAGCTACGACTGTTGCGACATATATTTCACTATTTAAATAGCTGGTATTTCGTTTTCCATAGCTATATAATTGATATAATCATTAAAGTAAAAAGAAACTACGATTTTAACACATATTTGATTTAATAAATAACTACATTTTCAGCATATATTTTACAACGATTGCAGCACATATTTGCAATATAAATAAATACAGTTGATCTAATATTTTATAGATCTAAAAGCACCTGATGCAAAAATATAATTCAGGTAGCCACAGCCTTTTCTTTTAACTGTATAAACAGCAATGCATATTTTAAGAATTTTTTAGTTTGATTAAAGCTTTATTTAGAGCTTAAATTTTGTTTAAGTCTTGGCTACTTTTGCAGCCAAAATCGGTTCTTATATTTAAATTCAAATTTTTCTCAATTGTTTTAAGTACATTTTAGGTTCCAATCGTTGTTATATTTTGAACTCAAATTTTGTTTAAATCATGGCTATTTTTGGAGCAACAATTTGCTTTAATGTTTGCTTTTTTTATAGCAATATTCTGCAATATTTGTGACTATTTACAAGCCCAATTTGAGCCAGATGCCTAATTCATTATAATTGTAAACAACGGTAATTTTTGTGTAAATCTTGACTCGTTTAAGCAGTGTTCGAAAATAAACATCAAAACCCGCTACTTTGTGTTCGGCTCGGTAGTGCTATGGAAAACACAAACGCTAATAGTGTTTGTGTAGAAAATAATTTAAAAAAATAATGTTTTCCTGTTTGTCATCTTTGAAACACAAAAATAATACTGTTCTTATCCAACTCGGCAAAAAGATGAGAACAATTAATTCCGTTGTGGTTTTTTTTAAACCACAAACTTTATTGTGTAAGGTTCAGCTAATTAATGTTCGTTCGTATCTGTTGTGCTAAGCGCCCTTTTGTCTGGTTAAAAAAAACCAAACATTTTTTACAAAAACAAAATACACATACGAAAAAAACAAAAAGCCAGCAAAATAATTTTACACAAACAAAACATAAACACAATCCACAAGCTGTTCGTTGCTAATATTTTTTGTTTTCATTTTTGTCTGCTAAAAAAAAACCAAACATTTTTTACAAAAACAAAATACACATACGAAAAAAAGAAAAAGCCAGCAAAATAATTTCATACAAACAAAACATAAACACAATCCACAAGCTGTTCGTTGCTAATATTTTTTGTTTTCATTTCTTTATCAATGTAAAAAAAGAAACATTATAAAACATTAAAATATAATGTTTGCCTACAGTATCACTACAATTGTTCTGTTGTTTAACGAAGAACAGAACACTACATAATGTTCGGCTCTAAATTGAATAAAGTTGCGAACGGTATTAAGGGTTGTGTTCGTCTACACAAACACTAAAAAATGGGTTGTGTGAGCCGAACGCTAAATAGGGTTCTGTTTATTTTCGAACAATATTTTTAAGAGCCAAATTTTAGCTATAAATTTAGCTAAATTTCACTTATATATCTAAGATACATCCTGTATATTGGCTATTTTAATAGCCACATTAAATTTTAACTACTAAAGCTTAAGGTACAGCAATTTAAGCTGTGCGTGACTTCTTTAAGCCAAATTTAAGCTTTAATCGTGGATATTTATTAGCTTAATTTTAGTTTCAATATTTGTTTGCTTCTTCTTAATAAACAATTTAACAAATTAAGCAAAAAGTTAATAATTTTTTTGTTAGTAAAAATTAAATAAAAAGTTTTTTCTTCAAATTGTGATTTAAAGCTTTCGACTGCCACACAGTTTTCTAAATGAATATCATCTTATTTGTAAACTAGATATAAATAATTATAGAGAGTCCTTAACATTTACAATTGAATATTCATACTTACTTGCTGTATTCTTTAACTGAACGTTTTGTTATCCTTTTGTTGTCGAAAAAGTGGTAGCTCTTTCTTTTTATTAAATGTTAAAAGTTGTCATAGAAACTTTAAACTCCTAATAACACAAGCCTCTTTTTTTTGTTTTTGTTATTTTATATTTGGTTCTTCTTGTGGCTGTATAAAAATGGGAACAACTACTTAAGTGCTCTTATAATCTAAAATAGGGTACCTACACGTACTCCTTTACTTACAATATTGGCACTACAATGGCGCCAAAAACGTAACAGAAAAAGGAATCGAATACAATCCTCTCAAATTCATACACTCTATCTCATCATTATCGTCAGCATAACACAGACACCCATGCAGATGTTCAATGTAGCAAGGAAACACCTCAACATTCACTTTAACTCAATAAACTCGTACTTTTGTGCACATAAAGAATATTTTATTTTTACACGTACTCATACGTACACAGAGGGTACCTTCTACTTTTTGTTCAAATTTTTTTTTCTTTGCTATTTTTGGGGGCTCATCCAGAGGTACAAAATTGTTCTTTCCCGTTTTTTTTTTTTGCAAAAAAAAATACAAACAGAGAACTTTACGATAACTTTTGTTAAATACAAGGAACAAATTTCTTTTTTAAAAGAACTACAACAAACCAGTAAACAAACCGGGTGATTGCGAGTTTTAATGTCGACAAAAACTTTTCCTAGCGTCAAGTTTGACGACTACACAACAACTATACCGAGTTAGACAACGATAACAAATTTTAAATGCATACTTTTTGTGTATGTGTTTCTGCATGTGTTTGAGATGGGGATGTGTGTATGTAAGCTAAACCTGTACAAACACACGCTCATTCATGCCTACACACATGCTCTAATATGTGAGTTAAACTCCATTTACACAATATTGAGTATGAGATCATTTGAATTCTGAATTCAGGGTGATGATGCTGATGCTGGTAGTGTGTTAATGTAAAGGAATGAGTTCTTTGTTTTTGGGTGTCTATTTGGGTTGTCTGCTTGTTAATTCATTTTTTAAATATGCGTTTGTATGACGAGTGTGTATGTGAGTTTTGGTTTTTTGTTATAAAAACTGCTGCATATTTTTCATTCCCTTAACTAAAAATTTTAACTTTATATTTGAATAAACATACAGAGACATCTACAATACGTTTGCATAATACTCTCAATTTTGTTTGATATAAACATTGAGGGGATGTATAGCTAGGAAATTAATTTAGAATTATTTTAGCTTCTATTTTAGTGCAGTAATTTTGAGATTTTATAATTAAAAATTATTTTTAAGCCTAACAGCCATCTTCTGGAAATTGAAAGCGATGGAGATTTCCATACCAATGGTTTTGAAAATTACCGTTGTTTCTCCTGATTTGAGAGTAGTTCTGATAAAGATAAGCTATACTCATAGTATTAAGTATATAAAACAGAATATTTTAATGAACTTTAAACACTGGATCGTTTAGAAAGTTTGTTCGATTTTAATATCACTCGAATTTGATTTCCAAAACTTTGTTAGCAACTTATTAGCTCATTATTGGTTTGGCGCATATGCCAAAAAGTCGTAGTGGAGAAAAACGACAAAGAAGGTTTACATGAAGGTTTTTATAAAATTAATGCCGTAGAATTTTTTTATATTTTCTACGCTACTTCCGGTAAATGGTTTGAAGAAAAATTTAAATTTTTGTCAACTTTTACGAATGAAGTTAGAAGTTAATTGTATTTTATTGAAAGTGAAATATTATATTTTGTGCCGCATATGCCACCGTTCTAAAAATATTTTTAAAAAGTATATTTTTGTTCTGCATATGTATACTTGTTGCTAAGCATTGAGTTACTTGCTGAAATGAAAGTTTCTATATTAACAATCTAATTTGATGTTTTTTTTCTTTTATTTGGTTTTATTTTATAAAAACAGTTCCATTTTTTTATTTTTACATGCATTTAACCCGCTACTTCGTTAGCGTCTTCTTTTCCTTCGTGGACATATTTTTATGCCAACGTTTATTAAAAAAATACCAGTTGTAGAACCAAAAAGCTAAAGAAAAATATCAAATTTCCCGTATTTCCTTTTTTGGGAACTATTTTTTTCACCCATTGAAGTATCAAAAATTTCATAATTTTGTACGAATAAAAAAAAAAAACAACACACACTTTGTTTGTGTATAACATGATGAAGATATCAAAAACAATTGCTACAAAAACAATTGCATTTTTTCTAACGGCAATGCACCAAAGCCATAGTGAAACTTTATTGTACGTTTTACATGAAGAATTTGGTGCAATCGTAGAGCAAAACAATACTTACAAAACTTTAAAATTAATGCTTAATATCTCAGAAACCACAAACAATTTCAGACTGGGTTTGGATTTCGAAAGGGGATATTAAAAATATATATTTCTCATATATACACAATTTATTTTTTTCAAAAATGGTCAGTAGGTCAAACCAATAATGAGCTGACGAACTATCAAATATTTAACTTTTTACACGTAACCACTAGTTTTGTTAAAAAATTTTTTACTTTTGCAAAACGTTTGCTAAATCATACTTCATTTAACAGTTTTTAATTAACACTATACAATTATCTTCTTAAAAATAAAGTTTAGTAAATTGATCAATTAACTGGCCACGCTTTTTATGGATTTTTTTGTCAATAATTTGTTAGGTCACACCCAGAGAAAAATATGGTTAAATATGGTCACCTCCAATAATACTTTGTTTGACCCTTATACGGTCTATGTTTCAAAATATAATAACTTTTTAAACATTTTGCTGGATCTCAATGAGAATTTTTTCTAGTTTTTTTTTATTTTAATTTTGCATTAATAACATTAAGTTTTATATTGTTATATCGAAACGTTACAAGATTATTTAAAGAATTACGAAAAAGTCCCTCGAGTGAAATTTTACCCATTTATAAAAACGTTTAGGCTACCTACATCCGACGGAATATTATAGATGATTTTGTTTGTTGTTTTCTTATTAAATATTATTTTGTATTAAAAAAAAAATAAAAACACCTTTAATAAAGGAAAACCCCTGTATATTTTCATTAAATAATCAATATGGGTAATTTTTCACCCGAAGACCTTTCCTGCAAGTTATTTTGAGGAACATATGAGGGCAAAAATTTTTTTTAACCATATTATGTTTTATTTGGCCATATTATTATCAACGACAACCATATTATGGTAAAAATAGTCCTCCATCAAGAAGCCACAACCATATTATGGTCATTTATTTATCATTTATTTAATACTTTGATGCATTCTTTTTCCCAAACTCTCAAGAATAATAACAAGTTTATTAAGTACCTTTTACACACTCAACAAAAATCTTAATTAAGGCCTTTACACACTATTCCACAAAGTCTTACGTATTTTGCAAAAATGCTTCCCTGATATAATTATTATTTGAACATTTTAAAAAAACAATAACAACTTATCATGACAGGGTTGTATTTTCGTAAATTACTAAAGACTTTGTGGGATAGTGTAAAACGGCTTTTAGGACCCTTTACACCGTATTCGTTGTTGATAAGAGTAAGATAAAAGTATTGCAGCTATTTTTTTTTGATATTTTATAAACGAGACAAATACTACGTTTATACGCACCACTTACTCGCAAATACAAATATTGCAAGTAGAAAATATTGCCGCATAAACAGTGAATTCAATTTGTATTTGCGAATAGCTAACTCATGAAAACAATTCCTGATTAACGACACTATTTGCAAATAAGATTTTAAGGATTGCCACACTTTTAACCATTTAACGTTTTTATTTATATGGCAACAAAAGCAAAATTAAATAAAAAATGTTAAAATAAATTTAAAAATACACAATAATTTTTGATCTTTTTCATTTAAAAAATAAAAAGTTTATATACATTTTTGATCTGGCATCACTTAACAATAAGAATTTGCATTAAGAAAATTGACGTGTAAACAGTAAGTTAATTAATCGCTAATAATTTTTATTCGCGAATAGGCTACGTATAAACGTAGTAAAAGAAAAATAAGCGTAAATAATAAAAAAAAGGGAAATACATTAAAAATGTGTAAAACCCCCAAATTTTTTAATCCCTAAATTACATTCTTTGTCCTTTTTGCTCGCATGATATCCCCAACTTTGGGGATAAATCGCCAAATCTGGCTACCCTGGATGAAGCTGACTTATTATTGATTTTATGTTCACTGAATTAATTATAAGTTATAAAACCTTTTTTTTAAATATCCGCACGAATTTTTATATGGTAGTGGTAGTTGGAAATGTTTTGAACAGTACAGTATATTGAATTTCTGGATATTACTTTTTTTAGCTAAATAAGTTCAAGAACAAATTCAAATTCTTCTTTCAATAATAACAAATGCCTCGATGTCATCCTTCTCTCTAGATATTGTTTATGAACGATTATGTTTTCTATACATGAGCAATTGTAAAGGGTCCGCCAAATAACTTTTTTTTTTTGAAAATGCTTTAAAAAAACTACTGAATATTTTCTCCAATTTCTTTTTTTTATTTGAAAGTACAATCCTTCCGGTTAATAATGGAAAATAATTTAATTTAAATGGCTGTCTCGGATGGCCATGCAGTAGCCTACACGATCGGTCCAATTTTTAAGCATATTATCGGTGGTGTGCAGCTGTATTTCACCAATGGCTTCACGAATATTGTCCTTTAAAGCGTCAATTGTCTCTGGCTTGTCGGCGTAACACTTATCTTTGACGGCACCCCCAAATAATAATCCAACGGTGTCAAATCGCAGCTCCGAGGTGGCCAAATGACATCAGCTCTGCGGCTGGTAATGCGATCTTCAAAAACAGGGCGCAAAACATCGAGTGTGGCTTCGGCTGTGTGGCACGTAGCGCCATCCTGTTAAAACCAAATGTTGCCAATATCCTCCTCTTAAATTTTTGTGAACAAAAATTCGTTCAACATGGCCCGATAACGATCGCCATTGACTGTTACGGCCACTCCTTGCTCATTTTCGAAGAAAAGTGGCCCAATTATGCCTCTGGACAGAAATCCGCACCAAACAGTGACTCGTTTTGGGTGCATCGGCTTTTCAATGTGTGCGTGCGGGTTTTCTGTGCCCCAAATGCGACAATTTTGCTTGTTTACATATCCGCCAAGATCAAAATGAGCTTCATCCAAAATGCGCACGCAATTTTCGCACACATTCTGCAACATTAAATGTCGCAATATTTCCCAGCGTTGTTCAAGCGTATATACACAACCATATTCGTTCAGCGGAAGGATAAAACTAATTATCTGTCAAATCAGACATGAGCTAAGTGCTACCATTCACGAAATAAAAACTAGTTGAAAAAAACGTTAGATGGCGGACCCGTTACTAGGATACATTCGCATTCAGGCACCAAGCATGTTAGAGCTATGCTCATATATGTAGCATTATGTATGCCATAAGTATGTGCGTATGTTTGTTCGTAGTTGTTTCTGTAGTTAACATTTTTGTTTTATGTTTTTTTTGTTTGCCTTGTTGTTGTATTCTTGTTTTGAAGCAACAAAATATTATATTTTTGTGTCTATTTGACTCTCCAAATACTTGTAGATTAATTGTGCTCACATTGTTGTTGTAGTTGTAGTTGTTATCGTTGTTGTTTGTAGTCATAGTTTTGTCTGTGTTAAGTCTCGTCGTAGTCATCGTCATCATATAATCAATGGATTCGTTTAAATGTTCGCTTTTATATAGGCAGGCATCAACAACAACAACAACATCTACGAATAACAGCATCATCATAATGATGTTAGAATCTGATAATAATGATGATGAACAGTTAACACTCGTTTTTATAATCAAAATGCTTTTATTTTATTAACATCAACATTAAAATGTCTGTATACGTACAGTAGAATCTCCCATGGCCGGACGCCGAATGAGCCATTCAAATGTATGCTTAAGAACGGGAAAGCATTGAGTTCTTTTGAGATGACATCCTCCGGACAGATTTGAATGGTTCCCGCGGCTATTAACAAGTGTCTGTCAAAAGACGATGTTTGCATATGGAAGGTGTCAGTTAAGAGAGATTAGACTGTATATTGTTTTGTGTGCGAGTGTGTACGAACGTTTACAAAGTCTATGCAGTTTTTGTTAAAATCAAAAGTTGATTTATGTTTAGTTGCATATTTCTATGCGTTATAGAGTTTTGTTTGAGTTTGTTTGATTGTCGTTTACTATTTATTTTGTTGTTTTAGTTGGTTTTTCTGTTATAAATGTAGGTTTGTGTGTGTGGAAAAATGTTGGCTTGATAAGAAAAACACATGCGTGCTTTTTTGATTTGATGATCGTTGTTTTTGTAGTTGTTGCAATTTTTGATACATGATGTAAATTTAGTTGTTGTTGTTGTTTTCGTTGTTCTTATTTGATGATGATAGAAAACAAAATAAAACAATAAAAATAAAAATCACACAACATTCAAATAAATTTTTGTTATAAAGTGTGTATGAATTAGTTTTAGCTTGGGTGAACATGTACATAAAAGAATTTTTAAATAGCCAACAACAAACTAACAGTGGGATCGGAAAATTTGCAAATTTGGGAAGTATAAAAAGAAATTTGTATGCATAAAATCTCAGATATAATTTGGAGCTTAAAAGACCTGATCCGTTAAAATTTACGTCTTCCAATGAAATCATTTCAGAATACCTTCGTAAATTGCACACCTTATTCTGCTTTGATTAATTCATGTGTACTTGGGCTATATCTTGTTATTTAATATTCCGGAATCACTGGCTTTGTCAATTTTTATTCGTGGGAGTCTTTAGGGTCTAAACCTGAAAAAACTCATACTAAATCGTATTAATTTTAGTTCCTTGACAGTATCATATCAGTACAAACGTTAATAATGTTCTAGTACATCCATTAAAATGTATGTTTATATCCAGCCTTAAGTTGGCATATGCATATATTTAACGACAAATTGTATATTTAAATTATAATTTGCACAGTCTGTGATGGCCGTTTAACATCTCAAAAATTATTGTTCTTATCGTGTGAATTCTGTTACAAACCAAAGGATTTAGAACTTAATAAGGAAATTGCCAAAACATTTAATATTTCCAGAAATAAATTAAAGCAAATTTGAATTTAATCTAATTGCACTATTGGAGATTTTATGACATTGATAAATTTTTAACCAAATCCAATGAAAAGAATTACAATGCAGAGAGTGAGATTTCAATCGTATTAGACAAACACAAAAAATGGACGGATCATCTTGCAGTTCAAGAAATACGAAATTCTTTAGAGACCCATAAAGAATGGCATGGTAACCTCTGACTGGACAAAAATTAAGCGACAAGTCCTAACCAAGCGATCAACCCTCCAAACGAACGTTGCCTTTATAAGATAGCTACACAGAAAAGATTGGACATTGAGGAGAACACGATGGATCTTAAAAATCTAAAGCCGTTGGAGAATGGAGTATTGTTGGTGGTGACATCTGAACCTATAGAACTCAAAATTGATGGTCAGATCTAAGAGTTGTATGCTCATAATAATTAGTATTGTGGTTAATTTATTGAGCTGTTTATGGTTTTTAATCCAAATTTTGATATTTTAATCAGGCTAAAGTTCATTGAATTTAATTTTGATTAAATTTTTTTTATGAAGAAATGAATTTTAGAACATGAAATGAACTAAAAATTTTATTGATAATTTTTCATTCTCGACTGAACTGGCTGGCAATCGAGCCTAGGTGTTCACGGATAGGTTGCCCTTACTTGTTTCAATTGTAATCACACAATCTCTTTAGAGCGGCTTGCCGTTTAACGCTCACCACCATTGACGACGGCTGGCAGTCAATATTCCAACATCGATCTTGTGTTGAATGAGTATTTATTTTATTTGATTCACATGTTCTTCCTTACTTCTGTTTTGAAGCCAAAGTAAATTTTTCTGTTTTTTTCTTTCCTTAAAAAGCAGATACAGGATACATTGACGGGCAAAAGTTTCTGGGTGAGGTAATAGAAATATCGCATATTTCCACCCCATATCCTCTCTGGGCCGCATGAAAAGTGAATTGACTGGAAATAATTGCTTAAACTATTTGGAGGAACTATCAAAAATAAAATTAAAGACATTCAATTGTTTCATTTAAACTTAGAAATGACTTGTAAAAATAATAACAATAATAAAAAACTCCTTTTTGCCTTAATTTATTTTTTTACCAACCACTGTAAATTTGCTAGGATTTTGAAACAGAACAAATCAACTAAAAAGAGAGCAAATGTTATAGTATGTTGTTTAAAGTTTTTACTCCTGTTGTTGCTGATGTTTTGTATTTTTGTTTTAATGTGTTCATCATGTAAAAATTATTTTCATTTACATTTTATGCTACAGAAAAAATCACACATACAAACACCCACATAAGGACACAACTCAGTCTATTTATGTGCGTATTTGTGTATGTGTTCTTGATTATTTATAAAAAAAAAAAAAAATTAAATCTTTGACTTGTATTTATATACGAATTTTTACAGGAACAAAAATAGTAAAATCATAGTTGTATATATGTGTATTTGCATGTGTGTTTATGTTTTATTCTTTTGTATTATTGAAAACCATTAATTCCAGACCATCTTTCCAATGTATTAATTTGTGGCGCATGCACCAACAAAACAACTTGCAAATCAATTCAAATATACTTTTTCTTGTGTCCTGGCTATAAACTGAATTATTGAAGAAAAAGGCAGCAAACAACAACAACAACAAACACATATATACTATACGGTAATTGTTGAAAAAATTTCTTGGATTTTTTACTAGGAAACATCAAACGTCTAACAATCGTCATTATCATCAGCCAAATTATAAAAATTATTAAATGCAAAATCATACATACAAACAAGTTCATACACATAGATGTATACTAATCCTTGTTTATATCTTTCAGTTTTTTTTTTTTTTTTTGCTATTAGGCCTAATACAATCTAAAGTCTTTATAAAATGTTATGATTTTTATATGTTGTTGCTGCTGTGTGTTGCATTAAAACTCATATAAACATTTCTTAAGGTTTTATCTGACTTTTTCTGTGTGTGCGTTTCTTTCAAATATGCAGAGATTGATGGTTAAGAGCCAGCAAAGAGCACTTACCTACCTCAAGATAAAGATTATTAAGGATTTTCTTTTTTAAATATTTAAAAATGGAATATTTAAAAGAGAAAGAGAACTAATTAGAGCGAGCAGATGAAGTCAGAAAAAGTTTTATTACTGCACTTAATTGCAGAATTAGAAATGTAAAAATTTAAAAATTAATTTTAATTAAATTCTTTTATTTACTGCCTGTTTAACGTTTTCGAACGTCAAATTTTATAATTTTGTTTTTAATGTAATTTTCTATGCGAACGTTAACGTTCGAAATCGATGAACAGGCTGTTAAATTAATTCAGAAACGTACCGCAACGTATGCATATCGAAATGTGGCTTTTATGTACTGCCTGTTTAACGTTTTCGAACGTCAAATTTTAGAATTTTGTTTTTAATGTAATTTTCTATGCGAACGTTAACGTTCGAAATCGATGAACAGGCTGTTAAATCAATTCAGAAACGTACCGCAACGTATGCATATCGAAATGTAGCTTCATTTAGAGCAATAGTGGCAGGGTACAACTTGACCAATCTATTAAGAATTTTGGCACAACTTTTAAGGACTCAAAATAAAATTAATGAAAGCCAACATTAAAACATAAACAATATTTGACACTTCGGGTTTAAAAAGCCAATTTGCCTTTGCACAGCTGATGATGATGTAGGCAAATGAGGCCACCTAGCAGTCAATTCGTCTTTATTTAGTCCAAACATTTCGTGAAAATCGTTGCTTAATTAAGACCAAATGATGTTTAGAAATAATAGCTCTGCTTAGAGCAAACATTGCTCCGTAATCGAGTCCTAATTATGATTACGACTTAGTGCATATTTCACTAATTGTATTTAAATGTCAATTTTTGTTTTTCATGTCAAAACAAAAAAAAATTATAGACAAATCTATATTTAAATATGAATTGATATTTAAATGCAGTTGGTGAAATTGGCCCTTAATATTATTTTAAAATCGTGAATCTGCATTTTTTTTCTAAAATAAGATTTATGTAACTATTAATTCAATATAAAAAAAAATAGTGAATGAATTAAATTTTTTCCAAAATAATTTGTTAAATATAAATTGACTTTTATTCGACCTTTATAAAATTTATTATTATTATTATTTTATTAAGCTTGAGGTCTCTTTTTTTTAAAAATATTAAATTTATTGAACCCCTGAAGAAGGCACACAACGGAGTGCCGAAATATTGGTTCAATAAATTTAATATTTTTAAAAAAAAGAGACCTCAAGCTTAATAAAATAATAATAATAATAATTTGTTAAATTTGTGTTATTTAATTTTTTTTATGCCACTTTATTAATTTTAAGTTTAATTTTAAAATATTTTGCTAAAAATTTAAATTTCAAAATTGTACGACTTTCTCTGTTAAATTTTCTCCAAACAAACTTAATTTTAACATTTGTACACACATATAAGACTTAGCCAAACTTCAAATGTATGCCACTAGTTTATGCAATAGTGATGAAGTTTGCCAGCCATTAAAAATTCCTCTTATTTTTCAACAGACATTCAAAATTCCCCAGTCAAATATTTATTTTCTACAGACATAACGACAAAAAAAAAATAACTGAACTAAAACTACGTTTATTTTATAGCAATACATTCTAAAAACTTTACACATAGCCAGATAAAAAAATTCTAAAACTTTCAACTATTTTTCCCATATAGAAAGACTCAACAAAAAAATAAAAACAAATTGAAACTAAAAGAATTTTGTTGTTTTCTGTCTGGTTTATTTTTCAACGGACAAGGTCAACTATTTTGTTAAAAAAAAGAGTCACAGACAGAAAGACAGACAGACAGACCAACAAAGTTTAGACAGACGAAATGATAAACAGACGGACATACAGGAGAGACAAATCGAAATAAAACCAAAAATTTCCTAAACACATAAAACGCCATTTCTAACCCAACTCTTCCCTCGGCTAAACAATTTATCAGACTTCACTGTTGGTGCTTAGAATTAAGGCCCAAACTGCAAACAAAAATCCTCTATTACTTTTTAAGCACCCAAAAGGGAGAAGAGTGAAATTTAGAACTACCCACAACAAACACCAACAACAGTTTTTATAAATAAATTTTAGACTCACTAAAAATTTCATTCATAAAAATCTAAAATACGCTAAAAATCTAAAATTCTAAACACATTGGGAAAAATACACACACATACACATACAGACACCTCTAAACTCGTTCATGTATACATATACATATGACCATTTATGCAGACATCCAAAAATATAAAATACAAAAGCATTAAGCCCTCCCCCTCCCAACTTTTGTTAGGAGTTCACTCGATAAAGTCAGCCTACTTTGTCATAGAAGGCTTATGGTCTTCTCGTTATATGAGACATCATATTGATAACCCCCCTTAAAAAAAAATAATGTTTTTTATTCGGTTGCATATATTGCAATGCTAACTGTAAAAGCATATTGCAATTTTCTGCAACAGCAGTATGGGCACGTATTAGTTTATTTTTTCCTTCCCAGTTACTATGCACCTGCTGGGCTTTTCTGTCAAATTTGAAAGGCAGGAAACTGGCTGTTCTGTTTTGTTATTGATATGCTGCCATTGGATAAAGAGTTGTAAAGCTTATTTTTCGCGAAAAAATTTGCTTTTGCCATTTTTTCCTTCACTGTCAGTCGCAAAATTGTCTGCATATTTATATGCAGCTTCTAAACAATATTCATTTTAGTATTGAAACTTATTGCGATCAGGGGAGAGATACGAGTTTTAGGATTTTTTTTTGCGTTTAAATTTTTTGTAATTTTACGTATTATTTTAAAAGAAAGAAATTAAAAGAATTGAAAAATAATTTATGGTATCTAGTTCTTGTCTCTCAATCGGTACTAAAGAGATTTTAAATTCTGAACTTTTAATTATAGTCTGAATTTTTTGTTAATGATGGGTGGCATCGAAATTAATTTTAAGTATTGATTATCTTTAGCTGAGCTCTGTTTCCATATTACTGGCAACAAAAGGTCCACCCGCCAAGAGAACTTCTCTTTAATTGAGGCTAAAAAAAATTGAGACGGAGAAGCCTATCCTGAAGTGAAGCCTATTGCTGTGAGTAAGTGGTATTTTGCAAGGTAAATTTCCGGACTATAAGACGGGTGAGGTAATACTTCCAACCCATATTTATACCCACACCACAAAAATAGAGAAGGTATTAGGCATTTGTGCTGATGGTTATAACATCTTAAAATATTAAGTATACCGATCGACTCATAATCACTGTATTTGTATCGATCTAACTGTCTGTTTTAACTTCAGGCGCAAAGTACAGGTCGACAATTTGGTTTATTGGATGAAATTTGTCGCAAACGTCAATCGCCTAGAAAATGGTGAAAATCGTTTCATAATTTCACATAACCCTCATACAAGCATCTTTCCGGAATAGAAACTTTGTGCCCATAAAGCATCTCATTAAATTGATATATAAACTTTATTATAAACAAATTGGAATTGGTCCAAATTTGGCCAGTGTTTAAAAGCACCCATCAACTAGATACTTTTTATGTTTGCTTTTGCCACTGCCATTGAAATTTTTAATTTATTTTATCAATAGCCAATGTTTTGTTTTTCGTTTGTGCAAAAAAGCAAATCCCTTTTTTTGTATATTTTTTTTATTTTTTGACATTTTTGCTTTTTTACCAGCTAGCGACAAGAAGTGCCATCCACCTAAAAAGCAAAAGCTCAAAATGATTTTTCCGCCTTTTCCTTTTTTTACTTTGCCCTAAAATAAAAGCGAGTTAAAAAGACAAAACAAACAAATCTTAAAATCAAATTCTTCCCTGGCTGTTAATAATACAAATACTGATTCAAGAAAACCCAGACATCAAAAAAAGCCGCAGCCGAACTATGTGCCAGTATGAAGTTACTATGAACCGATGTACGTTTGAGTAGGAAATGATCAGCATTGGTGATACATTCATACGCACACACGTATGTACATATTTGCACGAAAACGATACATGTGTCAATGCCTAAATAAGTATGTGCATACATAAATTTTGTAAGCAAATTGTTTTTGTTTTTCCTATAAAATGTAACAAGGCATGCACAAAATTTTCGAAGTGGTTTTATTATTTAATTGTATTGAAAACATAAACAAATTCTTGTTGTGTTTGTTTTGCATGAAAAATATCACCACGTGAGATAACACAGGCATTGAATTTTTCGCGCAAAAGAACCATTGTTTCGTTAGCTGTGTGGCTGTTGAAACCACATATCGTCCACATCCATATCTTCCAATTCGGGCCATAAAAAGTTCGGTATCATCTCACGATAGCGATCATCATTCACAGTAACTGCCTGGCCGGCCTCATTTTGGAACAAATACGGCCCGATGATGCCTCCAGCCCATAAACCGCACCAAACAGTCACTCTTTATGGGTGCATTGATTTTTTGCTGCAAAACAAAAGTGTTGTTTTATGGATACGAATTCTATTATAAATATTTGAAAATATTTTTATTTATTAATTATTGAATATAATTAGGTCTATGGATAAATTCTAACAGCCTAATACAAATGAGTATTTAACTTAAGTATAATATTACGTTTCACAATATTTACATATAGAGAAAAATCAATAAATTCAAACATTTCATTTAAGCAACAACACAGTTTTCTAAATGGGTCTGCCATAGCATAATTAGTTCTAAAAGTTTTTATAAATAAGGGATTTTAATACCGCACCGCACCGAACGACGTTGAATGTTAAATAATAATCTACCTGATTAAAAATTGAAGCATACTTTTCCATTTATTAAGTTTATTACAAATGAGGCATTTAGCATAACTCTGCGACTTTTTAGTGTTGGCAAACGTATTTAGGATAATCTTGTAGAAGAGGACTTATAAAATTAATGACTCACGGTTAAATTGCTTTGAAAAGAAAATTCTTCAAATTAAAACGTTAAAAAGTGTGTTTTTTTTAATAATAAAAGCAGGTTGAGTTGGAGGTTTAGTTTTTTCAAAACTGTCATGGTGCCTTGTAAGATTGACACAGCTTAAGGCGAATCATTTCTGTTAACATTCTGTAGTGCCATTCACAATTATAAAAAACTACTACAGAGGCCAGAGGTCAAATCTCCGAAAAAAAGCAAAACTCCAGCAACAGATTTCTTTGTGTACACTATTTCGTTCATTGACGAAGTGAGAATAAATGTCAAATGTTTACTTTCCAAAATAACATTTAAGTTATTAAGAAAACAAACTTTGTGCAAATAATGCTCCATCCTTTGTAAATCCCGCATTTAAAGTGAGAAGATTAAGTTACCTACATTGCTCAAATTATTGAATATTTATAGTTTAATCCAAAAATTTGTAAGAAAAATTTACTAAATTTTTTTGACGGCGTATGGGTGATAAATATTTCAACCACAAAAATTAATCATACGCCTTTGTAAACGCAACAAAGTTTACGCTACACTGCGTATGAGTTATTCTTTAATTGTAAAATGTATTGAGTATACGCAATACAAATATCTTTTTCTTGAACGTCTAAAATTAAGAGAATTTTTTAATAATATAATCTTATGCAATTGAAGTTTTTTGAACGTTTTAATAATTAATTATTAAATTATACGAATTAATTTTTTTTAAATGACATCGATTTGTGTGTGCATATTTTTGCATAATTCAATAATTTTTTTTATATATATTTTTCTAAAAAAAAATTATATATAAATTAATTAACATGTTTTCTTAATTTTTTTTTTGTATTCTCTCCCACTGTGCAATACTGTTTTGAAATTAATTGTAAAGGTGTATTCATCCATGCGTTCCGAATAATAGTTTTGTCCGTAAAATAATTTTTTTACTGAAATTTTTCTGCAGAACGGTTCCCCATTCCGAAAAAATTTTCCGGAAAAACAAAGCTTCCATATGCAGATGTAAACATTTATACAAAATGGCAGCACAACTTGTAAACTGCTTACGTATTGAATTTTTTCTAAAAGTGTGTTAAAGAAAATGGACGAAAAAAGGAAATTGATTTTATTATTAGCAAAAAATTAAGCAAATTGATCTGACTATTTCAAATCATCGTGGAGGACTATTTTTACAGCAATATCCAGAGATTGTTAAACTCATCAGTTTCAGGTAGAACATCCATACAATGAACATAATTACCGCCATAGTTCGTGGTTCTACTGACTGCAATATTTCGCCGTAGAAGTACCAATCGTAAGCTGGCAACACTTTGCTCTCCCGAGGTAGATCACTTCCTCAAGCTTGCCTGGGATCTTGAATTGTCAGCTTAAATATCGCGGTTAACCGGCGGAAATTACGGAAACTAAATTAAGTTTCTTGGTGGAATATTCAGGTTTAAATGTCTAAAGTTTGTCTAGGGCTGTAAGCAAGCAGACCATTTGTGGATTACAATCAACCAGATTTTAATTTGATATTAGGGCAAACTTTAGCATTCTGCGCTATGGTTTACATCGAGACCCCTTCAGGGATCAAACGATTTTAATTCAAATCTCAGAGAGAAAGATTTGAAAAAATTTCAATTAGAGGCAGATTGTGGTCCTAAATCTAGTTTTTTTTTTGTACAAATTTTAAATTCTTTTTAAAATTTTTGTTTTTTTAATTGAACTTTTTTTTAAGTAATAATAAAAACAGTAAGGGCCGTTTTCACAACTTACTGACGGCTAAAGGTAGGATTTTATCGGCCGTATAAAAAGTGTTCCATTATTACAACATTACTTTAACCTACCAGGTAGAATGAACCTTAATTAACTTTATCGGTTACTTTAGGTTAAACTATAGTTTTAGCTTCTTTAGCTATCGGTAAGTTTAAAACGGGCCTAAATCATTTTATATAATATTCAGTACATAAAATTTGCAAAATCTTAAAAAATATTTCAAAGTTAATTAAGATGCATTTTATTAAGAGTTCAATGAATTTAAGTTTAAATAACACATTTTTTCTTTTACAGGTTTTAATCAATTATTTAAAATAAAATTGAATTTCTACTTGAATAAAATTCATTTATTTAAATAGTTTTTTTTATTTGATTTTCTTTGTAAAACTTTTCGATCTTTAATTAAATTTCTATGAAATTAAATCTATTTTATAGAAATATAAGCATGTATAACATTGTTTGTAGTATATAAAAGTGTGCGTTTATTTAATATATGTTTTTGTTGTTATTTTTAAAACATAAAAAATTATTTTATTTTATATGTCTGAGTTCAGTTGTCAAGTGCTAAAGCATAAAATTCAAAATCCAAAAAAAAAAATCAAATACAAAAACAAAATTTCGAAAAAAAAGTAAAGGGACCCATTCCTATTGATATTAATTGTTTACACACACATGAATTCATACACACACACACACACACACATAATGGGCGCCTACACACTCCAAAAATTATGTAAATATAGGAATTTAGTATAATATTTTCAAGGGCTCTATACATTTAACATGCATTTGGGGCTCAAGCTCCGGCTCTCTTTATTTTAACAACTACCGGCTCTTCGAAATAAAGTAGTTTTTGTTGTTGTTTTAAAAACGTACAATGCTTGGCAACTAAAAAACAGCTTAATTTTGTAGTTATTGTAGTTTTTGTTGTTGGGTTGATTGCACTTAAAGTCAGGCACACACTTTGAACTAAATTTGTCATTAAAAACAAAAAACTATTCGATTAATCGGAAAAAATATAAAAGTTATTTTTTTAAAAAAATAAAATTATAAAGTTTTAAATAAAAAAACCAAAAAATTTTAACAATATTTGTTAGAGCAGTTATTTAAATAGTTAAATATCCTTTAGTATCACATATTCTAACAAAAAATGTGTCTCAAAGCCAGCCGCCGCTCTGATTTTTGACTTCATCTTCTCCTTCAGTGATAGCTTGGTTGCGCGCGTCATTGATTATGCAAAAATTTTTGTTTGATTCAGCAAAATTATTTGTTTGAAATTTATATGAATTTCAATAAACTTTTTGTTTGATTCTGTAAATTATTTGTTTGAAGAAATCAGTGTTTTTTTTCAGTAAACAAAATGCAAATAAATTTTTTGAATATGCAAATTTGTTTGTAGGACCGATTTCAGACAAAAAATGTTTTGATTCTACAAATTTTTTGTTTGAATTCGAAAAATAATTTTTTCTGTGTAGCTGAATAGGCTTTTAAGCGATAATTTTGCTATCATCAAATTTTCTTTAATATGCTTACTTGATCAAACGTTATTAAATTGTAACTAAGCATGGTGAATTTTTTTTCAAATGAATAAAATTTTTAATTTTAAAATAAAAAAAATGTATTTGAACAACATTTGCTTAATAACCGATTAATCCCACAATTTTTTAGATTATCAAACTTAATTTCCGTTAGTATAATATTTTCAGCCAGCTGAAAAAGCTTTTTAGCAAACATTTCACTATCATACTTACATGATCAATAAATAAAAAAATTCAATTTTAAATTAAAAAAAAATTTTTAATTCAGTCAAAATTTGCTTAATAACCTTCTAATCGTATATTTAAATACAATTTGTTAGAGTATTAAACTCAACATCTTTCAGTATCACATATTCAGCTAGCTGAATAGGCTTTAAAGGAATTATTTTGCTATCATAAAAGGTACTTCAAAATGCTTACATGATCAAAAGTGAATAAAATGTAATTCAGCATGCTGACTATAGTCTTAAATAACGAATTTGATTCTAGTTAATGATGTGAAGACCTATGTTCCACCTAGGCACTTGGATGAAATAATAATAATGATGTGAAGCAATTTTTTGTATTTATGTATATTTATTTAGCTAGCTGAATGCAATTTTAAGCAATATTTTAATTTAATTTAATTGTCTTACATTATTAAGCGGGATTATTGCCCTTTTAAGCAATATACTGTTTACAGACATTTATTTAAATTTGTTAAATTTTTCAGCCTTAATCAAAAATCCAGTTAACAAATTTAAGCTATTCAGTTAGCTAATTATGTTTTAATTTACAATTATGCTTTAGAAACACGTATATTATTCTTACTTAAGTTCTTTAATGCGTTTTATAAAAATAGTTTCAAAATACATACAGCTTAAAGTTATTAAGCTATCATACTTAAAGAAATTAAACTATTCAGCTCGCTAAATATGTTTCTAACACGAATTAAATTTTCAAAACTGCTGCCAGTTAAATTGTAAATATAATTGATTTCTTCTAAATAATTTCAATCCTGTGCTTAAATATTTAAGTTATTCAGCTTGCTAAGTTTGTTTTAAAGTTCAATTCTGAAAGCTTATTGGTTTTTCTAATATTAAATTTACATATATGATATTTTTGTAAGCAAGTCAGCGAAGTTTGTGTTTGGAAATAAATTTCACTATTTATATACAATTTTAAATCGAATACACTAACATATTTGGGTTATTCAGCTAGCTCAATATACTTTTAATTACAATTCAGCTAACTGAATACTTTGACTTAACTGAATATAGGAAAACTCGAAAAATTTACAAATCTACTATGCACATTTATTCGGTACAGGTGTATGTGTTTGCAGAAGAGTGTGTGTAAGTGGTTGTTGTAGTTAAAATGCATTTAAAACTGCATCAATACAATAAACATTTTTGTATGCAACATAAAAAAAATGAATCAAGTTGTTGTAGTAGTAGTTGTTGTATGCAAAATACTAAAAACCTCATCGAATGTTCAAAAAGTTTTGTAGGTTTTGAGTGCTTAAATGGACTTAATAAGAGTTTGTGTATTTGTTTGTCTGTCCATCCATGTTGATGATGATGACCAGCCTAAAAGTCTGCATAACAAAATGCAATTTTATTTTATAGAATACATATAAACACATATATACAAGAAAAAAAAAACACACACACACATTCGAACAAACGCATATTTGTAAATTGTCCGTATGTATATTAAATGTACGTTTGGAAATTTTTTGGACTAGGGTGAACTACAACAACAATTTTATGCAATACATTTTTTTCTTAGGCTTTTGATTGCACTTTGCTTGCCTGGCTCGTAGTGTCTGTTTGTGTGTGTGTTCGTACGTGCATTTGAAAATGCAATAGAGAAAAATATGCAGTTTTTGTCTGTATTTTATATAAAATTATTTATATATATATTTAGTTTTTTTACATACGTTTATAAAAATAAAACGGACTTAACTGAAGGGGATTTCAGGAAACTTTAGCGTAAGGCCTTTTTTTATAACTAAAGTATTGGAGGTTCTTATACCATTCAAATTCTTTCAAATTTAAACCATTGTCTTAGCCCAATGGATATTTTGCTTTAGTTGTGAGTTTGTTTGCATTTGGTCTTAATGAAATATACCAAACTACTTTTCGAATTGCCGTTTTATCAAAATATCAAAATCGACCTTTTTAGGAAGTACCATTTTTACAAAAAAAGTCTCTTTCTTTTGTGCCTTTTGAACTTCTTTTTGAATTGCTATTTGGAAAAAGTCTACTTTCCGGAAATATAAAAAAATAGAGTTTTTAAGGATTAAAGATTTTTGTTAATATCTTATACATGTATTAATTAATCAGATTTTATGAATTTGTAAAGCTCATTTTTTTATACTTACGTAAGGCAATTTGTTGAAGATGTTTACTAGCGTACCCGGTGCGCTTTGCTACCCTTATTGACAAAAAATTAGTAAAATTTATTTAGAAAAGATCTCGTTTATTGATAGCGAAGAAATTCGTACCAAATTTAGATACTTCTTCAGATATTTAGACATTTATTTTGTCCCTGTATGGTAAGTTCCACGCTCACTTAAATACAGGGTTGTCCGATTTTTTGAGCTCCATCGCCAAACCGAATGTCAGAAATCGCTAAAATTCGCCAAACGTTAATTAATTAATTTTTTTTAAATTAAAATAAATTTTGCATACAAAAAAGCTAGTATAATATTTCAGTCAAAAATCGCCAAAAACTGAGAAAAAATACAAAAAGTCGCCGAAAGTAAATTTTGTTTTGTTTCTGTTTTCTTTTTTTTTTTAACATAAAATGGGGATCATATATTCAGTTAAAGAAAAAACTAAAATTAAGTATACAAGTCTATAAGATCGTACACCTTGACCTGCAGTCATACAATTAGAATTAAATATGAATATAAAATTCACTTAAAATGATAACAAAACAAAAATCATGTGAAGAAAGTTGTCAGTTGTTGAAAAAATCGCTGAAATAATTAAAAAAATATCTCGCCACTCGCCAAATGTAAAGTCCCACCGCCAAACACGTTTCAAAATCGCCATGTTTGGCAAGAAATCGCCATATCTGACAGCCCTGCCTAAATATCTGTTTGCAGCAGTGTTGCCAGCTAGTGTTTATTCTCCCCCCCCCCCCCCAAAAAAAATATAAAAAATTTCAAATTTTAGAACTTAACACAGTTCTAATTTACGTACTTATATCATTACCTAAATAAAGCAAAAAATGCCAAATTTTTAACATTTTACTGGAATTCTGCCAAAATTATGTACATTTATTTTTTTGTTTCTTGAACATTTTATATTAATAAAATATCTAAACAACAACTTTAAAAAACTGTAAGATATGTACATTTATATAAGTTATTAAATACATCTGATCAAAGTAGAGTTGGAAGAAATCTGTTTTTTTTTATATATTATGACCAAGTTTCTTCAAAAACATCGAGTGTTGCCAAATCATTTTAGTTAACTTTGTACATATTATTGAAATTAAAAAGTTATTTCAAGCTTTCTTTGTATCTTTTCAAAAAGCTTTACATACTCAGCACTTGAAAAAATTAAAACTGATGACACTAAATTATCTACTACGAAGACGAACTAAAGCAGTTGCAAAAATGGTAACTTAGGAATTTTCCACTGAAATCTAGCGATACGTTTAGCGGGAATCTAGCGATGTTGGCTCTACTTAGTTATTGTTTTGTACAGACAAGTAAATAGTTAAACCCTTCGAAAACCCCCTGGAAACTTCCTTAATAAACATTAATGCCCACTTAATGTTTCTCCTAAGAATGTTTACTTTTAAATAAAAAAACCCCCTAAATCTAGGGGAAAATTCCCTAAAATGGCAACTCTGGATGGTACAGTGTGGTGTATTTGATGTTTACCGTGCTGCCATCTACATGGTTATATTGATATTTTTCATTGTGTTTTTCTATATATGAGTAGTGGCGTGTTTTATTTTGCTGGCAGAGTACATGAAATAGAGTACCTCTCCCCAATCTTCTCACCACTGTCACCAATAAGCTTCGCAATTGCTGGAACAAAAATTGCAAGTCTGGACGATGACTTATTGTGATTTATTTTGCTGTCTTTATATAAGAGGTGCCACGCCTACTTGAAAATTTACAAATATTTATAGCCTATACGCAAGAATTTTAAACGTCGTTTTTAATAAGATTTCTGTAATAAAAGAATTGTATGACAAATTTTAAGCAAATATTTCATTCTTAAACTGGATTTTAAACCAAAAACCCAGCACACCCTTGATAGATACAATCAAACGCTATACTTGTATCAGTTGAAGTGCATAAAAGCGATATATGCTTACAATAGTTGTATAATCATACGATAAATACTGTACATATTGATATTTTTCAGATAACTGTTTTTTGATAAAATTTCTAGCCGCTCTCAACGTTATATTAAAACCCTAAAAAATTGTCAATTTTAATAGGCCCTTTACCGGCCTTGTTACAAATTTCTCCTGTAACTGATGGTCAATCTTCTAAAAATGTGTTTGTGTATTTGATAGTGCGATAGTAAGCGAATGTGTATGTGTATGTGTGTGTGTGTTTAAAGCTTTTTTCACAATGCAAATATATGGAAGTTTTGCCTACACTAAAAATTTACTCTTTTTGCCATATTGTTTTTGTTGGATTAAGGTACTTTTACACGACATGTATTTTGCAGTGGCTTTGTCAGATGTAAAATTCATATGTATGTAATTGCACATTTCTGTCAAAATTGATAAATACAAATATTGCTTTCTTAAGTTCGTTTTTGTTTTCATCTGACATAACCGAAAAACATTTACAACAACATATCGTCGGCTTAATATGCAAACCTGCTAAATCCACTTTTTAAATAAATTGAGATTTTGATGTCGTGTGGTAGAGAAAGATACGCCGCGTCGACCAGCATGTAGTTTTTCTTCAATTTGAGTCTTGAAGTGTGTAAAACCAACTATAGTTTTGGTTTTCCTTTTAAGCTTCAAATATGAAATATAAAAAGTTTTTTTGTCTCTCCTGTAAAATGTGCATAGTAAGCCGACGATATTTTATACTGATTTATGTTTCTATTTACTTTTAATTGTATTTCAATATATTAAAAATGTTGTTGTTTTTTTTAAGAAATAGATTTTAATGCATAATTGCCGCCACTAAGAAATGACTTGCAAGACAGCTGATGTCGGATGGCTTGTCAGTTCAAAACAGAACACGCTCTAATTGAAAAATTTTACACTGTAGATTCGAGCTGGCATTGGAAGAAGTACATTTTTTTTATTGCTTTTACATGACATGTATGCATTTAACAGAGGGAAATGTGACAAGTAATAATAGATATCGTGTAAAACTGCCCTAAGTGTATGCGTACAAATGTGTATGTGTGTTAAACTACCTATACAATGGAAATAGGCTTTGAAAGTGTAAAATCAAATTTATTTTTTAAAACAGACAGTAATTTTTTTTTTTTTTTTGGAAAATAATATAATAAAATATATAAATAAATGTATGTATATAAACGTAAAAACATACAAACTTACACATGTGTAAAGATATCTATACAGACATACATATACATATATCAGTATGTATGTATGTATATAAAAGTGCATGTGTTTTTGTACTTATATTTATGCGTTTGCTTGTATTTCTATAGACAAACATTTTAGTATTTTTTTATTTATATATTTAAATATATTATTTATAAAAAATACGATTTTTTCTATATAAATTAAAACATATGAGTTTAAAAGTGTGTACATTATTTATATTTGATTTGAAATTGATGATTAAATACAAACAAAAAAAAATTATATATATATATTAATAGAATATAATAAATACTTTTTATATATAAAAACTCACATAGGCATTTGTGTGTATGTGTGTGTGTGTGTAATAATATGCACACATTAAAACAAAACAACAAAAAAACATCTATCTAAAACTTAAAAGTGCATCAGTATATAAAAACCAACAAAAAAAAATAAAAGTGCAAAAAAATAAAATAAATATTATCTAAAAAATATATACATATGTACAAACAAATAATTTGTGTACAGTCTAGACAAAACATGGGCTACTTTCAACGACTATAAAACAAAAGTCTTAAGCATTTTATTTGCATTATACGTAACCGAAACAATTGAAAACTTAAAAAGCCATTAGTTAAGGCGTAGTAAAGTGTTTTCCGACAGTGTGTTTTATATTATATGGGGTGTATTACAAATTTAGACTGGATCTTCCCAAAATCGAGTGGTGTGATTTCGAGTCTTATGAAAGAAGATTATGCTAAATTTCACCATAAAAGCATTATTCGTTATGATTTTAGCCATGCTAACATGATTTCCGAGAGTGGCCTTAATATGGGAACTTGGGTAAATTATGGACCGACCTTGCCAAAATTTAATGACATATCAAACGAATTTGTTAATACTACTGAGCTGATTCTGCTGGAATTCAATGTCAAATTGAATTGTCAAAGGCCCCAGAATTTACTTCAACAGTGTCATATTTAAAAAATAAATATCAAGTTCGAGATAAACGCGTTTAAAGTTTTAATTTTTTAAATTATAAATAATATTAAGATGAATTTTATGTAAAATACAATAAAAAACATAGCGAACAATTCTGCATCACGCACTCCAGAATTTAATTTATTGAGTTTACGTTGTTTAAGTAAATATATACTTAGTGGGGGTCGTTGAAGAACATTAAAAAAGTTTCACAAGGAATGACAATCTTAGTATACTTTCATTCACCACTGCTGATTAGAGGAATGAAACTGTGAATAAATATGTTATTAAAAACGGTAACTTGAATTTCTACTTCATGCTGAATTTGTATTCCTTCTCCGTAATGTTGAGTTTGAAGTTCTTATTCAATCTTCCAGAAATTTTGCTCCACTAAGACTTCGATACTTTCAGTCTAATTATGTAAATTTTGATCATATCAGCAGAATGGGCAGTGAATTGATTTCTCTGGTCCAATTGACATCAAAAATAACCTCTTAAGTGCTTTCAATAGCTTTAAACTTCAACTTTTTGTTGTTGTTGTTATAAACTGGATACTAGATTTAATTATGGAGAATATAAATAAATAAATAAAAAAATTTGGGCTGGAATCCCGCGAATATCATTTTAATTTCCCGCTTTCCCGGGAAAAAGTTATGGATATATGAAAAGGAAAATTGGATATTCCAAAAAATTAGTCTTCTAAATTTAACCACAGTGCAATTGTTTATTTGTTTCACCATATCCAACTATAGGCGGAACAGGTATTATTTCACTTTTAGAGTCGAACCATACTTCTTACTAATTGGTTAGTACAAATAACAGATGAAGATAATGGCCCACCAGGAGGAGCCTTGAAGGCGATTTTAATTAATATAAATCGGCCTAATTGTGGTTTGTTCCAACCGTATTCAAAACTAAAATTTTTATACTCCGACTATACTTCCTCATCGAATGAGCAACTAAAATGTTAATTATGCTTAATCACCATTTATTTAGTCATGAGTTTATTCAAAACACTTTTAAATCGCCCAATTAAGGAAAATTTGTAAATCTCAGTTTTAGTTAAATTCAATTGATAGAAATAGATAATTGACAGCAGTTAATTAGGATTTACAAAGCCTTTCATCATTCGATAATCCGATAGTTTATTGAAATGTGATTTGAATAAGAAATCCTTAATCAGGGGATATGCAGTAACTAAATTTTTCTTTTGAATATGATTGTAGGTGTTAATACAAATAAAGCTTTTCCAAAAAAAAAAAAAAAAAATACAGATTTTTAGTGGTTAATTTGATGAATTTTGGCACATCCCTTTTTAGGATAATAACTTTAGAAAATGCTAAGAATCAGTTCTAAGACAAATGGCATTCCGGATTAGGACTCTAGTCTTTATAAATTTGCTAAATACAGTGAAACTTTACATGAACAGACACCGAAGGGACCAATAAAATGTTACCGTACAAGATAAATAACCTCTGAAAAGAACTCAATGCCTTTCGCTAGAACGTTGCCGGGTTAAGAGAAAAGTGTCCTTCGGAAGGGGTGCCCGCTTAAGGAAGATGTTAGTTAAGAGATGTTAAACTGTTTATCGTTATTTATTCAAAAAAGTATCCAACATAAGAGCAAATATGTGAATGCAATTTATACCATAAGCGGTTACAAGTTTAGTGGAATGTAAAATTATATATTTTAGTTGTTTTCTAATTTTTGTGGAAAATATGCCTTCTTTTCTATAACCTTCACTGAAGGTAAAAGGGTATATATAAGTTTGTCATACCGTTTGCAATTTCTACATTAAATATCCTAGATCCTGTAAAGTAAAAATATTCTAGATTTTAATGAGTAGCAAAGTTGATATAACGATGTCCGTGTGTATGCTGAAATGGGGTTTCCGAAAACCCCAGAAATGATGGAGGTCGTGACACATCCCATACAAAGACATTATAAATTTCTCTATATCTGGAGAATGCAACGAACCAAAGTTTCAAAATTAGATACAAGCATCTCGGTTATATCAATACGCAATATCCCAATATATGGGCGGGATTAGAGTAGTAGGTGTAGCACAAAATATTTTTTTTTTTAAAATATGTATCTAACGAACGGTAAGAGAAAAATTTGTCAAATTTGGTTCACATAGTTGGGTTATTGATACACAACCTCTTAAAATATTAGCGGGATAAGAGCAGTGGGCTTGACACGTCCTGTACAAATAAAACACTTTGTTAATTTCACTGTTGATTTCTCATATTGGCCAAATTAAAAAATACCGGTTTTTACGTTGAACATTTGACGTACAATTATTACCAATCCTCAGTCGCAAAATATCCCATATGTTGTAGAGCTAAAGCAAAATTCCGAAATTCCGAAATGCAAAAATTGTTTTGCCTTCTATTCATGCGGCAAAAATTTGTCTACTGCTGACTGACAAACTATCAGATGTGTTACTTTCAATCAATCAGCAAGTTTAGTCTGCATTCTCAAACTCTTTGGCTACACTGCAACGCTCAGAACCTTAAACGCCAAAATCTTTACGAGAAGGGAGAAGATATTTAGCGTTAACATCCACTTTCTGCAGCACTTTTAGAAATACGAAACAAGTGCTGCTATCGCTTGACAAACAGCAAGAACTTATGCCACTAATACTTAAACAACGATTGTCTTCCTTTAAACAAATTCGAAAACTTATAATAAACTTTTAAATCTAATATTAAAGAACTTCATTAACAATTCAGGTAAAATCTAATAGTTTTAAACTTAAGATATTTAATCCAATTAATAATATTATTCTAATTTAATTTATCTCTAATTCCATTATAAAGTATGCTTATTTTAGCTCACAAGTTATTGAAAATAATACTCCCATAAAACACACAGACTGAAATACGTGTCAGAAGTGTGCTTTTGACCTTTAAGTCAGTCAACAATTAATTATTTAAACTCATTATGATGCCTAAAATTATGTACGTTAATGAAACACAAACATTTCATTAACAATATCAGCTAAATACATACTTCCTTTATTAATGGTGTAAGTAAGTGCAGCAACATTTTGCCACACAATGCTGCAACAGCAACACAATAACGTAATACACAAATAAAACATTAACATAAAAGGAATGTTACCTAAAGTGTGGATGCAACAAGATGTGCCCATAAATGAGCCTGCTATAAAAATGTATGTGTAAATGTCTTTTTGTATGCATACGATAATAACAACTGCAACAACATCAACGTAACGGTGGCTAAAAATTAAATACGTCCTCGACCTAGTTCGATGTCAATGTTATTGTGCCACATAAACACACACTTACAAACTTAAACATAACAACAGCAACAACAATAATAAGGCTGGCAAAGCAAAAGGCAAAGTCACTAAAGCTTAAGGCAACAAATGGCATCATCTCCATTTCCATCAACAGCAGCAGCAAAAATAAGCACCAACTCCACCACATTAAACGCCAGCACAATTTCGCCAGTAGAAAGTACAAGCAGTCTGCAACACACAAACTCTTAAATGTGGCTGCATTTGGTATCAACTAGCAGGCACAAGTTTCCCACGTCTATTTGTAGAATGATTGTACCTCTACCAGCAACCACCGAAACGCCATTGACTCAACCGCATGCAATAGCAACAAAAACACAAACATAATCAACTACAACAAAACACATACTTGTCGTCGCTCATTTGACTCCTCCATCGACAATCTACAAAGTATTTGCGAAAATCTCTGGCTATAAGGTGCTGACTGGCGACTCCTTCTGGCACAATAACCACACACAACAAAATGCGAATAATAACGATGATGACGACGCCATCAACGACAGAGTTATTGCTGCTGCTACTGTTATTGCTCCTGATAAGGATGATGTCGACGATGGTGATGGGTATGGGTATGAGTTAGTGTAGAACTTATGCATTTGTTGGTTACTGCTTGGCTGTTTGTTATTAAGTGCACATATTTATTTATGTCCTTGCAATTGTAAGCCTCAATTCAATGTTACTGGCCTTAAAACAAAACTCTCATACTTGCCCTAAACTCTGCTCATTCACTCACTCCTTTTAATTCATAACAACAAATCCCCAACAAATCTCAAACTCTTGGCCTAACTTCTAACAAAAAAAATTGACTGCACTTTGCATTGATTAGAATGCAGGCCAATGCACCTTGTTTTCCCAAACTCTCGAATCGCATCCCTTCTCTTTTCTTGCTCTCCTGTTCCTTATGTTTAGCTCCACTAAAGTTCATTACTCCTTCATTACTCACACTCATACTATTATTATGATTATTTATACTTGTGTTATGAATTTCAATAAAACTCTCTTTAACGAGTAAATTTTCAAAACTCTCTATTTCTCTCTCATAATTCATATAAATTCATTTCTTCACTTTTTGTTAACATCCTTTTCTTCCTTTACTTCCTTCTTTCTATTGAGTTTAAAAAAAGAGGCCAAAAATTGAAAAATAAAATTTTTCAATTTTAGAAATTCTTTTTTCCTTTCCATTATTTCATAAAATCTCTCACTCCTTCTATTTTATTTATTTCATTCGTGCTTTCGTATGAAAATACTCTTTGTTCTTATTTTTACCGTTAGAGTAGCGCGAGGATACTCTTAATTTTGTTTAAAAGGTTTGAGTCTAGAATTTTTACTCCTTTAACAGGGTTTTTGCAAAAAAATTTATTTTAGTTGTTAAATAGTATTCAATTTTTTAAAGTTAAGCAAGCAATTGTTGCTTAGTGTCTCTCATTTTAAACAATATTTTCTCAATTTGTTGTTCTCTTGCAGTGTTGCCATTTTTAAGAATAAAGAAAAGCGTCTAGTGTATTGTAAAAACGGGTAAAAAGGTAACAACATTACGAAAATTTGAACAAAAAACTTTGAAAATGTGTGGTTTTACTTTGCAAATAACACATTTAAAATGGTAAAATTGGCGCAAACTATTTAATATATAAGAAAGGATACGAAATTATCTTTTATAAGCATTTCTAAATTTTCACTACTTTTAGTGCTTATAATGTAGAGATGAGATTTTTATGCACTAAAAAGTCGAAAATATGCGCTTAAAATATGCACTAAAAAATAAAAACTATGCACTTAAAACTTAAAAAATTTCTATATTAAATAGTTTTTTAATTTTACTACAAGCCGATAGATAGCCTTAGTTGCTAGTGCTTTAGCTTTTAGATTTATTGTAATTTTAATTATAATAAATATCTAAATAAATAAATAAAATAAATAATTTTACTAAAAACAAAAATGTTAACCCCCGTATTTATAAACGATTATTAAATTTGACAAGCTCAAAAAGTACCAGTTAAAATACAAAAAAGTACAAAAACTTCCCTCTTTGAGGTTCTTATCCACTCAGAACATCGCATCTTGAATTTTATGTCCAATACTAACGGAAATTTAAAAAGAACAGCTAAATAACAAAAAGTACCAAAAACCCTTCTTACAGATTCTCATTCACTCAGGACCTTGCATTTTTAATTTTATGTCTCTAGGTTCAATACTAACGGAAATTCAAAAAGTACCAGTGAATATACAAAAAAGTACCAAAACCTCTCCTCTTATAGATTCTAATCCACTCAGGACATTGCATCTTGAATTTTATGTTTCTAGGTCCAATACTTACGGAAATTCAAAAAGTTCCAGTTAAAGAACAAAAAAGTACCAAAAAGTTCCCTTATAGATTCGTATCAACTCAGGACATTGCATGATGAATTTTATGTTTTAAGGTCTAATATAAACGATAATTAAAAAATAACAGTTGTAGAACCAAAAAGCTGAAGAAAGATATAAAATTTCCCGTATTTCCCATTTTGGTACTATTTTTTCCAACATTAAAGTACCAAAATTGCAGTATTGTAGTGAGGGCCCATTATTTATTACGAATATATCAATGAGTGGAGAAAAATGTTTTGTAAAAAAAAATACCAAAAATAGTTACGATTTTTACACCTTAAAAGTTCGAATTTGGAAAAAGTACCAAGAAAAAGAAGTACCAAAATTCATGTTTTACCCGAGGGCCTAATTTAAAAAAAGTACCAGACACCTGTCCGGCTTACAGTTTTTTGTATATCTTTTAGTTTTGGAGATATACGGTTATCAAATTTACCCGTTTTTTACCCCCTTAACATTCGAATTTCCCAAAATCCCGTTTTAGTGGATCGATTTAGGGAAAGACCCACCTTCGGTCCAAATTTCAAGTTTTTAGCATCATATTAGCATTTATATACAATTTTTATATACATATTTTATTTTTAACAATTGTTTTTTATGTTTTTTTATCGTTTCAGTAGATAAATTGAAAAACCCCGTTAATTCGTATTTAGTTTATTTTAACCCCGTTAAATCGAAACCCCGCTAAATCGAAAACCCCTATAATTCGTAAGAAATGGCCAGTCCCTTGCGATTACGAACTATCGGGATTCTGCTGTATATACTAATTTATTATTACAAATAAATAAAAAAAATTAATTTGTCAACATTTCTATACCTAGAAGTGATTTTAATCCTAAGGTCAACATATTGTGGGTATTATTTGAGATATGACTATGTTGCAATAAAGGAGCGATATGTATTTATGTATGTATTACCTTTTAAATTTACCAGTATTCTGAAAATATTTCCATGTAATATTTTTGCCCACCTTTTCAATTTTAAATTAATTTACATACTTTAAAATAAGCATTTCAGGTAATTTTTATACGATTTAATTTTACATTTATTTCTACTCGTATTTTTTTACCTTTTAAAATTTTTTACATTTTTAACACAGATTTGACACAAAATTTTTTCTTTTTGCCTATAAACACTTAAACAATTTTTAAATGCTTTTTTCCTTTTATATTTGACTTTTTAGCAGAAACAAAAACACACAAACATAAAAAAACAATACAGCAAAAGAACTGGCCGGCGGGCTGCCGGTTACAATTTGCTGCCGCTTTATAAACACTTGTATTTTTTTAACAGTGCTCTTTTTTTAAATAACTTATTTTAATAATTACACTTTTGTTAAGCCATTACTGCATTTTTTTTTTATAAATTTTACAAGATTAAAATGCTTTTTCTTTTCATATTTGCCTTTTTACCAAAAATACACATGCAACTAACAAAAACCGGCCGGCCAAAAGTTGCAGCCTCTTCAAAAGCACTTGCATTTTCTTTTAAACATTTTTTTTAATGGACTATTTTGATAATTATACCCTTATTCAGCCTTTTTTTTATAGAATTTCAAAAGATTATGACATAATAAAACATATCCGTCAACGACTGCCGCGAATTTCAGAATCTTTATTTAACACATTTATTATATTATTAATAATATTATTATTAATATTTATATTAAAAATTGTTCAACAACTTAATTTTACTTGTTGACGCCACGAAAATTAGAAAGAAACTGATAAATTAGGCAAATAAGAGGATGTCGTTAAGTGGGGTCTTAATATTATTTTAGTGAAGAGCCTAAGGGTATGCTAAGAATTTTACTGATATTATAAAAAAACAAATTATTTAACATTTACACTTTACACATTTACACTTGGACCCAGAACAGACAGACGGTGATACGAAACTGCAACGAAGCTGAAACTTCTCTTTATTTTTGAGCTTGATTTTATGCCATAGACTCCTTTGAGTGAGAAACCGCATTGGATTGAATTTTTTGCCCAACTTTTCTCACATAAGACCAACAAAAAATCAGCATTCTATCTGTGTTATTTACAAAGTGCCCCGGTAGACTAGCTGGTAGCGAGCTAGTCTATCATCGCCGGGGTTGCGGGTTCGATTCCCGCCTGAGACTCTGGTTTCTCTCCTGCAGACAAGCAAAAAAAAAAAAAAGTTATGATTTTTGACGTCCTAATTATTAAATTATTATTTTTATTCAAATACGTTTCAAAATGGTCGCGTCATGTGCGATCTCTTAAAGGAGTCTATTGCGAAAACTCAAATGAAGCTCAAAAATTACGAGAAGCTTCAGCTTCGTTTCACCGTCTGTTCAGGTCCAAGTGTGATTGGAAACTGCGAAATTCGTGCACTGCCCCAATTTATGTTATTGACTACCGTTAATGTTAATTATGCAATACCGTACCAGTTTTACCATATTACGGCCGTTACATTATGAATCAGTCATATTCTATAATATCACTAAAACCCTTAGCATACTTTTAGGATCTCTACTAAAGAATATTAAGACCCCACTAAACGACATCCTCTTATTTGCCTGATTTATCAGTTTCTTTCTAATTTTCGTGGCGTCAACAAGTAAAATTAAGTGGTTAATTTATTTTTAATAATTATATTAATAATAATATAATAAATCTGTTAAATAATAAGTGTTTTTGTTAAATATAATGAAAAAGCGTTAATATACCTCAAGTGAAAGTAAATACATATGCCACAAGTGAATTAAATATAAAGATTGAGAAATTCGCGGCAGCCATTGGAGAAAATATTTTATGGCGTCATAATATTTTAAAATTTAATAAAAAAGGGCAGTATAAGCCTGAATTAAAGTGTAATTATCAAAATAATTCATTAAAAAAGATTTCCATTTAATAAGTCAAAAAAAAATGCAAGTGTTTTTGAAGGGGCTGCAACTTGAAACCGGCAACCTAGCAGCCGGCCATCAGCCGGCCAGTTTTTGTTGCTGTATTGTGTTTATTCATGTTTGTGTGTTTTAGTTTTTGGTAAAAAGTCAAATATAAAAAGAAAAAAGCCTTTAAAAATTGTTTTTGTGCTTATGGGTAAAATGTAAAATTAAAGTAAAAGGTAAAAAATAAATTAAAAAAAGGCAATGTAAAATAAAAATAAATGTAAAATTAAAGTCAGAAAGTGATAAAGGTAAAAAATAATTTTAAAAAGGCGATGTCAAGTAAAAATAAATGTAAAATTAAAGTCAGAAAGTGTAAAAGGTAAAATATATATTAAAAAAAGGCCATACCAAGTAAAAATAAATGTAAAATGAGAGTCAAATAGTGTAAAAGGTAAAAAATAAATTAAAAAAAAGCCATGCCAAGTAAAAATAAATGTAAAATGAAAGTCAAAAAGGGTAAAATATAAATTAAAAAAGGCCATGTCAAGTAAAAATAAATGTAAAATTAAAGTCATTAAGTGTAAAAGGTAAAAAATAAATTAAAAAAGGCCATGTCAAGTAAAAATAAATGTAAAATTAAAGTCAGAAAGTGTAAAAGGTAAAAAATAAATTAAAAAAGGCCATGTCAAGTAAAAAAAAAATGTAAAATTAAAGTCATTAAGTGTAAAAGGTAAAAAAATTAATTAAAAAAAGGCCATGCCAAATAAAAATAAATGTAAAATTAAAGTCAAAAAGTGTAAAAGGTAAAAAATAAATTAAAAAAGGCCATGTCAAGTAAAAATAAATGTAAAATTAAAGTCAAAAAGTGTGAAAGGTAAAAAATAAATTAATAAAAATAATTTTAATAAATTAAAAAAATGCCAAGTAAAAATAAATGTAAAATTAAATTCAAAAAGTGTAAAAGGTAAAAAATAAATTAAAAAAGGCCATGTCAAGTAAAAATAAATGTAAAATCAAAAAGGGTAAAAAAGAAATTAAAAAAGGCCATGTCAAGTAAAAATATATGTAAAATTTAAGTTTGAAAGTGTATAAAATATAAAAATACGCAGAAATGCTAATTTAAAGTTAAAGTTAAAAGTGGGTAAATTAATTTAAAAAAAGTGCGCAAAAATATATCATGGAAATATTAACAGAATACTGGTGAAGTAAGAAAGGTAATATACATATAAATTAATACCAATTTAATTACAAACATACTACATACATATTATTAAAACTAATCACAAATAAAAAACAAATATTTTATACTCATAAGAATAGTTGTCAGATAAAATTGATTGGGAATCAGAAAAATTTGAGAAAATTTACACTAACTTTTTATAATCTTTGAAAATTGTTATTTTCAGATTCCATTTTAAATAAAATTATAAAAACCCATTAACGTATACAAACACACTATTTTTTTTTAAAAAATTGCGAAAATAAAAACGTTATACTCGCTTTTATTAAATAAGTTTGTATGTCTAGTTTAAACATTTCATATGGGCCAAATAAACTACACTTTTAAACCCACACAAACATTATTATGTATTTACTTTTGTAAAAAATCAGTCAAAAAAGTTTTATCTGGTAAATTTTAACGTGCTACTTCTTCTCCCTTTTCAATCTGCAAACTTTTCCCTAAAATTAATTAATTTTGAAACCCTACTCTCGGAAAACAGTTGGGTATGATTAAAACCGTAGCTAATAAGGTTTTGGTCTTTCGTAGTTTCATAAGGCTTTTAAATACAGAAGAAAATGTCATGAAGATCGGCCCATAATTTATTAAAGGCTCCATATAGTGACTACTCCGAGAAATTATTGAACACTTATAGCTTTGGGTAATATATGATTTATTTTTTTATTGGTGGAGTTGTTTAAATTTGTATCCAAGCTACAGTTTTTATATAAGCAAACCTTTTTTTTACTAGCAATATTTTTTACAATCGAACCACAAAAACAGTGTTATTTAAGAGTTGACCTCACCTTCCACTGAATTCGCCTTAGCTACCTTTTCTGAATAGTGTCATGCTTTGCTTTTTTAATTTATTTTACCCACACCACATTAGTGGAGACAATTTGATCAAATTTGGGACATAGGTTCTTATTGGGACAAGGACCAATCCTATTGTAAATGGGCCGAATTGTAGGACTTTCTAAGAAACTATCATCTATCCACATAGGATCTGCTTTGAAGATTGTATTCCAAAGCATAAAATGGAGCAGTCAAACCGTTCTCTGTTTTACTTAGAATAATTTTATTAAAAGGCTCAATCTAAATTTTCTATAGATTATAGGTCATTGTATTAATATTTAAGTTTTTTTTTCTCAAAAAAAGAAATAAATTAAATACATACTTAGTTTATTGAGTGGAAAAAAATTAAGGTTTGAAGCAAAGGTTTTTTTCAAGGCGAATTCATTTTTCAGGTGGAGTTGAAAGCACAGTTGTGTTACTTTTTTTTCTTACGTAGGGAGAGGAACGTCAAAAGTTGCAACGTAAGCAACAAAAAAAATACAATATTGTGTTTGTTGGTGTTGTACTTGTTGTAGTATCGCCACTACCCGTTTGTTTAATACTTAAATAAACTTAAAAAAATGCCAACATATAGAAAACACATTTGATCAGATTTATGAAATATATATATTTTTTACAATTAAACATAAATTAAACTAGTTTCTCTTATTAAAAATGCTTAAGGTTATAACAAAAAACAACTATTAAGGACAAACAAACTTTTTTTTTTAATTATAGAACTAAAACTTTACAATTCAAGGACATCAGTAAGAAAAAAATTATTAGAAAAATCAGTTTAAAAAGAAATGTATATGAACACATTTTAGTAAGAGTAAAAAATTGCTCAAATTAAGTCCATCAAATATAAAATTATTACTTTAGTTTATATTAAAATTAAGGAAATGAGATTGCGAGTTTTTCTTTTTAGGGAGGATTTTCAAAATAAATAATGAAAATATTCAAGTTCATCTTCACTTTCATTTTGATGATGTACAGCAATTTTATGGGCATTACTATAGAGGTCATTGAAATCGTCGCAGTCATCATCTTTTGGAAAAAAAACAAAAGAAAAATGTTATTTAATTTAAATTAGAACTAAATTTATTAAAGCTTCGTTCACAATCAGAACAGCAATTTCTATTTTTCTTCCATCTTATTTCTTTTCAACGTATTTCATATATTTCTCAAACAAATATGTAACTAAAGTTTTTTAAAAAGTTGAGTCAACTTCTACTTCAGCAACAATTTGTATTAAATTGTTTATGACGTTTATAATAATTTTATTTAGTTTTGATTGAAAATTTTAGCAAATAATAATAAATACGCAATATTGTTCTGGGCAAAACTTGCAAACGGTTTCTTTATTTAAAATGTGTGGGGTTACGAAAAAAAATGTTTGCTCTCTTTTGAACACCAAGTGAAAATGTTGCTGCCATTGTGAACGAAGCTTTATACTATTGTTTTGTATTGTTTACCTTTAAATTTATGTTTTCTACTTAAACGTGATTTGGAAGATAAAACCGCTTCATCTAGTATATCATATTCATTGGATTTACTTTCCCGGGAATATCTTACGGGCGGTGCCAAGAACCAATAATCGTTTAGTATGGTTTTCAAACCCGGCAGTTGCCTTAATTCTTTCAATGCTGTGGGTTGTTTCACCAGGGTTCTGAAGGCTCTTAATTGTAAACATTCCGCTTGGGAGGTGGCATTCATTAAACGTATGCAGGATTTGGCGGCTGTTGAACAAACCATGGGGTATAGCTTAACACTGGGATCGTTGGGAATGTTTGTGTAGGCCACACCCAAGGAACGGCGATTTAGGAAAAATTCCAATTGTCCACGCATGCGATCGAGCAGTACTCCCACTATACAGCCTTGAGAGAATTTTTGACCATATTTCAAATGCACGCCATTGTGGTGAATTTTGCCTTCGTAGGACAAACCCCAGGACTGGGAGTTGGTACCCAAAGCAGATACAAAATGAAATTTAAATTGTGTTAGATCGACTTTTTCCGTACCAATGCCGAACATCTAAAATAAGAAAAAAAAAGAAAAATTCAAAGATTTTGTTCAAATATTTATGAAAATTTTTCAGTGTTCCTAACTAAAACTTTTCCTTCTATCCTCGTTTATTCCACATATACAAATAAACAAAAATTATAGTTGTTGTTAATTAAAACTATTTCTCACAATTAATTTCAATTGCTATTCAAATCACATCTTCTCTGTATCTTGTGTATGAATTTTTGTTATTTTTATTTATTCAATTGGAAACGGTTACTGTTGCGTATGCAAATAAAAAATTAACATTTAATTTATGTTAAATGCATTCTATTAAAAAATATGACAATAATAATAAAAATAAAAAAAAACACTCCCAGCTTATGTGTCTATCCAAATTAAGAACGTAGTAACAAAAAATCCCCGATTACCTCTAGAGGCAGGTATTTTTTTGTAAATTTTACTCAATTGTGCAATCAAGATGACAGCTGTTTATAACGAACTTGTGCAAAATTCAAGTTTTTTTTTATCAAAAACAATCAAGAGGTACTCGTTACATATTGATAGCACCAAATTATTTAAATCAAGTTCATTTTTATTCGTTAAGCGATTGTTTTTTTCACTATTTTTTTTTACCGATCACTTTTCTTTAAATTTTTTTGATGTTTAGAATAATTTTGTAAAATTGGTGGAATGTTAATCAATCAAAGTAGTTTTATTAGACCTTTCGAAATTTAAATAAATAAAAGTTAGTCAAGCTCGAGGCCTGTTTTTTTATTAATGAAAATTCCTTTTTATTTGCTTTCAATATTTCATCAGGGATTTCTTTTCCTTAAATTCAAGAACAATAAGATACAAAATTACATCATTATTACAAACATTAATATAAATAACAACAACGTATATGTACAACAACCACATTAGTTAAGTTTCTTTTTGGAATGTTTTTATTTGCAATGCATTTTTTTATATTTATCGATTTTTTTATATTTAAGCGGATTATCTTAAATTTAATTTCTTTTATCTGCTACAAAAAATGACGCAGTCGTTTAAGACAACGACAACCGCAAAAAGGCTGAACGCGTCTTCATTATTGAACAATATTTCAAAAATAATGAAAGCTTGCCGGCTGCAGTGCGAAAATTTCCAAACACACAGGTCGTCCAAAAACAAGCCGTTCATATGTCAATATCTAAGTAGATCTAGTCGTCATGAAATTTTCAATTACTCCCTGCACCTGGATTTTGAATAAAAAATTTCGTTCGCTTAACTTACGTTTAAAACAGAAACAATATTTAAAATTTGGTTTTTTTGAAGTAAGCGAACGTTCAAAATCGACGAACATGCAGTTAGTATTATCTTAAGGAACTTAGTCCGACTACTTAATTAAACTTTTGGTTCTTCAATCCTTATCTTTGAATATCATAATTTCAGCGATTTTTACTTAACAGCAACAAGAATTTAATTCTTAAGGGATGATAGTCATACTCTTTAAATAAACATTTGGTTCTTCGAGTCTAAATTTTCTGTTTTGAATAGATAAAAAAAATTTAAAATAACAAACAAATTTATAATGAAGTTTAAAGCAGCTGCTGGGACTATCAATATGGTGTTATAAATAGCAAACGAATTCTTTATTTCATACAAATACATTTAAAACAAAAACAAAATTTTTAACATAGGAAATATGTCGTTAGTCTTATCCAAGGCACATTTACACAAGCTAGACTCATTTGGGAGAATATTACAAAAATTCGGGTATTTTTGTCAGTATTGTCTTCATAAAAATAAAAACAATTAACCGCACACATGCGCATATTTTGGCTCATACATAGGAATTGCTTATCTTTATAAAGTTATTCCGACTTTTCCCAGAAATCGTTTGGTCCTTCGAACCGAATCTTTAAATATCGTAAATTTTCTAAAAGGTTGTAACAGTTCGCCAGTTGAATTAAAAGAGTGATATGAGTAATCAAAATTATGAAACAAGAAAAATTAAATAAAAAAAAAAATACTTTCCTGTGCCAAAATATTCAAAAAGTACCCATTTATTAAAGCATTTCCAAAGCTATTAAATAAAAAATATGATTGTATCTAATCAAAACAGCACCCACAAAAGCAAAAACTTAATGATAAAAATTTTATAAAAAAAAAATAATAAAACAACAAAGAAATCCATACAGCTCTGTGCATATGCACAGTGCAACAAGAGCAATAAAAAAATACTTAAATTCATCATTATAATAAGGTAGTGAGCACGTGAATAGTGAATGATCAGAAAAAAACAAACAAAACAATACATTTCATTAAAAAGCTTGTCATAAACCCCGGTAGATTTTCAGTGTTGTTTTTTGTTGTTGCTTAATACTCGTTAAACAATTGTTGTTATATAAAATTACATGTAAATTTATTTACTTAAATAATAAATAAAAAGTTTATTAAAGAAATTTGTATAACAATTTAGTTGTTTTTGCTTCAGCGGTTTTTAAAAGCCTTAAGTCCCGCTCTATAAAATGTTTATGGGAAAGAAAAATAAATTAATTGAAATTGTATGCCAAATAATTGTTGAACGCGGCACGCTTCTACTTTGAAAATTGTGATGTCACTTGATTTTACTCGTTTACTATTATTGCATGATATTGGCGGTAATTCTTTTGGCAATTTATCACAAATATGTACATAGTAAGTTAAACTAGACGCCGCGGTGGCTGCATTTTTAGTTTTTGTGGCGCTTTAGACTCGTCGACAATATTTTTGGCAGAAAAAAAAAATAAAGAAAATTCTCTATTTATCTTCGAACTATTAAAAAAGTTGGGTGGGTTGTAAGCGAATTGGAGAAGTTCCCTTCAAAATTTTAAAGTTTTCAAGTTTCGAAATTCTATACTTATACATCTAAGGGCATATGTTTTAGCGTAGGAATGTTTTCTTTTCTGTTGTGTACATTATATGTACTAGACAATGTGCGAATCCAGTAAGTTGATTAAATTAAATGTATTGGTGTTTTTTTTAGATAATTACATTTCCTTTAATCCCTTTATTAACCTCGTAAATAGTAAAATCTTTGGTATTCTTCGTAAAATATATTCATCTTATTTGTATTTTCCTTTACGCATTCGGTACGATATGGCTATTGCAATGTTGATGTCATCTTTATTAAATGGTCTCGAAATTTATTCCGGTACCTGTTCCAATCGCTTAATTGTAGTTTAGGCTTAAGTTAGATTTGCCTACAGCATTTAACGTCGTGAACACATATTTATTTCGGTCCGACGTTTTCTTGGGTAGACGTTTGAAAATTTTGAAAAATATCTTTTAGGAAGTTTGTTCCATGAAGTTATTTGACACGACAGACCTATTTATCTGATGGTATCTGAGTGAATGTTTAATTACACTACCATTATTGGCCTATCTATCGACCAAAATTTATCGAAATATTTTATTTCAGTTCATTACACTCGATATTGAATGAAATGTATCCTAATTAGGGATGACCATTAATTTCTATTTTAGCCTGAAATCTTGAAAATTATGATTATCAGGGGTGTTCTGGAAGTCGAAAACGCAAAAATTTTAAACATCGTTTTTAATTAAGATTTCTGGAATAAAAGAATTTTATGACAAATATTTCTCTATTAAGCAGAATTTTATTACAAAAATTATAAAAATTAGAATTAATGTGTATTAAAAACAACTTCCAAATTCTTGCGTTTTCGATTTCCAGAACACCTCTGTATATATTTTGTAATTCTTCTAAGTTCTTTTTCTTCTTCTATTTTTTTTAATGTTTACAAACATTGTAATAAACTAAGTACACTTCCTTGGATTTTGTAAATATTGTCTAGTAATTATTTAAAAATTTATTAGCTTAGATAAAGTGGTCATAATTATTTTAAGACCAAAGATAAAAAAAAATATTTTTAGATTTCATTGATGTTTTGACGAAACAGCGTAGTAAAATATAACTTGCTCTAGCTCTTCCTCTCTCTCTCTCTCTCTCTCTCTCTCTCTCTTTTCTAAACTGCAACAGCACACATTATTTATAAAAAAGAAAATTTATTTGAAATTAAACGTACTAAAACAAAAATGTTAAGTACATATTGGCATTAAGTCCTGGTCCAGTCAAAGTAGAAAATCTGCTATTCCATCCACTTCTTTATTTGTCATTCAATGTGAACAGTCTCTGTCAACCCAACTCAAAAAGCGAACAGTTGTGCACAAAATTTTCCTTTTTTGTTTGACAGTTTTTGGTTTCGACTACAGCTTTGTAAGCCCAGATTTAAGCTATGTAGCCGGCAATTATAGATAAAAACAAAATTTAAAACCCTAATTGTGCGTTCAGAACAATATCCTGGGCAAGTTCTTTTACTGATGCTTTATTAGTAGTTTCTTTTGCACTGCTCCGTAGTATTTTAAAACAATTTTACAAAATAATCAAAAACATTTTCCTAAATTTTCACGACAAATATTTTTTGTATACGAACAGTTGCCTAATTTGCATCTTTAAATACCTCTCACTGCAAATGACAACATTTTTGCAATAACAAACAGTTGCAACCTTAAACGCACTAAACACTGAATACCGCTAATTCATTTGATTTACAGTGTTGTATAATATAGTTGCTAGATTTAAACACTGCTTGGACAATGCATAAATAGTTTAAAACTCTTAAAGTTGAAACAGTTTATCTGCAATATAAAGATAGCGAAAGAGAAAAAAAATAATAATTGAAAAAATGTAAAAACTATTTACACGTCTTATTGTAGGACTTGTGGTCCGACGAAATGTTTACAAAATTTTTAATGTAATAAAACGGAAAACTAAATTTCAGTAATTTTTGTTATGTTTTCTTTTTTGAATATTTGTGTTGCAATGAGATGAATTGAAGACAATGTCAAGGATTTTGAACAAAAGGCAAGCTAAGCGACTTATATTGTGTTTTTTTTTTTGTCTGAAATATATTCTAAACAACAAAAACGATTTAGCTTTCACTGATTAAGGACATTTTAATTATTATTTCATTAAGTTGCCAATAATTTTTATCTGTGGCATGTTGACAAAACATCTTAAGTCAAAGCTTGAAAAAAATTTTGTTAATCATACGAATTTTCATTCAAAAACAGTTTTGTTCACGTGTTAAAAATCTTTTATTATCAACGTTATTTATTTTATTATTTGATAAAAAGGGGTTTTTTAATTAAGTTTTTTTTTAAACTTTTTTGCTATCGTATCTCGAATTAAGTTGTTTTGCAAAATGACGCAGATATTTACATTTCAAGTGTTATTCTTAGCAAAAAGAATGTCCGGATATTCCCGGGAATGAAAGAAAAAAATTCCGCCCGCCAGGAATAAAAAAAAAATCGGGGAAACTAGACACATTAGTTCTTTGTTATAATTAAAAAAAATAAACAAAATTTGTGTTGATATTCTAAATAAATACAAAATGTAATTTCCACAGGTGTCTAAAAAAACTTTAAATCTGTTTTAATTTTGAAATCTCTATAAAACAACCAACCATTGCCCTGCCATAAAAAATTTTAAATAAGAATCTTTTAAATGATTCATTAAATGGTTAATGTTTTAAATTTCTTAACAAAAATTTCACAATTTTTATTTAATAAAGTCTGCCGTAGATACAATAAAAACCAAAAAGGTCATTTAATATACAAATTATTTAAACATTAAGCAGAATTCTAAAAAAAATTATAAACAAAAAACTTATATAGAATTATTTTCTGAACCCTTGAACGCTTTATCAGTTAAGCGTAATAAATTTAAAGGCGAACACATGTTTGTAGGCTAAAAAATACTGGATGTAAAAAACAAATTTTTGATTCTTATCTGTGTAGACACTTTACAAACAAAAATATATATTTACTTTAGCAATTATTTCAAATCAAATCTATTCTGGATGTCAGTTTAAAGTCAATCTTAAAAATATATATATATATGTATATGATGATTTCCAAATCTATTTGAAGAAGCAGAGTCAAAATCTATATAAAAAAGCAGAGTTGGTAACAGTAAAACCCGGTAATATTAAAAATCATAGAAAACTTTTATAGAAATCAATATTTTAAGCCATCTTTTTTTTGCTTTTTTTATAAAAGTGATAAGGAAATCTTGAAATTATTATTTGTATTTAATATTTATACTACATACAAAAACTGTTATAAAAAATAAATGAAATTATGATTAACAATAACAATGTAGGTCATTGTGACATCAAAAGTTTATTTTAAAATTAAAAAAAAAACATTGTGCAAGCAGTTTTGCAAACATAAACCCATAAAAACTTTTTCCTACTATTAAGATTAAAAAAAAATCTATTATTACATCAACAATTTCCAGCTATTGTTTTCTAATAATCATGAAACTTCTATGTTTAAAGTGACATTTGTATAATCACGAAATTGAATTTATTCAAAAGAATTTGAGGAAGACATAATTTGCATAGGTTAGGTTAGGTTCCATGGGCAGCCATCGAAAGACAACTCACTTGGGTCCTTTAATGTCCCCTTTGTGATACCCATCGCCAAAGCCCATCCTTTAAAGTTACTCAGATGCTGTCACTGCAAAGTCCAACCAATTCGTCTTCTCAGATAGATCCCCCAAGCAGGCAAACACCGGTTCCCCCAGGTAACTTGCATAAAAATAATCAGATTCGAATGACCAATTTTCTGATGTTAATGAGATCCAGAAGCTGAGTGTGGCATGGCCACACATCAACCTACTTTATTTTAAAATGCTTGAAATTCAAACCATCAAACTTCGTTTTGAAGTTGGATTTTTTCAGAAAACATTTTTCATTAAAATAATTTTTCATTAAAAGAATTTGAAAATAACCGCACTTAGTCATTAAACATAACACAGGTTTATAAAAGGGATTTTCAATGAAAATTTGCTTAAAAACCTTTTATAAATCTGTTTTATTTTTTATAATCATAATCATTTACGGCTTAATGATTTTCAAACAAAACAACAATGAAATTTTAAGAAAAAAAACATGCAACACATTTTATGAAAATCAAAAGTATGTATTATTATTTTCGTCAAACTCACATCAAACCATACGTTTGAGTTTTATATTACTAACACATGCCATGTCACTTGTCTTTGGAATCTTAAAGCACTCAATCGAATGTCATTAATGAAATTTTAGATTTTATTGAAATTTCGTTCTTTCCTTACAAATATTTGACAGATGGGCCTTTTGAGTCTAATTAAAATTCATAAAGTTTTTCGCTTATTAGTCTTCAGATTGTGTTATCAATTTATGTTAGATGAAGTCATTTAAAAGTTCTTTTACGATTATAAATTCTATAAATGATTATTAAGATAAGCATCTTCTAGGGGCCATGAATATTTCAACAGCGTTACCAAAACTTGAACTACTTGAATTGTTAAAATTTTAAAGTTTTGTTTGGAAGAACTTAATATTAATGAAAATATATTTAAGAATTACAAAAATTGTATATTCTTTGTAGGTCGAAGGACCATAAAGATTTTTAAAAAAAAGCGATCCCTAAGGAAGAAGTTACAAACAATCCCAACCTTTTGTAATAAAGTCTACTTCATTTTCCTTATTGAAATCAAAATGTTTCCACTTTAACAACAGTTTATTTAAGTTTCTATTTTTCACTGTCCCATCAATCTTAATAGTTTATTTACATCGACTATGTCAAATATTGTTATTGTTTATACATATTGCAAAAACTTAAATAAATTTAAAAATAGAGAGTTCGATTTTTTTATTTTTATAGCCTTTTATAATTAACAGTTAAATGCGTTCTTATGACAGCCTTGTAAATTATTTTACAAAATCAATATTTATTTGAATTGTTTTTATAAATTTATTAAACAAATAAATTTAAAAAAAAAATAAAACAAGTTTGTTTATCTGTTTTCTTACAAGTTGTCAAATGATAAAGATAAGACTTGTTAAACTTAAGTGAAGTAAAAATCTACTTGGTGAATCTGATAAATGACGATCATTGATGGCACTAAGGAAAGTTTTATATTAAGTACAACTCTAAAGCCTCATTCACAATGGAAGCAACAATTTGGGGTTTTATTTGCCATTTTTTAATGGTGTTTCATATAAGTTCTTTATATTTTTAGTACAAAAATCAAACTAAATCTTTGTACTAAAATTTATAATCAACATTTAGTACTAAAATTTGTATTAAATTTTTGGTAGATTTTTCAAACTAAATCAAATTTTTGGATTCTAATTTGTACTAATTTTTATTTTGATGCAATTCAAAATTTGTACTAAATTTTCTCCAAAAATTTAAAAGTGGTTACATCAAATTTCTTCACAAAATATTGTGCATACAAAAGTTGTATTATAATTTGTTTACTAGAAATATTGTAGGTTTTGTACTAAAATATGTATTAAAGTTTTCTTGTTAAATTGTTCTAAATTTATTTATTTCAAAACATTATACTTCTGCTTAGTTCTAATATTTATTTTTTAAAGCCTTGCACACGTCTAAACTTAAATTTTAAAACAATATTTTGTACTAAACCATTTTCCTAACAATTGTTTACTATTTTTTCTTAACAAATTTTCTCACAACTAGTTCGAAACTTAGTTTTATGTACAATATTTTTGTTTTTTTTTAACAAAAAATTTAATCAAATTAGTTTTAGCGTTTTGTACTAAACTATTTTCCTAAAAATGTTTAACTACATATTTTTTTCTATTTAATACTCTAATTTTTCTAAAGAAAGGTTTTTTAAAATATTTTGGTATAAAAATGTTTATGGTAAAATTTCTTTTAAATAAATTTCCCTTAACAAATATTTAAGTGCTAAATTGTCTTAATACATTGTTTCTTGTACTAAAATTTCAGTAAAATTAAAAAAAAACATTTTTAAACAACATTACTTTTTTAAGCATTTGTACTAAAATTTTTGTAAATAATGCACTTAAAAAAAAAGTAAAATAAAATTAATTCAACTCACCACATCTGTTCCTGATAAAGCAGTCAAAATTCGCATCTCCCAAAAATGCATCATACCCGGCGCCAAAGGTTTTTCTCCTCTCACAATCGCCGTTCCCTGTGAATATGTGGGGTGGAATGTTACCTCAGGTCCAATAATTACTGTATCTGAAGAATCCTTACTTTCATGCCAATTCCAGTGTATCGAATGAGTAGCGGGATCATCTTCACCACAACGACATTGAACCAAATCGGGTATATGGCCTTTATAACAGGCCACAGCGGTTGTCTTGGGAAACTCACAATCACAATAGGCGGAACATATAGAAGAAGGTGTATTATGACTACTTCCTCTATAGCAGGGATGAGTAATTAAAATACCATCATCTTGATGATTGTTATGAGGCATAATTATTAGTAAATTTGGAAGCTGTTGCCAATTCGAGGAATGGTGTAGACGAAATAAAGAGGGAATTTTCCAGTTTATCAAAGGCCTCGTACGATGACTGTAGAGTATAAATTGTAGGGAGGTAGATAACAAACTAAATAATTGACCCGTTTTGAAGGCTTTTCTTTTAACTTTTTTAATTAATAAAATTTTTTTTTAAATTTTATGATTTTTTTATTTAATATTATTTTGTTTATTGATCTTTAACAAGCTCTTTTTGTATTGCAAAACAAGAGCACCCGTACAGCTTGTTTGTTTTTTATTATTTATTTCAAAGAATACATGCGCTTCGTTCGCTGTCCAAGACTTGAGTGATACAATTTCCCAAGTCTTTGCACTCTCATATGCTCTTTATTCGCTTTGTGCTGTCTAGTCTATGGGCTTGTTTGTTTCATAGTTGTGTTGTTTGGGTGGCGTTTGGGTGGGTATTAGTGGTCGTTTGCTATCTACTGGCTGTCTGTTTGTGTGCAAGGCATGAATCAATGAATGTTTAATAAATTTAAACAATTGTTATTGTTTATATTGTTTTAAGGGGAAAGCTACACTAGATGAGAGAATAATAGAGCTTTAAGTAAATATTTGGTAACAGAGTTAAATTAGCCGATTAAGTTTTAAACTTTAAAATAAAATCAACAAATTGTTATAAAAAAAAACATCCGAATTTTAATTGCTAAATTTTTTAATCATTTTAAGAAAACAGTAGTTTAACAACATTATTTTTGTAATTTGTTGTTTTTTTTATTATATTTTAAAAAATCTATATACATATGTGACGCGCCGGTATTTGCCTGTTTGGAGGATCTATCTGGGATGGAACTGAAATCGCTCCTTCTCTTCACTAGGAAGACGAGGTGGTTGGACTTTGCAGTGACGCCATCTGAGTGACTGCTCTAAGGGATGGGCATTAACGCAGGGTATCACAAAGGGACCAATAAAGGACCCAAGTGAGCTGTCTTTTGATGGCTGCCCATGGAACCTAACCTATGTGACGCGCAAAATAGAAAGGGACATAAGGGTTTTGTTCAGGAAGGCCATTTTAAAGATTTAAATACGTGTATCTTTGGTGTACCATCACTGAGCGTGTTGGTATTGGTCTCATTTGAAAGCGACACATCTCAAGACGTCAGGAACGTGTTGGTCAACCTTGAAAACGCGCGTAGGTTTTGTTTTGTGTAGTTGGTTTTTATTGTTCCCTTTACCTTACTGGTCCCTTTCTCTATATTTAAACCAAAACTGAGGGGTACTTTGGGGATAGTCTATATATGTTAATGTGAAGTTTGCACAAAATCGGCCAACTGGTTCCAAAGATATGACATTTAGATTTTCCTTTATATTATTCCCATACAAATACCAACAAAATGCCTTTCATTTTCCACATTATGATTTTATCGTCACTGGAAAAGTTACCAAACCATGTATCGTAATATCTTATATGTAATAGATCTTAAGAATATTTCATATCGCTAGAGGGCGTTAAATAGGGCAAAACGGGCAAAAGATCACCCTCCCAACATCTTTTTAACTAATCAACCGATTTTATTGAAATTTGGCATGCAGAAACTGTAATATCTAAAGAAACTTTGAGATATACATTTTTTTAGAAATTCCAACCATAAGGACGTAAAATAGGACAAAAGGGGTAAAAGCTCCCTCTATCCATATCTTCTTAATTAATTATCCAATGACAGTTTCAAGTCTTAAAGATACTAAAGTCTATAAATATTGGCGTTTACGGCTTAAAATAAAGCAAAAATGGTAACAGCACCCCCTTCCTATACATTCTTAATTAATTAACCGATTATTTTGAAAAGCTTATGTATTTTTTTTTTAAATTTTTTCTCCTGCTATTCTACTTCGGCTATGCAATGGTACACGATTGGTCGTTAAAAATTTATGAAAAACGTTATCGAAGCTACTATTTGGAATGGTAAATTCCAAGACGAAAATGTTTTGCTACCACGAACTCCAATAATTGTCGCAGACGTCCCAATTGAATTCAAACGCGTTAAATTTGCAATGAAATCAATAGATCGTAAGGCCAAACGATATCTGTTTGCGGCTTAGATTTGGGCACACCATGTTTTTCACATGGACTATTATACGTTGCATGTTCTCGCTTCGCCAAACCATCTAGCTTATTTGTGTTTGCTAAAAACGGACGGACAAAAAATATCGCAAACGCAATTGCTCTTCGTAATAAAAATTGATTATCCCCGTTTGACTTTCATACTTCAGGATAACATGTTTAACTTTTGAATTTTTCTTTCTTTCACTAAAAATAAGTTATATCGTCGGGCATATTTTTTTATTTTTGTTTCGTACGCCCCGTAAAGTGCACTTCAGCCAAAACGCCACTCTCGGAAAATATTTTAGAACCCGTAAAACCATAACGAATAATGCTGTTGTAATAAGATTCGGTCTGTCACACAATATAATTGTGTAGAACAAATCCAAAACATGTCATTGTTTACCCTCCTATTTGATCAAACGTTTTGTGCCATATCTTCACAATATACATATGTATGTTCCAATATTCAGAGTACGAAAGTTTTACTTTATCTTAAAATAATTTAGTACGTGTTTTATTTCTGGTATTGGAATCCTCTTTGGAATAGGGAATCTTGAAAATCGTTGTAATTCTTCTTATTTTCTTTAAAATCTTTTACATGCTCGTTTTGTTTACATTTTGCACTCGGCACTTCAAGCCACTTTTCTCTACCTTTTTCCAGTTTTCTTAATTAAACAAATGTTTTTTATTTCACAATTTTTGATAATACTTACAATTAAATAGGATTTGATAATACATATTGTTTTTATTAATTTGATTTAAAAAACTTACAAATAACGCTGATTTTTATTTTTTTTATGCAGTTGTCAATATAATTTTTTTCTTGGAATAGAGAGTGAGAGAGAAACAAAAATGTAAACATTATCCGAGTTGTATTATTAGGTAGTAGAAAACGGCACAGTATATAAAAACTAAGCCCAAAAAACACAGTAGTAACCACAAATATTAGGTACATCTACGTACCTTTTTACAACATCTGATTAAAAATAAGTCGAAAGGTGAACCGTGATTTAGGAAAATTTGCTTTTCACAATTTACGTTAAAGTTTTATATAAAAACAATCAAAAAGAAATGGAAAATTGCAATATAAAAATTTAGTTTGTGTATTTTTTTATTTAAGAAATTAAAAATAAATGTCTTCTTACACATCGATACTACTTTTATTTCTAGGTATAAATGTTACATTATAAGAAATATTATAGAGGGCATAATAAACCACACAAATGGCTTGGCAAACATGTCATAATTTTACGTTTGTACAAATATTTTGTGTTGTTAATTGCGATGTTTGCTGTGTGGACAAACATTTGAAGCAGTGTTTATAGAAATATTAAATAATTTTAAGCTTTTGCAGACATGTTGGATATTTGTCAAACTTTTTGTGGCGTCTAATGCTAAATGTATTCATTTCAGCGAAAACTTTGCAGAGTGAAAACGTTGAAAACCAATCATTAATATTTAAATAGTAAATTCTCGTTGTTTTAATTACTTTTTACTTTAAATTCTTTATTTTCATTGAAAATAAAACAAAAATGTAAATTTATGTTTGTACGGAGAATATTTGTGTTGTTTATTGGCAAACACCAAACGAAAACAATGTGTGTGCTTGCCACGCATTTTGTGTGATTTATTATGCCCTTAAGTATTATATAGCACAAAACTGCCTTTACATAATATTTTGGACATGTGATATTCCAAAAACACAGTTTAACAACATCCGATATTACCTTTTTTTACAAAATGTGCAGCATGTGAACTGGAGTTTTTTTTTAACAGACTTAACTGTTCATTCGTTTTTCAGAATAAGTTGATCACATTCAGTTCAGACGAAAAAGGATTAAAAAACTTTTAAAATATACTTATAGAAACTCTATATTTAAATAATATTATATGCTTAAAATTTCTTATAACAAATAAAATAAAGATTTACTTCGAAATTAATAAAAAATGTTATAATAATAAAAAACGATAAACGATAAAAATTTAATTAAAAATTTATTTTTTTAATAAGTTGTTATTTGGTTCTAGCATATTTTTATCATCGTCATTATTTTGATATTTTTCAAACGTTTTTAATTGACTACCAATATGATCAGGTTTTTAAGAATTGGCATAATTGAGTGGAACAATTCAGGGTTTAGCCGAAATATGTTGACACAGAAGATCGTACACGTTACACAGAAGAAGAAATGGTTTATTTAACGGCGCTTTATCAAAATATTAAAATTTACAATACGGCAAAACTTTTTTATTTATTTGATAATTTAGCACCAAAAAGATTTTCGGATTTCGTCGTTTTGTTTTGCTCCTAATATTCGCCCAGCTGTGAGCTTTCAAACTTAGTGTGTGTTTTAAAAAGTGTATCAAATATTTTCGGGCTTTTTATCAGTACTAATTGTTAATACCAAAAAGTCATATATATATATATATATATATATATATATGTATATACATACATAACTTTTTAATTTTATATATATATGTATATACATACATAACTTTTTAATTATATGTGATTTAATTCAAATTAATTAAACAAAATTTGTGCGACCTGTTTTACATATACATAAGTATGTTTTAGTGTTTTATAGCAGCAAAAAATAATCCTTTGTGATATATGCTTAACATATGTAACCAAATTTTTGACGAAACTTAAGTTGAGTTGATTTGACCGGATTTGGTCCAGCTTCAGATTTATTAGTTAACGTAAATTGTTTTTTATGTCAAATAGTAAAATAGTATGCAGGATTCTGCAGATTTTTGATATTTTTCTTTGTTTTAGCTACAATCTCAGTTTTAAAACGCACCCTTTTCTACATACGGCACCGTACCTACAACAATGTTTAAGGCCAATGTAATTTTTATTATTTAAAATTGGATAGGTCGAACAATAACAACTTTGAGTTTTTTTAATTTGTAACAAGCCGTCATTTTTGTTTGTGTTTGTTATAATGTTGTTTTGTTTTCTTGTATAAAAACTATTTTTTAGTACTCTTTAAAAAAACCATAGTTGCATCACGAAGTACAACTAAATTTTTAAGAGATTTAGTCAAGATCTAGTCGCAAGCAAAATTTAACAATTAAAAATAGCAGTAAAATATTTCTGGGTAAATAAATAAACCATACAAATTTTATTAACAAACACTTGAATAATTAAAAACTTACAAAGTAAATCTGTAATTAAACTAAAAAGATTATAAGGCTTTTATAATTTTTCAAATAACAAATATTATGAAGTATATCTAGTCTTTATTTTTAGCTGTAGAACAATTTAGAACTTTTTTTTAGGCGACTTGCACTTTTACTCTTTTACCTCATGGCAACACGAATTTCAACAATGTGTCGGTCGTTAAATACTAGGAAAAGCAACGCTGTTTTGACTTAAAACCTTAATGTGATAGTATGTAGCATACTTTAAGGAGTGAGAAAAAAAAAACGAATTACAGATATGGCTTTTTCTTTTGAGTTGCAATTCTAAACAGTTTCCGTATTTAAATTTGAATTACAAAAAAATAATAAAAATTAATTAATACGATTTCTCTATGACGTGCTAATTTTAATAATGTTAAAGTTTATTTTCTTTAAAGAAAATTTTGTTAAAATTTATTTTTTATAGGAAATTATTTAAAAATTTACTATTAAGAGGAAATTTTGTTAAAATTATTTTTTATAGGAAATTTTGTTAAAATTTACCTTTTAAAGAAAATTTTGTTAAAATATACTTTTTAAGGAAAATTTGGTAAAAATTAATTTATATAATCAATTTTGCTAAAATTTACTTTTTATAGGATATTTTGCTAAAATGTATTTTTTATTGGAAATCTTGTTATATATTTATATGTATGTTTGTTATAGGAAATTTTGTTAAAATTGTCTTTTTATAGGAATTTTGTTCAAATTTACTTTTTATAGGATAATTTGTTAAAATTTATTTTTAAAGGAAATTTTGTTAAATTTTGCATGTTACAGAATATTATGCTGAAATTAACTTTTTATAGGAAATAAAATTTACTATTTATAGGTAATTTTGGTAAAATTAAAAATTTACTTTTTATAGGAAATTTTCTAAAAATTTAATGTATTTATAGGAAATTTTTGTTAAAATTTATTATTTATAGGAATTTTTTGTTAAAATTTACTTATTGTAGGAATTTTTTGTAAAAATTTTCTATTTATAGGATATTTTTGTAAAAATTTACTACTCATAGGAATTTACTATTTCAAGGAAATTTTGTTAAAATTTTGTTAAAAAGGAAAATTTGTTTTATAGAAAATTTTGCAAAAATTGTCTTTTTATAGGAATTTTGCTCAAATTTACTTTTTATAGGATAATTTGTTAAAATTTATTTTTATAGGAAATTTTGTTAAATTTTGCATGTTACAGAATATTATGCTGAAATTAACTTTTTATAGGAAATACATTTTGTTAAAATTTACTATTTATAGGCAATTTTGGTAAAATTTAAAATTTTTAGTTTAAAATTAAAAATTTACTTTTTATAGGAAATTTTCTAAAATTTTAATGTATTTATAGGAAATTTTGTTAAAATTTACTCATTGTAGGAATTTTTTGTAAAAATTTACTACTTTTTAGGATATTTTTGTAAAAATTTACTATTTATAGGCCATTTTGTAAAAATTTACTACTCATAGGAATTTACTATTTCAAGGAATTTTTGTTAAAATTTTTATTTATAGGAAATTTTGTTAAAATTTACTATTCGCAAGAAATTGTGTTAAAATTTACTATTTATAGGCAATTTTGTTGAAATTCTCTTTTTACAGGAAATTTTGCTAAAATGTTAAAGTTTAAAATAAAAAATTGACTTTTATAGGAAATTTTTCTTTAATTAACTTTTTATAGGAAATTTTGCTAAAATTTATTTTTAGGAAATTTTCCAAAAATTTATTTTTTATATGAAATTTTGCTAAAATTTATTTTTATAGGAAATTTTGCAAAAATTTAGAAAAAAGTTTTTAAGAAGGTTGTTTTGCAATTTTAAGTTACGTCAAGGAATCCACCAAAATATATATGAATGTATGTATATGGTAACAGAAATCAAAAATTTTCAAACCCTCCACCTTAATCAAGTCCTTTCTTAATAAAATCTAATCTTGACCACCATTTTTTTATATGAAACAATCAACTTGGTCGTTATTCGACAAAAATTCCTCTTTAAGCGTGTTTAACATGTGCATTAAATCAAATACAAATAGAAGGTTTAAAATAAATTTTTTTAAAAACGTTCCCACGGTTTCTAGACACCACTTTAATCGACAATTTAAATCAAACAACCCCTCAAGCACCTGTGAGGCGTATAGTAATGCCAGACACCCTTAATTTTTTTTGGTTTTTATTTCTTAAACAACCCAATCAATGCACACTTTACGCATGCGCAAAATAAAACCCGGACTGACACACTCAAGATTATTCTCCCTTTTCAAATCCCAAAACACTTGCATTTCGATCGTAAAACCTCCACCTTTTTTGTAACTCATTAATGTTCTTTGATAAACATAAAAAAAAAGTAAATAAGGGAAATTTCACAACAAAAATCTTCTAAAAATGACTTAAAATAAATCGAAAAATATTTTAACATTCGTAACGGAAATATTTCCCACGATTTGTACAACTATTTATTTCTATTTGTATTTAATAACGGGCGCAGGTGTTACTCCTTCCACCAGCAACTACAACTCATGCGAAGAAAAGAATAAGAAAAATATAATCTACACACAATCATATACAGACTTTTGAAGCAAACAATCAATGTACGTTAATTTGAATCCTGCTTAATCATCATATGACATGCTCTGCCATTACTTACAGAGCCAAAGTGTAAAGTAGTTTTCAAGATCCTGGGAAAATATTTTCTCACGAAAACTGAAATTTTATTCCAGCAACAACATCAGAAGAAAAAAAAAACTAAAATTCTGATATTGATCAAGAATTATGGCAGGATTGTAGACAGCTAAAGGAAGCAATGTCCTTTGCTTCAAACGTGGACGAAACGTCTTGACACACATACCCACACTCTACGCATGCGTAACACACGAGTTCGAAACGAGCCATGCTATTAAGAGACTTTATGAGGTTTAACCCTATAAAGGGAATACGGTGAAGAAAACACCCAAGATTTTTTTTATCAAATAAACAACAGACTAAAATTTGTATTGTAAATATAAAATTAAAAGAGCCAATATTGTAGAGCAGAGTTTAGTTTGAAAAAAAATTAAACTTAAAATATAAGATTAACAGAGTTTGCAGAGTAAAATTAAAAAAAAAAACGATTTTAAGCCGCGATTGTAGAGAAAAATGTAGTTAAAATCGTTGCACTTTCACCTATAATCGTTGCACTTTTTAGACTTTTTAGACTCGTGCCTCTATTCAGCTTAAATTTTACTCCATAGTCGTGGTTCTTTTAACCTTTGCTACGCGATCGTGCCACCTTTAAGACTAACTGCCTGTTTGTAGAACACGAGGGCAAGACTCGTTCGCTTAACAAACATTTCAAACAAAAACAAATTTCGTGTTCTACAAACAGGCAGTAAATTTTTCTACACAGTCGCTGCTCTACAATTTTGGCTCTTTTCACCTGAAATTAGCGGCTCTTTTAAGACCAAATTTTATTTTACAATCGTTGATCATTCTAGAATAAATTTATTATGCTCTAAAATCTAATTTAAAAATAGCAGCGTTTATGGAGAAAAATGTAGTGCAAAAAGTCCCAGGCTTTTAAAAGAAATTCCGATAGAAAAGTATTACCGATAGTGGCAAAATTTACTTAAAAAAAAGCCGCAATTGAGGAGCAAACTGCAGCTTAAAATCATCCACACAGAAAAAATTTTTGCAAAAAACTATTCAATTAAATAATTAATTGGTGTACATTAATAATTCAATTAATTTTTTGTTTGCTGCAATTAATTTTTTTAATCAAAACCCATAAAATTAAATGTTTGTGTATATGTGGTGTATTTTTTTTTATACAATTAATTTTTTAATTGACTAAATTTGTGTCCCATTACTCGAAAATACAAATCCGTTAATTGATATGATCAATTCCTTTGCAGGGGCAAAATTAGTTAAATATTTAATTGTCTGAACGAATTGTTTAATTGAAGTCGATTTTCTATTTTTTCTGTGCAGGCTTTTAAACGAAATTTCAATGTAAAAGTAGCCACGATTGTGGAGCAAAATTTGGTTTAAAAAGAGCTTTGATTATAGGAAAAAACTTTGTCAAATTATGAAGCTAATTTTAGTTAAAAAGGAGCGGCAATTGTCGACCAAAAACTTATATTTTTTCATCAAAAATAGCCGCGACTGTCTTATATAAAAGGAGTTACAATTGTGAAGCAAAATTTACTTAAGAAAAAGCCGTATTTGAGGAGCAAACCAAAAAGCTAAAAACTCCCAGGCTTTTAAACGAAATTTCAATGTAAAAGGAGCCACGATTGTACGATTATAGGAAAAATTTTTGTCAAATAACGACGATAATTTTAGTCGAGTAAAATCTTATTCATAAGTAGCAAAAGTTGTGATCAAAAACTTTCCTCAAAAATATCCCGTTTAGTCCTCATCCATATTATGAAACATTTGCTGTCGAGACTTTCTTTAATACTCTTTTAAAACTACATTCGTGTTCATACAAAAAAATTCTCCTTTTTTCTTATCCTTCATCTCAATAATAATTTCACCAAAACGGCTTGTCCACGAAACAAAGTACACTTTTCCATTAATTTTTTCCTTATAAACATCAAACCTAAAAGTTATGCAGCAAATGTTCCAGAACATGGACGAGAACGACTTTGGGAGCAAACTTTTTTGTTTGAAAGAGCCAAAACTGAAGAGCAAAATTTGGTTTAAAAATTAAATTAAGCCAAGCCACTTGCCAAAAAGAGCTGTTTTGTGGGATGCAATTATTTTAAAAGAGCCACAATTGAAAAACAAAAAATATTGTCTGGATTGTAAAAGAAATTTTGGATTTCACAAAGCCAAAATTTTTAACTAAAATTTGTTTTAAAAAAGACTCGTGGTTGTGATGCCAATTTTGTTTTAAAAATTTGAAATCAAATTTAGTTAAAACAAAGCCATTATGGTAAACCAAAAATTGGTTAAAAACAGCCATTATTTTAAAGCAAAACTGGATAAAATTATAAAACATGATAAAGTCAAATTTCGTAACAAAATTGTAGACACTCCAACTCATTTAAGGGTTAATACAGGACATGCCTTTGCAACCTACAAAAAAAAAAAAAAAATACAAAACACTTCCAACAAGGACAAATACTTTTTAAGAAAACCTGTAAACAGGAACAAATAAATTGCTAAAACAACAAATGCCTATGCCGTGCAAGCAGTTTTCTTCTGTAGGTTTTGCTGGCTAAATTCAAACCGTGGGAACACAAATGGCAAGAAGTTGCATTTCAACTCCTGGCAAGATGCTGCCAAAGATAATAAAACAAAAACGAGGAACAACAACATTAACAAGAACAATAATAACAGCATTCAGACACAAAAAGGACTAAAAACAATCAACACACAATTTTTAAAAATTGGGTGATATTTATTATTATTGTTGTTGTTGTTTTAAAACGAAAAAAAAGAAAACTAAAATTATTTAAAACTTAAAATAGGGCTGTAATATGATATTTTTTGTTTATTATTATTATTCTTTTATGCATTTTATAAAAACAAAAATTTTACATAAAACACGTTTCAATTTAACATTAAACATTTTTGAAGGAATTTTAAACTGCGCACGCGCAAAGTGAGCGCCAAAATATTAAACCACGTACGATGGTATGTTGAATCCTTGTACTTGGGTTTGTGTTGTTTCTAAAGGATTTTTTTCTTCTGTAAATTGCATACAGGTGCGTTCACGTTACTCGGTCGTGGGAAAGTTAAAATTTAATGCAAACATGTTGGTTGATCTTCGTTTAGGGGTTGTTTGGGGATAGATTTTTAGGAAGGTTTTTGGTTTCTTTTATATTAATGCCATATATTTGATGCTTGTCTGGTTTAGCTGAAATCGTTTTGTATGAACCTGTGTCAACTGATTAGTTGGCAACAATTTTAGTATTTCATTTATGTTTCTTATTTTGGTATGTGTTTAGTACTTGTTTGTTTCTGTTTTGTGTGTAGAGATAAAAAAAATTGATGGACTGAAAAAAAAATCTTGCTTCATTTTATAAAAAATTTTGATCTACAATCTCTGTTGCTTTCGCACTGTTATTTTTTTTCTATAGTATAAAAATAATTTTTGCTCTGTAACTGCAACCGTACAGAAAAAATGCTCGTTAATTTTTTTTCAATTAAACCATTAATCAACAATAAAATCAGTTTGAATTAAATATTTAATCAAGTCAATTAAACGTTTACTTATGTCAGCAACATTACTGCAGAAAATGTTGTTAATATCAAAAAATATTTTATTGATACTTTTAATTTGTTGATTTTTTAATTAATATCATACATTTTTTAATTAATTTCATACATTTTTTAATTAAAGTAAATTTTTTTCTATGCGTTTTAATTTCAAATTTCTTTTGGGACTGCATTTTACCTCACTGCCTTTATGACAACATTTTTTTTCATAACAGTTTTTTGTTAGACCAGATTTAGTTCTATAATCGTGTCTTTTTCTAAGGAAGAGAAATTCGCCTCTTAAATTGTTTATTTGCATTTTGATTAGCATCGTGTGGCTTGGTTGAAAAAAAACAAACAAAAATTATTTTCAATTCAAACTTTTTTTCCGCAATCAGAGCACAATAGTAGATCTAGTAGCAGTGGCTCGTTTCTTCTACAACACCAAACTTTGTTCCATTATCGTAGCGCTTTATAGAAATTTTACTCTTTAATCGTGGCTCTTCTTAGACTAAAGTTTTCTTCACAATCGTGGATCTGTTAAGACTAAATTCGTTCTGACTCCTTTCAAGGCTAAATTTACCTTACAATCGTCGCTCCATTTAATACTAAATTTGTCTTACAATCTTGGCTGTATTAAGAATAAATTCTACGTCACAATCGTGGCTCTTTTTAGACTTAAGTTTATTCTATAATCCTGACGGTTTTTAGACAAAATCTATTCCACAACCCTGGCTCTTTTTAAGACTAAATTTTACTTAACAATCATGGCTCTTCCACAATCGTGACTCTTATAAGACTTAATTTTACTTCAATATCGTGGCCCTTTTTTACAAAGTTTTATTCCATTATCCTGGCTCTTTTTAAGACTTAATTTTACTTAACAATCATGGCTCTCTTTGGATAAAATTTTTTCCACAATCCTGGCTTTTTTTAAGACTAAATTTAATTGTACAAACTTGGCTTTTTTAAGATAAAATTTTACGTAACAATCGTGGCTCTATTAAAGACAAAATTTTATTCCACAATCGTTACTCTTTTAAGGCTAATTTTACTTCAAAATTGGGGCTCTTTTTGGACAAAAATTTGATCCACAATCTGGCTCTTTTTAAGACTTAATTTTATTGTACAATCGTGGAGCTTTTTAAGACTAAATTTTACTTCACAATCGTGGCTCTTTTTGAACAAAATTTAATTCCAAAACCCTGGCTCTTTTAAGACCAAATTTTAGTGGAATCGTGGGCCTTTCGGGAATACATTTTACTTTATCATTTTTTTAAGATTTTGGCACGCAATCGTGTACTAAATTTTGCTACAGAATCGTGGCTTTTTTTTAACGCTAAATATAGCTGGTGATTTAGATTTAATTTTATTTCACAATCGTCGCTCTTTCTAGACTAAATTTTATTTCACATTCGTGATTCTTTTTTGACTTAATTATGTCCCACAATCCTCTCTGTTTTTTTTTAAGACTAAATTTTGCTACAAAATCGTGGCTTCACAAACGCTATATATTACTTCAAAATAGCGGCTCTTTTAAGATTAAATTTCACAATCGTGGTCCTATTTTATTACAAATAGTATCTGGGAATTATTTCTTTTCGTAAGTTACTTTATTATATTCAACATTTTCTATTTTTCAAATTTATTCTATGAGCTTAATTTCACTTATATATTTTATAAAGTCCTTCAATTTCCTTAGGAATAACTTTATAAAATACATTACTGAAATTTAGCTCATAGAATAAATTCGAAAAAAATTTTAAATTTTACTACACAATCATGGCTCTTTTTTTTACTTAAATTTATTCCAAAATGGCGGCTCTTTTTATACTAAATTTTATTCCTCTTGTTTGACTAAGTTTTACTTCACAACCGTGACTTCTTTGAAAATTTTTTTTCCATTTTCCGTGGCTTCACAATCGTAACTTTTTAAAATCTTAACTTTACTTCAAAATAGCATCTCTTTTAAGACTTTCATTTAAGGTTAAATTTACTTTACAATTATGGCTCTTTTCAGGCAAAATTTGTAGATCTTTTTAGACTTAATTTTGCTCTAAAAGCTTTTATCTTTTAGGACAACATTTTGATCTAAAGGGTGGTTTAATTAAGGGCCGATGTTGAATGTGAACCACACCTAAACGTCAAATTTAGTTTTTTTGCATTTCATTTGACATTTCTCAATTTCAGACTAATTCAATTTGAACCATGGAAAGCTACACAATCCAACAACGCGTTCAAGTTACTCAGGCTTATTATAAAAATGGGCGTTTAAATCAAAATGCATATCGCGCGCTTCGTGACTTTTTCGGTCAATTTAATTAAATTTAAGATTCAATGGCCGTGTTACCTCAAGAGATAGTTATGTCAATTGGCCTCCAAAATCATGTGATTTGTCAACGTCGGACTTCTTTCTTTGGGATTATTTGAAAGAAAAGGTAACATCGATAAGCCATTAAAAATTCAAGAGCAGGATGAGATAATTCGGCACATTAACGGCACAGAACCTCAATTATTTCTCAGCATCATCGAAAATTTAGACCATCGGATGGAGGTGTGCCGCCGACGTCGTGGCGGCCATTTGCCCGATATTTTGTTCAATACATAATTGAACCATACCAATATTATCATAATAAAAAGAAATGACAATAATTTCCTAAATTATTTGTGTTTTATTCAAAATGAACCTCGGTCCTTAAAATTCGTGACTTTTTTAAGATTTAATTTTTCTGTACAAACTCGTTTCTTTTTTAGAAAAAACTTTACTCTGCATTTGTAACTTTTTTAAGATTTTGCTCTAAAATCATCGATCTTTGAGGACATTCTACATTCGTGACTTTTATAGGATTTAATTTTGCTGTGCAAATGCGGCTCGTTTTCAGCCAAAATTTTACTCTGCATTTGTAACATTTTTAAGATTTAATTTTGCATTACAATTGTAATTTGTTTAAGATAAAATTTATAAGACTTAATTTTGCTCTACGTTTATGGCTCTTTTAGACAAAATTTTACCTGGCAATCGAAGCTCTTCTTAGACTAAAGGTTTTTACGCTGCTTCATTACTTAATTTTGCTTGACAGGCTTGGCTCTTTTTAGGTTAAACTTCTAGTTAAAATCGGGACAAAATTTTACTCCACTATAGTCTCTGATCTGAAATTTTACTGGACAGTCGTGGCTTTAATTGCTCTTAGAATTTTTTCTTAATTTGTTTCACTTTATGAAATTTTTTTTACATAATTTTGCCTGATTTTATGTGAAATTTTGCAATCGAATTCTAATGCCAGCATTTTTAAGTCCAACCTTGCTGAAAAAAGATAGTAATTTTCTTTTATTTTGCATACCAGCACGAATATTTTATATACATTTGTCATAGAAATCAATAAAATATCTAGACCATTAAGTGCAATAAAAAATTGATCCCTTGTAAAAATTTTATGACAATTTCTAAATGTATCACAATAAAATAAAATCTTTTATTTGAACATAAAAATTTCACATTTTCATGGTTTAATGGCGAAACTAAAAACGTTTGAAGCCGGTTTTTTTGTCATTGAAAAGACTTATGAAGGATCATTGTTATTTTGTTAAACGAAAAAGGAAAAAGAAAATTAACGTTTTATCAAAAGGAAAATAATTACCCCAAATATCCCAAATTAATAATGATCAAAAAAGTATTTTTTTTTAAACAAACACGAATTCGTTACATGCGGGTTAATATAAGGCCAAGTAGCATGAGATTCTTTTATAAAAAAAACGTAAATTAAAATTCAAAATGTAAAATACTAGGGACACTAAGAAAACCAAGTCTAATTAATCCCTTTTAAAGGTTGATGCGATCGAAGGTCGAAAGCAAATAAGAGAGAAGATAAAACAACCTAAAAGAAACCCATTTCGTAGTTGGGGCGAAGAAATTATTTAAATGAAGCGAATTGGAAATTGATAAAGATGACCATAAAATATAAAAAAACTGGTTAAAGAAGACCTTCTGGTATCTGTTGCAGGCAACCAGTGTCCGCCATCAGAGGGAGGGAGTCTTTGATTGGAGTTTTTTTTTTCGATTTTCTTTTAATAGCAAACCCATCATTAAAATTTTGAAAACTTTTTTACTTTATGTTCGTTAAAAAGAAAAAGGGTGACTGTAACGAATCTGAAACATGTAATTTGTTCTTGCTTTTGTTAATACGTTTTTACAGGGTTTTTAAAAGAGGCAGCTCAGAAAAGTCAATTAAAAAAATATTTTGGTTTTTTTATTTTTTTTAAGAAATTTAAATACTTTGCTGATATGAACTGTATTGAGATGCATTTCATGTCAATCACTTTTTAAAGCACAAACACAGATAAAAAGAAAACTAAATTTTTATCGGTTAATTGTTGAAACAGTGCTGGAAAGGTATTAAAAGTTTCTGTTAGAAAATGGAGCACTATTGTAGAAGAAACTTTTTGTTTAAGAACAGAAAAATTTAGCCTTAAAAGAATCAAGATTGTAGAACAATCAGCCTTAGTCATTTACGACAACGACAACCGTAATAAGGATGAATACTAAATTTAAAAGAAAACTCGCTCATCCTGTTTCCGATTGGCTTACCATCAAAGATAGGTTTGAAGATGATGCCAGAGGACACCGTAGAAACAGAATATCGCCAAAAAAAGCATTAAATTTCCGACAACACATGGCTTCAAAAACTGGCAAGGGAGGAAGTTAAATCTAATCTTAATACAGCCAGGAATCAACATAAGAAAGCTGTTCTAAATCAAGCATATAATAAAGGATAATCAAGTAAAAGACCCCGATGCGATAAAAGACGACAAATTTGCATACAACTCGCTAGAGATGCAAAAAGGCCGCAGAAGAGCACAGATCCAAAGATCTCTACGCCATCGCAAAAAAAAAACTCATCGGAAAATGAAGAACAAAGTTTAGTTAAAAAAAACTTAAATGTTGAGATACACTAAATCTGAAAAAGCTACAATTGTAAGGCAAAATATTGTCTAAAATAGCCGTAATTGTAGAGCAAAATTTAGTCTAAAAAGAGCCATTATTGTATGGAAAAATTGTATATTTCAATTGATACAATTCAAAAATCGACGATTTTAGAGCAAAATCTTAAAAAAGTTACGAATGCAGAGTAAAATTTTGCCGAAAATGTATTTTGGAACAAAATTAAAAAAAGGCACACAAGATTAACCCCCGTATTTATAAAACATTATTAAATTTAACAAACGTTTATTAAGGCAAATTTTCATTCAAAATTTGTTTTGCAAACCTTTATTCAATTTAAAAATTTTTTATAAATACGGGCGTTAAACTTTTTCTTCAAAGATCGACGATTGTAGAGCGAAATTAGATCTGAAAAGATTTAAGATTGCAGAGTAAAATTTAGCCTTTCAAAGAGCTGTGTGTGTACAGCAAAATTATTTCGAAAAAGTCACGAATGTAATTTCCACCCCAACAACTGACATTAGCAAAGCAAAATTAAGTCTTAAATAAATTACGATTGTGAAGCAAAATTTCATTTTAAAAAAGCTACGAATGCAGAGTCAAAAGAGTCATGTTTTTATAGCAAAATTAAGTGTTCAAAAGTCATGAAGGTAAATCAAATTTTTAATTTAAAAATTCGTCTATTTTAAAACAAAATTAGGTATAAGAAGGGCCACAATTCAAATTTCAAATTTCATCTACAAAAAATAAAAATTTTGCCTTAAAAGAGCCATAATCGTAGAGCAACATTTAGGCCCATTTTCACAACTTACCGATAGCTAAAGGTAGGATTTTATCGGCCGTATAAAAAGTGTCCCATTATTACAACTTAAGTTTAACCTACCAGGCCGCCACTTTAGGTTAAAGTAAAGTTTAAAAAGCGAAACACTTATTATAAGGCCGTTAAAAGTATACTTTTAGCAATCGGTAAGTTGTGAAAACGGGCCTTAGTCTGAAAAGAGCCATGATTGTGGGGACAAAATATTATGTTTAAAAAGCCACATTTGTTGAGGAAAATTTAGTCCCGAAAGACCCATACTTGAAGAGCAACATTTTTTTTTAAAGCTTTAGCCTTAATATGACCACGATCTTCGTACAAAATTTAGTACTACGATTAAAGATATTATTTTAATATATAAAGAGCCAAGAATATAGATAGAATTCGGCAAAATTAAGACTAACAAAATCCTGATCTCAATTGTTTGGAAAAAAATGTAAAAGATTTTCCTTCTTTTAAAAATCTTAATATTTAAGCATATCGAGCCCTAATCGCGAAAATGAAGTAAGCGACATCATTACCAATTTTCGGTTTTTTTTAAATAAATGAATTTATTGGCAACACTTGCATCATCTCCTAAAATGTCATGCTCACATAAGGTACCGTTACGATTTTATTACAAGAACAATTTCATGCAAAATTTAATATGAAATAAACTAAAAAATGCTCTCTCCTGTGAAATTTGATTTTTGGCGCTTACGTTATTTTCGCGGTTTGGGCTCGATGGAAATGTTTATTTTTATATGAAACTGCCATGAATAAATTTTTTAAAAATTTTATTCCTTTACTTCTCACATTTTTTGTTTTAAAATCTTTCGTTATGCCTGTGTCTTGACTCATTCGTTGCATTTTACGATCATTATTGTTGTTGCCACTCAGCGTAATCCGGGTGCCATTATGTAGTTTTTACATTGTTGTTGTTGTTGTTTTTTTTTTTTAATATTTATATAGTGTTTTTGTTTATCACAATATTCTTTATCTTTATGAGCATTGGAAGAAAAAAAAGAAAAAAAATGACCATTTCTTAAAGTTTCCATATTGTAAAAAAGGGAAAATTAATAATGAAGCGTATCACCAAGAGGGACAATCAGAAAAAAAGCTGGATAAAAAATTTTTGAAAGGAATTTTACTTTAAACTGATAAATTTATTTATTTTGGATAAGATTTTTTTTTTGGAATTTTTAAATGACAGATATTTAAGAGAGTGTGGTTTTTGTAAGAGATAAGAAGGAGTTGTTTTTTTTTCTATTTTGGAAATTATCAAAAATGAAATTTGAAAAACTTAATATTGAAAACGTGATAAAGTAGAATAAATTATAACAAAAAAAAAGTTTGTTATCAGAGGATATTTAATTAGTATTAGACTAAAGCCAAATATTATTTTAAAACTAGAATCCGGGATTAATTTTAAAGCTAAAATTCGATAATGTAGCGAACTCGAATATTGAATAGAATTCCACCATAAAAAGAGACACACTCTAAACCAGTGTTTGAAAATAAACAGTAAATTATTTAGCGTTCGGCTCACACACCCAAGAATGATATCTATTTTTTAGTGATTGTGTAGACGAACACAACCCTTAATACCGTTCGTAATTGTTTTCAAGAAAGAGTCGAACATTATATAGTGTTCTGTACTTCGTTAAAAAAAAACAGAACAATTGTAGTGATACTGTAGACAAACATTTTATTTTAATGTTCTATAATGTTTCTTTTATTGATCAAGAAATGAACAAACAAAAAATTTTAGCACCGACCGCAGCACGAACATCTTGTGTGTGGATTGTGATGTGTATTTTGTTTTTGCAAAAAATGTTTTGTTTGTTTTTTCCAGCCAAAAGCGACGAACATTAATAAACCGAACGGAATTAAATGTTCTCCTCTTTTTTTTAGTAAAACAAAAACAGTATTATTTTTGTGTTTGAAAGGTGACAGTCAGGGAAACGTTATTTTTTTTTAATGATTTTCTTCACAAACACTATAAGCCAAGGCGAATTGACTTTCAGGTGGCGTTGAAAACACAGCTGTGCAATTTTTTTTTCTTAATTAGAGAGAGGAACGTCAAAGGTTACTTGTGTTTTTGACATATCGGCCAACGAAAGCAACAAAAAAATACATCGTTGTGTTTTTGGTGTTGCTACTTGTTGTAGTATCGACACCACCGTTTACTTGAATTCGCCTTGCTATAAGCGTTTGTGTTTTCCACAAATCTACCGAACCAAACACTAGGGAGAAATATTTAGTGTTTATTTTCGAACACTGCTCAAGACTAGAATAAGAATATATGTATGTATAAGGAGATGGAGCCATATTAAAACCTACACTACGAATATATCAAGAGCCACAATTAAAGCAAGAATTCGACTTTACAAAAAGCCATAGTTTAAACTAGAATTTGATATTATAAAGAGCCGAAGTTATTTGGAGGGATTCGACTTTAAAAATTCGACTGTATTAATTTTTTAATTAATGTGACACATTTTTTAACTGAAATCAGTTTTTATTTTTTTCTGTGTTGAATTCGACTTTTTCAAGTATACAAAAAGCTGATATTAAAACTGCAATTTGCCCAAGCAAAGGATACCAATTGAAGCTGGAACTTCGACAATGTAATTTCCACGATTGAAGTTAAAAACAAACTAAATAAAAAAGCCCTACAATGCAACCATGTACACAGAAAGAAAAACACTCGGGATAAATCAAAAATTAACTCTGCAAAGAGCAGGTAATAAGGCTTAAATTCCACCATATAAAAAGCTGCTATTAAGGGTTAAATATAACTTTACAAAGAGTACCTTTTTAAGCATGAATTTGATTATATACAGAGACGTCATATAAGCTTCAACTCGACAATATAAAAAGTTACGATCGAAGCTGCAATTCAACAATGTAAAGAACTACTATTAGGACTAAATATAACATTTTTATTTAAAGAGCCAAACTTAAAGCTACAAATCAGCTATAAAATAAAATACAATTAAACTCTAAATTCGATACCTGGTCTTACATTGTATCCTCAAATCACAGAAGTATTTAATCAATACCTGCTTCAATTTATCACAAAGATTTAATGATCAATCTGTCAATGACATAGCAGACTAAATAGTAGACATACACCTAACAATCTTTTGTTACCTTTTTCGTTACCAAAAAAAAAAAAAAAAATTATAAAGTGTCAAGAACAACTGAGTAAATTTAGGCTCTAAAATAAAATAAAAAAACAAAAACAATTTTTATTTAAAAAAATGGTTTCAATTTAAAAACATGTCCTAAAAATAAGGACAAAAAAAAATATGAATAGTTTTTAACTTTATAAGAGTTTGGGTTTTTAAAGGGGGAAAAGTTTAACAAAAAAATTTTGAAAAATAAGAAAAAAATACATTTCAAAATGAATTGTACACATTAAACTGTGAATGCAGAGATCACGTTTCTCTTTATGCCAACGATATTTGTTTGTAATATTTATTTAACTCATTACAAATAATGCAAACTGACAGTTAGACAGGCAAAAAGACAGACATATGGACGGAGATAAACATAAAATGACTGACGTAAATTTTTTTAAATCAGAAGGTTTTTTTTTTTTTAAATCAAAGAAATATTAAGGCGGTGAAGAAAAATAGGTACTATATGAATTTAAAAAAATAAGGGATTTTCTCATAAGTTTATGGTTTGTGTCTTAAATAATTTGCAAGACATTGTGTAGGGTAAACAGCTGACATTAAATGAAATACGGGCTGGGCTCTACAAATCGAAATGAAGTGGATATAAAATCGCACAAATTTTGAAAACGAGCCTGTTAAGAAAGTTCATATATACTTCATAATTTGAGTATCATTTATCTTTACAAGAACCACTGTTAAAAACAGGAAAAAAAATCTCGTTCGATTTCAATTCCACTTCATTTCGATTACTAGAACATGACCGATAGTGTAAACAACAACATAGAAGCATAGAAGCTAGCTTTCCCTCAACAATAAATTTCAGTGTATTTATCAAATATGAAAAACTGGGAATTTAGCACGTCATACGGAAATCGTATTAATAACAACGTTTTTTTTTTGCTTTAAAAATATCCATTGCATCAAGTTAACTCTCTGTGTTTGGTGGGACGAGAAGCGTCCCATCGCTTAAGAGCTGCCAATTCCGATACAGACGATCACAGCGAAGCATGAAAACATAATTTTTTTAATTGCAACACCCGGTAACATGTTGCAAAACAAGTTTACAACTTTATATAAATTATTCCAGACCATGCTCTCTTCCAATACCATTTGTTTCGATTGATGTACGACGCTTTCACTAGAATACGTTTGGCTTGATTCTTTCTCAGCCTTTAAATAATACTAATGAATAATACTTTTAGTGCAAAATTTTGCTAAAAAGATAAGAAAGGGTCATAGTTAACGATGGCAAATACTAACAATAAATTTTTATTTCACCAAATTTAATAATGAGAGCGCTATATTTGCCAAATTTTCCGCATTTTGAGGTTTTACACCTAATTAAAGAGCCAAAATTGGAGTTAAAATTGGACGATAAAGAGCTAAGATATAAGCCGATATTGGACTCTGTAAAGAGTCATGAATAAAGTTAAATTAAACTTTTGCAAAAGCCATGGTTAAAACAAGGACTGGACTAAGCAAAAAGTCTTAATTAAAAATCTAATTGGACTATGTAAAGAGCCACTAGAAGAGCTTAAATTAGACGGTATAAGTAGCCATGTTTAAAGCTTAAAATAGACTATGTCAAGGATAGAATTGTTACTAAAATTCTTCTTCCCAAAAAAAAGCCTGGATTTAAGCGAAAATTGATTTATATAAAAGCAACTATTGCAGTAAACAGTCTTTTACATACATACATCCACTGGATGACATCCAGTATATTAAATCAAACATTGGATTATAAGAGCCAGGATTTCAATCTATTTCGCAATCTATTCAATCTATTAAAGTTAAATTTAACTTTTTAAAAGCAATAATTGCGAAAAGACGTTAGTTGCCCTCGTATTTGGGTTTTCACACATATGCAAAAAGAAATACGTTTAAAATTAATGGTTATACACTATATGATACCAAGGACCCTCGAGATAGAGCTTGTGGAGGTTCTGCCATTTTAATAAAAACCAGAGTCAAACACTACCTCATGGGTGATCATTGTGAAGATTATCTTCAAGCAACAAACATTTGCGTTGAAGAATTAAATAGAAACGTAGTAATCTCATCGTTATACTCCCCACCTAGATATTCAATATCTGAAGGCCAATATTATAATTATTTTAAATCATTAGGACCTTGTTTCCTGGCCGCTGGCGATTATAACGCTAAACATACCTTCTGGGGGTCCCGACTTATAACACCAAAGGGTCGTGTTCTATTTAATACTATTTCTAAAATGGATTTGAATGTGATAGCGAGCGGACAACCAACATATTGGCCTACTGATCAGCAAAAAATACCAGATGTCATCGATTTTGGCGTGGTTAAAAACATTCCCTTAGAAACGATTTATGTTGAAGCTTCCTTAGAATTATCTTCCGACCACACACCAACAATTGTTACTTTAATGAACCCCAATAGAATTGTATCTCCAACTGGTTACTTAGCGACGCCAGCTACACAAATCAATTGGCTAAAATATAAAAAATATCTCAGCACCCATTGCACAGAAAATATTCTGCTTAGTACACCGGAATACGTAGATCGCGCTATTCTTAATTTTGACAGTTTTCTGAAGCTAGCTGTGCAACATTCCAGTAATACCCCAAAAAAAACTAAAAATATTAAAATTTATTCCACAGATGTTGAGCGTCTCCTGACTGAAAAAAGAAGAGCTCGTAGAGAGTGGCAATTGCACAGATCCCCTCAACTAAAGAGTTTATTAAAAGATTGTACAAAAAGGCTAAGAAAGTTACTACAGACTCAAAAAACGGCTTCTCTGCAAAAATATCTTAAGGAACTTGATGCAACTCCGCAATCAGACTACTCATTATGGCGTGCAGCTAAAAATCTAAAAAGGCCAGTCGCCTCTAAGCCACCATTAAGAAACTTGAACGGAAGTTGGGCAAGAAATGATAACGAAAAGGGAAATCTGTTTGTTAATCACTTAAAAAACGTATTTACCCCAAATATATCTCACGATACTGCGGTCGTGTTACCACCTGTTCCTGCTAGAGCGGCTGTTCCCCTAAGATTTGAGATAAGAGAAATCGAAAAGGCTGTTTGTGAATTAAACCCCAAAAAAGCCCCTGGTTTTGATAAGATCAGCAACAAAATGCTTTTGGAGCTACCCAGCACAGCAAAGAAAATTATTCTTTTAATTTTCAATGCTATCTTACGTCTTCAATACTATCCTCAAAAATGGAAGGTTTCCTTAGTCACCATGATACCTAAACCAGGAAAGGATCACACAAAAGTTGAGTCATATAGGCCTATAAGCTTACTTTCTAATATATCAAAGCTGTTTGAGAGGCTGTTAGTGTCAAAATTAACTCCAATTTTAAGTGAAAATAGATGTATACCTAACCACCAATTCGGCTTTAGAAGAGAACACAGCACAATTGAACAAACCCATCGTATAGTAAACGCCATAAGAAAAGCCTTTGAAGAAAGAAAATATTGTTCCGCTCTCTTCATCGATGTTTCTCAAGCTTTTGATAAAGTCTGGCATGAAGGCTTATTACATAAATTGAAGCAAAATTTTCCAGCAAACATACACAAGCTGCTAGAAAGCTACTTAGTCGGTCGACAATTTATTATAAAAGAAGGAAATTTTCTTAGTTCACCTCAGCCAATTGGCGCTGGAGTCCCACAGGGAAGCATTCTGGGGCCTCTATTATACTTAATTTATACTTCGGACATGCCAACGAGCAACTACACACAAACTTCAACATTTGCAGACGATACAGCTTTTCTAAGCGTCCACGAAAACAGTTATGAAGCATCTCGTTACTTACAGGATCATATATTTCAACTAGAAATATGGTTAAAACAATGGAGGATAAAAGTCAATGAGCAAAAATGCGTACATATAACATTCACCTTGCGTCGGGAATCATGCCCCCCTATTAAAATCAATAATCAAATAATACCTCAAAATTCGCATGTAAAATATCTCGGTATACATTTAGATCGCCGTTTGACGTGGAAAAGCCATATAGAGGCAAAATTAACTCAAATGAAACTAAAAGCCATACAAATTCATTGGCTTATTGGAAGAAACTCTGTCCTTAGTCTCGACTGTAAACTCCTACTTTACAACTCTATCTTAAAGCCTATCTGGTGCTACGGTATTCAGTTATGGGGCACTGCCTCGGCTTCTAATATCGAAAAAATTCAAAGGCGCCAAAATAAACTTCTTCGAATAATCACAGCTGCCCCTTGGTATGTTAAAAATTCAAATATTCACAAGGATCTCAATGTTCCATTAGTTAAAACTGCGATTACGAAATATGCAGTAAAATACTTAACAAGGCTCGAATTGCATCCGAACCCACTAGCTCGAAATATTTTAAATGATAGCGGCCACACTCGCTTAAGAAGAAGAGACACTGCAGCACTGGTCCAATTAGATGAGCGATAAACACCTAGATAAGTGAACAGAACCCGTGATAAAGAAATTTTTGTCTGGCACTGGCAGGACATAAAATAAAGTATTAGGTTAAGATTTGATTAATTATTGTTAGTTCATATTAAATGTATGAAGATTCAATAAATAATATTGAAAAAAAAAAAAAAAAAAAAAAACACATATGCAATATCTGCCCACTTTGCTGTGGCGCCATAGTTCGTTTGCAATCACAGTCATGATATACGTAACATTAATGATATTTTCATCCCATTGATGATTAACAACAAATTATACAAGTTTGTGCTTATTTTATATAAGCACTCACTTTATAAAACATACATTGCATCTATTTCGCAATTATATCACAAATATTCACACTTGCCAACACAAAAATTTAGGCTCTAGTGCAAATTACATAGAAACTACATATGTGTGGAATACCACACATGAGGGTAACTTACGTAAGTTCTGGTATACTTCGCTACTTAAAAATATATTTTAATCAAAAAATGTGTTAACAGTACTTAATTGATAATGCTGACAAAGTCAAGAAGTTTCTCTAGTGTATCTCAACAATTTTTTTGTTTATCGTGTAAAAATGATTCCTTTTGTGTGGTTTTGCACACAAGGGTGATTTAAAGGTTAAGCCTAATTTGGTAGTATTTGCTCATAGGGAACAGGCGCTGTCGTGAAAAAACGCATCTTAAAATATTTAAAGAACATTCCACCTTTTGTTGTTACATCCTCCTAGGCAAATCAAATGTATGCTTACCTGCGATGCGAATGACTGGGATCTTAAGGTATTTTGATTTCTTGAGTCCGGGGTACTCATCAAAGTACCTTGTTATCTGGTGCTACGAAAGTCAGTAGCCCCCGGTGAATTAAAGGCTCTGGTCTGACTAGGGGTAAAGGCCCCTGCTAGTATGCTTCTTGCGAGAAATGCTTTCTGTCTTTCAGCATAATTGAAAAAATTATGATGAAAAGATGTCTTCTTTGGCTATTTTCTTGACGAAGGGACACTCACGTAGTTGCTGTGGTTAATACCACAAAACGCGGAAAAGAAGGCTGATTTTTTACCCTTGTAGGAAAGTACAGCTTGTGGAAGCTGTTCCTATTCGAAGGATGCTGCTATATTTATATATAGTAGAGAAGGTAGGATAGCTGCAGCTTCTAAACAAGGAGGGCGGGTTACACACTCAAATTTCTATCAGTGTATCTGCACACCCACGGTTACATTTGGTAAATGCATGAATGAATCACCCAGTGGTTAAGATCCACCATGAGATAAGATCATATAGTAGGTGCTCGTATAAATATGCTTCCACATTTGAGCCAAAATCAATATTTCAGGAAGAAATTGGTAGTTATAGTGCCTATAACTCGGCAATTTTTGGAACTTTGATTCCTCGAAATTTATTTTCAGGTGAAAGTGGAAAAACAAAGTTTATAAAGTATAAGAAGATTACAAAAAGTGTAGGTTTCGATATAAAATAACAGATTTATGGGTAATCTAAGGCAAGTCGTGGGTTTTTTCTTTTATCTTAGCCATTAATTGCCCGATCTGGCTGAATTTTGAAAACAAATTATTCCAGACTATAGCTGATAAAAAAATTTATAACAACCTAGTGCCCAGCATATCTGGAGTCTTCGGAAATCGTATTTCAGCCAACACATACAAAGACGGACAGACAGAAGTCTTTAAATCAACTTCGCTGCTAATAAGGACCCAAAATATATGTACTTTTTAAGGCTTAAGATCAATATAATAGGCCACGATTACAGCCTAAATTCGGACTACATAAAATAGCGAAGATTAAGGTTTAATTAAACATGACAAATAGCCAGGCTAATTTAAACAAAGAATCCAGAATGCTTATAGTGTAGTGTGAATAGTGACACCCCTACTAAATATGTTGCTTCTCTTAAAAAAGATAAAAAATAAACAGAATAAAATTCACATTAACAAAACGAAAAAAAAGAACACAATTCCTCCAACGAACCATCCCTACGTGTGCTGTGCTTGAGGTCGTCGTACGTACCAACAAACATTCAACACGTACGTACTACGTAGTTCGTTGTATGCCTCAAACGCATATAACAACTACAACAATAACAACAACTGAAACAAAATAAATTAAAAGCGGTCAATATACTAAATACAATTTTCCACTGCACTGACAATGCTGCATGCCTCAACTAAAGCTAAAATGAAGAGAGAGATGGTTGCAATAATATGCTTCAACAACAATGAAGTTGCTTGGACCCCATGAATATACAAAAACTCTTAACATAACAATGAAACAAAGAATCAAGAAGAAAAAACTATATAAAATAATTTAAAAAAAAGTAACGTACAGCACATAAAATAAAGGGTATGGCAAACACGTGAGGCACACAAGCAAAGGCCATGCAACAAAATCTTTAAAACATGATCTTTATAACAAGATTTAAAAAAAAAACTCCAAAGACTTTTCAATATTAGCGGGAGGGGAACTTTGTTTTCTTCTTAAAACCTCAGCTCCTTTTAAAAAAGGGCTTTGTTTTGGTATCTCGGTACTGCGCTTGTGCCCAGTTTTATTAAATCTTGTTTTAGATACTGGGTTTTTTTTTGCTTTCTGTCGTTGTTTTTTTGTTTGCTTAGTGTACAGCTTCTTTTTGGTTTTGTGATCTTAAGAGGGGGGAGATACATAAGAAACATTTCGAAAAGCGAGATTTTATTGTAGTTTTTTTTTAGAAACTTGAACTGGTATCTCTAGTTTTGTTTTCTTTGTAAATATGTAATTGTAAAATAAATTGCCAACAGTGTTTTTGAAAAAAAAAAAAAAATAAAAAATAAATAAAAAAATACCGTACAGTGGAACGAATAATTTTGTTTTACTAGACCTGTAACCCTTCTCTATAGAAGCCCACAAGTAAAAGTCATTGATAATGAAATTAGTTATTTAATTGTTTGTTTCAAATTTCCTATTGGACTAGTTTCCAATTTTTTTTATTTTTTTTTTAATTGCAATTTAATTCAAAACTATTTATTGAGCCAGATGAAATTTTAAGGAATATTTGTTGGGAATTTTAAAAAAGAGGCCTTATCAAAGAAAAAAATGCCTAAAATTTGCGGAGAAAATTTTTTTTTTTTTTAATCTCCGGAATTCTAAAATATAAGTTCTGAAAAGTAGTGGAAAAGATTTGCGTGAACAACTGCTGGGTAGATCTTACATCTTAACCACTGGGGAGCAAACAATGCGTTTACCAAACGCCCTTAGGGTGAGTGCGACCAGCTCCCACAGACCGAATTTTTAGTGTTTAACTCGGCATGTCAGCAGCATCTGTTAAATAGCAACAGCATTTTTGGAGATCTGCCAGCCAACGGAACTTTCTCGCATGTGGTCGAAATTCAAGCTATGACGCCGACTTTTTAAGAACCCTCTTTTTGCGACTTTGTGTGCGAACTTACACAACCACGTGATTTCCGAAGGGGCCTCAACTTGTAGTGATTCCCGTGATAGCAGTCAACCACGATCTTAGGAGATTTGGCATTTTTGAACTTTACCGAACTCCTGCTTGTTATTTTCCTGGAGGATGTATGTATAACCAAAGGGTGGGGTATTTTTTTAATTTACCACATGGGGGGATGAGGACGATTTCAGACAAGTAATAATAACGCTTAATGCACAACTTTTTAAAAAAAAACTTAAAAAAATTACTCTTTGGTGCAGCTTTAATGCCGGCGAAGCCATTGCCGCACCAACAACCGTAAAAGGCATAAACTACAAGGTCATTATATGGAAGGTATATAATCGTTCCAGCAGGATGGTGTAACGTTCCATACAGCGTACGATACAATCAAATTAGTAAAGATCTTGTTCCGCGGGCGATTAGCCGCCTCCTTCGCGAGATGTTACATCTTTAGCCTTTTCTTCTTTGGGCCAACATTAAAATCGCTGGATCGTTATAGGAGTTATGTGCGTTATTTCTACAAAAAGAAATCTAGCTGTGCTTAGAAATCTATCGTGTAAAAGCTGCAATATTTTAAAAGAAAACTGAAGTTTAAAACGCGTAGGCCAAATAAACGTTGAAATAGGTAAAGTTACCTGTTAGGTACGAACATGCTCAGCTTCATTTTTGTAGAAATTACGGGCATTACAAGACAACATCTAACGCTAGCATCGGCTGTACTCTTTTATACCCTCCACTGAAGGTAAAAGGGTACATGAAAGTTTGCAATTCCGTTTGTATCTTTCACAATATTGATCCTAGACCCTATAAAGTATGTATATATATACTGGCTCCTTTTGAGAAGAGAAGTTCAAATCCGGCTAACTGACTGCCCGTCTGGCTGTTGAAATAGGTTTTTAGATATGATGGGGACTTGGTTGGAATATATTCAGATTTTCTCATTTAAATTATGCTATTGAAATTCAGCCAGATCGGCTTATAACTGATATCAGCAAACAACCACGACAGCCTCCCTTGATGTTGTTTTTTAATCTTTTTTTCTGTGTATCTGGAAAACGGCAAGAGCCAAAGTTTCCAAATTAGGTACCACTATCAAGCATAAACAAGCACACAAATGGGCGGCATAATAGAAGTGAGCGTGGTACTTCCCATACAAACACATAATACATTTTTTTATATCTGGGGAACGAAAAGAGCCAATGTTTCTCCAAATAGAGTTCACACATCTCGGTGATCAATACACAAGATTCGACAAATTATGGGCGGGAGTGAAGAAGTGGGCGTGACACGTAATAGATTTTTTTATATCTTAAGAACAGCAAGAGAAATATTGTTTAAATTTGGTACACACAGCTGCCTTATTATAACACAACCTCTGGGCCTGGCACTTTATTACAAAGGCATTTTAGATTATTGTATATCTAGAGAACATCAAAAGCCAGAGCTTTCAAATTATGTACCAGCATATAGGCTATAAACATCCGACAAAATGTACACTGATTTGGGAGGTGGGCGTTCCACAGAATAGGTTTATTTATATCTAAACAACGATATTTATGTAACTCTCTGCTCTTATCGTATAAAGACCTCTTGCTTGTTTTAAGTAAAAAATGGCGTATCAACAACCATAAAAGGCGTTCAACCTCCTTAGCCTCTTCCCTTTACGCTTATATTGAAATCGCTGGTCTATGCCAACAAGCCAACGTCGTAAGAAGAGTTGCAAGACAATATTGAACCCAAATTGTGTTTAGACTTGGAAAATCAGGTCCAACGCATTCAACGACAATACGCTTTTTGTAGGCAATTAACATACGAGTATAGCACTTGATATCGATTACGTTTTACTAAAAAGATATTAGCTTTCGAAACTAATTGCAAGCATTTTGTAAAGTTTACATTTTATTTAAATAAGGACATATTAATAATAAATCAAGGTCTTTCAAAAAATTGTTAACGATTCCCTTATAATTAAGAAGAAAATAAATGCAGAGTCTAATTACACTTTAATGAATAAATAACAACACCATTAAAACTGGCTAAGGGGTCTTTACTAAAATGTAAATTCTAACAAATATATAAAATCTAACGAATTGCCTTACACAATCGCTGAAAAGACCACTGTAGTTATTAGTAAATGTAATATGTGGTGGTTAAGGCGGCATTATACTCTAAACTCTGCTGGAGAGCCCGTATGCGACAACGTAGCAGTAGAAAGCGAGTGTGTAGTACGTTTTTCAAAACGTAGTCTCTGTAAAATTAAAAAAAAGTAAAATCTTAGTTTGTGGTAGAAGACTGCGAGTAATGTGTAATAAATGCGATAATAATGGGTGTATAAGTATGTATGTATCACTGACTGGCTGGCTGGCTGGCTGATTGCCTGACTGACTAAATGTCTGTCTTGGATTTTTATTGTATTTTTGTTTGGCGTTGTTTTATTTTTCTTCTTGTTCTTGGGTTGTAAATGTTTTACGATTTATCGTAACGGCAGCAATATAACAACAAATATGAACGCTTTTGTTGATTTTGCTTTTTAGACGCTGTTTGTTGAAACTGATAAGCAAGCAGGCACTGTGAAAAGCGGGCTGGGATGTAAAGAAGAAAAAAAGCGCATAAAATAACGCGAACGCTTAAAGTAAGAAGTCAGTTCTAAAACTGCTCACAACAGACAAACAACTTAAATTAAAAGAGTTTATATTAAATTTCAAAAAAATGCAAAGTAATAAAGGAAATTATTTAAACATATTTTCAAAATCTAATAAAAACTTTCTGCTTAAATTGAAAGACAAAACGTGATACAAGTGTGAAAGTTTTGATGAAAGTAAAAACAGCAAAAATGTGACTTAAAAAGCTTTAAAAAGTGTTGACGGTTTCTAAAGAAACTACACTCTAAATCTTTAAAACAAGCTTTAAATTCTAAATTCAATTTCAACAAAAGCTTTAAAGCTCAAAGAGCCTTTTTTTGGAACTGATTTAAAAGAAGCTCTACCAGTTAAGAAACTTGGTAACTTTTTTTTTACAAAAACTAATGGTTGAAAAGAAAAAAGCTTTAACAAAGGTTTTTAACCTTTACAAAAACAAAAGCTCCTAAAGACTGAGCTTAAAAGCTTTTTGGCGTTTTAAAAACGCCTTAACACCAGGACCGGGCGTAATTGGTAAAGTGCAATTTGGTAGCCAGCAAGATAGTATTTTAGAGATTCATCTTTAAGAGACGGGTGTTTGTTAAGGCTGCCTAAATCAAAAGAAAGTGGAGATCATGGATCACTGTGCAATATTTAAGCTGAAATGCTTTTAAACCGTGGTGGACGTTAGAAAATGTGCAATCATATGAACCAGTTTTTAAACTGTTTCAAAATGGAATGTAATTCTTTGGAAGTTTGGTTAAACTTAAGTTTAGCTAAACTTTGTTGTTATTGGTATTGTTGTTAAGTTTTACGATTAAGTTTGTGTTTTTTTTTTGTTGTCCTTTTTGTTTTTTTATTTATGCTAAGTTTTCTTTTCTGGTTTAAGTTTCGGTTTTTAGTTTTTCTTAGTACAATTTAAATTTATTTTCCAAAAAATAGTAAACTCTTTTGATATGGAACTTCAAATGCTGTAAGCTTAAAACAACTTTTTGGTTATTTCGTGAGAAGCTTAATATTAAAAGAATATAAAAAGCATTTTATTAAAAGTTTTTTGAATATGTTTATATAAACTTTTTTAAAGCTTATAGCTTTGAAACACTTGTATATAAATACTTGATAAAAAGCTTTTCTTATAAAAAGTAAAAAGTTTGAATTTTCAAAATTTTTAATTTTTTTGTAAGCTTAAACGTTCTGAAGTCTTTGTTTACTTAAAAAAAATATGTTGCAAAAGCTTTAATATCTTGTTAAGTTTGTTTTTTCTTGTTTTTTCTTCTTTTAAATTTTTTTTCAATTTCTGTGCAATATAAAAACTTCCGATTAGTTTTATTAAACTTTGACTTTAATATGAAAAGCTTTCAAAGTTTTTTATCTCAAAAAAAATTGTTCTATTTTTGATATTCAATTTGATTATTTTAACTTTTTTTTATTTCTTCTAAATTCAGGAAATATTTTTTGAAAAAGCTTTAAGAATTAAATTTTTTGATCTTAAGTTTTGTTTATTTCTTTTATTTTTATTTCTGTTAACTTTTTTTTAATTATTCGATTTGCATAATGTGATTAATTGTTTTATTTTTAGTTAATTTTTTACTTTTAGAAAACGTTGCTTGAAATATTCTATAACCGTAAGTCTGGGTTTGCAGTAAGAAAGTTTTCTTTCAGAAAGTCAAAGTTTATTGATGCCATATTCTCTTTGCCTCTCACCAAAAAAATTCGGACTTTCTGAAAGAAAACTTTCATAGTGTGAGCCATGACTATGGAACTTTTAGGAGTATGTTTTATGAAAGCTTTTGACAATATCTAAAATAGCCTTTTGATTATGATTTTAAGAGTTTGCTAAAACAGTTTTCCGCTTAGTTATCATCATTAGTTATTTACACTTCAGGTTAAATAAACTTGAGCTTCAATATACTTTAGATTCATTCTAAGCCTCGAGCTTAATAAAATCTTTTTAATTTTTTGGTCGAAATAATACTCATGTAGCCTTAAAATCCTATTTAGCGGTAGAAGCTTTTATGATATTATAGTTAAAATGTCTCTGTTTTAAAAGTTCAATTGTTTTAAGGCTTTAGTAAAAGATAAGCCTTAAGCTTTAAAGAAAGCTTTAAATGTAAAGCTTTAACTTTTATCTGTTAGACTTTTAAAATTATTTTTTGAGCTTTTTGAATTAATAATTTTTTTTTATAATTTTAGTTTTATTTACGTTTAATTTCTTATAATTTCCATTTTATTACCTTTTTGTGTAAAATTTTGATGTTTTTGTTTTTAATTTTTAAATATTTGGAAATTTTTTTTGGCTTTTTTATCATTTTCTAAAATTAAAATTTTTATTTTGAAAATAATTTGTCATATTTTTTTTAATTTAAAATTTTTTATATAAAATTTTTAAATTTTTTTTTAATTTAAAATTTTTTATATAAAATTTTTAAATTTTTTTTTAATTTAAAATTTTTTTATAATATTTCAATATATCAATATTTAATAATAATTCCAATTTTTAATAATTTTAAAATTTTGTTATAATAGTTAAATTTTTTAAAATTATTTTATCAATTTTTTTTTTAATATTTTCAAATATTTAAAAATTTTTTTATAATCTCTTATTTATAATTTTAAAAACATTTTTTTATAAATTTTAAAATTTTTTATATTATTTTTTTTTAATTAAAGTTATATTTTTTTAAATGCTGCATTAAATTCAACAAAATCTTCAAAAGTCTTCCATTATTTTTGTGGCATTTAATTTTTTTTATAATATTTCTTATTATTTTTTAATATTTTATCATATATTGTTAAAATGAAATCCAAAATAACCTTAATTTTAATAAAGTATAAAGTCTTCCTTATTTTAAAATAATATAAATTTTAATTAAATAATTAAGACATTAGTTAATTAAGATTTTATTTTAATTTCTAATTATTAAGTCATGATTTTATTATTCTTTTCAGTTCTTCTCTATATTAACGATTTTTTTAAATAAATATTTTTCTTATTAAACATTTTTATACTCCTACTGTAAGAGTAACCAAATACCAACCAACAAACATATCAATATATTTTGACATTTTTTCTTCTCTTTTTCTCACAAAAAAAGAATAGTTTTTTAATGATTCAGTTTTAAGTTTATAAAAAGTATTTAAAAAATTAATGAATAAAAACAGAAAAAAACAAAAAAAAAAAAACTTAAAAAACCAACAAAAAATTTTTTATTTAAAAACATTGACAAATTAGTTATACGGAGATCTTACTTAGCAAAAACTCTTGCATTATGCATGACTTTGGAATCGTAAATGCTACTCGCAGCATTATTCTATAAAAATATTGACAGTTATACATATTTATACACTTAAAGTATCCCTTAATTGAAAAATGTTTGAATCAACAACAATACATTTTTTAAATCAAAAGTTAAACTAAAGTCGGTCAAAATCAAATTTGAAAATTTTTTTTAACAAAATTTGTTTGATTTTCTTCATGAATTAAAAATAGGTTTGCCTTAAAAAACAATCAAATTTTATATTTACTAGGTTAATGGTCATTTTCTCAATGAACCGTCATACTGCCTGTTACTTAATGTCAACATAAATTTATTAGACCGATAAACTGTCTGTTAGCAATTTTGGGTTTCTCAACATACCGACAAAAAACATGGTTTTAAGTTGGCAACACCTCTCAAAATACATGTAAGTGCCGGTCTTGAGTTTTTAGGAGAGAAGGGAAATGAAATGGCATTCTCTTTACCCTTCTTTCCTAAAAGCTGAAGACTTGAGTCAAACTTGACTTGTATGAACCGGCACTAAAAGTTGGGAGTCAGCTGATTGAATTTATCTGTACGGCAAATAAAAGGAAAATAAATAATCGGCAGATGAGTGCTGGTTAGCTTTGCGACAGAATAAAAGCAAATGAGACATTGAGAAAACCAAATTTCTTTGATGTGCAGTTTTTCGTTGGGAAAAAAGTTAATCGTGTAATGAGAAAACGGCCATAAGCCTAGTGGTCGAAATTCGACGATACTAATTTATGCAAATATAGAGAAAACATTCAAAGAAGTATATCGTCGGCTTAATTGAGATTTTGATGCCCTGTGGTAGAGAAAGAAACGCCTCGTCGATTGTAGTAGTTGCATGTATATTTTTTTCAATTTAAGTCTTAAAGTGTGTAAAACCAACTATATTTTTGGTTTTTAGTCTCGCTTGTAAAGTGTGCTGAAAGGTAGTTGGCAGGCTTTCATATTAAGCCGACGATATATTAATTTATATGTTTCTAGCATTTGTTATTTTTTTCGTCTTATTGGATTCATTTGTCGAGGGATCAACCTGCGTTCCATATATATTAACTTCCACTCAAGTCCGTGAATGTTAAATTTAGTTTTGTAACTACAAAAAAAAAAAAACAAATCAGAAAGTACCAATTGAAAATCAACTGCATAATGAATTTTATGTTTCTAGGCTCAGTATTAATAAAAATGCCAACAGCACCAGTTATTTATTTAATTTTTATTTAGCGTATGGATTTAAAATACAGAGAAAATATTTATAATAATATTTTTTTTTTGTTGTTAAATAGATGGTAAATTTATTTTACAAGTTTAAAGTATTTAGCCAGGATATGACTTCGGGTGTTAGGTTCTTGATTTCTTCAGTGTTTCATGGAAAGGAAATACCGCATGGACAGCTGGCGGCATTAGCAAGTCCACACTTAGTTAGGGAATCCATAGTTCTGGCAGTAGATCTGCGTAAGCTGCATAAATTACATCAGGTTTCGCGTGGAATATCAAAATCGGTGTTCCTATCGTCTGGGTTGAATAAGGGACTGCTTCGTCCCGAGTCGTTCCACTGCGATGACCATGCGGAGTGTAAATCAAAATTATCGTCACGTAGCATGGGTGGGTTTCTTGATATTAATCTTGCATCGTTTTGAGTGAAAAGGTCAGAGTTGAGTGGGATGTGCGGGCTTGTGCTGATGTTAATGTACTCCCGAAGAAGCGCTTGCCTTCGTCTTATGTTTTTAGGTCCAATATTAAGAATATAAAAAAAGTACCAGTTGTGAAACGAAAAAGTACCAAACCTTACAGTTTCTTACTCACTCATGTATGTTTAATTTTATGTTTCAAGTCCTAATATTAACGAAAATTCAAAAAGTACCAGTTTTCAAAAAGTAGCAGTACCATATACTTCTATGTTTCTAAGTTCAATATTATAGAACATTTTAGAACTATCATATGCCGTACCACAGAAGTAAAGAAAAAAATTTTATCACTCGTATTTCTCCTTTTGGTACTTTTTTCCCCCATTGAATTATTAATATTGTATTTAGAGCCCATAATTTAATACGTATGTATGTGTCAATACATGGAAAAAGTACCAAAATAGATATGTTTTTTACTCCTTACACGCTTGAATTTCAAAAAAGTAAAAAAATTTATATTTGTTACAAATTTGGTATAGTCGGTACTTATATGTTGATTGGTTTAAAAGGTAGGTGGGGTTTCAAAGTGGTACCAAAAGGGCCGAATTTCAAAAAATTACCGGACACTTATTTTTCTAATGAACAACGATAGGTATAAATTAGTTTGTATCTCTTTTAGTTTAGGAGATATGAGGTTACCAAATTTACCCGTAGATTGTAATAAAGCATATATTGTGCCCTGCCGTAAGTAAGTAACTTTTAAATGCTGTTTTTTTTTATTCATTAACCCATTTACGCTTGCTGTTCCAATTTGGGAACACTTCCTTATTTGCGACTTATGACAAAGTTTTTGACTTTATTCAATATAAGGTTGCATTATTTATAAATTAAGAGTTCAGACATTTGTATAACATCAGAAACATTTTTTTTTTTTTTTAAAGTGACCACTGTGCCAATTTTGACACACCTCTTAGATTCCAAAAAAAAAAAATTTTTTTTTTTTTGATTTTTTGTTTATACACAGAAAAAATATTTGCAAAAAATTATTCAATTAAATAATTAATTGGTGTACATTAATTATTCAATTTTTGTTTGCAGCAATTAATTTTTTTAATCAAAACCCATAAAATTAAATGTTTGTGTATATGTGGTGTTTATGCAATTAATTTTTTAATTGACTAAATTTGTGTCCCACGACTCGAAAATACAAATCCGTTAATTGATATGATCAATTCCTTTGCAGGGGCAAAATTAGTAAAATATTTAATTGTCTGAACGAATTGTTTAATTAAAGTCGATTTTATATTTTTTCTGTGTGTGTAATGAAATTAATAATAAAATAATAAATATTTTATTTTTTGTCCGGTAGTTTTTGTTTGGGCTTAAATGGGTTAATTATGATGTGCTAAATTTATTGTTGGGGGAAAAACTAGCTCCTATGCTCATTTCAATGGCTGCTTAGGCCAGATCATCAGCAAAGATTTTCCCAAAGACTTTGGAAAAGCTAAAGATATGAGGGAAATAAAACTGTGAAACGAATGAGAATTACAAACACTCAAGCTTAGACAATATACCAACAATAAACAGTGATTTTATCTTTTCTTACATTCCCCTTCAATTGGATGGTTTTTTTTCCGATTGTAGTTGAAAAAATAAAATAAAGTGTTCTAAACTATTTCGGTTTGCCGATTTAAATATAGATTTTGAAATTTTCATAATATTCAACTTCATTTCATAGTTGGTCACCCTTAAATTAAAGTTAACCATTTTAAAAGCCATCTTAAACTTCGGCTATAATTTTGATTTTTAATTTTCAGTTTCATTTTCATTTTAAAATTTTTAACACTTAAATTATTGTAAAAATGCTATTAAATACTGAGCTTTATTGATTTTAAGTTGTGATTTTTCTCTGAGTAGCTGGAGCACATTTGGTTAAAGTGCAAATCTGTCAAACGAAACACTTCCGAACATGTCGAGTGCCGATGTTCTTTGTTGTTTTCAACTTTTCGTTTTTTGCTTTTGCCTTCACTACGACTGTTTTTATTTAATGAATCAGAAGTAAAGGCAACGGTTTATTTTCGCCCAATGAAAAATCAGAAAGTGGAAGAAAAAGCAATTTTTTGATTTTGGCTGCAGCTTTTTAAACCCTGGTCTAAATAGACAATTAAAATGTTTATGCCGTTTTTTTAATCGCCTTTCTTCCTTAATTAATTATTAATAACTAATAATTTGAAATCATAGTTATTAATATTAATTACACTTGTTATTTATTTCAAAAATAACTTCTTAATTTCCTTCTTTTCAAGCATTATTGTCAATATGTTTTCATATACGAAATTATAAAAAAATCAAGTGTAAAATGTTATCAATCTAAAAAAAGCTTGACAACAATAGATAAAAACTAATGTTTATTTAAAATTTATATCAGAAGAAATTAAAAAAACAAGCAAAAAATTTCTTTTTGTACACTTATAAAATAATAATCGTATAGTTAAGGTTTGTGTTAGATAAATTCATACACACATACCCTTTTATACACTTTTAGTGATAACAAAAAGAAACTATTAGTAAAGTAATAAAAGAAAATAAATATTAATAATGACCTATTTATCAAAATATGTAAAGAAGAATACAAATTGTTAATCACCAATAATTTTCTATAAAGAACCGGTACTCGCCAAACATTTGCTATCAATAAGCGCGAATGATTTCTTGTAGAAAATCATTGAACGTCATTAATTTTCTATAGAAAATCATTCAACTCTAATAATTTTCTTTGAAGAAGCATTGGTCGCCCGTAATTTTTAATCGAAAATCATTGATCGCTCATAGTTTTTTATAGAAAATCATTTAACTATAACATTTTCTATAAAAAATAATTGGTCGCCCATAATTTTCTATAGAAAATTATTAAACGCCTAAAATTTTCTAAAGAAATCCATTGAACGCCCATAATTTTCAATATAAATTAATTGATTGCCAAAAAATTTCTATAGAAATTCATTTGCCGCCAATAACATCCAACAGAAAATCGTTAAACGCCTACAATTTTCGATAGAAAACAGTTAGTCGCCAACAATTTCCTACAGAAACCAGTGAGACGCCAACAGTTTTTTTAGGAACCGTTAGTCGCCAACAATTGTCTATAGAAAGCTCTTATTTAATACCAATTTCTTATAGCAAACCGTTTGTCGCCGACAATTTTTCATAGAAAATATATTGGTCGCCAACAGTTTCATATAGAAAATCATTGGACGCCACTAATTTTCCTTAGAAATTCACTCTACGCCAATAATCGTCTAAAATTATTGGTCACCACTTATTTTCTATGATATACCGTTAGTCGCCAACAATTTTCTGTAGAAAATATTTTTTTTCAATATTTATCCATAGAAAACCATAAGTAGCCAAACATATTCAATAAATAATTATAGGAAGCCAATCATTTCCTGCAGAAAAGCATTGAGCGCTAATAATTTTCTATAGAAAGCCATTTTACGCTAATAATTTTCTTTGAAGAATCATTGGTTGCCAATAATTCTATATAAAAAATCTTCGAACGGCACTAAGTTTCTTTGGAAAATCACTTGAAGCCAATAATCTTATATAGAATCTTATGAATTGCCAATATTTTTCTAAAATAAGCCTTTAGTCGCCAAAAATTTTCTATAGAAAACCTTTATTTTCAACAATTATCTATAGAAAACAGTTAGTCGCCAAAAAATTTATTATAATAATCATAGAACGCTAAGAATTCCTGTAGAAAACCAATTAACGCCAATAATATTCTATTTAAAATCTTTAAACGACAATAATTTTCTTTGAAGAAAATCATTTAACGCTATTTACTATGGAAACTAATTACTCGTCCATAATTTAACGCCCATTATTTTCTAAAAAAAATCCTTTGAGCGCTCATAATTTTTTCAATAAATCCATTAAATGCCATTAATTTTCTATAGAAATTCATTGATTTCCAATAATTTTTTTTAGAAATTTTTTGGTCGCCAAATAACTTTCTTTAGAAAATTGTTAATTTACATTGTTGGCCATCAACAATTAAAGAGAAGGAAGTGGTCTATATTATTTGAATTACATTAAAAATACTAATTTTCTCTCTAGTTATCAAAAAAAAAAAAAAAATAAAAATAAAAAATAATAATTTTTTTAGAATTGTGGTTATTTTGTTGAACTATTTATGGTTTTTAATCCAAATTTTTTAACTTTTAATCAGGCTTAAGTTCATCAAATTTAATTTTCATTAAATTATTTTTATGAAGAAAGGAATTTTACAACATGAAAACTAATTAAAATTGTCATTGATAATCATTCATTCTTGACTGACCTGAGATTCGAACCCAGGCGGCTGGTTACCATGACATGTTTCGATCGCAATGATTATCTATGACAATTTTAATTAGTTTTCATGTTGTAAAATTCCTTTCTTCATAAAAATAATTTAATGAAAATTAAATTTGATGAACTTAAGCATGATTAAAATTAAAAAATAATAATATAAACTAAAAAAAATAACCTTAGCACGAACAAAAAATGTCTGAATAAAGCATAACTCAACGATAGATAAGGACGCCCGCATAAAATTCAACACAAGTCACTTACACATAACACGAGTCTAATGATTATACCAACTAAAAGATAAAAGAAATGTCAAGATTTGGCACAGTAGGAGTTTCGGTAGGTAGATTTTTTTTTATTTTAAAGGAAATTTCTAAAGTTTGCCGGAAATTACGGAAGGATGTTTCAAAAAATGTAGTCTAGTTTTAACATCATCTTAGGAAAAGTAATAAAAACAAGGATAGACATCGTTATCCCAATGACAGTTAAGGTTAAGGGTCAAAAATCTGATTCTGACTTCTGAACGCTATTAGGAACCTTAATTTTAGTTTTAATGCCATTTTTATTGCTTTTTTGTTGGTTTAAGCGTCTTCTTTAGCATTCTACCGCCATATTTTTGTTATTAATATTTAAAGCATTACAAAAGCAACCATGATATGGTTGTTGTTTCCTGATGAATGAGTAATTCAACCATAATTTGTAGTCGATAAGAAAAATTTTCAAAATATTGAGATATAAAATACAGTATTGACTTTTAGGTAAGAACATGCTAGATCAAAACAGCGTTATTATCATAAATCGTCTGTTTGGCGATAAGGAATTTCCTGGGTTAAATTTGTGAAGAAGAAAAACAAACACTATCAAAAATATTTAGTAAATCAAATTAGAAGCACCAAAATATGTTTGTAGTTCTTTGATTGATTTTATGATGAAATAAACAGGTGGCATCACTAATCCAGGTGACGATTTTTTGCTGCAGTATTGTTTTTCTAGTCTTCTGTTAAAGTATTTTTTAATGTTTACAAAAAGTACAAGTTTAGTGTTGTAATTAGTGTATTGTAATAAAGTTTTTGGTTATTTAAATTAAAATTAAAGCAGATATTGACCAAAATGAATTTGATTTTTGCGTAAAATAATTTTTGACATATTCGAAGACACATTTTCATTTTTGTTGTAATGCCACTTCCACTATTTTATCATTGTTGATTCCATAAAAATGAGCTTTCATGATTAAAATTGTAGGCCTAAAATATGAAACATCGCTAACGATATTTAATAAAAAAAAACCATTTTTCACCAACAATTTAATAAATATGTAGATAAAAAAACAGTTGCAGTTGGCTTAGGAACGACTTTATGATTGCATTTGTTAGATTCGTAAATTCGATTTGGAACAATTAGCAAATGTAAATGACTATTTTCTTCCTCCAAAAGTTATAATTCATGTTTTAAGAATAGATTTAGTTCCTCCAAGGCTGCTACTGTGACATCTAATAATGATTTTCAAAAATTGGATTTTTTAATCAAATATTGTTTTTTCCTTTTTGGATTTTCTATAAACTAAATCTCGACTATTTTACAAACCTAGCATACCCTTATTCATCACTAGTTGTGGAGGGTACAAAAAAGAAATACAAAGACATTAAAATTAAATTATTTCTCTTTGTTTCCCCTATTTATTGTTGTTGTAAAATCTAGTAAACAAATACCATGACTCACTAAGTTTTATGAATTGTGTGGTGCATCACCCATGTCTTACGACGACCTACTAAAGAGGAGGAGCTGTTCAGTCAGGCATATCAAGCCATTATAAACTGCACTATGTCTTCCTAAAATAATTGTGGTGGTGGTTGTAATAACCAACTCCTCTACTTTGACACGTTTAATGTTGCTTGTGTTTATTAGTTTAATTACAAAAAGGATCTTAAGCCAATAGTTTGGCTACCTACCCAAATTACTACACACTTATTTGTATGTATATTTACAAAAGTATTATATTTTTTATAAGAGAAAAAGGCGAACAATTGAAACTCCCTTAAAAAAGTAGTAAAGTATAAAATGATGTGCTCACCTTTACTTTTAGGGGTTGCTTTTAAACTACACCAAATTCCAATAAATAGCGAGGATGCTGGTGTAAGGAAATCAGTTTCTAATCAACTTCAATTTGAAAAACATTTAAAGAAACAATAAGAAAATTTTTTTTAAAAAAATAATATTTCTTGAAAATAAAAGTAAAAGCTTTTCAAGATATATACGAAAGCTTTCAAAAATTATAAAAATTTTTATATTTTGATCAGTTAGTCTTTTCAACCATGCCGCAACAACAAAAACTTTCAACTTCAAGCTTTTTATGTATAAACCAACAAACACTTGCAAGCTTTTTAATAAAAATGCTTCATCAGAAGCTTTTGAGGAACAGTGAGTTAGATGCTTTCTATAATGTATACGATAACGGGTAAAAACTGCTACAACCCTGGAAATTTGAGTACAATATGTGATAATATGCGATAAAAAAATCCCTGTGATGACACAGCAACAGTGATATTATAAGAGCTCCACAACTCTGATATTATTCTCAGCAGCTGAGATGTTTAATTTAGAAGCTTCTGCAAAACCAAACATGTGATAAGATACTTAAATTTCTAATAAAGAAATTTACCTTGTGATGGCACAGAAGAAGTGATACATATTGACAAACCGCAACGGTAATATTTTCTACAACTCCGTAAAACTTCTGTAAAGAGATACTTTAAGAAAAAACTTAACAGCTTTAAGGAATTTGGGCAGCCTCAACTGTGATACAAAACTTTTTTGATATCTTCTCAATTGTATTCATACTTAAAGTTTTTTTAATAACTTTCCTTTCAACAACTGGATGGATGACTGTGATTTTAAGCTAAATTGCTGATTTTTTGCTAAAGCTTTCTTGGCGTTAAGCTTTTTTCCTAAAAATGGCTGCTTAATAGTTATTAATACATTGGTAAGCTTTAATTATTAGAAGTTTTCATATTTTCTGTTAAATGAAAATACTTTAAGAGAAGCTTTTTTTTCATTTAATTCATATAAAATTCTAAAAGTTCTTAAAAGCTTAAAAAAAGTGTAAGCAATAATAAGAAATAATTGTTTTAAATTTTCATTTATTATTTCATTATTTGCATATAAGAAACCTTTTTGGTTAAAGCTCTATTAAAAGTTTTTTTTTTAAATTTCATAAATTTTTTACATTTAAGTTTTTTATTAAAACTTAGATATTTACTTTATAAGCAAAAGCTTAAAGGTGATATTTAAGCTTGTGTGAAATAGAAAGCTTTAAATGTTGGAGCATTATGCATTAAAGCTAAAAGCTTTAATTTAATTTGCAATTTTTCTTGATAACTAAAAGCTTTACAGTTTAAAGCAATCTGTTTTTTAAAAACTTTTTTTTTACAAAATTTTTTTTTAAATGTGATATTTAAAAAATTTATATTTTTTTTTGTTAAATTTAAGCAGAACAAAGCTTTAATTTTTTTTATATTTTTTAAATAAGCTCTTTGTGATATAGACAAACTCTGTAAGAGCTTTAAATTAAAAAAAGGTTAAAATTTGTGATATTTTTTCTATAAAAACTAATTATAAATTTCAATTTATATAGATTTCCCTCAATATTTCACATACTTTGGTGACTTTATAAAAATCTTCTGTGATTTCTTAATGCTTTAATTTTTACTATATATGTACATATTAAGTAATAATCATTTTTTTTTAATTCAAAGCTTTTGTAAAATATTAAATTGATTTTCTAAATTTGTTCCAAAAGCCTTTGTTTCAGTTTAAACCGCAATATATTTATATATCGTTACATTTAATTTAGAAGGCGTATCTAACATATACATGTTAGAATATATAGAGAAGCTTATGGATATTTTTAGAACTATAAGAAATGTAGGAACGTTTCCTTCTTTTCTTTTAGTTCTTAAACTATACATTAGCTTTTTTTGTATATTATTTTTTATCAAGTTTAATATCTCAAACTTAAAACAAATTTTGTATGTCTTTTCTAATTTAATTTGCGATATACATATAAATTGAAAAATTCTGTGATATTATAACTTTGTTTTAAAAGCTTTAATTTTTTTTTTTTTATTTGGTTTTAAAAATATTTTTAAAGTTAATAAAATTAATGCAAATACTTAATAGTTTTGCTTTAAATGTGATATTTTATTTGAAAAAAATTTTGTGTAAAATATTTAGCATAAAAAACTTCATTACATTCACTGCTAAAGCATTAAGCTTTTTCTTAGAGCTTTAATAATCATGTGATATTTTTTTGCTTTAATTTTATATACATTTTTTTATTGTAATTGTAATATTCTTAAAAATTAAAATTTTTTTCAATAAGCTTTTCTAGTAATTTTTATATAAATCAATTTGTTTTCAATATTTTTTTTTATTTAAGTATTAGTGGATTTTTCGCAATAGCGGTTTTTTGTGTTAAAATATTTTTTTTAACTTTATTTTTTTTTACTATTAAATTTTAATTTATTGAAAGATTTAGTTAAGTTTTTATTTAAATTTAATTATAATTTTATATTGGCTTTCACAACTTGTGCCTTTCAATTAAGTTTTTATCTTTTTTTATTATATAGAAATTCAACTGAAATCCTGATTCTTCCCTAAGCTTTCAAAAGCTTAACATTAAAGCTTTTGTTAGTTTTCTTTTATTTTCAAGTTATTTTTAAGTTTTATTAAGTTATTTTTAGTACAAAAATGGTTTGTTTGTTTTGCTTTAGTTTAATATAATTTTAGTTTTAATAATATGGTTTATTTTACACTTTTCAATTTAAGTTAAAAATTTTGTAGCTTTAATTTTAAATTTACTTTGATTTAAGATTCATATTTTTTGTAAAATTAACTTTAAGGTTTAAAATTATTAAATAAAATGCTAAAAACGAATATTTAACTGTTTTAATATGTTTTCTTTAGTATTAAATCTATTCTCAACGGAAACAAGTCCCTTTACCCGCAAACGAAAAAGTCTCTCTGATCGAAAAGAAGTTTTCAATAAAACAAAAAATCCGAAAACGAAAATCAGATTTTTAACTAGAAAATAAATTTTTTAACCGAAAAAATACTTTCCTTAACGCAATCAAGTTTTCTTAACGAAACCAGCATTCCAATAAAATCATTTATTTGGAAAGTTTCAAAAGTTTTTGGGGAATTTAAAGATTTGTAAAAGACAATCAATTAATAATTGTAAAATTTAAAAAAAAATGTTTCATAAATCAAAATAAAATTTTAACAAAATCATAATTGTGTTTTTTAAAATTGGAATTTTGTGAAAAATATATTAGAAAAAAATAGTAATTTGTCATAAAATTTTGTAAAAGCAAAATCACCCAGCCGTAAAAAGAAGTAAGTAGCAAAGGGGCATTCAAAAAGAATTTTTTTTGCTGACATAAGGCTTCTCAGCGGCATTCCAACTTCATTTCCGATTTTAACGGGGTGCCATTGGGCCTTGATTTCTTGCATCTATTTTGAAAGCTTCTAAGAGGCTTTGTCATCACTAGGGTTAATAAAATTGCAAGATTTGTGTTTTTTAATTAAATAGATGTAAATTTGTAGCCATCATTACCAAAGTATCCATTGAGTATACATTACTAAAACATTAAAAAATTTCTTATGTGTATTTTTTTATAGTTTAACAAACTTTGACGAATCTAGGGGAAAGGCGGGTGTTTGAACTTTTACATTAAGGCCCAGGCCCACGATGTCGACAAGAACATTTCTTTCGATTACTTATATTGAAAACAAAAACAAATTTTAGTTTTTTGTTATTGTTTTCAATATAAATATGCGAAAGAAATGTTCTTGTCGACATCGTGGGCCTGGCATTAAACTAAAGAAAATCTGTAAATATTATTACTAAAATAATAATTTGAATTAACATAATAAATAACTTTTCTCTTTAGTTTGGAAAACTGTCAGTAAACTTATTAGAGTTTTCTGTTAAGTTAAGTAAAGCTGACCTACAGACTTTGATGGTAGATTGCGGCTTCATTAACGAAGCAAGATCATTTTCATTAGCTGTCATTTATTCAATCTTTTAAATTATAATACCCTAACTTTCACCGAAAAAGCATCTTTAGCGATGAGGCTCATTTTTAGATGAATGGGTACAATAAGCAAAATTGTCGAATTTGAGACGATACTAATCCACATGGCGTTTAAGAACTACCAATGTACTTTGAATGTTTGGTGTAGATTTTACGCTGGCGGTGTCCTTGGTATATATTTGTTTGAGAACGGCATTGGCCATGGCATCACCAACCGAGGTGAGCGCTATTGGCCGCCGTTAACAAAAATCTTTTAGCCTGAATTGCATGATATGGACACCAAGGACATAAGGTTTAAATAGAACCGGGCTATGGGCCCCATTGTCCATTCTCATGTAGAGTTGATGTAAACTGGTAACAGAGATCCGGCGACTTAGCCCTATTAGCCTATTTCTTAAGATTAGGTGTATGCGAATAGGCCTTAAACACCTATATAATTTATGCCATTTAAATTCCTAAGACTAAAGTTATGGGCCATAGTCTTTGATGCGTGCCGCCCAGAGAATCCGCGGCGGACATTTGCACAATGTTATATTCCATACATAATGGCATTAATATTTGATTTGATTTAAAAATAGGAAACGCATAATGGAAGACCCTTTATTAAGTCTAGATTAAAGCCTTAGTCTAGACTTAATGCACCCAAATAAAGAACCTAAACAGGTTTGTCATCGCCTTTAACTTTTTGTATTAAAAAACACCTAAAACTGTATTTTTCCAATTAATTTTTGTTTGTAATTAAAGCAAACTATAATAGAGATAATTTATAGGACAGGTTTATGTACCTGTTGAATGTAAAATGTCTAGAAAACAAACCACCACTTTTTTCTCTAACAAAATATTTAATCAAAATGAAAAACCTCTTTGGTGTATAAATAAGTCAAACCCTAAAAATAAATTTAAATTGTATTGTTTTGTGTGGTGATTAAATTAAAGTTTTTTTTAACACAACCTTTTGCTAAGAGGAAACCGAAGGGAGGAAATAACCAATAGGAAAGAAAAGGAAAGCAAGAGAAGAACTAATGACAAAAAGAAAATTAAAACTGGTCGCTGTCACCATTACCCACTACCTGTTAGTCTCATTAGAATAAATATAGAAAAAGAAAAAATAGGTCTGGGTATAAATACCCGTCCTGTTGGCCTTAAGAAAACAGTCTAACTCAAAGTTTAACAACGACAGCACTAAAGTAATCGTACTGTTTTCTTGAAGGCAAAGAATAAAAAAAGTTATGTGAGAAAAGAATTCTTACTAATCTAAAAGAAAACCAAAAGCCAGAAAGAACTTTTGTTCAATAAAAAGGAAATCTTAAGAATTTTTCTTCGAAAAAAGCAAACTCTGTGGCTTTTGGTGGTTCCCAAAAAGAAAACGGCAGCAGAAACTCTTCTAATAAAATTTTTTTAAGGAAGTGGCTTAAAACTTTTTTTAAGGAAAATAATTGAAAAATCCTTTGACAAGGTTTTATTTCCGCGCTGAGTGCTGCAGGTCTTCTAAAGGTGCAAAATTTGTTAAACATTAGATTCATCTTCTCCCCATCCGAAAAAGTGGCAATATTGTGTTTTAAAAACATTTTAAATTAAAAAAATCAGCTTTAATAGTCTTAATAATTGTATTGTAATTAATTTTTCTATGAGATATTTTAAGTTTTACTATAAAAAAATGTCTTCCATTGTTTTAGTTTTAGAGCAAATTTTAGTTTTAAGAATTTTATTCATTTATTTCCGGTTTGTTTGTTTTGCCTTAATTTAAGACCTTCTAGCTTGTAATTTAAGTTTAGAAAATGATTTCAACGACCAATTTCATCAAGTTCAGTTATGGTTAACTATCACTATAACTGGCAAATAGAATACTGTTAACTGGCATTTATAGTAGTAGTTAGTTATAACTGAACTTTGTGAAATTGGCCGTAAATAAATACTTACAAAATATTTTTTTATATACGAAAAATATTTTGTAAGAAAAACCAACAAACATCTTAAGAGTTTTTTTTATTTAATAGTTGTTCTTTCTTTAAAAAAATATTCTATCTGAAGCAGAGGTCCCCAACAATACAACTTGGCTTACAAAGTTTTTTCATACGAGCATCTTTCTTCTCTTTACTAAAAACTGAAAAGTTGAGCGCCAAAATTTGATTTCACACACATCAATTTCTGACTCATTAACAACACAAAACGATTATAGAGCTACGGTCAGGTCAGTCACACTTATTAAATTTTTTACCAAATAAGCGTAACCCCTAATTTTGTTAATAGTTTGTTAGATTAAGCATGGTCTTAATATCGCAAAATAAACTAATTATACCACAAGACATAGCAAAAAATTGTTTTTGAAAGATGAGATAATATAGTCATAAAAATATTGGAATTAAAGGAAATGATTATTTAGTTTGCTTGTTGGTCCCGCTTTTTTCGTCAAATATTTGACAAGTGTGACCGTAGCTTAAGTTCTTTTAAAAACTCACAGAGAGCTAACGCTAAATTTTTCTTTAAGTTTTCCTATAAATCAAGTTTTCTTTTCCGATTTTTAGTATCTCTGTGGCCCCAGAAAACGTTTATTTTGTTCTAGAAAACAACGTCTTACGGTCATATCCTGTAAATCGAAATCACTTGAAATTGAAATCGATAGAGATTTTAAGTGGAATTTTTTTGAAAATGAAAGGTATGTGGTCCTCAAAGTATGAGATAATTATTAACTTTAAACCAGTGTTCGAAAATAAACAGTACATAATTTAGCGTTCGGCTCACACATCCAAGAACGATATCTATTTTTATAGTGATTGTGTAGACGAACACAACCCTTAATATCGTTCGTAACTATTTTCAAGAAAGAACCGAACATTATATAATGATCTGTTCTTCGTTAAAAAACAGAACAATTGTAGTGATACTGCTGACAAACATTATGTTTTAATGTTCTTTAATATTTCTTTTTTACATGGATTAAGAAATAAACAAACAAAAAATTGTTGCAACGACCGCACCACGAACAGCGTGTGTGTCTATTGTGTATATGCTTTGTTTGTGTAAAATTATTTTGCTGGCTTTTGGTATTTTTTTCGTAGGTGTATTTTGTTTTTGTAAAAAATTTTTGTTTTTTTTTTACCAGTCAAAAGGGACGAACATAAATGAACATTAAATATTTTTGCTTCAAGTCTAGGGTGTCGTTTCAAATTGCTCTTGCTCTTATTTCGTAACGCTACATCACAGAGATATGAGATTTTTAGAGATGATGTAAATTATAAAAAATTGTCGATTTTCATCAAAAAACAAAAATCTTAAATGTTGTTGGTTACATCATTTTTGCTATTAGGGCTCAATATTATGCATACTTATTGTAAAATTCTTACGTATTTTTTTAACAGGACAAATAAGACCCCATAAAATAGAAATATTTTGTATAAATCCTTATATACCATTAACTGCGGAATACTTTACTCTGTTTTAACTAAATTACCACTATTTTTGTCAAAAATAAATACGTATGACCACTAGTGAAATTTGATGCAGAAAATATTCGTAGAACATTTTAACCCTCTAAAGTGCCGTTTTAGTATACTTTTGTATGAACGTTATAAAAGAGAACAAAATTTATCCCTTAAAATGAGAGTTAGAGGGTTAAGATATTCTAAGAAAATAATCGCCATACAATTCTTCTAAAGACATCTGAAATATTTTCTTAGCTGTGAACGGAGTCCTGCGCCTTGACGGCTGAAGCCGGCTGAGCCGCACCGCCGATTATTTTGAACAGCCACCGCCGCCGAAAATTTATCGACTAAAGCCGGCTTAAAATCAGCCGCCGGTCACAGTCATTTACTCGAATATTCCCAACAAGAAATGCATAACCAAAACTGGAACAAATTTTTTCCATTCTTTTTATTTTAAATAAAAAGCTTTTTTGTAATAGTCCTATTCCTTTAATGTTTTAGGAATGACTTTATACACTACCAGACTATTATATTGTATTTTCTTGTTTCATTTTACCTATGAAAGGAAATAATTCCCAGTTTCTATTTGTTAAAAACAGTTTTTTTTAAATAAATAAAAATGTTAATAAGTAAGATATACATATGTATTCCTAGTATATTTTTAAAGGTTTTGCGGTATAAATTTAAAATCTCATTTAGGAATAGATTGTAGTCAGTAGCATTAAAATATGTATATATGCAAATTAATTTTATTATTCAAACTAAAAAATGAAAGTTGGTAAAAAAATAATTTTGAAATTGGCCTAGGTTTAAGTCGGCTTAAGCCGGCTTTGAGCCGCCGCCGGCTATATTTTTGCAAGCCGCCGCCGCCGAAAAAACTTGACGGCACAGGTCTCTGGCGTTGAAGTACATTTGGTATATTTTTTTACTTATTCCAAACGTCTTTTCAAAAAATCCAAAATCCGTCATGGGCCAAAATTTCGAAAACCCGAGCTAACTTTGCAAAACCCTTTGGTATATTTGTTCTACCAGTAGTCTAGTTTCATTTCGCGTTGCAAGTATTGAAGCTTGTTTTTTTATTTTTTGTTGCACAATGTTATTCGGCCTGAGTGTAAAAAAAATTAGGAAGATTGTTTTTTGTTTATTTAATTCAAAGAAAAATTACAAGTGGAAGTGGTTTTCGTAGGACTATTTGAAAGTATTTTTTAATCATATTTGTCATAACCATTTATATACCAATACATATTAAGTTTTAAAACTATAATTTTTTTTCTTGCAGGTAAGTTCTTGGTAATATTTTCTAATGCAGTATATTATAGTAAGTATTATACATATTTACCAACTTTTAAAATATTAAAACACCTGTAAATTGAGGAGTTAATTTTAAGTTTACCAAAACTAAATATAGAAAATTATTTTTCATAGCCATAGCAACACTTTTACGGTAATAAGTTCGCATGATTTATAGCATAATCTTCAATTATAATGCTAATGTTACTAATTTGATCAGATATTTTTACATACCCAACGCGAATGTTTACAAGAGTCTCTCTCGAAAAATATGAATATTAGAGGTAAGCCGAATGAAGGGCAAATTTCTATATACTGTGTGGAATTTACCAGCAATTGGATTTCACGATCTATGTAAAAAAGAATTTTTCCTTCTAAATAATCAATCGTTGTGGATTTAAAAAAAACCGAACAGAACTAAATGTTTTCCACCAATCTACCGAACCGAACACTAAGGAGCGATATTTAGTGTTTATTTTCGAATACTGATTTATAAAACCAACATTTTTACAAAAAAAAAAAAAAAAAAATTATGACATTAAATCAATTGTTAGACTTTAAGTCGTATTTATTTTTCAGAGCAAAATTACTTTTAACATAAAAATGTTAAAAAATATTTGAATATTTTGGTTTTGTTTTCTTTAATTCTTGCAGCAGTTATTACAAATTTAAATTTAGTCAAAAAGCATGGAGAATTTATTATCCTAACACAAAGAAGTTTGAATTTTCGAACATCGACGAATATGGGTAATTTTGCAGACACAATAAATATTTCCTTTCTCGAGTTTATCTATTAATTCCCAAACTAACTTTTATGGCATTTTTTCTGGATTTTTAGTTCCAACTAAATGTGTTAAAGTCCATATGCCGAAAAGTTTGAAAATTAAGTACTTTTTTTAATTTGTTTAAGTGTTTGTAAGAAAAATTACTATATTTTATATGTAAGTAGTATGTATTTTATTCGGCCCATTTTTTTAAAATGTATAAAAGGCACACAGAGGAATGCCGAAATATTGGTTTAAATAAAGCTAAAAATTTTTATAAAAAAATAAGGCCTCAAGCACGACAATTTAATTAAACATTACTAATTTTGTTAAAGAAAAATTCTTGTTTCTTTAAAAAGTAAAATATTTTTCTAAGATATAGACAAACGATGACTTTTCTTACTACTTTAAGAACAAGGACCACTGGACTGAACTAAGACTGGATTATCTACTGCTGGCCATTGGAATCTTCAAACTTCAACTGAACATCTTTTTTACAGTTTCTTGAGTTGCTTTCATGAGATAAATCTGTCTTCTTTGTTAAAAATTTTTTTTTGTTTAAACTAATTTTTCGAAGATGAGGTGAAGGTAAAACTGACTTTTCTTAAAATATACCACAAATATTTATACTAGAATCGATTAAACGTTAACCCCGCAAATCCTTTAGGTTGTAATGTTAAATGTTAATCTTTTATTTAGGGGTGTTTTCTTTTTATTTGTCTTTCAAAAACCAATCCCTGCCACTGGTGTAAGTGTGACTGAGTTGTCTGAACATAGTTTTTCCTTTTCTAAAAAATTTGTTAGTTCTTTTTTTATTTCCTATATATTTTTAGATTTAGAATTCCTTCATTATTAATTTGTGATTTTCTTTGATTATTTGTAAAAATTTTAAAAAAAAAAACGAGTCCTTTTCTGTAAGACAAATATTTATCCTTGATTAATGTTAATATTTTGTTCACGTGTAAGTCACACTTTGTTTTCGAGCCGTTTCTTTGATTTGTTTGAAAATTAAGATTTAGACAAGTGGTTTTTTCAGGAATGTGTTTTCCTAAGAAGAATCCTATTTTTCTGTTCTTCCTTCGAGATTAAGACAAGTGTTTGCTAAGGAACGTGTGTTTAGAAAATTAAATTTCTTTCTTTTTTTTTTGTTGAAGGTGTGATAAAAAATCACAGCAGGTTCAGATAGATTATAGGGAACAAAAAAAGGATATTAAAAAGGTCTCATTTATATTTTTATTTATCAAGTAAACAAAAAAAAGTTTTATGATTTGTTTAAACAAAAGATTTTTTTAGACGGAGAAAAAAAATTAAGGCAGAGAATGCTGTCGGATTCCTCAGCCACTACACGCTATATAAACTTCGTAAGATTTCTATGGCAAAACTAAATGACCTGCTGAGATTTATCAGAGCTACTGGCTCTGGATCTGATACCATATTAGTGTACACTATGATATTAATTACGACTGTCAAAACGGGGCCGTTTCGGCCTTACTTGACTGTTTGCGTGCAGTCAACTACCAAAATAATAGAAAACCAACTTTTTTGAAAAAATTTAGAAAGAAAAGAACTAAAATAATTAATCAAAATTAGTTAAAAATGCTTTAAAAGCAAATTTCACTTTAAAATAATATTCGAAATAAACTTCGAATTTTCGAAAATTATAAATTTCGTATTTTTTTCTATTAAGTTCTAAAGCAAATTATGAATAATTCTAACTTACATTATTAATAGTTTAAGAAAAAAAAATTGAATTACTTTAAATTCCAAGTTAATTTTCAGACCCAAAATTAGAAAATTGACTAAAATTATATAAATAATTTTTGAAAATTTATTTAAGAAGGTGGCAAAAACCTATTTTAGACCTAAAAGCTTTAGAGCCAAAAACTGAAAAAATTATTAAATTTATAGAGTTTGATATTAAAAGGCTTATAATTTTTTATTTTTTTATATTTATGAAAATATTAAAACACAAAAATCTAAAAATCTTGTTGATTTTCAAATTTATGAAATCATTTTACTTTAAAAGTAAAGAATACGGCAAAAATGGAGCTTTTATTAACTATATTTGAGGAAAAAAAAATTATTCGAAATTAAGTTCGATTTTTCGAACATTGCTTAAAATTCAAGTTTTAAGCATATCTCATGGATGAATAACATACATATATGTATATATATATAATTTGTTTTTTAGCCTGTTTTTAGCAAACCAAAAGACAAATAAAACACTAAAGTTTGGAATAGCATTGAAAAAAATCCCAAATCTTTTGTTAGTTTTCGAATTTGTAAAATAATTTTACACTTTAGATATAATGTGTAGAAAGTATAAGGGGTAGAATAAGAAAAATTATCCAAAACATTTTCGTTTGGCGCAAAAGCTTGATATCGAAATCTAATCTACCATAAAATAAAAACTCGAAATAAAATTTGACTTCTCAAACTTTGCTGATTACCAATTTTTGTTATATTGAAAGACTTAATTAAGTATTTTAAAGGATATATTAAGTCTTAAAATCATTAAGAAGTATTCAATATTCTTGTATAAAAAAGAAATTAGAAAATTAAAGATTTCTAAATAACGGTACGTTAACTTCTGTAATGTATATTTTAAAGATTTTTGGACTACAATTAACAAATTTTTTCATTTAAATAAAACTGTTAAAAATTGTTGAATTTTGTTATATAAAAAAAAAACTTAAATTTGTGTTATTTATATCTTTAATATTTGCTTTTTTTAGAATCCCAAACAAAATCTTTAACATATGTATGCTAAATAAACAAATCCTTTAACATTGATATGGCACATTGGAATCAACATGAATCCAATTGTCAGTAGAAGCAATAGAAAAACAACCTTGAATTGTAAAAGCAAATAAATTTTTATTTTAAAAAGGTTCCGAATGACATGCCATGATAATGTGGGATAAATGTGTGAGAAAAGGAAATATGTAAAGGACAAACAACAACATTCTAAAACACACACTTCTACACAGGCAGACAAATCTATCTAACAACCCTAAATGGTCAATTAGATATGATGTACACTCATACTGTTACAGAGCTAGAGGTATAAATAGTTGCTCTAGGCTCATTTAAAAATCAGTTTAACTCATACTCTCCAACAGCCAACACAAAACATTCTATTCATACAAAAATAATGACTAGATATGTTGAAAATGTGTTTAGGCTAAACAATAAAAAAAGTTAGAAATTACTGCAATATCTGAAGGAAGAAACCCTTAAAAACTACTAATAGGCTGAAGGTGTTCAGTTAACCGCTAACATGGGGTCCTATTGGTGTTTCAAGAAGATGTCCAGAGCCAGCAGTGTCTCCAAAACATCTTGAGCAGTCATCATTCATCTGTAGCGGCGTTTTCATAAGGACAACAAGTGCAAAATCCTGTGGTCTTGGCGCTGGAGTAAAATGGTGCTTTATCTTGCTTTCTTCAACCTCTTTTGCTTGTTTTAAGGGTTCACAAGGAAAACAAGCAGCAATAGTGTCTTAACACACATTTACAAAAAAACAAAACTCTTCTAAAACGCTTTAATCAGTGGCTTTAATTTTTGGCGATTTTAAATCGTTTGCTTTACAATGTGATTGAAATTTTTTTTAGTTTTTAGAAAAAAATCAATGTCTTCCATTTTGGTTTTAGTGAAATTTTATTTTAGTTTAAATTCAATGTCTTCCACTTGTAGCTTTAAGTTTGATTTTAAGAATTTTCCGGTTTGTTTGTTTTGCTTTAACTCAAAATTTAAAATAATTAATTTTAGTTTAAGTAATAAGATTTTTTAAGTTTTAGTTTTAAGAAAATTAATTAATAAAATTTACAAAATATTTTTATAATCAAATATTTTGTAGGGAAACACCCCCAAAAATTTCGCTTTTGATTTTAATTTTATATTGGATTTTTTAAAAATTTCAGCAAAAAAAATTTTTCAAATTATTCAGCCATGTTCTGGAAATCGAAATTAAGTAAAACTAAAATCGTTGGAGATTTCCAGTCTAAGTGTTCGAAAATTAAATTAGTTTTTCCTGATTTTCAGAGTAGTTCTGATGAAGATAAGCTGTACTCACAGTATGAAGTCTATAAAATAGAATATGTTAACGAACTTTAAACACTGGATCATTTTCAAAGTTTGTTCGAATTTTATTTTACTCGAATTTGATTTCCATTACATGGCAGATTATTTCAGGATTTTATCGTTTGCAATTGATTTTGAAAAGTTTTCCAAAAAAAATTCTGGTCTCTTTACCGCTATGGAAAGATATAAAATAATTAAAATAATTTATTTTTGTATTTCTAGTTTAAGTAGAAATTCTTAAGTGATTTAAAAAAAACAACACACAAAGCGCTTCAATATTTAAACTTTAAGGCTTAAAACAAGTTGGTTTCTTAGCTCTTGCATTTGCTATTTAAGTCATTTTAAGGAAAAACTTTTATATGTTTTAATTTCTTAATAATAAACTAGTTTGTTTCTTAAGTCTTTTGTTTGGATTGGTTAAAATATTTAGAGATTCTAAATGCCGCATTCATAAAAAATACAATAAGTTTGAAATGTGTGTTTAAGGCAAAATTTTTCTTAAAATGCATTTAAAAACCATTTAAATTTTTTACGAATACGTCAGTAAAGGTTTAAGCAAAAACTCAAGTTAATTTGAAAGCAATTTATTTTTTTTTTTAACAATTTTAAGGAACAACTTTTCAATTTAATTTGAAAAGTTAAATAATTAAAATGTATGTTGCTTAAGTCTTACGTTTAGTGGGATAACATTTTGTAAAGATTGTTAAGGGGTTTAAAAAAAACTCTTCTGAGATTTTAAAGTCATTTGCTTTTTAAACAATTTTAGGAAAATATTTTACTTATTTAAATTTTTTTATTTATAAAAAAGTTTCTTGGTTAAATCCTTTGAAATTATATGAAGTGTTTTATGGGGACAATATTTTCAGACAAGCTTAGAAATTTTTACAATAATTGGTATTGTCATTATTTTATTGAACTGTTAATGATTTTCAGTCCAAATTTTAATATTTTAATCAGGCTAAAGTTCAATGTATTTAATTATCATTAAATAATTTTTATGAAAAAAGGAATTTAACAACATGAAATGAATTAAAATTTATTCATTATTTTTCATTCTTGACTGCCGTTCGATTCCCGGAACCCACGTTCACGGACAGGTTGATTTGATATGTTTCGCTGGTAACCACACTATCTCTTCAGAAATCTTTGCCGTAAACCATTCACCGTTATTTACGAATAGTCACTTAATTTTTTTTAATGTTAGTTAAGTGGACATCCATTTTCGACGGAAAGTAGTGTTTTCTAAGAAACCATTGAGTTTTTTGAGAGGCTATTCACCATTGAACGGACACATTTGAATTATCCCTTCGGTTTCCGGTCCCGCTGAGAGATGTCACGGTATTTTCAAAAAAAAAATCTTAAAACAACGAAAAGTTACAAGAAAACCATAATGCACGATCTTATTTGTGAGTCACACTTAAACGTCAGGTTTTTTGCCCAACTTAATTTGACAATTCGTTGTTTCAGTGTTTGACAAATTCAACCATGGAGAGGTACACAATTGAGCATCGCGTTAACATTATTGAAGCCTTTAAGAAAATGGGCGTTCCAATCAAAATGCATTTTGTGTCCACAATCCGGAGTATTGGCCGCAAATTTTAGCAAACCGGGTCTGTAGGAATTGGAATCCACAAAGAGTGACTATTTGCTGTGGCGTCATCAGGCCGTACTTCCTTGGATAGTATGTTCTTCACTATCCCGACATGACAATGGAATTCTTGTGGCCAGAAATTGAGGATATGGATCTAGACGATATGCGGCTCTAACAGGATGGTGCCACTTGCCACACAGCCAACGAAGCAATGGCTCTTTTTCGCGATAAATTCAATGGCCGTGTTATCTCATGTCGTTGCGATGTTAATTGACCACCACGATCATGTGATTTGACACCGTTTGACTTCTTTCATTGTGGATATTTAAAAGAAAAATTTATGAGATAATTAGGCACATTAATGACATTGAACCTCAATTATAACCCATAGTCATTGACAATATGGACCATCGGATAGAGGTATGCCACCGAAACCGTCGCAAGCATTTGGCCGATATGGTTTCACACATATAGGGGATTCACAAGGTGTGCTATCAAGTCATATCGTCATAATGTCCTAAATTATATTTTACAATTGTTTAAAAAAAATATTGTTGTGTTTCAAACAAAATAAATATTGTAATGCTGCGTTCATCGATTCGTCATAACTAAAGAATAAGCGGTTGCCCACAGCATTCATATATAGTTCTTGTAATTATTTTACGACATATGACTTTAACACTTTATGACAACCTTGTGATTCCCCCAATAATTTTCATAGATCATTCTATAGTTGTAAAAAATATTAAGATAATTCTTGGAAAACTTTTGTTTTCAAGATTTTATATAGAATTTCTTTAATTCCAAACGTTTTAAAAAACTAAAAATTTATATTTAATAAAATTTAAAAAAAATATTTTTTATTTGAAATCCTCCGAAATTGCAATAATTTTAAGAACAAAAGCCAGATTTGTGTGAGTTTGTTTTTTTTACAATATATTTTGTAAATTTTATTTTATTTTTTAATTTTTTTTTTTCAAATTAAAACTAAAAAGACTTTATACATATTTTTTCTTTAACTTAAATTATAGCAAAACAAACAAACCGAAAAAAACATTTTAAAAGCAAACTTAAAACTACACAATTTCACTAAAATCAAAATGGAAGACATTGATTTTTACTAAAAACTAAAATAAAAATATTGTAAAACTAACGATTTAAAATCGTCAAAAATTAAAGCTAATTAATAAAGCGTTTTAGGGGAGTTTGTAAATGTGTGTTAAAACACTATTGCTGCTTGTTTTCCTTGCGAAACCTTTAAACAAGCAAAAGAGGCTGATTAAAGCTTTGAGAGGGGATGATGGAACCAAGAGAGCGAGATATCACCATTTTACTTTAGCGCCAAGGCCACAGGATTTTTCACTTGTTGTCCTTATGCAAAAGCCGCTACAGATGAATGATGATGACTACTTATGGTGTAATAAAGTCTCGGCTTGCTCGCAACGTCTTGTAAGCAGTTTGCCAAAGATTTTCTATCTTCTATTGGTTTTAAGATTATTTTTAACCTTTTAGTAGGTTTTGCTCGCCTTGAACACATTTTAGACATTTCAAATGAGTTAAATCGTAAGATTGGAATGTCTTGTGTTCACTGTTAGAGAATATGAGTTAGACTGATTTCTTAAGGATCCTTGCACAAGTATTTATACCTCCTTTGTGCTGATTGTAAGTGTGTGTTTTGCCGGCGCATTTAGTATTTGTGTAATTGACCATTTAGGGATGGAAAATATGCCATCGTTGGTTGCTGTGTTTCCTTTTCTAACATATTCATGTCACATTGTCTTGTTATGTCGCAGGATCTTGAATAATTTATTTGCTTTCGGTAAATTCAAGGTTTTTTTGTTAACTCAATTGTATTTGCATTTGAGTTAGCTGTTAAGCATTGTTTTAAAAGGAGTTGAATTCTTTACACATGTATGAACATATTTTAGAAAATTTTAAAAAGATTTTAAGAACTAATTTATTTTCAAATGCAAAATCTGGAACTGAGTTAAATAAACTTATTTCATAGGCTTTGAATATTGTTGTAGCATTTTTTGCTCTGGGTTATTCTAAAATAGGCTGAACAGAGGGGACATGATAATGCGTAGACCATACCCATTTCGGTATCCACTAAAGCTAATTTGGCATGAATTTGAGAGTTTCTCCTATCCATAAGCTTAAACCAGATTCAATATTAGTTGGAGAGATACTTGCCGCTATAAAGCTGTTCAGTCTGCTTCTTTAAAGCATTCCAGATTTGGTTGAGGTCTCTTTTAAATTTTTCCCTTTCAATGCGATCAATTGCTGGGCATTTGCATAAGTAATGCTCCAGTGTCTCGTCTTCTTCGCCAAATGCTTTACGTATTGTATCAATTGAAAAACCTTTGAGATATGATTTGATAAGATATGATGATTAATAGAAAATAGGATTTACTCGATATATTGCATACTGCGCGCATTTTTAATATTTGAACAAATTACAACTTCTGATAAGGACAATGTCTGGAAATCTTAGAAAATGCTCAAACTTTATTTTAATTATAATTGTTTGCCAATATTAACAATTCTTAATCTAAATCAATATTGGGATTTTCAACTTTTTTAAAAATTCCTAGAAAAAACTTAACCCGTACTCAAAAATATTTTGATTTTAGAAAGTAAAAAAAAGCCAAAACACCGGCTAAAAATCGCCAAAATAACCGCTGACTTTTTTTAATATCGCCAAAAATTCCCAAGATCCCGGGAAATCCCGCTCAATACAAATCGATGCAAATTTTTTTTTAATTTAATTTATTTGAGATAAATTAAATAAGTTTATAAATGCATTCAACTTTCTCAAATTTCTGTTGGCAAAAAGGAAAAAGTGCTTAATGCCACCTTCAGATCTTCATGGGCAAAACTCTAATTATTTTGTGGGATTTTTGAGAAAGTTATTGCAAAATGACTTCTTGGTTATCTTTTTCAATGTGCAATAATATTTAAAATAACACAAACCTCCGATCTGTGACACTAGGAGTGCTTAGGAATAAAAACTTAAAAAACTATAAATGCAGAGAACTGATAATTAAATTCGGATACAATTTCCAAAAGCCACCTTTAAAGTTTCAAATTGTTCTCCTATAAAAGTAAACAAATAGACCTAAGCCAACAGTATTTATATAAAACCAAAAAAGATAAATTCTTTAAACAAATTATTACAAAATATTTCTTTTAAATTAGGATTTTAGTTTAGAATAAGCATTTACAGACTCGTTTGAAAGCCTATTTCTAATTTTGATCAAGAAGATTTTAATGAGTAGGCACATTTTTCTTCGGATGTTTGCCTTTATAATCGAGAGAACATTATATCGAGGGCGTATATTCAAAATCCTCTATTTAAAAACATACAACTTTTCAGGAGAGCCAAACAACTGTTTTTTCTGTATAAAGTTTAATACGAACAGCATTAAACATTGCCTTACTTATCGGACATCTATTTGGCATTTGCCCTGGTAGGCAAGCTGGTAGTGAGCAAGTCTATTAGCGGGTTCGATTCCCGCCAACGACTCTGGTTTCTTTCCTGCAGACAAACGTTGAGCTTCGCGGGATTAGCTAAGGGAATAAATAAAAAAAAAAAATTTCTTATGTTAAAACTGTAGTTTTTCGTTATGTTAAATTGAAAAATATTTCTTTGGTGTATTTCATTGGCTTTTTCCTAAGAGCAGATGATAACGATTAGAAGGAGTTGTGATAGACTAAGGTGATGTAAACCAAACAAAAGAGAATTAAACAGATTGAATTAAAAACTCAAAATGAGTTTTTTTTGACCGACGACCTTTGTGCCTAACGGCTTAAAGTTGCCATAATTAAATTAAAAAAATCCCAGGAATTCCCGTACAAATTACCCGGGATTTATATCCCGAAAAATGTGCGGGATCCCGGGATTTTTTCTTATATGAAAAACACTAGTCTGTACTAACCTTTCTTAAAAATAAATTATTCCCAAACTCTTTGGCTTCAGTCTTTGTATAATATTTTAAAAAATTGTTACTCGAAGGAAATGTTCCTGAGTTAAGAAACAATAAAATGGTATTTAAAGTGTACCGGCTTGTTTTTTTTTCAATAAAACAAAAACAATTAATACTGTGAAACAACAATTATATATTAATATTCTAAATTATTCCAACAGTTTATCGCCCAAAATTAATCGATTAATCGAGCCTACTGTTTATATTCTACAAAGAGTTTTCTTTTTATTTAAAGTTCTATAGTGTAGAAGCAAAATGAAATGAAAGAAATTTTCTATTTGATATATTGAAAATCAGACCGAATATCATGGACACTTGTTTTATTTAAATCAAGCCTTGATACTTTTAGTTGTCCAGAAAAGATAAATTCTAATGTTTTTTATAGTTTTCTTTTTTACGAATGAATTTCCTCTTGTTTCTTTATTCTTTTTTTTCTATTTATTTAAAATAAAAACTTTTGTTATGAATTTCGTTTTTTTACATAAAACGAATTTCCTCTTGTTTCCTAATTCTTTTGTTTTCTTTTTTTTTAAATAAAAACTCATGAATTTCGTTTTTTTTTTCATAAAATATTTTTTATTTAATTAATATTTTATACAAGAATAAAATTAATTATAATACTTTTAAACTTAAATCTAAAAAAAAAAAAATTTATTAAAATTTTGTATTAAAAAAAATATTTTTTCTGTTTTCAAATATTTTTTCTCAAAGCAAAACAAACAAACCGGAAGACAATGATTTTGAGTTGATAACTTAAAAATTACACTTAAATTCTAAAAAGAAATTTTAATTTAAATTATTACAAAAGAAACCATTTAAAATTAATCTATTAGCTAAAATCTTGGAAGACATTCGTTTATAATTAAAGTTGTATCACAGTTAAATTGCCACTTAAAAAAATTTGTGTGTTTTTTTGAAGTGGTTTTAAATTAAAGCTTTTTACCATAAAAAACTCCCAGGAAGAACCGTCTTGCGATGTAGTTTCCAGGAAATCCTTTCAAAGTTACAAGAATAAGGCACATTGAGGTGAACTAAGCCAAACCAGAATGCTAAAGGTGGGTGGTGTGTGTTTTTAAGAAGAGGTTCCACAAATCGAAGACATTTTCACAGCTTTCTTTTTTAAACCCCAAGGCTTCTTTTTTTAAGAAAACTTTTTCGAGTTTAAATTCTTTTCCAAATGTTGAGGCTGCTGATGCCAGGGGGGCTAGTTTTTACACCAACTTTTTTTTTGGGGCTTATTGTGGAATAAGTCCTCCTCTGAGTTGTAGACACTTTGAAGTTGTGTATTGAACTGAATTCCTTAGAAAATATCAAGGGTATTTATACTCTAAAAAGAATTATTTAACAAAAGCAAAACGATTTATTTCCAGTATAACAATTTAAATGTTCTTTTTGATTTCAAAAGAAATTTTTGGGGTTGTTTTGTTTTAACATGAGTCTGAATGAAAATGATATAAAAAAAAGAATTGAAATGAAAAACAAAGAAAAGAAAGAGAGGCAAGATTTTGTTTTTCAAAGCAGGTAGTTTTGAAAAATATTTTTTTATGTTTGAACTCCACCAAAAAAAAAGGAGAACATAATTCTTATTGGTCGTTGTTTTGTCAAAGGTCAGTATTGTTTTTATTGTTTCTAAATTTAGAAATTTAAATTTAGATTATTTAAAATGTTTTTTTTTCGTTTAATGTTTGTCTAAAGAAAAAACTTTTAAATTATCAAATTTCTTGGGTTGCTTATCACTGTTTGAAGCATTAATAGCACTTATTATTTAACTCGTGTTTAGCATACGTTTGTTTTAGAGCTCTTTTTCTGTTTAAAGTATTTTTATTCATTAATTTTTGTTTTCTTCTTTTAAACTCGTTCTATTTAGATGATTATCTTTTACTGTGATATGATGTTTGAGCCTAAACAATTGAATTGCTAAATTTCTGGTTCTAAAAGAATTTCAAGACATTTTATTTTAGTACTTATTTGCTATTTTAAAAAATTATCAAGTGTTTTTTTTTATCAAAACTAACTACAGTATTAAAGAAAAATAATTTAACTTTATTCAAAATAATACCCTTGATAATTAAATGCAGAACAACTCCATATCCAGGGCATATAATAACTCAGAAAAAATTCTACGAAATTTTTCACTAAGAAATTTAAGCACTTATCAAAAATAAAGTCTGTTTTAACAAAAAATTTAATCAAGTGAATTAAAGGTTTAATCAGTTGAATTAAACATTTGATTGATACCATTAATTTACTTACTGGTGTTAATTTAATTAATATTTTAATAAATATAACAAAGTTTTTCAATTAAAATCAATTTTTATTCTTTTCTGTGATGAGTCACCTGCTGTAACTAGGCAGAAAGAAGTTATCCCGGCTGCTTAGAAATATTAGACATTGGACAGGTCTGAGATCCATTGGCAACCTAATTCAACCTCATATTCAAAATATTAAATTTTCAAGCTAAACGTTCTATAAAAATCAAAGGTAAAGAGTATTTTTAAGCCCGATGGAACCTACGAAAGGGCAAGTTGTCATATTGCGCTTACCTAATATGGAAAAATATGGATTACATTGCTCCGGAAAGGTCCATGAAATTTTAATTTTAATCATATTTTTTTTTTCAAAATGTCAAATACGGTCATTTTGTAAAAAGGTGTCGATATTTTAAATCAATCAAGGGGAAGACATTTTTATTAATATTTGACTTGATTTAGGTGTGTTATATTAAATAATGATTTTTGAATACTAAGTTATAGTTCTAATGCCCTTTTAGAGTTTTTTATTTTTAATATTAAAAATTTTTAAAGAACAATTTTAACAACCACCAGCGATACGCTTCGTTTCATTCGAAGACTTTTCGACTGTTGGCTATAGATGAGTTGTTTATTTTGGGGCCTTGTCCAACCATTCCACCTTGACTCTAAATGTTTAGGCAGACTTTGATTGATTATATTCACAGAAAAAACTAAAAAGTTATTTTAATCACCAAATTCGTATAATCAGATAAACAATTCGTTTATATTGCACCTATCACCAAAATGATTATATTGTATTTGCTAAAAATCGTAAAAATTTATAGTTGTGATTTTGTTTTCATCAGTTAAACGAGGCTTAGTTAATTTGAAAATAGATTTGTGCAGCTATTACCAAGTTTGTATACAAAATTTTGACGTAACAGCTTAAGCTGTTCACACCTATTAAATATTTGACGTCCTTCACGTAACCACTTGTTTTCTTAAAGAATTGTGTGCTTTTGCAAAACGTTTGGCTAAAGTAAACATTATTAAGCAGTTACTAAATTGCTTAATATAATTATCATATAAAAAATAAAAAGAAATTGTTAAAAATAAAGCTTAAGTTTGATCACGCTTTTTTTGGATTTTATCGCCAAATATTTGTTAGGTCTGAACATACCTTAAGTTTTGCTTAAAATATTGGTATTTTATGAATTAATAAAAGAAAACCCATTTGGCCCGAAAATCCGAGTTTCATAGTACGTTAAACTAAGTTTAAGTTAAATCCACATCTTAAAAACTCGGCCTTAAACTATTCAATTATAAAAATAATTAAGAAAAATCTATATTTTATTCAATTGCCTCAGTTGATTGAAAATAATTAATAAAGTTATTTAATCGAACCAATAAGTAATCGAATTATTTGTTAGAATTAATTTATATTTTTATTAAATAATTTAATGCGAATAATTGCCAATTCCCAATATAGTAAATAATAACGAATTTTACAAGTGGAAATTATTAATTATTTTTAATTAAAAATAAAATCAAATAAGATTTTGATTAATTTAATTAATATTTTAATTACATATTATTTTTAAAACAATTAAAATATTAATTGAATTAAATATATAGTTTTGGTTTTTGTTCAATGAAAAAAATAATTGATTTAATTACCACATTAATTAAACTATAATACTTTTCAAACAATATATATAATTAAAAAAAAACTACACAGAAAAAATTTATTTTAAAAGTATTTTAATTTAATTAATGTGTAATTGCATCAATTATATTTTTTTTATTGAAGTATTAAATAAAATAATTTAAACTTGTGAAATTGTTGTTGGAAATTCTCAAAATCAATCAACACATTGTTTAAACCGCAACGTTTTCTGCTCATTTTTTAATTAAAATTAAAAATGACATTTATTGAAAAAAAAAAAAATATTCAAAATATTATATTTTTACAATTTTTAGTAATCAATATAATTATTTTGGTAATAGGTGCAAAATCAACAAATGGGTTGCTTGATTCTATGAATTTGGTATAAATTTGGTGATTAGAGTCAATTTTTACTTTTTTCTGTGTACCAGCAGGCAACTTATAGTATATTTTATGATCTGTCTCTTGTAGTTTATGATACAACTTTGCGCTGATACTTCATTTTTGTCGCCTGTTTACGAATTTTCCTTGACCACGTTTATGCCCATGATTCACAGGCGTAGGTAAGTGAACACAAAAAAAAATGTTTTTTCAATTAAGCTTTTAATCAAAAAAGAAATCAGTTTCAACTTAAAATTTAATCAAGTTAATTAAACGTTTACTAATAACAACAGCATTAATGCAAAAGGTTTTTTTTTTTTTTTTTTGTTAACTGGTTATTTTTTTAATTAATATTACAACTTTTTTAATTGCAGTCAATTTTAATTTTTTTCTGTGGAGTTTTATATCGATTTCTAGCTTTTCAACCCCCCGTGTTAAACATGTTTTGATTTTCCATTCAAAATACATAGAACAAGTTCTGGCAAGACTCATGAGTAAGACGAAGGGTTAAGGATACTGCTCGTTTACTTATATTATTATATTATATTGTGTATTGAATTATTGTCCCGTTCATCGTCTTCATTAGTTATGGCACCTCGATGTTTGAAATGTTGCACTTGCTTTAGGTCATCTCTTCCAGTGCGTATTTTGTGCGACGTATTCTCTTTGCTTAAATTAAATTTTAGTTAGTTTGATTCAACTTTGCACATTTTATTGGCAAAGATAAACAAAACCAAAATAGGTTTTTATATTTGGACTTGTTCTGGCTTGTTCTTCAAATTCTACAATATTTTTAATAATTTCATCAACTGTGCCAAAAGTGTGCATGTCACAAACCAAACAAGCGACTTTTCGAATTGAAGAAATCATGGGAAAATCTTTAAAAAATACTGTTACTGATTTTAAAATACACATTTTCTATTACTCGACAGGATAAATAGAATACAATATTTGTAATTATTTTACTTTTAAGACAACTGTTGTAATGTGTGGGAACCAAAATTATCAGGATACACTTTTCTTTAATTGTTTGTTGAGCCTTAAGGAAGCTAAAAGAAAGAAAAAAATAGAAAGATAAATAGTTAAGATTTTTGTTACGAATGATCCTAATAAATGAGCTCAATAATAAAAACTGAGGGTTTTTATGGCATTGAACTCATGACTAAAGAAATAATGAGATTGAGACTATTATCGCAAAAATACAAGCAGACGGACGGAAAGACTGATAGTTTTTCTCTGCATTGAATATGACTTGTTTCGTTTGTTTAAGTCTATAAAAATAAATGTAAAGACTGTGGCTCATTATTATTTTTAAGTCAATTAAAATTTTATGATGCTTTCTGTCTGTGGAAATATTTTGATAAATGTTTCGTGTTTGGATAGAAAATAAAAGGCTGACAATGTGTCAACTAATCAATAATAATAAGAAGCCTTACATTATGTTACTCATGAATTGGTTTCATCTTATATAAACCAAAAACTTTAAAAACTATTAGTTGTTAAACATAAAAATGTGGGTATTTCCTTTGGCAAATTTTTGCTACCAAATATTTTCTGAAAATTTTTGGCAGCTCATGGAAAGGAATCAAACATGTTTTAAATACCCCGTTTAAAGAAAACTGTAGGCCAGTGGAGGTGGTCTGTTAATATTGAACCAAATTGTGGTCGAACGGGACAAGATCTGGACTCTACGGTGGGTGAGGCAAAACTTCTTAACCACTATTTTGTAAAAAGATTTTAATTGGTTTTCCAACACTTTACACCAGTTTCCACTACTGGCCGCATATATTGGACGTTGCTTTTAACGAGTAAATTATGTTTAGTTAGATTTGAGCAGCTGCCAATAAATGGTAACTGCTTGAAATCAAGAACAACTATTTAAAAAAGTAATCAATTCTAAAATATTGTACACACTTTTAACTATAAAAAGTATGTCAAGACTTACGTTAGTCTTTGGCCTTTGAAATAGAGCTCACTTTAGCTCAAAGGCACATTATACTGAATGCTCAGTAAGAAGTTTTTCATATCAATATTTTAAACCACCAAATAATCCTGAGAAATTTATTTTTAAAATTCTCACATATTAGAAATAGAAGACCTTTTTCGTTTTCTTATCGTCCTTTTCAAATCATTGCAAACTAAAGAACAGAAAATTTTTAAAATTTTCTCATGATTCTTTTATTTTCAAACAAGGATAACAACATTATATTAGCTCATTATTGAGCCAAGATGCTCAACACATTTAAAATGTGTATGTATTCCATAAACATTAGCCATTTGCAGGGTAGACACACTTATTTGTGTTGCACGTAAAGACAGTCCTACACAAATAGAGTGCTAACAGAACGTGTGGTGCTTGATTATACAGCAAGAACTACGAAATCGGATTTTCAAGCTGAAAGAACATTTTTGAAATGCCAATTAAACATTAAAATACAACATTTAGTTTTATGCTGTTACGCAAGGGTCTGGTGTGTTTCCATTCTATTTTTCCCCAACTAATTTTCCAACATTTCTATTAATTTTAGAGTATATTTTTTCCATTTTAAATTCCTATAGTCACTAAAACAGATGAATGATTTAATATTGAACTACTGCCAGATCCCTTTTCTGCCCCTTTAAAATTTGTAAGGAAAAGAAAAAGACGCTGTCTAATTGTGGGAAAATTTCATCTTCAAATAATTTTTTATTGACACACTTTAACATGTAATTTATTATTTTGTTTATTTCGGGGGTAAAGTAATTTTGAAAAAGATATTAGATTTTTTTATGGTTGAATGATTTGTATTTATTTGGTTTGCTTTTGAAAATTTTTAAATACGATCATAATTTGTTATGGATTTAAAATTATTAATTAGAGAAGGTTAAGAAATATATTAAAAACAAAATTATTTGAATCATTTTTGGTTGCATTTAACTGATATTTTGGTTGCAGAATCAGTCGAATTTCTAGCAAAATAAACCTTAAACATAATAGACTACTTGTCAAATGAACAACCAAGGTTATCAAAACAACAACATTTCATTGTCAATATTATCGACAACATCCGTTGTAGATTTCAAAACAAAACGTTGCCAAATCGAGAACAAAATTTTGTTAAATTAGGAACGAAAAGCTTAATCGAGGACACCCTGTATCAAATTAAGAACGAGATATTGTTAAATTGAAAAGAAAAAGTAAAATAAAAATTCCATACGTTGCCATATCAATAATTTTTGCAAAATAAGTCGAATTTCCAACAAAATACACAGAGCAAAAGAACTCCCTTTTAAAATTAATGTTATCAAAATGATAGCAGTTAGTTGTCAATATTCTCGACAACGGACGTTGGCAAATTTAAAACTTTTGTTAAACTAAGAACGAAAACTAAAAATACCATACGTTTCTTGTATTAAAAACTCAGAGCTTTCAAATTGAGAACACCTTAAGATAAATTAAAAAGGAGATGCTGTTAAATTCGAAAGGAACATTAAAAAAATTCCATTTGTTGTCATATCGAAAAAATTCAAATTTTTAGCGAAATATACAGAGCGAAAGAATCTTGGGCAAGTTACTAAATATCAAAAAACATTAGAGTCCAAACACAATGTTAACGGAGCGGTGCGATTTCCCGTTGCGGGAAAGAAAAATAAACATAATACAACTGAAGACGGCGACGGCAATATTTTTCATTGTTTGTCTACATTTTAATTAAATTATTTGTGCATACAATTTTATCATGCTTTTTGTTTGCAATAATTTTGTGAACATCGCCAATTATTCAAAAACTATGGCATCATCAGAAAGAGAATGAGTATCACAAATTGAGAGAGAGAGAGAAAGTCCGCAATGAAAATAAAATAGATTTTAATTTTATGCCGTTCGCCACTGAGGTTTTTTACTTTTTACATTGTGTAATGTGCAATTTTGTTTGCATTATTAAAAAAATATAAACAAAGCATCAAAAAAGTTAGTGATGCACAGTTTATAATTTTTTTGCGCATCGATAACTATTCTTATACATTTAGGGACGTTTGACATAGTCAATGGTTGCGTTAAGGAATGCATGACCTTGTTCGATTGCATTGCAAATTACATTTTAGAATTCACTCATTCTTTTAAAATTAATTACCAGTGTTTTTAAAACGTCAGCAGTACGTCGTAAAGATTTTCGAGAACATCCGCTGTCGATTTTAAAACAAAACGTTGTCAAATCGAGAATAAAATGTTTTCAACTGAGAACAGAAAGAAGCATACCAAACGTTGGTCAACTAAAAACACACTCTTGTCGAGTAGAATCGTTTATTTATTTTTTTTCCTGAAAGTTAAGCATACGTTGTTAAAATGACAACAACACAATATAAATATAACATCACTATATTGTCAATTTAAAAACAATATGTTGTGAAAATAGAAACAAATGTTTAGAAAATGAGAACAAGTAAGTGTTTAGAATTATTCATATGTTGTCTCTGAAGTGTAATTTGACACTCAAAACAAATTGATTAAACATAAAATTCACGTTGCTTCAACATGAAATGAGTTTCATTCACCGTGATTCGTAGTTTGTTTCTAGATCCAAGTATTTTTGAACTTACTTTACTGGAATGTTAAATTAACATGAATTATAATCATTTGAAAAGAAAAATATAAAATGTAAAATCAACTTGGTTTTCGACGATTTTACATTGACTTTTTCCTGTGTGTATAATGTTGATTGGGTAGAAATGGCAGTCAGTACTCATTTGACACACATAGATCCAGTAATTCATGGTGATACCATCGAATTCCACTAAACAAATCTCCAAACGTAGAACCAACCCGAAATTCTAAGGAAGTGTAAAATGCACTTCAGTTCAACGCCAGAGATATCCTTAACATTCCTCGAAGGTGGCGGCTCCCATTTCGGCCACTCGCATTCTCACCAGTGCAAAACAGTAAGAGAGGGTGTCTTCCACGTTTCTTCCAATTTAGAAAAGTGTAAATTTTTCAGCTCATTCTCTTTGCGCGAAGTCGATACACGTAAACTAGAAGACTAGCACTTTGTTTTTCTAAAAATTAAAAAAAAAAAATATTAATCTGTTTTCTTTCTGCTATTGTTTTGTTGTTTCTAGAACTTTACACATACAAGCTTTATTATTATAGTATATGTGTTGCCCTCCGCTGTTCTTTAGTCAATAATTTTAAGTGACAAATATAAATCATTACAAAACGTCAAGATATCTGTGTTGATTAAGTGAAGCAACGTACATATTAACTTAAAAGTAGGTTACATCTTTGCAGGAAGATTGAATCTCTTGAAAATGTGACAGCTTCTTGTTTTCAAAATTTTTTTTTTGTAAAAATTAAAAATTTCAACAGCTTAACTAAAGGATTGCACAAAAGGGGAGCTGAAGAAAATTTCATGGGAAACTGAAACCACTAATAAAACAAACATAAATGTCGTATTACAGAAATTTTTTAAAGGGGATTAAAAATGTCTTGAGGTTCATTTATGAACGAGTATATCATAATATTTTTTAATATATTTTTTTTTAAATATCTTCAAAAAATTCTTACTTTCCCATTCATTGAACAAAGCCTAGTAGAAAAAAGGACACACGTCTAAAAGGCTAAACAAATAATTTTGAGCATTTCTTGCAACATTTTTCCAATAAAAACTTCTAGCAGCCTTTGGAATATGTACATACTTGTTGATAATTTAATGTGCTTGTATGTTAACAGAGTCTGACACAATTTGATTTCCTTAAAGATTCCCACACTTTTAATAGACACCATCTTCCGCTCACTTTTTATTGTAATCAAAAGTAACAGAAATTTTCGAAAATTTTCTAAGCACGGTTTTCCTGTTTTTGGTTTCTAGAGCCAACAGCTCAAGACAAACTCTACGAAATTAAAATCTTAAGAACCTTTATTTGTAGTGAATTTTTAAAACATACACAGACGAGTGCTAAAGGACTCCTATGGCTCCTGTCTAAATACAAAAACAAAACAAAAAACCTCAACATAACAATGAGCTCAACAAAGTATTCTTGGCTCAACATTAAGCAAAGCAACAACAACATGCTACCATGAGAACAATTTTCCAAATTTCTGTTACATTTGCTTTTCCTTTTCGATTGAAAGTGTGGGAATTGTTAAGCTCAATGAAAAATTGTGACAGGATCTGTTTACACAAGCAGATGGATTTATTAAACAATTTTATTCAGGACCCCATTTAGTTTTTTTTTTGGATAATTAATTGAATGAGCCATGAGCCAAAGAGCTCAACAATGTTGGTTTTCGTATGTTGAGCGTTTTGAGACGTGTGTCCTTTTTGTTTTTAATAAATATTACAAAGTGTGGGAATTTTTGTTAGTTTAAGGGTAAAAGGCATAAAATTAAAAAAAATTTGTTCTTTGTGATATTTGAAAAACGTTTTACTATAAAAATAATTGACTTTAGAAATTAGACGAGGAGTTTGTTATAAAGAAAATTTTAATTTTGGCCTTAGATTCCCATGAAATCTTGGGAAAACTTCCCCCTGTTTAAACCTTTAGCTGCTTTAAGTTTTTTTTAAGGTATTTTGAAAAAGAATAATTTTAATTGATTTAAGATTCCCATAAATTTTTTTTAAAATTCCCTCTTTTTAAATCCTTTACTAAATTTAAACAAAGTTCTCACAGTTTTCCGAAGTAAAATCCTAAAAATATACCCTTGTTTATCAACAAGTGCCTATATTTTAAAATAACCCCACTTTAAATTTAAAGGAAGAAAATTCCCTTGCTCTCCTTCCTAAGATCTTTTACTCCCTTAAATCGTTGAAGAATTTAAAAAAAGATCTTGATTTGGTTGTTTTCTATTTGTATTGTAAAGCACTTGTAAGAAGCTAATCTACACCCATTTGAAAACTGTAGTTCAAGAAATATTTGCTCTTCTTTTCTAATTTATGCAAAGGGTGTTTTTTTAAGACCGATAGAACTAACGAAAGTGTAGCTGGCAAGAGAACTGTCATACTGCTCTCCCTATTGATCAGTATGGTCTTGAAAATAATTACAAATATATTCATGCTTAAACAACGCTACCAATTGATCCAAATCAGTCTTGGATGTTTTACCATAAAATTGTGTTCAGCTATGTGACCCATTTATGGTTTAACGGGTTAGCGAATAAACAAAATTGACGTATATGGAGTAAGAACAATCCACAGCAAACTCCTAGAGGTGACGGAAACAGCACTAAACTTGTCAAGCGACGCTTCTAAAATGGTAGGGACCGGTTCTAGTTCTAACACTTTTTATGAAGACGAATTGCCACTTTAACATGACGATGTCCAAGGATGGGCTTAAGTTGCATATTTTTGACACTTTGTAACAGGTCACTGAAATAACCTAAATGGATACATTCAATTTCGCTTAAAATAACGCCTGCAACTTTCCTTTCCTCTGGAGTAACTACACTTAATCGCCACCGGTTCTAGTTCTAACACTTTATATAAGGAGGACTGATAACTTTAACAAAATTGACACCTTTTTAATACCTTGTTACAGGTTACTGAAATAACATTAATGGACACATTCAATATGGATTAAAATAACGCCTTCTTCTGAAGTAACTACAATTAATTGCCGACGTTTCTAAAAATTCATGTAAGGAGGACTTGTGACTTTAACAAGACGATGTCCTAGAAGGGGATTACTTGGCACCTTTTTGAAACTTTGTGACAGGTCACAGAAATAACCCAAATGGACACATTCAATTTCGGTTAATATAACGCCTGTCGCAGATATTTTCCCGAGGGGACCTCTGGAGCAACTTCCCTTTCCCCTGGAGTAACTACACTTTATCGCCACCGGTTCTAGTTCTAACACTTTATATAAGGATGACTTGTCACTATAACAAGACGATGTCCTAGGAGGAAGTTACTTGACACCTTTTTTACATATTGTAACAGGTCACTGAAATAAACTAAATAGACACATTCAATTTCGTTTTAAGAAAATCCCTGTCACATATATTTTCCCTAGAGAAACCTCTGGAGTACCTTTTATTTCCTCTGGAGGAGCTACACTTTACCACCAGTGCAGTGGTATGTCTAATTTTTACCTATCACAATTCGGTCAATTTGACAAATTTTCCGCAGGGGCATTCGGAGCTTATTTCTTCAAAAATTGAGCCTCAGCTCACGTTACTGTTATTGGATAATTTGTTCTGATGAAAATATGGATAAAATTGATCCGGGCTAGATGCGGTTTTAACAGGATGGCGCTACGTGCCATATGACGACTGCAAAAATATTCAGAGTGCACTGTTCATAAATGTCAAAAAATTAAGCGAAATACGACATTTCGTTTGACAACCAACCCTTCACTGGGGGATGTGTTGCATCCATCCATGGGGGTATAGTAAACCATCTTGATATCTTCGACCTTTTGATGTTACATCCACCAAGGGAAATAGGTTTGGTCCATGCCTGGATCTAAAAGGAGTGGAAATTGAGTGCCTGGTAAAAGGACGCATCCATTAAGAAGACGCATTCGGGAGGTATCGGAAGATTAATTTTTTCTCTTTTATAGTAAAAGAAATGTGTGGGACGGGCTAGAGGAGCAGACAGTTTCTGTTGTGCACAGTGAAACTTTATGGGCGTAACACAGGTCTAGTCAGCCTTGATCCGGCTAAGATTTTATTGATAGCAAATCTTCGTGATCTCTTAAGGTACTCACCAAAGTGACATGTTATCTTGTGCCACGGGAGTTAGTAGCCCCCGATACTTCGGTATCGGACAGACTTTTATTGGAAAGTGTGAAACGGATGATGATGATGACGCTGTAATAGTAAAGCGTATGAAATGATGATGTGCCGTTTTCTGCTTGTAGGTTGAGTACCGTAGGGGAAACAGATAAAGAGGATCGGGGAAGTTGTTGATTTGTGAACTGATGAAAAGTTGAAAGTCTGGTGTTGGTGATGTGAAGTGGTGTAGGAGGGAAGTGAAGTGCATTGGTGGTGAAGACTGTAGTGAGGTTTAATAAAACGTCGAAATGGTTTCCCGGATACGGTGTGGACTTAGGTTTTAAGCAGAACAAAAGTTGATGATTGGTTGGGGTGTGAGTCTTGGAGTCGGAAGTTGCGTTGGATGTTAGGCGAGACTTGAATTTTTGAGTGACTCAAGAGTTAAGAGCCTGTGTGAAGAAGAAGTTGGCTATCTAATGAAAAGGTTATCCTACGCTATTGTACAGACAGTGCGGTTATTATGAGGGCGTACCTTTGGGGATCACTTGATGGTTGTGGGTTAAACACAAAGACGCGAGAAAGCTTTAATTTATAAAAGTTTGAATTATGACAACGGTTCTGTTGCTATTCAACAGATGCTGCGACTATTCTATTGTAGCGGAGGTAAAAATGCTGCAGCTCCTAAGCAAAGGGCGAGAGTATAACTTTTGCTGGATTATACACTCCAAATTGCAACGTGCGCATGTGGGGATGGTGCTCATACTTAGGGGAGTATGGGAAATTTATAGTTTATTACCCAGTGGCTAAGATCCACCATGAGATTAGGCCAAACGGTACTGCTGATGTAAGATTCATCTGGCTTAAAAAACTCCCTTTATAACATTTACGTTTTAAAGCTTTATCTACTTTAAAACAAAATTGTAAAGAGTGGATTTTCTCTTCAGTTAAGAAAAGTAAAGATCTGTTTAAAAATCACCACAAAATTTTCTTTTCTAGGGGGTAAATTAAAAACCCAAATGTGAGAATATTTTCCTTAAAGCAACAAATATCGCTACAAGTGTTTAAATTTCTAACTTGAAAAACACCCCCCCATCTAAGAAATAAATTAAACAAAAACAAAAAATACTTAAAATAGTATCTTTAATGAAACACAAGGGGATTAAAACACAAAAAGGGCCAATAATGAATTTAAAAAAAAAATTTCAAGAGAAGAAGGAGTGGTAAGAACTCCAAGCACTTGTTGATAATTAAAAGTTTCAAAGGGATTTTACTTGATTTAAATTTTCATGAAAAAAGTGTGAGAATTTGATTTTTTATCTTAAACATTTGGAAGGATTAAGAAAAGGGGAGTAAACAAGAAAAAACTACGTGGGAATTTATAAAAAGAGTAAAAATAATTTAGAAACCAAAACTAATAAATGTTGAAAACATCAAACACCTTTTGACAACAAAGAAGTCAATTATCAAAAAAAAAAAACTCTCGACACCTTGAACTAAAGGAGAAAACACCAGACAAATTGCTTATAAAAATAATATTCCCACTCTTTTTGTCTTGTTACATCATTATTTTGTGGCAGGACACACGTCTAAAAGGCTCAATAAAAATAAAATTTATATTGAGGCTTTAGATCTGGCTCATTCTCTTTAAAAGCAATTGTAAACAACAATAAGGATGCTTGGTAAATTCATCTGGTAGCAGTTCTAGACTCAACATTCCCACACTTTTAACAAAAACACTTTAGAGATTTTAGATAGTTTTTCTTTTTTAAGGCTTACAAAATATAACAGAAAATCTCCAAAATTTTCCCATGGATATTGCAAATATTCTAAAGAAACAAAATGTTTTTTGGCTGTTCAGCTCATTGTTGAGCCAAAAGAAGAGAATAATGCATTTTTAGTTATTGTTTGTTTTCAAACAGGAGCTCTTTTAAATGTGTCTTTTAAGACAGTTTCAAAAAGCAAAAGCAAAAAAAACCTTTAGAACGTGCTTCCCGAATGTTTTTCAATTTGAATTTAAAAAATATTAGAAAAAGTACGACATGTCTTCAATATTTAGCACAACTTTTACGTGCGAATTGGAACAAATTGACAACTCCGATAGAAAAAAAATTCTCTTGTGTTAGAGAACGTGCTCCAGTTAAAAACTATCAATTTGTTAAAGTCATGTTTTTAAAATCCTTAAATGTTGTTTTTCTATTAAAACAAAAAAAAATTATCTTATAGGTAAAAATGTATCCCTTAAGAAAGTCGAGGGAATTGATTCTTAAAATTTTATTTTTACAAAAATAATTGATTTTTTTTTTAATTAAAAAAATTTAAGAAATTAATTACCCTACACCACAGTATTTACAGACTAGTTTTCGACAGTGTAACCATAGACAATCATGGACTCTGAAAAACATAATTAAGTTACAAGGTGAATAAAGATTAATATAAAGTTCTTTGTGCCGAATATTATCTAAATATCACATCTAAATTGTATATGCGATCAGTGTTCGAAAATAAACCTTAAATATCGCTCCTTAGTCTTTAAGTTTCAAAATTGGAATAAATACACGAAAAAAGTGTTCGGTTTGTGTAGTAAATCTCTAAAAAAATTACGTTTTCCTGTTTTTCAACTGAACAAAAAGATAACAACATTTAATTTCGTTCGGTTTTTTTTTAAACCACAAATTTCATTGTGTTCGGTTCAGCTCATTAATGTTCGTTCGTTTCAGTTGTGCTTACTGCCATTTTGGCTGGAAAAAAAAATATCAAAAATTGTTTACAAAAACAAAATACACATACGAAAAAAAACAAAAAGCCAGCAAAAAAAATTTACGCAAACAAAACACATACACAATGCACGCACACACAAGCTATTCGATCTGTGGGCGCTACTAAAATATTTTGTTTGTTCATTTCTTCATCAATGTAAAAAAGAAACATTATCGAACATTAAAATGTAAGGTTTGTCTACAGTACCACTATATAATCTTTAGCTCTTTCTTGAAAATAGTTACGAACGGTATTAAGGGTCGTCTTCCTCTACGCAAACACTAAAAAAAATAGATTTGGTTCCTGGATATGTGAGCCGAATGCGCAATAAAGTTCTGTTTATTTTCGAACACTGTATGCGATTTTTTCGTCTTAACAAAAGTTTTTAATGAAAGTCTTCCCATGAGGCCAATCACTTTTCTGTTAAAAAATTAGTGTTTTTGTGATAGAAAGAAGATCTGAGATATCCCTTATCCATTCAGCTGCTGAATTTTTATTTTGTAATAGTCTTTTACGTCGTACGTATTTGATTAAGTTTGGTCCAAAAATATCTTATAGGAACCTTAATCATCTTGCCAATTTTATTTTTAAGGCGACCCATATTTGACCATAGCTCCCATACTAACGCCACTCCCGAAAACAGCTTTAAAAAATAAATTCAGCGACAGTAAGTTTTACGATAGGTTCCATGTCATGGCAAAATGTTGGCCAGGTAGCTCCAGGACTGACAATAGGTCCAATGTCCTCCCTCAAATCGCTCAATATGTTAGAGTGCTATATCGTACATTTTTAGACTTTGAATAAATAGTCGATTTGGATCGATGGGCGGTGGGCCTGACTAATTTTGATGAAACTCCATTTTTTCTTTAATTAGTCAATATAATGTTCGGTGCAATTTTTGAATGCTCCAGGATCACGAATTATCAATTTTGCACAAAAATGTATAAAGCCATTCCACTAAGCGGCGTTTCTCTTATCAAATTTGCAATATTATTCGACAAAAACTTTTATTTAATTGAAATCTATAATTTTTTTTACTATGAGCTGCTTGAGAGATTCAATAAAGGAATCGCTTCTTGCTTTTTTCAATAGCAGACAGAGAGCTTTCCGCACCTTGGTGCACCTCTATGAAAAACTTCATTCCCAAAAATAAATATATATGGTGTTGTCTCTATGCGCTTTTTCGCTCCAATTGTCAATAAATTGTTGTTATATTCAATAAATCCATGACCTAAAATTATGCAATAGTTTTTTTTTTTTTGCAAAAATTTCATGACGAGTTTTGTGACTTTTACCAGAAAATTTGTAGTTTTCATCCTGTTCCGAAAACTTGCCAATACAATTTCCTTGTTAAATCGAAAGGAGACACTTCCACCTTTTATTTTATTGAATGGACAGCTTGGATGAAAGTAGAACTACATTATTTTTTCGCATGGTAATTCCAGAAATTGTAACTGCTGAAGATATACCTAAAATGAGAAATTTTATTAACAAAAAAAAAAAACGGCTCGAACTACCAATAATCATATGATAAACGCTAAAAGACTTACCAAACAGTTTGCTTAATACGCAACAGTTTTTACAAGAACAATATAAAAATAATAAATTATAAACAGTTTAATGCAGTTTATCAATTTAAATAGTTTTTTGCCTCTCCTCTAAAATTTTCAAAATGTTAGCTAGGGCCTTTTGCGTTTAGGTAACGATATATGGAACACTTAATTGTATGAAAATATGCACTTTACTTTATTAAAAAGAAAATACAACATTTGTAAAAATCTATTAATGTACATTTCATCCTTTAACATTTCTCTACAAAACTGCTTCATTTGATTTTTGAAATTGAGTAATCAAAAATTAAAGTTTTTTGACACTAAAATCCCTCTGTCCGCCGCCTGGCTAACGATAACAATTCTAATGCTGTCACAAATGTTAAAGATACAATTGTGTATCTTTTGCTTTGGAAAATTTTTATTTTTTTATCAATTTCAAAATGTTCAAATGTTTTCTATTATTTTTAGATAAAATACATATTTTTCTAAATTTTCGTTTTAATTCTTGTGCTGCTTGGTAAATAGTTTCTTTTAAAAAAACACGAAATGGGTTTTTTTTATCTATTGTGTATCTCACAAACATTTCAAAATTTTAACATAAACATTCAAATCCCTTCAGTGATTCCTTATCACACTATTTTTAAAAGTTCAAACAAAAACTTCTTCTAACAAACAAGTGAAAATAAAGAAAAAAAAAAAACAAAATCTTTCACAATATTCTTTCATGCTAATGTAATTGGAAAATGTCCCTAAAAAACAAGTTAGAGTGCTATATTCGGCTGTGTCGAATCTTTAATACCCTCCACCGACTGTTCGAATATTTCAGGAGGGATATCTATATGATGTCTATTTATTATTAATTTATCTTTATAAAAACAGACATCAGCATTTAAATTGGTTGATTTGAGGTTAAGATCTGTATTAAATTATTTAGCAATTTAAACTAGCTTGAGTAACAGTTTCAATTCAAATTTTGTTATGATAGCATTATTTTTTACGGCCTTAGGCGCAATAAACTGTTTTCCGGTAGTAGGGTTTATATGGGGCCTAAGGTAAATTATGGACCGATCATCACGAAATTTCACAGCGTCATTTCCAATCGAATAAAACAAATTTTTGCAAATTCTTATCTCATTCCGTGCCTTTTTCCACCATTTATGTTATTTTTTGTAACAAAATTATAATTTTTTTCAGGTGGTGGTTCCACATTTTGATTCATAGCTCTGGTCCTACTGCACCGATTTTGCTGAATTTCAATCCCAAACTGCTTAGGATAACTACAAGCAATTTGGCACCAAGTTTGTTCATTTCTTTTGAGTTGTTCGAAAGTTAGCGTGTTTTCAACAGGCGGACATGGCTAAATCGACTTAGAATCACTCAAGGACCCAGAATATACATATATACTTTATGGGGTCTGAGATGAATAATAAAAAAGTTTCACACGGAATGACAAACTTAGTATACCCCTTCAAAACTAATTGTGGTGGAGGGTATAAAATACAAAATAAATAGAAAAACCATTAAAATAAGATAAAAAAAACGTCACGTTTTTAAACGAAAAAAGGCAAAAAGAAAGAAAAAGAAACTTGTTAGAATCTTCATAAAAATCACAACAAGTTGTGAAGGTCTAAATATTTTCTTTGATTTTTCACTTTTTGTTGTTTCGTGATTTTTCACAACTCGAAGCAACAAGTGCAACCCCAGAGAGAAAGGAATACAAATAAATTTGGCGGGAAAACTCTTAAAAGAAGTCAAACAGAGATTTTATGATGTTTTTTCTTCTTCTTTTTTAAAGAGTTTGTGAACACGTGTGCTTGTTTTAAGATTCTGGTTGTATTCTTATATTTCAAAACAGGGATTTAAATAACGATTCCAAAAAGATAAACAAGTGTAATGTCATTGTCTTCTGGGCAACAACTACTTTCTTTGGGATAAGAAAAACGTTGGTACATAAAGTAGGTAGTAACCGTGATTAGTAGTTAGAGATTTAGGGAGAAAATAATTTATTATTATTTTTTCTCATACATAAAAAACAAAGAGAAACAATAGAAATCGTAAATTAGTATTGGTTTTTTTTTTATTTAATAGTTTCTACGAATTAAAAAAAAAAAATCTTTTCAAAAATTTTATAAAATTTTTTGTTTTGTTTGATTGATTTTGTTTAAGAATTTCCCAAAATTCAGTTTAATAATTTTGTATGAGAAAGTAACGTATTTATTCTTGTGGTTAAAGATAATTTAAAAAAATGAATAAAGTTTTAAATATGTAAAGCCTTTTATTTTAAAGTTTTTAAAAAAGAAAATTATATAATGAAAAGAATAGTCTACCGTTTTAAGCGGATTTTTGTGAATATTAACTTTCTGATTTATTTCGTGCATTGGTTTTTTTTAAACACTTTCTAAGGTTTTTCACAAAAAGTCGCTTTTTCCACACAAAAGTCAATTTTTTTTTTAAACAGTCACTTTTTTTTACAAAAATCACTTTTTTCACACATCGCAAAAAGCCACTTTTTCACAAGAAGTTACTTTTTTTTTTTTTTACAAAAAATTACTTTTATTTTTTTTACAAAAATTTACTTTTTTTTTTTTTTTTAAAATTCAATTTTTTTCCCACAAAAGTCCCTTTTATCGCAAAAAGTCACTTTTTCTCAAGAAGTCACTTTTTTACAAAAAGTCACTTTTTTACAAAAAGTCACTTTTTTCACAACAAGTCACTTTTTTACAAAAAGTCACTTCTTTCACAAAAAGACTTTAACAGAGATTTTTTTTACAAAAAGTCACAAAAAAAGACGTTTGTCACAAAAAAAAATCATTAACCAAAAATCAAATAAGAGTGCTATATTCGGCTATGCCGAATCTTATATATGGCTGGCGGCGTCTTCTGGCCGTTTTTTTTTGAAAATCGCGAGATGATAACAGATTAATTGTGACCAGAAATTGAGGATATGAATCTAAAAGATATGTGGTTCCAACTGGATGGTGCCACTTGGCACACAGTTAACGAAACAAAGGCTCTTTTGAGCGAGACATTCAATGGTCGTGTTATCTCATATCGTGGTGATGTTAATTGGCCATCATGTTCATGTGATTTAACACCGTTGGACATCTTTATTTGGAAAAAAGTGTACGTCAATAAGCCAAGAACAATTCAAGAGCTAAATGATGAAATAATTCAGCACATTAACGACATTGAACCTCAATTATGTAGCAGAGTCTTTGAATATGGACCATGTGATAGATGTATGCGACCGAAGCCGTGGCGAGCATTTGGCCGATATTTTGTTTCACACATAATTGTCATAGATCCTTCTACGATACTAAAATATATTAATATTATTTTTTGTTTTATTTACATTTAACATCTTACGTTTTGGTTGGACCGCCCGTTATTTTATGCCACCTCTACCTTTCCAATTCCGCCTTCATTTTGTCGGATATTGTGTATTGATAACCAAGATGCTTCTATTTAGTTTGGAAGCTTTAGCTCTTGCCATTCTCCAGATAATTAAAAATCAATAATACCTTTGTATAGGAAGTGCCACGCTCACTTTTCCAATCGCGCCTTTTTTATAAAGAGGTTGTTGTGTATTAATAACCCAGCTAAAATTAAAAAAAAATTTTTCTTAGCGTTTCTTAGATATAAATTAATTAATTTTGTGGTACTTTCCCCTCTACAATCCCGCCTACATTTTGTCGGATATTGTGTAATGATAACCAAGATACTTGTACCTAATTTGGAAAATTTGGCTCTTGCCGTTTTCCAGTTTTTCAGAATGCTATAATGTCTTTGTACGAAAAGTGCCGAGCCCACTTCTCCAATCCCGCCCGTCTGTTTTTCTTCCGTAAATCTTATAAATTTGAGGACCGATCAGGCTGAATTTCAATAGCAAACTTTAACCTAGTCCCCATCATTTCTGAGCAAAACCCATTTCAACATACACACGCACAGACTGACATCGTAAAATAAACTTTGTTACTCAAAAGGCCCTACTTTAAGGTCTAAGATCAATTCTGTAGAAATTTCAAACGAAATTACAAACTAATATATCGTCACCATAAATGCAAACGGACGTAACTACACAAAAATTCGAAATTGAGTTTTTGATTGATTTTTTTTCTTCCTATTAAACTACATGTTCACGCAAATTTGTATATCCCTGCGATTAAAAATGGCGACTTTAATAAAGAAATTCAAACGCCAGGAACACCTTGTTGTTATCGATTTTGTAAAGTTTTTTTTTGCTATTTTTTATTAAAAACACATTTTTCATAAATGATTAAATTGTACAAAGAAAAAATTAAAAATTGTCTCTAATCACAAAATTCATAAAATCAAGCAAACAATTTGTTGATTTTGGACCCATTACCAGAATGATTCTATAGATTCTAAAAATTGTAAAAATTTAAAATTGTAAATACTTATTGGTATTGCGGTTATTTTGTTAAATTGTTCTATGGCTTTTAATCTTAATTTTGATATTTTTATTAGGCTTAAGTTCATCAAATTTTATTTTCATTAAATTATTTTTATGAAGAAAGGAATTTTACAACATGAAATTAATTAAAATTTAGTGTTAATTTTTCATTCTTGACTGACCTGAGATTTGAACCCAGGCGTTTTACGGACAGGTAACCCTTACATGTTTCGATTGCAACCACTCAATCTCTTCAGAGGGGTTTGCCGTTTAACACTTGCAGCCATCGACGACTGGCGACGCTGGCAGTCAATAGTCAAACATCAATCTTTAAACCAAATTGTATTTAACCTTTGGTAGATCGAAATTTGCTTTTGAATGATTATCTATTTTAATTGATTTTACATGTTCTTCCTTACATCTGTTTTTTCGTATTGTGTAAATACTTTTATTTCAATAAATGATATTTGAAATTTTAATTAAAAAAATGATCAAAAAACTATGCCATTTCAAACGATAAGTCAGGTTTTGACAATTCTCAACAACAATTCTACAAGTTTAAATTATTTTATTTTTATGCTATTTAATTAATATTTTAATTAAAAATTAATTTATAAACTACTTAAATGTTAATTAAATCAAAATTATATTTTTAATTTTCTTTCAACAAAAAAATAATCGATTAAATTATCACATTAATTAAATTAAAATACTTTTTAAGCAATTTTTTTTTATTAATAAACAAAAATATACTAATGATTTTTTTTCTGTTTAGCGAGATTTCATATTCAATTTATTTAAATTTGCTTGCAGCCAAAAGAAAAGGAACGCACGCTACTTATGCCTGTTTGTTGGCACGTTGTAATGAAAAAATAACTGAATGCTAAAATTGCGGGAATTAATTTTTTTCAAAAGATTTAAATAAACCGCAGCATGGCTCAGTTTGCAGCGAGCCATCGCAGCCTTGACATACTTTTACAAAAATACAATCTGCTTTGTGAGGCATTCTTGAGCTGATGCCAAGAGTAGCAGAACTTGAGCTGCAGCCTTTAATTTGTCTAATTTGCATTAAGTCATTTTTACATTCATAATTTTTATACTCTGTTATTTCTATTTTAAATGTGGTTTAACACTTTATTTCTGCTCCCTAGGACTCTCCTTTAGTATGTTTTCGTATCCTTTTTTTTTATCACAAACAAACCAATATGTCTTGTGTTTTTATAAATATAACAGAAAATAAATAAATAAAAAACTAAAGAAATGAAATGCTGATACGAAACCTTACATTCGATGTTATCAAGGATAATAACAAACTAAACAATAACATATGGCGTAGGATATCAATTTACACATAAACAAGGATTTCTGCTGGAAAACAATAACAGTTTTTTTTTTTGCTAAAAATAGTTTTTGGTAAAGAGCAAATTTTCATTCCCACGATTCCACAACAAATTTGTTTACAAATGATTAAGATGATGAAGGCAATGCTGTTTGTTGTTGCCAGGATAATAAGCAAACCTGAGCTATTACAACACACATAATGATTTAAATCCCTTAAGGATCTTGAAAGACATGTTCTCTATAATTTTTGTAAAAAAAAAACAAACCAAGCTAAAAGATTCTCACGCTCAGAATGAAGGTGCCTTTAGATACTTTTTACACAGATACACGTACACACACCTACAAAAATATACCTGCTGTTACTCTATTTTGTTTTCTTATACTTATACCAACAGAAACAAAGAGCTGGGCAGAAGATGCAACAAACTGATTTTGTGGCAAGTAAGAATTTTTAAAATCTTATGAACGTGAGAATTTTTGTGAAGCAACACCTGCCCTTAAAACTCGTCCCTGATTGGCTGAGATGCTGTTGAAAATTAGTAAAATAAAAACAAAAGAGCACAATCTCAGTTCTCACGAAGAGAGAGTATAAATAGAACAAGTAGCCAGGAATACAGCATCATACGCTCACCAGCATTTAAACAGGAAACATCAGAAATACACACACAAAAGAATTTATTTTTTGGATTTCTTCTCAACAACATGAACACCAACAACGTTTCCACCATGTACAACACTTCGTACAAGAACCAAACTTATACCGTCTACAAGTCCAAGGTCTCGCCTTCGCGACGTCTTAAGAATTTGCTTAAACCAGTTTTGGGCCGTATTTTCAAATCGAAAACCCACAAGCCCAAACGCAGTTCCTACATTGCCTCGGAGGAAAAAGAATGTGAATTCGACTGGCTAAACAACGACATGGACAATATGGCCAACGAGCATTTGGAGAATCGTCTTATTGAGGAACTACAATACAGCGAATCGGGGGAAGCTATTGTTTTGATAAACGAAGATGGCTCTCGACGCTTGGAGTTCGTTGATAAAGATGATCTTTATGTTCCCGTGCATTTTGCTCGCACCAATGCCGGCACTTTCTTTTGGACTTCAGTGCAAAAGGAAACCGTAAGACCCTATCAAATCGAATGGAATTTCCTAGATAGATGGGCCCAAGCATAGAATTCAGCCGATCATGAATCAGAAGATATTTGGGTTTATTTCTCATCTTCAGCAGCGTTCTAAAAAGGGGTTTCATTTAAACGAAAGCAGCTACTTAGCTATTTATTTCTTTTTTGGCGGTAATTCAATCACAGCTTTAAACTAAGACTTAGTCTGGCTACTTCGACTTTGTCATTTGGTTAACAGGAAAGGACTTGCTCTAAAAGAAGAAAGCTTCAATGGTTAGCAGCTTAAACAACACAGGGGTGTTCTTAAAAATATAAAGCTTTTAAATTAAGCTCAGCTTTTGTTTTGTAAGAAAAAAAAGTTGTTAGTTTTAAAGGTAATTTTTTAATTCTAATTTTTTTTTGTTAAAAAATTTTGTAATTTAAAAAATTATTTGAAATTCAGGACAAATATTTTGTATTTAAAATTTTTTTTTTTATAAAAAAAAAATATTTATTTATTTTATAAAATTAATTTGAAAAGTTTAACATATTTAAAAAAATTGTCTTAAAACTAAAAATATTTATTAAATAAAAAAACAATAAAATAAAATGATTTAAAATATAAAAATGTTGGTCTTTTATTAAAACTTGCTTTTTAGTTTTCGGAAAAAACATAATTCTAAAGTTCTGCTTTAATCTAGAAAACACAGCAGTTTGATAATTTGAAATCAAAAACATTCTGAAGAGTGAAGCGTGTAAAGCAGGTTCTTAAAAATGTTCGAATAAAGTTTTGTTCAACATGTGCTATCAAAAGATAAAGACGTAATTTTTCAAACTATAAATTTTTGTTTGATTGGCTTTTGCAAATAATCTTAAAGTTAAAAAAGGTTTTACCAAAATGGCCTTTTATAGTCATTAGGAATCTTTGTTTCCACTAGTTTTATATTTATTGCTCCTTTGGTACTTTTTATACAAAAGTCCCTTTCATATTTCAAAGTCATGCTGAATTTTTCATTGGGTACATTTTTCTATTTTCAAAACTTTTACAACAAGACAAAATTCCCTTTCGCAGAATCTCCCATTAAGAAAAATAAGCGGACAGGTAACAGGTACTTTTTTTAAATTCGGCGTTGGAGGAAGTTTAACGGGTTTAACCTCTATTCTGGACAATTTTTGCAACCTAATCTATCTCTTAATCTACTAAACATAGAAATAAAGATTATACCTACGAATATAAATTTGGTACTTTTTCGAAATTTAAAAATTAAGATATGCAAATTGTATCTATTTTTGGTACTTTTTTACAAAACGTTTTTCCTCACTCATTAACCAATACATACATATTAAATTATGGGCTCCCATTACAATATTGACATTTTTGATACTTCAATGGGGAGAAAAACAGTACCAAAAAGGGGAAATCTGGGAAATGAAATTTAATTCTTTAAATTGTCCGTATTGCATGTGCAATTTATTGAATTTTCTATAATATTGAACTTAGAAACATAAAATTATAGGAACAGGATCCTAAGTGAATGTTGGTACTCTTTGTTCTTCAACTGGTACTTTTATCATTTTCGTTCAAATTGGACCCATAAATTAAACGTGCATGGCCCTGAGTGAATAAAAATTAATTAGAGGCAGCTTTTGGTACTTTTTCGTTTTGCAACTGGTACTTTTTTTGATTTTCGTTAATATTGAACCAAGAAACAGAAAATGGAACATGTAATGTCCTGATTGGGTAAGAATCTATAAAATGCAAAATTTTGGTGCCTTTTTTGTTCTTCAACTGGTACTTTTTGAATTTCCGTTGGTATTAGACCTAGAAACATAAAATTAATCATTCAAGGTTCTAAGTGAATGATAATCGATGAGAGGGATCTTTTTGTTACTTTTTCGTACTGTTACTGATACTTCTGAAATTTTTGTGGAACTGCATATGTATTTTAGGATTTTATATAATATTGAACTTAGAAACATAAAATTATAGCTGCACGGTCCTGAGTGAATGAGAACCTATAAGATGAAAAATGTTGGTACCTTTTCGTTTTGCAATTGGTACTTGTTTTGATTTTCGTTAATATTGCACCAAAAAATAAAAAATTAAATATGTAATGCCCTGAGTGGGTAAGAATCTATAAAAGGTACATCTTTGGTACTTTGTTGTTCTTTTACTGGTACTTTTTGAATTTCCGTTATTATTCGACCTAGAAACATAAAATCAAACATTTAAGGTTTTGAGTAAATGAAAATCTTTAAGAGGAATCGTTCTTCAACTGGTACTTCTGAAATTTTTAAGAATGCTGAACCAATAACATACAATTTAACATGCTGACTCCAGAGAGATTGAACAACTTTAAGAGCAGACTTTTTGGTACTTTTTTGATTTAAAATTGTCACTTTCTAATTTTATATTACTGAATTTACAAAACTTAACCAAACATTTACGACCTGAATTAGAAGATAATATATAGACCAGAGATCGGTCCCTCGACAAATCGATGCACTTAGAAGAAAAAAAACAAATGCTCAAAACATGTTAATTCATATAAACTTCTTTGAATATTTTCTTCATATTTGCATAAATATTTATGGTCGAATTTGGACCACTAGGGAAATACTAGTTTGTATAATTTTCCTAAAATGTCCCTGTTTTAGAAAATTTATAAAATGTTTCTTAATTACACAAAAAAGCTCTATGTAATTCGTTTTTCGTATTTTTTTCTGTTTTTGAGAAAGTATCTTTTTGGAAAGGTTTCATTTTCCATTAAAGTACTGTTCCAAAAAAATCTCTACTTTGTTTTTTAGAAACAGTTCAATTTTTTTAAATTCTTCCTTTTTTACATAAATTTTTTTGCTTTTTCCTAAAAGTTTTTTTTATTTTTATTAAAAATTCCCTTTTTTGCAATGCTAGTTCTAAATTACCAACTCTTTTAAATGATGACTGAACATTCACGGATCCGTTTAATAAGGCAAATTGTTGTGCCGAATTATTTGCAAATAATTCTCACCAAAAAGGAGCGCTCTGTTTTACAGAAACCCCATCTTTTTTACAAAAAGTGATTAGATCTTCTTATTTCCCAATTAAAATTTTTTAATAAAAAGTTCTTAGATTCTTATTCACTATATTTCTTTTTCACTGGAACCACAAAAAGTCCAGCATTTATATATAGAACCTTAACGGCTCCTTATTTTATTCAGTGTTTGAATTATGTTAAGTCTTTAAACAAATGTTTATCAAAAAGTATTTAAAAATTTTTGATCCATATAAATATTTTTAAAATTCTCTACAATTTTATTCAAGAAATTCCTATTTTGTCTAGATACTGATTTTTCCAAAATAAGACTCCTTTGCCAACGATTAAAAGGAAGCGCCAGAATCCTTCTTATCCTTACAGAAAACTTATCAGCTAGACAGCGGAATTGTCGCAGCTCAATTATGTGTCTCTGGCTTATTTAGATAATTTCTCGAAATTTGTCGAGACTTTTAAGGAGATTTGGGATCTCCAAATAAACGATTCTGCAGTCATCATGTTTTTGCTAACATCATAAACATGACATGACATGGCACAATATTTTAATAATGCCTGTAACAAAACAAAAAAATACATAAAATGTTTGTAATAATGAAATTGTGAGTATCGAACGAACATTCAAACTCATTAAAGACGCCAGAGTTTAAGCAACGAAAAAAAGGTCTGGTCTGAGGTGGATTTACCACTTACCCGTATGAATTTTGAGCCACTTGTAGTTTCTTTAGACTAAAATTAAAAGAGATTTATATTTTTTAATTTACTACTGTTTTGGGGTTTTAAATCTTTTCCTTTTTTTATGATATTACAAAAACTGATTTAGTTTGAATGATAACAAGTGTGTCTTCTTTTTTTTTTAGTTTACATTTTCAATTTGTGTCCTTTATTGTGGTGCTATTTAGGCGTCTTTAAGGATTAATTTTATTTTCTTTTACTAGACAAGATTTCATCGATTACTAGAGATTGTCTGACTAAACAAAGATTTTTCTTTTATAATTTGTTGTGTTAAAATTTTGACAATATTGCCAGTTAAAACTGACGCCTTGCAAAACAGTTTCATCAACAAAAGAAAATCGCACTTGCACTATGAATTCATTCATGGTATCTGTGAATCGTATCAGTTTAATTACTAGTCCAGACGTCTGTTTGGACAAGATTTTGTAGCAATACAAGGATTTTTCCTATTACTTATGATATATGAGAGAAAATATTTGTAAAAAAAAATCTGGGACTATTTACAAACAACAAATTAACGAAAACAAAACATAATTTGATTACTATAAACGTTCATTAATAGAAGGGATTAATGTTCGGTTATAACCAAAATCGATCCGGGGGTTTTAATGCCTAAAAACCGAAAACCGACCAAAAATCTCGGTTTTAGCTTTTACTTTAACAATATATTTATATTTTAAGAAATTGCAAATTATACAAAATACTCAAACTTCATATATGAAAACTTTATACATAACAACTTGCAGCCATGACAAGGAATTTCAAAATTCTTAAAATTCAAAATAAGTACTAAGAAGAACAAATATTACCTTTTTAACTCTTAAGTAAACAACTAATTTGTGTGCCACAAACTTCAACCTGGGCCTGGCTAGGACCACCAGTATTTTGTATGGAGTTTTGTGGCTATAAAAAAACTCACACAAATAACCCCTGGGCAATGCTGGGCCAGGCCCAGGTGGATACAATATTCACAAAATTTTCATTTGGCCAATTGCGACGCCCGTAGAACGCAACAACCTCCAATTGACCACGAGGTCAAAATACGCAAGTATAACTAGATGGTTGGGTCATACTCTACGAAAGCCAACCGATGGCATCAATAGAAAATCTCTTGACTACAACCCACAGGGAGCATGAAAAAGGGGTCGCCCTAAAAACACCTGGAGGTTCAAGCTGAACTTCAAACTGTTGGTATAACCTGGAATGAAGCCAAAAGAGAAGCACAAGATAGAAATCGATGGTGATCAATTATTGTGGCCCTATGTTCCTTATAGGAATTCCAAGGATTACATATATAATTGCGACGCCCACGGTGTTTACACTTCTTTTTTAAAATTTTTTTGTAAAAAACACTTTGATTGAGGAATTTATAAAGTTTCGTTCTAATATACTTAATAAGTGTATAATAAAAAACGGGGAAAAAGTAAAAAAATGCTTGGCCAAAAAATTCCATATGTTTACGGATGAAGTTTAACTTTGATATTTTCAAAACCGAAATCCGAACCGAAACCGACAGGTTTTAATCATTTAAAAAGCGAAACCGCGGCTTCACAATTTTACGGTTTTTAACAAACTCTAAAGTATAGTTTAGGACCCACACATTTTGGTATACCGATCGAATCAGAATTACTTTCTGAGTCGATATAATGATGTCCGTCCGTCTGTCTGGTTGGCTGCCTATGTAAACTTGTGCGCAAAGCACAGTTCGAAATTTTCCAGATACTTTGATGAAATTTGGTACATACGTTTCAATTGTCGCAAGGACGAAGCCTTTTGCAAATGGTGGGAATCAGTCTTTATTTTTACAACAAACTTCTTTATTATCCATACAAACTACTTTCCGGAAAAGTCTTTGCGCCCATTTCTTTATGATGGTATTTGGATTAAATGTTGTCCAAACTTATTTAATTGCAATCTAAATCAACTTACAAAAAACTTTGTTGGATCAGTCTATAATTGGCCCATAAAAATTAATAACTCTGAATACCATCACTGCGTGATAAATGTTGGTATTGACGTAGAAATTGGCGACAGTCGCTTTTACGACAAACTCTGTCAGAACAAACTATTGTGCTGGTAGGTCCTTAATTTATCATAGGGGGCATATAAACCACCTTCCTAAAATCCCTTAAAGTCTAACATTTCTCATAAAATTAAGATTTCTAAAAAAAAAATTTACCTTAAAAATTAGGTGTTTTCTACGCTTTAAGCTTTAAGTTTAAGGGTTTATATATATATTTATTTTACCATCAATTGCAGGTCTATATATAGTCCAATTTTACCCCTTTCTTCCGTCCACTTTTAGCTTCAACTGTATGCCAGATTTACCTTCCGTCGCACGTATTTTTTTGTAATTCTAGTCCAATTTTAGTTTAGATCGTAGGCCTTTATTTATGCTTATTTTACCTTCAACTGTATTTTATATAAAGTCCAATTAAGGTTTCAATTGAAAATTCACAATTAAATTGGTAATAATTTATTGCAACCTTAAAGGCCTTAAATATACTCTTAAACCTAAACAAAATCTTATTGGTAAAAGAAAAGATAAAATTAAAAGAAATTCTTTAAAGTTTTACCAAAGGATTTTTTTAACATTAATTTCTTTTTCCCAAAATAGTATTTTTCCAATACCCTCCCAAATAAAAAAGAAACGTATTTTTTATCTTACGTTAACACTTGTTCAAATCCTTAAACAGCGTGTCTTTTCACCTAGAATCACTTGTTACTACCAAAAATATATGTTTTATTTTTAACATTTATTTATTTTTTGTTCATTGTTTGTATTAAACAAAAATAATAGAAAAAATAAACAAGAACAAAAAAAAAATAAATAAAACACTGATTTTTTTTAAAAGAATTTTTTACTCGACCACAAATAAAACTCCATTAAAAAAGGATCATACGGATAACAGGTATCAGAAAAAGACTTGAAAGTGTCCTAAATAAATATTCGATATGATTTTTTTTTGTTGTTATTTAACAATTTAAAACTTGTTTAACATGACCAGTAAAAAGAAATGATTAAAAAATTAAATGACAAGATAACCACAAGAAATTAAAAAAAAAATTAAATTCAAAAACAAAAAGAATATTAAAGAAAACTAAAAAAACATAAAGGACTTTAAATTTGGAAAATTAACCCTTATTTAAAATTTTAAAACGACTTTTGAAGACAAACTGACTGTACACGAAAAAAATGCAATTTGATAGGCTTCTTTATAGACTTCAATTTCATACAAGTTAATTTTAGCCAATCTTTATATACTTGTAGTCTAATCGTAATCTTTAATAGCAAATCTTACCCCAATTTTTGCCTTAAAGAAAGGGTCTGTGTATTTTCTAATAATTCAAAATTTAACCCGAATTATGGGGACCTCTCAACTTTGTTGTTTTGTGGTGGCTCCAAATTTTGTTCATGCATATGAAACGACACAAAAACTCGTCCATTTTGTGTTTGAACAATGCCAAACACTCCTGCGAATTTGTCAAAATAATGCGTTTTTGGTCGGAAGCTTTCTCATACCACAGTGATCATTTAAAATGCAACTCACTGTGCCATTTGATATGCCTGTGGCTTTTACAATGTCACGCACTTTGAATATCCGATGGGCAACCACCATATCGTGAATTTTTTGCAATCGTTTCTAGTGAAGAGATCCCAACCGGCATCTTCGGTGTTTGTTCTACTACAACAGAAATCAGTAAACCGCTTTTTTACCATTGCAATTGATCATCATAGTATTTATCAAGCTTTGCCCTGGTTAGAGTGATGGTAATTTCTCGAAAAAATTAACTTTATGGGATTACAAAATTCATCTTTTTCCATTGTTTTCTCAAAGGACGCAAAAGTCTGTCAAACACAAACTTAATGACGCAACTTATTAAAATTTTGCATAGGTTAACTGACTGATGCCTGTTAACAAGAGTGGTGCTTCCGGAAGGCTTGTCAAAAAGTTAAGGCCTATTAATAAAAAATTTCACTGAATTAAAGAATAAGTTCAATTAATTAAAGTATTCTTTAATTTAATTATCAAGTTACAACAAATAAAATTTTTTCGTTTAATTGATGAACGTTTTCATTATATTAACGAACAGTTAATTAAATTATTAAAATAAAATTTTTATTAAGAACGGTCAATCATTGTCCGAACGAACAGATTCAATGGACGAAAATTTATAATTTTTCATTTGCTCAACGTAAATTTTCGGTGTCACCACGAACCTTTTTAGTTCAGTGTTAAGCAGAAACTTAACTTTTATTTTAAAGCTTACTACCGTTCGATTTTAGAATAACTACAGACTATTTGCATAATAAACTTGTAGCTTAATTTGAGTTCTGCAACTGTATCCAGTTTAAGATGCAGTCGTTTGTTTTTCTTTAATACATGCCTAAACTGTCTTTCGTGTACAACCTTTATTTCTCTTAGTTTCGAAAAAAAAGTTCTTAAATAAAAATTTTCAAACAAAAAAAAAACTACAAAAAAAAATTAATATGAATGAAATTTAATCTTAAGTTTAGAGAATTATAATAAAAAAACCCAACCAACTAAAAAGAGAAAAAAAAAAAAAATAAAAGATTAAAATACAAAAACTTGTTTTCCCTTATTTTTTTATAAGTTTAAAAAATGGTTTAATATTTTATGTCTTTTTATGATTCTTGTGTACTTTAGGTTTCTTTTTTTTTGTTAAAGTCGTGTTGATTGATTAACCTGACTTTTTTATGATCGTTTTTTTAATATTATTTTTATTTCAAAAGGTTTTGATGTAAAAAAGGAGTTTTCCTAACACAAGTGTTAAACTGGTTTCATTTCTATTTTGGTATTATCTTTAATTTTGTTTTAAAAACAAAAACCATTCAAGATTATAGTATTATTGGCATTTAATTCGGTTAGAATTTCTAAAGATTTAAAAAGGGTCTCTGATTATTTTTCTCCATTGCAGCTCAAATTACTTTTGATGAGTTTATGGCCCTTATAATGGAGAACATTTGTTAAGATTAATAAAATTAATGTGTTTTTCTTTAATTGTAGTTATAAATTAAAAAAGAGGGGTTTCTATTGAAGATAAGAAGGAACGCAATAATTTTAAGCTTTCTTGTTGATTGAATGGGAAAAATATATTATTGTTATTCATGGAGGCTGTGTATACAAAAGAATAAAAAAATATATTATATTAATTAAAAAATTATTATAAAATAAAAAATAAAAATTGATTTCAATTAAAAAAATTTGTTATATTAATTAAAAAATTATTTAATTTGTATCAGTAAACAATTTAATAGTATCAATTAAACGTTTGACTCACTTGATTTAATTCAATTGATTAAACGTATAATTCACTTGATTAAATATTTAGTTCACTTGATTAAACGTTAAATTCAATTGATTAAATTTTTCATTAAAACATATTTTTTTGATGGATGCTTTAATTGGAGTAACATTTTGGAGAATTTTTTCTGTGTGAAGTTAAAAATGGAAATTTTTAATGCCATACAAAATATTATATATTAAGGCCCAACTATAATATGCTTAAGTTGGCTTAAGCAATTGTGCGAATGCATTTGATTCATATGTGCAAGACCATATTGAACTTAATACAACTTTTTGGTTAATTTTATGAAACTGGCATTTGCTTAAGCGAAACAGATTAATCTTTCAGTACGGAAGAAAATATTTTTTGGTTTTAAATTTGTTTGTTTAAATGCTGTTTTAAATTTTTTTGTTATCCAGCTTGTGCATATAATAATAGTAGGGCCTTTAAAATAATTATCATAGACCTTATATTATCTACAATTGAAAAATATCTTTGTAAGAAGCAAAGTGAATTCAGGCCGAATCGATCATGAGGGGACGAAACCTCCTCTGCTTTTGAAAAAAAACTGGCAGCATCTGTTGAGTAGCAATAGCACCTAGAGGTAATGCTCCTGTAGGCCGAGGGAGGATTATCTCCGATTTTACACCACACAACTCGTCAAGGGTAGGAACACCGAATCAAGCGTGGCACCAGGGCAATGGGTACTTTGTGTTAAGATTTTCCACCAAATTGCCGAGTTTTACCCGCGATATCTAAGAGAGTCGTTTTACAAGGTAATTCCTAAATAATCCATGTAGTGTTGAATTTAACACTGGGCAATCACATAGGAGATATAATACTGTATCCTTCCAGTTCCAGGTTCTCTGCAGCTTCGGCAGCATTTATTAAAAGGTAGACCGAGTCTCATAGCGTGCTTAACGACCGCCAGTGATCACCAAAAAGTTGTTTGCCATTGAACAGGTGAAACTTTTGCAAAGATTAATTTTCTCAAAGACAAACAGCATTTCCCGCAAGGAGCATACTAACGAAGGCCTCATCCAAAAGTCAGTCCCATGCCGTGCCACCATGTGTTTCCAGATAAATTCTTTCACGAAAGAAATCGTGAAGGGATTTGTCAATTTTGGATTTTTGCCGACTCCCAGGTATTGGCTGCACCCATTATGCCTCGGATAATGTAACACCAAAAGATGGAAAATCCTTAAGATAATCCCTAACCCCGGGGGGTCTTAGATTCCATTGCAAATATTTATATATTCTAACTCTAGTTTTGATGTTTTTTTTAATTTCTAATACAACCTACGCCATCTAGTGAATGAAAGGTAGCTTAAAATCTATCTTAGACAAATTCTTATAAGATTTGAAAAAATTTCAAAAAATCAATTTAATCCAACTTGAAATTTAAGTCTTGAATAAGGTTTTGCTGTATGAGAATTTTCTAATTTCAACAATTTTGTTTTGTAGTTATTTAAGACTTTTCTTGTTCTGTTTATACTTAACACTTAATTTAAATAAAAAAAAAACTTAATTATAATTCTAAATGAATATTTTACACAATAGGAAAATTTTAAAAATTGTGGGAAGTTCGAGTAAATTCAGCTTTTTGTTTTTTTTTTTTTATTTGGGAAAGAAAAGGGTTTTAAAGAATAAAACGTGACTAGATTAAGTGACAAAATATTTAACGGTTTCAACATCCAACTTGTAAACCAAAAAAAAAAAAATTTTTTTTTAAAAAAGTCGGAAAACTTTATTTGGAATTGAATAAAATTTTTACATAACTTACGAGTATTTAAAGTATTTTGCCTTGTAATAACTGACGTTAAGTTGACAAGTTCTTTACTTTGGTTAAAGAGTTATTTTTATAAAAACATAGTTTGAATAGAATTTCGTTTAGAGCCGCTTAAATGTTTTTAATTAAAAAAAAAAGAAAAAAACATATTTCTTGCCAAAAACATTGCTCAGTTGAATCTTAACTACGCTAAAAAAAAATAAAAAAAAAAAATAGATTATTATTTTGCATAAACTTAAAGCGCTAGAATTCAGAGCAACAATTGGCATCTTAATAAAGGAAAGGCCAAAGATAATCATTTAAATAGAGATAGAAATAAACATTTTACTTCTTCGATATCGAATTGTTTCCATACAATCACATTAAAACCATACTCTGTTTTTGGTTTTTGCAGTGTCATTGCCAAAGTATCACACATATAAGGAGCACTATCCAAAGTCATCGATCGACCCAAACCTTCATTTACAAAGGCAAAACTTCCCGAATCCGCTTCCGAGTATTATAGTGTCCACAAGAAATCAATTTGAGGTTTCAATGGTACACCACCACTAATCCTTGTATGTTGTAAATGGCACTCCACCAAGTCACACCAACCTAGACTAACGGGTAACAATGTGTTAATTGATTTAATTAATATAGCTCAGGCCTTGACAATCCTTAACAGCAATTCTACGATTTTAAATTATATTACTTTAAGCGAAAAAATCAATTAAGATTTTTAGGTTATTTAATTAATGTTATAATTAAAAATTTATTTCAAAACAACTAAAATGTTAAATCAAAATAATTTTTTAAATTTCCCAAATAAAAAAAGATTGATTCTATTATTATATTAATTAAATTTGAAATACTTTTCAAACAATTAATTTAAACTTAAGCTTTTTCTTCGATTTAACGAAATGTTCTAAGTTTTATATTTTTCCACATTAGCTTTTTGTTGATTTGGATGCAAGTTTAAGAAATTAATTTAAAATATATTTATTAAATTGATCGACTAATATATCAATAAGTTTAATACTAGGAAGCATATTAATTATTTTGTTAGTTATTAAATTAACACAAGGTTTCATCAAATTAAAAACCAGTTTTAAAACCCAAACGGCGTTATTTATTATTAAGTGGTTTTCTTTTATTTTATAAAATATTTTTTTTTTAACTACCGTTTTTTTATCGTTTTGTTGAATTGAATAAAGATTTCGTTAACTTATTATTAAATAAATTTTATTTAATTCTCCAATCCGAAATTTCTTCGTTAGAGAAGATTTTTACTGCTCATTTTCATAAAAAAAAATTTGAATTTCAGCCAAAACTTGATAAAATATATTAATAAACAGACAAATTTTGTTTGTCATCAGATTAAAGCAATTTTTCGTTAAAACTATAAAACGCTATTCTGTGATATATTTCAAGTATTTTTAAAAAAAAATTTTATGTTTTACTATAAATTGAGGTTGAATTTTTAGGCGTCTCGGTAGGCTAGTTGGTATTGGGCTTATCTGTCAGTGTGATAGTTGCGGGTTCGATTCCCTCTTGATACTCTGGTCTGGTTCATTACAACGAACTGAAGGTAGTAAGTGCTTGGTAAATTTAGTAAGATTTTAATAACAATTGTGATTTTTTTAATTGAACATTTTTATTAAAATTTTTAATATTAAAATTTGGTTTAAGTTCATAAAATTTAATTTTCATTAAATAATTTTTAGTGAAGGAAGGAATTTACGACGTTAAATGAATAAAAAATGTTGAGAATTATTTATGACTGAACATGGTAGGATTTATCAAAATTTCGTTAAATTTGGCTTAAAGAATTTTTACAACTGGATTTTTTTTTTAACTATTTTCTTTCTTTGTTTGTTTAATTCAAATTGCGAAAGGGAAAATTTCTGGATTCTTGAAAAAAATTTGGGAGAAAAAGATTTTTAAATAAAAGGACAAATTTTTTTTCTATTTTTTTAAAATAATGTTTTTATTTTAACTTCTTTAAAAATACAATTACCAAAAAAATTAAAATGGAAGACATTTTTGATTAAAGCTGTTGCTGCAAGTGATTTCTCTTCTTCTTAGATGCGGTACAACTTTATACCGCCTAGTTCAGTTTAAAGAGCCCTTTAATAGCATGGCTTCTGGTCACAGTTTTTTTTTTGTTAAATCAATTAAAGCTTTGGCTTAACTTTTAAAGACTTCTAAAGCCATTGGTCCTGAAGTGTTGATTGTCCACGAATTCCCTTAACGGGTGTAGCATTTGCTGATCTTGCAATTCAGTGTGGAATTTGACTTAAGGCCTCTTTTAATTCATTCTCTTGATTTTCCAATTCTTCTTCACTGGAATAATCGACTGCAGCTTCATGATTGAAGACACTTTCGTTAAGGAATTTTTGATGTTTGTTGCTGGATTTTTTGAAGAGTTTGCGCACAGATTTCACAACCATCTTAAAGGCCTTGGCTGGGGTATATTGTGGTTTGTTGGCGGGCACGGTGACAGTAGAGTTGACTAAGATTTCGTAGGCCATTGTTGAAAAAAAAATTTTTTTTTTAAGAAAATTTAATGTTTTTTGCTTGACTACTTGAAAGCGAATGTTATTTTTTCCTCTAAATGCTGAAGTATTTATACGATTTTCTAAAAGCATCCCCTAACGAAATAACCAATCACAGCTCGTTTCTTAGGCAGGTGGTTTTTGGAAAAAGATTTTTTGGTTGTTGAAAAATATTCTCGTGCTTTACACAATTTTGTTTAACCATTCGAGGCAGGTAAATTTTGGAAATTTTATGTTTAAAACTGTGTGCACGTGTGCAGGGGTTTTTTTTTTATAGACATTAGTGATTGTAAGGTTCTTTGTATTCTACCTGTGTCAAGGAATTAATCCTACTAAAGAAAAACAAAACAGAAAAAAACGAAATAAAAATATTTTACGTTCCCACGGTTTTGAGCAAAGAAACTTTAAAAATTATTTTTTTTTTTTAATTTAAAAAGGGATCGTTACACAAACAATAATAGAAGCAAATATTTCTAACAAAATTTGAGTGATCATTTTTAATAAACCTCAGCTATTGTTTGTTTTTTGGACCGTTAAAAATTATTTATCAGCATAGAAAAATCTTAAATTTTGTTGAAGGAAATAAAGTAAGAAAGGATAGAAAAATCTCTAATTTTGTTTTTGGCAATTAAAAAGTGTTAGACCCTTGTTAACCATATGTTGTCTTGTTCAGACTCATCTATTTTCAAATTAAGCATTTCAAGGTAATTTGATTTGTAAGATATAATTAAACCTTTTTGATACCCTTCACCACAGATGAGAAAGGTATATTAAATTTGTCATTCCGTTTGTACTTTCTACGATATTGATTTTAAAACCTATAAAGTATATGTATTCTGGGTCCTTATTAAACTGTGTCTATCTGTCCGTGTGGCTGTTGAAATGCGGTTCCAGCTGATTCCAGATACGATGGTGACTAGTTTGTTATATATTTATATCACTTTCCTATTGACGTTCAGCTAGATCGATCAACAAATGGCTGAGATATACGCAAAAAGACACGACTGCCTCTTATTGTGACCCATAAATCTCATATGTTAAGCCATAAACCTTTTGCTTAGAATTCTTTAATAATCTCAGAGTATTAAATATTAAAAATATGTAAAATAGGTTTATTATTTCACCAGGCCCCTATACAAGTGGCCCCCGAATTAAGAGCTTAAGTGCGATAGCGACCATGCAAAACAAGGAAGGCTGATAAAATGTATCTAAATTTTTTTTCAATATATGAGGTTTGTTTGGTTTTATTTCACCTAGCGCCCCTCCAAATATGCTTCCGAAATAAGGATTTGACAACTAAAGCGCCCATACCACGTGTACTAGGGAGCATTAAGTTAATATGGTAAAGGGCATCTGAAATTCGGCACAGTCGAATAAAACACATTTTTATGGTTTAAGTTGTTTCCCCTTTTCAACTTGTTAAAATTCTAAAGCAAACAAGTGCTGGTTGATTGTTGGATTTTTTTTATTTTGTTGCTCCAGGACCTAAGAAAACAAAAACTAGTTTGGTTGCAAAAAAAAAAAAAAAAAAACCTTAACACACAAAAAAGGGAAAATATTGTGTTAATTAGTGTATTAGTGTTTGCAAATAATTACATTAATGGCTTTAAAACTCTTCCCAAGGGGGGGTTAAAAACAAGGACGTTAGCAAAATTACAAGAACTTTTAAACAAACAAAGCAAAAACTTGCTGAAAATTTTCAAGGTCGTAGGTTTTATTCTTTAGTAAATCATTTGAAATCAATTAACAAATTTATATCCAAAATCTTTTCTTACAAATTCATACTGATTTGTATAAGAAAGCAAAACTAACAGTTGAAAAAATTTTTTTGTTTTAAATACTTACTTGAAAAAGATAACTGACTAATTAATTCATTAGAAATATGTTAGAATCCTCTAAACCTTAAACATAAAACACATAGACGGCAGCAGGCTACACGACTGCATGACCTTAAATGCTGCTGGCTGCAGGCTGCAGTTATAGTCAGCTACGTCAGCAACAATTGATTAATATAAACAGCTGTTTTTGTTTATAACATTATATTTATATCACAGTGTTGCCAATAACAATTTTTATATTTTTGCTTTTAAAAACAGAAAAGTCTAAAATGCAGGGTGTCCAAATTTCAGGTATCATCAGTCAATGGAAGTCGCTACAGGGAGATGATCAGAAACTTTTTGAGATGGAAAATTGATGATTTAGGCTTAGAGAATATGTGCTTTCAACAGGATGGTGCCACTTTCCACACTTCAAGAAAAGTTCGAAAATCGCCTGATTTCCCGTAGAGAAAGAGTGAATTGACCGCCAAGATCGTTTGAAGGTTTGACACCTTTTTACGCATTATGATGTAGTTTTTTTTTTAACTAGACCCGGGAATCTCTACGCTTGTCTGCAGGAGACCAGAGACTCTGGCGGGAATCGATCCCGCAACCCTGGCACTGATAGCCTACCGGGGAAATCGAAAGTGTACAGCAATAATCCCACAGCAGTCAAAGGACTTAAAAACAACATTATCGAGCAGATTGCAACCATTGGCAACAGTTTATCAAAAACCTGATTGAGAATTTTGGTAAAATATTGAGCGGCTGCCGAGCCAAAGGGGGGGGGGGGCACTTGACCGACATAATTTTTTATTTTTAAGCTGAGCCTATTTTTGATAAACTGAAATACAAATTTTTTTTAAATCTCAAAAGAAACTTTTTTTTATTAAAATTAAAATGATACCACAATTTTTGGACACCGATTTATATATTTCGCCCCAACGCCCGTATTTTAGGCGATTTATTAACCCTTTAGAAACTTAGGTCCAACAGTGGCCTTCATATAATCATTTCATCGATATAACAATATTTATTCAAATTTAGAAGGCGCAAAACATTTTCCCATATGACTTCTTTTAAAGACGCTTGAAAGTTATATAAAAATAAATTTGGTGCTCAATTAAGTTTATATTCTTGATTAAATGCGATTTCCTTTTTTTTATAAACTACTTGCTTAACCCGGTGCGCTTCGCTTCGCCAATTAAAATAAAATTAGTAAAAATTTTCTAAATCAAGGCCCTGTTTCTCAAAACTACAAGTTACAAATCTAGAAGTAAAATACATTTAAAAAAGCAACAGTTTCACAATTTTTTATTTAGTTTGAAATGTATTTTACTTGCAGCTTTGTTTGCAGCCCAGATCACGTGTGTTGGTAACAAAGCAATTTGTTTAAAATTAAAATAATTTTACTGCTACCGTTGTAGAAATCTTTATTTACATTTTAAATGTTTTTTAAGAAGATAATTTTTTTTTTTTTAAATTTTTATGCCGAAAAACTTTGGAGTCGGAGTCGCTAGTTTTTGTGGGTACTACGACTCAGACTCCGGCACAAAAACCTCAACTCCGACTCCGACTCCACAGCCCTGTGTAAATCTATATGAAATAAAATTTTCTTTTTGAAATTAACATCTTTCTATAGTTCGAACTTACACCTCAATCGTAATTTTAAGTTTAGCTAAATTTTCTAGTAGTCCAGCTTTGACTTTAATTGTAGAAATCAGGGCTGTGGAGTCGTTAAAAATTAGTTCTAACACCAACTGCAACTCCGTATCTTACTCTTGCTGTGGTGCCAAATTTATATGAGACTTGTCCTTATTTGACATTAAACTTTTTGTTTTTAATGCATTGCCTTTTAAATTGTTAAATATAGCAAGAAAATTATTCTGTAAAAATTTTAAATCGATAATTTAAATATTGCATCACCAATTTCCAAAATTAGATTTTTTTTTTATTAAATTTTTTATGCCGAAAAATTTTGGAGTCGGAGGCGCGAGTTTTTTTTGGGTACTTCAAGAAATAATATGCTTAAAGTAACCAAAATTAGTTTTAAAATTTTTCGTTAAAAATAGTTTGTGTGCGGTAACTTATTTAGAAAATTTCCTATAATCACAATTTCCTACGACATCATGATTTGGTACTTGTTCATCACCATTTACGTGTGTAATTTTTACAATAAAAAGAAAAAAGTGCCGAAAAATTTCGCAGAATTCTTCAACAAAATCCTTAAAGGAAACATCAAATTAGAGTCTCTTATTACAACATCAAACAAAAAATGGCGACAAATTTTTTGTGTCAATGTTTGTTTTCTTGACAAATGAGGCTGTTAAAAGGACTTTCTGGTAAAAAGAAAACAAGCCTTAAATATTTAGAAAACAAACCATAAAAGGAATTAAATAAATAAAAAAAAAGAAAAATTCGCAAGAAAGATATCGCTAAAGAAAAAAGGACTCTTTAAGTAACAAAAAAAGAAATTTAAATTTTCTTATGTTACAGAAAATACCAGGAATTTGGGAACTAGAAAAAACTCTCGATAAAAAGAGTTTTAAGGATTTTGAATAACTGTTAGAAATATGTTAATCATATGTTTGAATTTTAGTTTTCAGTTATCCAAAAAACTCAAGCAAATTTTGTTAATTTCTTGTAACAAAAATTTCTTAAACTACTTCAACACGTACCATAACCACCATGATCGATCCATGCATGGCCAACACATGTGCCACAGTTTAATTATAATTTCTATTTCTTTCATTCCATACAAATTATGTAAACAATATGCCGCCAAATATGTATTTGCCAAAGTTTATTTAACTCTTAGAAAATAGTCTTGTAAACCCAGCATGTCTGCTGGTTTTTGAAAGTACTCGAGAGTTAAATTGTATTTTTTTTTCTAATTTTTTTTTGTGATTTTAAGCGCCAGGTCGTAAATGACTCACGTACAGACATTAGGAACGCTTTAGGCATACGCCAATGTGTTTTACATATGCTGGTTACATTAAAATCAAATACACTTAAAAGTGACTATAAGAATATATAAGAATATGCTTACAACACACTAACGGACACACACACAGCATGAACGTATGGCAAATTTGAAAATTTGCTTAAACATTTTAAAGATTTCTTAGAGAAACACATGACAATCATTTACCAGAAAATTCTTATTTTCCTTGAGAAAACACACACGTTTTGGAAATCAGACTTTCTTATTTGCCAACATCCTAATACATTTCTATAAGATACAAAAAACCATTCATATGGTTACCAGAAATTCGGTAATTATTTAGAAATATGTTTTCTAGAACTAATTTAAGGGATTATTGTAATAACATCTTCTGCTGCATAAACAATTTAAATCGATTTTAAAGTTTAAAGAAAACATATCAAAAAAAGATCTTTCATGAAATTATACTTTACAGCCTTTTTAAAACTCCTTTAAAAGGACTACTGTCACATGTTATTCGCACAGTGGAAGATTTTGAAAAAAAGGAAATAGTTCTGGCTTTTCTAAAAGGCTAAAACTATTGCAATAAAATTTGAGGTGGCAATTAAAGACATGTAGACGAATTCATGTTTTGGACTTGAAGTCCACAGACTTATCAGGAGAGATGCCATAGGCTCCAACAGAAGGGCGCCTCGGGTATTACAAAAATTAAAAACGATTCAGAATTCTTCACTTTAGCTCACTTTACCAATGTTTATATCAACAAAGTTAACTTCGTTCACAAAAATTTTTTGTTTTTATAAAATATTATCTATTTTTAATTTTTATGACACTTTTCACACAAAAATCCCATTTTTCTTTAAGTACGAAAAGTCCCTTTTTGCAAAAAAAATTTCCTTTTTTTGTGACGAGATTCCCTATTTTCACAAAAAGTAATTTTTTCATATACAGGGTGGTCCATAAGTCACTAAAATTGTATTATTTATATAATTTTAACCAAATTTGTGTTGTTACCGGAAGGCTGGTTATTAGGCTATATGGGAATGTAGCTATATTAACATCAACAAAATACATTTATTAAATTGTTTTTATATATATTTTGCTGAAGTTTTTTTTTTGAAAGATGTTAGTTGTGAGTCACATCTGAACGTCAAGCTTTTTGCCCAACATAAGTTGACATTTCTTTGTTTCAGTGTATGACAAATTCAACCGTGAAGAGGTACACAATTGAGCAGCGCGTTTATATTGTTGAAGCCTATTACGAAAATGGGCGTTCGAATCAAAATGCATTTCGTGCGCAAATTTCAGCAAACCGGGTCTGTACGACGAAATGTGAAAACACCTATGCATTCTCGCATAATCTGACGGCGTCATCAGGTCGTACTTCTTCGAGTTACCGCGAATGGTGTTCGCTAACGCGTGATGATAACGGACTTATTGTGGCCAAAAATTGAGAATATGGACCTGTACGATATGTGGTTCCAATAGTTGCTACACAACCAACAAAACAATGGCTCTTTTGCGCGAGAAATTTAATGGCCGTGTTATCTCATGTCGTGGCGATGTTAATTGGCCGCCACGATTATGTGATTCGACACCGTTGGACTTTTTTCTTTAGGGATATTTAAAAGTAAAAGTGTACGTCATAAGCCAAGAGTAATTTAAAAGCTAAAGGATGAGATAATTCGTCACATTGAACCTCAATTATGTCTCAGAGTCGTTGAAAATATTAACCGACGGATAGGGGTATGCCGTCGAAGCCGTGGCGATCATTTGGCGGATATTTTGTTTCACACATAATTTGTCATAAGTCCTTCTTTCATAAAAAAAATTGTTAAGATAATTCTCTAACAAATTTTTGTTTTATTTACAACAAACATCGTGCATTTTGGTTGGACAACCCTTTATAACTACATAACCATATAACCTGATAATCAGCCTTCCTTGAACAACTCAAATATTTCGAGTTTCTTTTTTATTTTTCAGTATTGAAAGGGAGATTCAGTAGCTTAGTTTACGATTGAGAAACGAACCCATAGAAAATTACAACATTTTTTTAACACCAGAAATACATCATCGCGAAATCAAGTACGCAATCTAAGTCGCTCTTTTATAGTCATCGGTACTTGGTAGTGACTTATTAAGGAGTGGAAGACCGCTTGAAGCACGAAGCTAAGATAATATCGAACGAGCTTGGGAAGGCGTAACTGATAAACCTTAAAGATCGACTTGTAAACGGGCCACTCAGTTGCAAACATGCAAAACTTTTAAATATAATACATTTTCTTTATTAAAGTTTGTATTTTTTTGCAGAAATTTTGTAAGTTTTTACAAAGGGAGTTTTTTTTTGGTCTATTGGGAACAATTGAATTTTAATTTATGGCAAAACTGATCCATACAGATCTTTGACTTGGTGGCTTTAAACAACAAAGATTCTGAAATATGTAATACAAAAAGAAAAAAAAAACCAGGGAAGATAGTCTTTAAATATTAATATTTTTACTAGCCCTAAAGTGTGCTTTGGTTTTTAAATTTAGAAAATTTTTTAATTCGGTAGTCAAATATTTAAAATTCTAAATCCATGTTTGTTTCTCGCTTACTAATTAACTTTTTGAATGACATGAGAATTAAAAAAAATCTTTCCAGATTAGAATTCTAATGTTTGTAATCTTTTTATATGTAAAAGTGACTTAAACCTACAAGTATGCTGTGGTATTTTTTTTAAAATTAATTGTAGTTTTTTAAGAAATTCTCTTGAAAGTAAAAAATTTTTTAATGAAATAATTTAATTTTATCCTAAAAAAATGCTTGCAAATGTTTTTTGTGCTTCAAAGATCCTGACTGTATTTTTTTTAAAGAGGTAAGGGGTTTTCCACAGGAAAGCCTTCTTTTTGTCCCGTTAAGGCATCAATCATTTTAAATTGTTTCTCTAAGAATAATTTATATAGTATTTATTTTTTTTATTTTGGCGTAAAGCGCAATTAATTGATAGCGGGGAAAAATTTTACCAACATGGATCTTAAATACGAGATTAATTGTTTGGTGGTAAAACTTATGTGGAAGTGCCCATAACAGTTATTTTGTGAAATTGTAAAGGAAAAAGAGATATTGAAAAGGCCTGTATTTTTAATACAACTACTGTTAGTTTTTACTAGCAAAGTCGAAGAGAATACTCCTGTATCATACTGGAATTAGTAATTTTGAATTTTAGATACTAAAAATTTTAATATGTCCTAATTCCCTTAATTTTAAATTTGTTTAAGAAATAAAAATATTTTTATTTTATTTTTGGTTTTAATTACTTTTATTGTGTTTTTATGTTACAATTTAATACATTTTCAAGCTAAAAAGATTGCTGAGATTTCCCCTTTTTTAAAAACTGCTCGCTTGATGACCCATTTTCTGTTATCTGAAGATCCGGTTTACCAAGATCCTCTTTATTGTAAGAGTTGAATTGAAAACGTTGCTTTCAATCAGATGATTCACTCTTTAAAGCCTTGAAGGCTTTTCTTTTTTACACAAAATCATGTTGACTCTCACATTTTGTTTTTATGAGAATTGTAAAGCGGCTGATTCAGTTTGTTCATTTAACCAATTTTGATGATCCTCTTCAGTCATGCAAGTCAAGATGACCACAGGACCCGAAATCATTTGCTTGGTGATGATGTTTGATTTCTTGGTCTTGCTGCTGTTGTTGAAGACTTTGCGTACAGATTTCAAAAGTTTCAAAACGCTTAAGGCAGGAGACAAGGATGATTTTTCAATGCTCTTGTTAATGAAGTTTGAGTTGTTGTAGATGATGGAAGAGTTGTTGTAGATACAAGCCATTTTAGAAAATTAATTTTTTTAAAATTTGATGTTGCTTTGCTTAAGGAAGACAAATGAATGATAGTTTTGGTACATGAAGGACTGGTATTTATACTCGTCCTGTGCTTAGAGCAAACAGGTCCTGTGCAGGGGGTATTTTTTCTTGCTCAATCCTTAATTGGTGCAGTCATACTCTCTCTCTCTCTCTCTCTCAATGTCTTTTGGGTTTTATAAAACTACCTGCTGGTTTATATTTAAAGGGTCTCAAATTCCTTTAGTTTTTTTTTTTAATTTGTGATCGATCTTTTTTTATTGTTGTGTTTTTGTTAAGAGATTTATCGTTAAATTTTTTTTGTGAATTTTTAGTTTTTCTACCTACTTTTGTTTCTTTTTTTTTGTATTGTTAAGTTTCTTTTGTGGATTCCTTTTATAATTTTTGGGGTTAAAATGATTTTTGTACGTGATATTTTTTTTGTAAAATTTATTATGAAATGTTTTTCAATGACACTTTAATCTCTCTGGTATAGATTTTTTTTGTGCAAAATTATTTGCGGTACAGTTTTCTGCATTTAGTTGAATTTTGATTTTATTTCTATTTTGTTCTTTTTCTTTTCATTCTAGAAATTTGTTTCGGTGGCTGAACTCCTTTAGAGTGTGGTGTTATTTAACTCTTTAATGTGCTTTTTTTTTTTTTTTTCTTAAAGTATATTTCTCGAGCCTTTTAGAAGCCTTTTATGTTTTTTTTTCTTAAAGATAATTTTTTTCCTAATTAAACAAGTGCTGAATTATGTAATTAAAGTGTTATTGACTGTTGAAGTTTGTTTTTGGAGAATATTTTTTAAGCGTATTAAAGAATAAGAAAATAAGGGTTAAGTAATCCTGTTAGTTGAAAAGGATTTTAAGCAAGAGATAGTAGAGATTTATACAAAAGTATTTCGTATAGACTTTGTTTTTAAAAAATCGACATAGTTAATTAATTTTTCCGAATTTTGGCCATTGCAGTAGTTTTCGTTTTACATTTTTATCTCTGTAACAAAAGCTAACTGTTTCTTATTTGGACCCAACTAAATCTATTAAGGCAAAAAGGCGTTCCTTTTTGACCACATTTTTTATGAAAAAACCTTTAATGCAATACAAATTAACTTTTTCAGCAAAATTTTGTTGTACACAAATCAATATAAGAGTTTTGGTAAATATAAAAACTTTCATTATATGATATTTGTAGAGAAGAAAACATTTGACTCAAAGATTTTCTACGTAAAATCATCAATGAAAACGAATATTTTCTGCATTAAATTTTACTATGGGTCTTCTTAGACCAAAAGTTCGTTCAATTCAAAATTCTCAGCCTTGAAATTTTTGAATTTTTCGAAAAACCCGTTTTACATACATTGAACGAACTTTTGGTCTTAGAAGACCCCTTGAAAAATTTGATGCAGAAAATATTCGTTGAACATTTTAACCCTTTAAAGTGTCGTTTTAGTATACTTCTGTAAGGAAGTTAAAAAAGGGTAAAAATTACACCTTAAAATAAGTGTTTGAGGGTAAATATATTCTGAGTAAAGAATCGCTATCCAATTCTACTGAAGACATCTGAAATAGAATTTTAGCCCAGATATACATTTAGCATATTTTTTTTTGACTTATACCAAACGCCTTTTTAAAAAATTCAAAAACTTTAGGGGCCGATATTTCAAAAACCCGAGCTAACTTTTTAAAACCCTTTGACAGATTAGCGCTACCAAAAGTCTAGTTTTGTTTCGCGTTGCAAGTATGGGGTTGGTTTTTTTGTTGCACAAAGTTACAATAATCACTTCTGTAAAAAATTTCAGGAAAATTGGTTCAGTAGTTTAGAAGTCTATAAGCCAACATACAAACAACATTTTTCATTTTTAATATAGATTTGAGGTCTTTATATAAGGAAAGGTTCACCGCATAAGAGGTTTTTTACAAGGATTTGAAGAAGAATTTTTATGTAGAAGAATTTTTATGTATATAGTCATAGTTGGAATGAAAACTTTTAATAGAAAACATGCTTTTCTCTTATATTTTAATTCATTTAAATATTTCTTCTTTAAAGTTTCCAATGTCTAGTTTTATAAGTTTTGTTGTGATTATGGATTTTCTTCTTTAAATACATAAAATAAAAAAAAAACATAAAAAGCAGATCACAACAAACCACAATGATTACAGCCGCATTCTGCATACAACTTGTTTGTATATTCAAAACGAAACAAAAACTATGTAAAATTAATTTAAAACTCTATTATCATTTTTTACAACCCATAATTTTAATAAATCCCTATAGGAAAGCCACGATTGAATGTCTCTAGATAACTGTCAACAAAATGTAATTATCTTAATAATGAGTTGAGAAAGTTTGCCTTGTGAAGACTAGAACTTTTAAACTGAACTAGTAGGTCTCTGGCTCCAATGTCTCCATATAGGCTCTTAAGAACTATCTAGTCAACAGTTCTAGGGTTACTAGTGGATTCTCAATTACAGGCACATGTTAAATGTCTATAGCGCAAAGCATTGTCTGGTATACAGTCAATCAGTAGTACTGGTGACATAGTCAGTAGTGAATTAGTACAGATTGGCTATTGATATTTCCTACAGGGTTATCATATATAAAATACACACATATATAAAATGCTTTGTTTTTCTCTTAATTATTTTGTTTTTATTTTGGTGCGTATTGATAATCAATAAAAGTGGTTCATTATATGGAAGTTTTGCTAACAAACCTGTAAATTAATTTTTGATAATGGATATATTTTTTTTTCAATTTAATTTATTCATGATATGTTTTTATATTTATTAAAATATGATAGTTTCTGTGTTATTTAAATAATATCCAAAAAATGTTTTTAAATCGGTATTTTTGTTGTTTATATTGTATTTTAGTTTACGGCATGTTTTTTGTTAATAGCTTAACAGGTTGAAATACTTTTTAAATGATTAAAAATGGTAATTTTTGTTTAATGATTTTAGTCCGTTTAGGGCTGTGGGAAAATATGAAATACAAAAGTGTCTCAAAAGTGAATTCAAATCAAAAAATAGCAACAATTAGATCAATTAAGCAAGTCACTTTCAGTTTTTGTTATTCAAATAAAAGAAACTCCTAAGAGACCTGTTTAAAAAATGTGGGAAAAATATTGGAACGAAAGTTCAAAATAGTTTCAAAATAGTCTGGATAAAGTAAAACATTGAACAATTAAAATTTGTGGTTTTATTTCTGAAGTTGTTAAACAAACTTCAATTTCTAAATATTTTAAACAATATTAAGTAAAACAATAAGAATTCTTGATAAAAAAACACTGAAACTTAAAGTTAAACTTGAAGGTTCAAAATAATGTGCCTTAATTTGCTTTTTGAAATAATCTC